>MU968359.1:47497029-48785339 GCA_034641835.2 Pinus albicaulis
TGAAGGATGATGAGAAGAGCCAACAAGAATAAATTTTATTAATTTATTTTAAAAAAAGGAAGCAGAAAGGTTGTTTAGAGGAAGCAGGATGTGCTGGCACGATCTTAGCTGGGATAGTCATCATCCTTCTTCTCTATGCTGACGATATTGTTCTTCTCTCAAGGTGCCCATCTGATCTCAATAAGCAACTTAGACTTCTTAAGGATTTCTTCTCTACCATGGGTATGTCTGTTAACACTGACAAAACAAAAGTTATGATTATCAAATCCAAGAAGGAAACTTAGGCTAATTTTATGTGTGACAATAGTAACTTGGAGGAAGTGTCTTCTTACAAGTACCTAGGAATTGATATTCATCACAAGCTCTACTAGAACTATAGCATTCAGAAAAGGATTAATGGGGGGTGGAAATCTTATTTTGGTCTTGAAAATAGTTGTAAAACGGAAAACCTCATAATGTGGGATAGAAATAAGTTCCTCTTTGAAACTTTAGTCACTCTTGTTATCTTATATGGATGTGAGGTTTAGGGTTGCAACATCTCTAGAGAATCCTGGAGAAATATTGAGCAAATTTAGAAGCGTTTTATAACGTATAACCTTAAAATTAAAAGAAATACACCCTATCCTATTCTCCTTATAGAAGTGGGTCTTTCCCCTATCGAGAGCTTAGCTATGACTAGGCTTCTATTTTACAAGCACAATCTCAATAGCATAGGAGACCATAGACTTCCTAAGCTAGCTTTAAATTCCAACCAAAACCACCTAAGGCTTAAACGAGGTTGGTATAAAGACACCAGGGCCTGGTTAAACCATTGGGAGATCAACGAGAATGTTGCATTGCAACACATTAATAACATTAAAAAAAAATTACTTCTAAGTTCAAAGAAAAAATGTGGTGTGAGAAAGTTCTAGCAGCTAAAATAAAATTAAGATATTATAAGGAGGTCATCAGCCCCACCCTAGAAGATCACAAGTATCTCTCTGTTTTAACTAGCTCAAAGCAGAAAATTACTATAGCCAAGATTATAACGAACTCTCATGAGCTCCATAGTGAAACAGGTCGTTGGATAGTTCCTAAAACACCATGGATGGAAAGGATCTGTCATCTTTGTGAGAATATAAACATCGAGGATGAAAATCACTTCCTCTTAGAGTGCCCTGCGTACAACCACATTAGAGCTCAATTTCATAATATTTATTGCAATACTAACCTTCCTAGCCTTTTAAGATGTCAAAATTATAGTGAGCTCGGGAGGCTTCTCTCCAAGCTTTTTGAGCATAGGAATAAAATCTTAAATCAAACTAAATAACTCTTTTCTTTAGGTCCGATAGACAAAATATTGGTCTCAGTGGACGTTAACCATCATCATCATCGATACTTATAATAGTATGTAATATCACCTATTATTAATATTAATATTTAAAATTTAAAATTATTTATATAATATTACTTATTAATTTTATAATTTAATTTCTTTTAAAATTTTAAAATTTTAAAATTTTTTTACTATTATAAATCTTTAAGAGGTACTAAATTCTAATAAATTATTTTTAATAATTTATAATATAATATCACCTAATTAAAAAAAATTATTTAATTTCATAATTTTTTATTTAATTTCATAATTTGTGAATTGTTTTTAAAAAAATCATAATTCTTTATTAATTTCACAATTTGTTAATTATTTTTTTACAATCCACCTTCTTCAGCTTCCAATGAGAGTTATATGAGTAGGTATCTGGTGTCGCAATGGGATTTCCACTCTCACCTATTGTGGCCATACTTATTTATGGAGAACTTCGAAAAAAAAAACCCTTGCCTCCTTTCTCTTAAGTCCAGCATGGCAGAAAAGATTTGTAGACGACACTAACATAAAGTGGTCGCATGGTAGGGAGAATCTCGAGAGATTCTTTAATCACCTCAACTCAATTTCCTCAGAAATTATGTTTACCATGGAGATTGAAGAAAACAGGAGCATTCATTTCTTGGATGTCCTGGTTACCAAAAAAGAAGATGGAACATTAGGGCATCAAGGGTTTAGAAAGAAAACCCATACTGACAGTTGCCTTCACACTGAGTCTTACCATCATCCTGCTCAGAAATTTGGTGTCCTTTACACTCTTGTTGTAAGAACCCTGAGGATATCCGATGAGGAGCACCTTAATGAAGAAATCTCTCACCTAACATCTGTTTTCTTGGGTATAGGGTATAAGGAAAGAGAAATCAGAAAATCCATAAATAGAGGAAAAGGTACAGTCGTATCCAAGAGACGTCGGGGTCCTCAAGAAAGTGGTGGAAGGGTTTTTCTACCATACATTAAAGGTGTGACTCATAAGGTTTCCAGGGTTTTGGGGAGGAGTGACATTTTCGCACAATTCTCAGCAGCAGGAACCATTAGACAAAAAATGTGGTGAGTTAAAGATAGCATTAGTCAGGAGCAACTAAAAGGTGTTTACAAGATTGACTGTGTTATCACCCAAAAATTATCAAAACATCATTGTGCCAACTCTGTTTTTGGTCATGATTTCAAGTAGGTCTAAAAGTAATTTTAAGTCTTGGTAAAGGGTAGGTCATAGTTTCATAAGTTTTAAAGGTCATATTTCAAGTTCAAATAAAGTCTTTTAGGTCCATTCCATGATTAAAAATTCATATTTTTCATTTAGGGGTCATTCCATTAGGTTTTTGGTTGAAATTCTACAATTAGCCAAGAATCCACACTTTCATAGTGCCTCTAATTCAAAAATGAGGAAATGCACTACGAAAGGGATACGACTTTTGTAGCACGCTACGAAACTGTTGTAGCAGCTTTTTCAGTCATGAAGAAAAACTCTGTTTTCTGGTTTTAGTTGTCAACTTACAAGGGGGTTTCTGGGCAACTGAAAACGAATTTGTGAAAACTGAAAGAGTTTTTTCTTCCTAACATACTTAACTACAAAAACCTCTCTCAGTTTCTTCAAATTCATTATGAAATGGGATAAATTGATAACTTAACTTGCGTTATGAAACTGTTGTTACAAAATATCATGTACATGGCTCTTTAGTAGTCAAACTTCAAGTTCAGTTTCTGGCCAAACGGAAAAAAAAAAAAAATTGGAATTATGAAAGAGGTTTGTCTTCATAAACTCTCTAGCTCCAATAACCTCTCTCACTTTTCCCATAAGTGTTACCAGTTGGGAGATACAAGTATTTCTTTGAAGTCATATTTTCAGAAAACGGAGTTTTCCTGTTTTACACATGTTGTTCAAAGATAGTTTCTGGATAGTAGGAGAGGAATTTCAAAAAAACCAAGAGAGTTTTTTGTTCAAGACAGAATGGCCTACAAAAGGCTCCTTCCGTTTTGCAAAATACATTATGGATGAGGAGATACAAGCTCTGTCTCAACACCTATTTTTCAGATAAAAACAGTAACGTAGAATGACCAATTCATAGATGAAAGATGAAGGTAAAATTTGATGAATATTATGTTTTGGGGGTCATATTGTTGTGTTTTTGAAATCATACCGACACCTTTAAAGTTTAAACATCTCCAAGGCACGAATTTTGAAGACTGTTTTGAAAAATTAGCTTGCACGATGTCTTTTTGCATATTTTCATATAAGTTTTGGAGGAAAGGTTGATGAGTTCTGGGTTTAAATTGGCTGGTGGAGGCATGGATATAACAGGTCAAGACTCAAATTGCAAAATAGTAGAAAGAATGATTAAAGGAAATGTTTTACAGTAATCTAAAATATGCGCTACGAAAATAGGCTACTTTCGTAGCGCAGTGATATTTCATGCCTTTTTCACTTTTTCTAAGATTTTCTCTGCACGGGTGGAGGATTAAATTTTTCAAGGGAATATTAGAACATGTGACACATATGAAATATTCATCAATTTTAACAAAGCTTCTCGAAGATAAACATGGAGTTTAAGGGCTAAAAAGCAAGAACTCTATCTCCTGGTTTTTAGGACAGTTAGGTCATGAATCAGTAGGTTTACAACAAGGTTGGAGGCATCATCAAAGTTAGAAAACATGGATTTGCAGCTTTCAAGAAAGCATTAAAGGTTTAGATAAGGTTGTTTCAAACATGTTTAGGAGTTTCACCCCTATTTGTATTAGGACTCTTAAAAGACAATTTAGCTGTCAGTTTGTAATTAATAGTTTGTTTTATGAATAGAATAGGTGTCAAGAATGGAAATTAGAATTCTCCTAATGAAGGATCATGGAATCCAATATTGTAAATGCTCTATATGAAGCATGAGGTCGAATTCATCAAGGTTGGCATTTTTCATTAGCAAGGAAACTGTGTTACTGTATGTCACTGTGTTCTTCTCAACTTAATACAGAGATTTGTTTGACTACTCAAGATTCACAAGGAGTTTAAGTGTATCATTTTTCTATGGCTTTTTCAATTACCTACTTGCAGTAGTATTTGTATGTGTTACTTAGAATTCATTTGAAAATATTCTAACTTCCTTCACATGCAAATAGATTGTGTTTTATCACTGTGTTACTGTTTTTCTCATAAACCTAGACTCCAAGTGCCTTGACTTCCATGTTTGACATATTATGATGTTTTGTTGAAGACCATCTTGACTCCATGGGCCAATGAGTGTTTGATAATATTTGATTCAACAATTTATACATTTTTATCCTTTCTATTCCTAGAGTGAGCCATTTAATAATTAATCAAAAATATTAAACCTATTGAGAGAACCCTCTCAGGTTGAGGAGGCTAAGACTCAGCCAAAAGATTGATTTGAAAGAGTTACTCAGAGTCTGTGATGACGGCCTATCGAGTCGATTTTGTGATGTGACACTCATATGGGAAGAGATATATTGGTGAGATCGAGCACTGTCTTCAAAAGCGTCTTAAAGAGCATGGTGTTGATATTAAAGATGAGTGATCTAGAACCTCGGCTCTTGCTGATCACTCCTCGAAAACTAAACATCACTTGCGTCTTGAGGATTCTAAAATCATTGCAAGGGAGGAACACTATCAAAGACGAAATATTAGAGAAGCGTTGGAGATTATTAAACACCTGCATAACATTAACAGGGATGGAGGATATGAGATTAGTGACAGTTGGCGATCTCTAATTTGACAAATGTGCTCCTTAGTTTCGTCCTCGTCCGAGGTATAGTATCGCAGGTTTGTTTCTTCTCCTTATTAGTAAACAAGTTTAGCATCTCGTCAGTACAAAACACTAATTATTTCAATCACTCATAATAATTATTTGTATTAATTAATTTTTATTCTATTAATAAAAATCAATTAATTAATAATGATTACCAGTAAATGAAAATAATAATAATAATTCAAATTATATTATATTATATTTAATAATGATAAATTTCATTTTTAAAATTTATTAGGATTAAATTAATAAATTATATTTAATAATAAAAATTCATTTGATTAGTAGAATTAATAAATAATAATTAATAACTTTTATTTATTAACATTTATTTAAATAAATTTATATTATTATTATTTAAAATAAAATAAACAATACGTATTTTTATTAACTAATTATTAATTTTATTAATTAAGAATACTTAAAACCATTATTAACCATCTAGGGTTATATCATATTAATAGTATTCAATTAATTAATTCTTAGATTATTAATTTGATTAGACTATTTTAGGTTAATGTTTTTAGGTAATATTTAAAAAAAAATTAGTAGCAGTTAAGGTTTATTTATAATAAAGAAGATTTTAAATATTGAACTAAGAAATGTTAAATTTTTTTAAATAATTAACAAATTATGAAATTAATAAAAAGTTATAATTTTTTTTTTAATAATTAACAAATTATGAAATTAAATAAAAAATTATGAAATTAAATAAAAATTTTAAATTAGGTGATATTATATTACAAATTATTAAAATAAATTTATTAGAATTTAGTAGCACTTAAAGATTTATGATAGTAAAAGATTAAAAAAAAAATTAATTATGAAATTAATAAGTAATATTATATAAATAATTTTAAAAAAATTAAATATTAATATTAATTATAGGCGATATTACATACTATTATAAGTATTATAAATTATTTAAATTAAAATTAATTAAAATTAAATTAAATTGATTTTTTTATAAAAAATAAAATAATTTTTTTTTAAAATAAATTAATAAAATATGTTCTTGTCGGCTCTTCTCATCATCCTTCACTATTTAAGACTTGACCTATGTGACCTTCTTTCATTCTTCATTCACTTCTTGCTCTGAAGATGGATCGTCATTGGGATTCGAAACGTCGACCATTGTTTTATGATCTTATTGATAATCAGGATTAGAATTAATGACATACAATTTAAAAGCGATATATATATATATATATATATATATATATATATATAATAGTTCCTTTCTTACATCCAACAAGTAGTGGAAAATTTTCAACGTTAAATAGTGCAACAGAAAGAGTTCTAAATGTTAGCTTCTTCAGTACACAGAGATGTGACGGAAGGGAACGCGATCCAAATCAACGGGATGGTGGTCCAGTCCACTCTTTTTGTAATCCCATATGGGTTTCCACTTCAGAATCTTTAGGTCCAAATGATGATATTCAATATTTGATTTCATTTCATTCAAGACACGAAAATGTTCATCAACAAAAGTAGGATGGAAACCATGTTTTATGTCTAGCCTGTTTTGGATGTAGTCAACAAAACTTATTGCTCCTCTAATAGATTTTATCGCTTTCAGGTAATAGATGCCATCATTTTTCTCCATATCTGCACTTCAATGATAGAAAAATACAATTAAATATACTACGTAGCTATATATATGAAAGAAAAAGATGAAAACAATTAATGTCTCCATAAATGTAATAAATTACAGAAAAAAAGAGGAAGCTAAGCATAAATAGCTAAACTTTAACGATAGAAAAAAATATACTAAAGAACATTTAAAAATATTGACAGTACAACGTGTTATCCTGTATTTCTAGTTAAGAAAGAACTCACCCAGAGATAACCACAAAAGACAAGTTTTAAACTCTAAGATCTAGCCTTCTTAGGGTTCGAGAGGCAGCTCTCTACATAAAATTTAACTTTGTTTTGATTATAGAATGTTAAACTAAATTAATTTAATTTAATTTGGTTTGTTTGGTACAATTTGGTGGAAAAAATCACCTAATGAGATGGATAGTGGGAAATTTGTTTGTCCATTGGTGAGGAGTCAGAAAGAAAAAATCAAGCGGATAGAGCTAGGAACAAGGTCGAAGGTGGAAAGTGCAGAGCCAAATAGACTAACCCATGAAAGTCTTGAAAGTTGTTTGGCCAGTGATGTAATCGGGATACAGAGAGGCTAAGGGTTCTTTGAAGTCGAGAAAGAGAAGTAGTAGAGCGGTCGAACGGAGAATCAATTAAGGGTTCCCTGCAAGTAGGCGAAGAAACATAGAAAATGATACTTGATAAAAGTAGTGCTTTTAACAAATCCTAAAGTAATACTCTTTTTTATTCATTCAAATTTAGAACACATAATAGATGCATGCTTAACAAAGAAAGATAAACGATGACAAAGAGAGAAATACTTCCTTGGTAACTCATCACATGAATCCTAAAATATGATACTGATTGATCGATCAATACATACTCAAATTTACCTTTAAAAGCCTTCAAGTCCAAATAAAAAATGACTATAGAAATCTTTGTAGTTTTATTCCATAATAATACTTGAAAAGTGAAATCATTGCAGTGCTAAGCTACAGTATAGAAAAAAATATGAAGTTGAATTTACAAATATCTCTGGAATTGTTTTACATAAATAGAACTTAAATAAAGGACACTCAAAACTAATGAATCTATATTTGGCACTTTAACATGGATTGATGATGACAGGTAATTTGGAACACATATCAACTCTTAGTTGATGATGAAACATCCAAGTCACTAGCTTGTCTCCTTCCTTTGTGCATTTTCTCCAGAGGTCTGCAACATTGAGATCCCCGATGATACCTTTTTATTTCTCGATACGAAATATATATGTAAAAATTTAAAGAGGTTTTTGTATATAAATATAACTACTAAGATAAACCTCTCTCTCGGTTCCAGTGGAGTTCTGATGTTACGGATGCTTTGAAACAATATGTATATGAAAACTTTGCAGTCTGAAAACTGGGTTGTAAATATATTGCGTGTATATCTCATTATGTAATACCTATGCTCTAAGTGAGATATTTTTTGTAACAGCATCTTGAAACATAAACCTCCTCCATTTTCAAAATTCATCTTGGATAACACAATAGTTTATGCAATATACTTCATCTTTGTTCTCATCTTTTAACCTTTTTGTTCTTTTAACTATTTTTATTTGTACTTTGGATAAACTTCATTGTTGTTGGTGAAAACATTTTCATCTCTATTTACCATTTACGCATGGCTATTTTGCCTTTTCTTGTTTTACATTGAAGTGCTTTCTGTTGCTCTATTTTAACTTTCACTCTAACTTTCATTTGATACACTTTTAACTCGGATGCTCTTTGATTGTTCTATTTTCAGCACATCCTTGTGAATTCTTATTTCACTTTTACCATTCACTATGTAATTTCATCATTTGATCTCTCTGACTTTGATTTAATCCTTTCTTTATATACAATACATTTTGTCGATGAAGCTTTTGAATTAAAATTTGAGAATTTGGAGCAACAAGTTTGTCCAACTAGTATTGAAACTATTGGCTTGATTTCTTTCTCAGCAACTGTCTGCTTTCATCCAAACCTTAATTCGTTAATAAAACCAACATAATTGGCTGAGGAAATAATGGCTTTTAAGGAAGAGGGAATATAGTGAGAAATAGTTATGGCCATACAGAGGTTGTCTCTCATAATTTTGACTTCTCAATTCTTAGGAACTCTTGTTTTTAGGTTTTAAGCGCTTATGTAATCTTCGTACATAGAAGGCATTTATGATATAACGAGAGGTCTTAGATAGAAAAATGGAGTACAAATTTGTTAACTACTTTGGTTATCTTTTCAATTTCAATCTTGAAAATGTATTTCGGCTATAGTAGAGACTCTCCTTGGTTATGAAAATAAGAAATAGGTGTTTCTTAGGCTTTTAGTAGATAATAGGGCTAAAAATCATTTGAAATCAACCTGGTGGAGTTACCTTCGGAGGATTTATGGGCTTTTATTGGAGATTTATATAGTGAAAAAACTAATAAACTCATCTTTTCCTTTATAAACTAAATGTAGTATATAACGGGGTTTATAAATTTTGACGAGGTTTTACCTCTTTCTTTTTTGGACAATTTAAAGAACTTTCTTGGAGTAAATATGCTTTATACATGTTTCAAATGTCCTTTCAAATTGATAACAAGCTCAATTTTTTAGAAGGGGAAATACTGTTTTATGCAAGTATGGTTCTTTGAAATGGACTAGGAGTTTAACGGTTCTTAGTATCTTTTAAGTTGTCTGGAAGCTTTATGGAGTCTTTTAGCAATCTTTAATAGCAAATTTAGACTTTTCTTTAGTTGCAGGACTTGAAAATGAAGCATAGGCTTGATTTTCTTTAATGCAGGCTGATACGGTCGGAGAATGCGAAGGGATCAATGGAGCAATTTAAGAGGTTTTATTAGAAATTTAGGGTTAAAATGGCATCTTCGATAAATGGCGGTCATGTCGGTGGCTAAATGGTTTTCGGCTTGAAAAGGATAGAAACGCGAGTGGTTATCGCATGGGTTTGAATGGTAGGTAATTTCAATCGAATTGGATGTAGTCCAATCAAAATGGCCATGTGGAGGAGAATGAGCAGTAACCCTGTTGCGTGGAAAGGGAATGTAATTTAGTCGTAACAACTTAAAATGTGATATAGCTTTCGTTTGTCAGGTCACAGGATGGGTCATGCGAACGGACGAGATTTAATTTGGAAGTTGCTCGGCATTGGGAGTGGGGTCCGAGTTTATCAATGCGGCGGGATGGTTTATAAACCTTGCAATATAAATTTTGCGTTTAAAACCTTATGTTATATGAGCGGGGAGGTAAAGTTGTATACGCTTTTAATTAAAACATTAACTTGATATTCTAATTACGGGCGCGGGTTTTATTATATGTCTTTAAACATTTTGATAAATGTTTAAACTATAGAGGACGGGATATTTTGTTTTATTTGATAAGTTTAAACCAATGGGATAAGGGTGGGTTTTAATTCTGTCAAACAGTTGTTATAACATTGGCTTAAACATTAAGTGAAAGTTTTTAGCTATGGGTTGTTAAAAATAAAAAGTATTTAATACTATAGGGGAGGTGTAGTTTTAGGAGTTCATAAATAAGTTAAATTTAATATGAAATAAAGGGATAATATAATGAATAAAAATACATGTTTAACTCTAGTGTATATGAAACATATTTATCTTTGTTGTATTTTTACCCACTTTAACTTAGGATAAATGAATTTTATGGGTTTTTGAATGATTTTGAAAAGGAAGTAATTAGTTATTTAGGGTTTCACTTTTACTAAGCTCAAAAAATGGGTTTTGGTTAAAGAAAAAAGGGATTATGATTATGGGTGAAGGATAAATGCGACAGATGGGTTTATGTAGAACGCAATATTTTTAACCAATCGGTTGTGAGCCTTGGGTGCGGGTCCCAACGAAGTGGGAGAGATATACCGGAAGCCTCTTTGTGAAAATTTAAGTACTAAATCATTTTGGGGGAGCGGAAATTAGTAATTTTTGCCCAGATGATGCTCTATTACATGATTGCACGGCTATTACATATATCCATCATTATTTCCTAGCATTTTTGCTTCATTTTCATGGGTGCATTTTAGGCTTGCAACCCTACGATGGTACTGTTCAGCATAATCTATCTAAGTCTAACCTTATTTCATCAGGGATCAGCAGATTAATTTGTTGGAAAATATCATTTATTCTCTCATCTCAGGATTGTCAAGTTTATATTGTTTGACATATCTTTATTTATTCTCTATCTAAAACATGAAATTCAAAGCATGAAAAGTTAAGATTAAATTGTTTAACTAATCATGGATTAGCATTTATTGTCATCTACTTTATAATCATTATTCTTCTTGTTCATTAATAGTAGTGTTTATTTTGACTTGCTCACTTTTTCCAGGTCTTATTTTATCTCTTTTCTTTTGGAGTCTATCTTTTTCATAAGTCCCTTTGATCATTCTTTTCGGTTTCACCCTCTTTCTTTTTTTTTTATTTTTCATTTCAAAATATGGAAAACAAACATAGAAAGGTATGTACATATTCGTACTCTGATGAAAATTTGACTTGACATTCCCAATGACACAGTTAGCGGGCATCATCTCTGAGATAGATGATCGAAAGATCTGTCATTCCCTATCATCTCGGTTTGTTATATCACTGCAAGGCAGGAAATGTTCATAGATGAACAATATTTTCATCGAAGCAAGATTTTCCATGGTTTTGAAGCTTATTATTAAACATGTAGAGAGACTCCTGTATGAGCTCTAGGGGCTAAGTGTGTTGCATATGCGAGGTAGCTCCCGTGCAGTGACTCTAGCTTGCTTCCTGAGCATTCAAAGGTGTGTTGGTCACATTGGGAGAAAAATTCTCATTGTTCGGAATCTCACTTGACTTGATGTCTTCTAGAAGGAGTTCACATGTATGTGCTTAGGATCAATTCCATTTGACATATACATGGTAAAATATGTCTTTCCTATTTTGGAATGTAATTTACTACAAAAACAACCTATAGTTCATACATAAATTGAACACAAAGCTAACCTGTACAAGGAGGAAGAATTTGAGTAAGAAATCTTTGGAGAATTTTCGGTAGAGTTTTATTTATTGGAAATTTAACTTTGGTGGAGAGACTTATCTTGTGATGAATTCATGAGAACTTTGTTAGAAGGTCACGATGAATCGGTCATTAAGGTTGTAACATCTCCTTCTACCATCAATAAAAGTACTTCTTGTTTTTTTCCCTACCTGCATCCATGTTTACTTTGATTTTCCATGTTGTAAAATCTTTGTTGATGAATGTAGTTTATTAATAGAATTATTTGGCTAATTAACTTGAATAGATATCCCAAATTATTGTATCTTCTCTTGCTTCATTCTTTTTCTTGCGGGGCTGTCAGTGGCCAGAAAAAAGCAGAGTGAGGTTGTAGTGGAAGCGACGAAGGAGCCATTTGGAAGTATTTGAAACGAAGTAAGCATCCGGTCTTCTTTGTATATCGTACGAGGTTAGGAAAAAGGTTAGTACGGTCTTTCACCTGTTATTTAGACTGAGCACCGGTCTGGGGAAGCGTAGTTTATCCGCCTTAGATTACAGTGCATTTATGAGCGGCGACTCTGCGGGGAGAATTTCTCTTGTTACAGAGTGTTTTAGTCTCTAATTTTCTTTGTAAATCCACCCGGTAGTTGTTTCACATAAATGTAGACTTTTTGCAAGCTTAATTTCAAAGACGATGATTTAAACGATAGTATTCTTCCTTTCCTCTTTGCCCTTTATGCCTGTCGAATAGACACGGTGCTGCATATGCTTGTCTCCCTTCAGGCACCGCATTGCAAAGCACTCTCCCATTTAGGGGTGTGTTGCGGAGCACTTTCTCCCATTCGGGGCTTCTTTTCGGAGGCTGCTGTCTCCCCGTCGGGGGTTCTTTTAGGGCATTTTCTCCCATTCGGGGCTGCTTTTCGGAGGACTTCTTGTCTTGATGGTGCTTTGCGGATCAACATCTCCCATTCAAGGGGTGCTTTGCGGCACATTTTCTCCCCTTGAAATTTGCGTTGACTCTTGAAAACACCAGAATTCCCTTGAATTTGACTTTGCAACTTGCTTCGGTTTTGTTCTTCTTGTGTTACGAAAATTTTGATTATAGATATGACCGGTATTCTATATAACTTCTTCCTCCTTTGGTGAAAATTTGTTCAATGTTTGTTTGAAAAGTTTTCTTTTATAATTGACAAGTTGATTTGAAAGTGTTACACGGTTGCATTGGAGATCATTTTGCTTTTAAAATGGTAAATTGTCATAAAATATTCATTTCCTTGATAGGAAGAAATTGTTGTTGAAATCTTGTTTTTCCTTCAAAGGGTATTGTTTGTATTCTTCGTTTCTCGAACGTAAAAGTATTTTATTATTGATCTAGTGCACCTAGTTTTCTTTTGCATTCATAACATTAAGGAAACTAAAAAGAAAAGCATTTGCATGTAGGATTGTGTTTTTTCGAAAAGGAACATTAGGAAATGTTTGCATTTAGTTTGATATTCATTGATTTTGTTTTTGTTCATTGATTTGTTTGCTCTCAAATTACTTGCTCTCTTCCCTTAGTAGTTGAGTATTTCATTGAAAAAGCTGAAAGTGGTTGTTTATCATTCTTAGCTTGCATTTAGGGAATTCTATACATCATCGTGGTGAACTTTGAAAGGCAAGCTGTTAAGCAAGATCAACATAAAATAAATCTCAATTTACTTAACAACGCATTGGAACAATGGCGGTAACATTTGAGGTCTAAATGAGAGATGTGTTACGGCGTCGTAAAACATAGCATTTGTCGTTAACTTGTACGTGATACATTAAGTGTGATACCTCATAAATGCAATGTAAGTATTATATTGTAATAGTCACACATACTCTCGGGTATGTCGACGACGTTATTCTGATACGATAAATATAAAGAAGTGCTCTCCTTGTGTGGATTTCACATCGAACAATACTAATACGGACTTGAGCCTCCATGTGGGTATATTTGGGAGGAGAAAAAATTTTAGGTGTTATCCATCCATAGTGAGCGGGTCGGCCACCTTTGAAATTGTGATACAGGAACACGACGACCGATCGGATTACACTTTTGTACTTTTCGTTCACTAAGAGGTATTCTACGATTCCTGAGTTTCTGGTAAACCTTTTGCTAACATTACCCTCTTGTTTTGTTGTTGTTTTTTGATAAAATAAATCAATAATCATGTAAGAACGCATAATCCTGCCCCATCGTTCGCATAGATTAGCTAAAACCACCTTTACCACGGGAAGTTATTTACGGTAGGCGAAGGCGATCACGATCTAGAATCAAGTAAAATTCGTAGCTCTGCGTGAAACATCATCTTTTAATCTAGAGTTAGCTCAATTGTTCATACATCCCGGTTTGTCTCTTGTTGTCAAAGCGAGTCTTCACGGGTTACCCATGGTCACGATCATTCAATGGTGAGACCATACCTCAGACCCAACGTTGTACATAGCGGAAGTTGATCAGGATCCCATTGTGCTCTAGGGGGTAACTGTATTGATAAAGCTGGGACATAATCCCGGGACCAATGAAATAAGGTCTATCATCCCCTTATATTTAGGTTGCTATCTTCCCTAAGTGGAGAAAATCTTGATCCGGAAATTGACTGTGGAAGTTGTTACTGAATTGATCATCTATAAAGGATTACGTAGCTATTGAAACTCCCATATCACACGATCCAACGTTTGAAATATATTTTGAAATTTTGGCCGGTGAAGTTCTTCCTCCTAGTTTAATTGTGATTGAAGAAATATCATAAAATAAAGACACCTTTAACTCAACTCATTTTCGGTAGGAGCTTTACACAGCTGCGAATATTTTTCTCAATCTTGCCCCTTCCTTTGCTTTTGTTGATCTTTTGTTTCTAGCATTTTCTATTTAAAGTAGATTATACAAGTGTCCACATTGAGTCTTCTAGCCATGTGTGAGATAAAATCCTAGACTAAACCATCTATTTCCAGTTGCGACAACACTACATTTATTTGCTTCATCTTCGATGTTTTGTCCATTGACTTCACCCATGTCATCATCAGAATCCTATCACGGTTCCTACCTCTCGCAGTATAGTACAGTGATACCACATATCTTACCTCGAAATTCGAAATTCGAATGAAAACCTTTGGAGAAGACTGGTTAATGCATGTTATAACTTATCATTTATGGTGCTCATCAAACTTCTTAAATGATGACTTTGTTAGACTACGTCTTTTAAAAACTTTGCACTCTTCTCATTTGCATGAAAACGAAGGATGGTTCTTTTCTTTGTGTCGACATCGTTAAAAAATTAAACGAGTTATGAGGATAGTTATTTTTTCTTGTGTCAACCTCGTTAAAAAATGAAACAATTTGCACGAGAGGATTGTACTTTTTTCTTTGTGTCAACCTCATTTAAAGAATAGAAGCAGGTCATGAGCATAGTTCTTTTTCTGTGTCGATCTCATTAAAAAATGAAACAAATCCTCCCCTATAATGAACCCTTCATTCCATCCGGCTATTAGTAACGAGTAATCTACTTGAATGGAGAGTAAACAAGCTTGAGGGCTTTACTCTTGCGAGAGACATTCGACATGTGATCTTGCGGGGGGCATTAGAAACATTCTTACCAATTGCCATGTGATCAATCGTTGAAGTTTGGAGGTAAAATCGAGGGCTCGAGCTCCAAAATGAAAATGGTAACGCTATGGAATGGTAAAAATGAATAGTGAAACTACTTTATATAGTCATTTAATTGTTTGCAACTTAACTTTATTGCTATGACTATATTGTTTAGCTATGTTTTTATCATGAAACCGATATTTTTAATCCATTTGATGTTGTTCTGAGCAAAGAAATACAGCTGATGAATAGATTAGTCGTGCGAGATTTATTCAAAGAATGGTTGACCACAAAGGCATGCATATATATTTTTCGAGCTTTGTTAAAAACGAAAAAGGATTCGAGCGCACTTTTATCTCTTTTTCGATATAACGTAAAGGAACCCCTGGGAATATTCTTTCAGCTCTTTTTTTGGGACCTCAGATAATGTAGAAATGTTTCCAAGCACTTGTCATTTCGGGCTCGTTAAAGTAAATGGGCCAATTCTCAGTGGTATATTTTAACCCTTTGAGACTCGGATGGATTATTTACGAAAAAGGAATACCTTGGTTAAACATGACGAAAGAGTTCTTTGAGATATTATTTTACACTTTTTTGGATGCGGGGAACAAATTTACGAAAAGTGATTTTGGAGTCCTCTTTAGATATCTTTTAGCTCTGGTATAGAAAAAGGCAGTATGTTTATCTGATCATTTTCATTGAAGCATAAAATAGCGACGGTCTTGTCGATCATGGCAAGAATCGAGTTTCATTCATCGCTAGACTCGTTAGGTGTTAAATAGTGATACTTTATTCTTTGTTCCTCTAGGGTTGAATTAGGAATCTCGAAGCAAATGTTATCCTCCTTAAGCTTGTTAAAAAATAAAAAAGAGTGCGAAGTTGAAGCAAATGACCGGGAAAATTTGGGGGCTTAGTACATAGTTTCTTTTGGTAGCAAGTCACTCTTGAACATAACACTTCTTTCACTCCATAATATACAACATTTGTTTGGTTTAGGTAATCATCTTGACGGTTCATTCACTTTTATGGCTCATCGTACCTTCACTTCGGTTTTGGGTGATGCGCGACTCATCACGGTGTCAGCCCAGAATATGTTCAAGAGAAGTCATTCGGTGATTTAGAACTCATCCATACGCAATAATCATAAACCTTCATTTTCATAATGATCATCACGAAAATTGCTATATCAATTCATACCCTTGTCTGCGAAATCGGTAACTCCGGTTTACGATAAGGTGACTTCCTCTCGACTACAAATCAATGTCTAGGAAGTTCACTTAGAAACACATCCCGATTCATACCATGAGGCTTATTCTGACATCGACGAAGATCCTGCAACAGGACTTTTGGCTGATATTTTGTTTTGTTCGACATCAAATCATCTTTATTCACGCCTTACGAATGCTGTGATGCCCCAGGGGCCATTTTCATTAATGGTGGCTATCGCATTTTGTTAACGACTTTCATTATTGGTTGATGATATTGTGATGTCTTTCCATGTCGACTAAAATCATATATTTGCATGGCTAGACTTGTGCACAGATGATCGAGTGAATGAGATAAGGCAGGATCCTAGTTCTGACATTAAATTTGAAGTTTCAAGATGACATAATAATAATGGTGACAACACATTCAAATTTTCATTGCAAACATGGGCCTATATCACATGGCGATATGCATACATTTGGGCAACATTCCAATGTATATTTGACTTTATAAAGTTATGTATATTGTATAGATTGTGTTTTATGTCTTGGTATGGGGAATGCCTACCCTCGGCAATTGTGATCGATAGAGGATTTATCATGATGTAATGTATTGTAATATTGATGTAGGTAACCATTCCACTTTGTTTCCCGATCTCATCACGGTGTAAAGCATCTCGATCAAATGTTCTTATTATTTGGATCTCATGATTTGGGGGCAATTGTTATGGGTCAATTTGGGCACCATTCCCGACTGACCTAGTTAACTAGGCATCATCTCCAGGACCGATGATCGAAGGGTCTATCATTCCCTATCATATCGATTTGCTATATGCTCTAAGACGAAACATTCATGAATCAAGCAAGATTTTTCTATGAAAACGAGGAAGCTTTCCATGGTTTGAAGCTTATTATTAAACATGTGGGAGCTCACCAACACGGTCTAGAAAGGGCTGATAAGTTGCATATGTAGGTAGCTCATTAAAGTACTCTACCGGCCTTCCTTAAATTCGCAGTGTATTTGGTCACATTGGGAGTGAAATTCTCATTGTTAGGAATCTCCCGCCTGGCAGTGTATGTCATACATAAGGGTTCACATCTGTCATGCTTCGGATTAAAATTGTGTTTGACTTATCATGACTAGAAAACATGTCTTTCCTATTTTTGGAATGTAATTCTTGCCAAAACAACCCTCTGATTCATCTATAAATTGAACACGAAGCTACGTGTTCAAGGAGGAATAATTCGAGGTAAGAAATCATGGAGAATTTTCGGTAGAAGTTTGATCTGTGGAGGCTGTTGGTGGAGAGACTTATCTTTGTGATGAGACTAAGGAACTACTGTTGGAAGGTCACAATAGATCATTAATTAGGTTGTAACCTCTCCTTCTACCATCAATAAATAGTACTTCTTATTTTCCCTACATGCATCCATGTTTGCTGATTTTCCATGTTGTAAAATATTTGTTGATGAATGTAGTTTATCTTAACTTATTTGGCTAATTAACTTGAATATATATCTAGATTATTGTATCTTACCGTTGTTTCGGTGCTCTTTCTTGCGAGAAAGCATTCGGCCTATTTGAAGCTGCTTGGGGTATGGGCGTAGTGGAAGCAACGAAAGGATCCATTTGGGAAAGCGAGGCGAAGCAAGTAAGCATCCCGATCCTCTCTGTATATACGTACCGAGTTAGGAAAAAGGAGTGAGTACGATCTTTCACACAATTTGTTCTAGATGTTTCCCAGTCTAGGGAAGCATAGTTTATTCGTAAATTACAATTTTATTGTATATTTACAGAAGTATCAAAATTGATTCAAAAATTATGAATCCTATTATTATGAGACCTGTGATGGCTCCACTTGGGGATGAATTTCTTGGTAGCTCATCAAGAACACCATCGACAGTGGCTTGATCCATTGGGCCAATCCCAAACATGCATATGTTGTAGTGAAAACTTACAGAAGTAGTTACCTTTTTAAGCTGAAATGGGTAGAGACTAAAAAGTGGTGCAAATTTCAAACCAAACTACTACATCATCGATATTTTAGGGCCTTTTCCTTGGATTTCAAATATTAATGAATTATTTCAAACTAGTGACGAAAATGAGAATAAAGTAGAAATCCTACCTGAATTTATAAAATTAGTTGTCTGAAGTAGTTGGTCTGCATTAAACGAACAATAGAAGACATTGAAGCATTATGTACTTTGATATATTTTTTTAAAGTGCATTTCTTATTGATTATCAAAAGCATGGTACGCAACCTATTAGAATTTTTCAACAAATAGAGAATAAGGAAATACTTGGTTTCCTTTGTTGACTCTGAAAATTGTCACAAACGGATCTTAACGGTATATGTACAAATGCTCAGCGGTTGAAGGAACTATACCTCTGTTTGAATGGCCTCCATGCCATGAGACTAAATTGTCATTTTTAACTGTTTCCTTTGTAAGTAAATCTATGCTTGTTGTGAGATAATTTCGATTTTCGGATAAGTTTGTGTGATGATATTTCTCTTGATGGACATGCATGTACGGTAGGCTTTTATCATCTTGATAATGAATCTTATATTTATTTAATGGAGAAAATGTTACAGTTACATTTATCATTCATCACATTATTTTTTATCATGAAAAACTTTGAAAGAGTCTTTGCAGTTATATATGGGTTTTAATGCAACTTCATAGATTTATAGGGGTTGTTCATCCTTTAAAAGCTGAAATGCTTTAGAGAATAATGATGTAGACTTTCACTGAAAAGATTTGAACCATTTCTTCTTCACTCCCACATATTTGATATGTGTTAATGGAATCCTTGTATTTGAAGGCATAAGTGACTTTCTCCTTCACAACTAGCTAGTGATTGCTCTGTGAAGTTAGCTTGAATTTTGAGAACATAATTATCATCATATTATTAGCAAAATTGTTAAAAAGGAGAAGGAATATCATCAATCATACACATTAGATCAATAGATTGATTTTCGAAATCCTAATATATCTTGATTAGATTGGTTACATTCTATTTGAAGGTCATCATTTGCTCAATAGGATTCTTGTCGGTGACTGGACCTTTTTGGGGAAGGTAGAACAAGCAAAGGCATCCTTTTTGTTCTTTGTCACTTCATGGATAAAAATTTAGTACATACATCAACATTATAATAAGTAGAAAGCAATTTCTTCTTATTCTTCTTAAATATTTTGAGGATGGTTGCATGTTTAGAAACAAATTGATTTCTTCTTCGGTGAGGGGGAGTGTAAATCTTTGAATTCTTAGATTTGAATAGCAATTGTTTTTTCTCTTATGTAAAAATTGATGTGAGGTTGAATATTTTTCTTTAAATTCTGTTTCCAAAACCATTATATGTGAAACGATCATTTAATGCTACATGAGAGTATGGATCTTTTTGTGTCTCTTGATCTATTTCATCTTTGATTAACTCATATTGATTATCATGACACTTAACAGAATAATTGCAGTCTACTACTAATAAATCTATAGAGAATTATTAATAATGATGTATTACTGATCCCTGATATTTATCTTCTTATAAAAATCTGAGAATCCTTCCCACTTTGTTGAAAGCACAAAGTGAAACTCAATTGCAAACACATGTGAATAAATTCAATTGCATAAACACAATTTATTACTTGGGAGACTTAAAGCTAAAAACCCCAACTATCATATATTATGTATATCAATGGAATCATGTAATAATCTCTTACCGTCTTATGGCCTTATGACTCTGATGAATCAACAATCATTACACTTTATTAAATGCAGAGAAATTTGCATCTCTGTGCACCAATTTCTTGCGCCCTAACAATGATGCCTCCTTTCTGTGATCCTATTTGAAGAAGACCCTGAATGAATTTTAATTAGCCTTTCCTTGGCCACAATCCTGTTAGCAACTCCGATGTGTGTTAGATGCATTGAATGCATCACTATAGTCATAACGGATGGTCCATCTCACCCTTTCACCTATACGTAGTGGGTCCTGGCGGAATTGACATGCACGCATGTGGATTGGCGACTGTTTCTTTCGATTGTTAGTGAGTTATTAGTTTTGAATTAATTCACTGCTCTCATAGTGTATCTTTCAGTTAGACAAGATGCCACGCTCATTTAGGTTTAACTCACTTAACTAAGTTAAAATAAATAACAACTCCATAAACTACTCTTAACTCATCCTTAACTTTGCCACTTCGATTCTAAGCGAGTCCACTCCCATGCATGAGCCTGATAAACCTGAATTGTACGTTAAACACGACTGCCGATTTTCCAAATGCAATTGCTTGAAATAAAGTGCTCGAGAGAATAAGTTAATTGTTTATTCGGACAATAAGAACTATGTGTCATTGTGCATGTATTTTTAAAGATCGACGATCTATAAATAGACTTATTTAATATTTAATGTAAATTTCATCTATTTTCCCGTTTGACCAACCATCTACAAATAGAATCCACTGACAACTTATAGAATATACTCTACATGTCTAAAAATAGACATACACACAAAAATAGCACAACAATTTTAGTGAAGGTGCTTTCTTTTCACTAAGCTCATCATCTTGTTGGGCTCTGACATCTCTCAACAAGATAAGGATTATCCTTCACCCCAATCCACCTTTCTGTGGTATTAAAATTTTCTCTGAAAATTTCAGCAGTGCAGCAAGTAGAACAAAAATCTCCCTAATCTTTTGCATTGAGTCTCTTTGACAACATGATCTTAAGCTACACACAATATACGTGTAATTAGGATATCAGTATGTTTTATAAATGAAACCTGTAGGGATTAATCAAGAGTTTAGTACGGCTACGATTATCCTGATACTGTCAGTGTAGGATCTAAATGTGAACTGACAGGCTCAGGCTGGGATCTTTGCCTCATCCAGATAGCCTCACATGTAGCTTGACTTGTTGCCGTATTTTGATTCCTTTGGGCAGGTGCCACGGATCTTTGTTTCCGTTGTACCGAGGCTGTGTTGATTCAATGCTTGGAAACCCCTCCACAGTGTTCTTCTCTTTGGCATTTGTGTTGGTTGCACACTTGTCCTGCATGCGTCAGAAACCATGCTGACTTTACCTCCCACATCCCAGTATGCCACCATGTACCTGTGCTACCCTAAGTCTGTGCCCCTGTGACCTGCTGGGACATGCCTTCTTTCCTTCGAAAGAGCTTGTTAGGCTTAACCATGTTGTGAAAGTGGTTCATAGCACAACATATGTTCGGTCTTATATTAGCTAAATACATGACAAACCCCACTGACTGTGATAAACGGTGGCATCCACTACCTCTTCCAATGTAGCATCCTCTTTCCTCCGGAGTTTCACGGAAGAGGAGTATCCATGGGCAGGAAGTCCTCCATATGAAACTTACCAAGTATCTCGAGCATACTTGTCTTTGAAGCTCTAATAATTCCTTCTCGTACCATATTTCCAATCCGAAGAAAATAATGAAGGAAGTAAATCCTTCATCTCGAACTCCCATTGAAATATACGCCTTGCATGAGTGTATCAAGCTCGTAAAATTTAGTAAATCATCAACATAAAGAACAATGATTAAAATCTTACCTCACCACAATTTGAGTACGAGTTTGCATCCACCTCACTCTTGGTGAAGCGAGTCCGGTGAAATAGATGTCGATAAAATTAATGACACCAGCTGCCGTCATTCTTTGCAACCCTGACCATACAAATATTTTGATGCACACATGCAACTTGCTGGCACGAAGATCTCAAATCCTTCGGAGTTGCTCAATGTACACCTCTTCCTCAATATTGATCCTTCCCATTAAGGAACGTATTCTTCACATCAAGTAGATGAATGTGCCAACCCATGCGGAAGGCAAGGATGGATAGCCTTGGAAGAATGCAGGTAGAAGGTGCAAGGTTTTCTTTTATAATCAATCCCCTCGATGCAGCGAGAAGCCTGCAGCAACAAATCTTGCTTTATACTTCTTGATTTCTTCTCCCTTCCGAGCGGCTTGCTTTACCTTGTAGATCCATTTCGAATCTGCCACTTATTTACCAGAGCGCGGAACGTCTCCCCAACCTTGTTTCGACAATGGAGTCATACTCCTCCACCATGGCATCTACCCACGTGGGCTCTTGCAGCTTGCTTCTTCCAAAAGAAGATGGTAACACATCACGATACACTTTCTCATAAGAGCCATGTATCCGATGGTGATGGGTGGTGTCTGTGCATTGTTGTGATGTAGGGACTCCTACATTCTCGCACTTGGCATCGAGCTTTAGTCTCTCGACACGTAGTGCACGCTTTTTCCAAATACGATGTTTGGGATTTGCATGAAATCGGACTTCTCCCTCCATGAATCTCCTCTTGTGGTAGATCCACATCTGAAGAGGCTCATCTTAGAACAGAAAGTTCTGTCCTCTTGCATGCAAGTGTAGCTCCCTCTCAAGCGACAACTTCATGGCTTTCACCTCATTGAATTTTATATCCCACGGTCATTCGAATGTTTATCGAATACACACGATAATTATGGGGTGTTTCTTTGTACCCACAAATATCCCAGCACGCATTAAAATACGACTTCTATGCAGCGATCGTTTGTGCATGAATGTAAACATATGAGCCAAAAATATTCAAATGAGAAATATCAAGCTTCTTACCCGATGGAAATATTCTTCGGATGTGCTCACGCCAGTACTCTGTGAGGACAACGGTTTTGCACATAAGCGTAGTGTTTCATGCTTAGCCCAAAAGTGCATCGGTGAGCCCAGTCATGCGGCATAGCTCGTGCAGCACCGATCATTACGTTTCTTCCTCTCGGTGACCCCATTCGCATGAGTTTATGAGCGCTATAAGTTCTCTTCGAATTCCTTCTTTGCTCTGAGAATTCTTTGAATTCGTTTGATTCTCCTCACCACATTATCACTCCATAGACACTTCACTTACTTCCACTGACTCCTTCTCCACAGCTTTAAACTTTCATACAACTTTGAGAATGTTTCGCTCTTCTTCTGCATGAAGAATATCCAACATCTATGGAGATATTCATCTAATAAATATAACATATTGCATGTGTTTTTATGTTGAAGCAGCGAAAAGTTCCACACACGTACGTGAGTCTCTCTGAGGAATCTGAAAGCATGGTTCTCCTTCTCATGAAAGGTGGGTCTTCACAAGTCACCCATAGTACATCCCCTTACAACGTGCGACTACGCAGTACCCTTGGGAAGTCTGGTAGAAATCTGTACCAAAATATTCAAAGCACCATGGTGGAGATGGCCAATCTCTGTGCCATTCGCCTCATCTCGGCTTACCGCATGTACTTCTTTTCCCATCATTTATGACCATCTACACTCCATCTTGTAGATATTCTTAACTCGAATCCTATCCTCTTGGTTTGATTGTTGTTTTATGTCGCGGGGAAATATTTTCCCTCGTTGAAAACAATGTCTCTCTGCTTCTCTGTCTTCCAACATTGCGGCTGAGACCAAGTTCTTCTTCGGACACGGAACATGCATAACATCTTTCAACATAAATGGTTTACACGACTCCCTCTCGAAAATTAATGGTTTAATTTCGATGCATGTATCCTTTCTTGATCACCCATCTCTATATGCATTTGGAGATCCTTCTCCTCCGAGTCACTAAGCAACTCCTTGTCTCAAAAGATCATATGGAAAGACGCACCACTATCGAGATACCACACCGATCCCATTGAGCTTGAAACCAAGCATGCGATCAAAGAGAAATCAAGTTAAAATTACTGAGGCTAAGGCCTCTCTGTTTAGCTCAGAAACCTTCTTATTCTTATTTTTACGGCCAGAGCGGTTAGTGGCGATATGCCCATGTTCGTGAAAACGGTGAAAACACTTCACTTTGGACAAATTCGGCTTCTTGCCTTTAGCCTCCAGTTTTTGGATGGGGTTTCTTTCCCTTACCTTTCCTTGCTTTGGCGATAAGTGCAATTCTCTTCATCATCATTCTTCGATGAAGAGCCATCCTTGATACTTCGCCTTATCTCCTCACCTGCACAGTCCGACCCAAAGTCACTCCCAACTTTGGCGGGTTTCTCTGGTGTTCAAAGTCTTTGTAAGCTATACCAGCTCTTCGAAGCCAGAGAGAACCAAGATCACCAATTCATCATCATGGCTATAATCCCATTTGATTCATCTCGATGGAAAAACTTCGTGAGATATTTTGGAATATTGTTGCCCTTCTCCATTTTTATTTTTAAAACACTGCTGAAACAAACTTTCTAGCAGAGTCGCTACTACTTTGGAAAATATTGTAAAAATACTTCACATTTCAAATGAAATTAGGATTTAAGTGAAGGCTTGTTTTAATATGGTCCTTCACACCTTCCTTGAGAATTATTCTTGTCTTTTGCTACCTTCTTTTTCCATGCGTCAAGTCCTACGGTATCGCTAGAAGCGCTTGAACATCGCTATCGATGAACTCCTTGACCCATTATCTTCAAGCACTACCCTTCTAGTCCTATCCTTCCAGACTATATGATGGGAAAGCCCTCAGGGGCATACTCATTAACATTGATGAAAGAATTTAAATAGACACTCAAATATACACTTTCAAGGAATTTAACGACGTTAGGGTGTCCACGAGCACAAAACTTGTAGTGCTACAATTGCAATCTCCAGGTAATCAATACTCTTGCTACATGTAGAAATTTGCATGAATATTGATGTATTGTGGATCCTCACAGTCTCACAATATTTATCTTCTTACCAAAATACGGAGAATCACTTCCACTCTTAAACTTGGAGAATTTAAAACTCAGAACATGACACATGTGAATATTCAATCGCACATAGCTTAGTTTTTTAATGAGAAAGCTTAAAGCTAAAAACCCCAACTATCATATATTATATGCTCCCAAATTTAAGATAATTGCTAATCTCATACAAATCTTTAGTACATCAAGCTCTCATACAATCAACAATCATCACACAGCATACGTATAGAAATTTTTTCATCTCTGTCACACCAATTTCTTTTATACGACAACCTGCCTCCCCTTTGCGCAATCCTGTGGAAAGAAGACCGAGAATGAATTCAAATTATTTTTTTCCTTGACTACGCGGTCTATAGTTGGCAACTCCAAGAAGTGTGTAAATGCATTGAATGCATCACTATAGTCACAACGGATAGTCCATCTCGCCCCACTGCCTATCTCTCACATATAGATCCTCCTTTGGAGCTGACATGCACTATAGTTGAGTGGATTTATCTTGGGGAATGCAAAAGAATACGAAATAACCATGTGACCTAAATACGGTCGATGAAACTGACTGTTCAATACTAAATCATAGAAATATGCTTACAAACATGATGGAAATAAAATTGCTAGTATGTGGTAGCAATCTTTGAGGAAAGATGTGGCGACTACGGACCTACGAGAAGCTATGTGCAGCGTGAGCTCGAGGATCTATTTATTATGTAGAAACAATGGAGAATTCTAACGTCCAAAACCTAGCTGGGAGATGAAGCGCTAAAACTATGGGCCGGTAGATCGGTGGTGTTTCCAACTTCGAGGCCACTCTTTCGGCCTCTTATCTCGTTTGGGGCCCAAAATGGCTACGGAAGTTCTGACTTGAAAAATTGCTAAAAATAGTACGGTGTAAAAAAAAGCCGAAGAGACGATGGTGGGGCCCAGAGTGGAATGGCGGGTGGCCACGATATCCACACGGATCATTCCTACCTTGGGAAGCCAATGGTCCCCATTGGTTGGAAGGTTCCTCCATGAGATGAAACTTCGATTTGAACTTGGTCCCTAGTGAACCACTTGCCTTGGTGGGGTTCCTCGGCACAATGACCGTCCGGTTGGATCTTACGCCGTAGTGTTCTTGATTTGCTCATCCATGATACAATCTAAGGTGGCACATTCTTGCCATAATTACGAGTTCACTCTTTTGGTGTAGTTCTCTGCAATCATCGAGGTGTCCAAATAGAGATGGAAGTAGGGACGAAGGACGTCTACATTGAATGCGGGTGTGGGCAAGGGACGGGTGAATGCGAGCTCGAAGGCATTGTTCCCTACGGCCTTTGATGATGGTCTTAGCCCTGCTCGGTGGCGAATCTTGCGGTGGGGTCCGGTGAGGCACTCCTTCCACAAATGTGATCACACTGCCTAGAAGTTGTGTGGCACTCGATATTGATAATGTCGTTTCTTGTACTTAGCATTAGCTTTTTCCAATATGTCATGAACTTGTTGGCGGATGTCTTGAATGCGCTCGATGAAGTTGTTTGCTTTCTGTTGGGCGGACATATTTAGGAATCGGCTTTGAGTATTGCAAATGGAATGGCTACATCGATGGGACATAGTGGGCGGAATCTAAGCCCACACAGAAAGAGTGACAAATTTGATTGTTGTGGGCTTAGATTATAAATGTGTTGTACATAGGGGAGGCTCTCATCCCATGTGTGTGGATGCTTTGAATTGTACATGCGTAGAATTTGTACGATCATCTGTGAAAACAACACAACTCGGCCATCGGTGTATGGCTGGAAAGTTGTGGACTTGGTGAGGCTTGGTGTCCGGCAGCATTGACTTGGGCTGGACCAAAATGTCTTAGGGCCTAGCTGTCGTGATCTGATATGATAGGCGGGGATCCCCGAGTGCACCCACACTCGTTCGAAGAGTTTAGCGGTTGTTACAACATGATATTCATGCCATTAGGAAACCATAATGGCCATCTTTAGTGTCCTTCAGCGATAAACAAGTTGGTTTCTGTGCGTGGAAAGGAAGAGCTGAGCATTTTAATCCATGGAGATGGATACCGAGTCGACCCAGGGTAATTAAAGCAGTGGTACAACACGGTAGATAGGTTTGAAATAGCGCGACGATGCGGGGATCGATGTACTTTAAGTATCCTGTCGAAGTTTAGTAGATAGAAATACTTCTCTGATCTTGTTTCTCGACCCAAAAAATGCCCAGCGATTTAGCTGCAATGTGCTTGCCATAATATTATGCCTTTCAAAAGCAGAAGGACCTAAGGTGTCAGGTGACATAATAGTGCATCTTGGAGGTGAAAATTTAAGACTTGCATACCCCAGTGCTGTATTTTGTAGTTCGGTCTGGTTCGTTCTTGCAGAAACGTAAATCATAAAATCTCATGCCCACCAAAGAGTTGAGGAAATGATGGTTACTGGCCACGATCGGTGGTCAGCGAGAGCGATGCACAGCATTATTCAGTACCCTTCTGCCATGATATTCAATGAAATTATTTGAATATGCTGGACCTTGGGTGATCATTCTGCAACTACATACAACCATCTTTGTGCTATGGGCCTGCAGGAGTGGTGATATAATGGATGATTATCTTCTTCCCCAAAATGTAGTATTTCCATTGTCAGCAACACTGCCCTGATGAATACATTCTTACTATCCTCAAGTAGGATACCTACATTGTGTGGAGCCAGTGTCTCACCATGAATACTACACAGATACACATATTTAAATGCAGCCTTTGACATATTGGAGGCATCATCTGATCTCAATCTGGTTGTTACAATTCACAAACAATAGTATGGGGGCGGAAACAGAGCGTGTTTTATTCTATGATCTGTTGAGATTAAATAGCAGGGGGTACAGCACTGCTCTCTGGTGACTTAGTCAAGGCAGATTATATGAGATATTCTAACTACGAACTGCACGGTAAAAGAAATTACTTACAGACCCGGAAAGTGAAAGCTCTAAGGTGGTTAGGCAGTAATCCAGAATGACTTGGATCTTAGCTGAGATCCCATGCACCCAACACCATCAGCAATACATATCCTAGATATTGAATGCTAGTTCTTTAAAGGTACACTAAATTGTTTTATTGTGTTGTAGTGTTTTAATTCTAGGATATGAGTAGGAGGTGCTCTTTAAATGCAGCAGAGAAGATAAGAATTTCATCCAAACCTTATACTCAAAAATGAGTTGGTGAATGAATATATAAGATATATAAGTGTGTACCTCTGCATAAAAGTGTGGAAAATTTTCAATCAAAAGGCATGAAGCCATTTCAAAAGGCCTCACCAGCTTTGAAGAATTATTTTGTCAGAAGGTTGGAAATTCTTAGTACACTGGTGATACCCGGAGCTTCAGTAGATCTTGCTAAATATTACCCATGGTTGATCCCGAGAAGGTCATCAATGCGTTTGGGATCGAGTACCTATTAAAACGGTGATCTTTCTAGCACTAGAATAATCAATGTACAATTAATTATGTTACTTGTACCAACATGATGGAACCATAATAGTGTTTCGATGGATATATTCTTCTGTGACATGAGTCCACAGATACTCTGTTTATGTTCTCGAGCAGAGCGCTACTAGATCGGTCAAACCCACGTGCTTGGCTTTGGGGTAACCAATGGGGTGGCTTCTAGAAAGTATAGAAGGCACCCACTGTTGATGAGGTGAATGTCTGTGCTGCTCTAACCTTATCCGCCCCATTGTTCTTCGTGAGCCCATGTACGGAGGTCGTGGCCACGATCTTCTTCTTTCCACGGGGTGGATCATGGCATGTTCCGGTTTGGGAAATGACTTCTTACCTTCATTTTGTAGCTGACAGAAAGAGAATGGTAGGCGCGTTGTGCCTGCGTCTGTCTAGTTTGGCCCCAAAATAGCAATGTCAGGGGTGGGACTCTGTACACGTGTGTAAACTGCAGTATCAGTTTTGGCTGTCCTTTACTCAGAAACACCAATAGGAGCAATGCACAATGCCTCTGTCCATGAAGGGCTTGATGCTGCAAGGTGCTTCTTTGTTGTATGAGGAGATCATCCTTGGTGGCTTAAGATGATGCCATGGGTACACCTTCACAGTGTCACCCGCCATGGTGGCGGGGCCCCAGCATACCCGACATACTACTAGAGGCCAAGTTCTTTGGCTCCAAGTATGCTTATTAAGCAGAAATAGCAGGGAACCCTTTACCCACATGTAGAACTGGAAAGCCAGCCTGCCCTCCTCTAGATCATGCAGTTCCACTCCTTCTAGATCTTCATGGTAACATGGCAGTGTGTTGAGCTTACCTTCGTCAAAATGCGCTGCTGCCCCATCATTCTGCTCAAAACCCCAGTTAGGAGTCGAAACTTGTGCATCTGATTGAGAGCTCCGTCTTCGACCACTAAATGGCCCACTTAACCCCATATAACTATGGGTAGCCAGTGGGCTATGAACTCACCACTTTCCGTGTCTCCTTTGGCTTAATGATGTGTGTTTCCCTTTACTTATCTTTACATGAGTTTTATACGGTTGCCATGCCTTGGCACAGCCTTTGTTCTCTCTAGTTTGGGGGCACACCCACATACTTTTTGATTAACGAGATCAAAAGTCTCGCTACTATTTAGACTCTCTTGCTCCAATCTTAGCGGCTGCAATTATACGTAAAAGCGAGGAGATGTGAGGAACTCCATTTACTCCCTGAATATACGTGTGAACAACCATTCTTTTACTTTTAAATGTTTCTACGAATCTGATACACGACATGCTAGAGTACTTGAAAAAATTAATCTTAATCATGCACATCTTAAATCCCCGCCCCTGACCTGCCATGAGCGTAGTCCATTGTCATATACTTATACTCCTGCTCCCCGGGATAGTATTGTATGGTAACATGCGGAAAAAGAAATTAAAATTAGGTGAAATTTTGGTAGAAAGTTTTTTTCTGTCATTTTCTCTGATGGGTTTCTGATCCTGGTGGCAGCCTGCAGTGCTTACTGGGAAGACACCATCAATCTCTTCTGCAGATCGGAAAAATCATGGGCCAAATATCCTTCATTGATTCCTTTTCTCTCGGCCTCCATCTATTTTATTTATAAAATATAAGAATGTGAAGTTTTAACATACCTTAAGAGTCGCCTCCGGAAGTGGCTCTGAATCTGAAGGCTGCAGCTAGTGGGCATTAGTTCGAGGATACAGGCCATTCTCCATCATCGCGTTCCTTTTTTTTTTAGGGCCTCCTCGAGCAATATTTTGATAGGATCCTCCTACTCAGTGTCTTTCTTTTAGTCCCCCATAGGCATCCATGTTCCCGGGAGGTTTCGGCAGATGCCAGTTCACGGATCGAGCCTAATAACCATAAAGACCTCAGTGAGGACACTGAAAGAAAGATGAGAAAAGCGGATAATCCTTCACCAGCAAAGTGGGATTGTAAATTTTCATGAAATCTAGTAATAACCATAAACGCAGAAATACAAGATAATGCTATAATATGCTCTCAAATCCATAAAATATGCTACACAAGCAGTGGAAATAAATAACTAGAATCTTGCGTGCAGGCACAGAGAATGTGGCGACTACACCCACCCCTCTAAACAAAAAACTATTAAGTGAAACAAGGCCCTGTTGCTATGGAAAATTCTAAACGTCAAAAAACCTAACCTAGATCTGGCACTTGAAACTATGTTTAGATTTAGGTAAATTGGTGTTCTTTGAGAGGTATGCTTTGACGCCTATCTATTTGGAGCTTCAGCGGCTAGAAGTTGAGGCAAAGTTGCTAAAAATAATGATTTTGTGAAAAAAAATTTGAAAAGAAACAGTATTGAGGCCCAAGTGAAGTTAGGTGACACAAATATATGGATGGTATTTAAATATTGTTTATTTAGAGTTATTATTAGTGATTCAATGGTGCCAATTATTAATATATTAATTCACTTAACTCTCTTCAGTATATCTTTAGATTAGGCTACAATCAACTAACTCGTGATTTAACTCATGATGAGTTAACTAAATATAACTCCCTCCTTCTCTTTAACTGTCACCTTTTTCCCTTGAATTTATTTGAATTCTCACAATACTATTACTATAGCTTCTAGAATTGTACCATTCCTTATTATGATTTTCAAATGCCTCCACTAAAATAAAGTGCTCGAAAATAAGTTGATGTTTATTGTGGATTATATTAAAGCTAATAATAATCAACTTATACATATATTTTTAGATGATCTATAAATAGACTTAATATTCTAAAAATAAATTTATCTATTTCCATTGATAATATACAATACTTTCTACAACTTGTACATAATATGCTCACCATGTCCCAAACAGACATACCTACATCTCTGGGCCCACTTAGTAGTGCCACTGCTAAGATCATCATCTTATGGATATCATGAAAATCTTGAGGATGCCAATTTCCTAGAATTTTCATTTATCCTTTGCACAAGGTAATGTATGATATCTTGAAACGATCTTGTAATTTTATTCATGTTAAAAATTGAGAAATATTCTTTGTAATGCTCATAAAATACTTGTAGAAAATCTTTAGAAAATAAACACCTGAGTTTGAGCTTATTACAAATTCTGTATATGTAGTTTGCAGCAAATAGGTTGATGAAGGAAATCCTCATTACACCATCTTACTAAATATCCATGGGTACATGTATAAAGGCTGTGGATATATAGAAAGATCCTTGATATATATCTTGAAACATAGGAAGATTTTTAATACGATTTACCTTTGGTGATTGTGGGAAATCCAGGTGATCTTTCTGCTCATGGGAGCACCACAAATTATACATTGTGAGTTCTATCTTTACCAAATCATTTGTAATGAACATTGTATCTATACCCAAAGCAAACTGAATCCTTCTACAGACAGGTCTTGATTTTATTTTCATTTATTTGGGTCGCCGAATTGGATGATTTTTACCTTTGTCAGCCGTATTAATTTCCCTGTCATGGATGGAATCTGATCACTTTTATAATCTTTATGAAGAAAGATGTTCACTTCCCTGATGGATTCACAAGTCATTATACACTGAGTATTTATGAGTTAAAGAAAACGACTCAAGTATTACATACCAACTTTTTATAAACTCTAAGATCCTTCAAGATTGAGAGAGCTCTCATAAATTTAACACCTTTATTATAAAGATATTAGGCTAGTTATGATATAAATTTTAAAATTGGTTTGGTTTAGTTGGTTACAGACAGGAAAAACCACCTAATGAATGAATCATTGTGAAATCTATTTGTAGTGAACGAAGTCAAAAATCAGCGAGACGAGCTAGGATCAGGGTCGAGAAATTAAATGTTTTGAGGCAAGATGAATATGCAGAATCAAGAAAACTTGTTTGGTGAGGAGAGTATTCGTGAGATAAAACATCGAAGGTTCATTTTGATGAAAGAAAGTAGTGAGAGGGTCAAACAAAGAAGGCATGATTAAAGGTTCCTATAGAGCTCAGAAGAAAACATAGAAATATTAATAGGTAAAAACTGAGGTGATTTTAACAAATACGTTGTCTCATTGTTTATTATTCATTGAATATACTTGGATCACTCACAAACAAATAAATATAAACAATGAGAGGAAATACTTCCCTTCTTCACTCCTCATGAATCCTAAAATATGATGTAATTGATGCGATCCCGTTGCACATAAAAATTTAAACAATATTAATTCAATAAAAATATTTCAGTATTGTATTCATTACAAGTATGCTTTAAAGGTGAAATCAACTATACAAACTCAACTAGATATCTTGAAAAAATACCAGTTGGTTTCACAATATCTCAAATTATTTTACTGAAACTGAACTTAATTAAAGACTTAATAAATATAGAATCTAACTTGGCACTATATTTATACGCTTAGGTTATTTCTGACAGAAGACAATTAGAATTTGATAATAACTCTTAAGATTGATGGTATCAATCCTAAACATATACTTATCATACGCATTTTCTCATAATCCTTTTTAAATTGAAGGTCGATGATACGACTACTTATTCTCAAACTGAAAATAGATATGTAAATTGAAGAAGTCTTCTAGATAAATATTTACTAAGATAAACCTCCTCATTTTAAATTGATTCTGTCTTCTCATATTAACATACATAAAAATATATGTAAAAAAGAGCGCTGTATGAAAAAATATCTTTACATAGATATTCATACATCTCTTCTATAATACTGTGCATATAGTGATGTAGTTTTTAGTATCTACTTGTGGAACCTTAATATCCTCATTTTTCATTCATCTTGATTATTGTCGTTTACAAAATGCCTTTCAGCTCACTTGGAAATTTGCCATCTCCATGTCTTCTATAATTTCCATCTTTATATACTCTCTTTAACTATTTGACTTTTACTTTGATCAGCTTCATTGTTGGTGAAGGTGTTTTCATCTCTTTAGTACCTACCATTTCTATCTGTTCACTTTCTTCGTATTACATTATTTTTCATTGCTCTTCATTTTAGCACCACTCATTTCTCGTCTGCTGCAACTCTGATGCTTTAACTATATGTTTTCTCTTTGTGAATTCTTAAATTTCAATTTTGTTAACTGTATATAATTTCATCATTGATCTCTCTGTTTGGTTAATACTTTCTTTGTACTCTAATTCTTTGTTCGTAGGCTTTGGTCGATAAAATTTAAAATAACGTTATTGACTAGTATTAAACTATTAGCTCATTCATATCCTAATAATAATCTTCTTCATATTAATTAATTCTTCCTTAAACTTCTAATCCAGAGGAAGCCAATAATGACTTTAGAGAACATGAATATAGTGAAAGGATTTAAATACATATGGGGATTTTCTCAATTAGAGCATAGGAAGCAGGAACTCTTGTTTTAGTTTTGTACACTTACTAAAAGCATTGTTTTACGGAAAGGTATTCACAATGTGAAAGGTCTTAGATGAAAATAGGCACAATTTATTTGCTTCATGGATTTATCTTAATTTCAATCTTAATCAACATTCAGGTATGGGCTCTCTAACGGATTATGAAAAATAAAAGCAGAGGTTCCAAAACTTTTGGTAGATAATAGAGCTAAAAAATCGTTTGAAATAGGCAAATGTAGTTTACCTTCAAAGGATTTTGAGCTTTCATTAGTTTTATATAAGTGGAAAAACTATTACAACTCAATATTTCCTTTATAAGCAGAATACGATATATACTTGAAGTTTTATGAAATTTTGACGGATTTTACTCTTTTTACTGGACACTTCAAAGACTTGGAGTAAATATGCTTTATACGGAGTTTCAAAATGTCTTTCAAATTGATAGCAGGGCTGGAATTTTTCGGAAATACATTTCCGCTAGGTATGAATCTGAAATAGGCTACGAAGTTTCTTACGGGTTCCTGGTATCTCTTTTGTCCTTTCGAGCTTTATATTAGTCTTTAAATAAATCTGTGTAAGTTGGGCTTTTCCCAGTTCACGGCTTGAAAAATGAAGAATGAGCTTGATTTCTGCTAATACGGAAGACAATACGATGGAGGAAATTGAAGGATAGGTGGAGAACGTTGTGAGAGTTTGTCAATGATTAAGGTTTTCATGCTTGTCGATAAATAATGGCGATGTCTTAACAAGTCAATAAACGGTTTTCGGGCTTCAAAGGATAGAAAGCGCAGTGGTTATCGCACGGGTTTGAATGGTAAGTGGTTTCAATCGAGGTAGATCGTTAATCAAAATGTTCCATGGAGAAGGGAGAAAGAGCTACTTCAGTATTTCGCGTGGAAAAGGAATGTAATTCATTATTTTGTCCATGATGTGATATAACTTTCATTTATGGATCTAGGATGGGGGTCTGTGAATGAGTAAGATTTAGTTGGAAATTTACTTTCAGTCAAATTTGGGTGAGACAAAGGTTTATCAATGTATGTGGATGGTTTATATTATATAATGTCATTATAATGTTTAATACTTATATTGCAAATTAATGAGAATGAGTTGTATACGCTGGGTAAAACATAAATAATAATTGAGCATAGTTTTATTTTATAAAGTATTTAATATTTGATAATCTTGTTTTCTGACTTCCTCGAGATACAGAGTATTTGTTTATTTGATAGGACTGACAATGCCTAGGATAAGGGCGGGTTTTAAATTCTGTCATAGGTTATTATATTGGCTTCTTTTTATTAAATATGAAAGTTTTCTTTGGTTATTAAAAATAAAAAGTTTAATACTATACGGGAGGGTGTATGGTATGAAAATTTAATATAATAAATTTAATTTAATAAAATAAAGGGATAATATAATGAATAAAAATACATGGTTTTAACTCTAAGTAAGGGTATAAATAAAGCACTGCTTGTCTTTGTTGTATTTTTTACACTTTAACTTCAGAGGATAAATACATTTTATCAGATTTTGAATAATTTTTGAAATGAAATGGTCGTTATTTAAGGGTTTCACTTTTCTGCACGTAAAAATGAGTTTGATTTAAGAAAAAAGGGATTGTGATTATGATGGGATAATCTTTCTTGATGAGATGGGGTTTATTGTAGGGAACGTAATATTTTAACTATTGATTATTAGAAGCCTTGGAGTCACGGTCCCCAGCAGTGGAATATATAAACCTCTTTGCTTGAAAATTTAGAATAAAGTCATTGTGGGAAAGTGTGTTACACGTGTTTTTCTATTACATGATTGCACAGCGCTGCCTTTTTTTTTTCCAGAAAAAGCGAACTTTCGTACAGCATAAGTTACAAGTATATGCCAGGCATTAAAGTTTCTTTGACAACAATGAAGTCATGTTCCTAAAGAGCGACCTTTATTATAGCGTCTAAAAGCAATTGGTGAAAGAAGACGAATTATCAGTTTGATTTTGACCCATTATGCCAGGCTGGCCAAAAATTAAGTAGTCCAAATGTATTATTTACTACTTTTGAGCTTCCTCTTAAGAGAAAAGACTAGAAAATGAAAATAACAAGAACTATGCTAAAAAGCGTGACAAATGTTTCTGCTAAATGATTAGACATATTATAGTTCCAATTATTTGTATAGAAACATGAAAAAAACAGCAGAACAAAATATTTTACCATATGGATAATGATGAACAAGAAAATTAAATTACGTTACATGAGTTGATCTGACACGGAATCATCCTAATCTTACTTCCACTACTTTCAAGCGCTTGCAACTAGCCGTAAAAACCTTCTTCAAAGAAGAATTACTCCATTTTATACCGTTTCACTCACAGCAGAATATGACCAATTCGAAAATACATTAAAAGAGCTCTTTAAGGACCTATTCTTGAAAAATTCAGCATATAAGCGTGACATCTTACTTTGTCAGATTATTGATGCTATAAGATAAAGAAAGTCTCCAAAAATTTATTTGTAGAATGTGCACAATGAATAATGACATAGAAGAGTTTTAAAGGCTGAAATTTCTGCACGCCAATTATTTATGCTATTTTTAGCCCCTCTGAGATGCTTTTAAAGACTTGGTTTTGCTATTAAATGTATGATCATTCCCCACTCCTGCTTTATGTGATACATGAGGCTCTTTTATTCTGAAATATATTACCGAATCCTTACTGGATATTATCCTAATCTGCACAGTGTTGCTTCTTCTCAGATGGGATACTTTCCAAGGATAGCGGGAGCACTGAATTACGTTAGTTGTGTTGTAGTTTACCTTCTCCATGAAAATACTCGTTCACAGTCACTATTCCCATCTGTGATGGAGGAAGATTTCATATTTTCCATGCAGGTATTCCATACAGGCACCCCAAACCTCAGACATTTCCCCTCCCATTCAATCCTTTACCCTATGGTTTCATTCTTTGGCTGGCTTTTGGCTGTAGGGCATGCGGAATATATGGCTTATATTCTGGAATCAGAGCTTATAAAGAAGGCATCTCCCATGCCTTGTACTGGCAAATAAATCCAGTAGGAATTTCTTTCAAATGCACAAGAATATTAGCACATTGACCTTTAGTTTCAGAGAATAAACACACCATTCTGGTTCTCCCCTTTATCCTTTTAAATTTCAATGCATTATAGCACGTTTTAGAGTCTGATCATTTCCATTGCCGGACGGAGTTGATCATCTCCATCCCACCAACACCAGTGGTAAGATTCGTTCCACTGGTGGAATCCCATCTCATTAGTCCACCGAGCTGGCGAAGACCTAACTCTTGCAGTTTGTTTGCCCCAAATCGTTGAGAAACCAATTTCTTCAACTTGACTTAGACCATTGTACAGTTCTAGATATCTGGTCAGGCTACAGGAGAAAGAGCATACTTTCAGACACATCCAACCCAAGGATCTTTCCCCACATCTTAGTTTTCCCCATTTTCTAATCACATGTACTGGCCACTTATTCTATCTGTAAGCCTCAAATTAAACTTACTACAGAACCATTTTCTCCCTTCTTACTTTTATTCTCCTCCATTTCTTCTAGTAGTGTAGATCAATATATTTCCTTCTTTCCTTTGTCCAGGAAAGTTTCTCCATTTGTGGGTCATAGTCTCACCATCACAGTTTTCTTTATAGAGATATAAAATCAAGCCAGGTTTTTATCCCCATCCCCCATTCTTTTGGTCACATATTTATCCCAGGCCTACATGGAAAGCAGTTCCCTCCTTCATTTTGCCCAAAAGACTCTCACCAAATCTAACATATATGAATCCTTTCAGAGGAACCCATGTATTCAATGTTGATGAAAGTACAGCAGCTTCAAGACAACGTTTGGTCAGTGGAATTCTGCTGGAAACCATTTGTAACTCCATTGAGATATTACCGGATTCGAGTTTTGGCCACAATGGTTCAATCTTGGTTCCTATATAGTGGGCTTATTAAATCCTAGTATTTGAAAGTTCTCATGCTATACTTAAAGAAATGGCGGAAGTCTAGGATTTTTTCTCATTCCATTTAAACCTTGATGATGGCTGGGGACTCCCTACTAATTATTTGCATTGGTCAACTTTCATGGAAATAGGTCAAGTCTTTTATTCCTTAATTTGTTCTGGACTTCATTTGTGAAGCAGGTAAGATGTCGTCCTGGCAGAATCATGTGATAAGCACCTTCATTTCTTCCAAATCACTTTCACACTCCCTCTCTTTTTGGTGATCGAATCGGGGTGACTCGAGGCCTTCGCACGAGAAAAACGGGAGCGATAAGGGGCACCCTTGTCTTATTTTGAGCGGAAGAAAGGGAGTGGCTGCTACTTCTTCACAGTGCAAAGTTTGTAGAGTACATCCAGTATCCATCTGATGGTTATATTAATCTCTAAATGGGTAGTAGCATCTTATATAAACAGATTTATTCTATCATATGCTGATAAGTCAATTTTTATACTGCTCCCTTTCTTTTCATTTGTAGTATTGTGGATAGTTTCTGTGCCACTCTGTGTGGCTTCACTATTGTCATAGTATCCAACCATTGCTCCATTTGTAATGCATCTGTGAAAAATTGGTTTTATCTTACTATATCTGAATTTTGGCAATGATTTTGTAAATATGAGTTGCATAGACTCATAATTTATAAAGTCTTTGTGAAGTAGTCACCGGATTCTGCTTCTACCCAGGATGAGTTATAGGTACAGCATTTGAAGGTACATATGCCTCTCCTTTCCTCCTGAACTCTTCTTCTGTCTTATTGGTTAAATGCAATTTGTTCAAAAAAATGTTGGAATAGCTCTATGGTCATGTAATTAGGACTGGGCTCTTATCTGCAGTGATTTTATAACCTTTCCTGCTATCCTTTGGGACATCTGTATTAGACTCTCTGCCTCCGTCCTCTACATATACGGGAAGCATTGAAGGTCTCTTGATATTCTTGCTTGTCATTCCCACTGATCCTAAAGCAGGCTGGTAAAGTTCTCTGGAGAAAGTTCCTGCAAAGTATAACTCACCACCTCTCATTTTTAGCTTCTGTACTTCTTGTTCTTTTTGTATACTGTTGTTGTGGAAAAACACGTGTTTTCATCCCCAGCCTTAAACCCATATTACCACTCTTCCAGCACTCCATTCACTCTTCTTTTGTGATTGTTTGAATTTAATTACCTCATTTTTTTCCTAGGTAAAATTTTCTCTTTTGACCTCTGTGATCCTGCTTAAATGCAATCTCCTTGTTCCATCCTTTGGGCTCTTTTAATTAATGGGGACTAAATCCTCAACATCTCTCCCTCTTGACTTCTTAATTCAACTGGATTGCTTTTTACTTTTAAATTTTCCATGAGCAATACTTTATCTGGGATCCTTTATGGATGGATCCCAGTTTCCTTGAATAGCTTTCTTGGTTCTCTTTAATATATTCCCTTAATTTCTGGAATTCTTTGACGTTTCTGATGGTTGGATGCTCAGGAAGATGGGAAATGGTGTCTGATTTCCCCCCTCTCACTATTTCAAAGCAGGAATGCGGCAGGTGAGTCTCTTTAAACTCAAAAGTAGTCTGACCCTCTTTTGAGTCGCTCTCTTTTCTTCGGTTCATATCCATCTTAAGTTTCAGTGCCACTGAAAGTGAGATTTATGCTTCTTCAGACCCTTGAGAGGTTATGGATGCTGAAGAATCGATATCACTATCTTCTCGCTGGACCCGAGGTTTAGGCCTCCCTGAAAGTTCATGTCTCACGGAGAACCATGTTTGCTTCTTTTACATTATATCAGAGGTCGTTCCGGAGCCTCCATCTAGCCTGCAAGCTGGAGACATATATCTTTACCGTTATAGAGGAACCTTCAAATCCTTGAATTGAATCTCTTGCTCCCCCGCAACGTTACAGCCCGATTTAAAATTCACTCTGCCCCTACCTTCACCTTTTCATAGCCAATCCTAAGAGTGGCGGTAGATTCCTGCTTCTCGACCGCTATGGAAGTACGAGTATATTGGGCTTTTTCTGCTTGGTATGGTACCTTCATTCTTGCAGAAGGATATAATCCGTTTAAGAACTAGTCACCGGCTCCTTTAAGGCCGGTTTTGGGTTTTGCGGCCTGCTTGGTTTCCGAGTTCTGTAGGATCTATTATTCATGCTTTCCTCTTGGGGTTCCCCGGCTCTAGCGCCCCCCATGAATTGTCATTTGTTTTCCCATATGCAACATCGATCTTTGCTCTAACCTTGGCATTAGATAAACTCGATTTCCTACCCCTCACTTTCTTTATTTTAGGAGAGGTTCGACCTATTCCTTGAGAAACGATCCTAGACGCTCGAGGCTTTTTTATCTGGGGATCTTAGGTTATAATGGCGGGTAAGGAGGCGAAACCAGAGTTTGCTTCCTCGGGAGGTTCATCCTCACAGTTCGAGATCAGTGGAGGGGATGGCGGCGGTGATATTTTCAACAAAATTTTCAATATGTAATTGATCATGCGCGGGCGTTTTTGGTATTCAAACTGTTAATCAAACGATCATCTTTAGATTCGAAGAGTTAAAGATGGGTTAACGAGTACGATCCTAATACAGGAAGGTCTTCGAGAAATTTGGAAGTACTCATGGAAGGCCCAAAATTCATTGATGAGCTTCGAATTGGGCTTTCATTGACGGGCCGATCCGAACGTTCTGCTGGGTTGACCAGACCTTCCATCCTATGGAGAAGGCGGCTGGGATCATTCCTAATTCCTTCTCCCCGGTCACATACGTGACTCGAGTCATAGGGTTCTTCTTTATTCCAGTTCCCCGAACATGATGTTGATGCGCCGTACATACCTTCATCCTCCCGGCGGTTTCCCAGTTCCTTCTGCAAGTTTCCCCAGGGAATGATCTCTTGCTAGATCTTGGTAGACATAACATCTTAGCATACGAAAGGAGAGATGCTCATAGTGGGAATTTTCTCGAAAACATATTCTCACACATCTTTGGATGTTTATCTTTCATGATCCTCCACAGGGTTTAGATTTTTGATGTCAAGACCCATCGCCATATTTTGGGTTTGAAGAAACGAAATGTCGCCTCCCGAAGGTGCCCGGCTGTTCCCAATAGACCTAAAAGCGGATTCCTACCCGGGGTGAGGGAAATCTTGACTGCTGCAGCAAATGTGCTGCTACACCCTCTTTCTTGGCTCATGGGGCCATGGACATTTCAGGCTCACTTCCACACTGGGCCACCGTACCATTCCACCAGGCTGTTGGGCTGCATGGCGGCAGCAGTGGGAAGAACAATCTACACTTCCACTCTGCATTGAACATTCTTTTTTTCCCTTTAATGGAGGCCTTTGGAGGGGGCCCGGACTCATTCAGGCGTGTGATGATGCCAGCCTGTTTTGCTGGAAGGGCGATGGTGAAGAACCCGCAGGCGAACGTTGCTCACCGGAAGGTGATGAAGCCAGCCGCTAATGCCTCGCCAGGCCATCCGCACCGCTCCGTTATTCATTGTTGTTCCGTGGTTGATTTTTCGCCTGCAACCTTTGCCAGTATCATCTCGCTGCTGGTGTTCCAGTCTGGTGCTGGCTATGGTTGGGGATCTGTTGTCGATGTGGGACAGCTATTGCTCTGGCGTGCTGCGTGACGCTGGCGGATGTTGCTCTGCTGGTCGTCTGGTTTCCGGATCTGGCGATGATCCAGATCCCGCTACCTCGGTTGGTGATGTCGCCGTGGGTCGGTAGAGTTTACCGATTCGCTAAAAAAGATTATGCTGCTCGACCTGAATACTCTCTGTTGTTGCGGATGTATGCCGAACTGCTTTGCGTTTATCATGGGGATGCAACCGGAAAGTATGAACAGAATCCAGCCTTATCGCCTGCTCGATCGTAAAGGTGTTGTGCTTACTTCTTCATTGCCAATATATCAACAAACAGCGTGGCATTGGTTACCGCGTCTGCGGATGAATCGCTATTCGATGAACTCCCAGGCCAATCGCCGACAACGACAAGCTGGCAGGAACCTCTTTTCTCCATGGCGCGCGGCGAATATCGTGGCGGCAAAAATACTACAGCAAGAAAAATGCTGCCGCAAAACGTGATTTGATGAAGGTATGATGGCAGCCGTAGGTTACCTTTATAACCACAGGCGGGTAATCATTGCTTGTTTTGTCAGCAAATAAATGCATTTCGCTGGAGCTGGACGTAACCCGTTATGGTGCTGGTGATGACGCCACGCCACCTGAACTAATATTAAAAAACCGCTGTCGATGTGGCGCTGTCTGGTTGCGGAAAGCGTAAAGGATATTGTTAATCAGCGCTCACCATCGATATCCAGCCAGCTGCAGGAATATGCTGGCGGCATTTTCTGCTGGCATTAACGCGGGTATCTGCGTCTGGTGTAAAAACCTGACGGCGGCGGTGATGGCGTTGTTGCAGAAGTGCGCGGTGCATTACCGCGATGTCGATCTGTTTATCGCCGTGACCTTCGTTGAATATCGCGCTGGAAGGTGGTGAAACAGCAACCTGCCTTCGCCATTATGAAGATGTTATCGCTTGCGCTAATACCCTATGACGCTCACCATGCCGTACGCTGGCCGCCTGGCGCTGCTGGTGCGTATCGCTCTGGTTGATTCTCGGCGCGACGCGTACGCTCATGCGTGCCGCAGGTGAAACTATGCCACCGTTTTACGCCGCCACCACGCTATCGCCGACGCGTATTTCTTGGTGGCTTAACGGTGGCGTGAAGCCGTGGTGCTGGTCGCAGTTTTCCTCGCGGCGTATTGATATCTGGTTATTGCTGCTGTAAAGTTGAGTTGAAGAACCAGCAGGCTATCGGCTGGCAACGATAACGCATCCTGCCAGCCCGGTTATGCTGGCATACTCTTCTCTCCAGCGAAATTCTGGCCTGGCGTTCCGTTAATCTTCATCATGGTGGCGTATTGTGCCGCGATAACCGTTTCCTGGCGTTGAATTAACTGTTATTTTTTACCGTGCTGGGTCACCATCACCCTCTTCAGTTCTGCTGTAATTAATGACATGATCAAACATTTTGGACTTTACCTCTTTCATTTTGTTGTGTTTTTCATTGCAAAATCCAGAAGAAGAAAAAAGAAGAACATACATAACACAAGACTATAAAGTTTTTCGTTCAAAAATACTAGCCGCTAATCGCAATAAAATGGATAAGTTTGTCTTCAGGTAAAAGAACCTTAGATAAATTTCATTCATGAAAAAAAGAAGAACGTGGAAATCGTGATTTTTGCTAAATTTGAGTTTTTTCAAATAATTATTTTTCTTTGAAAGCAGGCACTTCTTTATTATTCACAACTAAATGTTTTTTTTTTTTCTTATTTAGTATACGTAAAAAATATTACATTGTTAATTATTATATATTTATGATCATGATTGTCTCAGAAAACACAAGTTGCTTTATTTATTTGGCATATTATTTTTTATTATTATTCAAAAATTAATGGTAACAAATTAATAAGTGGCGTTGTCTCAACTCGTGAATTGATATGCAAATTTAAAAATAAATATATGAAAATATACAAATATAATATTCATTGAAAAGTGTGTAAAGTCATGAAGATTGTGTAGGGATATGTATTTTTTTTTTCAAAAAATATGAAATGACAATAATAAAATTTTATTCAAAAAGTGTGAAATGACATTTATTGTGAGTATTTTACTTTATGACTTTAAAATTAATTAGAGCACTACCATGGTTAACCATGAATATTAATCCACCATTGAGAATGTGACAAGAAAGTACCTATAACTCAAACAATGCCACATCAACCATTAGGGATGATGTCATCACCTAAAATGTGATTGGTTCTCATAAAGTGAATTTTGATTATACATTCTCCTTAGGAGACCCATTTTAGACCTAAAAATTCCCCTAATGGGACCTATAAATCTCATCTCATCTATCGATATATAGCGAACATACCTCATTTATTCTTGAAACACTGTGAGAGCCTAGCCAGAAAGTGGTTTCATATCTTTTATAGGAATTTTCAAAGCAAAAAGTATAGCTTTTCCACGTATTTTAAGCGATTATACAGTAAATTACGAGTAGCAATAAAGGACTTTTTTTTGTCATCGTAAATGAACAGTGAGATAGAGCATGGAAAATATAGTGAATCAGAGAAGACTTATTGGTTCTAGCAATTCCATGAATAATCATTTTCAAATCACCATCATTCCCATCATTAACAAAGTGTTGAAAAATAATTTCAAAATCATCTAATTGGTTATATGATAAAGAGGAAGGCGACAAATATGTGTTTGCTACATAGTTTCCATTCAAAACACCCGCAGACTATGCATGTTTTATGAGATGGATTCCCTATTTAACAAAAAAATATATGTTACCATGCTTTCCTGCAAATTATATTGAATATCAAAGTCCCTTCTACCAAGAGTATCAAGGTCAGAAATGTTTACATTTCCAGGAGGAACCAACCGCGAAAAAACCTCTCACTCCTCAATATCTCGATAAACATTTTCTTCATGTATAAGGGGCTCACCATCATCACATCCTTCATCTGGAAAAGGGTCTACGATCACTTGCTTTAAGCTGTGTGCAAATTCCTCCAATTTTCAAAGATACTTCAGTTGATGACCGATATCACAGCGAAGAAATGTCACGAAATGGGGTGTATAAAGAAACTCACTTGAAGTCTCCCAATTATTCATACTCTTCATCAGGAAAAACAAAAAATCGTGGCCAAACACAGACAATAGCATGGATATCTAGGGCCTTCCATGCCTCCTGCCTACACCTAGCATCATAACTCCAAGATCTTTCTATTTCTATCAAGCACAAATGCTCCAAAAAACCTGGTCGACTTTTATAAACCTTAATGAAATTGTTTCCATAAACTTTACATCGGAATGAAACCGAAAGCACCTTTCTTGCTGCTGTGAAGGACTTACGTTGACTAAAAACAACAAGGGGGAGCTTTAGCAACATATGATAGGTTTCTTGAGCTCCAATGTCACGGTCAACAAGAGTTTCTACAAGGAAACTTCTATAGGAGGAAAACACAAGAGCCTCTGAGCCACTACCTACATCAACTCTTGTCAACATATCGTGATAGCTCTCTGGTCTCCTCTAATCTAAATATGAGAAAAAAAATTATTTCTATGCAAGCTCCCTCATCAGTATAAAAATGTGTTTAAGGATCGTCTCATGTTAACCATTTTTCAAGGGGTTTATGTGTTTACTTTCATGTGTTCTTGATGATAAAATTATGATTTAATTAAAAATTAAAAACTCATATACATAAAATTAAATACTGAAATATAACTCACAATAATCACATAACACAATGGATGATCATGGATTTCACCCCTCCTGGGCTACATCTCCATGGACCTGCTTTAACTAGCTAGGCCTTCTTGGGATTAAGAGTAAAATGTCTGATTACAAGAAAAATTGTTTCTCCAATGGATTTTTTTATTGTTCCATTAGCTTCATAACACTCAAATACCCCAAAAATGACTATCCAATCACTGAATTTGGTTCATATCTCCTCTAGGCTTGACCTCCAACACCAAAGTCCATGGGCTTGTTTAATTTCCAAAGTCACAAAATCACCTTCATATGTGCTCCAACGCCTCTATAAACTATACCACAGTTTTTAGAGCATAAAATACATCACAAATTGACTATTCACTCACTGAAATTGGCCTTCAGTTGATCTGGGCATGGCTTTCCCTCTTGGTGGCCCTAGGCATAAAAATTCTTCAACATGCCAAAAACAAATGTAGATGAGTGTAGAAATTTGCTGAATAATGATTAATTATCCACCGAGATTATCCTGATCACATATCAATTCTAATTCATATGCAACACATAATCTCTTCCACTCAGATCATCACACATGCGGAAATAAAACAAGCGGTATGCGATCGAGCAATCATCGAAACATCACACATTACACGGTGTATGTATGGGGAAATATTATAGCTGAAAACCCCGCAGCTATTGTGTATATTATAATGGAGAAAACATGTAACAAACTCGGTACAATACTCCTCACAAGTACTCGATCTTTGTCTCTGTGAAAGTCCCCACTGTGCTTGGTTTTGAACAAGTCACGGGTTCAAAACACACCCTCTAATTACTGCCTCTATTGCGCAATCAAAGCTGGTCTAATGAGAGATCAAAGGTTAGAATCTCCTTGGCTTGGCCAGTAGCAATCATCATGGGAAATTCCTCCAAGTGTGGTGAAAATCTCATGCACAAAAGTTGATGTCACAACTAATAAGTTTATCTCAACCCTTTCATCTACCTCTTTCCTTTGGTCTCCTTTGGGCTTGTCCATGCCTTGTGGTATTTGATGTGTTCTTGAGTTGAATCATGAGTTAATAATTAGTGAATTAAATAATAATTTAATTCACTCAACTCACAATACCTTGATTATCTAGTTAAACTAATCCTACGACAGTTCAACTAAGTTCGTAGAACACAACTCCTGTTGTCTCATTAACTCCACCCAAACTACCATGAAGTCCTGGCGAAGTCAACCAGCGCATGAGCTCACAACCACAGGAATGGCGTAATTCCTGTCGGATGCATGAGCCACTTCCAGAGCTTCTGTTGAAGTGCTCCAATGATCGTGAAGTTTAGGTCCAAATATTATTAAGGGTAAGTAATATTTGACACTATTTTAGGATAGGCGATCCCAAAATGAACTTATTCAATGTCTAAAAATAGAGGTCCATCTATTTTTACCAACATGACGATACTCCAGAATAACATCTGCCATTCTGGACCATGCTCCATATGTCTAAAAATAGACATGATACAAAGCAGAACTTTATTACCAAAAATACTTCTGACCCCACTTGGTGGTGACATTTCTCAGCTCCAATAAATCTTCTTGCATTTTCAACACTCCCTCTCGGCCAGATATGGATTATCTGCAACCCCTATCACACTCTGTGGAATTCAAACTTGCTCACGGTATGACACGTGAGATGTCGGCATCTTGATCCTCGTGAACATGTGAAAGCATCATGAGATTCTCACCCAGGCCACAATCTCTGATATGATGGTGCACGATGTCTCGATGTGTTTGGATCTATCATGAAATATTGGATTAGTGATTTGTGCTCTCTGGTTATCACGATAAAATCATGCGACAAGTAGCTTTGACAGTCAACGAGGATCTTCCTCATCCAAATAGCCTCGCGACGGCCCGAGCTTTGTTGCCATGTACTCGACCTCTGCGGGCGAGTGCCACGGATCTCTGCTTCCTGGCAGCCACCGAAGCTGCTGTCGGCCAATGCGCTCTGTCCAGGGTGTGCTCTTTCGGTCGTTGGGCTCCACGCTAATCTTGCACATCGGTGAAGCCAGGAAAGCAGCTCCATCCTCTTGTCTGTACCACCATAGACCATATCCCGATGCCCTTCAGATGGCCTTGATACGCCCAGCACTTCCTTCCGGAGAAGAGCTTGGTAGGCTTAACCATAGCTTGTGAAAGGCGGTTAACGACATAACATATATCGGGTGGAGTGTGTCCTTGGATGCAGCAACCCCACCAGCTGTCGATGAGCCGGAGGTGGCATCCATACCTCCGTGAAGTAGCATCCTCCTTCCTCCAACCACCGGGAGAGAGGAGTGTCGACGAGCTTGCAACCATGCATGTTGAACCTCTCGATCTCCCGGGCATGCTGCGCACGAGAAACAAATAGTCCTCCACTACGAACGCCAAATCTCAATCCCGAAGAAAAATAATGAAGGAGGCCCAAGTCCTTCATCACCGAACTCTCTGTGAGGTCCTCCCGCTTGCATGAAAGTATCCATGACTCATCACCCTTCAAAGTGGAATCATCTACATACGGTACAATGATCATCGGCTTCCCCTCCACCACGATAAGATGGGGTTAGGATCGCCTCACTCTTGGAAAATCCGGCCGGTGAAATAGCGTCGATCGTGTGCCAAGCACGAGGTGCTTGCCCCGGCCGTACGGTGCTCTCTTGAGTCGGCACATCATTCCCTTGGCGAGATCTCGAAACCTTGTTTGTACGTAGCACCTCCTCCTCGGCTCCATTGAGGAAGCGCGATCTTCACATCCATGTTAATGGATGTGCCATCCCATCTGCTTATTTGAGAGAAACGAGATCGTCGGTATGGAAGAGTACCTTGCAACGAGTCTGAAGGTCTCCTCATAATCAATCCCCTCGATGCGAAAGCCACGGGCGACAAATCTCGCCTTGTACTTCTCCACACTCTGATCGGCCTTTGCTTCACTTTGTAGATCCATCGCGAACCCACCGCGATTTCCCCTCTCTGGTCTTGGGACTTCCGTCTCCCATGCCTTTGTTTCGACGATCGAATCATATTCTTCGATCATGGCATACCTACTACATGCGGGTTCCTCCCACGACTTCCTCAAAGAGGATGGCTCGAGTCCGACATTGACTCCACAAGGGCTCCATGTCAGGTATCCAGGTCCGGTGGCCCCCGCCTCTGTGCAACATTTGTGTTGTAGGTGGTCCTACAACTTCTCTTGCATCTAAACCGGTCGCGCTTGACACGTGGTGCGCTTGCGCCTCGGTGGTTGGCGGCGCATGGGTGGTTTCTTCCACCTCACGAAATTCCTCTTGTGGCTGAAGTCCACATCCAGGAAGCTCCTCCTTAAGAACTAACGACTCCTCGCTCTGCATCTTGATGTAGCTCCCTCTGACGAACTTCTTGCATGGCTCTCCTCACGGCTTTCAGTATCAGCTCGCCTGTGATCTTGCGGCCCATGCGAAAAAAATACACCGATAGTTGTGAGGTGTATCGGTGTACCCCACAAATATTTCAACCTCGACGGTCGGATCGACTTCTTTCACAGCATCCTTCGTCACATGCATGTGAACGGGTGAGCAATACAAAAATTCTCAAATGAGAAATGTCGAGGTCTCTTACCGAGAATAAGCCTCCTCAGGGTGTACTCATGCCAAGAACCTTGTAGGGATATGAGATTGCCACCACATACACGATGTCTTCATGCCTCGGCCCAGGCGGGAAATAGCACGATCATGCAACATCGCAGTCTTTGACACCCACGATCGTTGTGTTCTTCGCCTAAATGCCCAGATTCTGCTTGTAGATTATGGGGTGCGATGAGCTCTCTCAGAATCCCATACATCTTGCCAAAAGTCTTTGAATTCGGCGAGATGAATTCACCACCATTGTCGCTCTGAAGCCTTCACATTCTTCCTCGATTCCTTCTCTACCACTTCCTTGAATTCTGTAGAACGAAAATGTCTGCCGTCTTCTTGAAGAAAGTCCCTTTCAAAGGAAAATGTCGACAAAGATCACATAGTACTTGTGCTTTTTGTCGAAACAGCGAGAAAGGACCACACACGTACGAACTCTCTAGAGGATCTTGTTGTACTTAGTATCCTTCTCGTGAAAAGGTGGCTTTTCACATGCTTCCCCGGTACACCCACCGCAGTCATTTGCGCAAAGTGCCCCGCCCAAGGCTTCGGTGCATCTGTGAGTGTCTTCAAAGCTCGCGTGGTGAAGGTAGCCCCGATCTCACATTGCGCGGTTCGCCCTCATCATCTGACTCACTGCTTCTCCCCGCCTTGCATGCCATTCTTTGCGCGTCATCTGCCACAGGCGGTAAGGTTCTTGGTTCGTTCCCCATCTTAGGGTCTCTCCCGGTAGTCTTGCTGAGGAAGGCCTTTCCTTGTTGAAGACCACATCATACCCTGTCTTCCAGCATCGCCATACGGTCAGTTCTTCTTCAATCCCGGTACATACTTGACATCTTTCAACACGAAGGTGTACGAGACTCCCCTGCGAAGGATAATAGTGCGGGAGTACTGGTACGCACTATATCTGCCATCATCGCCCATCTCGATGTACACGCCCGAATCTTTGTCCTCCCGAGATCGCGAGAACAAATCTCGATCTCCCATCATGAAATGACGCACTGCTTGTCCGAAACCTGGCAGTCGATCACACTTGAAACCAGCGCCGATGGAGTGAAAGTCAAGCTCGAGCTGCGAAACCAGCCTCTCCTTGTCGATCTTCTAGCGTGCTTGTTTCTTCTTCTTCGGACAATTTGTGGCATAATGTCCATGATCATGGCAATTAAAAGCACTCACTTCCGCCATGTCTTCTTCCTCCCCTTCAAGATGAGAAGTTTTCTTACCCTTCCCCTTCTTTGCTTTGGCGGCCAAGCGCAATTTTTCTTCATCGGCTCCCTTTGGTAGATTAGTACTGGTAGTCCTCCTTATCTCCTCCCATGAGATCCACCCAAAGGCGCTCCCATCCCGGCAACTTCTCGAGCCATTGACTATCTTGATATGAATTCAAGCCTTCGGAAGACGAGGAAACCGAGGTCGACCATGTCGTCATCTTCGGCAGTCACCCCCACACTTCAGCTCATCTCTCCATTGAGTGAACTTCGTGAGGTACTTGGAATCATTTGTCACCTTTCTCCATATTGATGTTCCCGAGCTTATCTTTGAGCGCTTGAAACTGTATAGGTAGCTCTTACTCTTGGAATAGATGCGTCGAAGCTTTCCACATTAAATGGAGAAAAGCACCATGTAAATTTGGTCTATTGATCCTTGACGCCCTCCAATGAATCTAGCCGACATTGCTTAGTAACTCTTCTTTTGCCGGGCTTAAAACTGTTGAGTCAATTCATAGGCTTTTGGACATCCGTATCTACGAACTCCTTCGGTCATTATCTTCGTCTACTTCCTCATGCAATCCTTCCATCTGGCTTATAATTCAGGCTGCCTTGAGAGCATATTAAATTCATGGCTTGATTGAAAGGCCATTTTCAACAAGCCTGAAAACAAAGCTATTTGCCAAAATTCAAATTCCAATCAAAGCCTAGTAGCTCTTGATGTGAGAAAAATTATTTCTATGGGAATAAAGCGCACGGGGAGCATTTATTGGATGTATCATCTTTCAAAGAGAAGGATGGATCCGGAAGTACGACGCATGCGGTTTCTGTCTCTCGAAATAAGTTTGTAATCAACCTTGATGATCAATCTACTTTGCTTGATAACCGATACCATGTAGAAATTTCTTGAATAATGATTAATTATCCACAGTGATTATCACGATCGCATATCAATTCGAATTCATATGCAACACATAATCTCTTCCCTCGGATCATCACACATGCGGAAATAAAACAAGCGGTATGCGATCAAACAATCATCGAAACATCACACACACATTACACGAGTATGTGTGGGGGAAAGCTTATAGCTGAAAACCCGCCGGCCTTGTGTATATTATAATGGAGAAAACATGTAACAAACTCGGTACAATACTCCTCACAAGTACTCGATGTTTGTCTCATGAAGTTACGCACAAACTAGCTTGGTTTTGAGCAAGTCACGGTACAAAACACACCCACTAATTGCTTGCACTCTATTATTAACGCAATCCAAGGCTGGTCTAATGAGAGATCAGGTTAGATCTCCTTGGCTTGTATTGCCAAATCATCATGGGAAATTCCTCGAAATTGTGGTGCGAATCTCATCTTTGTGATGTCTGGCGATAGCTATCTCAACCCTCATCTAACTCTTTCCAACGGTCTCCATTAGGCTTGTCCATGCAACGCGCTAGTGGCTTGATGTGTTCTTGAGTTGAATCATGAGTTAATAATTAGTGAATTAAATAATATTTTAATTACTCAACTCTATTACTAGTTGATTAGCTAGTTAAACTAATCTCAGCAGTTCAACTAAGTTAAGCGAACCATGACTCCACGGAAAGCACGCATTTGAAGTCCTAGCGAAGTCAACCATGCATGAGCTCACGAACCCACGAGAATAGTGTAGTTACTCCCAATAGGATGCATGAGCCACTTCCAAGGCTCAAGGCGAAGTGCTCGAGGGTAAAGCTGAAGTTTAGAGTCCAAATATTATTAAGGGTAAATAATATTTGACTTCCCTATTTTTAGGATAGGCGGTCTAAAAATAGACTTCGACCTAAATGTCTAAATAGAGGTCCATCTATTTTTGCAACATGACAATACTCTCGAGAATACTTATGTGCTGACACGGACATGCTCCATGTAATACAAAAATAGACATAGTCTAAAATAGACTTGCTTCAAAAAAATCGCACAACGAACCCACTTAGTGAGCGACTTCATTTCACTAAACTCCATCATCTTGGCACGCATTTTCAACACTCCCTCTCGTGAATGTAAGTTATGCAAACCCTATCCTTTCTGCGTTGAACTTATACGAGTGGCGCCTTAAGTCAAAGATGTCGGCATCGTCTTAGTGGGAACATGTAAACGTATGATTCTCGGCCCAAGGAACACAATCTACATGATATGATGGTACACGATGTCGATGTGTTTGGATCTATCATGAAATACTAGATTAGGCGAGAGTTTAATCCAACTATGGTTATCACGGTAAATCTTCCCCGCCAGGCTCAAATGCAGCACGAACAATCCAACGAGATCTTCCTCATCGAAATAGCCTCGCATGCGGCCAGATTATACCGCCGCCTTCCGGCCTCTGCGGGGCGAGTGCCACGGATCTGCGCTACTGTGGCCAGAAACTATTGTCGACCCAATGCGAAAACTCCCTCCCGGATGTATGTGCGGTCGGGTGGGCTCCCTACCCAATGCATCGGTGAAGCGGGAAAGCTTCTCCATCTCTGTACGCCTGGAGCCATATCCGTGTGCCACTAAGATATCGCAATACATGCTTGCCTTCCTTTAAGAAGAGCTTGGTGAGCTAACCATAGCTTGCGAAAGTTGGTTGCTTGCAGCCTTGCGCATATATCGGGTCGTGTGGTAGGCGAGATACATAAGCGACCCCACCAATGCAACCGATGCTTCGGTATCCTACCTCTCGGCGAGTAGCATCCTCCTTCACTCCAGCACGGGGAAGAGGAGAGTGTCGACGAGCTTGCGGCCATGCATGTTGAACCTCTCCGGAATCTCCCCGGGCATACTGTCCCCGAAGCAAGCAGTCCTCCCGCACGCTGTAAAATCTCCCGATCCTGAAGTGATGGAAAGGGCCGGTCTCTCAGCTGCATCCTGAACTCTCTGTAAGGTCCTCCTTGCATGAAAGTATCGACGACTCCATCACTCGTCAAAAATCAGATCATCTACACCTTGGGCCCCAATGATCGGCGGCTTCCCCCTCCACCACCAATGCAGTGCAATTTGGGGATGCGCCTCTTACACTCTTGGAAAATCCAAGCCCGGTGAAATAAACGGCAATCTAGTGTGTACCCGAAGCATGAGGTGCTTGCTTCGGCAGAGTACGGTGCTCTCTCTTGAGTCGGCACACACATGCGACTCTTCTTTAGAAGATCTCGAAACCTTGGCTTCACTTTCTATGTACACCTCCTCCTCAATGACTTCGTTGAGAGACGATCTTCACATCCATGCAATGGATGTGCCATCCCATCTGCGGCGAGAAGGATCGTGCGTATGGAAGAGTACCTTGTGGCAGTGCAGGTCTCACATAATCGATCCCCTCGATCAGCGAGAAGCCACGGGTGACAAATCTCGCCTTGTACTTCTCCACTCCGTCGGCCAGCACCTTTCGCCTTTGTAGATCCATCGCGAACCCACCAACGATTTCCCCTCTAGGTCTTGGGACAATATCCCATGCAACATTTCGACGATCGAATCATATTCTTCGATCATGGCATCTACCCATGCGGGTTCCTCCATAGCTTCCTCAAAGAGGATGGCTCGATCACGACACATTGACTCACAGGGGCATGTATCCGGATAATAACGGGATAGGTGGCCCCTTCTCTGTCTGCTTATTTGTGTTGTAGGTGGTCCTACAACCTTCTCTGCGTCTCGAGCCGGTCGCTCGGCTTATGTAGTGCGCTTGCGCCCTCTGCGATGGTTGTGTGCCGCCACGGTGGTTTCTTCCACCTCTCGAACTTCCTCTTGTGGTTGGTCCGCAGGAAGCTCCTCCTTAAAGACTAACGGCTCTCATGCCGCATGCAAGTGTGGCTCCCTCTCAGTGAACCTTTGCATGGCTTTCTCTATCACGAAGCTTGATATCTCGTCGCCTGACGAGTCTTGCGGTAATCGACAAATACACCCAATAGTTGTGAGGTGTATCCAGAAGGTGCCCCCTTTTACAAATATTTCAACCTCGGCGGTGAGATCCCGACTTCTTTCTGGCATCCTTCGTCACATGCATGTAGGCAATTGGGCAAAAATTCTCCAAATGAGAAATGTCGGGTCTCTTACGAGAATAAGCCTCCTCAGGTGTACTCATGCCAAGAACCTTGTGCGAGATAACGGTTACATGCATACCTTTGATGTATTGCATGCCTCGGCCCACGAGTGAAGGGTAGGCACGATCGTACAGCATCGCAAGTACGTACACGATCGTTCTGTTCTTAGCTCGACCACCGCGTTCTGCGCGGGTTATGGGGGTGCGATGAGCTCTCTACGAATCATACCATGTGCAAAAAAAAGTCTTTGAATTCGGCCAGAATGAATTCCACCACCGTGTCGCTCACGAGAGCCTTCACACATCCTTACGAGTTCTCTACCGGCGCGCGAATTCATGAACTTGAAAGTAATGCCATCCTTGCATGAAGATCACGAGCACGCACCGAGATAAATCATCGAACAAATATCACGTAGTACTTGTGCTTTGTTGTCGAAGCAACTGAGAAAGGACCACACACGTCTGTGTGAACTCTCTCAAGGATCGTCGTGGCGCGACTATCCTTCTCGTGAAAGGTGGCTTTCACATACTTCCCTAAAGTACACCCCTTGCACTGATCTGACTGCACAAGAGTGCCCTTAGGAAGCCCAGTAGAAATCTGCTGCAGGATCTTCAAAGCTCCGTGGTGAAGGTGGCCCAATCTCCTGTGCCACAGTTCGCCCTCATCATCCCGGCTCACCACTTCTCCCGCCTTGCATGCCATTGCTGCGCAGCCATCTACTTGCAACTGATAAAGGTTCTTGGTTCGAACCCCTATCTTCCGAGTCTCTCCAGTAGTCTTACTGCGCAGGAAGGCCTTTCCTTCGCTAAAGACCACATCATACCCCTTATCTTCCAACATCGCCATAGAGATCAAGTTCTTCTTCAATCCAGGTACATGCATGACATCCTTCAACACGAAGGGTGTACCAGACTCCCTCTGAAAGGATATGGTACCGATACCATTCGCACTGTATCTACCATCATCGCCCATCTCGATGTGCACGCCCAGATCTTTGTCCTCCAAATCTGAGAACAAATCCCAATCTCCCATCATGTGAAATGACGCACCACTGTCCAAGAACCACACTGATCCCATCACACTTGAAACCAAGCATGTGATCATTGAAAATTCAAGCTCGAACTGCGAAGCCAAAGCCTCTCCATCTGCCGATCTTCCCGCTTGCTTGTTTTTCTTCTTCTTCGAACAATTTGTGGCATAATGTCCGTGATCATGGCAGTGAAAACACTTCACTTTCGCCATGTCTTGCTTCTTGCCCTTTGCACCGGAATGAGAAGTTTTCTTACCCTTCCCCTTCTTTGCTTTGGCAGCCAAAGCGCAATTTTCTTCATCAGCTCCCTTTGATGAAGATCCATCACGAGTAGTCCTCCTTATCTCCTCCTGCATGAGATCTGCCCAAAGGCGTTCCCATCCCGGCAGCTTCTCCCGACCATTGACACTATCTTGATATGAGTGCCAAGCCTTCGGAAGACCAAGGAGAGCCAGGTCGACCATGTCCTCATCTTCGATAGTCACCCCCACACTTCCCAGCTCATCTCTGCACTGAGTGAACTTCGTGAGGTATTTGGCGATACTGTCGCCCTTCTCCATCTTGATGTTCCTGAGCTTATCTTTGAGCGCCAGCTTCCTTTGGTCACTCTTACTCTGGAATGGATCCGTCAAAGCTTTCCACATTAAATATGGAGAAGCCTTTCCATGCAGGCTGGATACAATATGATCCTTGACGCCCTCCAACAGGATCCTTCGACATTTCGCCATCTTCTTTTGCCATGCATCGACTTCAGCAGGATCAGTGAGCTTTTGGACATCCGTATCTACGAACTCCTTCAGACCATTATCTTCTAATACTGCCTCCATGCGATCCTTCCATGCAACATAATTCGAACTTCCTTCAAGAGCATATTCGAGTCGCAAACCGTTGAAAGACATTTTCAACACCGGCACCAAGAAAACAAAACTGCTGCAAAATTCGAATTCCACCTCAAAGCTCAACCGCTCTAGATCTGTGAGAAAAAATTATTTCTAGCACAGATATTGACTGCAAGGGGCATTTACTGGATATATCACCTTTCAAAGAAAGGATGGATCCAGAGGCTACCTGGCCCGCATGCAGACTCTGTCTACCGAAATAAGTTTGTAATCACTGTGATGATCAATCTCTGCTTCAATAGCTCCGATACCATTTAGAAATTTGCTGAATAATGATTAATTATCCACCGAGATTATCCTGATCAAATATCAATTCGAATTCATATGCAACACATAATCTCTTCCACTCAGATCATCACACATGCAGAAATAAAACAAGCGGTATGCGATCAAACAATCATCAAAACATCACACACATTACACAGTATGTATGGGGAAAGCTTATAGCTGAAAACCCCGCAGCTATTGTGTATATTATAATGGAGAAAACATGTAACAAACTCAGTACAATACTCCTCACAAGTACTCAGTACTGTCTCATGAAGTTACACACAAACTAGCTTGGTTTTGAACAAGTCACAGGTTCAAAACACAGCCACTAATTGCCTGCCTCTATTGCGAAATCAAGGCTGGTCTAATGAGATATCCAAGGTTCGAATCTCCTTGGCTTGAAAGCGCAATCATCATGGGCAATTCCTCCAAGTGTGGTGCAAATCTCATGCACAACTGATGTCACAACTGATAGCTATCTCAACCCTTTCATCTACCTCTTTCACTGGTCTCCACTGAACTGTCCATGCACTGTAGTGAACTGATGTGTTCTTGAGTTGAATCATGAGTTAATAATTAGTGAATTAAATAATATTTTAAGTCACTCAACTCATTACTAGTTGATTAGCTAGTTAAACTAATCTCAACCAGTTCAACTAAGTTAAACCGAACACAACTCCACCAACTGTCTCATCAACTCCACCAAACTTCTGCCACTGAAGTCCTAACTGAAGTCAACCATGCATGAGCTCACCAAACCCCTAGGAATAGCGTAATTCTTCTGTCAGATGCATGAGCCACTTCCAAGGCTCGAACTGAAGTGCTCCAAGAGAGTAAACTGAAGTTTAGAGTCCAAATATTATTAAGGGTAAATAATATTTGACTTCCCTAATTTAAGGAGAGGCAGTCTAAAAATAGACTTCGACCTATAGGTCCAAAAAATAGAGTCCCATCTATTTTTACCAACATGACACATACTCCAAGAATCTCATACTGCAATCCCCAGACCATGCTCCATATGTCTAAAAATAGACTTTGCGCCAAAAATCGCCTGCGGGCCCACTTAGTGAAGGCGACTTCATTTCACTAAGCTCCATCATCTTGCTGCATTTTCAACAATGAGCTCCATTGCCTTTGTAACCTGTTCCAATGGATTTAAGGCATGCCAATCTACTAATAATGACTATCTTTGAGAAAAAATGGTCAAAAATTGACCAAGATAGGCCTCATGAAAATTTTCCCTAGATTTTGCCTTTAAATCTGGAAAACTACCAGTTAGCTCCACCAAATATAGAAGTGGCACTAAATTTGGGGAATCTGTTGAAATTCCGCCAACTTAAGTGTTGTATTAACTAGGAGATAAGAATGTACTTAATGGTGTTAAGTGTGTACTAGTTCGAAATTATTGGAAGGCTTTGGGTCCTGGGCACATGAGAGGGTCACGTGGGAGGCGGGTTGGCATGTGCCTCTCTTCTGCCATCGGGAAACGCACACCCTTTAAGTAAATATTTCACGCCATGGTGGAAGTACACACCATTTAAGTAAATGTTCCATGTTATCAATTTCAAATGTAGATGTGGTGGCATATTGGTGTGGAGGTCACAATTTCTCAAACTCGACCTCCGCACCCATAATATGTTTTTGCACTCGTTGAATTATTACGCCATCGCATTAGCTTAAGCATATGGACTATATTTTATAATTTTTTATGCCTCCAAACTATAACGCTCATCCACCATAATTAATGTGCTAACGCATATGTTAAATAACATTGCCACCATCAATAAAATTCCAACCCAATGTTTAATAACCATTAAAACATCCACCTCCATAACCATATACATTTGGAATTTGGGTTTTATAAAAAATTATATATGTGGATTTTAAAAGAAATGTGGATTTTTTTAATTAATGTTAAAGTTTTAAATTAATATTAATATATATAAATAATTTAATATATTATATTATATTTAAAATATAATATATTCGATTCACTAGTTTGATTTGTGAAGGTAAAAATCGCCCAATGTCCTCCAAAGTTGAATGTGGGTTCATGATATTTATGTGTGAAATTTTATTTTTAAAAAAATATTAAGATATATATATATATATATATATATATATATATATATATATATATATATCTTAATATTTTTTTAAAAATAAAATTTCACACATAAATATCATGAACCCACATTCAACTTTGGAGGACATTGGGCGATTTTTACCTTCACAAATCAAACTGGTAAATCGAATTGTGACACCTGTCAGCCCCATTGGACAAAAATTGGAGAAGATTCTATGCACGCTGACTGGACTGCTATGTCATCAGTTGTACTTGTTCTGCAATTTTTTTTTTTAAATTTGCTTGTTCTGAACGACGATCAACAGACCATAACTCCTTCATCCAAACTCAGTTTTAAACGAAATGAGTTGCATTGGATTCCTTGCGATGGTTCGGTTACTTTAGTTCTAGTTTGGTGAAATTCTAAGAACTTTCATTTTTGAGCTATTTTTTGCCCCTAATCTCGATTCTGATCATCCTCTCTGTGTTCAAAGCATATTTCACAATATACTTAAGAACTACATGTCATGAGACAACATGATGACAATCAACATTAGCTCGTCACATTGTTAAATGATCCACATTGTGTACATTTAAATGATCATCATTTCGAGTCGATTCATTTTTTTTTTTGCTTTCTCATCTATGTACAATGTCGAACTGGCACGAACCTCCCATGGAGCATCATATCTACACATAAGCACATGCCCTTTTTTGCATAAACATGAATCAACACTGCATTTCATATGCCTCTACACATGATTAACCAAATGTTCATAATCCTCTTCAAGATTTCTTGCCAATATTTGCTACGTATTTGAAAGACAAGGGTCTCCATTCACGCTTCGAGGTATCATCACATTCTGACAATGTATGTCGCGTGGATTCCAAGTTGTCACATATTTGTCAAAGAAATACTTTGTTGCGTCGACAGCATTGGCATTGGACCAATTCAATGTTTCCATATCCGATGCTTTAGGAAACCACAAGAAACCATGGATGCGAGTCGAACCTCTATTTTTCCACTCGTACCTCCGAAAATTTATAACATGCAGTTCACATCTATTAAGAAATGATAAGAAATAACAAACCTTTTTCTTCAAATGTTTAAGAAAATAGTCGAGAAGGAGCGACAACACACCTATACCAATAGTATTTAGCACCAAGATATCCCTGCAATACTATCTGCCAGAAGATATTGAATTGTTCGTGCATGTACATGACTAAATGCAGGTACCGAATAAAATTTTCATTTCTTCTCGAATTCTCAGTTTTCGGATGAGAATGTATGTTTGAAGGCATTATAACATGCAATTCGAGCCACTTTATATCAAATGCATACAACGTAAAAAACAAAGTAGGGCAACCCAACTGGGTGATCACGTATGTGAGTTCGGAACGAAACTTTGTCCAATAAGCCCTTGTACCCCTGAGAGAAGATCCAAAATGCATTAACTTCTCTGCCAATTTATTGTTTATAAGATCACAAAGTTGCTGACGCAACTCCAAAATAGTTGCAGGCGCATTTTCCTGGATATTCTTCCTCAAAATGAACAAAGTTGTCCCTTCACTACGATGGCGTATAATCATATTCAATAAGAAATATCGAAACCCAGGTGGGATTCCAAATCTTTGATCATGATATATCAATAAATGCAAATCATATACATGCATCTCCATATTGCAGATACTTGGATACAAAAAATCAGCATCACCTGTAGGGAATAAAGTGTGGAATGATATTTCTAAAAATCCTTTTGTGTTATATTCATTAATGGGAGAAGTGCCAATACCTGGAAAATCGATTGGTTCACCATATGTGATTTTTTCATTCTCGATAAATCTTCTTATTCGATCGACTTCCCTGGATTCATTGGGAAAGCGAGAGAGAAACGATCATGGGTGACAATGCAAAGAATGAATCCCCTATGCTTCGATGTCAACATCAGACCTATATGTTTCATGAAGATCACTACCAACTTATTATAACCTACTAGAGACATCAGTAACACTTTCCAAGAGAGAAAAAACTAAATCCATGTTAATTTCCACATCGTTGTAATACGTGTCCATTTGGATTTTGTAAAGAAAAGCATACATCACACACTTTCTCTTCACATAGCATTCATAGTATCTGGATTGAAAATCTTGTATTCTAACAAACAAAAAATATAGCTACTCAACACGTCGTGGAAGCTTCTTTGCAATTGTAGATACATCCTGCAGGAAACTTATTGTGTGGCCACTATATTTATATTAACCAACACAATCATGGGAGACTTGCAATATTGGACTCCCTCGTGTTATTAGCATCTCTTCAACATGTGGAAGAACTCTTAGAACATCAAGTTTCTCACTTGGATCCATGTTGTTAAAGAGGGAAAAACGATGACACCTTTCTCTCTCCTACATCTCAAAAAAATCAGCCCTTCATGTCATATTTTAACATATATACCTAGATAACATTCATTACAGACTTGGCACATTTTCACACAAGACAAAATTTCAATTCTTGCTTGAAATTTTTTATGCACGTCAACCATGTCTCCGCTAAAATGATTGCCAAGACTTTTATTTTCTCTACCACAAACAAGTCTATGATGTCAACGACGTGAAACAAATCATCCAATTGGAGCATTGGTTGCATCATTCATTTCCATAAAATAATGGGAATTCAATATTCTACATCAGTTAGAGTTGAGAAAATTTTTCTTCAAAATAAAAAACAACGTTTCTCAGAATGTTTAACCTCCAAAACTAGTCAAATTATTTGATCGAACAACAAAATGAAAATAATAACTATGTACATTATCTTCATTATTTCATCTCCCATGTGCAACTCGAGTCACTCATATTGCTTCCCTTCGTTTTGAGAATGTTTCCTCACCGTAATTCAACTTCCTAGTGTTCTGGAAAAAACATAACCAAAGATGTGTAAAACAATTTAAATGTAACCTTCAGATGTGAAAACAATTCTAGATAAATTTGCATAAGCGACATTTCTTGTGCCCGTAACAACGTTCCCCTCGCATTGTTTGGAACATACATTATTATCTTTAGTCCTACATTGGAAAATCGTGGGCCCAACATTTCCAAAACCATGGCCCATATTATCATCCATCCTAGCAAGCACATCACTATCAAGAAACAAATCAGACAGAACAGATTTTTCAATCGAATGACATTGTCATTCTTCCATCATGGCATGGATTCTACCATTTCCACGACACTCACAGTTGGAAGTTCTATCAAGCACCTCTATGTCAACACATTGTTGCAAAACATATGAAATATAAGAAATCGAATAAAACAACTTCAGAGTTTGTTGAGAACCTACATGAAAACAACGAAACATTTGAACAAAATGTGGTTCTAGTAAAACATAGACATATTCACACTTACGATCAGACAAGTTACATGTTTTAGCATTTTGTAAATTTTGGAAAATCGTTGATTGTGCTTGACACTGAGTAAGGCATGAATGTTGCACTGGTTTTGAATATATTTTATGGATTGTAATCATCTCCTAATGTTTCTGGGATAAAATAGGAAAAAAAAAACAGTGTAAACTTCACATTATCTCAGGAAGAAAACAATGGAAAAGATAATAACTCTAAGTGCCAACATTGTTCCAACAAGACATTACATATAGATTCTGCAAGCCCAACTATATTGACTATATAATTTCCACAAGGAAACCCGCAATCAACCTCAGAAATATAATCCCCCACATTTTTACCTAGATGAGGAACCATGTCATTATGAGAACAAAAACTAGATGTCAGAAAATGTCTGTTCCCGTTGTTATAACCATGTCCAACGATTTCATTTCCTTCATTTTTTCCAGCCATAAGGTGATCATCGTTTCTATGAAAAATCTCTAGCCCTATACGATGATTCCAAACAGGAAAAAACTTTAGTCAACCTTGCAAGAAATAAGATATATTTAACATCACCCATATGAAGGAAAACGATCATGGAAACAAAATCTAACTCGCACCAAATAATTCCTATTTTTGTACTTACTATTCACATCTCCTCCTCCTTAATTTTTTGAACTCCCATTTTTCCTTTTGTACGCAGCTCTTCTCTACGTGTAATATCCCAAAATAGGGAAAAATCTACAATGTTAGTAATATGTTATAGTATTCCTAAATTGGAGATCCAGCAATATGTAAACACAAACTGGAAATAGCAGTGAACAACATCATACCAAAATTTATGGAAACCATGGAGCCATTTTATTATTTAAATCAGCAGCAAACATGTACAATACAACTCAGATGAACAAGGCAAACAAGCCTCTCATGAATACATGTATAAGGTGGAATGTTGCTACATAGCAGAATATCTATGGATCAAATCTGTGCAATCATAGATAGAGCACTACTACAGGGAATAAAAAAAATCATAGATCTGCATACATATGGCTCATAAAATAATGGGAGAGAATATATAAGCTCCCAAAGACTATTCCAAGTCAATCCTGGAAGGATTGGCTGAAATATGCAAAACTGTAGAAATGTCGGAGTTGCAAGGTAGCAGCTGTAACTCAAGAACTGGAACTGGATGGAAATGACTGAAGATGTTGCATGAGATAAATAAACCTTCTCCAATGGATCTCTCAAGTGAAAGGTTGATCCTATCACTGAAGATCTCACCCTCCAATAATCCTGCAATCCCTCACTGCAATTGCGCACTGAAAATAACGCAGTCTACAGAAGGGACTGCACTATAGGTGAAAGGGAATGTGTTGGCCAAGTGCCAAAATCTTCAATAAGCTCTATAATCTTCCTCACTAGTGTTCCAAATGAAATAAAGCTTTCTCCTTTTAAAAACAAGCCCCGGAAGTGGTGTTGTCAACCCTCCACTGCAACACAACCCAACTCTCAACAGAAACTGCATTATAGCTGAAGGAGGAAGCTTGGCCTCAAGCCTGGATGTGGAGAAATGAAGTGAAAGCTCCTTCAAGAGGCCTCTCTTTAAAGGACAAGGAATTCCTAAACAGGAAATCCTTGTGCTAAGCAGCACTGCAACTCTGCTAAAGAGCAGGACAATGTACAAAGTCTGAACAGACCAAGAAATCAATAATACATAGCATGAATAACAATGGTTGCCTTGCCCTTCTTTTAAACAAGTGAAAGCCCTCCCTCCATGGGTCCCACTCATTAGGGTTTCCTTCACCAAATAACCCTCTTCCCATTCATACTGCGATTTCTATCAAAGTGTTCTCCACCTCCTATCCCAGCGTTGTTGACTTGGTCAAACTTGACCTTGTCTTCATGAAAATTTCCTCTTTCACACTTGAGGGTGTGAAATCCCGCTTTTATGAATATCCCTTTTCATACTATGAGGGATTTTATTCATTCTTCTACAATTTATGGGCATCCTTACCCATTTATTTACCTCCTATGTGTAAACAAAAAAATTTAATATTCCATTTAGCGGTGTGCTAAAGTGGGAATATCACAGTCCTCCCCTCCCAAATGTTTCTTGTCCTCAAGAAACTACAAATACAAAACTAAGGGGCCTTCTTGAGGCATGACGTCTGATATGATTTGGGATCCACCATCCCCATATGAAGCTCCCATCCCCAAGAATTCATCCATACAAAATGAGTTACCTCCCAACATGGAAACTTTTGAAAATGCTCCTCCACCTTGAGCTCCTGCAGTACAAGTGGGCTGAAAATCTGATCATGGTAGAAAAAATAGCCTACCCCACGTTGTCCTCCTCTCCACTTAAGATAAGTGTAGAGTTTCTGTTGATCCTAGGCTGCAATAATGTTGCCCTCAAGTGGCAAGAAGAAGACTAGATCCTCAAGGATCTCTTCTCCAACGTTATGAAACATGTTGGCCCAAATCATCTCATATGTGATGAGTTGGAAGTCACCATCATATGGCATCCAATCAATCATATGGCTCACCTCAAATGGAAACAAGTGTTTTGCTATAGTGGCCACATACTCTCTCATGCTCCCATCAGAACATGCAAGGAAAACAATGTGGGAAATCTCTCTCCTAAGGGACACATCCAACCAATGTCCCACTCCCCCACTCATGCTCCCAATAAAAATAAGAACAACAGCAACATAAGGAACTAAAATAAGAATCATGCTAGCTGCCATATGAAGCAAGGGAGAAGGAAAATGGTCCCTCAGATGTAGCCAATGCAGTTTTAACCTCAACTGCAAAAGAGAGTGACAAAAAGTGTGGTTTCTCAACCACTTTCTTGCTGTCCCACTCTCCTCATATGTTTGGAGAAAGTGAATGATGTATGGTGCAAAGTGAGCATGTTATCCAAAATACATCTCCTCCCCAAGTCCTCCTAGGGAGTGGTCATCAATATTGCTCATGGCCTCAAGTAGACCATGAATTCTAGAAAAAATAATGCCCCTCCTTGGAGCAACACCCTACACATTTATGGTTAAGGGATGCATATATACATTATACAAATCATTATGCAAACAAACAATACCCTTACCATATGTCTTGCTCATGCAAATGGAGTGGCTCATAAATGATTCTCATCTCATCCTCAAAGAGAAAATATGTGGTTGTGCTAACTCTTCCAAATATTTATGTATCTCCTCCGTCTCCACATGATCCATGCATATCCTCCTATGCTAATCATCCAATATCATACAAGTGAAAATATCCTTGGAACACTCCACCAACAGCTGGGAGTTCCAAGATGGATCTATCCTCCATAGTGACAACGCTGATGATCTCTCATGAAGAACATATGTCATATCGTTATCCTCTCCTTTGACATCTCCCATGCCAAATATGCAAGTTGGAAAGCTGCTATCCTCCCCTTTTTGCTCCTGCCATAGCGTCGAATCTGAAATGAGAGTGGGTAAAGATGATGTTGAGATAATGCCTCTCTCCTCCTTGAGTCTACCCAAGACTCTCAACGCTATAAAATGACCTCCCAAGGTCTCCACTCCTCTGAAATCAATGAATGGTGCCTCAAAATGTGAAGCATCTCTCATCATATGCTGATCTAGTGGTCTCCTTGGTGAAATGCCTCCATACAATGAGACATCATTCTCAAGAGTAGACTGCATATATGAATGGACAGACTTGTCCCTGCTCTCACTACACAATCCAGTCTCCCTCTTAGGTGCATCAACCTCATGAAATAGACAGGGGTGTGTGCCCCTCATCACATGATGTTGGTCATCCTCCCTATCTCCTCCTTGTATCTCCATAGGTTCACACCCTATCATCAATGGCACATGTAAATCATGAGTTGTGCCTTGATCTCCACATGTGAGATCTTTGGGAATTCCTTGCATTGATACAAGAATCCCTATAGTTGGAGCAAGAGCTCCTCCTTCCTCTGCATGAGGTGCTAGATCAACTCTAGATATGGCAGCGATGTTGCCCTCAACCTCCTCAACATGAATGGGAAACCTCCCAATGATTGGATCCTCTTTTGAAAAATGGATCTCCATGCCTTCTTGTGCCAACATACAAGATAAAGGTCTTGCCTCTATCAAAGTATGATGCAAGTTATCATCCTCTTCCATGGTTTTCTGAAGTGGTTTTGGTTTTATGGTTTCCTCCATCACATGTAAGGTCTTTGTTTGTTTATATTTGTTTTGCTTCACCACATGTGTTTCAAAAATTTCCTTATCGAACTTTTCCACCATTATTTTAAGGAACCTTGCATATGACGAAGTATTTGCATTCTTTAAAGTAAAAGACTCAAATATCCACCATGCATAGGCGTTACCTCCAAATGCAGCGCTGCTACTCTAATGGCTTCATCTTCAGAAATTTGATGTTGTTGCAAAAAGGTGTCTAGCTCTTCCACCCAAGCCCTAGCTGAACATGCAGGTGTACCATCAAAGGTAGACAAAAGAAATCTATCCAAATTATGTTGCTTGCTCCTCCTCACCTTGATCTTGCAAAACTCTGGGAAAGTGATATGATCTCTAAACTTCTGAGTTTGAGATTCATATTCATGCAAAAAACCACTAAGAGTTCCCCTCTTAGGCATTCCTTCTTCCTCCCTTTCTCTCATGGAAAAACTGGGCATGTGACTGTGCTATGCATCATAGGGTGTGGTTGCATGCTCAAATTCCCCATAATAAAATCTAGAGTTTGATTCAGTTTCAAACCCTCTTGGAGATTATGTATACATATCCCTTCTTATCTTCTTGAAATCTTCATGAATTCTCTGTACAGATCTTGGAAGAAGATTTGTAAGCTTATCTTCCTTTCTTCCTCCACATAATGGATTCTTCTCTTTTCTACTCATCTCTTTGTCTTCTTGTCTTCTAGATATCAAAGATGGTTTAGATCCACAGGATGAGCCAAGATTCATGCTTTGATACCACTGTAATATCCCAAAATAGGGAAAATCTACAATGTTAGGAATATGTTATAGTATTCCTAAATTGGAGATCCAGCAATATGTAAACACAAACTGGAAATAGCAGTGAACAACATCATGCCAAAATGTATGGAAACCATGGAGCCATTTTATTATGTAAATCAGCAGCAAACATGTACAATACAACTCAGATGAACAAGGCAAACAAGCCTCACATGAATACATGTATAAGGTGGAATGCTGCTACATAGCAGAATGTCTATGGATCAAATATGCACAGTCATAGATAGAGCACTGCTACAGGGAATAAAAAACATCATATATATGGATATATATGGCTCATAAAATAATGGGAGAGAATATCTAAGCTCCCAAAGACAATTCCACGTCAATCCTGGAAGGATTGGCTGAAATATACAAAACTGCAGAAATGTCGGAGTTGCAGGGTAGCAGCTGCAACTCAAGAACTGGAACTAGATGGAGATGACTGAAGATGCTACATCAGATAAATAAACCTCCTCCAATGGATCTCTCAAGTGAAATGTTGATCCTATCACTGAAGATCTCACCCTCCAATAATCTTGCAAGCCCTCACTGCAATTGCACACTGAAAATACGCAGTCTAGAGAAGGGATTGCGCTGTAGGTGAAAGGTAATGTGTTGGCCAAGTGCCAAAATCTGAAATAAGCTCCAGAAGCTTCCTCACTAGAGTTCCAAAGGAAATAAAGTTTTCTCCTTTGAAAAACAAGCCCCGGAAGTGGTGTTGTCAACCCTCCACTGCAACACCCTACAACACAACCCAGCTCTCAACAAAAACTGTGTTGTAGCTAAAGGAGGAAGCTTGGCCTCAAGCTTGGATGTGGAGAAATGAATTGCAAGATCCTTCAAGAGGCCTCCCTTGGAAGGAGAAGGAATTCCTAAACAGGAAATCCTTGTGCTAAGCAGCACTGCAACTCTGCTAAATAGCAGGAGAATGCACAAAGTCTGAACAGACCAAGAAATCAATAATAAATAGCATGAATAACAATGGTTTCCTTACCCTCCTTTTAAACAAGTGAAAACCCTCTCTCCATGGGTCCCACTCATTAGGGTTTCCCTCACCAAATAACCCTCTTCCCATTCATACTGTGTTGCCTATCAAAGTGTTCTCCACCTCCTATCCCAGCACTGTTGACTTTGTCAAACTTGACCTTGTCTCCGTGAAAATGTCCTCTTTCACACTTGAGGGTGTGAAATCCTGCTTTTATGAATATCCCTTTTCATACTATGATGGATTTTATTCATTCTTTTGTAATGTATGGGCCTCCTTACCCATTTATTTACCTCCTATGTGTAAACATCAAAATTTGATATTCCATTTAGCGGTGTGCTAAAGTGGGAATATTACATTGTGCTTTAATGACATCCTTATATTTTTAATACCATTGACGTTGGTATTCATTTTCTCATTATCGTGTACCAGAAGACTGATTTATTTTAACACCACTACTATTTTTTCGTTTACCTGCCATTTCTACGAGAAAGTTTGAATCTAGTTAAATTTCACTTCCCAACTCCCTATGATCGTAACACCCACTCTTCCATATTCATAAAACTTAAACTCCTAACTCTCAAAAACTAAAAAACATGAACTAAACTTCAACAATAAATAAAATTAAATACCAAGATAAAGGCGTTCAAATTGCAACAACAAACACAGAACCAACATTTCCAAAATTATGTTCCAAAAAGAAAAATTAACAACATTTTTTCATTCACAATATTTATGGATATTACAACAAGGCCAAAACAATTTTGAAATATTTTTGACATGGTCAGCTTTGTCAACACATACTTCTACCACTTGCAACAATGAAAAACCAGTCATAAACGATGAACACAAACAAACAAATCATATATGCATGTTTATAAGACCAAATACTTCGAACCTTTATACCACAAACAATAAGAATCTCTGCCAATTACGCATTCCCAGCAAGAAAGCCTTACTTCTGAATAACCATGATAACCTTTCCATTTCCACATATTTTAAAAGAGAAAGAAACATGAGTACCATTTCCAATTTCCCAAAATATTATAAAAACGAATGTCAAACAAACATATTGAAATTTAACATAACTTTCTCCCCACCATAACTTCAAAATCCGCATTACAAAGTTTTGGAGGAAATGTTTTAATAACTCAAAATTTTTCAAATAAGAAAACATGTTCAACTTTGAATTACTAATTCAATATATCTACAGGCACTCGAGGTATGTCACCAATACAATCAACATTCAGAATAAATGAAAAAACATTTCCATTTTCAATGAATTCATTGAAATATTCAACCGTTTCCATATTGAACCTCGACACTTCGAGCAAGGACACTCCATCAACAATCGTTGTTTTACACAATCTAGTACCCAAATCATATACATTTAACACCACTTCTAAGCAACCCAAAAAAAGTACCTTCTCTTCATCCATGTACAACGGAAGGTAACCTGGACATTTACTATTTATGTCCATGCAGATAGAATGATTTGAGAAATGACCTTTTGTAACCCCAATCATCTTCAAAATCTTTGAAACTTCGCTCTTTTATGACTTCACCAAATTCAAAGCAGTTTATCTCTTCAAGGGGCCAAACCAAGTTTGGCCCATTATTAACAAGAAAAATAATCTCCTTATTGTATAACCCCAATGACATACATCATATGTCAACAATAGGAACAAATGAATATCCCCAATTGTTTCTTTTCAAATCCAACCAATAGATAATGTAACCATATGTCGGGTAATATTTATAATATTTTTCTAGATAAAGAAGAAAAACGTCCCTTTGAATAAGATAACCTCTTTTGGCAGCATAACAGCCCCATATAGAAGCTTCATCCTCTTCCAAAACTTGTCATTAACGTTGCGGTAAATGAGAAAATGTGAATCCGTCTTTGTAGAAACATGTTTCAACAAATCCCATTCATATTTTCGTGGATTTAATGTTTCCAAAAAAAAGAATAACCCCCCTTCCCCAAGAGTAAGAACGCCAACATTTCTAAACGTATTTGTAAAAGGTTTGACAATGAAATAATTTTTTGAATGCAATAAACCTCTAGGTGCACTAAACAAAATCATAGATCCCACTTTACATTAAATTCTATATCAAGAATGAAGAAAAGGAAAACAATGCTAGACAAATGACCTTATTCATTTAGGTAGGATGCGATAAAGCAAGGATGGGAAGAAGGAACGGGGAATGAAATAAATCCCAACTCTTTTTCGCCACATCGAGTGCAACTAATGAGGAAAAGTGGGTTTTCCAAAATATTACACCATTCTTTACAAACCAACTTAAATTTCATCAGGACTAATAAAGGAAGCCAATGAAACACAATCTCAATAATCTCAAATGGGAGAAATTTCCAAATAGCCGGATCCATACTAAAAGCAATAACTTTCCCTAGGAGCAAAGTTATAGATTCCTTCTCAACTACAAATAAAAACAAACAATATATGAATCACAAAGGCTAAAATACTACTTCATTAAATCTATCAACAAGGAAATCCATATATCTTCCCAACAATGTCTATAGAGGAGCTTATATTTCTTTTATTCATTGAAAAATTAGAGAAAAGAAGAAATTGTAGTGCGAGACATACTGAGACAATCTTTCTCATAATGCAAAGTAGGAGCATGGATGGCCATCATTGATTTGATAAAATATGGTTGGTGATGGTTGACAAGGATTGAATTTATAAAACATGGTTTACCATGCTCAATATTATAAATGAAAAGGAATAATAAACCCTAGCGATCAATATTATAAAGCCAACAAAACAATTAACCCTGGGTCATCCTTGATTTTCATATAGAGACAATCATTGTCATAATGCGACATTCGATGATGGTTGTGGACCATGGTTTATTTAAATATTCTGAAAATCCTTATCACATTGTCACATTGGACCATGGTTCACCACGGTTGCCCATAATTAATTTTCAAATCCATCAAATCTACATTAAAAATAATTATAACTTCATTAATATTGTTAAAAAATTCCACGTGAATGGACATATTATCCATAATAACCAATATTAACCATTTTTAAATATATATATTTTGGTATCTTGTAAATAAACTAATAAATTAAGCATAAAAATAGTTTCGACTTTATCAAAATTAATGAAAAAGAAATTTATTATCATTATTTTATTTTTAAAAACTATTACATGTTTTTTCTTAATGATCAATAACTTTCACTTATTATTGATTATTTTTTAAACTTTTCATTATTTTAAACAATGAATAAAATAAATATTTATATGTCATTTGGAAACTTTATATTAAATGATGAATAAAGTTAATATTAAAATATCATTTACTAAATTTGTGAAAATATAAAGAAAATATAAATAGAAAGTCTCATGTTCAATTTCTTGAACATCTAACATTTTCCGAGATTATTGAAAATATCTATTTATTTATTTATTTTCATTACTTATAAAAATAATATTTTTTTTTCAAAATTGATTTTTGTATTGCTATAGTAAAAATTTAAATATTGTATTTCTTTATTAATTATTTTTAATAACTAATTACAATATTTATAAAAACTATTACATGTTGTTTTCATAATGATCAATAACTTCTTTAATTATTAGTCACTATTTTTAAAGTTTTCATTATTTTAAACAATGAATTAAATTAATATTTATATTTTATTGGGGAAACTTTATTTTAAATGATGAATAAATTTAATATAAATATATCATTGCGAGGTTCTTTAGTAAATTTGTGAAAATATAAAACTTAATATGGTAGGATCCAATGTAAATTAACACCATTCGAAAAATTAAGAGCCTACAATGGTAGCTTTCACCTTGCACACCAATACAATGCATGTAGAATTAATTCTGTCGGATCCAAAGCAAAAAATTGGGCCACTCACGATCAAGATGTTCAAATAGATACATTGTCACACATCTTCTCAACACAAAACATCAAGACACAGACCCAAAAACATTATGGTAAAAGAAATTGCTTTGTTATATTTCATTAACCAATGAATACGCAATCATTTATTATATTTCGTTAACCAATGATTATGAAATCAAGGTTCTTTTATAAAGTTGTATAATCATATTTATTGATAATATCTATATCCTATATGCTATCACATGTTTTATTTATCAACACACTGAATAATCCTTGTCGTAAACATTGCACACAACATTATACTTGAGCATTTAAAATATCCAAGTTTGGTATAAGGCATTTATAATGGGATTAATGTGTCTTTAGTTGTCGCTACGCCACATATTTGGCATTACGGAGTTAACCTACCATTGAAGTTTACAATCTCACTCCAGATTTACTTCCCGCCGGTGGAACCTTCGCAGTGGTGCTGTTTCACTGATAGTTGTCGGTTTCTGATTCAACATGTGTCTCCTCCTCGACCATTGATGACTAACCACTGGGATAAAATGGCCAAGAGCTCATTGCGGAGGGTTAGGGTAAATAACCCCACCATTGAGCTATGCATCCGCTCATTCTGTCTCATCCATTTTGGCGCTCTGCAAATATTACTTGTTTTTGGTGATATCATCTTCATTTCAAGCTCTATTCCCATCCAATGCAACCTACATCTAGCGTACCTGATTTCCCCTATGGTTTAATGTGATTTGTTTCCATTATGGGAGCCCTTGCTACTCAGAGGGTTCTCAAACCCTTCACCTATTCCACCGAGACTTCCAGACTCCAGCTTATAGGCATCGCTCAGCAAGTATCCTTTCTCTTTTAGAGTTGAGTTCTAACCTCGTTGATAGTATAAGAAATTTATCTGGTTCATTTTATTTCTGGTTTTGTTATTATTCTTAGATAACAAATTTACCCTTAGTTCTTGCCAGTGTTTATTCTGGTGATTTATATGGAGTGGTCATCCGTCCCCAGCAGAGGAAAATGCACCCGCTTAACCCAGGTATGTACCTGACAAATACGCATTGAGTTTTCAGTTTTTAAAATGAAACCCTGCCAATACTCTTGGTGTTTCTTGCAAGATTATTCTACAGATTACATCTCATGTTTTCCCTTAGGTTTTGAGCTATAAATGCTACTATGCTTCGGAAATAATATATTGTTCCTTTTATTGTGCTAAGTCACCCCATCTTCGGATAGGATGTTTCCAGTTACTCAGATAATTATACTAGGTTCCAGTGACAAAGTTATTTTGATGTACTAGAAAAGCTCAGTCAATTATGATGATAAATGTTACTGTATTTTTGTTGTTGTGAGAGTTTACTCTCTTTGGATAGTTAATATATAACTATCATTTTGTATTTTTACCGGTGTTGGCCTCAGCCACTGAGAACTCAAAAAATAGATGATGTTGAATATTTGTTATACTGGAGGTTTCTGAATTCTTTTTTACAGTATCGCAACCATTCAGGGTGACTGTAGCTTACAGGATTGTTCGCATATATATATATATATATTATATATATATTTCATTTTTTTTTTATCATTCCTGGTTTATTTGAATCTCGTACATATATATATATATATATATATATTTCATTTTTTTTTTATCATTCCTGGTTTATTGGAATCTCGTACTTATGTTTTTTGTGTTCGTTGAATTGTTGTGGTTTTTACCTTCAATGTTTAATAATATGAAGCACAAATAGAAATTTCTTACCATTGTTTCAGTCATCCAGTCCTACATATAGATTTGAGCTATTTTATGCACTCCTTAACTCATAATTTACCCTCCATATCCACGGGGACCAGATGCATTCCCGATTTTTCAATTGGAATCCTAGTATAAGCCCCTCGACAGTTTTTCCCTTATTCATACATCTTAAAAGAGTTTTACTGATAATTTAGTTTCCAAGTTCATAACTTTAATTTGTGATTATATTGTTTTTTCTCATATATGTACCGGTTTTATATCCATTAATGAACTATATATGTCCAGATTTTATTTTGATTGAATTGACTGCTTATACATGGTACTCTTCAGGTTAATGGTTCATGTTTGCGCAAATATTTTCCCGTTAATTTTTTTTGTTTATAAACAAGGGTTCTCTTTACTTTTAAACAATTCCATTTTACATTTTGAGGTCTCCTACCTCGGTAACTAGTTAACAGACAAAGGTATCATTATCTCTTTTAAGGAATTCCATCCACGATCCGCCCTAAGTAGGGAATTTCTATCAATATTATTCTAGTATTGTTTCCACCCAAACAAAAACTAATTTCTCACTGTATGTTATTTCTAAACTTGTAGATAGTTATTGGCCAGGTTTACTGTATTTATCTTTGCAAGAACATAACCATATTCTATGGGTTATGTGCTTACACAATAGAAATCTTAGGCACTACCAATCTCCAGCTACTGCCATCATAATTATTTATTAAATTACCAGGGATAGAGTATGACCATATATATATATATATATTATTTTCCCAACAACAACATTTCAAGAACATGAAATTATTTTAACTTCTAAAGAGGTACTTATATGTGCTTTAGCTAAACAAATCTCACAGAGCTATATGATCCTCCCAACCATGGGAAGGGTGATTACATCCTCTTCTCCCCACCAAGCTCCTGCTCATGGATTATGCACACAGTTGCTTCACAGGTTTTGATTTGTGGCAACAAGACAACAGTCCATCCATCAACCAGTCGGGTCTAGGATTCTGCATTGGCTCCAGGTCCAGCTTGGGAGTTTCCTTACAGGCAGCGTCCTGCCATCATAGACTTATTTTCCTTTTTTTCTCTTCCAGACTTCTCTTAGGAAAACAAGAACAACCAACCCCTTCATTTCTTATGATTTTCTATAAATCTAGGAGGGTTGTAACTGTTTGCAACTGTCTCAACTACTCGGGGCTGAAATTCATTACCATCCAGCTCTGTTTTTTTATTTGTAAAATAGTTATTATATTCAAAATAAAAATGAAAATAAAATATATTCACATGTTTCCTTTTAGGCCATTACGTTCCATTTTAAATAAGTTTATAACAACTAATTACCAACGTTAAATTTAAACCATGAGGGTTACATACACCCAATAATATTGATTGGGCACGACTCTGCATGTACTTGTTCACTTTTATATTCCTTTTCATAAATGTTTTATTAACCTGCATTCTAGATTTCCAAAATATATCAAGCACATCCCGATTCAGGAAATATCTTTGTGTGTAAATGTATTCACTTTTGATTTTAAGATACTTCTTGACCAGTGGAAAAACCATGAGTTTTCTTATATGATTTTAAAATATTAAACTAACAATTATTTTATTGTTATTTAGTGTTAAAAATGTAGTTGGAATATTTAATACAAAGATAAGACATCAATATAGTTTATTTGATTAAATAATCAATGTTTATTATGTGATTAGTTTTAAGGATGTTAGAAATTGATTGAGTTTATAATCAAAATAAACATGATAAAAAATTATAATCAAAATACTTTAATTTTTATAATATAATTAATATTTTCCCTGCCCATTTATTTCACTGTTATTTTACACTTCAACGACCGAATATCTATGTATGATTTTGCAACAAACTGAATTTTTCACTGGTCGTTTTCGAATATTTTATTGTGTAACGCAGCCTAAGTATTTTTAACCGCTCCTATTTATCTGGATAGCAATCTGATAATTATAATATCACATTATAATTCAGAGACTTTGTAATGTTGAGGAGTGTAAGTCAGGAAACAAAAACATTGTGTATAAACTCTTGATTTCATAAGTTAGATTGTGTATATGGCTTGAGTCTTTTGAACTAATAAGTCATATTGCGTATAGCACTGAGTCTTTGAACTATTTTTTTAAGAATGGAACTCTGAATTCAACGGTAAAAACTAGATTTTATTAAACCTATTTTACTAAGTAAATGTTTTTTTTCCTTTATAGTCTTATTGCAGGCTTCTCTTCAATGATTGATGTTATTTCATGCATGTTGTTGACAAAGATATAGTCCAGGCCTATAGTAATATGTTTCCATATTTGTTGTTCGAATTAAATAATTTTAGGTTTACCTTTACCAGAGAGCGAGCTTGAGGTAGTACTGTGCCCAGGTTGACAGTTAGTTGGCTTGGCCAAGGCGCTAACCTGATCTCAACGACTAACTTCTTCAACTGGCTCCTACAAACCCTCAACTATAACCCTGAGCCTCATTTATTATAATGCTAGTTTGGGTTAATTACTCCTTTCTACTTGTTTGTTACAAATATTTCAATTCCTAATTCTTCATTCCTAGCTCTATTTTAAACAGTTTATTCCAAATTTGTTGATATATGTTTCTAATTCCATATTTCACAAGCATCCAGAGAAACAGTTGTAATTGTAAACTAACCTTCGAAAAAGTCAATTATAAAGTAGAAGGAGAATTATATTAACGTTATCTAACCTAACCTTTTCTGCAACGAGAGACAAAATTTCTTCCTGGAGAAAGCTATTCTTCTGAATCCCACTCCACTAACGGAATCAAGTGCGGGCACGATGAAATCCTTTGGACTACAGCTATTCGAGCGAACTATGAAACCGCAACATAAAAAGAGCCAGAAAGATGTTACATGGTATCCACACTGGAAATATATTCACCTTCTTACGATACCAATACTTGTCGTTTCTCCTTCCCATCTTTGAAACACATGGTCAGGCCTAGACAAATGGGGGTGAGAAGAAACAACTCCACACCAATAGTTTCTTCCAATGGTTGTCACTCAGACAGCAATGACTCTGTAAATTATTTGATGAAATTTAAATGTTTTGAACGTTTTCATTACAGCGGTTTAAAAATTTACATTTATTTTTATTGTTAATGTTAATGTTAATATTGATGTTTATTGTTAATGTTTTTATGCTTACTATTTCATGTTGATGTTTATTGTTAATGTTTTATGCTGACTGTTTCAAAATTTACATTTATGTTTATTGTTGATGTTATTATTAATGTTGATGTTTATTGTTAATGTTTTATGCGTACTATTTCAAAATTTACATTTATGTTTATTGTTAATGTTTTATGCTTACTGTTAATTATTTATGCTATCTTAATAATTTATGCTAACTTTTATGTCATGCTTTATGTTTATTAAGTCTTAATAATGTTGAAAATATTCACATGAACAACAACATTAAAATATTTACATTAACATCAACTTTAACATGAATGTTAACATTAATGTTAAGTCTAATGTTAACTCTAATGTCACTACCAACATTCACGTCAATCTTCATTGTTAAATTTATTTCCAACTTATGCAAATATATACTTAACATTAATCTACTATAAATTTAATTCCAACATATGCAAGTATATAGTTAACATGAATTTTAACATTAACATTAATGTTAACTTTAAAATTCACGTTAAAAACAACTTTCCAAAATATTTCGATAATACAGTCTTCGATAATATCGTCTTCACAATCTTCTTTTCAGTAATGTGAAATCGAACTTTTGATCTATGTTATGCAATGGCAACCTCCTTTCCAACGTCAGTCGACATTCCAATGCTTACACTTGGCAATTGGCTTTCCAACTGACCCGAAATGTGCCCACCCGGCTTCTCAAATTAATTTTTGATTCCAGCATTTCTATTTTCTTTAACCTTTCGTACTCCTTTTGACAACGTTTATCACTCCTTTTCATCACAGCTGCTCATCCAGCTATTAGACGAAGCATATTCTTCGCATATTCCATCCACATTCAATCACAAGCATTGTTTAAAAAAAAATATTCCTCACATGTACTTGCGCCCAAACTTAAAATATATATGCTTATCGGCAAATTATTATCATATCTAATAGACATTTAATAATAAAAGTATTTCATTAAAATTATGTTTGTGTGTGTTGAAATAAAGTACTTTGCATTACTTTAAATGAGGATTATATAGAATAAAATTTTTATGTTACTGGTTTTCCCAAGGAAAGTCAGACTAGTAACATAAATTCAGAGTCTTTAGGTTATTAAGACCTTGTCTAACTAAAGCATATTTGTAACAACCTCCTCCTACACTTACCCAATTTCATCAATCCACCAAGGTAAATATGTGACGAAGAGTTACTGTGATATGACTCTACCTCATAGATACATTTAAGGAAGTGGAATCGACAAACCAAAACCTTACTGACTTCTTTTAGGTGCTATAGGACCCCCAAGAGTTGAACCACCCTTCCAGGTGCCCAAACCATGAGTTAAATTTCTTTTTTAGTGACCTCAACTCCCAGACGTTGGCACAACACAACTTAAATTCAATTGTAACCCTCCAATTGAATGCATAATCCTGCAAGGGAGCAACTAAAGTGTTTTTCATCCAATTATGTGCCCGCGACTGGAAGATCTGAGCCTCTTTTTCAAGGCTAGTATCTAGACCACTGCTCAAAACTTGATGAAACTTTCTAGAACAATAATTGACAATGGGACAAAGCCTTCCATACAAAACTTGGACAAGAACTTGACCTCGCAAAGCCTAACCATGACATTCATTATGTCAAACACATCATGAACATGTAATCTACAAGTCATAATTACATATATGAACATACATATCTCATACTTTTTTTAGGATCGTTAAGAAGGTCTGATGTCCTCTCACAATAGCTACATTATCATCTATTAGGTCATACATTCATTAAACATTCATTTACTAATCAAAACATGATAAAATCCATAACTAGAATCTATCATAAAATCATGCTTATAACCAACATATAACCAAAATAATAACAGTGATAAAACAACCATCAAATCCACATCATAGCAAGTATAAATACTCATGAAATACAAGGGGAAAATATCTCTTATTAACATAGGAAAAATCTAACTAAGTTAGGGACTTCCATGTACCACCTACCCATAGATTGGGTTGAACCAAAGTTTTCTTTTATCCAATTACCCATGTGCCAGATTCCAAGAATGAATTTGGGACTCTCAACAAAGCAACCAGGGCTTCCTCAAGCTTTACCACATATCCTTCTATTACTGGTCAAGGGATTTCTAGGCCTGAAACCCTCATATATACAAACAGGCTTTACCGCAATCCTTCCATTATCGGTCAATGGATTCCTAGGTTGAACAATAAACATACACTACCAGGATTTACCACAACCCCACCAAAACTGGTTAAGGGATCACTAGGCCCTAAACAAGCATGGATGCCTCTGAATTTCTTCACCAATTCCTTGAAGAATTTTCCTGTCTCCACCATCAGGATTTTCTGTGTATCCCACCATTACCGATCAAGGGATTCCTAGGCCCTTGGGAATTTTCATAAGACCATCTCACCCGGTTCGAAAACCATTTGGAAATCTAGCTCAACCACATGAAAGAACCCCATCACACCATGTTTATTTGTAAATGGAAATGCAATGCTAAAAACCACTATCACACTAGGAAAAAGCCATGTCATTGAAAACAAGATATCCAAATACACATGCATATACCATGCATAAAAAACAAGGAAATCATACATGTAATTCGATACCTGCAAGTAATCTCGTTGTCATCGCTTGATCCAACTCTTCCTTACTTTATCTTTTGCTTCCCTTTGCTTTCTTTTCCTTCCTTTGCCTTCCTTTCTCCAATGCTAGAGTGCACCAAGAATGCTCTAAGTGCACATGAGTATGAGAGAGAAAATAGAGAGAGAGCTTCAAAATTGAAATGAAAAAAAGGTTATGAACTGATCCTCGAAACCCTTTTTTATTAATGAGGAGTTTATTTTCTTCAATTTCCTCTTCAAATGCAACATGTGACCTTTCACCTTCCTTTTCCCCTATTTTCCTTTATTTTCAAAAATAAAATGCCAATTAATGCCTCTTTTCCTTTTCAAATCCTTTGTCAATTTCCCCTTAGCCATAATAAACCAAATGAACACCCACTAGGATGTGTTTCCCAACATTCATCTTGGAATACATATCCCATGACCTTAGTCTTAGTTTTGCTTTATTAATTTTATTACATATATTTTTAACCAATGTTGTTACAGAACCCTCCCCCTTAGGGGAATACCACCCTTGGTGTTCAATGACACGTACAACTAGAAACCCGCTGAAAAACAAAACATACTACCCATGGACCTTTATAACTTAGCTCAATACAATATTTAAATGAAAAACCTGTTGAAAACAAAAACCAACATGACAACCATAAAAAAATGATAACCATATCGTTTATTAGAGGTTTATAACACAACTTGATGAGGTATTTAAATCATACTTATGCATATATAGACATAACCAAAACACAACACCAAAACATATACCAAAAAACATCCGCTCTACCAGCGAATAGAGAAGGATACATATCCCACATCTTATTAGCCATCTCCCATGTAGCTTCATTGGGCCCAAATTGCTTCCACTATTCTTTAAATTTCTCGATTTCTCAATTCTGGAGCATGAGCATCTTTCGCTACAAAATGCACTCAAGTTTTGGCTGGAATTCGCCTACTGGATATACCTGTAATACAAACCAATCAATCACATGATCAACATATTTCACATACTTCTTAAGAAATGACACATGTAAAGTGTCATGGACTTTCAATGTTGAAGGCAGTGCAAGTCGATAATCCATTGGTCCAATCCTCTCAAGAATGTTGAAAGGCCTGCAATATCGAGGTGTCAACTTCGCACATGACCCAATCCTCAAAGAGCTCTTCTTGGGATTTATGCACAAGTACACCTATTCTCCAACCTGAAACTCCTTAAATACCATGTGTTGATTTGCATTAAAAAAAATTCTATCTTGTGCTACCTTTAGATTCTTCTTGATCACTTGCATTTCATGTCCTATCTCTACTAACAAGTTAGATCCAGTCAATACCTCATTCTCTAGATCACTCTAGTTGATGGGAGTATTAAAAATCCGCCCATAAAGTGCCTCACATTGAATCTTCCTCAGGGACTCTTGATACCCATTGTTGTAAGCAAACTCAACCAATGGAATATACTCTGCCCACTTCCTCTACTAATGCATAAAATATTGTTATGAGGAATTCTAACCTACGGATAAACTAGTCTTCCTTGAGTGTGGTGTTCCTTCAATCAAAAAAAAGAGAAAAGGTAAATGTGTTTCTCTCTATAATAAACAGATAAACAGAAGATGAAGAGCCTTACCTGTGATCCTTCGCTCTCGTTCTTCTTCTTTCATCACTTTTTTCGTTTTCGATCCAACTAAAATCGCCAGATCAATACCTACAATTAAAACCAAAAGACAACACACAACGATATAAATATAAAATATCTATTTATTATAACCAGATTGAACTGACTAAATCGGAGAATATATTCACATATTGAGAATTCATTCACAAAATAAAAATTCATATATGGGAGAAAGAACAAATATCTTAATTGCAGTATTAGGAGGGAAATATTACAACCATTCGATCGGTTAGTTGTCAACCTACTCTAACCTCATCCCATCCTCATCACACCAAGCATCAATCCAGTAGCATCACAGTACTTTAGCTCTCCAATAATTGAGAATCCAACAGCATAACACTACATAAATTTATTCCCCCCTTGCACTTATATGAGTGCTCAATTTCTAGGGAAATTGTAGGTAGTTTCTCAATAAATGATATTAAATGGCTTTCTAATAATAGATGAGACATGTTTCCAGGTTCAATGGTGATGGATGAACACATGTATTCAAAGTATGACACCTATGAGCTCTTCTAGTTGGCACTGGACATGTGGAGATTCCCGGAACAATGATGATTTCGCTCCTAGGATACCAACGCACCCTTAAGTGTCAGGAAATGCTTTGAAAAGCACCCTTGCATGGGGGTAAGTTCTTTGCAACGCAATTAATCCCATTCATAGGAGTGTTGATGAGTCAATGGGTCATTTTAACTATACTTCAAACATTGAAACTCTCATGAATTAAAGTCATCAATGGACTGACTTCTCTAGGGCATGTAGCAACTTAATTAGGGGATGATAGACCCTATTTGTTTTGAATTAGGGGATGATAGACCTTGTTCATACTGGTCTTAGGGATGATGCCAAAATTGACCTATAATAGTTGCCCAATGAAGCATGAATTCAAAATAATGATAATATTTAGATGAGATGATTTACGATGTGATGAGTGGGATCTTAAGCAGACGGTGACCTGCATCAGTTTGCAATACATTACATCATGATATCTTGTACATCTTGGACATGAATTGCGAGGGAGGCATACCCATTCTCAGCACATAAACTATCATAACACATACATAAATCAGAAATTCATCTACAGATATAGGCCCATGATAGGATGACCATCTGTATGTAAAGCCATCGTACGACTAATGTGGCACAATTCCTAAAATTGTAGTCCAGATGGATGAAACTAGATCTGGGGTCTTCTATCTCATTTACTCGATCGTTTAAGTACAAGTCTAATCATGTGAATATGTGATCTGAAGTCGAACATGGGAAAACATCCTCTAATTACCAGCCAATGATGCAAGTCGTTAACAGACGTGAGAGAAACCATCCTTGATGTTAATGGTTCTCAAGGTATTGTAGTACAATTTTCAAGACGTGAATAGATGATTTGATGTCTAAAACTAAAAAAAATCTTTCGGACGAAGGTCTGTGATGTCAACCTATCGCCGAAAGCGAGAAACCTGTCGTTGATGTAAGCAATTTCCACGGCACTAGAATTATTTTTCTAAGTCAACTTCCTAGATGATGAGATGATGTCGACAGAAAGAGACTCGTTGCAGATACGACATGAAACGGGAGTAATTATTTTGGAGACAAAATGTGACTTGATGAAGCAATTTTCGAGGATGGCGGTCATGAAAATGAAGGTTTATGAGTATTGCAGAAGATGAGGAATTACTGGATAACTTCTCTTAAACATATTGGCAACACTAAATCGATTGGAAACATTGACCCAAAACCGAAGTGATGGATGGTATGATAAACCGTCAAGATGATTACCCAACCCAAAGACACGGAGACGAAGTGAAAGTGTCATGCTCAAGAGCGACCTGTTACCATAAATTGTTTTGTTCTTTTTCCAAAAGTTTCCCAAGTCATTTTTGACCAGTACCTCTTTATTTTTCAACAAGCTTGAGTAGGTTAACATATGCTTGATCTATAATTCGACCCTCCGAGTAAATCCATCACTATTTGATGATTTAAAGAGTCTAGCGATAATGAAACTCGATTTTGTCATGATCGCATAAGTCCGTCGATATTTGATGTTTTAACGAGTCTAACAATAGTGAAAACTCGGTCCTTTTTTATGTTTAGAGTTTGAAAAAGGGACGAAAAGAAAACTCCACGAGTCCTTTTTCGTAAATTTTTCGCTCAGGTCCGAAAAAAGTGTAAAATGATACCTGAGAAAACCTCTTAGCCATGTTTGACTAAGGTGTTCCTTTTTCGTAAATAATCTATCTCAGTTCGGAAAAGGGTTAAACTTATATTGAGTATATTTTGTTTCATTTCCTTTTATGAGTTCGAAAAGACAAGTGCTCGGCAATCTTTTCACATTAACGGAGTCTGAAAAGAGCTAAAATAAGACTCCATGGAGTTTATATTTTTCGTAAGTTTTAACGAGTCTGAAAAAGTGATAAAAATGTAATTATATGACCTAATTTCAATTTAATTTATGAGTAGGAAAAGACGGAAAGAACTCAGCATTTTCATGTGTTTTACGAGAATGAAAAATAGAAAAAGAAGCTCGAGATTTTCATAAGTTTAACGAGTCTTGAAAATAATAACTAAAATGGACTCGAGATAGGTTTAATTTTTATGCAAGCTTGAAAATAGAGAATAACTATGCTTGAGAATGGTTTAATTTTTACACAAGCTTGAAACATAGGAAAACTATGCTTGAGAATGGTTTCATTTTTACACAAGCTTAAAACATAAGAAAATTGTGCTTGAGAATGGTTTCATTTTTACACAAGCTTGAAACATAGGAAAACTTTGCTTGAGATAAATTTCAATGCCCCCAAGTGTAACCCGCAAGAGCACATGCCCCCCAAGCTTCATTTCATTCACCTAAGCAGACTACTGGTTACTATTAGCTGGATGGAATGAAGATTCATCATAGGGTAGGATTTGTTTCATTTTTTAACAACCTTGACACATGAAAAGAGCTATGCTCATAAGAATATGTTTCATTTTTTAACGAGGTTGACACAGTAAAATGAACTATCCTCATAAGGACTTGATTAATTTTTTAACAAGGTTGACACAGTAAAAGAACTATCCTCATAAGGACATGATTCATTTTTTAACGAGGTTGACACAGTAAAATAACTATCCTCATAAGCATGCAACTAGACCAATGAGCATGCGCTGGAAAAGATGGAGGCTAACAGAATCATAATCAAGAAGTTAGATGAACACCAAAAATGATAATTCATAACATACGTAGACGAGTCTTCTCCAGGGTTTCCATTGAATTTAGGAATTTCGGAGGGTAATTTATGTGGAATCACCGGCCACCAAGGAGAATAGTTGGTGGGATCATTGGTAAGTCGGTTTAAATCAGGTAATTCTAATGTTGCAATAAAGGGCAACTGTCGATTTAGGTTGGGTGGAGCATAACCAGGATATGATGGAATTGCTTGGGAAACAGGCCCTTGTGCACCAGCATAAGGCATTTGTTGTTGGTAACCCAGATAGGGGTTATTTTGATGACCAAACGCTTGAGGGATCTGTTGACCAAGACCTGGATAAGCTTGTTGTTGTTGGAATTTTTGTTGTGGAATTTGAGGTTGTGGCTGACAATGTGATTTCCCACCAAGATTATAGCCCAAACAAGAATATATTGGACCTGGTTGTGAATGGGTAAGACTGGTAGGAGCCTGTGACATCCCATAAAAGGGTAACCCAGCCTGTGTTTCTAAGATTCTAGATACATGTGGTTGTTGTAAACTAACTGGAGGTGGATTCTAGAGGCCTAAGACTTGAGGGTAATGGGTTGAAGGACCCACCTGAGATGGTTGAGGTACAGCCAACAAAGCCTGTAAATGGGTTAATAAAGTATTAACGGGTGGGGTAGATGTAGGTGCAACAATTTGAACCAATTGGTATCAATGCACAATCATTTGTGGTTGAATGGGCAAGATAGGCTGCCATTGAAAAACAGTCATTCCAACATTTGGTTGACCATAAAACAACGAAGTACTGTCAAAATGGGTGACCATAGGTTGCCCTCTAGCATGAGGAGTATAATAATATGGAATCTATTGATCTCCAAATGGTGGGAGTCTAATCGAGATTGAACTGTATGGAAGGTACCCAGATGGACCAACGTGATACTAAACTAAAGATGTGCCTAAAGGATCAATTCGTTCAGTACTCATTAGAGATATACCAGATAAGGTACCAGAAGATGAAATGGGTGAATTCCATGGATTTGAGGAGGCACTAGAGTAGGTTCTAGATAATTATTGGTAACCCGGTGGGACGGACAGACCATCATAAAGATGTGACTCGGGTGACGTGGTAAACATCGAAGGAGTAGCAACAGTAGATGTTGTTGCAACTGTAACAGATGGTACAGCTGGAGATGTTGACTCAACCATGTTCAAATGACCCAGTGAATACCCTATAAAATATATGGGAACTTGGATTGAAACAGGATCAACTGAAGTAGTGTAAGTTAATCAAGGAAAAGACTCGTAAATATAAAGCCCCGACCCAAAATGAGTTGGATTTGAGGGTGTTTCTTCTTGAGGTTCTTCCTCAATCGAAATCAAACTAGTTGTAATAATTTCGCCATCAGGCCCAAGATATATTTCAGGTGGTTGACTACATGATAAAAGGGAAGACTCAATGGCTACGAATGACTGAGGAGCAAACGATGCAGGAAAAAATTCTTTTATTTCGACTTCAGGATCTAGATTTTCTGGTAAAATAATGATGGTATCCAGATAAACTTCCATTTGAAAAATATCGGGTTCTAGATATATGGTCTCATTGATTGGAACTTCAGTGTTCACAGGTAGCAATGAGGACTCTTTTACAATGACACTAGATAAACCAGGATGTGTATAAATGACGTGATACAACTATGGCAGATCTGATGAAGATGATGCACCAGAGGTACTGATGGTACTGGATTTAGTAGAACGGGATCGCCTTCACCGACCAGAAATGGCTTCCAGTGGTAAAGGTAGTTTAAGCGCTATTCTACGCGAACGAATGGGAAAGGGTTGTTATTCTTCCATGATGACTGATTGATTTTATTACAAAAACAAATAAACAAATAAAATGGTGATACTAGGAAAATGGAGTACCAAGTAATTGTGAACTGTAGAATACCTCCTGGCGAACCAAGAAGTACAGGCATACAATATCCCCGAATGTTGTGTTCAGTGTATCACAAGTTACAAGGTAGCTGACTTGGTTACCTATGAATGGTAAGCAACTTAAATTTATCCTCCCAAATATACTCGAAGGTACGTGGAGGCCCAAGTCCATAATAGCAATTTTTAATGCGAAACTGCACAATAAGAGCACCCACTTATACTTTTCATACTAGAACACCACCCTATATACTCTAAGGTACGTGGACGAGACCCGATATACTTACGTACATGGAGTGGGATTTGACACTCGGAATGTATCACATACAAGTTGGCGACAGCTTCTATGCTTAACGACGACAGAACACATCTCTATCCTAGACCTTCTAAGTGTTATCATTAATGTAACAATGCTTTCTTAGGTTGATTGAGGTGAATTTTATGTTGATCTTGCTTAATAGTTTATCTTTTAGGTTCACCATGAGATGTAATGGGAAATTCCTAAAATGCAAACTAAATGAGAAGCAAACTTTTCAATTTAGTTTTTCAATGAAAACCTTAGCTACTAAAGGGATAGAGAAATCAGATTTTTGAGCATAGATCAAAGAGCACAAACTGAATGCATATTTCCCTAATTTATTCCTATGCAACACTCACAATATCTAAATGCATATGCATGTTTTTCTTTTTAGTTTCCTTTAATGTGAATTATGAAAAAGAAACTAAATGCACAATACAATCAAACAATGTTTTCATTTTTGAGAAATGAGGATTGAAACAACAATTTTCTCTTAAGAAATGAAGACTGAAACGACAAATTTCCATTTTGAAAACAGATAATTGATCTAATGAAAAATTTACAACTTTGGATTTAATTTGACAATGATAAATAAAACATCTTATGAAACATTGAACAAACCACTATCCAAAGGATGAATAACTAAGTAATGTTTACTGGTCTCTAAGGTCAAACAGGCATCTAAGAATAAGCAAGCAATAGGTTGAAACTGAATGAAAAAGAAAAATTATGATAGAATTTGGCTGGCTGAGGGGAAACGCACCCCTTAAGGGCAAAAAGTGTGTTGCATATCACTTCTAAACAGGAGACAGTGTTACGCAGAGCACTGTACCCTAACCAATAGTGCATTGGGCGCAACTAGGGTTGAAAGACAAGCATCTAGACACACTTTATTTTTCAAAAATTCATTCAAATTACTGAGTAGATGAATTAAAGTCTACTGATGATGGTTAAAAAAGGACAAAAACACCAGGAATGATGGATTTTTCCCCAGTGGAGTCGCCAAATTTTTATGAGGAATATAATCTAGTGATAAACTATTCTTCCCTAAGTGTGGTGTTCCTTCACTCAGAACAACAGAGGAAAGGTAAATGCTTTTCTCTCTATAATAAATAGATAAACAGAAGATGAAGAGACTTACTTGTGATCCTTCGCTCTCGTTCTTCTTCTTTTGTCACTTTTTTCGCTTTCGATCCAAATGAACTCGCCAGATAAATACCTGCAATTAATAACAAAAGACAGCACATGACGATACAAATATACAATATCTATTTATCATAACCAATTGAACTGACTAAATCTAAGAATATGTGCACATATTGAGAATTCATTCACAAGATACAAATGCATATATGGGAGAAATAAAAAATATCTTTATTGCAGTATTAGGAGGGACAGATTACAACCAGTCAATCAGTTCGTTGTCAACCTACTCCAACTTCATCCTGTCCTCATCACACCAAGCATCAATCCATCAGCATCACAATACTTCGGCTCTCCAAGAATTAGGAATCCAATCGCATAACACCACATAAATTTCTTCCCCCCTTGCACTTAGATGAGTGCTCAATTTATAGGGAAATTGTAGGTAGTTTCTCAGTAAATGATATTGAATGGCTTTCTCCTAATAGATGAGACATGTTTCCAGGTTCAATGGTGATGAATGAACACATGTATTTGAATTAGAACACCTATGAGCTCTCCTAGAAATCACTCGACATGTGGAGATTCCCAGAACAATGATGATTTCGCTCCCAGGAGACCAACGCACCCTTAAGTTTCGGGAATTGCTTTGCAGAGCATCCTTGCATGGGGGTAAGTTCTTTGCAACACCCTTAGTCCCATTCAGATGAGAATTGATGATTCAATGGGTCATTTTAACTATAATTCAAACATTGAAACTCTCATGAATTAAATCCAACAATGGAATGACTTCTCTAGGGCATGTAGCAACTGAATTAGGGGATGATAGATCCTCTTTGTATTGAATTAGGGGATGATAGACCCTGTTCATATTGGTCTTAGGGATGATGCCCAAAGTGACCTATAACATATACATTCTCAACATGTCCTCTAAAACCTTGTTGACACTCTATGTCTATCTATCTTTCTGTGGATAATAAGTTGTACTAAAGGCCAACTTTGTACTCAACCCTGCAAATAACTCTTCCCAAAACCTAGAAGTGAACTTGGAATCTCTATTCACACTACCATGAAACCTCACTATCTCCCTAATGAATAATTGTGTTTCCTCACTTGTTGAATATGTAGAATTCACTGGAATGAAGTGAGCTACCTAAATAAACCTATCAACCACAACCAAGATAGAATATTGTTGTCTAGATGTCCTCGGAAAACTAGTAATGAAATCCATGTAAATGGCCTCCCATTTCCACCCTAGAATTGGAATTAATTGTATTAAACCACTTGGATGGTTACACTCTGCTTTTACTGTTGATAATCCAAACATCTAGCCACAAACTATGCCACCTCTTTCTTCAAATTCGTCCAATAGTAGATTTTCTTAACCATTGTCAATGTCTTATGATATCTCGGATGACCTGAATACACCTTAACATGAAATTCCCACAAGATAAGCTTCTTGAGCTCACTTTTTTTCGACACATAGATCATGTCCCTAAATCTCACGAACCCATCTGCCGTGAGATTATAGTCCACATCTTGTTCACCTGTACCCTGCTACTATAACTTGTGCTTAAGCTCCTTGTAATTTTCATCCTATTGTCCTTCCTATAAGATATGATCCTATAAATATATCCCATATGAACTCATAAATGCTATGTTATTTACCTGCATTATTTTTCTAAAAGCATCTACAACTTTTTTCTCCTTTCCCTTAATGGACATGATATCGTTGTCAAACTCATTGAGTGTAGCCAACCATCTAGATTATATAACATTCAAATTCGGTTGGTCAAACATGTATCTCATCCCACTGTGATCACTCATCAAGATGAACCTAATTCCAATAAGATAGTTCCCCCACATCTTCAAAGCATGGACTATCGCTGCCAACTCAATATCATGTGTCACATAGTTTTTCTCATGTTCATTCAGTTTCCTTGACTCATTTCCCTCCTGCATAGGACTCCACCAAGTCCTCTTTTTCAAGCATTTGTACACACAACGAACTCTTTGTCTGGATATGCAATCTTTAGAACTGGAGAATTTGTAAGAAACTGCTTCAACTTCTCAAAACTAGCTACACATTCCACTATTCATTCAAATTTATTTCCTTATCGCTGCAATGATGTAATAGGATAGGAAATCCATGATAAGTTATTGATGAACCTCCCACAGTAACTTGCTAACCCCATGAATGATCTAACCTCATCCACATTCCTAGGAGCTTCCCATTCCATGATTCTCTTATCTTTTCTAGATTCACTACTATGCCTTCCTTGGAAACCACATGCCCCAAATAATGTACCTTTGTCTGAAAGAAATTGCACGTACTAAGATTTTCATAAAAATGATTCTCTCTTAGAAATCTCAATATTGTTGCTAAGTGTTTGGCATTCTCTTCCTCATTATTAGAATATATCCATACATCATCAATGAATACAATAACAAACTTGTCTAGATAAGGACGCAGTACACTATTCATCAAACACATAAAAGTAGCAGGTGAATTAGTCAAACCAAAAGGAACCACAACAAAATCATAATGCCCATACCTGGTCCAGAAATAAGTCTTGTAAATGTCCTCTTATTTTATGTGTACTTGATGATAACTTGATATTAAATCAATCTTCGAGAAAACTGCTACTCCCTTAAACTGATTAAACAACTAATCAATCCTCAACAACGGATACATGTTCTTAATCATCACCATGTTCAAATTCTTGTAATCAATTCACAACCTAAGAGTACCATCCTTATTCTTCACAAACAATACCAGTGCACCCTAAGGTGATACACTTGGCTTAATGTATCCCTTTTTCAAGCATTGCATTCAACTGCAACTTCAATTCCACTAACTTTGGCGTGCTAATCATGTAAGGTGCCTTTGATGTTGGTGTTGTTGTTGGTACCAACTTAATATAAAATTCCACTTCCCTGTGAGGTAGAAACTCTAAAATATATGTGAGGACTACATCTTGAAACTTTTGTAAAACTGGGTAATTGTTCAATACCTCTGCATCCTCAACATCCTTACCTTTATCACTATAAATATGCACTACAAATAACACACACCCTTTCTTGTGACTGCGCTTTTCCTGCATAGTTGTAATCATTCTAGATAATGTAGCCTTCTCCTTACCCTGCATATTTTATGTTCTTCATTGTCATCCAAGCACTCAATATCCTTCTCATAACAATCCACCTTAGTCTTATGAAGATAAAACCAATCCATACCCAGAAGCATATTGCATGATCCCAATGGAAGTACACTCAAATGCGTTGATGTAGGCATACCATGCAACTCAAATGCACAAGCTCTTACCTAATGATGAACCATATTCTTGGTATATGTGGCATACATACACATGTATTACCTGTACCAGTACTCCCTTCCTAGTACCTGTAGCCAACTGCACTAACCTGTAACATGTACATAACCAAACCTGCAAACCCACAAACAACCTATAAAAAACCAAACAACTAAACATGAAAACCCGCAAAAAACCTATAAACAACCAAACCTGAAAACCTGCAAACAACCTATAAACAACCAAACAACCAAACCTGCAAACTTGAGGTCTTGTTCGTTTCGGTGGCCATTTACCTTTAATATTGTCTTTCCCTTTCCAACCTTGTTGATACTTTTTCTTACGGTTCGATTGTTCATAATAGTGCTTCAAATTTCCAATTACTTCTTCAAGTGATTGAGGTTCATCATACTCAATCTGATATTTAAATGCTAATGATAATCCACTGACAATTCTTTGAAATTTTTCATTCTCATCCTTAATATACAGTACATACCTCAATAACTCCAAGAACTTAGTCATGGTCTCCTCATATTTCATTGATCCCATCTTCAACTCATAGAACTCCTCAGCTTTACTTCCATAGTACCTCTCTGACAAGTAATTCTTCCTAAAAAGTATCTTTAATTCATGTCAAATTAATTCCTTTTTCCTAATTTCTCTGAACCACTTCACATATTCCTACCGGATGTATGTTTTCCATTTGAGACTAAAAGGATTTATCATGACCTTCATGTTCTATGTATATTCATGCATCTCAAAGAACTTATTCATCCCAAGTAATTATGCATTTTCATCTTCGAGTTTATTCAACTCTCCATCAAATTTAGGTGGCTTGGATTTCTGAAATCATCTGGAAAATATCCCCTGCCACTCCTCCTGCAAGGATGATAGCGATGATGACCATGGTACCTGTCTAAACCATAACTATAATAAAGCACATGTCCATTTCTTCTTCTATCAGGTGTATCCAAGAATATACCATCCCTATCTAACCTGTGCCCATCATGAGAATTGCTACCATAGTCTCCATTATTCCTTTCCTCCTATCCATGACTGGTCCTAAGCGGTCCATGTGTCTACAAATATGACAAAATTTGAAGGATAACTACATTTACCTCTTCTTGTTTCTCTTGTTCCCTTGAAAGTCTCCCTTGTGACTGAATGATCATATCATTATCTACTTTTCAACTTATTATTTATGCCTTCAAACTTCTCAAAGTGTTTGTTATGTGAGGGGAGTACTCATCACCATGTTTCTCATCTGATCTATAGGGAGAGCCTCATGAACTATAATCCACCATTTTTCTAGTTATGATTGATCCTCTTCTTGCAAAATACTATGTCAGATAACCAAACATATACATAACCAACACACCTCAGTATGGTTCAGGGGAGGATATATCATCTGCAACATCATCTCAATCATTATCCAGTTACCATGCATAATCATAATCATAACAAAATATCAACATCATCTCAATCATTATCCAGTTACCATGCATGATGTCACAAACTATAACACTGACTCAATACATGCTAATCATAGCCACTATAATGCATGCATAACAACATATAGACACCGACACGCCTAAAAAATACATATACAATAATTCCATCACCATGCCTACATAATAATCACATATACATCCTACATGAAGGCATGACATATACATTCCGCCTATCCAATCCAAGTATTGAACCATGCTCTGATACCACTTTGTGGTATCGTATATCACCCAAAGAGAATGTAAACCCGCTCTGATACCCTTTGTAACACCCTCCTCCCACACTTACCCAAGTTCACTGGTCCATCAAGGTAATTATGTGACTATTAGGAGATTTAATCGCTAGATTTATCCTCCAATATTTATATGTCAATTCGGGCTTGTAAACACAAGCTGCATTGCACTTCTTGATTCAGTTTGTAGGTCATAACTTTAATGTTTCCTTTATAATGATCAGCTAAGTAATAAAACACACAAATGCTTGTGAAAAAAAAACTTTCGAAAAGGGAATCAAGCCATCTCACTAAAAATAATCAAATTCAACATTAGAACTTAAGATATCTACTGAATCAATCCAATTCTGCTCTTTAAAGTAAATCTTTACTTTGAATGGAAACCTAGTTCTTCACTACAAATCCTTCTTCAACCAATCTGTGAATAAACACTAAACAATCTTGAAATTAAAATCTCGGAATCAATCTTGCCTAAAACTTCACTTGGAATTGAAAACCTTAAACTGATAGGAGCTCCACACAAAAACTTCAATGTTTCTTTCAACAATAAACAAAAGAGAATTCTGGCTAAGAATTGATCTAAGAACTCTGTCCTCAAGGAATTATGCACAAACATAATGAAATGAACAACTCAACTCTTCTTTCTACAATTGAAAGTCTTCGACATTCTTGTAAAATAACTTTTAGTCTACTTCTCCAAACCCTAGCTCTATGAGAGGCACGATAGACTTGCAAAATCCTACTTAATCACACAAGGGAACACAATAAGGAAAACTCAAATCAAGAAAATGATGTTGCTACTCTATAAACTAATCAATATTCAATTATCACTTTAATTGTAAACCTATCTTAAACCTAATTTCTTCATTCATTCAACAAATCAATCTCAAGAAACTGGCTAACAGGGATTTAAATTAACCTAGAACTTGCTTCTTTGATAAAGATAAATCACATTTCTAATCTAGCTACAGAAATAACTAACTCAACAATGCTTAATTAAGTCAAACCCTAACACACTAGAATATGAATATACTTCTGAAAGCAAGTTACAGGTATCAAATTTAATGGAAACTATTTTAAAACTGGAAACTTATATTCCAACCACAAGGTTCATACTACTAATGAAAAGATGAAATTCAGACTTGGAAACACTCCTTAAATATTTCAATTAAATGGAAACTATCTAATCTATCTAAGCTCCGCGGTAAAAGACACTCAAACTTTGAATTTCAGAGTAAACTATCTATAGTACTCACATTGTTCTTATTAACTCAAAGTATTTTGTTGATGACAAAAAGGAATTGAAAACGTATTGTCAAATAATTGATCAATCAAACCAGAATCATACTCTACAAGTTAAAAACTCCTATTAAATCTTTATATTGAAACATGAAGCCCTATTCTACAGCTAGAATGACATAACTCTTATGAATTCTATAAGGAAACCTCAAGGTAATGTAGATTTCGACCATACTCTGTTTCTACTCATGTTTATCAATGTAGAGGTTCGTGTTTATGACAATGCCTTCAGTTTGATATTCTAGCTCGAGTATGCACAGGGAGTGTTTTCTCTAGTTCGAAGTTGATTTTAAGATAGACAAGGACATAAATGTAACTCTTTGCATATATAAAAATGAGTGATTGCAATGTCAAACACAAAGGAATAGATCAATGCTCTGTAAATATCAAACGCACACAAACAGTAGATTGTACGCAATCCTTGAGATCATTTACTATGGGATTCTCGGCATTATACACTTAGTTGTAGATCAAAATTGGAAAAAGAGATTCGTTCCTGTAACTAGAACCAATAAACATTAACACACAGTATCGAATTTCTTTTGACAGATAATCGAAATGAAGCTTACGTCAATTTCTCAAGAAACAAATTTAAATCGAAAGGCAGTGATGAAATAAAACGCACACAAAGATTTACCTACGCATATGATTACAGGAAACTGGATCTGGATTGTGGTGGGCCCTTGCCACACCCGGAGATAGCTTGGAAATTGATAGAAATGAACTAAACCTCAACGTAGATGATTCAGAGACTAAATGAGTTCATAATGCTAAAATTGAATCAATAACACGCGATGATGAATCACAAACTAAGCTTCGATTATTGAGTAACGAAGTTTACAATATCAGACTTGATAGAAAAATGGAAATGGAAATCTTCACCCCCCTTTTAATTCATGACATTACATAAGACTTTATAGGCATAGTTACATACTTAAAATAGCAAAGAGTGATGTTCATAGTAAACGTTGAAACCAAACTGATATTGAGATCCTACAATCTGTTCACAATTAGCATTTCGCTCTATATAAGATAACCAAACTCTAACTATTCCTATCTCTGGCATAACTGTGCAATAATCTAGAGGTTTTCTTCATAAGATTCATCGAGCTGAGCCCGATTCTAGAAAATGGCCAGCTGGAACGTCTCATCAAAATCATGGAGATAGAACGAAATCAATCTTGGAAGCTGAAAGTTGGTAGTCATAAGAAATATCAATCCTTAAATTCAAAGCTCGATGATGTCAAAGCGTTGACCACCTTGTGTGATTTTAAATACAAATTCTGAATCATTTTTTAAGTACAGATTCCTTTAAGTCATCTTCAGTGCAAGAGTCATCTTTTAGTGCAGGGGTCATGCTTTCCTTTAGTTGAAGTAGGCCCTGTGAAAAAACTTTCACAACTTAGGTTAGTATCTTACATGATTCAGGGCACAAAGAGGACAAATAAGAGATAAAAGGAGTTCATTTATGACCAAACAAGGTTGTTTGGGATATTTTGACAAATCTGGAAATTCCGAATTTTACATAAATTAGCCTAAAATAACCCTGAATATATCCCAAAACATATGTAATTTTGTAAAAAAAAATTAGGTGTAATAAATATTCTATACTGGGACCAAAACACATGTTCCAGAATTTCTTGATTATCCTTCAGCTGCACGAAAATCGAGGTAGAAGTTGGAAGTTTAAAATTTATTATAGATTTGGAAAATTTGGCTAATTTCCTTCTAAAGACCCATATGAGTGAGTTGGGTGGAATCAAAGTTATGTAGAGGTATTATAACATCATTTTTGACAATAACCTCTCTTGGTTTCTCCAGAAGCATGCCAAAAGTGTCAAAGCCCTAAATTAGACATTTACGTACATAACTGGCTTGTGAGGGATTTCGGCGATGGAACCCTATGATAAATGTACTTAACAAAACCGTCATCAATAAATCATAGCATAATCATATTTAATCATAGAGAAGTGAAGAAAACTAATGATAATCAACCATAGAGAGTATTTGGCGGCAAGTGATGGAATTAGGGTACATAATGGGCTAAAAACCTAGGGTTTTAGAGTATAAATAGTGATATTTCATGATGAAAACATGGGCATATACGAGGCCCAAAATCCCCCCATGCCTGATGTTTTTCATGTCTTCATGCAAATAAATATTTTTCTCATATCTAGGTTTTTGTGGCATCATGGCTTTAGGTAGGGTTTGTTCTTGTGAAGCAACACTACATGAAGATTTGATTACCATAGATTTGATTTTAAAAGTGATACAAATTGAGGAAAAACAATAGATATGGTAGGAGGAAAATTATGAATAGGATGATAGGTGACAATGGAAATGGTAGATGAGATGGGGTGGTGATGGAGATGGGAACACATGTGCTTGCATGCTCTATTTTTGCGAGCTCGATGCTTATGGATGGTCCCTTTGTGAAAGGCAGCAACGCATTCATCCTTAATTTGAGGGGAAGACACTATAGTTACTGCTTTTGTTTACATGAGCCAATATGATTATGACGTTATTAGAGTAGCATGAAAATGGAGTGTATATGGAAAACTAGATATACAGAATATGTAGTGGTTAATCATCAAAACTTTCTTAGATCTCTAATCAATTAAAGAATCTTAAGCCACCTCTACCTCCATTTTTACCCTTGTTGTTGATGTCATTGGCACTAAAATATGAAGTAAATGATGGAATTTCTCGAGTTGATGTGACTGCTGATATGATCTGCTGAAGAAGGAAAAAGGTCACAATATCCACATTATCCTAAAAATGTTGATGCATGTGTGATTTCATACGGCTTCTTGAAAAAAAAACACAAGAACCATCATCAATATTTATTTTCATGAAAATCTTATCAAAATAAAGGAAATAGGTTAAATAATGAACAATTACCTGATCATACTCCAAGTTTAAGATACTAGCCCAACAATGATAATGAAAACCATGAGTAAGCATAGGGTGAACATGTGAGTTAAACATGAAAATTCCAATCATCTCTCTCCCCCATGCCTATCATCTTGCATGTCCTCATGCAAGAAAAACCTTAGATAGAGACCAAAGACTGCAGGGCTAGGGTTTCTATATTAAATTCATGCTTCATTGACTTAAACCATAGGGCTAATTGTGAGAGCATGTAAGTAAGTTTCATCGGATGTCATCTTCCTTTGCATCAATAAGATAAGAAAAAGTAGTGACCAGTGACGTCAAGACTGAGCTTTATTATTCGAAAAAAGTAACTAATGCTAGGGCTACTAAAGGGATGCTTTAAAATGTTGTTACTGCAAGGATAATTCCATCCTAAAATGATTAACCATAATAATTTCCACAAATCATCTCAAGAGTAATCCAAAGCAACAGGTCTTCACTTTCAATAGCCTCATTATTACAAGTAAAAGTGACTTTATTTAAAAACCAAGGCCCTAAAATGGATCGAAAGTAGGGAAAAATGACGAAATTATACCTTCCCAGGATGACTATCTTAACATTACCCAAGCTTATAGTTGAATCTCCTCTTATTCAAGAAGAGTGAATCACCTGTACTAAGGGTCCTGCATCCATAAAAACCAAATCCTTTCTGAAAGATAGAACTCCAAAGCACACTACTAAAGGATATTAAATACATTCTCAGAGAGATATGATAGTGAGTTCAGGGAAAAGACAAAAACAACCAAGTAAATCATAGTGTAAAATCAAATTTGATACCACAAGCATGGCCCTGCTTCCACCAGATGTTTATAGCCTCGATAGGGATGCCCTTTAACCTAAGGAAATGTTCGTGTCCCACTTACTAGATATAGATTCAGAGTTAGTTTATTTGAATTTTAGATAAAGGCCACTGTACTGCCTTGGTAACCAGCTGATGGCAGTGCCACTCACAAGAAGTAACATGGATGAACAGGCTGGCTCATGATGAGACCTCTTGTCTTCCAGCTTTTTGGGCTGAAATCCATTACTCTGGCTTGGTGACCAGGAGCAGTAATGTCATGCATGTTAGGTCTCATGATTGTGGTAGGTCGGCTCACTACGAGACCTCCTATCCTCCCCTAAATATTTTTGTAGACTCTGATTATGATTAACCTTGTAGGTTACTTAATAAGTGGGGATACAGATCTAATCCTTAAGAGTGCATGATGTCTTGAAAAGGTTTTAATTAATAATATTTACTGGTTGATCCTGCTACCATAAAGACTCAAGAAAATAACTCAGATAATGACTAAAATATTCCTCGAGTAGGTCATGCTAGGGTTCTTATGAGAGCTCATTATGTTTTTATAGGAGTGGTCCACCATAGGAGGCTTTTCATCAATACCTTCAAAGAGAAACTTGAAAAGGTTTCTTAGATGATAGTATGTTAAGCTTATGAATGGAAAGTATAACAAGAAAAATTCCCCTAACTGACCCAATGAATAATCTCAGCCAATAATCAAATTCTTTATAAAATATGAGGCATTAAGAGTGAATTTCTTCTGACAAGTCTTACCACAAGAGTGCATAATGAAAAAAAATTCAATGGTTATGCCTTAGGAATTTCAATTTCAAGAATTATGTTGTAACAACAATTTTATTCATTCTACCCTACCCTAATATAGAGAGAGGAAGGTCTCCTTCAAGTGTAGGAGTACTTACAATGCAGCCATTTTCATAATAACATGCTAAATATACTCACACTCAGTTTGAAAGAATAAACTTCAACGCATACCAGAGTATGAGAAACCAATTGCTTCAATTGATATGGTACCTAAGAGTATTTGAAGATGAGAGCGGTATTTTGACTGGATTGTGACCTGGAACCAATGCTCGATGTAATCCTGGTGGTATTGGTTCACTTCTTCATTTGGACCACTCTGAATGTCCTCCTTGGTCATGCGAGAGGAACTTGGATAATCGGTCTCTAGAATGCACACAAGGCTTGTTGTTGGGCATGGTGAAATCTCTTCGATCTCAGGTTTAGTTGGATGCTCCCCATCATATTTTGTATATGATTCATCGATCTCCTTGGTAGATAGGCAGAGGAATCAAGGGAGACTTCCAAATCCTTTTCTGGTTGTGGAGAGATAGATAATTTCTTGAATGCGGTGAAGATGAACTCTTCTTGAGAGGCAAATATCCCATCTACTGCTAGGATTTGATAAAGTATTTCGAGGGACATTCTTCAAGCTCTCGGTCATTCTTGAATTTATCTTGTTGGTTTATGATCCATGTCCACAACATGGATTAGTACAAAAAGAGGGTTCTTACAACACCCCAAAAATGTTTTTTCATTCAAATCTTAATTTTTTATCTAAATGAATTAAAATATTCTAATTGCAAGAAAACTGGCACTGGAAATGAATCTATCTTTACTATCCCCATGTATACCTTTACTTCTACGCATAAAGAAAAAGGAAATAAAACTCAAGCACAAGAAGTAATCAGTAAAACTTTGGAGCAACCCCACAAAAGTGGATGCGTGGCTGTTCACTCACGTATTACCATACACTCTCCGCCCTCTAACAGCTTTGCAAGATCCTGAAACTCTGATAATAGTTACCTGAATCAAAAATTACAACTCCCCGACAACGGTGCCAAAAATGTTGTGAGATTTAATCACTAGATTTATCCTTCGATATTTATATGTCAATCTGGGCTCGTAAACTTGAGCTGCACTGCACTTCTTGATTCAGTTTGTAGTTCAGAGCTTTAATGTTTCCTTTATAATGATTAGCTAAGTAATAAAACACACAAATTCTTGTGAATAAACAACTTTCGAAAAGGGAATCAAAACATCTCACTAAAAATAATCAAATTCAACTTTAGAACTTAAGATCTCTATTGAATCAATCCAATTCTACTCTTTAAAGGAAATTTGTACTTTGAATGGAAACCTAGTTCTTCACTGCAAATCCTTCTTCAACCAATCTGTAAATAAACAATAAACAATCTTGAAATTAAAATCTTGGAATCAATCTTGCCTAAAACTTCACCTGGAATTGAAAACCCTAAACTGATAGGAGCTCCACACACAAACTTCAATGTTTCTTTCAACAATAAAGAAAAGAGAATTATGGCTAAGAACTGAGCTAAGAAATCTGTCCCTAAGGAATTATGCACACACCTAATGAAATTAACAACTCAACTCCTCTTTCTACAATTCAAATTCTTCGACATTCTTGTAAAATTACTTTTAGTCTACTTCACCAAACCCTAGCTCTATGAAAGGAACTACAGACTTGCAAAATTCTACTTAATCACACAAGGAAACACAATAAGGAAAACTCAAATCAAGAAAATTATGATGCTACTCTATAAACCAATCAATCTTCAATTTTCACTTTAATTGTAAACCTATCTTAAACCTAATTCTTCATTCATTCAACAAATCAATATCAAGTAATTGGCTAACTGGAATTTAAATTAACCTAGAACTTGCTTCTTTGATAAAGATAACTAACTCTGCTAATATAGCTACGGAAATATCAAACTCAACAATGCTTAATTAATTCAAACCCTGACACACTAGAATATGAATCTACTTCTGAAAGCAAGCTACAGTTATCAAATTTAATGGAAAATATTTTAAACTGGAAACTTATATTTCAACCACATTGTTCATACTGCTAATGAAAAGATGAAATTCACACTTGGAAACACTCCTTAACTATTTCAATTAAATGGAAACTGTTTAATCTATCTAAGCTTTGGAGTAAAATACACTCAAACCTTGAATTGCATAGGCTATCAATCAAGACAATTAAGACTATATAATCACTTGCTCAAACTAAACTATCTATAGTACTCATAGTGTTCTTATTAACTCAGAGTATTGCGTTGATGACAAAAAGAAATTGAAAATGTATTGTCAAAGAATTGATAAATCAAACCATAATCACACTGTGCAAGTTAAAAACTCCTATTAAATTCTATACTGAAACATGAAGCCCTATTCTACAGCTAGAATGACATAACTCTTATGAATTCTATAATTAAACCTCGAGGTAATGTTGATTTCGACCATAGTTTGTTTCTAATCATGTTTATCAATGTAGAGGTGTGTGTTTATGACAAAGCCTTTAGTTTGGTCTTCTAGCTCGAGTATGCACATGGAGTGTTTGCTCTAATTCGAAGATGATTTTAAGATAGACAAGAACAACATTGTAGTTCTCTACATATATACAAATGAGTGATTGCAATGTCAAACACAAAGGAATAAAAAAATGCTCTGTAAATATCAAGCGCACACAAACAGTAGACTGTAATAAATCCTTGAGATCGTTTAATATGGGATTCTCGGCGTTATACACTTAGCTGTCGATCGAAATTGGCAAACGAGATCCGTTCCTCTAACTGAAACCAATAAACATTAACACACACAATATCGAATTTCTTTTGATGGATAATTGAAATGAAGCTGAAATCAATTTCTCAAGAAACAAATTTAAATCAAAATGCAGTGATGAAATAAAATGCACACAGATATTTAGCTATGCATATGATTACAGGAAGCTAGATCTGTATTTTTGTGGGCCCTTGCCACACCCGAAGACAGCTTGGAAATTTACATAAATGAACTAAACCTCAACGCATATGATTCAGAGACTAAATGAGTTCATAATGATCCGAAATTGAATCAGTAACATGCCATGATGAATCACAAACTGAGCTTCGACTATTGAGTAACAGATTTTACAATCTCAGACTTGATAGAAAAATGGAAATGGCAATATTCGCCCCCCTTTTAATTCATGACATTACATAAGCCTTTATAGGCATAGTTATATACATAAAATATCAAAGAGTTCTGTTCATAGTAAACGTTAAAACCAAACTGATATTGAGATCCTATGATCTGTTCACAATTAGCATTTTGCTCTACATAAGATAACCAAACTCTAACTATTCCTATCTATGTTATAATTGTGCGATAATCCGGAGGTTTTCTTCATAAGAATCATCGAGCTGAGCCTGATTCTAGAATATGGCCAGCTGGAACGTCTCATCGAAATCATGGAGATAGAATGAAATCAATCTTGGAAGCTGAAAGCCAGTATTCATAAGAAATATCGATCCCGAAATTCAAACTCAATGATGTAAAATAATTGACCACCTTGTGTGATTTTAAATAAAAATTATGAATCATTTCTTAAGTACATATTCCTTTAAGTCATCTTCAGTGCAAGAGTCATCTTTTGGTGTAGGAGTCATGCTTTCCTTTCACTAAAGTAGGCCCTATGAAAACACTTTCACAACTTAGGTTAGGATCTGACATGATTGAGGGCACAAAGAGGACAAAAATGGGATAAAAGGAGTTCATTGATGACCAAACAGGTTGTTTGGGAGATTATGACAAATCTGGAAATTCTGAATTTTACATAAATTAGCCTCAAAGAACCCTGAATATATTTCAAACCGTAATGAATTTTGAAAAAATATTTTAGGTGTAATAAATATGATATACTAGAACCAAAACCCATGTTCCATAATTTCTTTATTATCCTTCAACTGCACAAAAATAGAGGCATAAGTTGGCAGTTTAAAATTTATTACAAATTTGGACAAATTGGCTAATTTCCTTCTATAGGACCATATGAGTGAGCTAGGTGGAATCCAAGTTATGGAGAGGTATTATAATATCATTTTTTATGATAACCTCTCTCGATTTCTCCGTAATCATGCCAAAAGTGTCAAAGCCCTAAATTAGGCATTTACGTACATAACTGGCTTGTGAGGGATTTCGACGATGGAACCCTGTGATAAATGTACTTTAAAAAACTATCATCAGTAAATTATAGCATAATCATCTTTAATCATATATAAGTGAATAAAACTAATGATAATCAACCATAGAGAGTATTTGGTGGCAAGTGGTGGAATTAGGGTACGGAACAAGCTAAAAACCTAGGGTTTTAGGATATAAACAATGATATTTCATGATGAAAACATGGGCATATACGAGGACCAGTCGTGAAAAAGAGTTATTATGATATGACTCAACCTACTAGGTATAGTTAAGGAAGTGGAGTCGTTCACCAAAATCTTTACTGACTTCCCTCATGTTCTATAGGACCCCCAAGGGCTAAACCACCCTTCTAAGTGCCCAAACCTTGAGTCAAACCACTTTTTCAGTGACCTAAACTCCAATATGTTGGCACAACACTACCTAAATTTGATTATAACCCTCCAGTTGCATGCAAAAGACTGCATTCGCTCCCTTGTAGGCGTATGCATGCGACTAGAGGGTTACAGTCAAATTCACACAGTGTTATGTCAGCTTCTGGGAGTCCAGGTCACTGAAAAAGAGATTTCACTCAGGGTTTGGGAATGTGGAAGGGTGTTTTAGCCCTTGGGTGCCCTATAACACCTGAGGAAAATCAGTAAAGTTTTGATTGAATGATTCCACTTCCTTAACTATACCTAGGAGATTGAGTAATATCATAGTAACTCTTCGTCACATATTTACCCTGGTGGACTGATGAACTTGGGTAAGTGTGGGAGGAGGGTGTTACAGTCTTATAAATAGAAACTTATAAAACATGTTGGTTGTGAAAAACCTTGCCATACATCAACATGAGAATACCAAAAATAGTATTAGTGCTCCAAGAAAAAATCTAGTGAGTCATGACAACTATTAGGTAGAATCTCCAGGAATCCATGCTAGTTGGTCGCTACCATCATCCAAGGAAAAGGAGATGTTTGCTGATTTCCTGGCTAGAATGGTCAACTTGCAATCAATGTTTCCATTTTTTTCCTCCAACTATGTCAATCTGATATATATAATTTTCTTGTTGAGTCCTCTTGTACCTCCCTATGCCACCTATAATATTCAAATGAAATTTAACCGTGTGTCAGCTTCATGCCATGATTGATGAAGTGACAAGAGTGCATGCAATGCGCCAAGTATAAAGGGAGACACAACCCCTTTTTGTGAGAGCTTACATCATATATATATATATATATATATATATATATATATATATATACACACACCCTGATGGGGGTGGATCGATACAACAAAAACAGGTCTGGAGTTAGGGGGCATTCCCACCACCCTGATATCCCACCATGCATCTAATGTAGGGGTGGCATGGAGGACAAGAATTAAGTTTTAATTGCATGCTACACATGGGTTGCATGATGTATAATTATCTAGAGAGTTCAAATGAAGCTCTGTTTGAGGGAGGACATTTGAGAAACCTTTCAATTTTTCTTGTGGTTGCAGCAGTAACTTGTCATTGTTAGCAAGATGTGACTGCCAGATTTGGATGGATTTTCTAGAAATTTAAATTTGGTCTCAATCTGTTAGTGCGAGGAGTGGATAAATTTTATTGTATCTGGTTTTTCTGGCTACAAGGGTTTTGGACATGTTTGGGACTGATGTTTGGAGGTAAAAATCAAACCTTTTTAGAAGTTGGTAGACTACGGAGGTTGTGAGCTTGCAATATTGAAAGTGTGGTGAATTGGATCAACTAGTGTTTGAAGGTAGAGGTAGTGGATGCTCTCTTACAAACCTAGCTCAAAGCTCTTTTTCTATGGTTCTTTTTCTCACCTTTTTCCTTGCTCAGGTAATGGATTTTTCCTATCTTGGTCTAGTATTTTATTGGTTGTTTCCTTTTAGCTCGACTCATAGCTCTCCATATGATTTGGTATGTCTATGGTTGGGTGAGTCTGGCCTCTCACTTATCCTTAGTCTTTCTAGTAGTAGTGGTTTATAACTTATGTTTATCTTTGTACTAGGATCTCGATCTTATGATATTTTCATTTGTATTCTGGTTTGGCATCCTAAGTTTGAATGAGAGTTTGTGGGAGATAGAGATAGAGTAGAGTGGAGCCATTTGTTGCTTTAGTATGTACCGATATTTGAGGTTTATTGTTCTTGTAATATGGTTTGGTGGACCAAATTTGGGTGTGGGTTTGAGGGTGTTTGTGATAAGAGATCAAGGTGTCATTTGTCTCTCAATCATCCCTCCTCAATTGTTGAATTTTTTGAGTTATTTGTGATCCCTGTCAAGTATTTGTGTGTTACATATCAACTTTGTTATGTAATTTTGTTATGTTTTAGTATATTGTATGTTTTGGACCTCTTAGACTGACCTTAATCTCTAGTTTCATATATGGCAGAGTAAAAATCGGTTCGGTATGGATGTAAAAACTGAGTCTATGGATGTGATGTGATTTTGAAAGGAAATACTATTAACTTACTACAAACACACACACAAATTTTCTAAACATTTTTTTTTTTTTTTTTTTGTGTGGTGAATTGTATTACCTTCAAAACTAGAAATTATACGAGAGTACTAGAAATCTTAGGTTGGTCTCTCGCAGGGGAGACCCAATCATATCCAAAAATAAACTCTTTGTAGGGAGATATTGGATAACTGAGTAATGGAGTTTTCCAAAAGTATACAACAAAGAATATGGGACCTAGCTGGCCTAAATAAAACATTAGGAGAAAATTAACAATATGACGAGATCATGACATACAATCACGCATGTGGATCTAAGTTTGTAGCACCAACAAGGATGTGATCTTTATTTTCCCTGCTTGTACTCCCCATTGAGGGAAGGATTAAGATATTTTTCTCTAATCGCTCCACCTGTCAGTCCATATCCTTCATATGTCAGTGTAGGTGCTCGAGAGATTGAAGAATTTCTGTCTCATCCTCATGCAAGTCCAAAAGAATTCTACCCAAAAAAAAATTCATATGCTAGTATAGGTAAATTTTCTGCATGTATTGATTAAACTTTCCCTGAGAGTGACTAGTATTGGGAACCCAATCTGCCAATTTTGCAAGAAATTTTGTGTCGGAGAGGTGAAGTCTATAAGAGGAGCCATCTCCCTTGGCACAGCGTATTTCTTCCTAGATGGGCCCTAGAGTGAGGTCTTGATATCAGGTGGTTGTTACCTCCAAATGATGATGCATCCTTGTGATGTCCTTGTGGGCCCTCTCCTGATAATAATCCACCCCCCTCACACCTGGGCTCATTGATGAGGCATGGGGATCGGAGTTGAGAAGAAAGAGAAATTTGATAGTAGAGAAGGGGGAAAATAGGTTGAGCTAGGTCTACGGAGGCTCCACATCACCAGAACATAGGAAGAGAGGACACTGAAAAAGGAATAAGCACAACAAGAAACTTCCAGCTAAGCGCAACAAAGATAAGCAGATTGAAGGAGGGGGAAATGCAACTGCCATTTATGGAGGGTCAATAAGTGACTTACCAGCAAATCCTAGAGGTGGGATAGGGGTGAAAGAAGGAAGGAAGAGAGAAGGTTAGAGATCATTTTGAGGATGATAAAAGGAGATATGATTCAGAGGAGGCAGGCATGAAGAAACTTGGGGACCAAATACTGATGTGTAGAGGAAGCCACAGAGAATAGAAAGCTTCGAACCCAGTGGCAGCTTGAGAATCGATCAACCTTAAAGAGAAATATGACTGGAAAAAATAAAAAATAAATGAAGGCATGTAGGAAATATATCATCCTCCTTGCGTTGCATACAAAACTGATATTGAACACCTTCCGAACTATAAAGGGATTCTGATTGAAGATAGTGTTATTTCTTGTGACTAGAGCACCGAAGTTCTAGGCAGAGATGAGCTACTAATAGAACTATTACCAAGCTCGATAGTTTCCCAAATCCACTTGCAGACATCATCAAGCACTATAAAGATAGAAATAAAGTTGAATATTTACCTTGAGGCCATGGATAGATGCATCCTTTGATGGAATTCACGAGCAAATATATCAATGACTACTAAGGCGTTCAAAGTTACATTGAGGGCTAGATGCATGGTATGTTGAGTGATGGTTGGCATGCTCAAGTGTTGGGATATTAAAACTATCATGGGGGAACATTGCCACGTTCCTCTGTCCTTTGGGTAGGTGAGACAGTGGAAGCCCATTCCCCCATGCCTTATCTCGATAACACCCATTCGGGGAATTTCATAAAAAAATTTAATAAATATTTATAATATATGAAGTCAAAATTCCTTATTTGTTTTAATGTGAAAATAATTACCATTTTACCTCTTCCCATGTTTAGTTAATATTAAGTTTTATTTATTTAATTTAATATTTTTAATGAAAAAGATAATTTATTTAAATCTAATATTTAAATATTTAAAAAATAATATTTAATTTTATAAAAACTATTAAAAATAAAAAATTAATTTATGAAGAAACACAAACTTTATAAATAACATTATACTATAATTTTCTATATAAGATAGGGACACAAACTACTCTTTAAATTTTTTTATAAATAAATAAAATTTAAGACCATGTATAAAGATGAGATAATGATTATTTGTATCGAGTCTTATGGAAAGGACACGCGGAGAAGGGCATGGCCAATGTCCCATTAGGAATAAATACAAGGGATATGGCCAACCCTTCACTAAGGTCTTAATTTCAAGCAAGTTTGAAGGGTGGTGGAGATGGTTAATGGTACGCAACTCGAGATAATGTATTGTCGTCAATTCAGCCTGCATACCATGACATTCATGATAATGTGTGGAGGCAAAGGATAAGGGCTCATGATGAGACCATGTGTATCATTACCAACTTGGTATACCATGTTAATTTTTCATTTAGAGAGATGGAACACTTGCAACCAGACGTCAATTTGGTATGCATTGGGTTTGAATTCTTGAGCTGTCTTTTGTTATAGCACTCTATTATTGATGATTATGGTTATAGGGGCTTGGTTTTTGGATTTGTAGTAAAAAAATAACAATATTGGCTATAAATTTGGTGGCTAGGATGACCTCTATCTATTATCTAGTTATTTCCATTAAGTGCATTACCCCACTTTGGTTTTTTCGTTGATATTATTCTCTTTCTGCTAAATATTTAGACCTTGTCTCTCCCGTGTACTTCCTCTACTCTTCAATGTTAGTTTTTTTTTCTTATTTTGGTATCCCCCCTCACTTTCCCTCTCAACCCTCCTTCCCATACCTTTTTTTTCCTCTCTATGCATGAAATTGATGTGTCAGTGGTATTTTGGAAACATATTCAAAATTTATTCTTTTTCCCCATGACCTTCACTACTTTGTATGTATTTCCTCCCCATCTCGTGTTGGGGGATATCCTTCTCACCCTCAAGCTTTCCTCTCAAGGTTATAGCCTGTAATTCCGACTTCATCTTCACCTCTCACTGAATTTCGACCTAGGCATTACGTGGAAGCACAAAATTCCTAGAAAAAGAGATAGGCCACACCAAGGATCTACTTACTATCAATAAATGAAATTCCATTCTCATCAAAGAGTGAATTCATTAACACAAAGTTACAAATACTACACCCTGCCTCAAATTTAGAAAGAAATAGTTGAGGCAAAGAGAGGCATCACTATGGAGATGCAATGTCTATTAGATATTGAGATTGCAGGTGACTTTTCTCAATGGATACTAAATTTTGGGCACACCAAGATACTATTTAATAAATATATGCATATTATTGACATCTACTAGCACATGAAAATATTGCTTGGGAGAGTTCTCCTCGACAAAAGTGAAGCTCATCGGGAGATCCTCATGATGCGAGATGAGCTAGAGATTATGGGTCAAGGTTGAGATGGGTGTGTTTAATTAATCGAAGGCCATCTAGGCCTCCCTATAGATATAAACTACCTAATAGGTAGCAGAAAGAGCCCATTACTGTAGATTAATCATAGTTTCCAAAAGTAGGTTAATGAATGCCACCTACCTCACTATTGGTTACTTTCATGATAGATTCTTTAGTTATCTGGATTGAATTAATGTCAGTCTAGATTCTTATCTGGATTACATTAATGTGTTGTGATATTATGGCATACTAATCTAGACTAACTATGCATATGTGATTGTTATGCAAGAAAGACATTGTTTATGAGCCTATGATGTGAATGTGTTCGCTAGTTACTGTTATGGATATCATGACCTTATTTATGTTTGAGTTGATGCGCTATGAAGCTATATCATGCTAATCTAGATTGATTGTGCATACAAGGTAACCTCCCCTGAGATACATTAAGGTATGAGGTTGCTTATGTCGACTACTTGATGCTTAATTTTTTTATTATGTCATATATCTAGTGTTGAGTGTTTGGTGTCTATAATGTCATCTAGGTTATTCATATAACATGGTAAATCTATAGTTTGTTTGAATGTTTGATTAATCACATGATATGAGTATGTGTTTATAAGATTGCATGAAGAAATGATATCGTTTTAAGATGGTTGTACTAACACATATATGTTGAGACATATGATATGTACTTAAGTGTAAGTAGGTGATAGTTGTAGCATTATGTATTATGACCAATGAATATGGGTTGATTGTGGATTATGACATGATTGTTAGTCTTGGTAAAGGTTGATTTCAAATTGATAGATATGTTGTCTTGATCTTTGGTACATACGGCTGACATGTGTGTTCACTTATAGGTTAGCGTGCTTGGAATAACAAGGTAAGATAACTGGTATATTGTATCTTTATTTATGCGCTAGTAGTTTTGTGGTTATGGCAGTATAATCTAGGTATTGCATGGAAAAAGAGGCTGCCATGAAACCTTGGAGAAAGATCAGGTTGAGTTTCCTTCAAAAGAAATGGAGACCCATGGGGATTGAGTCATGGTGTTTGTTGCTAGTCTTGTGCTTTTGGTCTCTTGTGGTTTTTTGCGCTTGATTTTCAGCTTTGTTTATGTCTAGTGTATGGCCACACCACCTTGTTGTGGTGTCATATTTTTATTGATTCTCATGGTTTTATTCTTGTTGTTTCTTTTTTTTTCCTTTCGTTTGAGATTTTTGGGAATTGGTTGGGGAAAGAGGAAAGTAATGGAGCTCGGGGAGAGATGTTTGATACCCAACAAGTAATGAAAGAAATATATGAAGCTAAGTGCATGAGCAAGCACAGCGAAAGGTAAGAATATGACAGTCAGTTGGAATGGCTAGGTCCATTGTGGTAAATGGAAGATGGCAGTACATCATGAGAAAGGCAAAATAAAAGGTACAGAAAATGGATCTCAGGTGTTAGATGCCTTGGCTATGTTGGGAACTATTGTTCTCAATGTTGTGCACACTAGGCATAGATAAATGAAAGTTCTCTTAACCTTGACCTTATGTTATGGTAATTATGTTATGATCATGATTACATTGATGTTTATATATGTATACATGTATGTATGTATGTATGTCATGTCTGGCAGGGTCATCATGGATCATGGTTGTTTAATGATAAATTTTTACATGTATATGTGTGTGTATGTATGTCTTTGTCCGACAGGATGATGATTGTTTTATGTTAATGATTATTTTATGTATGTATCTATGTCACTATATGACGGGTTTTTCAAGGATCATTATTGTGGAGAAATGTTTGCTTATGCAGGTGAATGACATGAATAGGTTCTTGGTCTTATGAGGAATCAAGTGGGAAGAGTAACCCTGACATATCTATGAGGTCAGTATCATGTGGACATTAATTGATATTATATGGTTGTAAAATGCTGATGTTTATGTTATTGACATGTAATGTTGAGATATACATCAGCGGAATGAAAGTAGTGTGATCCGCGGTATGCTAGGATAAGCATGGATAGTGGAAATACACTAAAAGAAAGGTTGCTTGTGGGTTCAGTGTGTCGTATATAGATATACAATACTACTGTTGTATATATGTTTCACATGTTGTATATTCAGTGATTGCACCTATGGTGATGTGTACATGTAACATATGTATTATTGTGTACATATGATTTTGTATGTCTATTGTATATATGGTGTTATGTGTATATTCAATATGCAGTGATGGGTATAGATGGTGCTATGTACATGTTGGATATGTGGTGTTATGTATATATTGTACCATGCACATGTCGGATATATCATAATGTGTGCATATGGTGTTGTGCACATGTTGGATATGTGGTGTTGTGTACATATAGTGCTATGTACATGTTGTCTATGAAGTGTTATGTACATATGGTGTTGTGTGTATTGTACAAATGGTGTTATGTACATATGGTTCTATGTACATATGTTTTTTTGTGCATATTGTACATGTGGTGTTGTGTGCAGGTGGTGTCGTGTTTATGTCGTGCATCTCGTGCTGTGTACATGTAGTTTCATGTACATGCCGTGCATGTGGTCTTGTGTACATGTGGTATTGTGTACACATTGTGCAGGTGGTGCGGTGTACATTTGGTGTTGTTTACACATTGTGCATGTGGTGTCGTGTACATGTGATGTGGTGAACATGTTGTGCAGGTAGTGTTGTGTACAGGTGGTATTGTGTACATGTTGTGCATATGTTATTAATATACATGTGGTATTGTGTGAATGTCGTACATTTTGTGTTGCGGGCATGCGGTACTATGTATGTGCATGGTGTAGCATGACATGTGTATTCGTTGTGTTGTACTCTATGTATGTAAATGTGTTGTGTTGTACGCCGAGTGTAGGTGTATGTTTTGTATGTCAGGTGCAGGTGCATGTATTTTATGGTGTTGTATGCCATGTGTGGTTGTATGTGTGCAATGCACACTATGTGTATGTTTACGTGCTTGAAGAGAAGAAAAGGAACTGGGTGTTTGTTGGGTGTGGCAACCAATCTAGTGAGTGTAGAAAATAACAAAGACAAAAGTAAGGACCAATCAAGGATAAGTATCAATATTTTATTTCAACTTTATTATGCATGTGATCTATGATTCTAACTTATGATGGTTACATGTGATTTATGATTATGTTTTATGATTATTTCATGCGATTCATGATTTTGATTTATGATGATTGCGTTTTGAGCTAACCAGATGTGATATGTTTATTCATGATGATTTGGTCAAAGATATGATTTGATTGGTTGTGACGGGAAATAAATAGAATTGCAAGTGTACCTTATTGATGAGCTACCAATGAGGTATGGTTTTAGTTTATTTAAATTTGTTTTGAGTCTAATGGGGATTATGTGCTTGGTACAGGAAATCATTGAAATGCCTGGTTAGATGGTACCGATTGCAAGCATTAGTAGCAACATCAAAAGGAATTGAAATAGGTAGCAGTATGTTGGTAAAGCACTTCAGGAGTAGCGCCATTGTGGGACACTGGTACCCAATAATGTCCATTGATTTCCATGATAATTTTATGAGCGGTATGATGTTTTTTAGGCAGGGATATGCCTTGGTTTTGAGGCACGGATATGCCTCGGTTTTGAGGTAGGTATATGCCTTGGCTTTTGCATCTTCCAATGCGAGGAAGCCTTTCCAAGGGATGGATCATCGAGATAGGGGATGTCGGGGAACTTGGAAGGTGAGTGACTGCATGGAAGGGGATGATCAAATTTCCCGAGGGATTGTGTAACAGAGAAAAGAAGGTTGGGGATGGATCTATTTTGGTCATTATCATTTTAAGAAGGAATCAGATTCACATTGATATTTGTTATGCTATTCAACAACCCCCATTATTTTATAATATATACCTTAGAGAAAATAATGGGGACCCTTCTAAATTTTTAGGATAACACAACAAAATTGTTGTGACTTAAACGTAGAAACATGAATAAAAAACATAAGCAGATTGCCTTATATACTTAAGAGGAAAACTCAAAAAGGCCTAAAATGCAAAACACAAATCGCAATCGTAAATCGCAGAAATAGAAAGCAATATGCTGAGCCGGTACAAATGAACTTTGCGATGCGATATCACTCAAGAGATCGAAACATGCGAAAAATGCTTTCTAGGGAAAAGGGCGATGAAGGCGGAAAAAAGAAATAATAAAGGAAAATTGATCCCCGACGAAGATATATGTCATAAAAAGAGATTAGCGGGACTTTCCTTTTCCACATCACCAATCGCAATCGCAAGATCATATTTTCTCTCGCTTTCATTTTCCCGATGCAATATATTGCATCACATCTTCGCCATCTATCATCCTTCCGCCTTCCAATTTCGTCGAAACCGCAATTGCGATGCGATATTGCATCGAAACATCATTTACCCTTATCTTTCCCCGCCAAAATTTCAAACCTTTAAAAAATAATTTCATATACTAAAGCATGGTTTGAAAAGGGAAACGGTCCAATCCCAATCGGAAAAACAAAGTGCGCTCAATGTTTTGAGACCTTGACACATAGATTAAGTTGCGATGTAGGATGTTTTAATTTAAAATTATTAAGTCTCCATTTAGGAACGTGAATCAACGTTTTCCGTAAATGCATAATCATAACGGTATGATAGCCCTGAGCCTCCAAACGAGATGTTACTAACAGTTAATCAATATTTTAGATTTCTTCGCATGCGCCACTATATTCTTCATAATTTCGTTTTAATTGTTACATCACTCCCGCATATTGTTTTATCACTACTTGTTCTTCTTATTTTACAGGCAAGTCTAGAAAAACAATATTTCTCTGAGATGTCTAAAGTTGCTAAAAAAACAAAGAAACCTATAGCTCCTGTTAATACTACACCTTATGTTGTCGAAGTAACCGAGATGTCGTCCCTGTTTTCAGACACTACATGCGCTTCAGAAAGTGGTTCTGCTTCATGGGAATCGATGTATAGGATTTTCGAGGATTAAAAACCTCGCATATTCAAAAGGAAAGCTACAACAAATTCCCCTAACACCTCAAAATCCACTATTTCTGATGTAGCCAACTCTTTTCTTCATAAAATTGCTACGCGCCCTAATATTTTACCATATTCATATATGGTGAAATGGATTATTGATAATCTTAACATTGGCGACAAAACCTTTCTCACAAAAATAGGCACAATGATAGGATCATTTTGAGCAGAGAAATTGAAGAGAATGTACCATATACCAAACCCCCAGAAGGTATATGGAAAAGATTTCCTCGAGAAATTTGCAAAATAAAACAAGTCGCAATCATACCCTATAAAACAGTGGAGGAACAACCCCAAAAAACACAAGCATGATGACAAGGGTATGTATTCCACTTCTTCTCTGGTTGGTCCCTACTGTTATGTTTCTACTATGATGTGTAGATAGTTCAGTTCACCCAATGCCACTAAATTTTCAATTGAATGGGTCCTTCTTATGGAGGTCGTCACAGACTCCTACATTATGGATTGGGGTACCATTTTGTCAAACAATATTGCTTCCCAGAACCTTGAATACATAAAAAAATAAAATAAAATAAAATTAAAATTAAAAAATTAAAAAATTAAAATTAAAATTAAATAATAAATAAATAAAATCGCTCTTTTACTTCCAAGAAAATCCCTCCATTATTTATGAGTGTGTACATCATGGATGTTGTCTGTTTTACCTCTGATTTTCCAACCATGGGTTGGAAATGGACCATCTAAGATCCCACTCCTATTCATGTTTACTATGATATTTTGTGGGAATATAAATATGAATCCAATTTTTACAAGAATTGTCATGGATTTATTCTGCCACTCTTCTAAGATGTCTTTAATGAAAAAGCCCCAACATTATCTAAGGAATCCCAAGCTAACTTTACAAGCATAGGGAAATTATTTGGTGAGGAGTTATTTACTTGCGTTAGAGCTTATGGAAGCATTTTTGAACCCCATGTACTCCCACTATATGTGCCAGATAAACTTATAGCCAGAGAAATTGCTTACCAGACATTGGGGCATGGATTGACTAAAGCCTTGAAAGAGCCAAAGAAAGCTTCCTAGCCTACCTTTCCCATTCACTATGGTGTTTATGCAATGGAAAATTTTAAACATGTTGGATTAGAAATTGATCAAATCCAATGTTTGAAATTATTTACAATTCCTAATAGACACTTTGATCCAAATAAAGTTTCTCTAAATGTTACAACTCAGGTTAAGATCAAACACTTCCTTCTTGAGGATGATGATTATGATGACTTATTTGAGTCTGCCAATACTTATCTAGGTATTGAAAAGTTGGCAGCCATGCGCCTCAAACCTGAGAAAATGGAACAGTTCAAAGAATACATAAAAAATAGGTTGGAAGGTATCCCTCTAGATATTTTAGAGGTATCCCAACCTATTACACAAAAATTTCAACAAGCAGAACAAGAATAAGAGCAACCTCCTAAGGATACTTAAGTCCTTAGTAGATCAAAAGAATTTAATCCAACAGAGTTACATAATAATAGCGCACTATTTTCCAATGATCTATAAGTAGTTTGGAAAAACCTCAATCAACAAATTAAGGGAGATCAATAAGTGGTGATCATTGATCATCAAGAGACAGTTGAAACACAACATGACAAAAGTTAGAGCCCATTTACTGCTGGGTCTACTAACAAATGTGTTAGCACAGAAGGATTTGAATTCATCCTGGCCTACCCAAAATCTGAAATAGAATTGAAGATAGAGGAAATCCCTCCTTTGGATATATTTACAGCCCAAAACATAAGGTTGTCATGAGCAGACAGAGGAAAAGGAGGAGAATTGAACCAACACAAGCTCTAGTTCCTAGTGATGTGCCCATGGAAATAGTTTGGAAATACCCTCAGTCAGATCCATCTTAGGATCTATCAAGGTTAACTCAGTTCACAGGTTCTTATGCATCTTCCTCAATAGATAAAGCCACGGAAATTCGGCAGCTAGTAAAGGAGACGGATGAAAAAATCCTTCAGCTAGAACAAGAACTGTTGGCAAAAAAGCAGAGTATTAACCTGCAACTTCAAGCACAAGTCGCACAGCTTCATAAAAGTATGGATCAACTAAAACTACAACATCAATATGACATTAGTGCTAAGGATGCCCAAATCCACCAACAACAATTTCCTGTTGAACAATTAAAGGATAATCCAAAATTAGATGTTTTTAAAAAGGAAGCACTAGAACTAAACACTTTGTTGGCTCAGCAACAAGTTGTTTTTTGTCAAAAACTGTCTAACATAAATGAGTTGTGTGAGAAGACTGATTCGTTAATGAATCAAGTAGCTGACCAGAGGATCAGCTTTAATGAAATTGATGATAAAGTCTCCCAATATGTCACCTGGAAAGATATTTCAGAAGGCCGAAAGGCCAACCTTCTCAACATTTAATATTTTTAAAAGGAAATCTTATTCACCAATTGGGATATACAATTAAAGCAAGTGGAAAGGGAAATTTGCAGGGCAAGAGATGTTGCCAATAACATTGTTGAAACAGTTAGCCAAAACCTCATTGCTGCCAATATAATTGATAAATGCCCACCTGGTTCTCTACTTGTTGTGAAATATTTGATCAAACAATGGCTAAAGAAATCTAAAATGAAGGAAGAAAGCATCAGCAAATTAGAGAAGCTTGATTGGGACAAGTACTGGAAACACTTATTCAAGCCACATAGTCAATGGCTAATGTTGCATTGTCTAACCGACACTTCCTCTTACATGATGCCTCCACTATTAGATGCGATCTATACAGGACATTTGTGCGTCAGGCCAAGCCAACCTCCTAAAGTTCAACCTATGATAGACATCCTTCAGCTCAAGGAACGAATGACAACATAGACAACACCACACTCATGAAGTGAGTCATCCTAACAAAATATATTTCTATTTTTATTTTACTTATTTTAAGGAGGGTTGTTTAAACCGCCTTGTAAATTTATGTATTTGCTATTTTTATACTTTTTATTTTACCATATATACCCTTTCATGTCTTTGAAGAAAGGGTCGTGAATTTTTGAAAAGAAGACTTTACATAAGTTTCACTTTTGTACTCTTAAATTTTCTCTTAATATAAAGGTTGGGCCAAGGATTGTTTTTCAAATGAGAAGAGCTAAGATATATATCGTATTTTTTTCTTTATGTTGATGTTTTGTTTCATATGATAAATAGTTTAATTTCCTTATGATGTTTTTATTATATGTATCTTGTTAAACACAATCCAACATTAATTCACTTCTGAACATGCTTAGATTGCCATTTTTAATACATTAACAAATACATACAATTATTAAATGTGATATGTGCTTAAACAATTGATTTGATTAACTATTTAATCAAATCAATTATCTTAAATTTCTTTACATTTATATAAGTGTCTGATAAATCTTCATTTACATACACTTAACATCATCTTTTAAATCATGTATAAAAGAAATATAATTCATCCTGGGATAGAGATAGCTTAATATACTTTTTTATGGTTGTTGTTTACTCTCATTCATCAAGTCACCATTATAAATACCCCCCATCCACACAATTATATTTCATTGGGAAACTGGTCCCATAATCCTTAGTCAGAGCCACTATCTCAAACGGATAAGGGATGGTTTTTAAGTTCCCGACCGGGTGGTTTTCCCTTATGTTGTTGCAACGATTTTCAAGGCATCTGATGAGCTCCATCTTTAGGTACAATTGGAGGGGTTAATGGTCACATTTTTTCCTTTTTAAATTTATTTTCTTGCATTTTTATTATATTATGGTCTTCTGATGCTAGTGCAGGTGGTGATTGAGGCTTAACATACTTCGAGTACCTAACATAAGATTAAATGCAGGAAAATCATGAAGATATGGCATTTTTGTGAAGATTTTGTCATAAAGGCTTGGAGTAGACATCAAGGAGAGATTCTAGGGGGTTTTCCACCCTCCTTAACTCCCAAAGGCAGCCAAGGGATCCTAAGGATTCCCTCCAATAGCTCGAAATCGAAGGCAGTCAAGCAAACTCAAGACCAAGTGCACTCAAGCCATACTTCACTTGGAGTCAAGTGGACTCATCACCTATTTTCTAGGGAGCTGTTGGTAGCTACCCTTTAGGTTAAATAGATTTGAGCAAGAGCTCATTAGGATTTGGATTTTGGAGAAAGCCATTAGGCTCTTTTCTATTGTAATCAATTTTTCAAGACTTTCATGGATGTAATGAGACTATAATTTTGAAATGAAATGAGTATTCAAAATTTGCCTTACTGACTAGTTCCATAGAGCTAGGCTTGTGGGTTAGGGCCCAATCCATGTGCCTCGGCCTCTCTTGTGTAATCATTCTTTCCTTTCATGTCATTTAGCTAGTTTTACTTATGAATGGTTAGCTAGTTTGTTGGTATTTTCATTTATTGTTTTAGTTCGCTTCCATTTGTCTTTTCATGTAGATTTAATCTGCTTACATGAGTGGTAGAATAGGTGATAAACTCCATAAAGTTGTGAGTCAAGCCTCCCCCTCTCACCTCTATCCATAGAACTTGAGGAGGGGAGACCTTCCCCACATAAAAAAAAATGCTTTTTAGTTTATGATTTATTGGAATAGATGAGATTAGTTGTTGCAATTCCATGAACATGTTCAGTATAATGTGGTAGATCTTTGCTTCTAAGATTAGGATAGATTTGCTTTACAAATTCAAGTCATATTTTCTACAGTATTTATCATGAATTTTTCCATATTTATTACATGAGTAGGTATTTTGGTTGTAGGTGCAGGTAGCACAGCCAAGGAGAAGTTCACCAACACCTCCAACGTCATCTCTCATCTTCCTTTAGCCCTCTGTTCATCAAAATCACCATCAGCCTTGTTTTCATATTTTTCATCCCTACACCGTGAGAAAACCCTAGGGGTGAAGGACAGGCCTCCCAAGAGGCTTTGATCTTGGAAAATGGGTCGTCCACCTCCTACTCATCCTCATCCACCTTCACACCACCTTCCCTACCCTTTTTCCACCTCTTTTTGGCCTCGGATTTCCCTCGGCTTGTTTCTTGTAGCAATTTAGGACTTGCTTGTAGCACTACAGGAAACCTATATCAGTTCTTGGAACAACACCTGTGGTCCCCACCTAAACCTGCAAGAACCACTCATACACCTCCAACCTTGCCCCCATGTGTTCAAGCCTTCCATTAGCCACCTTAGCACTTTCTTCTCCTAGCTGCAAAAAAACACATTTTCAAGCATAGTTAGGTCATGAATAAAAGCACGATAAATAGAGCATAGGATAAATAGAGTGTGTTTAGCCATTTGGCCCAGATAAGTGTGATTAGATTAGTTTCATTTATGTCATTTCAATTCATCAATTTACTTCATGCAAGGTACCTAGGTTGCTTTAAAATTCTTATCATAGCCTAATAAGTATATTTCCTTCATTGTAGAATAGTAAATGTACTTGGTTACTATGGTATAATTATGTAATTTTTGATATATACATGGCTTTGAACAATTGGTAGCCCTAGGCCTAATTCCATAAGCATGACAAAATTCACCTAAAAACCCTAGAAGTAGCACCCCTTCGTAGAAATCAAAGAGGATGACATGATTAAAATGCATATGTTTTTTATATAGCACTGTCACCTCCAAGTTTGTACGAAGCCCAGGTTGATAAAGTAAAGTAGGGAAGCCCCTGGGAGTTGCAGCATTCTTGGTGCAATACCAAGGCTCACTAATTTTTGGCGTTATTGTCAGGGAGGTGTCTATTAGATGCTTTGATTTTGTTTTAGCATTCTTTTCTTATTTCCTTTTTCATGTTGTTTCAGAAATATTGAAAAAATACAAAAAAAAAATGATTTTCATGCCTTTTTAGGAGTAGGGATACTCAGGGAAAAGTTTTATCTAAAACCCCCACATCACCACATAGTCACCCTTTACTCTTATTCAGTGGTTGTGAGATTGAACACACCATAGGTGAGCCTTCTGAAAATTTTGAAGAACCTATTGGGGAAGAAGAATATCTTGTTTCAACTAAGGGACCTACTTCACCTATCTTAACCATGGATGACACTGAAACCCGAGAAGCCTTTCCCATTAGAGAGGCATATGGGGAAACTAAGGTGAAAAACATTAGCCCCTCGGCTCTTCCATACTTTCTTGGACTTACCTCAGAAGACCCTGACACATTCATGTTTGAATTTTCTTTTGTATGTAGTACCTATGACTATGCCTCAGATGATCAAAAATTGAAGCTAGTCCCATCCACCCTTAAGGATGCAGCCTTGCACTAGCCGTTCATGGATCTACCTGGGAACAGCATCACTTCTTGGGCACAGATGTAAGAGGCCTTCAACATCAAATATAGATATTTCTGTAGGTCCAAGGAAACTAAAGATGAGATATTTAGGATGACTCTAGGGCCTGATGAATCCCTAGAAGACTATGAAGAGAGGTTTCAATTAAACTATAAGAGAGCCAACTGTACTCTTGATCCTGGAACACTTAAACTTGTACTTCTCTGAGGGATCAGAGAGGAGGTGATAGAAACCTTAAATATGTTATCAGGGGGAATGTCTACCAAATGCCTTATGAAACAATCACACTACAAGGAAAATACCCTCTAACGGAGGTTATAAAAGACGTTTTTAGTGTTATAAAATTGGCCAAAATTGTCAAAAACGAAATTTCTACAAGATATGTTTTCGTTAATGGAGGTTTTAGCAGAGCTTCTAACAAAATTTCAACACAACTAAAAAAATTGGGTGGCCAGAGGTTGTTACAGATGTTTTTCTCATCGATGTGCGAATCAGGTGTTAATGCACTAGTATTGTAAAACTACCAAACACCCCAAGGCGTTTAGCAACAACCCGGTGCATGTCAACCAGATGGTCGCACCTAGCCGATGGAAGGTGCACGCATCGGACCGTTGAACATGTAAAACCACACTGGCCCTATAGCTGATACAATGCACCAGGTGGTTAAGTTATAAAAATGCACCGACGTGTTAAAGAAAAACCACATCGATGCCAACAATTCCTATCGGACCGCCCGGGTGGTAGTCGTCGATAAAGCGCACGAGGCGTTCTAATTGGTATTTGTATTTGTGCGGTGCCCATAGGTCGTAGAAACGCACTAGTTCACATTATCATACAAACGTACCGGTGCACAGTATCTAACATGCACCGAGCGTTATAATTAGTATTGGTATTTGTGCAGTGCCCATAGGTCATAGAAACACACCGGTGCGCATTATCATACAAATGCACCGGTGCACAGTAACTAACACACACTGGTGTTCACTTTGTATTTTTTAGAAACATCGACCTGTGACAGTGCAATTATTGTGATTTTTTAAAATTCATTATTCATCAAATTTCAACACATATATTATAACAGTATTCATATTAATTAAATTTTTATTGGTGCATTTGAATGTGATGTTTAGATTAATTTATTATATCATATCATCATATTTCTCATGTCTTCATTTTAATATTTAATCATCCATATATTTAATCAGTGGTGTAACATTTCACAGCAACAATGGAAAACACAATAGAATAAATTAAAATGTATTTAATTATATATATATATATATATATATATATATATATATATATATATGAATAAGACACTCTTTTTCATACAAAATGGGTAGTTATTAGTATCCCTCTGCCTTTCAATTGGGACACTATGTCCATTACATTAAACAAAATGTCTGATTTCACAGACAAATATTTCAAAAAATACAATGCCTTGCTTTGATATCCAAACATATTGATCATCATTCTTCGTTGGAACTGTTGTCACTGCTCGAGCTACTTCCAAGACTTGGGTTATTTTGATGAATGTTTTGTTCATTGTGTTGATTGTTTTATTCTTCTTCAACTTCCATCTACAAACATAAAAATAAATTGTAACGACTGTATATACATTGGTGAGAATAATGAAAATTGCAATATTAAATAATATACATCAATGTAAATCGAAAAGAAATGTACCATAGCAAGAATTGACTCATGAACTATACACATTCTTTCAAAACCAAATTTTATGTCATCTTTCAACAATTCATTTGTTGGCACACTTCCATACTTTGTTTCGTGCAAGTTTTATACCCCATAGCAAATCATATATTTAATATAAAATAATTTTTTGTTCTATTAAATATAGAGAGAGCTAAGTAAAACAAGATAGATGCTTACAAATTTCACAATTAATTTCTGATATGCCAACATATGTTGACAACCCATATTTAACCCAATGTCAATCAATTCGTCTGATGGTTCTTCTTTGTATGTTAGCACCTGTTTGAAGACATTCAATGACGATTTTTGTAAAACAACTTAAAATATACAAAAACAAAATCTAGTTAAGTTGTTATAAGGAAGAAACAATTATTCACAAACATAGATATCAACCCTTTTCTTCCTTGTCGTCCTGTTGGATGTGCTGAATGGGTTCCATTTTCTTTTCTTTTCTTCAAGAAAATACTTGAAAATTAATATTTAATGCTAAATTGTTCATTTATTGTACCTAATCAAAAAATTCAATGATTACATATCGCATTTGAAGCACGTCGTTGTTGGGATGGCTCCTCGTGCGATGCAATTATGTCAATTTCTTTAACCATCTCCTTGTACACCTTTTTGGACATTCCTACTGGCATATTTCTTATATCAGCTCATTCATCCTTTGAGATTTTTATAATCTTCCTGAAAATGTAGCATGACAATAAACTATTTAATTTTTATATTTATATATAAAAAGTAAATATAAAAAAAGTGATATTTATAAATGATTGATTTCTAGTAATATATACATACAATTCTAGAAAAACATTTAAAGGAATATTACTTTTTCCATTCCTTCTTTTTTTGTACATTTTTTCTATTAAAATTCTGACATGTCTCTTTGACCAATTCTCTGGAAACTCATCCTGTAGTTTAAATAAAATTTGGTTCTTGGAATCATTGGATTGATTTTTGTGTTGTAATTGGAAAGAACGTCTATACATTCATTCCACTAGATCCCTCAAAGTTTTGTAAAAAAATTTCCCCCTTTTGTTAACCTCCAGCACCACTCTAAATGAGCTAAGGAGCAATTAATTTTCATTTGCATGTTCTATTTTTTTTTCCTTAGAACAACATTCATTTTCTTTGTTGTTGGTCCCTGTAGAATATTAAACATATGTGAATTAATAGATTGTTTGAAACATTTTATCTAATATTTTTAAGTATATTATTAATGAAAATTAAAAAAAGTAACTCATATTGGATCGATAGAATTTTTTCATTCACCTGATTCATCCTTCTGCAATTTTTCCATCGAGATTTTATGCTCTTCTGGTCTTAAATCAGAAATAATCTTATCGAGCTTCGTCATTTTGTGGCTTCGCATGATACACAATAAACAATACATATTAGTTATTAAACTTACACATAGTTTAAAAATTAAAAAATTTGTAAAGAATTTACAAAGAACTTGCCTTTTTTGTTTTTCTCGATGTGCTATCAGTATTTTTGTTACTTGATCTCTTGTCAGCCATTTATTTAGCAATATGAAACCTATACCATACCATTCATTAATATATTTTATACATAAATTCTAAACTTTTCAGGTAAAAATAAAATCAATCAAGAAAATGGTGTGCCTTTCAAACAGTACGCACTGAAGGCGGTGCAGCATGTTCTTATAAACGCACTGCCAAAACAGTAGAAATATCGTACAGTGCTCTCTATCAACAAGGAGACTTGGTGTGTTATATTTTAACCAACGCACCAATTAACACAGAAAAATTAATAAAAAAACTCTACTGTTATTTTTTGTAGCATAAGATGTAATGGAGGAGGCGGTGTGGCATGTTCTTATAAACGCACCGATAAAAGAGTAGAAACATCGTACGATGCTCTCTGTCAACAAGGAAGCTTGGTGCGTTATATGTTAACCGATGCACTGATTAACACATACATAAATTAATAAAAAATTTTTTTATCAAACAATATGCGTCTGGTGCGCTATAATAAAATAGTGCACCGGTGCGCTATTTTACACAGGGTGCACTGTTTAAAAAAACTCTGTTTTTTAAAAAATCATGCAAGGGCCCACATGGATTGGGATCCGACTCTATAAGTCATCTCGCGGGTTATTTTTCATATGCCTATATATATAGCAATACAAATCCTATAAATCTAAAATGAAAAGCTCTAATTGTGAAGTCACAGAAACAAGAAGAAGCAAGGGTTTAACGTAAGAATGGATTTTTTTGGTTTTTTCTGAAAATGCATAGTAAAATTTTTAAATTTTACTATGAATGTATTAAAGCCAACAGAAAATATAAAAAAAAATTATTAGAGTAAAATTTAACATTTTTACTATACTACAGGTTTTTTGTGTGAATCACCAAATGTTTCAAATTATGCTTCTCTAAATAGTGTTTTTGTTTGAAAGTATTTTGTTGCTCCACAGTGCTCTTGTGCTCTCTTGCTCCGAGTATGTCTCTCGTACAAATCCCTCCCTGAATTTTTTTGCAAAAATAATGAAATAATGAATAGCTCTTACTATTTAAAGAATTTATTTATGAAATTAGATTTCTGAATATAATTTTCCGCTCATTTTTCAATTTACCGTTTTTTTTTCACTTTAAAAAAAATAAAGTTGCGCTTTTTTTATTGCAGATATTCGGTACGTTTGTTATGTAACCGCATTGGTGCATCAATTAATAACACAGCACCGGTGTGCAGTAACTAAAATGCATCAGTGCAGTTAACTATACATTAGCACAGATAACAATAAGTCCATTTTTAAGGCACCAAAATTACTTTTAGGTATGTACACCAAAAATTATTGTTGATTTTTCTCAAATGTAGGGAGAAAATCTCATAATTATATTGAATGGAAAATTCTTCAAAATCTAGCTCGTTCCATAATATTTCTCAAATTCCATCGCGGATTTCTCCCTATCCATCTCCAAACGTAATATTTACTTCAAATTTTATTTATATTTCGTTTTTTTTCCCATGAAAAAGTCGTAATTTTCATTAAGTGTAAGGAAAATTACATGTAACATTTGCTTCAGAATGCATCTTGCATATCCAGTAGTGTTCAAAAAATATCAGGAGAGGTCTGTTATAACCATTTTCAGCAGTATAAATATAAAAATATTTACAAAATTGGCACGGATCATGCCCATATAAACATAGATATCATATAATATAAGTCTTTATGGAGAGAATAAAAATATAACAAAGAAAAAACCATAAAGTCCATGTTCAGACAAACTGAACAAGAGGTTCTGGTGCCCCAAAATCCTCTATGAAAGGTCGGTGATAATGCTAATATATGTCTGCTCCCAGGTGTTCTTTTATATGTCAGTGTCCCCATGTTATTTGTGTTGCTTCTTTGGACAAGCGGTTAGCGTCTTGGTTCCTTTGCCTGTAATATGAGTGATAGTAATGTTATCAAATTGATTTTTAAGAGAAATCACTTCATCCAGCAAACTTCTAAGATTTTGTGCATGAAAAATAGCAGTGTTATTGAACCAGTTTATAATGATCTTAGAGTCCCCAAATATTTGTATCATGTTGCATCTCTTCTATAAGGCTAAAACAAGGAGCAGTTTGAGGTAGATGAGTTCAGAATAGTTGTTAATGCCTGGTCCCAGTTCGGTTTTGATCTGATAGAAATGTTCATCAACTAGATATAGTAGTGCGCCTCCACCACAACCTTGATTTTTGGCCACACCATCAAAATAGGCCCAAGGGAATATTTTATCGATGACTTTCGACGTAATAACCCTTTCAGATTTTGAGTGTGTCTCTTCGGGTATGGAGTGCTAGAGGGCTAGAATAGAGTTGTGTATGGTGTGCCAGGGGGTTGATGCGCATTGGAATATGCAGTGGTTTCGAGACAGCCATAGTCCCCAAGTAATCAAGAGAGGCAGATTTCGAACCTTTCTCGAGCTAGTGGCTTGCCACTAATTCTGCCAAGCATGAAGGATGGTGTCCCCTTGTCAATGTAAATGAATGCCCATGTCCTTAGTGATCTGGTTCCACATCTACTTGGCCACAAGGAAATTGAGGAATACGTGAAGAATGTCTTCCACATGTGCCTTGCAGTGCGCACATTGTGAGGGACCATGAATTTAACTCTTAGCCAGATTGTCCTCGGTGGGTGTACAGTTATTAAGGATACACCACATAAAGAGATGGGTTTTTGGGGGGGGGGAGGGGCTTAAGCTTCCAGAGTGGTTTCCACCACCATCCTAGATCATGAGGAAGTTGTGCCTGTGTGACAGCAGCATAACCATATTTAAGAGTGTAGAAGCCTTTGGGAGTTGTGGCCCAGATCAATTCATCATCTGTGTTGATAATCCTAATATGGGATATCTTGAGAGCTCTAATGTACCTATTCCATGTTCCCATCCAATGCTCTGGGATGTTGAGGACAATGGCAGATTTCCACTCTTGGATAGTCCAATTTGAATTATCCCTATTCCCCACCTATCGAAGTCTCGAAATCCCTCGTGTACCATTGCCCACCCTCCAAGCTAGTCCTTGTTTAATGAGAGCTAAAGAATTTTTTATATCCCGCCACACCACTGATGAGAATGTATGGGGATGATGTGTGCATCTGATCCAGTCAAGAGTAGGTGTGGGAGAAATGTATTTGGAATATATGACCACCTGCCATAGACTGTCTGAGGCCGAGAGTTACCACCCCATCTTAGTGGCCAGGGATTTGGAAAAAAGGTTTAGCTCCTTGAGTCCCCAGCACCCCCACTATTTGGGCTTGGAAATTTTCTCCCATTTCACCCATGCAAAAGGTGTGTTAAGCATCCTTACCCTGCCAAAGCAACCATCTACAATTTTTTTGAATACAGTTGGTGACACCTTTAGGTATCCAAGCCAGAGCCATCCAATAGACAGGTATCGCCTCCAACACAAATTTTATGAGGATGAGTCTACCCACTCTCGAGAGCCATTTCTACTTCCATCTGTTGATTCTCTTCTAAATTTTGGCAATGAGCCAATTCCATTCATTGATTCTGTAGTCATTAGGCTTGAGTCTAAATCCCAAATATTTGAGTCCTTCTTCAATGAGACAGTGTTCAAAATTGAATAGATGAAGTGCATGTTGTCTCTCATGTGCAAAGAATTTTGAGAACATAATGGTGGATTTGCTTTGATTGGGGAGCATCCCCGTTGCACTACAGAAAGTGGATAAGAGTTTGTTGAAGCAAATAAAATCCTACAAGAAGCCATCTAAAAATATGAGCACATCATCGAAAAAAATAAAATGAGTCAGGAAAATAGTGTCAGTGATTTTGACTACCATAAGTTGACCCTCATTCCTAATGAAGGAAATGAAGTAGGTGAGGCCTTCCATGATCAGAAGTAAGAGGAGAGTGGATAATGGGCAGCCTTTTCTGAGCCCTCTCCCGGCATGGAAAAACGGGGTGGCAGCCCAATTAATGATCAAGCTGAAGGAGGCAGTGGAGATTTAGCACATAATCCATTGAATAAATGAGTGGGGGAATCCAATGTGAGCGAGTATCAACTGAAGGTAAGTCCAGTTTGCACAATCAAAGGCTTTGGCCAAGTCTATCTTGAGGATGGATAATTTGAGGCTATGGATTTTGATGGAGTGTAGGGATTATTAACTAGTTCCAATGGCCTCGTTGATTTGTCGATGATGGAGGAAGGCGAATTGTTCCTTAGATATATGCTAGGATAAGATAGGTTTAATGAAATTGGCTATAATCTTAGCAATGATTTTGTAAAGGAAGTTACAGAGAGAGATGGGCCGGTAGTCATTGGAAGAAAGAGGCTTGTCCACCTTGGGGATAAGGGCAATAAAAGTAGAATTGAAATAGTCAAACATTCTACATGATAATCTGTGATCTTAAATGGCTAGCAACAAATCCAAACCAGTGAGCTCAAAAAAGGAAACGTAGAATTCAATTGGCCAACCGTCCGACCCAGGGCTCTTGTCCTTTTTGAACCATTCAAGTACTGCTTCAATCTACTCAAGGGTGACAGGGGCATTGAGAACATCTTCATCCTCCTCTTGCACATATCAGGGCAACACTCTTGCTATGCTTATTACCTCACCTATATTAGCAGCCATGTGTTCACTATAGATTTGGGAGAAGTTTCTGATGCCCATATTCGCGAGTTGATGATGAGTCTTAGCCACACTACCATGATGATCGTTAAGTTCCCAGATAGTGTCTATACTTTTTCTACCTTTGGCACACTGTTAAAAGAATTTGGTGTTTTTATCCCCTGCCCTCCAGCCAAATGGCTCTGCTCTTTAGTCACCAGGCTTCCTCCTTGATTCTACGCAGGTGAATTTTCTTAGTTTCCAGCAGGGTGAGGGTGGTTTTGTGCTCCTCCGATGAGTGTCCCCTACCATCCTCATCCAGCAAGGAGGAAATCTCCTAGTCAATCCTACTCAACTCTTCATCTTCTTTAACTTTTTTCTCCTTAGCCCACTTTATGGTCTTTTATTTAATGCTAGATAGGTTGTTGGCTATGACAGATTTAGGTTGGGCATTTAGTTTCCTATGCCAGTGATTCTGGTTCTCCACCACAATATGACGAAACTCAGGTTCCTCGAGCCAAGATGAATTGAATTTGAAAAGGGATTATGGATTCTTGTGAACACCAATAATATAAAGGTAAATGGATGAAGGATCAGGTAAACCACCAGATCCCACCCATTTTCATGCCCTTTCCATCTACGTATAAAGTTTAGCAAAGAGTAAAAATTGATCCAATCGTCTAGCAAGAGTAGCTTTCCCAATCCTATGATTGCACTAAGTAGGCATATTCTTGGCCATCGCCAAATAAATTTGATTGGATCTGTCTAGATATTGCTCAAAGAAACTAGTAAGAAGATCTGGCGAGGTTTGGGGTCCCTAGGATTCTCCATGACCCAATGAGAAATTAAGATCACCTCCCATGATGATATGCTTTCACTTCAATATGGATGACTTCAATAATTCATCCCAAAAAAGGGTTCTACTGTGACAGGGACTGTTAACACTGGAAAATTGTACATAATAAGATGACATTAATTTATTTCAAGCCAAAGGATTTACAGGGCTGGAAGACATTACAGAATCCGAAAATTATTTAAAAATCTCAAAGGTTTGAGGAAAATTTAATTTGAACTAGTCTTAAATGTTATTTGTGCGCATTATCCTTCGAGAAGAGCACTTCTGCGCACCTTTTTGCCCGATATAAGCGCATTCCTGAGAGTGGCAAAATGTCACTATCTGGGACCACACAAATTAAAGGACAAGTCACTCCTTACTTGAAGACACCTAAGGACAGCCACCAACGCCTCCTTAGACACTGTGTGAGCACACAATGGAATATTTGGAGCACACAAAGGAATCATACCCCTCTCATGGTTCACCATCCTCCATGTACCAAGAGAGGGAAGGAGGATTCGAAATCTCCTATATAAAGCCACCATGAGATGAAGAATGGGTGATCACATTGTTATGCTGACCAGAACTGTCTAAGCAATAACAACAGTGTGTGACCCGGAACTAAAGATAGAGGGGACTCAATTGTTGGCCACCCAACAATTTTAGTCTAGTGACAGTAGAGAGAGAGGGAGACTGCACCGAGGCAAGCTTGGGATAAAAACATCCTTGCATCGGGACCTAGAACCATTGTCTAGGGGACTTTTGGCAAGAGGGTAAATTATCACTCTTCTTACTACCAGTGCTCAATAAGAGGGGCCTAGAGCCACCTTTTGCATTATTTTTGTCGTTTGACTCGATCATAGCTTCTGTTTATTTATGTTTATTTTTAGTTTAGTTTTTAGTTTACATTTGCATGCTTTTTCCTCTATATAGTATGCTTATTGACTCCACTTCTTTCTGCATGTTTCCAATAGTTTAATGGGGTAAACCACACCCCTTAAACTGGTGTAATTTCGTACATACGTGCACAAAACACACCACAATAGGATTGGTGACTCCACTAACGTTTTATTGCCAATTTTATGTGGTTGTGCCTTCTTTTTGCAGGAGACCTCTGTCGATGCTATGGAGTGGAGATGAATTTCCCCTGACTTCTCTTGCAGTCCCTAGTTCATCCCAAGTGACATACTAAAGAAGAGAAGCTCCTAAAATTTTTTACTTGCAGGAATTTGCGGGTGTTTTTCCACGCAGACATGCAGGGTGCGCGTTCAGAGTTGACACGCGCGCAAAGAGTGCACCTGTTTCAGCCTTATGCGTGAAAATTAAAAAATGAGAAATTTCTCCCTAACTTATGTCTTTTTCTTCTTTTAAGGTGCTTGGAAGCCTCTAATACACCTACTAGCATTGGTTGTGGTACCCCGCAACTTGTTAAAACTCACTTTTAGCTGTTTTCTGTAGGATTAGTGTTAGTTTTACTTTAAGTTGATTTTTGCAAAGTTCACACATAGTTTAAGTAGGGGGGAAATAATAACTTGCATTCCAAAAAAATTCATGTTTTGCAAATTTTGGTACTTACACACCTAGATAACTAGCCCAAGTAAGTGGCTCAAGAACATGCATGCATAGCTAGTTTTCTTTTTTCTAGTGTAGAATTTTTCAGTTTAGTTCAATTTTTGCACTAGGAATTCCGGGACTAGGATTGAATTGTTTATAGAAGAGAAAGTAATCTCTGCTACCTTTTCACCCTCCGATGATCCTAGGTAAGCATATGAACGCTCCCTATTCACAATTCGCCATATCCCTATAGTTAGTCACATAGATTAACTAGGAAAAACTGAAAGCGGCCCATTATCTGCACATGTTTTCCATTTGAGCCAGGAACAATACAACATAGTTTAAATAGGGGATTTTGTAAAGGATCATCGATATCCACATGTTCAAACTATGTGCTTGTCCACTTTGTGCTCACACACACTCACCCACTAAGTAAAGCAAAGACACCTAAAACTAACTTAAACAAACTCACTAAATTCTCCCCACAGGGGCCACAAAAGAATTTATAACTTAAGTTAGGATCAAGGGGGTAGGCATCCAATAAGCCGCCTTGATCATACATCATATTGAAACATAGAACTTGTGTATTTAGGGAGCTTCAAATCCACCTATCAGCCCACGACAAAGAAAACCTGAGCACGACAGAGATCCGTTTCAGAGGGGGTTAGGCTTAGGCGCAGTGCATGCAGTACCAATTGGGGCTACGTGACCCGGCTGATACTCGGTACTGTTAGCTGACTACCAAGAAGCCCAAGACTCGAACGCTCATGTGGGACGGTGGTTCTTAGTGGCCAAAAACTAGGGCAACATTTACCCTATAGGTGAGGTGTAGGCAAGCGCCAGACCCTCTACTGTTACCTTGGTGGGTTCTATTCGGCTAACTGGGGGCGTCGCCAGCTCTTACGGGACATTGTGCTAGCACTCGCAAGAAATATTCTCAAGGCCCAGTTACTTTTGAGTGTGTGAGGATGCATAGGTATTCTAGGATTTTGAGTATCATACGCAAACGAACAAAAACCACTTTTTTGATTTCTTGGTCACATAGATTAATTTAAAGGGAAATTTATTTTATTTTTCGCTTTGTTTTAAGTATGTGACAAGAAATTTTTTGAATATTGCAACAAGAAACAGTGAAGGAGGCATCCTGAAATATCATTCCTGATCCTAGTTGGAAAAGTGATCACCAAAACTAGGTGGGGGCCACACAGGTGATTTTTTGTCGCAAAGTCTATTTTTAGACATATGGATCATGTTATATAAGTTGCGGGATGCTATTTGTGGATGGTTGGTCAAGTTGGAAAAATAGATGGACTTCTATTTTTAGACATATTGGGCGGAATCTATTTTTATATTTCCAGTCTAAAAATAGATATGTCAAATATTATTAGCTCTTAATAATATTTGGACTCTAAACATAATCTTATTCTCTTGGAGCACTTCAGTTAAGTGCACAGATGTGGCACAGGAGCTGACAGAAGGAATTACACTATTCCTGAGGGTTAAATGGAGCTATTGCATGGATACTTCAGTTAGAACTCAAGTGACAGAGCTTGGTGGAGTTTATTGAGGGAGCTAATGGAGTTGTGTTCAGTTTAACTAATCTAAACATAGTTGAGATATTTGTATCTAGTTTAACTGATCGATACAATTAGCGAGAGTGGCGTGAATTAATTATTAATTAATTCACTAATTATAAACTCATTAATCAACTAAAGAATACATCAGTTAACTTCAGTGCATGGAAAGTTTCAGTGCAGACCAGTGCAAAGATAGGTGAAAGGGCAAGTGTGACTATCCGTTGTGACTATAAGTGATGCATGATTTGCATCCAACACTTAGTAGAGATGCCTATAAAGACTGTGTGAGCAAGGCTGGGGTAATTCATTCTCATCAAGAGGCATTCTTCAGCAGGGATTGTGCAGTAGAGGCAGACTATCAAGTGGCAGAGACTGGAGCATGTGTTTTGCAAGATCTAGCTTGATTAGTGTGTAGCAAGTGGAGATTATACTGAGAGCTTGTGAGGAGCTTTGTATCATGATTGTTACATGATCTCTATGACATATATAATATATAGATAGTTGGGGGTTTTCAACTTTAAGCTTTCCCATTACATAGTGTGTTCATATGTGTGAATTTTTATGGTTTTAATGTGTGCATGCAATTGATTTTATTTCCGCATGTGATGATCAATGGTAGAAGAGATTATGTATTGTGCATGAAGATAAAATAGTGTGTGATCAGGAGAATCTCAGTGGATAACATATCAGTTATTCAAATTTTTACAAAATTTTCTTTGATCATAGACTCTATCTCCTCAAAGTTTTCCAGAATCAAACCTGGGTGACACCTGACAGGTCCCAACAAAACCTCGTCGATCCAGGCCTCTTTTGGACCTCCCCCCATTACCGGGAGGGGTTCCAGGTCTTTTGTCATTCAAGCGTCAAAGACAAAACACTGCCACCATTATCAGTTCGCCCTTTATCGGGGCAGCCGTAGTTGAGAACCCTAGTTGGTATCCCAATACCACACCACATACTACTCCTCCCACGACCACTAGGGGGTAGAGGAGTGCCTCCCATACGGGAAGCCAATTGAATACACAACATCATACGTCGCAGACTAACCATCGTTATAACTGTTATCTCCCTGTAATTTCAGCAGATTGGTGAGACCAAAAATGCGGAGAGGACACTTGAACCACTTTGGGATTCCAGGATCTATCCCTCCTGAATCCGGAGAGGGATCTCTCCAATAAGTGCAAAGATTGATTTATCTTCAAGGCTTTTATGGTATGATATTAGGCTAGTTATTAAGAACAATGGTTTTGTTTTTGTTTTGGATGGTTGAGCATGATTTTTAGTTGAGTGGAAAGTCCTAAATGGAAAGAGTTTCAAAGGTATGAAGTTGCAAGCAATCAGAACGAGCTTTGGCTAATTAGATATATATAACGCTGGTTTTTAGTCCATTGGGCTATGGAGTCATAATAGGGCTTTAATTGTGCAACAATTTCAAGAGTGGTCCAAGGGGAAATTCATCTATATCACAAGATCTCTAAGATAAAATGATGGAATGGAAACAATAAAAGTGTTGAAGGGGTGGAAACAGACACTAATTTCCACTAGGATTTAACAGTCTGTCCAAAAAGGAAAAGCCTTTTAAGTAACTATTTAAAACTGACCAAAGGGAAGGGCTAACCATACACCTCTACGGAAAAGTTCATATTAAAGCTAACTCAATAGACAAACAATCTAGTAATTCACATAATTACTTTCAGAAAGGATGAAAACAAATAAGAGAAACAAAATGCAACTTAAGATCAGATAAGATACTTTTAAATCTAGCCTGCTTTCAGTATACACTTAGGGAAACTTTCAGAATTACCTTTGGAGAAAGAAACTAGAAAACAGGGCACACCATCACTTTTCTAGTCTAACTTTGCTAAGAAAATAATGAAAATAACATTCAAGAATAATGTTTAAAGCAAACAGTAGGACGAGGGAACGCCAACATTCGTAACTGCTTAAATTGTATTGAATCATTCTTAAATAAACAAATTGGAGGAAAACATTGAGATAAAGCTTATCAGTCATAGAAGGGTACTGTAAACAGTAAATCCTAACTCTATGCTTGTTGTTCTTTATCAGAGAATAATGGACAATATGGCATACAATGAAAGGAAAAAAAATAACACAGAAAGAAGCACTTCACCAGTGATATAGACCAGGATCCCAAGAATCAGCTTGTTTATTGATGTCAATCCAGTTACATTCTTCAAGTCCAATGTTTCAGTTCAGAAATCATCTTCACTTCTCAGCCTAACTTATTAGATCACAAACAGAGCTTCAAGAGCCTCTGAACACTATTTACAAGTAGAAGTTTCGAGCAAAAGTATATTTCAAAGTTCTGCAACCAACCCTTTACAATGAGCTCCTCATGAATATTTTATAGGAAAATGAGGAGGTCGAATGAGAGAAAAGATCTATGGGTTCAATTAATACAATTAATGCTTCTCGACCTTTGAGGGGCTCAATGGAGAAGATTACATATATTTTTCTGTATTAATTGATTTACATTAAATATTAAGCTTGCTGAGAAGCTTTTGTTGACTTTTAAGGCTCTGTGTCATCTTGTAATAACTCTGCTGATAGTTTATATTAGCTTCTTTGATGTAATAACTATTCAGCTGTATTGGGGCAGATATGCTCTGTTTTGGTCATAACTCGGCCTCTGTTGAATGCTTTGAGGCTACAAGTGGATTTTAGCTAGCTGAGAGGGATCAATTAGCCTCTGATGTGGCAGTGGAGGCGTTCTCGGTCTGGCAGATATTTTTTATTTTCTTTAAACACTGTTAATTTGATTTGATTCTGGGTTAGGCTTAATCAGGCCTAATTCTGTCTTTCTGTTCTTTAACTGTGTTTAATTTAGTGTATTAGTCTTTTGATTGTTTTTCTTAGTCGTAATCCACCAAAACTGTGTAAACAATCTTCAAATCTTCAGTTCTGCTATGGTTAGGTCTTCAACACTGATACTCTTTACTTGATTTAATTTTTACTGTGTCTTCTTGATGTGCAGGTGCGCAGAAGGTTATTTATGGCATCAATGCTCATGATGCGCTGATGAAACGTGGCATGAAACCCTGTAGATGGCTACTCTTTGATAAATGAAAGCCTGGAGAATTGTCATCCTCGACTTTTATTTTCTTTTTAAAATCATATAAAAAACCTTTAGAACCTGCAAAATACACAAAATATTAAGAAAATCCTGCGTATTTGGATAAGACTGCTTCAAAGGTTGTGGTTAAGAGCGTGGTCATTGGATGAATGCATCCAATAGTGGAGATTCATCACAGAGGTTAAATAGAGGTGGTTTGGAAGAATGGTGGAAAGATTAATTTAGGACCGTTGATCTCGCAAAGATAAACGGTCGGGAGCAATAGTAATAATATAAAGCGAAAGGGTCACTTCATAATAAGATAGGTGGAAATGCAAAGAAAATAGGTTAAAAAAAATTTTGACGGAGGAAATATGCATAGGAGGGGAATTCGGGGTTTCCGAACAGTCGTGGGCCATTGGATCATATTGGCCCTTGAGATCAACAGCAGAGATCGCTTTTAGAAGCCCCTTGGTGAAAGGTAGAGGGTGATAGTGTAATGAGAGGATCGAAGACGAACGCGATAAAAACGCAATGAAAATGGGGAAAGCGGTTTCGGCTTGGGAAACCAGCAGTATCACGCAGGCTTGGGAAACCAGCAGTATCACGCAGCAAAAAGGCATATGGGCAGTTTTAACTTTTTGAACGCGATATGAGTTATCAGGCGACACGTGGCATTTAAAAACGGCCCATATCGCGTGATTTTGGAGAATTAATGCTCGGGCATGAATTTACGCAAAAACGTGCGTTAGCCGTTAGATCTGGGGCCTCAGATCGAACGGTGGGGAGTGAGCGCGATATTGATAAGTTGCGCGAGCGAAACGAGGTGGGGGCAGGAAAGGTGGTTTTAATCTAAGCCGTTGGATCAGAGATTGGACGGCTGATATCAAATCTGGAGGAAGGCAGGACCCATAGGAGTCGGGCCTATCGGGATTATTCTGACCCGTTAGATGAAAACAAATCAACGGCTGAGATTCAATCTGGGGTTAAAATGGAATGATATATGAGGTGGAGAATTGGTTAATATGGGCCCTTGATCTGTAGAGATCAACAATTGAGATTTTGCCAAAAAATATTATAAAGCGGGGTGCATGAAATTTAACCAAGGTCGAGGGGTGCAATCTGGACCATCGGATCTGGACACGTGGACGGCCCAGATGCAATCGGAGGTTCACGATCGGCGAGGGAAAAGGTTGAATGGGCGTCGGTGTGATTGAACGTAGACCGTCGATCTGCAGATCAGATCAACGACGGAGAATGTCTGCAAATCGACGGCAAAGAATGTATCGGAGGAGGCCAATCGGGGGGGGTGAATAAAATATTTTAATGCGCCAATGGAAATCTCCAGATGCGAGATTGCGCAGACCGTCTGATTGGTTCAAAATCAACGGTCGGGAATGGGTTCAACCAATGAATGGGCAGGTCCCTTTATAATATAAAAAAGGCGGATTTTTATTAAATACAAAGGATTATTGGCTTCGGGGCGAGGTTTATTTATAAGGTTTGGCGCTCGATTGCAGGGCCTTTGGGTATATGAAAAGAAGCAGAGGGATAGGGGTTATACGCATAAGAGGGCCAATCGGAATCGGGACGAAGGAGAGGAGCTTTCAAATGCGCCCGATGAAACATTTCCGATGCGAGACTTTATTTATCGTTGATCGGGTTTTTAGATCAACGGTCTTTATCATTTAAAAACATTGAATCGGCTGGTTTAGACAAAAACTTAGGAAAATGGGTTTTTACAAAATGCAAAGGGAATTTTGTATCGGGAAGGTTTATTTACAAGGTTTAGGCGCCCGATGCGAGCTCTTGGGTTATATGAAGCAGCAAAGGGATCGGGGCTTATATATAAGAGGTCTAATCAGATCAGAGGTTTCATAAAACAAAAATACATTGCGCTATTCGATTGTTCCGATGTGATAAGCGCTTTTGGACATAGCGTTTGGTTCCAGTGCTAGGGCATATGGTGGGGAAGTGGTTTAGGACTTAGCCCAAAGGGGCTTAAGCCTATAATGCAAAAATGTGTTTTTTATGATTTTTTCAAGGTTTTTCAATGGATTTAGGGGTTTCGGTAAGGTTTAAAAATGAGTTTTAAACCTTATAAAAAGGGTTTTATGAAGGAAGGAAGGGAATACATGAAAAATAGAGGAAGTGTATGGGGGGAAGGGAGAACAAAATGAAGGTTAATGATGAAGGGAAAAAGGAGTAAAATGAGGGAAAAATGGGGATTTTTGCAGCAGTCTTTTCTTTGGGAAAACAGCAGAATTTTCAGAGTTTTAAGAGGGAAACAGCAGTGAAGGTTAATCAAAGGACATGATCCCTTCATAAGACTTCAAGAGATGACAATTTTGGCAATAAAAATTGTTTCTTGAAGGCTCAAAGAATTATTTAGCCACCATTTGATACGACAAATTTTATAGGTGGCTAACAGTGGCTCCACATGGGGATGGTGCCTTCTTGAAGGCATCAAGAACTTCAGACTTGCATTCTCTGGGGGCTGATCAGTGCCTTATCCATTGGGATACAACTTTCTTTACTTAGATGATCTTCTTTTGTTTGGAAAATGTTAGCAACCATAGAAAAACAATGGATATCTATCTAACAAGCTTTCTACCTACCCAATCCTACTGATCTAACATTTTTTCTTCTTTCAGAGTGCACTTGGATTGGAAAAATATTTTACAAACATTTTATTCTTTTGAAAGCAAAAACTAATCTAATTCTACTCCTTATTTCTTCATGAACTCAGATTAAACAATTGATTTCATTTTCTTCTCTACCTAATATACTAATATGTTAGGATTAAACAGTCTAACATATTTTTATTCACTAACTTCTAAAACAGAAATTTAAAAGCATACAAGTCAGGATTGAACAGTCTGACTTGTTGTTGATCTATGGCATAAAAAACAAGCTGCACATAGATATTATTTTGCAGAAAATTAAATCAAAATGGAAGGCTTAAGATCTGAAAGTTCTGAGCACGACCTTCTCTTTTCTTCAGCTCTGTTTTTTATTTTATTTGAGCTATTTTTTCCTTGTTTTCTGGTTCAAATTTTGAGTTTCTTAGAACCAGTTCTACTTTTGTATTTTGACTCAAATTTAAAACAGATTAGAGTCACTTTTATCTTGAAAAATGAGGTTCAGATTTTGAGCTTGTTTGAACCTTTAATTTCTACCCTAATCTTCCTAACTGATAAGCCAAGATTAAGTTGTTTGGCGAATTGAATTCACTAACCTATCAGCAGTAAATTTAAAACTAATTAGTCAGGATTAGGCTGTATGACTAATTAGAAGTGTGGTTTTCAGGAGTGGCATTTGAGCTTGCACGCTTTCAGATTTTGATTCTCTTTTTTGGTATGGGGCTGTACCTTTATTGTTTTTACAATCTGCCCTCTTTTCTCTCTTTTATTGTTTTTGTATTTTGATTTTTCTGACTTTGAATGCAATGATGGATGAAATATTTATAATGAGAAAAAAGATAAAAAAAACTTTCAAAACATGATAGGATCAAGAGAAGTAATGTTTGTGCATCCTGCCATTGACAGGACCTCCAAACAGTTTAGCTCCGTTCAACTCCTGTAAGAAACCAGCGTTGTTACCAGTAGTAGAATGAATGAGATAAGGGCCAAGCCATAAGTTGTCAAATTTCCCATGCTTTCCCTTGTCTTCTCTCCTTGAGTCCCACTTTAATACTTTGTCCCCAACATTGAAATTGCTAGCCTTTGTTCTCCTATCAAAAGGCTTCTTGATGTTGTCTTTCTTTTGTAATGCTTTGTTATAAACCTTTTCTCTAGTTTGCTGAAGATGAATAGTCTGATTTATTCTTCTGATCACATCATTGTCTCCAGACTGCACCTCCTGAATGAACTTCATAACTGGTACACCAAGGCTGGTCGGAAAAATTGCATCAGTACCATACACAAGCTGGTAGGGTGACATCTCAATAGATTTCTTTAGTGTCAATCTGTCAGCCTAGAGTGCATGAACTAGCTTTGTGTGCCAATACTTCTTTTTTTCCTCCAAAAAATTCTTGATTATGTTCACCAAAATCTTGTTTGAGGATTCTGCTAGCCCATTACCTTGAGGGTAATAAGCAGTAGAATGACCCAATGTAATCTGGTATTTGTGACAGAATTCAACCATCTTCTTAGATCCAAATGTAGCTTCATTATCAATGATGATCTTCCTAGGATAGCCAAATCTAGAGAGGATATGAGTCTCAATAAATTTAATGATGACAGAGTCATTGGCTTGCCTAGAAGGGATGGCTTCTATCCATTTGGTAAAGTAGTCTGTTGTAGTGAGAATCCATTTATGTTGGGCAGATGAGGGTGGATGGATTTCTCCTATGAAGTCAAGTCCCCACTGTTGAAATGGAGCTTCAACAGTGATTGGATGCAGAGGTAAGGGCAGCAACTTTCTTTTGCCTTCAAAAATTTGGCATTTATGACAGGCAATGATCATTTTATGGATGTCTAGAAAGAGTGTGGGCCAATAGTAACCATCCCTAAGGATTTTTTTGGCTGTTGTCTTCCAGTAGAGGTGGCCTCCACATTCTCCTTCATGGAATTTGTGCTTAACCTTCTCTGCATCATACTCAGGCAAAAATTTAAGCAATATACCACTTGCATTTTTCCAATAAAGACATTTATCTATAATGCAGTAGTTTATAGCTTTTAACTTCAAAAACCTTGCCTTTTTTTTTGATAAACCAGGAGGTGTATTCAAATTAAGAAAAACATATAGAATATCAGCATACCAAGAGGAATTCATAAAATGATCTTCAAAAATTGGAGTTGAGAGTTCCTCTTGTTCATCTAAAGCATCAATCATATTAATATCAAGAACTTCAAAATTGGATTCAGCCATTAATCTAGCTAGACCCTGGCCTTTAATTAGTTTAGTGGGCTTGATTTCTAAGTCATATTCAAGTATTACTGCTATCCACTTACCTCTCTTACCATCTAGGTCCTGTGTTAGAATGTCTTTCACAACTGAATTTGGGACAAAGACAATGATGTGGGAGTGCAAAAAAGTATACTCTGAAGTCTTTTAAAGCTTTGACTAAGGCAAAGGCTTGCTTTTCCATGATGTTGTACTTTAGGGGTGCATCTCTCAAAGCCTTGCTAAAGAATGCAATAGGCTACTCTTGTCCTTGTGGATTTTTCTATAATAGGACAGCAGCTATTGTATGTTCTGATGCAAATGAAAAAATATAAAAATCTTTTGAAAAATCAGGACTTATTAGAATTGGTGTTTTAGTTAATGCTTGTTTAACCAGTTCAAAGGAATTCTTTGCTTCCAAGGTCCATTTAACCCCTTGCTCCTTCTTTAGCATGTTTGTAATATTTCTAAGGAGCTCAGCCAAGTTGGGTATGAACCTTCTCAGGAAATTAATCTTTCCAATGAAATATTGTAGTTCCTTGATGTTTCAAGGATGAGAGATTTGCAATATGGCCTTAATCCTCTTTGGGTCTATATTTATCCCCTCTTCGAAAATGATGTGCCCAAGAATTTTACCTTCTTGGAGACTGAATAGTGTTCTCTTAGGGTTTAAAGATATCCCAAACTTTCTGCATTTCTCAAAAAAATTTCTTAAGTGTTCTAAGTGCTCTTCATCGGTCTTTTAAAACACAGTGACATCATCAAGGTAAATAATGATGAAGTAGCCCAATTCTTCCGAGAATGCAATATCCATGACTCTTTGAAAAGTAGCACCAGCATTCATTAAACCAAAGGGCATTTTCACATACATGAAAGTGCCCCAAGGTGTAGTAAAGGTTGTCTTTAATTGATCATCAGGATGAACTAAAATCTGATTGTATCCTGAGTAGCCATCAAGCAAAGAAATTCTTTTAGACCCAACTACCCTTTATAAAATATGGTCCATCTTGGGTAAAGGGTATTTGTCCTTTAGTGATGCTTTTTTTAAGTCTCTAAAGTCTATACAAAGCCTAATCTCTCCTATTTTCTTCCTAACTGACACAAGATTAGACACCCACTCAGAATATCTAATAGGGACAATAATACCAGCTTCATACATTTTCTTGATCTCCTTCTCAACCAAAGGTAACTGAACAGGGTTTATTCTTTGCAGTTTTTGTTTAAATGGCTTTTGGTTTTCCTTGAGAGGTATCTTGTGTTGAATTATTTCAGTGTCATTGGATTTCAGATCCTCATAACTCCACGCAAAAACATCAGAAAATTCTTTAAACAACTCTATGTATTTGAGTTTAATCTGAGCTGGCAAAGTCTTAGACAGTTTGATCATCATTGGTTTCTGTTCACTGCCTATATTACACTCTTCAACTTCAGTCTCGACATGTTCCAGTTTTGGCTTTTTGGCCACATCGTTGAAATCAAACAACTCTTCTAAAGGGGCCAGACCTTTTGGAAAACCCTGATTGTTAGACTGTAGAGTTTCTAAGTCTTCTATTTCTAACTCTACAATCATTCCTATTGTGTTTTCAAGTTTGCTAGACAACATATTTACATCAGCAACCTCAGGAAACTTTTCTTCTTCATCAAGAAAATTTTCCTCACTAGAGCAGTCTGTTTCATAGTCTGAATCCGAAATGGGTAGTTCGAATTCATTCTGAACTGAATGAAGTCTTCTATTTGTTTGTCTCCGTCAAACACTTGCCAATATTTCACATTATCAGGGATAGCTGGTCTGAATTTAATTTGAGTTGTACATTGTTTGGTTTCAGATGGCGTTAAACATGTTCTAGAAACAAAAGCTAAATTGTGGGCCATGATATTCCTTTTTCTTGGGACAAAAATCAATTGGGATTCATCAAAGGTTTTCAATAAATCCACGACATCGTTTCGATAGGCTCTGAGTCTAGGGTGATTAGCGTTGTGTTCCTCGTTTACTTGCCTAATGATTAACTTCAAATCCCCATGCACTTTAATTCTTTTAGCTCCTAACTTCTTCAACAAATGTAAGCCTAAAAGAAGGGATTCATATTCTGCTATGTTATTTGAACATTGAAAGTTTAATCTATAGGAATGACCTTCTGTGTGATTATTTTCAGTGTTGCGTATCCAGACCCCTGCACCAGCATTTCTCCTAGTGCAAGACCCGTCAAAGTTCATACTCCACAGAGGACTAGTCTCGGGTTCATCAGTTTGTTTACTATCCTTTTCAACTAAAGTGTTATCGAATTGTTTTTGAAGGTTAGAAATCTGTTGAATTTGTTACAACTCCTCTAGTTTTTCATTGTATTGAGGAATAATTTCTTGACTCTCAAGGTTTAAAAGCAATGGATGCATGATCTGTAGCTCAAGACCTGTGTTTAGTTTGCTAGAGTTTACAGGTTCAGCAAATTGTTTTGACATTTATGTGTTATCTACCTCCTCCTCTCTATCTGCCATTAACTCTATTAAAGTTACTTGTTCATCCAATATTTCATCATTAAAAAGGATAAATGAATCAAGGCATGTGTTTACAGAATAAAGGGGAGAGTTTTGCAGTCTGTCTTGGCTAGTAACCATGTACTACAATAGGGACTCCCTATAAAGTCTTCTAGTCTGATTGAAAATAGGGATGGTCGCATAGGTCATGTCCATCTGCATAGTTCCTTGTAACTTAGCTCCCCAAGACCTAGATAACAGCATGCCATATTTTGGGGGTACATCAGCCACTACAATATCCATGACTAAACATTTGGCTGGAATCTGTGCTAATTTTACACAGAGGTCTTCGATTAATCCTAAACATTTCACTCTGCTTGAGTCAAAGGATTAAAGATCTTTGTATGGCCTAGTGATTTCGAGGCCTAGGCTCTCCATTACAGCTTTGGGCATTAAATTGTGCAGGCCCCGGAATCGTGCATAGCATTGTGTACAATTTTGTCATGGATGTTTAAACTTACATAAAAGGGAGGAACTGGTCCCTCTTGATATCTACCTTCAATATTAGCACAAAAAATGAGCTCTGGCTGGTCATCATTAACATTAACAATATCGTTATTCTCTTCCATGTTTAAAGCCTTCAAAATTTGGGTTCTATATACATTTTGGGCAGCTAATTCTGTGAGAGGAATAGAGATTTTGATTCTGGAAATTTCCTGCTCTAAAATAAAAGGCATCTGATTCTTTGAAGTGCTTGTTTCAGCCTTATTTACTGCCACTCTATCAGCAAAATCAGTTTGTTGATTTCCTTTATTTACATTTGACAAAATTGTTTTAACAGGAGTACTCGCTGAGGTACTAATACTGCTGAGATCTGCACTTCGTTTTTCATTGTTTTGAGTGCCTTTCTCCTTGTTTTTATCAGAATTTACAGCCACTGTCTTGTATTTCTATTTAACAATTTTGGGTTTATTTACAGTGTTGTTTTGTGAATATTAGTCAGAGGTTTTGTTGTTGGGGGTTTCCAAATTCTTTTTACTTCTAAGGTCATATTCCTTTGTTGTTTCTATGATGAAATTTTCCATTTCCTGATAGTAATATTCATCTTCTGGTCTCTTTTCATCATAGGGTGTATATAGACCTTGTTTTCTATCATAATGAATTTCAAAGTCATCATTATCTACTCCCAACATATTGATATCGTCTTCCTCTGTTTGATCTAACATTTCTTCAACCTCACTTACATAGTTTTGATGGAAAGGAGGAGTGATCTGCTGATCATCCTCCCTTGGTCTATTTTGAGGTTGGTTTCTCCTAAGATTCTGATTCTGGTTCTGATTTCTGTTTTGAGGAGCAGCTTGGTTTTGACTAGCTTGTGCTCTCTCAAGTATGCTCATATTTTTCATCATCTCCTCCATCATTATTTCCATCTTTGAGCTAGATGTGGAAGGTGTGGATTATTCTCTGAAGGACACTCTCTTCTCATTCTTCATTCTTGCTCTTTTCTCCATTAAATTAACTTCCACAGCAAGAGCTCCTTTTTGCATATCTTCAAGGGTTAAGGGATCTCTTTCTCTCAGCTGATAGGCCATCTTAGGATCAAATATTTCAGGAAACTTGTTTAAAGCTGAGCCTTGTGGAGGTTTTAGGTCTAGGGGAAGGGCATTATAAACGCTGTTAAACCTAGCGCAATAGGCCTGTACACTTTCCCTTGCATTTCTTTGGAGATTCTTGTAATCAGAAAGTATTTGAAGAGGGTTTTTCCTTACTTCCCATTTTTTTAAGAATGTTTGATGGAAGGCTTGGAGATCATTGATACTATGAGGGGCTAAGCCTTTGAACCATTTTTGTACTTCTCCCCCTAAACTCTGAGCAAATAGTCTGAGTTTGACAGATTCATCATCAATTTCATTTCTGTCAAAGTAGTCATTCATCTTATCCACATGTTGTGAAGCAGTAGTAGCATTACTGGCATCATACAATGGTATTTTGAACTGATAGTCCTGTGGAAGATTGACTAATGGCAAAGGAAGGACCAACGGGGCATACCATGCTGCCATGATAGGGGGTGGAGGTGGATTTACAAGAGGTGGATTAACAAGAGGGAAAGTGGGCTGAAATGTTGTGGTTTGGACAATGGATGTATGAGGAATAGAGGTGGATGTACCAGCAATAGATTGTTGAGCTGATCTTGGATGAGAGACACCTAAATTGAAAAGGAAATGTAAATCAGGTGGTGTTGTTTCTCTACTACCAGGATGTTCACTTGTTTCCGGGGATGAAAGTGAAGACTCTGAATCTAGCTGATCTCAATCATTAAGCGACCTAGTTATAAATGGATTTCTTAAGTCAACTTATGATTGTTGTAGATCTGCAAGGTTTTTAGGAACTGAATTAGTTCTCAAGGGTGATCTGAAAACGTTAATCTTAGGAGACTTCCTAAGGATACTTTCAGGGTTATCAACTATCTCAGGTGGGTTTGGGTCAGGGTAGGCTCTAGTATGAATCTTTCTAGGAGCCACTATGTTGTGTTTTTCAGACCCAAATGATCAAGAAAATTTTAACCAAATATGACAATCTGTAAGGGGAAAACAGATCTTTTAAACAAGAAAATTTTAATCATAAAATCCTCTAACTGAGTTCAAATGATGTTATAATGATAATGGGTCTTCCCAGTGGAGTCTTAAGGTCTATTTAGGATTGTGGAGTCGCCAAGTGGAATTTTTTAGCTCTTTCTGAGGTAAAAGGTTTTATGGTCCACACCATGTTTATTGAATACCAATCTGAAATATTATTGGGTTTTTCTGAGTTGATTTTCTGTCCTATTGGTTCTTAAAAGTATCTTAAATCTGTTTCAACACTTAGCTACGGTGATGAGACAAAGACAGTCTGCTCTTATGGCTAAGCTAGCTGATCCTTCAAGGTTTGATAAGCTCTTATGAGAATCCTAAGGTGTCCTTAGTTTATCATTGATTCAATCAAGTTTTATCATGATTACCATTTTCTTGGTAGTGCTTGAAGAGGCTACTTGTACTCACTGAACACTGAAATGTTTGGCCAGAAATTTTATGCCTGGTGGGCTAACTGGCTAACAGGACAGAGATCATTTCAGCAGATTGGTGAGACCAAAAATGCAGAGAGGACACTTGAACCACTTTGGGATTCTAGGATCTAACCCTCCTGAATCTGAAGAGGGAGCTCTCTAATAAGTGCAAAGATTGATTTATCTTTAAGGCTTTTATGGTATGACATTAGGCTAGTTATTAAGAACAAGGGTTTTGTTTTTGTTTTGGATGGTTGAGCATGATTTTTAGTTGAGTGGAAAGTCCTAAATGGAAATAGTTTCAAAGGTATGAAGTTGCAAGCAATCAGAACGAGCTTTGGCTAATTAGATAGATATAACGTTGGTTTTTATTCCATTGGGATATGGAGTCACAATAGGGCTTTAATTGTGAAACAATTTCAAGAGTGGTCCAAGGGGCAAGTCATCTATATCACAAGATCTCTGAGATAAAATGATGGAATGGAAACAATAAAAGTGTTCAAGGGGTGGAAACAGATACTAATTTCAACTAGGATTTAACAGCCTGTCCAAACAAGAAAATCCTTTTAAGTAACTATTTAAAACTGACCAAAGGGCAGGGCTAACCACAGACCTCTGTGGACAAGTTCGTATTAAAGCTAACTCAATAGACAAAAAATCCAGTAATTTGCATAATTACTTTCAGAAAGCATGAAAACAAATAAGAGAAACAAAATGCAACTTAAGATCAGATAAGATACTTTTAAATCTAGCCTGCTTTCAGCATACACTTAGGGAAACTTTCAGAATTACCTTTGGAGAAAGAAACTAGAAAATAGGGCACACCATCACTTTTCTAGTCTAACTTTACTAAGAAAATAATGAAAATAACATTCAAGAATAATGTTTAAAGCAAACAGTAGGACGAGGGAACGCCAGCATTCCTAATTGCTTAAACTGTATTGAATAATTCTTAAATAAACAAATTGGAGGAAAACATTGAGATAAAGCTTATCAGTCAGAGAAGGGTACTGTAAACAGTAAATCCTAACTCTATGCTTGTTGTTCGTTATCAGATAATAATGGAAAATATGGCATACAATGAAAGGAAAAACAATAACACAGAAAGAAGTGCTTCACTAGTGATATAGACCAGGATCCCAAGAATCAGCTTGTTTATTGATGTCAATCCAGTTACATTCTTCAAGTCCAATGTTTCAGTTCATCAATCATCTTCACTTCTCAGCCTAACTTATTATATCACAAATAGAGCTTCAAGAGCCTCTGAACAATATTTACAAGTAGAAGTTTTGAGCACAAGTATATTTCAAAGTTCTGCAACCAACCCTTTACAATGAGCTCCCCATGAATATTTTACATGAAAATGAGGAGGTCGAACGAGAGAAAAGATCTATGGGTTCAATTAATACAATTAATGCTTCTCGGCCTTTGAGGGGCTCAATGGAGAAGATTACAGATATTTTTATTTATTAATTGATTTACATTAAATATTAAGCTTTCTGAGAAGCTTTTGTTGACCTTTAAGGCTCTGTGTCATCTTGTAATAACTCTGCTGATAGTTTATATTAGCTTCTTTGATTTGTAATAACTATTCAGCTATATTGGGGCATATATGCTCTGTTCTGGTCATAACTCGGTCTCTGTTGAATGCTTTGAGGCTACAGGTGGATTTTAGCTAGCTGAGAGGGATCAATTAGCCTCTGATGTGGCAGTGGAGGCGTTCTCGGTCTGGTAGATATTTTTGATTTTCTTTAAACATTGTTAATTTGATTTGATTCTATGTGTTAGGCTTAATCAGGCCTAATTCTATCTTTCTGTTCTTTAACTGTATTTAATTTAGTGGATTAGGATTTTGATTTTCGTTCTTAGCCGTAATCCACCAAAACTTTGTAAACAATCTTCAAATCTTCAGTTCTGCTGTGGTTAGGTCTTCAACATTGATACTCTTTACTTGATTTAATTTTTACTGTGTCTTGTTGATGTGCAGGTGTGCAGAAGGTTCTTTATGGCATCAATGCTCATGATGCACTGATGAAACGTGGTATGAAACCCTGTAGATGGCTACTCTTCGATAAATGAAAGCTTGGAGGATCGTCATCCTCAGATTTTATTTTATTTTTAAAATCATATAAAAAACCTTTAGAACCTGCAAAATACACAAAATATTAAGAAATCCTGCGTATTTGGATAAGACTGCTTCAGAGGTTGTGGTTAAGAGCGTGGTCGTTGGATGAATGCATCCAACGGTGGAGATTCATCACAGAGGTTAAATAGAGGTGGTTTGGAAGAATGGTGGAAAGATTAAGTTAGGACCGTTGATCTCTCAAAGATCAACGGTCGGGAGCAATAGTAATAATATAAAGCGAAAGGGTCACTTTACAATAAGATAAGCGAAAATGCGAAGAAAATAGGTTAAAAAATCCTTTGACAGAGGAAATATGCGTAGGAGGGGAATTCGGTGTTTCCGAACAATCGTGGGTCGTTGGATCATATTGGCAACGGCGGAGATCGCTTTTAGAAGTCCCTTGGTGAAAGGCGGAGGGCGATAGTGTAATGACAGGATCGAATGCTGGCCGTTGATCTGCAGAGATCAACGGCGGAAGACGAACGCGATAAAAACGCAATGAAAATGGGGAAAGTGGTTTCAGCTTGCGAAACCAGCAGTATCGCGCAGCAAAAAGGCAGATGGGCGGTTTTAAATTGTCGAACGCTATATGTGTTATCAGGTGACACGTGGAATTTAAAAACTTCCCATATCGTGTGATTTTGGATAATTAACGCTCGGGCATGAATTTACACGAAAACGTGTGTCAGCCGTTAGATCTAGGGCCTCAGATTGAACGGTGGGGAGTGAGCGCGATATTGATAAGTTGCGTAGGCGGAATGAGGTGGGGGCAGGAAAGATGGTTTTAATATAAGCCGTTGGATCAGAGATTGGACGGCTGAGATCAAATCTGGAGGAAGGCAGGACCCACAGGAGTTGGGCCTGTCGGGATTATTCTGAACCGTCAGATGAAAACAGATCAACGGTTGAGATTGAATCTGGGGTTAAAATAGAATGATATATGAGGTGGAGAATGGGTTAATATGGGTCGTTGACCTACAGAGATCAACGACTGAGATTTGGCCAAAAAAAATTATAAATCGGGGTGCATGAAATTTAACCAAGGTCAAGGGGTGCAATCTGGACCGTCAGATCTGGACACGTGGACAACCCAGATGCAATCGGAGGTTCGCGATCAGCAGGGGAAAAGGTTGAATGGGCGCTGATGCGATTGAACATAGACCATCGATCTGCAAATCAGATCGACGACAGATAATGTATCGGAGGAGGCCAATCGGGGGGGTGAATAAAATATTTTAACGCGCCAATGGAAATCTCCCAATGCGAGATTGCGTAGACCATCTGATTGGTTCAAAATAAACGGTCGGGAATGGATTCAACCAATGAATGGGTGGGTCCCTTTATAATATTAAAAAGGCAGATTTTTATTAAATACAAAGGATTATTGGCTTCGGGGCGAGGTTTATTTATAAGGTTTGGCGCTCGATTGCGGGGCCTTTGGGTACATGGAGAGAAGCGGAGGGATCGGGGGTTATACGCATAAGAGGGCCAATCGGAATCGGGACGAAGGAGAGGGGCTTTCAAATGCGCCCAATGAAACATTTCCGATGCGAGACTTTATTTATCGTTGATTGGGTTTTTAGATCAACGGTCTTTATCATTTAAAAACATTGAACCGGCGAGTTTAGACAAAAATTTAGGAAAATGGGTTTTTACAAAATGCAAAGGGAATGTTTTATCAGGAAGGTTTATTTACATGTTTTAAGTGCCCGATGCGATCTCTTGGGTTATATGAAGCGGCAAAGGGATCGGGGCTTATATATAAGAAGGCTAATCGGATCGGAGGTTTCATAAAATAAAAAGACATTGCGCTATCCGATTGTTTCGATGCGATAAGCACTTTTGGACATAGCGCTTGGTTCCAGCGCTAGGGCATATAGTGGGGAAGTGTTTTAGGACTTAGCCCAAAGGGGCTTAAGCCTATAATGAAAAAATGTGTTTTTTATGATTTTTTCAAGGTTTTTCAATGGATTTGGGGGTTTCGGTAAGGTTTAAAAATGAGTTTTAAACCTTATAAAAGGGGTTTTATGAAGGAAGGAAGGGAATACATGAAAAACAGAGGAAGTGTATGGGGGAAAAAGAGAACAAAATGAAGGTTAATGATGAAGGGAAAAAGGACTAAAATGAGGGAAAAATGGGGATTTTTGCAGCAGTCTTTTCTTTGGGAAAACAACAGAATTTTCAGAGTTTTAAGAGGGAAACAGTAGTGAAGGTTAATCAAAGGACACAATGCCTTCATAATTCTTCAAGAGATGACAATTTTGGCAATAAAACTTCTTTCTTGAAGGCTCAAAGAATGATTTAGCCACCATTTGATATGACAAATTTTATAGGTGGCTAACACTAACCATAACTTTGTGCCTTCACACACTGCAATGGCGTCAACCTCTCAGTCACCTTTCTTAGCTTCATTGAATATGCTCGATTTAATCAAGCTAACGAATGACCCCATCACACACGATCCTACATGGCCTCTCATGCCCACGAAGCTCCCTTCGGATATACCAAAGTTTGAAGGCAAGCAAGCGGAAGACCCAGGTAATCATGTCATGAACTTTCACCTGTGGTGCTCATCGAACAACATCATTAACAACACTATTCGATTGCGATTATTTCAACGCACTCTTACAGGAGTAGCCGCAAAGTGGTACGTGGAGAAACCCTCAGCTTCACATGGAATCTTTAGCGCCCTCGCTACCGCATTCCTAACATATTTTCAGTTACCCATTCACCAAGATTCCGAAATGGAATTACTGACGCATTTTAGACAAACCTCCGTCGTCCGTATCTCAGACGATCTCCATGAATGGAGGCAGCGCCGCAGTTTATGTAAAGCTAAACTCGACAACCACGTTCTCTTATATTTTTTCTTGAAAACTCTTACGGCAGATATTTCAAAAGATGTGGTGCAGCAGAATCACACATCTGAAGAGGACACAATCATCAAAGCCCTAAATCTTGAACTGATTTATACGTAGTCAAGATACACTTTCAACATCCTGCCTAACTTCTCGCGCCTGAAAACTTATCAAGAATTTCCAGGCACGTCGAACTCTGCAGATGGGCCAATTGGGTCATTGACCCAAGGTTACCTAGGCAGAGGCAGTCAAAACCTCGGTTACACATACATCTCTACCCAAAATGTGCCTCAACCCGGTTTTCAAATTCATCATATGCCTCAGCAAAATTTGACCAATAGGGTGCCAACGTATCACCAGGGAGGACCTTACCCTTTGGCTCAGGGGAATCAGTACACAGAAAGAAACGCTGACGAAAGAACTCCCCTCTAGCAGTTAGGTGTAAACATAGGACCACATTACGCACAGTCTCCAGCACATGACCCACCTTTGCAAAACAATGCACAGGTGAGATTTTTGCAGTCGTCCCAAAAAAATCACACCAATACAATTAGGAGAACTACCCTCCTAATGTGGTGAATAAAAAATCCAAAAACAAGCCAAAAGGGAACCCTGGACAAGGGGGCAGCAACCAACAGCACCCACCGCGATCCTAGGCTGGAGGTGACTCCAACCGGAATCAGAACCAGGAGCCAAGCAATGCCCAACGGCAGAGCAAGAGGCCACCTCTTCGAACAAACCATTCCTGTTCGATATGTGGTGAGTACGGTCACTATACTCACCACTGTCCCAATCTCCCAGAGCTAAAGAAGATACAGAGTAACTGAGGACAAGGAGGATCTTCCCAACAAATAGTTGTGATGCAAGATCCTTTCCCCAATCAAGGGACGGTAAGCACTCACCAGCAAAACCCAGACGACTCCGGGAAAAGCAACCGTGAAATCTACATGACTGGAGAAGATATTTTTTTCCACACATGGAATTGCAACTATGACACCCCACTAGACACCAATATGTCAGGGGCAAGTACCAGTGCACCGACTACACCTTTGACAATTTTAAAGATGCTTATAGAAACATCGCTAAAAATGGAAAAGGGACCTAATAGGCGAGCAGGAAACTACTCCAAAGCGGCCCATAATTATAGCATTGTGGATATTTTATCACAATCTCCCACTGCTATGTCAACTCTGGAAGTACTGCAATCATGCCTGAAACAACGAAAATCCATACTTTCCACGTTAGGCACTATCGATGCTGATGATACGTGCCTAATGGATTTTGACTTAGAAAAAGCCACCCCTAGGCTTCCTTCCATGGTCACGTTCCAAATACTAGTGTCGGTACATAATATCACTATCCACCTATGTGTCATAGACGAGGGTGCATCCACATGCATCATGTCCAAAAAAATTTGGCAGAAGTTAGGTTCTCCCGAGCTAAAACCCTCAGTCATCACGCTTCGAGCATACAACGGTCGTCCCTCGACTCCCGTCAGCCTCTACCAAAATGTCCCGGTCTGTTTACCTGGAAAGACAATCCACATAGACATTGAAGTATTGGATGCTCACTTGGATTACAATATACTCCTTGGGTGGAGTTATATGTACACCATGTCTACCATAGCCTCCTCTGTCTTCCGCACTATGATGTTCCCCCACAAGGACCGCATCATTACTGTAGACCAACTGACACACAGCGAGAAGCGTCCCCTAAAAAACAATAATTTAATCCTACCCTATGTAGGTACATCTATAGATATGATTTCATGGTACCAATAATATGGCCCCAGCCAATTAAAACCGTCATCCGTTTTAGGGTCATTCCTAGGAGATCCTCCCATTATCCCTGAGTCATCACCAGATGTCACAGGGGCTCCAGTGTGCATGATGTCCACATAAAGTGCCGAAGCTAGTCAGGACATGGACATAAGCAGTAACGACACCGAGGCATCGGCCATGGTAGCCTCCCTAGCTTACGCCTCCTCCCAAGCCTATGCCTCCTCCCAAACCCCTTTCCTCTACCCCCCAACTAGCTTCGTCTCCCAGAAGGTTTTGGCAACACTGGTGATACCCAAATATCATTGGCATTCCCAATTTGGTACCTCATTCCCCCTTCAGGAATAGCAGCAACCCACATTACTACCACAGGTTTGAAGCCCCTCAGTCCCGAGGAGCCCCCACCCGACCAAAAAATAGTTGAGACCACCCCTGCAAAGGAAGTTCCCATTTCAAAATCAGTGATCACAGCTAGGAAATACGAGAAGAGAGGAAAGAATATGGTGACCCCCACCATACAGCGGGAATCACCAACCTGCACCATATGTGACGTAATAGGTAACCCTACCCATATCTGTCTGGAGCTGGATGAATTAAAACCACTTCTTGGCTCCGAAACAGACATCACGACGCCGCGTTCCCATAAAAAGGAACCTACCACCAAAGGTAAAGGTAGAGCGATGCGTACCAATCCCGCATATGCCCTCTGCGGAAACTATGGGCATTATACCCACAATTTCCCAGAGATCTCACAATATAGGGATGCTTTACATGCCATCGAGCGATCCTATCAAGAGGATCCCTCCATCCAGTCTATCGGAGATTAACCTCATATCATCCTGTACCTACAGGAAGAGCAACAATCACCTTAAAGGATCCCCACCAGACCCCCTCCCCCAATCGAAAGGTGCGTACTTTGTGATGAACTCGATCATTTCATCATTGACTGCCCAGCTTTGGAAATGTTCCAATGATGGTACCCAGACCATATATTATATCACGTCGAAATGGATGTCCCATATTCGTCAGATATGCGGTGACAACCACCCAGTATGTCGTTGTCACTACATACCACGATTATGCACAGCTCTGGCTTGTATGCGATCAACCATAGTCCGCCTCTCCCGAGAAGATGGCACAGACTCAGAGTCCATGAATAGTTCAACAACTCAAGAGAAGGTGACAGAGAGATTCATCCAGTTGTGGCTAACTGAAAGATGACCAACTAGGGAGATTCATCCCCCACCAAACGCTGACGACACGACACACCATATATGATTCATGTCATCATGCATCAGAACCATGACTCAAGTTGTCTTCTCATCTACCATAGGTTTCGAGTCAGCTGAAACTACAAGAGTAGTTGTCCCTACAACATTGCAGACCCAATCTATCTGCACTCTATCGACCGCGTCTGGTTCCACCACATCCACGATGGAATCCTTCTTGTATCTCTCAAATAGCTCTACATGGATTACCCCCATTCAGCATAACCCTACACAGGAACAATCCCCCTTTAGGTCCTTGTTTCATTTGGATGAGGATATCCTAGAGGCCATTATGGAGTTATATTACCCATGGGATTCAACGCATCACCGTTCGCTTTTTCTCCCCAAGAAAACGTTCAATCCTAACAAGACAAACAAACAAGAGATCCATGCAATCGAATCCAAAGATTTCCTGCCATTAGGGAAAGTCGATTGGTTCAAAAACCCCATCCTAGTGCCCGACGTCTTTGAGGAAGGAAACATGTTGAATATCTCACCTACCATCAAGGTAAACATATCCCAAAATCTGGCAAAGGTAGAAGAAATCTCACTGGGGGCAGCATGCTCTCCAGAAAAGATAACCTCTTACACCAAATTGTTACAAGAGTATAGAGATATCTTTGCGTGGGACTACTCATAAATGCCTGGGCTCAATCCTACGATCGTAGAGCACCATATCGACACTTGGCCTGACGTACCTCCAGTGCGCCAGAAATAATGTCAACTGCACCCCTCTAAGGTAAAAGCAATAAAGCGAGAAATCAACAAGCTTCATGCAGGTCTCTCTCTCTCTACGCATGATACAGAAAAGAAACTATAATGTATTTTGGCTATACAGTACTTCCTAGACCTCACACATTAGGGGGAAAGTGTTAACACTGGAAAATTGTACAACAGAAGATTACATTAATTAATGTCAAGCCAAAGGATTTACAGGGCTGGAAGACATTACAGAATCTGGAATGTATTTAAAAATCTCAAAGCTTTGAGGAAAATAAAATTTGAACTAGTCTTAAATGTTATTTGCATGCATTATCCTTAGAGAAGAGCGCCTTCTACATGCCTTTTTTCCTGATATGCGCCCATTCTTGAGAGTGGTGAAATTTCACTATCTGGAACCACACAAATTAAAGGATAAATCACTCCTTACTTGAATCCGCCTAAGGACAGCCACCAACGCCTCCTTAGACACTATGTGAGCACACAATGGAGTATTTGGAGCACACAAAGGAATGATACCCCTCTCTTGGGTCACCATACTCCATGTACCAAGAGAGGGAAGGAGGATTTTAAATCTCCTATATAAAGCCACTATGAGATGAACAATGGGTGATCACATTGTTATGCTGGCCAGAATTGCCCAAGAAATACCAGCAGTGTGTGACCCGGAGATGAAGATAGAAGGGACTCAATTGTTGGCCACCCAACAAGTTCAGTCCACACAGTAGAGAGAGAGGGAGACTTCACCGAGGAAAGCTTGGGATAAAAACATCCTTGCATTGGGACCTAGAAACATTGCCTAGGGGCCCTTTGGCAAGAGGGTAAAGTATCACCCTTCTTACTACCACATCTCAATAAGAGGGGCCTAGAGCCACCATTTGCATTATTGTTGTCGTTTGACTCATTCAGGGCTGCTATTTATTTATGTTTAGTTTTAGTTTAGTTTTTAGTTTACATTTGCATTCTTTTTCCTCTATATAGTATGCTTATTGACTCAACTTCTTTCTGCATGTTACCAATAGTTTAACGGGGTAAACCACACCCCTTAAACTGGTGTGATTTCATACATACGTGCACCAAACACACTAGTGTGATTTCGTACATACGTGCACCAAACACACCGCAACAGAGACCATAAATATTAAATATTATGAGAGGTGAGCCAATCTCCGAGGCCAAGGTATCTTCCCCAAGAATTCCTTCTAATACCCAGACATTGAGAATTTGTATGTTACGGTTATTGAAACCGATTTCACTACCCCCTGAGAGATCTCGCACATCCAATGTATGAAAATTCCAGTAAGGATAGATCAAGGTGAGGAAGGGTAGGATAGCCTCACCATTACCTAACTTTTCTTGTAACAATATGGCATCCACCATTTCTGACTAAACAGTGGAAGGTCGGTTTCTTATCGGGGCTGGCCAACCCCCTATAATTAAAGGATAAACAGATCATGGGGAACCAATAGCAGGGGTATTCCTCTCTCTAAGGACCCGATCAATAATATCTTGCTTCCTCATGGCAACTTCTCTACCAGTCAGATGGATAGCTTTGGACAACCGGGATGGCCTTCCTCTGGTGGATTTTAGGGCATTCATTGCAGGGTCATCACCAAGGCCATATCAATATCCAGTTGATATCTTAACTGAGGAATGAATATTGTAATGACAAGGAGGGTCGGCCCTAGATGAATCAGATCATTCGGAGGGGCAGTGTCGACAGCAGGAAAAGAAGGAGGAGAAAAGGATGGAAAAAGGGGAGACGATGCAACAAGACAAAAAACAGGGGCCAAATTATTCTTTAAAATATGTGGATTATTAATCCGAGTAAAAAAGATGATGTAGACGAGAAAAGGAGATTAAAATTAATAGGTGAGGAGATAGAGGACATGATACCCGCGATAGCGCTAATATCCTATTCAATTGGCAGAAGTGCCTTCGATGCAGTCATTGTCTGTACATTCGAGGAAGTCGTTGATGAGGATTGTGGACGTTGATCAGGGTTCTGTTTCTCCTCCATGCGCGGTGCAAACCGATGATTGAGACCCCAAAAATTCTTCAATGTCTATGTTCCAGTATGTACCAGGGTTTTAGTACTTGTCGAAGATGCGGCCACAATGATGGGGAAGTCTTTGTATATGTGCCCCAACTCATGGAATCGTTGGCACTGAAAGGGAACTCCCTCGTAATCAAAAATCTGGAATTTGGAGAAGTTCTTGTGCTTCAGCACATAGCTTTCAACCAAGCCTTCTCGGGTGTCTAAGTGACGAAGGATCTAAGCCATAGATATGATGCCTGTTTCCAGATATGACTTGTCATGGTCGAGATATATAGCGAGGTCCTCACCTATACATTTGAGCATGTCGTTTGTCTAGAATTGGAGGGGAAAACCTGGTCAATGAACCCATATAGGTCTAGCACCCAGCTTCTCCTTATCGGGATCAAATAGAGGTTTCCAACGCTTTAGGAGTACCAGAGTCATCTCAATAAGCCAATATTTTGTTAGAACCCAACTTTCCATATCAGGGGTGGGGAAAATTAAAGAAAACCAACCTCGATTAATTTTCAGGATGGCTGGAAGTTGTTCAAGCAGGTGACTCCAAATCTCCGTGGTCCATTGCTTGAGTTTTGTCATGGTGTAATTTCAACCTCAGACTCACCCCACTAGCACCGTATGTGCAGTCTCGTCTGACTTCTACATGCTTACCCTGATATCAAAAAACAATTAATGATATTTCTCATGGCTTCTGGTGCATCTAGTTTTCCTCTTGCCTGTTCTGTGAGGAGGGTGCTTGTTACGCATATTAATCCCTCTTGCGGACAAGAGTGATCTCCCTTGTACTCAGCGAGTAACTAGAAACAAAGATCCATTTGAAATCTTTTTCCTCTATATTAATTGCATTCCAAGATTATAATAATAAAGTAGAGAGGGCATGCCCCTACCTTGAAATCCAAACGTTTGATGTAGTATTTTGTCATGTCCCTCCAAAGTGGTTTCTCCAATGAGTAGAACCTACAATCAAAGACAAGACAAAGGATCAAAGCATCTACAACATATAATAATCAAGAAATTTTAATCCAACTTAGTGATCAAGGAGTCTAAGTATTAACATTATTCCAATAAGAATAGAAACAAATCAATGAGAAAAAGATATCTATATGTATTATCTTGAATAAAAAGAGTAATCTTACAACCTGATGCGTTGATGTCGTACAGATTTCTCCTGAGTCCTGAACAATCGTTTCTCCTTCAATCTGATAAGCCTTCCTCTCTGAATACCAGCATGGAGTTATAGACACAAGGGTGTGATCATTCTCATGCCAACAACAACTCACTAGTGTAGAAATTATGTACTCTTATGAACTCTCTTCAGCTTAGAAATTTTATAAATTAGTCTCTAATTACATTGGTATCTACCATGTGTGTACCCTTCAACCTGAAACTTGAGCTCAATTTAAAGGGAAATGGAGGTAGTTTTAGTTCCATGAAGAGGGGGATGGATTCCTTTCATGAAGGGATTTGAGTTCCATGGACCAAGGGATAAGCTCCATGAGTGGAGGGATAAAGCTCGAACTGATCACGACTCTAAAAGCTTCCAGTTGGGAGAATATTCGACCAGCTAGGCTTCTAGAATTTACTTTTTTATTTTATTTTCTTTTCATGGGGGTGCGCAGGTAATAGTGGCAAAAAGTGTGGGAGTTTCCACAATCTATGGATAGAACAGCGGTGCATGCATAGGGAAAGGCTAGAAAAACCGCACAGGTATACTTTTAAGTGTTTTACAGAAATTTTCTCCAATTCCAAGACTTGATTTAGGAACATTGGTGTTTTTTACTTCTAAGGTAACATGATATAGGTGGTGATAGACCCATATGAACAGTCAAATTTCATGGTGACAAAATTACGTGTAACAGATTGCCCCCTAAAGTGCGAAGTTTGAGGTTATTCTGAAGAGTGAAGTGATTTATCATTCCGAGGATTGGATTGGATTGGATACACCGGTCGAAAACCTGTAAAAACATTCAATGAAAACATATATATATATATATATATATATATATATATATATATATATATATCATCACTGAGGTAGGCATTCCCATACTCAAATCAAAACTAAATATATTTCCCAGTACATATATGGTTTCAATATTACATCAAAAGTAGACACAGTATTGGTGCAGCCATCTGTCGTGAGTAGTCTACCGTATCATGAATAATAAAACTCCTCGCAGCCTGGATGGTGGAAACTAGATCCAGGGTCTTGATTTCCGCTTCCCAACTAGTATGAATCTATCCATGTGATTGATTATGTCGAAGTCAAACATGGTAGAAACCACTTGATTGCCGATCAATAAAGTGAATCGTTAACAAGTGTAAGAGAAACCACCAATAATGACAATGGATCTCAAAGTACTCCATTAAAATCTATGAAGTGTGAGTGAATGATTTGTAGTCGAACACTCATAGAATAGTTCGATCGAAGGTCAATTATGCAACCTATTGTCGAAGGCAAGAAATATGCCATTAGGGCATGCAGATTCCAAGGTACTGATAGGATTCTAGATCAACTTTCTAGATGATGATATGATGTCGATAGAAAGTGATTCATCACAGGAAATCCCACGACACGAAACCATTAGATCAAGTTTTGGAGAAATATTTTGCAAGGACTCAGGGATGGTCAACGTGAATGGGGACAAATGTTTGCAATGAATGGTTTATTTGAACTCTCTCTCTTGAACACATAACAACACTGCAGATGGCTTGGAAGCATTTGACCTAAATCTAATACCTAGAAACCAGCTGAAGTCTTTCAATGTGGTTTGATTAACTATTAGACAAAGGATTTCCCAACCCAAGTACAAGTGTGACAAAGTGTCATGTTCAAGAGTGGCATGTTGCTTTCTAAACAAGGATGAAAACTGGATTCTTTTTCGCTCTTTTTCCCCCACCATTACTAGCAAGTACCTCTTTATTTTTGTCAAGCTTGAGGAGGATAACATTTGCTTGTTTGTATAAGACAATCTTTAGGATGAGTCCATCTTAGCATTAAAATTGAACCCTAAGAAGGAGTGGGTCGGTCTTGTTGTAATCAACAGGTCCTTTACTATTAAATTATAACGAGTACAGTATAGGAGAAACTCAACGTTTTTTAGTTTTAGGGAGTTAGAAGAAAAACATTAGTAAACTTCATGGTTGTTCTTTTTCGTAAATTTACTCTCTCAGGCCCGAAAAAGGATAAAATAATGCAAGAGAGAACTCTATTGACCGTGTTTAGTCAACGTATACCTTTTTCGCAATTAGTTTAGTTCAATTCAGAAAAGGGGTAAACTTATACTGAAAGGACGATTGTTCATTTACTTTAACGAGTTCGAATAGTCAAGTACTTGGCGATATTTTCATATTTTGAGAGTCTAAAAATGGCTTAAAATAGGACTCCAGGGTTTTGATTTTTCGTATTTTTATAGAGCCCGAAAAACTGATAAAAGTATACTCAATGTCAAAATAATTATTTTCACCAAAGATCCTGTATCCTGCACAAAAACTCAAAAGATTACAAATATCTGCTTCCAAAAAGTAAAATAAAAATAAAAATGACCTTTTAAAAGTGAAAAATAAATAAAATAATGATATTTTATTTATTAAAAACTATAAAAAGGAATTGAAACAAGTCATTTTCACCTGTTGTTTTCATAATAGTGCATAGAGAGCTTTTGGCCAAAAACTTTCGGAGCATATATCAGGAGAACCAAATGTTCATTTCTCAAATCGTCAAAACCATGTAATCCACATCATCCTTAGCTATGTTTTCATCCGTTTCATTTTTTATTTTGAGCTTTTGTTTCATTTTTTGGGAGAAATTTGTGTTTCAAACCACGGGGGTGCGTGGGAAATCCATGTGATAACCATGGACCCCGACATTTTTTAAAAATAAAAATCCTCAGGCTGCCGCAGGTTCTGCGTGGAACACGTGCGGACGACTGCAATATCTACACAGAGAACCTATGCATGCACCGTGAACATTTTAAAAACTAAAATTTATTTTCAAAAAATGGTTCAAGTTTTCTTCCAAATGGTTTTAATTGTTTAATTTGTTGATTTGTAGGTCGTTTAACCATGTTGGAATGGTGAGAACGAGAACATGAGCTCATAGATAATGAAGCCATGGATGACAATGCAACCATATGTGCATTGAAAAATTGTGGTTTGTACAAATTCTAGGCTATTCAAGGAATGAAGGCACAAGTGGAGTTAATGACTTGGCTTGTGAATGTGTGGGATGTTCAAAACTAATGTTTCATAATTGGTTACCACCAGCTCGAGATTGAGCTAACAGACATATATTTCATTACCATATTATCTCAGAGAGGGAGAAACATCTTCTTATCTGGGATCATACAAGGAGGTCTTCCTACTGCCCACTACAAAGCTCAGTATTGTAGCAATAATGTAGAGTTGAAGAATGGTCGCATAGATATCAAAACTATCTTGTGACTGGAACTATCGGATATGGTGCCATTCTTATTTCATTTTCTCTAGAGAGAATTCCACTTCTCACTCCTCAACTAATCCCAGTAGATCATGGAACTCCTCAGTAACCTCGGATGGTGTGATGGGTAGCACTAATGTCTCTCCATGGTGGCGAGGGTGGTTCGGTAGTTTGGTTTACTTTGGTTTATTTCATGTGGCTCATGAACCAAGTCTTCACCATTGAAGACTTTCCTTACGCAGGAATGGATTCTAGGGGTGATCCTGAAACATCTTTGCATCTAGGGGCACAGTGGGATGAGATGGGTTAGTGAATCATTTTGATGTTTTTAATCTAATTTTTATTTGATTTTTATCGTCCAATACTAACAAAAAAATTTAAATGCAGATGTCGGTCCGCAACGACCAGCAACACTTCGTCACTTTGATAGGCGAGAAGCACAACCTCTAGCACCTCCACAAGACAATGCACTAGAGAATATGGCATACATGGAGCACAACCTTGAGAGGTTGACCATTGATATTCCCAAGACAGGAATTGATGATATCCCTCTCAGGCTCTAGAGACACTTCATAGGTGTTCTAGGTGCATTCAGGAGATTTTTATGCAAGGTGGCACGTGTTATAGTTTATTACCATGATCATCATCACGGATAGTTGATGGTCAATATAGATCGACATTTTTTTTTCTTTGTATCAGTATCGATTAAATCATAAGGTGTTTGAACCTATGATCACAGATGATGTAATATTTTTTAAACACAAACGTATCTATCTTAATGATATTACTACTCTTTCTTTCTGAGTATCTTTTTTGACATGGATTGAATGTTGTTTTGATTTACTTTATTATCATTGCAAATGTCTATTTAAAATGCGATTAGCTAATGCATGAGCCAATGTGTTTAAATTTCTTGAAATATATTGATATTTGATATAATCAAATTGTCGTTCCAAGAGACAAACCTTCAAAAATAATCTTAACAACATTGGATTTATAATTTCATATACTATGTTTAAATGTAATACAATGAGTTGTGAATCCAACCTAATTATCAAACGTCAAATACCAAATTTAATTTCACCAGATAATAACTCAATGACTGCACTATATTCTGAAATATTGTTTGTTGTTTGACCAAGGCATATCCCATGAATAGAAACTAACTCATCGGTGGGTGAATAGATAACCCAAACCGCAGAAGATATATTCCGTGTACTACAATAGGTGCCATTAGCAAAACCAATGTATGTTTGAAGGGATGTCGACATCTGCAATATCAAGAGTAATCAAGATAAGCAACGATAGTAGTAACAACAAAAACTAATTTAGGCACACTTGTCTAATCTAAGACACACTATTCTAAAAAGTAACTATTGTACAAGAGATATATTCACATGAAAGTCGAGTATAATATCTCCTAAGATAAAGACCATTTCTAGGTTTATCTAAAGAGACCCGGTCATAATCAATTAATTCATAGGCTCCTTTTGCAAGCACACACTTGAAAATATAGGGACCATGCCGCATCGGTTCGAATTTACTAGCGCTTAGCTTGTCGTTAGCTTGATCGTATACTAGAACTAGGTCACCTTCTGAATGAATGTGAGGATGAACACTTTGATCATACTGAGCTTTCACACATTTCTTGTGAGCTTCAGAAGCCAATCTAGCAGTGCACCGAGTCTCATTTAATTGTGTTAAGCTTAGAAAGTGTTTCTCCTCTTCACAGGTAGCTAGTAACAACTCAATGGCTAATTTGAGTGACGATATTTCGCATTCAATGGGTAACACAACTTCTAAACCATAGACAAGTTGAAAAGGAGTGAACCCTGTAGCATTTTTTGCAGAGGTTTAGTATGCCCATAATGCAAAAAAAAGCATGGTATTCCAATTTGATTTATGAGTCCCGACAATCCGTTTAATCATGGTGGTTAAAACCTTGTTGACGGCCTCAACTTGACCATTAGCCTGTGGGTAATATGGAGTATAATTATCATGGCGTAGGCTAAGTTGATCAGAAATCTCGGTCATCATAATATTTTGAAAATGACTCCCATGGTCCATAATAATAGCTTGAGTCACACTGAAACGAATAATCACATGATTGAATACGAAAGTAGCTGCAGTTTTTCCATCAACCACGAATGTAGGCATCGCCTTGGCCCATTTGGTAAAGTAATCTACGGTGAGAATAATATACCCATGCCCCCCGGCCGAGTGAGGGTTATATGTAATGAAATCAACGCCCCATTTCACAAAAGGACTGACAAAAATTATTGAGTGAAGATGAGATGGAGGTGCACGCATCTTTTGATCAAAAATTTAGTAGTTGTGGAATTTTCAGACCACAATGATATAATATTTGAATAAATACGGCCAAAAATAACCAGCGCGCAATATATTATGGGTTATGGAGAACCTAGACATATGACCACCACACGCTCCAAACTGGCAATCATTCAAAACCTTTTCAGCCTCTTCGTGAGTTATACAACGTAAAAAAATAGAATCCGCACCCATACGATAAAGAGTGTCTCCAACAATATTGTATTGTTGGGATTGATATCAGATTCTCTGACGATCTGAACCTGAAAGCTCTGGGAAAAAGGTTTGGGTTTGAAGATATATAATGATATCTCCATACAATGGGTCTAAAGTACTGATGAGAAACAGAGATTCATTTGCAATTGCATGCTCTGCCACGGTTTCCATCTCAGTATTGGGAAAGTCACACATAAGCTCTGAAAACACTAGTGATTTCTTTGACTTGGATTTCTTGAATTCCAAATTAAACTCTTGTAGGATAACAATCCATTTGGAGTATTTTCCCCTGAGTAATTTTTTTGTCAAGATATACATCATCAGGTTGCAATTAGATATCACTGTTGTTTTACGTAACAGTATGTAGTGACGGAATCATTGGACAGCTTGAACTGCTTCCAAGGCCAATTCCTCCACATGCAAATATTTGATTTCTGCCGGGTTGAGATTCCGACTTAGATAATAGATCACATGTTCATTGTGAGATTCATCCTTCTGAACCAAGAACATTCCAATTGTGGAATCATAGGCAGCTAACTATAAAAAGTAATCCTAGTGGTAATTGGGTGGATGCAATAACAGTTCATGGGTCAAAACGTTTTTTATTGCATCAAAATATTTATCAGCAATCTCATCCCAAATAAAAGAAACACTTTGTTTCAACAACCGGGTAAAACCATTTGTTAACTCAACATAGTTCAGGATAAACCTATGTAAAAAAATTGCTTTCCCTTGCAAACTCTAGAGTAGGTGAAGAGTGGAAGGAGGAGGTAAATTGATGATAGCCTCAACCTTCAAAGGGTCGACACGAATGTCATCCTTCAAAACGATGAATCCAAGTAATCGTCCTGATTGTACACAAAAAATACATTTTTCCGGATTCAAACAAATTTTGTAATGCCTACATCTCATGAAGATGGCTCATAAGTGTGCAGGATGATCTTCTCTGCGTAAATAATGAGTAGGTAATTCATCCAGATAAGGCTGTACAATATGTTTGATATCATTAAAAGAATAAGACATAACTCTTTGAAAAGTTGCACCAGCATTTTTTAGTCTGAAAGGTAATTTGCAATAAGAAAATGTGCCCCAAGGACATATAAACATTATTTTTGGTTGATCGGTGGGAAGTATGTTGATTTTATTATAGCCATAAAAACCATCCATATATGAGAATATTTCATTTCCAGCACAATCATGAATAATTTGGTCGATATAGGGTGTAGGATAGTTGTCTTTTGTACATGATTTGTTAATGTCCCTATAATCGACACATACTCTTATAGTCCCTTGTTTCTTCGTAACGGGAACTGTGTTAGATACCCAACCTGTCAATGGAATTGGACAAATAAATCATGCTCATAATAACTTCTCAACTTCAGCTTTGATTGTTGCATCTTTCTGCAGATGTATTCGACGTAATCTTTGTCTAATCGATTTAGCATCCGGGTATGTCTTAATTTCATGGATTACAATCTTAGGATCGATTCCTGGCATCTCTTCGTAAGACCAGGCAACAATGTCTCAAAATTCTTGAAATAGGGCTTTGTAAGTGTTAATCTCTTCCATCGAACAAGAAGCACCTATATGAATGTTTTCAATAATTATAGGTTTAACTGATATGTCGATAGGAACTGTGGTAGAAATATTTCCCAAATTTGTCTCAAAATCTGAATATGTAATCGATGTGGGATTCGGTGGTTCCTTGACATAATAAATTGTAAAAATAGATGAAAAATAATTTTCAAGATCATCAAGGTCAAATAAAAATGAATATCTTAGATGTAGATCATCCCAGGGTAATTCATCCAATGACAAAATTTCCCGAATACTTTCATCAGTGTTAAATACATGTTGAAAGAGATCTAAAAATGATGTCAAGGCTGAGCTCAATAGAGAATATTATTCTTCGTTGATCACATTCATTTGATCCAGAGTAGTTGAAGGTGTGTCAGAATATGATTGTACTACTACATACGCCTTTTCAAAATGACTCAAAGGCATCTCGCCATTGAAAGAGTCCAATTTTGATTCTGAAGGCACTACCCATGTTTCTTCAAATGGTATAGTGCTTGATAAGATCATATTGATGTTGGAAATTTTTCGTGGTACGTTGGGTGGAGGCATAGATAATTTTCCATGAGAGCAGAATCCTTCATTAATCCTACACCAACATCTTCGTATGGGATAACTGTTTTTCCGACATGCAGGATACTATCCGTAGAAGTAGGGTCTGATGAAAAGTATGACAATTGATCAATTTTCACAATATTTCCTTTATGAGGAAACATGATTACCCGAAACACTGATGAAACTACAACAGTCATGGCACAAGACAAACTACGACCCAAAATAAGGTTGTAATCAAGAAGGGAATCAACAACTTCCACCTCTATATTAACAATTTTTCCTTCTACTTCTATAGGTAGATCCTGGAGTATTCTATATGGATGAAATCATCTTCCATCAAAGGCTTTAAGGATAGTCAGTGATTGGTTGAGTGCTGGAGAACCAAGGGTTTTCCAACAGTTTAACGACATTATACACGTAGATGCCCCCTCGTCAATTACAGTATGAAAAACTCGTCTTGATTTGACTAATACTGGAATCTGAAAAGCCACCTGATGAGGGAGTCTTGGTGCAAAATTTTTGAGGTCAAAGACCATGAGGTTCAAATCCTAAGGATTAATAGCTCCGACAGCTAATGATAGTAATTTCCTTTGTGCTGGACATGATTGTAGCACTTCTAAGGCTGACATTGTTGAAGGGGATATCTCCAAATCCTCAACAATGTTGTAATTCTGAGCAGCTCTCGCATGTGGATTGAAAGCTGAATTTCAAAGTACACCTTTATCAAGTGGTTTAATCACTAGGTCAGGGTTAGGTTTCTTCATTTGAAGCGGTTTAGAAACTGAAGGAGGTATGTCTAGTGTGTGACTATAATTTTTTTTCTCTTTACTAGTTACAGGATTTTTAGTTCCATAGTCTTGAGATCATGTCGCAACCATGACCTGAGACATCATTAGAATATCTGCCAATGAATTTGAAGAATATATTATCATTTTAATATATTGAGTGGGAAAAGGATCCTTCCAGACAGCGGGTATGGGTGAACCTTTGACAAACTTGGATACCTCAGACCGATGTGGACACTCTTTAGTATAGTGATCCTCATCACAGATAAGACAAGGATAATGAGGTTTCCATTTTTCATCAGCTGGTTCGTTTTTTTTTTTTTTTTTCTCTTTTGGAGATGTATTTTGTTTGTTCTTATTCTTTCCTTTCTTATTATTTTTTGTTTTAGCTTTAGTCGTGGATGAATCTACACATGAATTTCGGTAGAAGTTTCAAGGGAAGAATCTCATTTCGTTGAACCTAGTAACGTTATTATGGGAGAAGCAGGTTTGGATGACTTCTTCTTACTCTTGTTAGCACTAACTGTACCAATTACACTGTCTACAGAATGAGAACCATAAGGAGTTGCGGTTATTTTACCTCAACGTGGCAAGTAAGGAATTTTTTCGTATAAAGTCCCCGACTGTGTGTATACAAGGTCTAAGTACTGTGCTTGAGCTATGACCTGTTCTTCCGTAACAACGCCTCCCCTAGCTACATCTTCAGTGGTATTTGGAAGTAATGATTTGATGAACCATTCTGCCAAGATTTGATTCGGAATGAAAATTTTCACTAAACGTCTTCTACATCTCCATTCATGTATGTGATCTAAAATGTATGTAGACATACTCTGTTTTAATGAAGTTAAGAGTTTCGTGTTGTTTTCATAACAGACTAGAAACTGAAAGTGAGTTAAGAAATTTATTGCTAACGCGTTGAAATTTTTGAAAGAGCCACGCGGTAGTTCAATATACCACTTTGCAGCTAAGCCTATCAATGTTCTTTGAAACATTCTCAATCGAATGGAATCATCAATTAAATAGTTGGATGCGCACCAAAGATGATAAGTCGTCACATGGTTTGAGGGGTCTTCTCCTAATTGTCCTTCAAACTTAGGCATGTCACTGGACAACTTATTTGGCATTGGTGGCCAAAACGGAAGATAATAAATTGGATTGTTTGTGAGGTGCGACAAATTTGGCAAGTCTAAATTTGCAATGGTTGGTAAACAACAGTTAGGGTCCTGTTAAGAAAACTAATAACCTTAAGGAACAATACTAGTACCTGGAGGAGGATATCCTGGAATAGCCTCTGCAGTTGGAATTGGAATACCTCTGGGATAACCAGGGTTAGCCATACCAACCTGAGGTTGAGATGGTATCTGATATGTATAACCAAGGTACGGTTCACTTTGGTACACTGGATTTTGTCCTACATGTCCATATTGAAACTTCCCTTGATACGGTTGATTAACAAACTAACATGTATAAGGTTGGCTTGTTGGAATTGTAGATGTAACAGGTTGTCCTGCAGAGGTTTGAACAGTAGAGTGAACCGTAGGTCCATTTTGATGAGCAATGACTTGGGGGATTTCCTGTGATACAGTTGACGTCATCGTTTGAGGGGTCATAGAAATAGGAACTTGGGAAACTCCAGGGATAGGTGTACTTGGTTGTTGAACAGAAGTTTGCACAACAGATTTGACAGGATTTCTAGGTATACTCGGACCAGGTTGCTGACTACTAGGTACAGATACCTGAGGTGTAATTTTAAGTGTTTTTTGGACAGGTTGTTGGATTTGGGTATAACCAAATTAACTAGTTGGTTGACCAGACTGATTATAGGGTACTTGCACAGTAGGTTGCAAATTATGTTGGTTCAACGACGGGTTCCACACTGTGTTAACTCCAGGATAAGGAGCTCCCATTAAAGGTTGTGGTGCATAAGGTGGGATGTAACCAGGTTGAGGTATTAGAATGTAAGTTTGATAATTTTCTTGATAATTTCCAGTAAAACGTTGACATCCTTGAAAGGATTGTCTCTCATGATAAAATTTATGCCCCAAAGGAGGTTGTTTCCATGAATAGGTTGTAGCCCTTGCATAGGGTACTGCCCTTGAAGAGGTTGTGGCCCTGGGATAGAGTACTACCCTTGAAGAGGTTGTGGCCCTGGTATAGACTACTACCCTTGAAGAGGTTGTCCTTGAGGAGTATATTTCCCTTGAAGAGGTTGTCCTTGAGGAGTATACTACCCCCTAAGCGGTAAATTGCTACCTTGAGGATCAAGTAAAGGAATATTTCCATACATCATGTAGACTTGTTCCATTGTCAAATTTTTGGTATCAGATTCATTGGGACCAATTGATTTTATAAGTTTTACAGAAGAGGGAGATGTTCTTAAGAAGTACCAAAAAGTGACTGGTATCCTGTAGGAACTGATGGACCACCATACAAAAAAGTTTCTGGCGATGAAGAAAACATGGATGACTCACCAGACATGTTCGATGGAGGCATGTAATTACCTCTTGGTATGGAGTAAAAAGGAATACGGAGTGGCGAATAATTGAGACCAGAATTATGTAGAAATTCGGTTAATTGAATACCAAGGATCCGGTTTAAAAGGGTTGTAATGGTAAATCGATTCACTATGCCTTAGATCTAAATATTCTTGACGTGAAGGAAGTACAATATCTTCTTCAGTGTCAGTAATCTCTTCAATAATAATCAGGCCAGGAGGAAGGTTCTGAGTGATGCAAAACATCACTCGAGGTGAACGAGCACGACCAGGGGTTTGGGCTATGAACTCCGAAGTTGACTCAGACGAGGTAGATTCAGTTTCAGGTTCAGATATCTCGGGTTCAATAAATTGACTATCTGAGAATTCACCGGTTGCAAACTCAACTGTGATTAATTCCAAAATTTCTAGTTTTTCTTCTGTCTGAGTTTGATTTACTCCGTAATCGGGATGTATAATTACTAATGTTTCCTCTTGTTTAGTAGATCTAGTTCCTGATTGTTGACCTCTTTCAAATTTAAGATTTTCTAATTGACTTGGTGTATACTCAGGGGGTTTCCCTTACATTCTACGATAAGTGTCTCAGTAATTCAGCTACGGTTAATGTTTAACACATAAAATTAAAAAATATTACAACAAAATAGACCTCAGATTGCTAAGGAAACAAGAAAATTGAACACGTGCCTACAAAATCTAAGAGACAATCCACACACAAACAGTATGTTTCCACACTAAAAGCACTATTTGTGATGAAACCCAACGTCGTAGAAATTTAATGTGGAAAACTTGGCGGTTGGAACAGTTACCCCGGCAACCTACTTAATGAAATAGTTTAGTGCAAGTCCCTCCACTTATGCCATCTCGAAGTGAAGAGTACCCTCCGGAAAGTCCAAGTGAGTCTAGCCGACGTCTGTTCCAGGTACAATGGGACCTTCCCTCCACCGTCACCTTGGAAAAAATCTTGAAGATTATGGTCACTAAGGTCACCAACGGAAACAAATGTACCTTGGGAAATAGTCTACGATCTGATATACACGCAAGGGCAGAGTATCAAGCTCAATCCCCTTGAAGGTTCCTCGACATGGTAAATCTGAGGTTTGCCAATAAGTGACCCCAGGCTCCTCGACAATGGTTAATCTGAGGTTTACCATTTGTATTATGTGCACATCTTCTATCTTTGCCAATGAGATAGGTATGATTACCTCACTAGGTCCGACATGATCTCATGCTTACTCTTTTAACAAAATATTCCCAGAGCACAAGTGCAACAATTTGATTTTCCTACCGCAAGATTCTACTTGTTTGTTTAATCTGGTTTCGAACGTTTATTACAACTTATTCCAAAACACTAGCCTAAGCTATGTTGGTGGAATGAGCCCTAGAAAATGTAAAATATCTAGATTTATTTTATTAAGGCATTGTATTAATTTTGGTTGTTGCTTAAAACAAAGGGTACAGAGTTGAAACTTTAATGATGTTTGTGACCCGACTCAAAAGTACTCTAAATGCATCTAAATGAGAAGTGCAATTCTTTCTTTTCAATGAATCTTATTTAAAGGAAATTTGAAAGATTTATAAATTTTCAAAACACAAATTCTTTCATTCGTAAAAAAAATATTTTTTGAAAAGAAGACGATTTCATAAAGAACTCAATTTGCAAGAATGATCAATTAATATTTTAAAATAAAATTCCTTGAACAATCAAATCAAAAACTACAATTCAATAAACAATCCATTTCCAAAGGAAAAACAATCTCTAAAAATTCTAAAAGCATAAATTTCAGAATCAAATAAAATTCTAATTCTAAAGTCTATCTAGAATGTTTGAGGATGGTTTCTCTTAATTGTGATCATATTAAGAAAATTTCTACTTATCTCAGCAGAAATGAAAACATCTAAAAGTGCTTTGGTGTTATATCAGGCTTCAGTAAGCTATAAGCTCTTCCATATTTGAAAAATTAAAAGGGAATATGTTTTCATAAAAGTAAGTTTTGCAATGATCCTAATGGCTCAAAAAAGACAAATTCATCATAATACCAGTAAGTTGAGGCAAATGAAGGTATATTTTGTATAGAGCAGCAATAAACTAGGGCAAACTCTCACTTATAAAATGCAAAGAGGATGATAAATCACACAAACACAAAATTTGTTGAAAATAAATTCTCATATAAGATTTGACAACTGAGATAGATCAGGGAAAACATAAAGAATTAGGTTATCTGGCTCTAAAAAAGAGAAATTTATTTTTTTCAAAAATTTTCCAGGGGTGCCCAGTCTATAGCGGAAAACTGAGCGCATGCTCACTGAATTGAACTAAAATTTGTGTGGGTCGCCGCACTGTTTTTTGCTGAAAACCGCGCGGGCAAGGAAAAACTTGGAAAAATAAATAATAAGCTTTCTTTTTTATGGATTCTTAAAATTTATCTACCCAACTAAAGTCAAATAAGTCAAAATCAGAAAAATTCAAATTCAAACTGAAAATAAATAAAGAAAACTAATCTCTAGATCCCCAGTATGGTTGCCATTTTGTTACGCGGATTAATCCCTCTTGCGAACAAGAGCGATCTCCCTAGTACTCAACGAGTAACTAAAAAAAAATATCCATTTGAAAACATTTTCCTTTAGATTAATTGCATTCCAGTATTATAACAATAAATTAGAGAGGACATGCCCCTACCTTGAAATCTAAACATTTGATGTAATCTTTTGTCCTGTCGCTCTAAAGTGGTTTCTCCAATGAGTAGAACCTGCAATCAAACACAATACAAAGGATCAAAGCATCTGCAACATATAATAATCAAGAAATGCTAATCCAACTTAGTGGTCAAGGAGTCTAAGTATTGAAATTATTCCAATAAGCATAGAAAAAAATCAATGAGAAAAAGAGTTCCATATGTATTATCTTGAATAAAAAGTGTAATCTTACAACCTGATGCCTTGATGTCGTAAATATTTATCCTGGGGTCTTGAACAATCGTTTCTCCTTCAGTCTAATAAGCCTTCCTCTCTGAATACCAGCATGGAGTTACAGACACAAGGGTGTGATCATTCTCATGCCAACAACAACTCACTAGTGTAGAAAGTATGCACTCTTATGAACTTTCTTCAGCTTAGAAATTGTATAATTAGTCTCTAATTGCATTGGTATATACCATGTGTGTACCCTTCAACCTTAAAATTGAGCTCAATTTATAGGGAAATGGAGGTAGTTTCAGTTCCATGAAGAGGGGGATGGATTCCTTTCGATTTGAGTTCCATGGACCAAGGGATAATCTCCATGAGTGGAGGGATAAAGCTTGAACTGATCGCGACTCTAGAAGCTTCCAGTTGGGAGAATATTCGACCAGCTAGGCTTCTAGAATTTGATTTTTTCTTTTATTTTATTTTCACGGGGGTGTGCAGGTAATAGTGGAAAAAATTGCGGGAGTTTCCATAGTCTATGGACATAACAGTGGCGCATGCTCATGGAAAGGCTAGAAAAACCACGTAGGTATAATTTTAAAGGTTTTACAGAGCTTTTCTCCAATTCCAAGACTTTATTTAGGAACATTGGTGCTTTTGACTTCTAAGGGAACATGATATAGGTGGTGATAGACCCATATGAATAGTCAAATGTCATGGTGACAAAATGACATGTGACAATGCTCGCGAGGAGACCCACCTTCCTCCGGCTGAGCGTCGTTCAAATCCGAGGAGGTCTCTTCTTCCAGCTGTGAGGTTGGGATAGGCAAACCCTAGAAGCTGTCGAAGGTTATCACTGACGTTGGGACTCTGAGTATAGTGTCCTGACCAAGAGAGTAACCTTCAATTCCCAAACTAAGTCGTTCGAATCCAAATGCACCATCATTTATAGTACCCTGTCCCATGGAATATTCACCATGAACCAAACCCTCACCTAGACATAAATTCTCCTACTGTTGGTTGCAAATGTGCAGTGTCGATGACAAGGGTATGGAGAAAACTTGGGAAGCCAAGGTATTTGGGCAGAGGCTCGTAAGCTAGTCATTAGGGTTTTCATTAGGGAACCTAAACTCTGGAAACCCCGAGGCTGACACAACTATCTCCATATCTGACTGTCGAGCCTCCAGCTGTGTTATCCCTTCCAGCAAAACATGCGGTTGTGCCCTAGTTGGTTTTTGATGTGGAAAATGGGTCCAAAATTGTTCTGGCACTAATGTGTCCGAGGAGTAGTCCAACAACTCCTCCTCCATAACAGCGTTACTCTCATTTCTAGTAAGTTCCATACCTATACCACTAGCGAAAATGGTTCTTACCTTAAAATGAAACGTTCCCAAAAACCTCTAGTAGCCGTCAACGAACCAAGCTGGGGTCCAGACTGTAACTGCAAATAATGACCCCCATATGCGGGCAGTCTTCTCTATTGTCCACAAGCTAGTCTAGGTCAACCCGTATACCGCCAAGACCTCTGAAAACACCGCAAGATGGATTGTCAATAATTTCCCAAGTTTGTTCACAAGCTTATGTCGGTGGATCTATACCAAACTAGGTGAAAAGGCAGGTTGACGTCGGTAAACATGAAGAGCTTAATAGAATAATGGTAAGGGAAACAAATACAGTGATGCAGTGTTGAGGGGGCCGTGAACCAGAGACTCCATTGCCAAAGGATCTAGGGTTTCATTATCCATTCTCCACTGCCATTTTTCATCCCTCGCATGTCAAATACTGTTATGGGAGAATTTTCTTGAGAAAGAAGGATACTTTTAACCTAGTAGGTCAGATACTGATCTACCCAGATTTTTGTGTGTGATCATAAAAAGTATTATTTATATTTTCATTATCTAATTGAATTTATTTTTTTATCCATGTCAATCAACTAAATAAAATTATGTATACAAATTTGCAAGTTCATGCAGATTCAAAATTGAGTTCAGATGCACAAAATATTCAAACAACTCCAAAACGTCGGAAGTTCTTATCAGGAGCATCATACTGCAAGGCGCATTTGGTAGATGAAAATGGACAGTCGCTTCACCCTACCAATTGCAACATTGCATCTTCTAGCCACAATCATGGAACAATGATGGTAATAATAATTGTTGGTATATTAATGTAATTATTTCAATGTCAAACCAATTAATCATGCATTATCGACGTGCTTACTAATTGATATCATATATTTTGTACTAATCATGTTCAAATATATTTTTTGAAATTATTAGGATTCTAGTGATGATGAGCGACCTACCTACCATCTTCCATTGCACCCCACGACAATGTCAAGTCGAGAGAAGGTTGAATTAAGAGAAACAATTGGAGAGGAATGATACCAAGAATGGTTGAAACAACCACCTATTCAATTCCCACTATGTCCATATTCACCAATTAGGAATGACTACAACAATAGTATTTCTTCACAAGCTAGCAATGGAGGCAATCAAATAGAGGTTGCTATGGATGATTACTTAAGGGATACGACTACCATGGAGACAATGTTGTTAGAGGCATTCCAAAACATTGTTCAACTAGGGGATGATGCTCATATCGCTGATACCTTTTTTGAAAGCCTTAAATTTGCTTACACCACCACTCTCTTTGGACCTGGCGGTTAGTCAAAATATACCCAATTGGGGACAATGATGTTGCCGTACAACTTGAAAGCAGATTTTGGTTTTTCGAATGCATGTTTCTCAAAAAAATTGAGGTAATTGACCATCAAGTGCTCCCTTATATTTTGAGAAATATAATCACACAATGAACATTACAAATGGTCAATTTTATGAATGTTAATAATTATATTAGCATTAATGTACATTTAATATTTTCCATGACCAACTACAAGTTATTCAAATAAAAGGTTCTTCTGAGTGATAATGTCTTGCCCAGTAGCTACGAAGAGGTACATAAATTGTTGAAAATGTTGGGTGTTGAGTACATATCATATCGTGCATGTCCAAATGATTATATTATATATAGAGGAGAATATGCATACTATTATGGAAATAAATCCTCTTTGCAGACAAAGACGATCCTTCTAGCCCTAGGGTAGGTTTAGTAACAAAAGGACAAACTAGAGTGTAGGTTCCTAATTACTAAATGAAATAGACGAGGTAGATCGACCTACCTGGAGTCCAATGCTGTCATTGTGGCTATTGTATTAGTGGCCTCTCGATTCATGTCTCGGAAATTCACGATCCTTTTGCAGTGATACTTGGATACCTGTAGAAGATCAACAAACAAGAGCAATGGACGAGGCAACAAACTAATTCATTATTACTAACCAGTCAAGGAGGGCTAAGCATGTTTCATCAATAAAATACATCAACACGACATGGGAACCAGACAATAGTTATACATATTTATTACTAAAAGAAATACTTACAACCAATCCTTGACAACGCAACCTCCTTTAGCGGGGTTCAGAAGAAGCACGTCTCAATGATTTTCAGGGAATTCATACGGGGTAAAGGCACAAGCCTAAGCTTTCTCAATGAGGGACTCTTCCATTCTATCTTGAATAGAAATCTCTCTAGTGTTTCTGCTACAATATCTTCAGTTCAGCTAGGTTCATCAATGAAGGATGGCTATATTTATAAATGGAAAGTGAGGAGGTTGGGATCCCTACAATGGTGGAAGGGAGGCCTTATCCTTTGGGAGGTTTCCCCGAAAGTTGGAAAAAAGAGGCCAAAGGAGGAAGGCCATGGTTATTCAGTCGAACCACTCCCTATGACTCATCCACGAGGTTGTTGTGATCGAAACTTCGCCTCTATTTTTAAAAAACTTTCCATAAACAGATTGGCGTGGGTGGCTAACTGAGACAGAGCGCCAACTAGCGCGGGGGCTAGTGTTAATCTGCCTCATCGGCGCGAGGACATAACGGGGTACCAGCGCCAAGGAAAAAACAGGTGTTTTTGGTTGTTTTTTCAAGAAATGGTCAACAGAAGGAATGTTGTCTTCATGGAAAGGGATGCAATAGTGGTATTTGCAGGGCATGACAGTTTATTTTGATCACAGAAATGAGACTCTAATGTGCAGGATGGGGATTGTAGCGACAGTGACAAAATTTTGTGTAATAGATGCCCCCTAAAGCATGAGGTCTGAGAGAGAGGAAGGGGTGAAATTATTTACGAGAACACGTTCGACCCAAACACTGCTGTCGGAAGACCTGCAATGACAAATACAACTAATATCTCTGAGACATGAACATGTGGTATGGGCACAGCCGTCCATAATAGAGTACATATAAACTAAGATCTAAGGTATGGACACAACCATCCAGCATTAAGGATCAACAAATAGACTCAGGTATGGTCGCAACCATCCAATCAAAAGAGTCATGTAATAAAGTCATGATAAATCCTAGTATCCCACAGCCTGGATCTTATTAGACAAAACCTAGGGTCTTGCGCTCCATCTTGACCCGAACAAGTACAAATTCAAGCATGTGACTATGTGAGTTGAAGTCGAACATGTAGGAAAGTCACTTGATTACCAACCAATGATGGAAGTTGTTAACAAGTGCGAGAGAAACCACCAATAATGACAATGGCTCTCAAGGTACAACAGGTACAATCCACGGAATGTGAATAGTGAGCTGGCGTCGAATACCTGCAGAATCGCTTGATCGAACGCCAATGATGTGGACCTATCTTCGAATGCGAAGAACCTTCCATTGAGGCATGCAGGCTCCAAGGTACCGATAGGGAGTCTCTAGACCAACTTCCTGGATAATGAGATAAGGTCAATAGGAAGTGACCTGGTCGAAGGAGGGCCATAATGTATCCCACATCATCGACATGAGACAGAGGAACATAATGATAGTGAATCAAGACCAACATAGAATCAGAGGTAGGTTGAAAACTGCAAAGGAAAACTTCTCTTGAAAATATCAGCGACACGACTCTAGATTTGGTAGTATTTTACATCAAGGGATCTAAGGTCATGGTGACGTGGAAAAGAGCAGATGAGAGGTCAAAAAATATTACCCAAACCCATGGAGGAAAAATATGACGAAATGAGATGTCCCCAACCAGACACGAATGCAGACGAGTGTCATGTTCAAGAGTGACATACTGCCAACACAACTGAAATCTGGTTCAATTTTTCCCCACCATTTCTGGTGAGTACCCTAATTATTTTTTAAAACAAGCTTGAAGGGGATAGCATATGCTTGTGCTGTAAGTTTTTCCTTTGGACAAATACAACTTGGTACATTTTACGAGCCCTAGGAAAGATGAACTCGGTGAACGTCATGGCGATGATGTCTGATGTCATCAGGGTTTAACGAGTCTGACAAAGGAAGAACTCGGCGTCTTTTCACGTTTAGAGAGTTTGAAAAGAAGCGGAAAAGAAACTCTAGCTTGTCCCTTTTTGTAAGTAGTCTCTCAGATCCGAAAAGGTAGAAAACTCTGAAAGAACCTCTTAGTCACAATAGGCTAAGGTATTCCTTTTTCGTAAATAACCTATTCCAGCCTGAAAAAGGAGTAAACGTATACTGGGTAGATATCATTTCGCAACCATTTAACGAGTTCAAAACGACAAGAGTCTTGGAAATATTTTCAGTTTTGGAGAGTTAGAAAAGAGTTGAAAGGTGACTCCAGTAGTGACTTTTTCGTGTTTTTACCAAGTCCAAAAAATTATAAAATACAACTCGTGACTTCATCACTATCGCAATAAAGGCCTGTCACTGCACAAGAGACAAACGTAAAACCCATTTCTCAAAATAACATAATACAATAATCGAAAAACATGTCTTAAAACTTAATTAGGGTTCTGAAAATTTATAAATGCCAAAAATGGTAAAAAATAATTACATTTCACTTTTACCTCTTCTGGAGCAATAGTGACCCATTTTACCTTGTGATTTTATGGCGAGGATAGCGGGTAATCCAGTAGATAAAAATTGAATCTGTCTGTTCCAGGTAAGAGCTGACATCCCTCCCCATATTTTAAGCATTATTTCTATTACTGCAACCTTCAGTTTTGATTTCGAGGAGGGGGGGGGGGAATTGTGAAAATTAGGGCACGGCGGTTGGCGCGGGTTTCAGGCACGGACTCGTGCCAACCGCCCGATTTTATAAACTGGGGCGCGCCCATTGGCGCGACTGTTTTCAAAATAGTCGCGCCAACTGTGCAGACCTCTTAAAGAACTCCCAATGCAAGAAAGAAAGTCTAAATTTCACAATTTTCAGCTTTGGATTTGGCTAATAATTTCCATATGAACATATTTGGAAGTGAAAGAGTGACAAAATGGTGATAGAGTGGAAGGAACAAGAACACAGTGAAGAGGATGAGCTTGCCATGGAAAATATGAGATGCATGGAAGCTCTCAGACATTGTGGACTGAATAATTTCTTCATGACACCGTGCCTAAGAGCTCAACCGGAGCTGCTGCAATACTTGATCAGTATCTTGGACGAGGAATAGGAAAAATTCATTCTTCGAGATCAGGAGCTCGAGATTGATGTTTCTGATATTTATTTCATAATAGGACTATAGTGAAGGGGGGCAGCACCGATCTTGACCAGCACCCGGCCCACTATGGAGAGCATGGGCATGGTGATTGATAGGGTATGCCCAAGAGCACAGAAATGATCAAAAAGTGGGAAGGTGGATATCCAAACTATCCCAGATTTACACTAAGGGTAGTGCTACATACTATTACACGAGCTGTAGGAACACAAGCACCACATGAAGCAACAAAAACACAGCTACTTCTTGTTGTAGGCTGCTTGTCACCAACCATCTACAACTGGGCAGAGGCAATAACAATCAATATAAAACGTCAGCTAACAAAGTGCAAGAAGACCAAATTGAAACAGTTTGGTTATGGATCCATCCTGGTATCGTTCATCCTAGAATTATTACCTATCTTTCAGCGTCAGGAGGTGATAGTCCCAACACCACTAGCACTGGAACCATGGATGGCTCGATGGGTAGCTATGATGCCAAGGTCAGGGGGCAGTCAACAGATGTCCTGGAGACCAGCATTTTTTTATTGGCTCCGCCGACAGTTGATTGTCGTGGAGGACTGGCCCTATTCTGGCATAGATTTCACTGGTGATCCAGACCTCCCACTCCCGGAAGGAGAGGATTGGGATGAAGCATTGGGTAAGACTCATTTTTAGTTTTATGATTATTATGAGTTTTTGGTATGTATGTTCTAACAACTAATCCATGCATTTGCATATGTAGGCCCAGAAAGACCTGCAGGGATGTTTCCGATAGCGAGGCGAATACCTTGTGATTTTGATGTTTCCCCTCAAGGTGAGGAGGAGTAAATCGTGCACAACTTGGAGGGAATTTCCTGTGGGGTCCCAGACTATGCGCGGTTCGATGATGTTCCTCGTGCATATCAAAGACATACTGTAGGGGTGTCAAACTGATTTCACTGCTTGCTGAGGCGACTTGTCCGGGCAGTGACATTTTGTCATGATCATCATGTCGATTAGACACCTAGGTTTTTATTTCTGCATGTTGTTATGAGACATGGTGTCTCAAGATATAACAAAAACACATATATTTTTTTGAAAATTATGGTGCACACCGATGCAAACATTAGATATATATATATACATCTATTTTCCTATTTTATATGAGTCTCTCATGTGATGATGATTTTATAGATTACGCAAATGTCTATCCAATACAATGTTAGCCAATGTATCAGTAAATGCATTCATTTGTCTAGGAATATGTTGATATGTGATATAATCAAAATTTATTTCCAGCGAATGAACAAGTAAATACATCCTTAAAATATGAGGGTTTCTAACTGAATAATGCCCATTAATTTTAAGAACAACAAGCTGAGATTCTAGATTTACAAGCAACGTCCTAAGGCCGAGCGTAATCGCCTCAGTTAATAGATCAATTACAGCACTATATTCCGCGACATTGTTTGTAGTTCATCCTAGACAAATACCTTACAAGTCTATCAACTCACCAGCAGGATCATAAATCACCCAGGTTGCTGAAGACAATTTCCGGGTACTGCGGGAAGCACCAACCGCGAAACCGACATAAGGGGTAATAGATATTTGCACAATAAGCAATGACCCAATAAGCAGGAAAACGCTCGCAAAACACACCAAGCTAAGAATGTACAAAAATGAAAAAAAACCACCTATGTACACAAAACATGCATGAATGACTCATGCATAATATTTTTTGAGATACAACCCATTTATGGGTTGATATAAAGGATGAACTTCATAATCAATGAGCTCATAGGCCCCATTCTTCAAAATGTGTTTAACAATGTAAGGCCCATGCCACATGGGTTGAAATTTACCTGCCCCCGACTTATCATGAGCTTGATCGTAAAGGAGGAAGAGGTCTCCTTCTATAAAGGAGCGAGGGGAAACTAACTAGTCAAAATGGGCTTTGACCCACTTTTTATGTGCCTCGATGACCAAAGCTGAAAAGCGGCGAGTTTCATCTAGCCTCTCTAAGTATAGAAGACGCTCTTCTTCAGGTGAAGTGTTGGGCAGTAATTCAACAACCAACTTGAGCGAAGGTATTTCACACTCAATCGGAAGGGTAGCTTCCAGATCGTAAATAAGCTAGAATGGAGTGAATCCAGTCGCATCCTTGATTGAGGTTCGGTATGCCCAGAGAGCCGAAAATAACATGAGATGCCAATTGGATTTGTGGATCCCAATCGTACGTTGAAGCATAGTGACTAAAAATTTGTTCACGGCTTCAACTTGGCCATTGGCCTGAGGATAGTATGATGTTGAGTTGTCATGACGTAAACCCAACCTAGAAGTCAACTCCGCCACCATATAATGCCGAAAATCGGAACCATGATTGGTAATGATGTCTTGAGGGACACCAAACCTAGAAATGATATGATTGAATATGAATTGAGTGGTTGTCTTACTATCGGAGGCAAGTGTAGGCATTGCTTCGGCCCATTTGGTGAAGTAGTCCATGGCTATGATAATATAGGCATGCCCCCCGTCCGTGTGAGGGTTACACGTCATAAAGGGACCAACGGTAATGACAGGGTGCAGATGTGTAGGCGGTGCATGCATCTTGCGCTAATAGATCTGGAAATCATGACATTTACGGACAACAAAAAAACAATCCTTGAATATAGAGGGCCAAAAATACCCATCACAAAGAATATTTTGTGCAGTGGCATAACTAGACATGTGACCGCCAATGTGGCAATCATTTAGAACTTTCTCAGCCTCCTCGAGGGTCAAACACAGATGGAGAATGGAATCTACTCCGACACGGTAGAGTGTATCTCTGACTATACGATAAGGTTGCGACTGATGACGGATTCATCGACGAGCATCCTTTGTAAACTTAGATCTGAAAGTAGAAGTCTGAAGATATACGATGATATCACCATACCAAGGATTGAGCGTGGAGATCAGAAAAAACATATCATCTGGAATGCGTTCTTCAGAACCAGACAAAGCGGAGTTAGACAGAAGGGAGCAAATTAAATCAGCAAAGAAGAGTGATTTCTTAGACTTGGCCGTAGCAAACACCAAATCAAACTCTTGGAGGATGTCAATCCACTTGGATTATTTTCCCCCTAGCAATTTTCGAGACAATATATAGGTCATGGGGTTGCATTCTGAAATCACAGTCACAGTACGCAATAGAATATAATGATGAAAACGTTGAACTACTTGAACCGCAGCTAACGCTAACTTCTCGACATGAGAATAGCGTGTTTCAGTATCAAGAAGGTTACAAGAGAGGTAATAAATAAAATTCTCTTCGCCGTCATCATCGTCTTGAACCAAAACCATGGAAATTATGCTGAAAGCGGAAGTTAAATAGAGGGAAAAATCGCGATGATAGTTTGGAGGGCGCAACAGAGAAGCGTTGCCAAGAAATGTTTTCATTGTGTCAAAAGACTTCTAAGACATATCATCCCAGAGGAATGGGACACCCTGCTTTAATAATCGCGTAAATCTTTTAGCTACTTCAGCATAATTAGGCATAAAACAGTGTAAAAATTAGCCTTCCCCTGCAGACTTTGTAGCTGATGTAGTGAAGATGGGGAGGGGAGATTAATAATAGCCTTGACTTTGAGTGGATCAAGGCAAATCCTGTCTTTGGACACGATAAACCCTAAAATTCTACTGGAATCAATGCAAAAGACGCATTTGTGTGGATTGAGCCGGATATTATAGCGTCAACATCAAAGAAAGATCTGACGAAGATGGTCAGAATAGTCCTTACGCTTAGTTGAATGAGTCGGAAGGTCATCAAGATAAGGTTGAATGATGTGTTTAATATCGTGAAAAGTGTATGACATCGCTCGCTAAAACGTGGCCCCGGCATTCTTCAAGCCAAAAGGAATTTTCTTATATGCGAAAGTACCCCAAGGACAGATGAAAGCGGCCTTATGCTGATCAATCAAGAGAATTTTAATCTGGTTATAGCCAGAAAAGCCATCCATTAGGGAAAATATCTCACTCCTAGCGCAGTCAACAATGATCTAATCAATAAAGGGAGTAGGATAATTATCCTTGGGACAGGCCCGATTGATGTCACAATAATCAACACAGACTCGAATAATACACTGTTTCTTATCTACAGGGACAATGTTGGACACCCATTATGTTAAGGGAATTGGGTAGATGAAACCAGTGTTGAGAAGTTTTTCAACTTCACATTTAATGGCAGCAGCTTTCCGAGGGTGCACGGGACGAAGACATTGACGAACATGCTTCAAACCTGGGTAGGTAGGAATTTCATGCACCACGATACTGGGATCAATGCCAGGAATTTCTTCGTAGGACCACACAAAGACATCACGAAACTCATGGAAAATACTAGTATAAACCTAAACTTCATCCGAAGAGCAAGTAACCCCGAGATGGATGTTCTTGACAATTCCCGGTTTGACGGAAATTTCAATAGGCATCGTTTGCATAATGTTACTTAGATTACCCTCCGTAAAAACTTCATGTGTTAGAATAAGAATTTAAAGCGGAGGAGAAGGAACCTGAGATGAAAACTGCTCAAGACACGTAGATATGGCCCTGAGGCCAAGCATGAACGAGGAATGATGATGACCATCATCCCAAGGTAAATCCTCGAGAGACATAATTTCCATGATGGTTTCATCGGAAGGAAATATCTCTTGTAAGGGATCAGATGAATCTGAATCACCAAGCTAAGGGGATTGAGAATAAGCGTCGAGAGACATACTCAAAGGAGCATGATTAGAAGGAGGAGGACCCGAAGCCGTGATGAGCTCACAATATTCAATCTCAATCGGACTCAACGGCTTCGAATTTCCGAAAGAATCGATCTATTCAGGCGAAGGGATGATCCATGGGTCATCAGACCAAGAGATCATATTGATCTGAAAAGTTTTAGGTGGAGGAAGAGGAAAAATACCCATGAGGGCGGGATCTTTGAAGAGACCCAACCCAATTCTCTCGTAGGGAACAGGGATCTTATCCACATATGGAACATTGTTCTCGGAAGAAGAAGTGAAGAAGGACAATTGATCAACAGTAACAATCTTTCCTTCGTGCGGGAATTTCAGGACACGAAAGAGAGTGGACGAAACGCACAACATGGCGTGATTCCAACTACAATCGAGGAGAAGATTGTAATTGAGTTTGGCCTCAACTACTTCTACCTCAACATTGATTGTCTTCCCTTTCAAGGTAATCGGTAAACTAGCGAGAACTCCCAAAGGTTTTTATTCTCTTCCATCAAATGCCTCCAGGGAATTTGGTGATGAATTCAAGGCCGGAGAACCAATGGATTTCCAGCAAGAATATGACATGATGCACATAGATGCACCTTCGTCTACAACTGCTCGATGGATATCGAGACAATTAATGACAACTTGTATAATGAGTGAAATATGGTGCGGGAGTCGTGGAACGAAATTTTCTAAATCGAAAGAAAGAAGGCTAGTATTAGCAGGATCAATCCCGCCAATCGCAAGTAACAAATCTTTCCGTTGAGACAGAAAACTCTGAAGTACTTCTAGAGTAGACATGGCATATGGCACTTGAGCCAAATCTTCAACAATACTGTAATGTTGAGCGGCACGGGCATTGGGATTATAAGAAGACTTGCAGATTACACCTTTGGAAGGTTGTCGTACAACGGATTCAGTATTGGCCCTTTCAATCTGAAGAGGGCCAGAGGCAGGCGGAGGAGTAGGACCATCAGAAATCTCTTTCCCCGCTGCCTGACGCGATTTGGTATAATCTTTTGATCAAGTGGCAATAGAAACGGACGCAGAACCGTTCATCATTGTTACACAGTATTTTGTCACCGTCCCTACAATCCCTTGTCCCGCACATTGGAGGACTATTCCCATGACCTATGAGCAGTAAAATGTCCTGAAAACACCTTCATGGCATCCTCTTGCATAAGGACAAACATTTCCTTGAAGAAAATTTCCTCTGAAAACCCTAAAAACAGACGTTTTAGCCTTGGCGCGACTAGCCAGTTCATCCCTCGCGCCAATGGGGGAAATCCACACTAGAGGGCGCGCCAACTAGTGCTCTATCCCTGTGTTTCACTCACGCCAAGCTTATTAAGGGATGTTTTTTTAAAATAAATGGAAGAAGTTTGATCCTAACAAACTCCTGAATGAATCATCAAAATCAGTTGGGTGGTTTGGCTCCGGATCTCCATGTATAGGAATTGTTTTTCCACCTAACATGGAACCTTCCTAAGAGATAGGGCCTATCCCATGATTATAGGGATCCCAACCTCCTTTCCTCCATCTATAAAAGCTTTCCCTCTCCATTAGCAAGCTAGCTGAACTTGTAGGAAGGAAACTATAGCCGGGCAACTATTGAGAGCCAAGCCAAAGAGAGAGAGCTTCATCCAGATTCCTGACAGGCTTTGTTGAGACACGCTCCGCTACAAGCCCCGCCGAAGGAAGATCATAGCGTCAGAGCATTTGTTGTAATCTCCCTTTTGTCATCTTTAATATAAGAGACTATGATTTTGGTTCCATTCATGTGTTCATTTCTTTATGTAATGCAATGAATTATATCCTCTCTGACTGATGTATAGTTACATGCTTTAGATTTTACGTTGTATGTCGTCGTTTCCTTGCATGTGTACAGGTGTTCGGACGTGTCGAACGGAAGGATTGTGATCTATTGAGCGAGGGACGAGAAACATCATCTTTTCTGCAATGACAACTGCGTGGGATTTGAGGTAGGCTACTCGTCGCAATCTTTGTCTTTTTATAACTAGGAACCAACGTCATTGTGTGACTTGATTGTTGCTAGACCCGATCTGGGCTAGTGGGATCGCCTCTTTCCGCAGAGGGGATTTACCGCCACAACAAATTGGCGACTCCACTGGGGAATCAGTTGGAGTTAGTCTTTCTTATTTTTGTTGTTTTTGGCTTTTGATTGACTTATTTGCTCTTCTGGTTCGCCTCCTTTGGTATCAAACCCCTGTTCAGCACCCAGAAGACCTGATCCAATCTCTGTTTGTCCTTTTTCATCTTTCTCCCATAGTAAACTCGATTGGCGCAGTTTAGCTCCTGACAGTCGCACCAACTAGCACTTGTTGCTAGTTAGGCCCCCGCACCAATGCTTTTTTGGTGCAGATTACAGCTAAACAGGCGCGCCAACTCTGTTTGGTGTTAGGGTTTGCTTGCTTTTGGGCTCTCTGAGCTTGATTTTTGGTCCTGGTATCATTTTTCTAATTGATTGAGTGCCTTGAAGTCATTGTTGACTGTGTTTGGCCCTTGTCCTCCGATTTTTTGCCCCTTACTATCAGTTTTGCATTCTAGCTCTAGGGTTTCTAGGTGCTTCAGTGTGTTGAGCCTCCCGTGGAAGTTTTGGGTCCTTACTTTCCCAGCCAACTTCGTTTTCGCTTCTTTGCATTCATTTTTCTGGATTCTATTGTGTCATTGCATTATTTGAGTGATTGTTGTCTCCTTCATTCAGTTTCTCTTTGTGTCACCCCAAGCCTAGATTACACGGTTTGTGTGAGTCTTTTTGAGATGCTTCTTTGCTCTGAAGGATTTCGTCATCAGTTTGAGTCTTGTTTGTATGCGTTTGGATTGAGTGAACTTGTTTGTTTTAGCTCTCTCCTTGTCATTCCTCGAATTGATGTTTTCATTAATTTTTCATTCATTTAGTGCATTTGCTCTTATATGTTGAAAAATACAAAAACAAGATCTTTTGCATTTGGTTTGGCATCGTGAAAATTTGAAAGATATTTCGCATTATTAGTGTTATATAACTCTAAGAGAGAATTTTTCTAGTTTCATTAGCTTGCATTAGAGTCAGTAGTGGATGTTTTTGTGCTCATTTTGTTATTATTTGAAAAGCTCTCAACTCTCCCGTAGATAGCTCTTCATTGAACAAAGTGATATTTTATGGCATGTAGTGTGCATTTAGAGGTTTTTGAGATCCAACATTCGATAGGGCCTGAAGTTGAAACGTAAATTTAAGATCAACTGTAAAATTTACTGAATTAACCTAAGGCAACATTGAAACATTAACGGAATATCTAGTAGTCTAAGGTAGAGACGTGTTCCAACGTCTTTAAGCCTAGTAGTTGTCGCTCACCATCTGGTTATAGACAACGCTAGTACAGACTTGTGCTCCCCGTACTATCGCATATATAAAGGGAGACCCCATTAGGTTGCTATCCTTTATCCGTAGGAAGCCGAGTCTGCCACCTTTTACCCGTGATACACCGGACACAGCATTCGGGGAGATTACCTACACGTATGTCAAGTCCTTGGTTGATTTCTTTTTCATTTTTACCAAGGTGTATATGGCAGTTCACAGATATCTGGTACACCCATTTTCTTAGATTACCAGAGCAGTCATTTTTATCTTTACTGACTCATTAAATTTGAAAAGATCATCAAGTGCTTGTCATTTCACGCTTGTTTCCAAAATGAAAGTGATAGAGTCGTATTTTACTTGTTTCTAGACTCTTAAAACATGAAACAGTAAAAATTTCCAGTTTCAATGTGGTAAAATTAATCACCTGCAATCACATGCCCATGTAGAGATTGATTTTTCGGCCTATTTTTGTTTGCCTTGGTTTTTTCCCGTGCCTTTTTGTTTTGTGATATCTCCCTCTTTTTTACTATAGTCACAGTGGCGGAACCCTCAGTTTCATCTACTGGTAGTCCTTACATAGAAGATTCATCATAGGTCTCCCAGTCCTCTGTTGAGTATCAGCATCCCATTGTATCCGAGTTTCCCGACGGGGGACCGGTTATATCAGAACTTCCCTTTGGAGGACCAGTTGACTTCAATTGGCCCTTGTCCAATGCTTGGTTTGGATTTGGAGTAGGGGAAAACTTCCCTCCTCTTACATCGGGATCGCATTTCTTAGCTGCTATTATACCTCCTAGTCTTGGTCGTCTTTTAGAAGATCTTACGGCAGGGTCAGATATGGACTCACCTAGTCCTTCTTCTAGCGAGGGAATTCCTACTTCTGGTGAAGGTTACTATATTTTTCTCGAAGACATCCCCGAACCTTCTGTTATGTCTTCACCTGGTCCTTCGCTCCTCGTTGGATATAGGTCTTTAAGTCAGGTCATGGCTGTTGTTGCCTCTATGGGAATATCGACTCCGTCCACGAGGCCGATTATTCCCTTGTTAGGGATGTCACCATCGACACCTCTCACGGCATCTCCTTTCGTCACATCAGTACCTGTTAGACCTACTATCTGCGTGGCCGCGTCTATGCCTGTTGTCACTACTTATTCAACCAGGACCTCGTCAATTCCTGAAGACATTTACATAGCTTCTGCTATTCTTGAGAATATTTCTCCTGAGGAGTATCGGTTGTCTTTACAGCTGTCGAACTCCGAGGTTGGTCCATCCTCTCAAGACCTTAATCGTCCTTACTTTTGCCATTATGGACCGGATGGTGCCTCGATTTACGTATTTCCATATCAATATGATGAGCAGGGAAACCCCCTTTATTTGCATTCTCCTGAGGCTTATCAGTATATTAATGGTTTTCTATCTGCCCAGGTTGGGAAACCTTCTAATCAACAAGGGCAACCCTTACAAGGGCAGCCTTTGTTTTAGCAAGGATATGCTTCTTGCCCACAAGGACAACCCTTCCAGGGACAACCTTTGGCCCAGTCAGGTTATCTATATGACCCACAAGGACAACCCTTACAGGGACACCCTTCGGGCCAGCAGGGATTGTTGTACGGTCTGCAAGGGCAATCTTACAACCCTCAAGGTCAACCTCTACAGCCTCACCCTGTGGTCCAGTCGGGGCAACCTCCAGGACCCACAGGACAACCGGGATATCAACCTGGACCATTGTACGGTCTGGGGGGCAAACCCATCCTTCTCAACCATTGGTGCAACCTCAGCAACCTCATCTTCGAATTGGTAAAAATGTTGCACAACCAGGGCCATCTTATAGTCCTGTCACAGGTCAACCTGGTTATCAGGCACAACCTGGCCCTCTCCCGCCATCAGGCCAACCTGCTCAGCTGAGGTAGCCTGGTGGCCTTCGTCAACCGGGTCAACCTGTTCAACCAGGGCAACCTGTTCAACCAGGCCAACCTATTCAACCAAGGAAACCTGCATAGCCACGTCAACCTGTTCAACCAGGACATCCTGCACAACTAGTTAACCCTACTCAGCAGTCGATCTATTCTATGCCACAGCCGAACCCGCTTGTGCGCCTAACTTATCAGGCTCAGCAGGGTCCCACTTACCAGCAGCCCGTTCGACCCCAAGGCAGCTATTACCTTCAAGGTCAGTCTCGACCAGTTTACAACCCGACCCAAGGTTCTGATTATTACCTTCAACAGCCAGGCTACACTTATACTCCACAGTCAATTCCATACACCGCTCAAACGGGGCCCACGTATAATCAGAGTCAATACCCTGGTTATCAACCCTTGTATCATGGTTTTCAGCAACCATATCAACCCAATTATACAGCTTATACCCCCTATGGTCAGAATCCTCCAAGACAGAACTAGTGGGGGCATAATTATGCTCAACCAAGATGGAGTATAGGTACAGGTCCTTATCGGGGACCTGGCATGCCTTTTGATCCTCAGTTACCTTTTCTCGCCACGTTGGAATTACCAGATGTATCCAAATTGACCAATGATCCGATTCTTCATAATCCATATTGGCCTCCGGTTCTGACGAAGGCACCTGGTGACTGTCCCAAATTTGAAGGAAAATCTAGAGAAGACCCCCAAGCACATGTCATGACCTACCATTTGTGGTGTTCTTCGAACTCTTGGATATATGAATCGATCCATCTACGTCTTTTCCAGCGCACTCTTCCCGGCGCTGCTGCTAAATGGTACATAGAACTACCCCGTGGTATTTTTCAAGACTTTAATACTCTAGCCATGGCATTCCTGACACATTTCCAGTTACCGGTTCATTATGAAGCTGGGATGCATCTCCTAACATCTCTGAAATAGGACAAAGCCACTCATATTTCAGATCATATTCATGAGTGGAGACGTCGTCATCGTCTGATCAAGTTTGACATTCCTTATCAGATTCTAACTCACTGGTTCACTACCTCCTTTGTCAACAAGATTGCATAGGACATTGTTATGGGGGCATGTGTAACCGAGGAACAAGCCATTGCTCATGCATAGTACCTCGATTTAGTATACTCTCAATCTGGCACGTTATATGATATCTTGACTGATGCCCCACGGCCTAGGACCTCTAAAGCACCAGCTACCCCATCGGTTGACGGTGTTATTGGTTCCATCTCTTAGACTTCTCGTAAGTATTCTAATGGGAAGCAGAAATCGAATTCTTCCAACAATTCTACTCCTCCAGCTACTCCAGATTCTGGTAAGCCCGCGGAGGTCAATGTCGTTCAGGCCAATCCTACGGACAAGGCTTCCAAAGGGAAGAAGAAGGGAAAAGGCAAGGCCAAATCCGATGCCCCGAAACCAGAATCCTCCAAACCACATGCTGATGATGGTTTGCAATGAAAACCGAAGTACCCTTACCTGATCTGTGATGAAGACCACTACACCAAATATTGTCCCCGATGATCCAAGGTTAGTCAACTCCTTAAAGGCTCTAAGGGAACTCTGGTAGTTCTTAAAGAAAATTTTCCATCTCAGCAGACCTAGATGGTCGAGCAGCCTTCACCATCTATGTCGTTTGGGTCTCAGGTTTTCATGATGAATGGTGCTACACCTGTTTCTATTGCCACTCGATCGAAGGATTATGCCGGATCACGCCAGGCAGTTGGGAAGGAAGTCCTTGATGGCCCGCCTCCCCCACCTGCCTCTGGTCCTCTAGAAATTGAGAATCCCAGCGTTGAACCCGTTGTACGGCCACCTTCCAAAGGTGTTCTTCGAAAGTCTTCCTATAATCCAAATGCCTGTGCTGCTCAACATTACAGCATTTTTGAGGATTTGGGATAGGCGCCTTCCGCGATGTCCGCATTTGAAGTTCTTCAGAGTTGTCCGTCTCAACAGAAAGCCTTGTTATCTGCAATTGGCGGAATTGATCCTGCCGATTCTAACCTTGTCTCCTTTAATCTAGAGAATTTTGTCCCCCGACTTCCACATCAAATCACCCTTGTTATACAAGTCAGTATCAACGGCCTCAACATTCACAGAGCCGTTGTGGATGAAGGTGCCTCTACCTGCATTATGTCATCTGCTTGCTGGAAATCCATCTACTCTCCAGCCCTCACTTCATCCCCTAATGCCCTCGAGGCATTCGATCGAAGCGAATCCAGACCCTTGGGTGTTCTCGCGAGTCTACTGATTACATTACAAGGTAAGACAGTCAACGTCGAAGTGGAAGTGGTTGATGCCAAACTCAACTATAATCTTCTACTCGGTCGTAGTTGGACCCACGCCATGTTGTGCATTCCGTCCACCCTCTTTCGACTTTTGAAATTTCCGCATGAGGGCAAGATTATACTGTTGATCGGTTGTCTTTCTTTACCTCATCCTCCAAGAACAACGTGCCATACATGGATCAAATTCCTAATCCCCCCGACAGTGTAGGAACTGGTCTTTTCAAGGACCCGTTCTCATGGCTATTTTTCCCATTCCGCCACCGAACACCGTTCAAGTCAACATGATCTCTAGGTCGGATGACCCGTGGATCATCCCTTCTCCTGAACAGGTTGCCTCTTTTGGAGAATCGATGCCTATGACCCCAGTTGAAATCAATTATTGTGAGATTGTTGCTGCATCAGATCCTCCTCCTGGTGAAAATGCTCCTTTGAGCATGGCTCTTGATGTTTATTCTCAATCCCCTTGGCTCGGCAATGCAGATTCGCCCGATCCTTTGAGAGAAGTTTTTCTGTTTAACGAACCTATCGTGGAGACTATGTCTCTCGAAGATCTGCCATGGAGCGATGGACATCATCATTCCTCATTCATGCCCTGCCTGGGGGCAATGTCTAATTGTCTCGAGCATTTTGCATCTCAGGTTCCCTCTCCGCCTCTCCAAACGCCAATATTGACTCATGAAGTACTTTCGAAAGGAAATCTGAGTAATATTACCCAAACGATGCCTATCGACATCTCCATTAAACCGGGGGTTGTCGAGAACATCCACGTGGGAGTCACTTGTTCTCCCGATGAGATTCAAGTGTACACTAGCCTTTTCTGCAAATTCCGAGATGTTTTCGCATGGTCTTATGAAGAGATGCCTGGGATCGATCCCAGTATTGTCGTGCACAAAATTCCCACCTATCCGGGTGTGAAGCCTGTGCACCAACGTCTGTGCCCAGTGCATCCTCGAAAATCCGCTGCTATAAAATCAGAAGTTGAGAAAATTGTTAAAGTGGGATTCATATATCCGATCCCTCTGCCAGAGTGGGTTTCCAATATCGTCCCTGTGGATAAGAAGCAGGACATGATTCGAGTTTGTATTGACTATAGAGATATCAATCGGGCTTTCCCTAAGGACAACTATCCCACCCCCTTTATAGATCAGATCATTGATGATTGTGCGGGGAGTGAGATCTATTCCCTTATGGATGGATTTTCGGGTTATAATCAAATTAATATTTTACCCTCCGATCAACATAAGACCACCTTCATCTGTCCGTGGGGCACATTCGCCTATAAGAAGCTCCCGTTTGGCTTGAAAAATGTTGGGGCTACCATCAAGCGTGCCATGTCCTACGCCTTTCACGATATATTTAATATTGTTCAGCCATATCTGGATGACCTGCCGGCTCATTCAGCTCAGCGCGAAGACTATCCTGAACATCTCCACCAGATTTTTCTCTGTTGCAGACGTTACAACATTAGGCTTAATCCTCACAATTGCATCTTCTGCGTTGACTCTAGTCGTATTTTGGGATTCATTGTCTCTAAAGACGGAATTCGCCTTGACCCTCTCAAGTTCAAGGCTATTGTTAATCTCCCCTCCCCATCCTCATTGCATAACCTTCAGAGTCTTCAGGGGAAAGTGAATTTCTTACGTCGCTTTATCCCAAACTATGTAGAAGTGGCCAAAGGGTTTACGCGACTTCTAAAATAGGACATTCCCTTCCATTGGGATGAGATTGCTCAGCAATCTTTTGATAAACTTAAGAAGTTGCTTGTCAACGCTCCATTAATACGTCCTCCCAACTATCATCGCAACTTTACCCTCTATTTGGTTGTCGCATTCAGCACAATTGCCATGGTTCTGATACAAGATGACGACGACGGAAATGAACACGTGGTTTATTATCTTACTCGGAATCTCCTCGACACTGAAACGTGTTATGCCCACATCGAGAAGTTGGCGCTTGTCGTGGTCCAGGCTGTTTAGCGGTTTCTCCATTACATCCTGTTGCGCACAGTAACCATGATTTCCAACTGCAACCCCATGACTTATATTTTGTCTAGATAATTGCTAGTGGGAAAGTACTCCAAGTGGATTGTGATCCTTCAAGAGTTTGATTTGGAGTTCACTACTTCCAAATCGAACAAGTCACTAGTTTTTTCTGATCTCATATGCTCTCTCCCTACTGACTCTGTTCTGTCTCAAACTGAGGATCATATCCCGGATGAAACTCTCTTTCTAATCAGCACTCTCGATCCATGGTACGGTGATATCATCATGTACCTTCAGACATCTACCTTTTGGTCCGATTTGACAAAGGATTCTCGACATCGCGTTCGGCATCAATCGCAACCATATCACATTGTGGGAGATACCTTATATCGTGTCGGAGTCGATTCGGTGCTCTGCCGATGTTTGACCTTAGAGCAGGCTGAGAAAGTGCTAAATGACTGTCACAGTGGCGCCTGTGGTGGTCACATGTCCGGTTATGCTACCGCCTAGAAGATTCTGCGTGCGGGTTACTTCTGGCCATCTATATTTAAAGACTGTATTGTTGCAGTAAGAATGTGTCATGCGTGCCAGATCTTCCAACGCAAGATGTGTGTGCCACCCCTCCCTTTACATCCTGTCATTACCGTAGGCCCTTTTTCCAAATGGGGTATTGATTTTATGACATGTAACCCTCACTCGGTCGGGGGGCATGTTTATATCATCGTTGTCGTAGACTACTTCACTAAGTGGGCCGAAGTGACGCTTACATTAGCTGCCAACGGTAAGATAGCTGCTCTATTCATTTTCAACCATGTGATCACGCATTTCGGCGTTCCTCAAGCCATCATCACTGATCATGGCACTCATTTTCGGGACTACATGATGGAAGAGCTGACATCGAAGTTGGGCTTGCGTCATGACAACTCGACGCCATACTACCCTCAAGAAAATGGCCAGGTTGAAGTCGTAAACAAGGTGCTTGTCACGATGCTTCAACGAACAATTGGTATACAAAAATCCAACTGGCATCTCCAATTGTTCTCAGCTCTCTGGGCCTACCAAACGTTAGTGAAGAGCGCGACCAGATTCACACCTTTCCAGTTGGTGTATGGTCTGGAACCTACTCTTCCGGTTGAATGTGAGATCTCTTCACTGAAGCTAGCTGTGGAATTACTGCTCGACACTTCCCTGGAGGAAAAACGTCTCCTATATCTGGAAAGACTGGACGAAACTCGCCGCTTGGCTGCTTTGGTTATCGAGGCACAAAAAAAGCGGGTTAAAGCTCATTTTTATCAAACGGTTTCTCCACGCTCTTTTATCGAAGGGGACCTCGTCCTCTTGTATGATCAAGCATATGATAAGCTTGGGGCAGGAAAATTCCAGCCTATGTGGCATGGGCCCTATATCGTTAAATGCGTATTGAAAAATGGGGCCTATAAGCTGATTGATTATGAAGGTCTTCCTTTGGCACAGCCCAGGAATGGGCTGTACCTGAAGAAGTATTACGCTTGAATCATTCTTGTGTAGTGTATGTACATAGGTGATTTCTTCATTTTTGTGCATGTGTGGTGTGGTGTGCTTTGTAAGCATCTTTCTGCTGATTGGGTCTTCCTGATTGTGCAGATGTCTATTACTCCTTAAATCGATTTCACGGATGGTGCCTCTCGCAGTACCAGGAACCTGTCTTTGGTAGCCTAGGTAATTTACAATCCTACTGGTGAGTTGATTAATTTACAAGGTGTTTGTCTAGGGCCTACTACAAATAATGTCGCGGAATATAGTGTCGTTTTGGAATTATTGAACGAGGCCATTAACCTCGGTATTTGTGCATTACTTGTATATTTGGACTCACAGCTTGTAGTGTTACAGCTCAATGGTCATTATTCAGTTAGGAACCCATCCATTTTAAGATTATATCTACGTATTCATTTACTGGAAAGAAATTTTGATTACATCACATATCAGCATATACCCAGACGAATGAATACACTTACATATGCAGTAGCCAACATGGTATTAGATATACATTTACGCAACTTGTAAACACAATCATATGTGAAAAAGATCCATGCAGAAATAGATATATATATATATATATATATATATATATATATATATAGATATATATGTCAAATTTTTGCAGCGTGTGCATCATATAAAATCCCAAAAATATGTGTGTTTGTTTTAATTACATCTGGAGACAACATGTCTCTCAAAAATATGCAAATGAAAAGCCTAGGCGACTAATCAGCATGGTGCTCATGGTAGCATGTTACAACTCGCACCAATTGCCTCAGTAAGCAATGAAGGCAACTAGGCACCCCTACGGTGTGCCTCTAATAAGCCATAGGGACATCAGCTAGATGAGCATAATCAGGAATCCCATGGGTGATTCCCTCTAAGTTCTGAACCAGCTCGTTCCCCTCGCCCCCCTCACCTTGAGGGTCATAGGTGAGAGGGGTCCTCCACGCGATCGGTGAGATCCCGGTGGGCCTCTCTGGGCTGACATCTGCATACATATAGGATTAGTTGTTAGAATGTGCATGTATAACGAAAAAAAAATCATAAAATTCATAAAATCAAAAAGAGTCTTACCCAGCTCCTCATCCCAGTCCTCTCCTTCCGGGAGTGAAGGTATGGGTCTCCTGTGAAATCAGTACCGGCATAGGGCCAGTCCTCTACGATGATCAACTGTCGCCGGAGCCATCCGAAGAACTCGGGCCACAATGACATTTTCTATTCCCCTCCTACTCTAGGCATCAAAGTTGCCCATCGAGCCATCTGTAGCTCTCTCAAAGGTGGATTTGTGACTATTTCCCCTGGCCCTAGAAGATAGGCAGTCGTTCTAGGATGAACGATACCAAGATTGACCCGTACCCAAACTGCTTCAGTTTGGCCTTTTTACATTTAGTCAATTTCCGTTTGATATTCATGGTTACGGCTGTGGCCCAATCAAATAATTTCGGGTTCATACATTTTGACGCTAGGAGGAGCTGTGTTTTGGTAGCCTCATGCGGTGCCTGTGACCCTGCAGCCCGCGTAATGGTGTGTATCACCACTCTGAGTGATAGATCAGGAACAGTGTGAATGTCAACTTTGCCACTACCTGATCCTATTTGTGCCCCTGGGCACACTCTTTCCATAACCATCGACATCTTCTCGCCAGAAGGCCTGGTACCTGTCATGATCAAAACTGGACCTCTGCGAGACAATTCATTGATGAAGTAGACATCGGACACTTCGAGTTCAAGAACTTGATCTCAAAGCCTAAACTTCTCTTCATTCTCAACCCAGATACTTATCAAATATTGTAACAATTCAAGTTGTGCCCTGAGACATGGTGTTAAGAAGAATTTCTTTAATCCGCAATTCCGAAGAGCATTCATGCATTGCTCATTCCCCATTGCCATTTCTTCCTCTTCACGACGCTCCCTTTCTTTCCATTCAATCACCATTATAGCTTTATACCTGCATCAAATCGGTCATAAGCACATCATAAGATCCCTTGGGCATTCCAAAATTAAATTGATTGGTTCATTTTTTGTGAAATTTGAGCGAAATATGAGGTTGCATGGTTGGCGCGACTTTTTTTCTGACAGTCGCGCCAACTGGCGTGACCCCTTTGCAAAAAGAGCTCGATTGGCGCGGGTCTGTGCCTCATACCCACGCCAACTGTGGAAACCCTAAATTTGAAAATCCTCCCCTCGGGGATGCGAAATCACAATGGAAAGCTATGAAATATGGCTTAAAACATAGCTAATGGAAGCGACTCTTACCTAGAAAAGACAGGATCTGGAATGATGCACTGGATCGTCCACAATCGTCACCGCAAGGTCGCAGGGAAGTAACTCATTATCGCTCTGCACAAGAGGTAAAAGTAAAAAGTAAATATGTTTTTACTATTTGGTCATATTTATAACTTTTCGAAATCAAAATTAGGTTTTGGAGCTTATTTTTCTGATATTTTATCATATTTTTGTCAAAAAATGGGTTTTACACTTGCTTTTTGTGCAGCAACAGGTTTTCATGCGACTAGGACGACGACACGAGTTTTATTTTATACTTTTTCGGACTCGGTAAAAACACGAAAAAAGTCACTACTAGAGTCATCTTTCAGCTCTTTTTTGACTCTCTAAAATTGAAAATATTTCTGAGTTGCTTGTCGTTTTGAGCTCATTAAATTGGCTGCGAAACGACATCTACCCAGTATATGTTTACCCCTTTTTCAGACTAGGATAGATTATTTACGAAAAAGGAATACCCTAGCCTACCGCGACTAGGAGGTTCTCTCAGACATAGTTTTCTACCTTTTTGGATCTATGGGACTATCTATGAAAAGGGACTGCTGGAGTTTTCTTTTTCGTTGTCTTTTCAAACTCCCTAAACATGAAAAGACGTTGAGTTCTTCCTTTGTCAGACTCGTTAAAAACTGATGACATCGGACTCCGTCGTAATGACATTACTCGAGTTTCTCCTTCCTAGGGCTCGTTAAATGTACTAAGTTGGATTTGTACGAAGGACAAACTTATATCACAAGCATATGCTATCCCCTTCAAGCTTGTTTTCAAAAATAATTGGGGTACTCACAAGAAATGGTGGGGAAAAATGGAACCAATATCACCGTCGTGTCGGTAGTATGTCGCTCTTGAACATGGCACTGGTCTGCATTCGTGTCGGGTTGGGGACATCTCATCTCATTCTCTGCTTGCCTCGATGGGTTTGGGTAATATCTTTTGACCACTCATCTACTCTTTGCCACAACATTATTACCTCAGATCCTTTGATGTCAAATACTGCCAAATCCAGTGTCGTGCCGCCAATATGTTCAAGAGAAGTTAGCCTCTGCAGTTTTCAACCTCCCTCTGATTCTCTACTGATCTTGATTCGCAAACATCGTGTTCCTCTGTCTCGTGTCGATGATGTGGGAAAAATTATGGCCCACCTTCGATCAAGGTCACTTCCTGTCAACTTCAACTCATTATCTAGGAGGCTGATCTAGAAACTCCCTTTAGGTACCTTGGACCCTGCATGCCTTAATGGCAGGTTCTTCGCATTCGACGCAAGGTTTTCATTATTGACCTTCGATCGGATGATTCTGTGGGTGTTCGACGCCAGCTCATTGTTCACATTCTGTGGATTGTACCTATAGTACCTTGAGGGCCATCCTCATTATTGGTGGTTCCTCTCGCGTCTATTAATGGCTTTCATTATTGGCTGGTAATCAGACGATGTTCTTGCATGTTCGACTTCAGCTCACTTATTCACATGCTCGAACTTGTACTCTGTTCGGGTCGAGATGGAGCGCAAGACCCTAGATTTTGTCTGATAAAATCTAGGCTGCGGATTCTTTGTGGATTATCATGATTGGTTACATGACTCATTTGACTAGATGGCTGCGACCATACCTGAGTCTACTTGTTGATCCTTCTTTGCTGGATGATGCTGGATGGCTGCGTCCATACCTTGGATCCCGGTTATTTTACACTATATTATGGATGGCTGCACCCATACCACATATCATGTATCAGAGATATCAGTTGTACTCATATTTGCAGGTCTTCTGACAGTAGTGTTTTCAGTTGGGCACGTTCTCATAAAGCATTTCACCCCTCCCTCTCTCTCAGACCTCATGCTTTAGGGGGCATCTATTACACATTATTTTGTCACCGTTTCTACAATCCCCCGTCCTTCACATTGGAGGACTATTCCCGTGACCTGTGAGCAGTGACATGTCCTAAAAACACCTTCATGGCATCCTCTTGCATCAGGACAAACATTTCCCTGAAGAACATTTCCTCTGAAAAACCCTAAAAACAGATGTTTTAGCCTTGGCGCGACTAGCCAGTTCATCCCTCATGCCAATGGGGGAAATCCACACTAGAGGGCACGCCAACTGGCACTCTGTCCCTGTGTTTCACTCGTGCCAAGCTTATTAAGAGATGTTTTTTAAAAGTAAATGGCGGAAGTTTGATTCTAACAAACTCCTGAATGAATCATCAAAAGGATTTGGGTGGTTTGGCTTCGGATCTCCATGTATAGGAAGTGGTTTTCCACCTATCATGGAAACTTCTTAAGATATAGGGCCTATCCCATTATTATAGGGATCCCAACCTCCTTTCCTCCATCTATAAAAGCTTTCCCTCTCCATTAGCAGGCTAGCTGAACTTGTAGGAAGGAAACTATAGCCGGGCAACTATTGAGAGCCAAGCCAAAGAGAGAGAGCTTCGTCCAGATTCCCGACAGGCTTTATTGAGACACGCTCTGCAAGCCCCGCCGAAGGAAGATCATAGCGTCAGAGAATTTGGTTGTAATCTCCCTTTTGTCCTCTTTAATATAAGCGACTCTAATTTTGGTTCCATTCATGTGTTCATTTCTTTATGTAATGCAATGAATTATATCCTCTCTGACTGATGTATAGTTACATGCTTTTGATTTTACATTGTATGTCGTCATTTCCTTGCATGTGTACAGGTGTTCGAACGTGTCGAACGGAAGGATTGTGATCTGTCGAGAAAGGGACAGGAAACATCATCTTTTCTACAACGACAACTGCGTGGGATTTGAGGTAGGCTACTCGTCGTAATATTTGTCATTTTGTAGCTAGGAACCAACGTCATTGCATGACTTGATTGTTGCTAGACCCTATCTGGGCTAGTGGGATCGCCTCTGTCCATAGAGGGTATTTACCACCACAACAATCATGAACACCTGAGATCCAAATGGGGCAGAGGATTGAGGTTTCTCTACCATCTAGGTCTGCTAAGATGGAAAAGGTTCTTTACGAATAGCTGTAGTTCCCTGAGTGCCTTGGAGCAGTCTACTAACTTCAGTCCATCGAGGACAGTCCTTGGTGTAGTGCTCTTCATCACAAATCAAACAAGGGTACTTCAGCTTGCACTGTGAACCATCATCAGCACGATATTTGGATGAATCTAGTTTTGGGGTATCAGCTTTGGCCTTACCTTTACCCTTATTTTTCCCCTTGGAAGTCATGTCCGCCGGATTGGCCTAAATGGCATTGACTTTCTAGGTCTTACCAGGATTTGGAGTGGGATGAGAAGCAGCATCATTGGAAGGATTAGAATTTTGCTTCCCAAGATTTGAAGGAGAATACTTTCGAGAAGTCTGAGACACGAAACCAATAATATCTTCGATGGATGGGGTCACTAGTGCTTTAGAAGTTCCAGGTCGCAGGCATCATGTAAGATATCGTACAATGTGCCAGACTGAGAGTACACAATATCAAGGTACTGGGCACGAGCAATGGCATGTTCCTCAGTTACACATTCCCCCATAGCAATGTCTTTCGCAATCTTATTGAAAAAGGAGGTAGTGAACCAATCAGTTAGAAGATGATCAGGGATATCAAACTTGATCAAACGACGACGATGCTCCATTCATGAATATGATCCGAGATATGAGTAGCTCGGTCCTGTTTCAAGGATGTGAGGAGGTGTGTCCTGGTCTCATAATGAACCAGTAACTGAAAACGAGTAAGGAATGCCATGTCGAGAGAGTTAAGTCTTGAAAAATTCCACGAGATAGCTCAATGTACCACTTTGCAGCAACAACAATAAGAATCCGTTGGAAAAGACGGAGTCGAATGGAATCGTCAACCCAAGAGTTAGAGGAACACCACAAGTGGTAAGTCATAACATACGCTTGGGGGTCTTCTCCAGACTTGCCCTCAAATTTAGGACAATCACCAGGAATCTTAGTTAGAATTAGAGGTCAATACGGGTTATGAAGAATTGGATCATTCGTTAACTTTCACACATCAGGCAATTCCAACGTAGCGAGAAATGGTAATTAAGGCTTAAAAGGCATTAGAGATCTCTAATAAGAACTCGTGTTAACATTCCACCTAACCTGTGAGAAATTATGCCCCCATATTTTTTTTCCCGAAGGATTATGGCCATAGGGGTTATAAGCCTGATAATTCCACTGATACTAGGGTTGAGGACCAGGATACTGATTCTGAGAATACCATTGAGGTCCTTGCTGCGCAACGTAAGGATTTTGTTGTTGAACGTAAGCATGCCCTTGAGGTTGATTATACACCAAATGAGATGGATTTTGAGGGTAAAAATTGAAACCTTGACGTCCACTATATACCGTTTGATATTGACCTTGTGGGTAATAAGCGCCTTGGGGTTGAGCAGGTGGACCCTACTAAGCAGTTTTAGCAGGCTGTTCAAGAGGTGGACCTTGCTAAATCAGATAAACAGGCTGAACCGGCTGCGAAGAAGGTTGAATATGCTGTTGAATAGGTTGAATTGGCTATTGAACAAGTTGAAATGGTTGTTGCGCTGGCAGAGTAGGCTGCCCCTGCGGAACAGGTTGGCCTGGATATTGAGAGCCATCAGGTTTCCGTTGTGGAATAGGCTAGCCTGATGGAGGTAATGGACCAAGTTTTCCCTGATGACTAGGTTGACTCGGAGCAGGACCGTAGGGTTGTCCTTGTTGCATAAAATTTTTACCATACTGTACATACGGTTGCTGCTGTTGTGCAATAGGTTGTCCCTGTGGCCCGTCGGCAACATACAACGTTCCTGGTTTAAACTGACTTAAAGGACCGGTGGGTTGTCCTTGTTGGACCGAAGGTTGCCCTTGCGGACTGTAAGACCAAAGGATTGCCCCTGCTGAGCCAAAGGTTGTCCCTATAAGGGATGTCCTTGTAAGCCTGAGGGTTGTCCTTGTAGCAAAGGTCCTGAATGAGTGACGGTCCGATAAGGATCAACAGGAAACGAATAGAAGGGGTTGTCGACAACATCATAATGATGTGGAGGATTGATAGGCACTTGGGGTGGCCGAAAACCCTGAGATTTTTGCTACTTAACAGCCAAAAAATACTCTTAAAAAGTGAGGCCACCAAGAATCATAGGGACAGTCGAGGTCATACTAGAAGCAGACGGGGCTGCAGGAGATTGAGCATCTGGAGAAAGAGCATAACATCGGTGAATGTCCAACATGTGCTCATCAAAAGCATAGGTAGAAACCATAGGCGTAGTTGTAGCCGCACTAGCAGGTGTAGTCTCTGAAGCACGAGCTTGTGATCTGCTCAGACCCTGATTGATAGGCCACGTAGGATTAAGTACGATAGACCTACGATTGTGAAAATATTCTAACGACTGTGTCGTAACAACCGGCGTAGATGAAGCTACACAGACAATAGGTCGGACTAGGACAGACGTAACAATAACCGACGAACTCAGTGTTGAAGGTGACAGTCCCAATGAAGGGAGGACTGAACTCCTAGGGGGAGTTGATGTATTGGATGGTGCCATGGATGCAACACCAAACATAATCTGACTCAAAATCTGATAACCAGGTGACAGTGACACCGATTGAGGAGAATATTTAATAGAAACATATGGAAGATCTTCAGGGAAAAGTTGATATTCTCCTATGGAAACAAGAATTCCTTAACTGTCAATAAGACTCGAAGAATCCATATCTGATGAAGTTATAAGATCTTCAAAAAGACGACGAGGACTAGGGGGTATCGCTGCAGCTACAAATGGTGATCCTGAAGTAAGAGGAGGGAACTCTTCCTCATTCCCAAAACCAGACCATGCACCTGGAGGGGGCCAATTGAACTCAACTGGCTCTTTAGGAGGAGATCGAGTAGCGAGAGGTAAACTAGTCGGGATAATAGACTGCGAAAAATCAGCAGACCTAGTGGACTGAGGAGTTTCATAAGAAACGTCAGGAATGGAACTACCACTAGGAGGCATTGAAGAAGACGACGAAATTGATGTTTCCGCCACTGTGACCGTATTTTAAAACAAAAAAGGAAAAAGAGATATCCAAAAGAAAACTTCAAGACCAAGGCCTAAGGAAAAACAAAACAAGCCAAGTAACAAACTCTTAACGGGCATGTAATCGTGGGTAATTAATTTTATGACATTGAAACCAGAATTTGTTGTTTCATGTTTTAAGAGTCAAGAAACAGACAAAATATGACTCTAGTCACTTTCAATTTTAAACGAGTGTGAAAGGACAAGTGCTCGATGATCTCTTCTCTTTTTAAAGAGTCACAAAAATATCGAAATGACTACTTTGGTAACCTAAGAAAGAGGGTGTACCAAGTTTCCATGAACTTCCATATACACCTTAGTGATCAAATGAAAGAGAAATGACCAAGGACTTTCCATACGTGCAGGTAGTCTCCCCGAATGTTGTGTTCGGTGTATCACGGTTACAGGGTGGCAGACTCGGCTTCCTATGGATAAAGGATTTGAACCTATAGGGGTCTCCCTTTATATACTCAATGGTACGGGGAGCACAAGTCCATACTAGCGTTGTCTAAAGCCAACAGATGAACGACAACTACTAGGTTTTAAGACACCGGAACATGTCTCTAGCCTAGACCACTAAAATATTTGTGTTAGGTTCCAATGTTTCCTTAGGTTAATTCAATTGATTTTATAGTTGATATTGAATTATGTTTCAATTTCAAGGCCCTACTGAATGTCGATCTCAAATTTCCTAAATGCAAACTATATGCAAATGAACATCATTTTCCATTCAATGAATGCTAATTATGAGAATGATAGAGATATTTCAAACAATAGCAATCAAATGAAACCAAAAAAAAAAAAAATCCGCTAATGCATCTAATTCAATCAAGAGAAAAATGAAAAATTCTTTCCTAAATAGTCAACTACTAGTTATTGAAAAGAACTTTCCTTTTTCATGCAAAAGAAAGAATGCAATTTTTTTTATTTTTCAATGAAATGAAGCATACAATGCACTAATTACACGAAAAAACAAAACAAACACTAGTTCGAGGATTGCGAATGTAAAGAGATAATCTGAATAATTCAAAGAAAGCAACACAAACACAAAAATGCACTCAAACCAATGGCACACTCTTCCAATCAAAGAAACGATCCAAACAAGCAAGGTGATCTATGCTTGGAGCAGTAAGAAGAACAATCAAACGAAACCTGAAATGATTATTCAATCAAAACAAACGCACAAAGGATCAAAAAAGAACTAAAGGCAATTGATCAAGAGATGTGACTGGAAAGAATAAAAAAGACTCAACTTTCAATCAGAAGGCTCAGTGAGCTAAGACACTCAGAAACCCTAAGGCCATAAACTACACTGATAAGTCAACAGGCGTACAACTAAGAAGAATAAGTCTATGACAGTCAAAAAAATCTGAACAGGACAATTGCAGAACAGAAAACGACCCAAAGGCAAGAAAAAATGACCAAAAAAATCAAAATAGTTGTTACACCAAACCCTATAGGATTCGGCGCGACTGTAAGGCGGTAATCCGCCAAACAGGGGTTCGCGCTAGTGCAACACAAGCAACATCCACCAATCGGCGCGACTGTTCAATCCAAAAACACACCAAGCCGGATATCTATGGGAGAATTGGAAATCTAATGAGCAGAGGTCAATCTTGACACTCTGGAGCTGAACAAGAGGATTCTAATCAAGCAAGCAGACCAGAAAATATAGATAAACAAGTAAACGACCGAAGTTGACTTGACAAGGACAAAAAGATAAACTCACACTGATCCCCAGCGGGGTCGCCAATTTGTTATGGAAGTAAATCCTCTCTGCGGACAGAGACGATCCTTCTAGCCCTAGAGTGGTTCTAGTAACAAAAGGACAAACTAGAGTGTAGGTTCCTAATTAGTGAATGAAATAAACTAGGTAGATCGACCTACTTGGAGTCCAATGTTGTCGTTGTGGTTGTTGTAGTGGTGGCCTCTCTATTCTTGTCTCGATAAGTCACGATCCTTTCACAGTGATACTTGGATACCTGCGCAAGATCAACAACCAAAAGCAGCAGACGAAGCAACAATCTCATTCATAATTACTAACCAGTCGAGGAGGGCTAATCATGTTGCAGCAATAAAATACATCAACACGACATGGGAACCAGACAATAGTTATACATATTTATTAATAAAAGAAAGAGTTACAACAAAGCCTTGATGTCGCAGACTCTTTCAGCGGGGTTCAGATGAAGCATGTCTCAATGATTGTCAGGGAATTTGGATGAGTTGAAGGCACAAGCCTAAGCTCTCTCAATGAGGAACTCTTCCATTCTATCTTGAATATAAATCTCTCCAGTGTTTCTGCTACAATAACTTCAGTTCAACTAGCTTCATCAATGGAGGATGGCTATATTTATAAAGGGAAAGTGAGGAGGTTGGGATCGCTACTATGGTGGAAGGGAGGCCTTATCCTTTGGGATTTTTCCCCAAAAAGGTGGAGACAAGAGGCCAAAGGATGAAGGTTGTGGTTATTCAGTCGAACCACTCCCTATGACTCATCCACGAGGTTGTTGTGATCGAAACTTTGCCTCTATTTTTAAAAAAAATTGCATAAATAAATTGGTGCGGGTGGATAACTGAGACAGAGTGCCATCTGGCGCAGGGGAAAGCGTTAATCTTCCTCATCGGCGCGAGGGCATAACGGGCTACCAGCGCCAAGGAAAAAACAGGTGTTTATGGTGGTCTGTTCAATGAATGGTCAACAGAAGGAATGTTTTCCTCACAGCAAGGGATGCAATGGTGGTATTTGCAGGGCATGAAACTTTATTTTGATCATTGAAATGAGCCTCCAATGTGCGGGATGGGGATTTCAGGGACAATGACAAAATGTTGTGTAACACATACAAAGAGATATGTCTGAAATATGGGCATGATGGGTATGATAAATCAAAAAAGAAGGGTAAATCACATGGTCCTCCTTTTAAGATATTTAGGCATATACCTATAATCCCAAGGGTGCAAAGGCTCTTTCATTGCAAAGAATTAGCTATGTTGCAGGGATGGAATGCCTCACACAGAAGTGAGTTGGGAGTTATGTGAATCCCAATAGATTCAATAGCCATGAAGCATATAGAGGATACATGGCCCGAAAAATTCAAGGATGAAGTACGAAGTCTACGACTCAGCATAGCCATGGATGGCGTCAACCCATATTCCATCCAGAACACCAACTATTTTGTTTGGCCTGTAGTAGTGATCAATAACAATATCCCCCCATGGTTGTCTGTGAAGAATGAAAATCTTATGTTGGCTCTCATAGTCCCTGGTAGAATACAAGTGAAGAATATGGATGTCTACTTACAACCACTGGTAGATGAATTGAAGTAATTATGGGATGAGATAAATGTATACGACGTATCAAGACCGATCATAGCAGAGAGGATTTTTACGTTGTATGGCATATATTCTTACACGACACATGATTATCCAGACTTAGGAGTTTGCTCTGGTAAATTACATCTTTATTGATTTGTTTATATATGTAACAATATTCTTTCACATATTAGTTATTTAATTCATTGTAATTGTTCTAATCTTCATGATATTATTTAACATGCCATGCACATATATTGTATACAATAATTTCATAGGTCTTGTAACAAAAGGGTATTTTGGATGTAAATGTTGTGGACCTTCTCTGAAATATAGATGGTCCAATGACCTATGAAAGCTAGTGTATGACTGCTCCAGGGTATTCCTCCCGGTAGAACACCCTTACAAAGGAGAAGCATCCGCTTTCAATGGTGAACGAGAAATAACACAAAGGCCTCCAATAACGACACCAGTTTAATGGCTTAGAGAATATGAGAGAGTGAAGGAGAAGGTTTTCATAGAAATGTTCGATTCAAATGGGGAGCCTATGTTCGATGATCCAGAATTATTCGACACCTATGTTGAGAAATTTCCCATTGGAATGAAAAGGAAATCTATCTCTTATAACCTCCCATATTGGGAGCATCTTAATTTTACCCACTTATTAGATCACATGCATATATTTAAAAATGTTTCATCTTCTTTATGGAGGCATATATCATCAAAACAAAGTAACACATTGGTTGTTAGGAAAGATCTTATTACTTCAAAAAATAAAAAGAAACATTGGCCAAGACGATTAGAAAGTACAAGATTAGAGGCAGGCGCTGGTCCCTCTAATTGGTATTTCAAAGAAGGTGATGTCCCATGGATTTTTAAAAAATATGATCTTTCTTCGGCAAAGGAATTTATAATGGGTGTGAGGGTTCCATCTTCATACGGGTTTTCACTAGGGCGTTGCTTCACCGTGGATGACCATTTGTCAGGGTTGAAATCACATGACAATTTGAATATTCTAAGAGTACATATAATGTCAAAAGCATGATTTTATTATTTTTATATTAATAAATTTTATCCCATGCACGGACATAACTAATTTTTTATAATATTGCATGTGTTTATAACTTTGCAGTGTCATTATACTTTGTTCATGCATGGGTGTGTGAAACATGAATTCCCCCGAGACCTAGGACGTGCCATATCTAAATTATCTACTTTTGTACGTTAGATCAGGTCAAAGGAGATTCATGTGGCTAGCATTCCACGGTAGTGTCAATAGATAGTTGAGATTGTTTGTATGTTTGAGGAGGAACTGCCGACGAGTTTCATGGACTTGCAGGTTCATCTTATAATCCACCTAGTAGATTAGGTTGAATTAGTTGGGGTGGTTTCTTGTCGTTGGATGTTCTTCTTAGAGATGTACATGAAGAAATTGAAAGGTTTTGTTCGAAAAAGGGAAAAACCCGAGGGGTCTATGACAGAGGGGTACATATCTTATTAGTCTTTCTATTATACCAATGAGTACATCAAGGAGATCGACAATAGACTAGGTGCGGTGATTTGGGACGATGAAAGGGATGAAGACAAAAGAGAAGGGGAGGTGCTCCAAACGAATGGAAAAAGGTGCTTGATAAAGAGTAAGCGACTTATAATATTTCAAATTTACACAAAGTAAATATTCATGTTGAAATTCTATATAATGTATATTTTGATCTCATATTTACTATATGTTGGTTTGATTTCATCAGCGAATCCAGAAATTGAAGCAATCAATAAATTCATTCTTTACAATTCCGAAGTGATACAAACGTGGGTTGCATTGTACGAACAACAAGGGATGAAAAGGGATAGTGATAGGAAAGAATTCAGACGGTTGAATGGTAGAATTGTGCCTTATCCCGATCATTTAAAAGAAAATATGCCAAAAATATGCCCCAACGGTCGGGTTGCTGACCAAGTCAGAGAGAAATACGGTGCAACCGGTCGTTACCTGCGTGCTAAAGAGGGTGCGCTAAACATAGGATTGGGTGCACCCACTTGGTAATAATCTATTTATGTACATTTTAAACTTAATAATGCACCTTTGAAATGTAATTACATCTATATTTCATATTTTAACAGTTGGGTTATTATAAGACACATGACATTATGATTTTTTAACTTTTTTATAGGTCAATTTGTTCCCATCTATGTGGGAGTATGGACACCGTTTTCACACAGAAAATGTCGATGATGGACACATAACACAATACTGTGGAGTGGAAGTCAAGCTAGCCACCGTGATCAAACCTAGTACGAGGGACGTTAGGTTACGTCGGAAAGATACAAGAGATCATTGACGTGGATTTATCTTCTTTCCAATGTGTTATATTTAGGTGCAAGTGGTGGGACACCTTTGATTGGAATAATGTAAAGGAAGATCGCGATAATAGGCTGATATGTATCAACTCTAGAAAGATGTGGGATGAAGCTAAGGAGCCCTATATTTTCCCCAAACACTGAAACCAGGTGTTTTTTTACCCAGATGTGTTGGATAGGGATTAGTGGTTCGTATTGAGACATGACCCTAGATCAAAACATATTTTTAGAACAATAATGTTATCATGCGAAGAGTGCTGGAAGATAATGAGGGTGATCATGAGAACCAAGAGTGATATGGTACATGTGTTATTTCATTATTTATACTTTTTAAGATGGGTTTTTACAAAGAAGAGGACTTAATTGCTTTATAACTAAGACTCTTTTTTTCGAAACATTATAATATGTATTTTGAATTAATTGGTTTGCATTGTGTTAATGTTAAAATCCTTTCACTTGATAATTTGCAATTATGCTGATCTCGAAAACAATGGCGTACTGTATAAAGTTCTTTTTTATATAATTTCAATTTCTAAAATAATACAACTACTTGATTGCTTTAAATGTGTGTGAATGATATATTCAAAATGTATACTGTTATTTTTGGTATGTAAGATCATAATAAAATAATGATAATTCTAAACATGAATTTATTTGCATTATTTTCTAAACTTTATTATGTTACAAAAATTCATATCATTCTAGATTTATTATTTTACAATTATTTATATTCATACAAATTTACAAATTTACAATGATGGTAATTTAACAATATTTACGGTATACATTTTACTTACAGTAGTAATTATGGTTCAAAATTGACAATTAATTTACAATTTTATAAATTTAAAAATTTTAATAAAAATTGAATGATGCAATACATACAATTACAATTACAATTACAATTTTACATTTTCACAATACAATTACAATTACAATTTTACATACAATTACATTTTTACAATTTTACATACAAATACAATTACAATTTTACAATTTCACATACAGTTACAATTACAATTTTACAATTTTACATACAATTACAATTACAATCACTATGCATACAATTACAATTACATTTTTTGAATTTTACAAATTTACAAATTTTACAATTTTAATAAAATTGAATCATGACATGTATACATACAATTACAATTACAATTACAATTTTACAATTTCACATACAGTTACAATTAAAATTACAATTGCAATCACGATGCATACAATTACAATTACATTTTTAGAAATTTACAAATTTACAAATTTTACAATTTTAATAAAATTGAATCTTGACATGAATACATACAATTACAATTTCACAATATAATTACAATTACAATTTTACAAATATTTTACATACAATCACAATTACAATTTTACATACAATTAAAATTAAAATTTCAATTACAATCACGACATAATATTTAATAAATATCATGATTTAATATTAAAAATAAACATCACGATCATGATAACCATTGTACAAACTTCATATTCGACTAAAATACACATTCAAATTCGCTAACATCATCTAATCATCGTGATCATGATAATCTAACAAAACAAAAGCATTGCATAACATCGTCACAACACAAACATCAAATATACATCTCATGTCAAATAACTTCTATCACATACACATCTATTTGCAAGCACATTAAATGAACATATCTAACATGACCTAATTGTATACGCATCATGATGAACGCCAACATATAAATTAAGTACATCAACATGAACATAAAATATATGGACCATACATACATATATATATATATATATATATATAATGTCAAAAATATACAACTGTAATATAACTGCATATAAATGTCAAATATCTGGTGTTACATCAATACTAGTACTAGTCAAGGCTTGCTCAGTCAATGGTGCAACCTCATGCTCAAATAGACAGCATGCCTACTCCGAAAGTGCTTATTGATCAGTCAATGGTGTAGTTTGATCAGGAATTACCTGTTGATAACTCGTCGATGGAGTAGCCTACTCAGACGTGGATGGTGGGGCCTGTGATGATGGACCTGCCTCCTCAAATGGACTCGCCTGCTCAGGATCAGGTGCTGCTCAGGACTAGGTGTCTACTCAGATGGTGCAGATTGCTCAGACGATGCCCGCTGATCAGGACTAGATGCTCACTTCTCATCATGATCTTCATCGTGAGGTGGAGGAGAAGGAGGTGGAGTACTAGAATGATGATCACTACCCTCATGATCATGATCATCAGATGAGGCGCTGCTCTGTCATGTATCTCCATGACGCCTACCCCTCCTAGCCTGCGCCAGTGCTCTTGAAGCTCCAATGATATGGTGCATGAGGGTCAAAAAATCGCGTGGCACGCCTCTCCAAAGTTGTGTGAGCCTACTATCAGCTTGAATCTCTTTGATCATAACTGGTCAGACTCACTCATCAACTAGCAGTTGACAGAGTTGGTCGCCCAACTCCATCCTAAATCGGGTGTTTGGCCCATGCCTCAGCCCCGCGGGTATCTGCACCCAATCAGGATCAGGTCTGTCACCCTGATCCTCCGCCTCTGCCATCTCCTCATCAACATCTACACTTGGATCATTTGGAGAGGGTGGAATCTCATCCCCAACAAATGTCCCATATCTACAAAATACATAGTACACAAAAATAAGTATACATTTTCATTAAACAATTTAATAAAAAAAGTTAAAGAACATGTTAGAATAAATTTGATAATTCTGAGTAATTAATTAAGGCAGTAAAATAAAACTATATAAATTTAAAGAAAACACTAATATTACCTCTCGCATCTGGTGGCTCATCCTGTGTGAAGAGGATATTGTTACACCCTCGCCAATCCAAACCGGCATATGGACATGGCCCCAAAACGACGGAGTGATCATCAACACTGGATAGCAACTCTAGTGCATCAGGAGATATCCTGGCGAGAAAGTCAGATTGGCCCCTCTTGGACATCATCTAGCCCCATGTCTGCATCTGTACATGCAACATCTTCCTATGAGGTTGCGAACAAAAGTAGGCCTCGTCTCTAGAAACCTCTCAAAAAATAAACAAAATAACTCTGAAGAAAAAGGGAAGGTCAACCTCCCACATGCCTGAGAACTACATCAATCTAATGTTGTACAAAAATGCCACAAAAAAATCGCAGACCATCTCACAAGTCGCAGTGCCTGGAATAAAGAATCAACATAAAATAAAAGCAGGGAAATAATGTGTTTCTCAACACCGGTATAGTGTGCAATGGTTATCAACAATAGTGAGAGGCACCTCACCTCCTCTGCACCAAACGAAGCAATACATAACTGACCATCAGACACCTAAAAATATGCAGGAGAAACTATATTGTCTCTAATGTATCTCTAGGAGTACGCCAACTGACTCCCTGCTGCATATCCGATGGGGCCATATGCGAAATGGGACAAATCCTGCCCTCTCCTAGATAGACCAGTAATAAAATATATGTCATCCTTAGTGGGCACATACCATTGGTCGAGATCGACCCGAAAATCCCATCGGTGGGCATTCCACCTGAAGATGAGTTGTCCCAATAACCCACTATGGTCCTTCAGGGATGTAGCCTCCTCATAGAACTTGAGGAGGCTTACCTCCCTTAGGAGAAACTAGGTGTATTCCATAATAGGGCAAGGGTACATAAGTCTCTCCCTCTCTTGTGCCTCCCATAGGTGAACATGTTATACTGGTCCTCCATATGTTCTTGTTGTTCCCTTTGTTCTCTCTGTTGACGTCGTTGAATGATTCACATATAAATAAATATTTTTATTAATTGATACATGTACTTAAAATATATATATATATATATATATATATATATATATATATATATATATATATATATATATATATATATTGACACAAAAAAATAGCAGTATGCCCAAAAAAACAGTTAGGCATTAGTACTGGTGCATACTTTTTTATCGCGCACCACTCTCGGTGAGCATGGAAATTGCCTGTGCACTGTAAAACATAAAATGTATTTTTTTGTGGTGCGTTGATGAAAATATCCACCCTGGGGCGGATAGTTAGGTTAATGCAACGCCCAACAATAATTCATGGTCAACGGTGTAGTCCTATAAACAACTGCACCGTTGACCATGTATTATTGTTGGTCGGGCAGTGCGCTGATCAAAATATCCACCCTAGGGAACAACATTACATGGTCAATAGTGTGGTCTTTTAAATGACTGCACCATTGACTAAGCGCTGATGTCAGGAGGGCAGTGCACTAACCTAACTATCTCCCCCAGGGCGCATAGTTTGGTCAACGCACTGCCCTTCCGACACTGGTACATAGTCAACGGTGTGGTCGTTTAAACGACCGCACCGCCATGTAAGTTTTAAAAAAAACCACGATGCGCATTTTTCGGTACCGCACCAGAACCCAGTGCGATTTCTGTTAGCACCATTCGTGGTACGGCCTGTAAATTTATAGGCAGCAATGCAAATGGTGCGAGCCGAACGGCTCGAGCGCACCGCGCAGATTTTTTTTTTTTTTAATGGTAAATTTTAAGGTTTTTTACAAATATAATCCACTAAAACGTTTAGTTATTGAGAAACAGGTAAAATACCTATACATTTGCTCGTCGAGGATGAATATTTGCTGAGGAATTGGAGAAACCAAATTTTCCCACTGTTTTCGAAAATTCGAACTCCCCAAAGTGGGCAATGGACGGTTGCAGTGCGTGAAATGGGAGCACCGATGCTAGGGCACCTCATAAGAGAGAAATTCACACCGGTGCTTGAGAGGTCTGGAGCACTGAAGAAGTGAAAATGTCATTTTTTCGGCCGGTATTTTTTTTTTATTTAACCCTGTTTCGGTGCGCAGGTTTTTGAGACGCATCGGGCCTATTTATGTGTAGAGTACCGGTGCGCTATAGTAATTAGACACACCGGGTGGGTTTGTATGGAGATCACGGTGTCTCAGTGTGTCAATTTTTAGTACGCACCAGTGTGTTGTGGGTTAAATGCACGGGTGTGATTTATTATGAGAAACGCACCAGACAAAAAACATCCGCAAAAACCTCCACCCGCCAACCTCCTCTAGAGACCTTCGCTACAAATGGATATCCGGGATATTTTTATAAGGGGTTCCACAAAAAAATATGCTAGAGGGTCTTTTCCTTGTAGTGTCAAAATTGTCTTCCGAAACCATTCCAGGGAATTTAGGAAGAAGGGTAGAGATGGCCAAAGCACATCCAATACCCCTTTGTCTTCAACCTCCATCAAAAATGAGATTGGAAACATGTTGGAGGACTTCAAGAGAGACATGTTGTGCACCTTTACTTTGCAAATGAACACAATGAAGTTCAAAATTAATCAAGAGGAAGTAGAAAGAGCCATGGCTATATTTTTCCCTAAATGCACCAGAAAGCACCCAAGAAATGAATGTCCACTAAGTGTCATAGAGGTTTGCTTAGTTTGTGAAGAGAATCATGCCACAGACAAGTGTCCCTCCTTACCTGGACTTAAATTTGTATATCAAGGTGGGGAAGTAGGGTTGGAGCAACTCTGTTTCATCAACCAGAGAAGTCCTCAAGGCCCTAGGCCATATCAACAAGGTATGCAAGGTGCACCTTACTCTTACTATCACAATAATCAAAGTGCACCTATGCAACCTTGGTACACCCCCACTCCTCCATCCTAGCCTACACCTCCTACTTGACCTTATAACCCTCCATATCACCCTCAGTCTGTGAACCAACCATTTTAGCAATATGTTCCACAACAACCTCAGTGGAACAATCCATCCCAAGGGTGGAGGCCTCAACACAACCAACCACCTACTCTAATGCATCCACCCCATCCTCAACTTCATCTTACTCATGCTCCTCCACCCAAGCTGCCTCAAATTCCTGCATAGCCAAATCTGAACCCGAACAACAGATGGTCACAATAGGTTTACAGTGGAGAAACATCCTACCCAGCTTATGTTGTGGAGATACTGGAGATTAATATTAGGTTGGGAAGATTACTCCTAGAAAATCACCCTCCATCTCCACCTGTAGAGGTTGACAAGGAAAAGGAAGAAGGTAACACTCAGATCCAACAACCTCCCTTTACTAAGTGCTTGATCCATCCTAGCCAGCACACCCTATAGGAGACTAAACGTCTGGTAAATTGAAAATTTTGTGTGTAAAGATACCACTTGTCCAGGCCAATAAGGATTTCCATATTTACAATATCTCATCAAGGAAAAGTGCTTCAAGAAACCTGGGAGAAAGAAGAAAGATACCCCCACCATCAATGTGGTAGGACATATGTCTGACTTAATGCTAGGAAGGGTGATCTTTCCAAAGTACCTAGAACCTAGCAGTTCAGTTGCAGATGTGCACATAGATGGTGTCATAATCCCCAATACTCTGATTGATCTAAACGCTACCATCAATGTCATGACTAAGGAAACTATGTTGAAACTTAATCTCCAATGGACTTTGAGGAAAACTACAATAGTCCTGCAACTTGCAGATCGATCCACAGTAACTTAGAAATGAATTTTTGAGGATGTTATGGTTACAATTGACTCTTGGGAGTATCCTACAGTTTTCCTGGTTCTATAACTGAAAACCAAGTTCAATGGATACCCTATCATCTTAGGGAGACCTTGGTTAGCCACTGAAGATGCTTATATTAGTTGTCGGGCCAGAAACATGACTATTAAAAATTTGCCCTTGTCTAAACATCTGGTATTATATCCTCTAGCCCAGCCTTCCATTGATCATGATATACCTATATGGTTGGAGGATGAAGAAGATGAGGTATATGACACTACCCCTATGTATACCATAGATGTTGTTCTTAGAGGGGGGCAACTTTATGAAGACGAACTCATCAACCATGCTATTCAAAACCAGTCCCCCACTAACAGTCCTCGTGAAAACCTAGTCAAAGAGTCTGAAAGCCAACCTTGGATGGAAGTGCACTCAGTTGAGTCAACCTATGAAACCACCAAGGCTGTTGATTTTGGCACATCTAGATCTCTGAAAATCAATTCAAACCTCTCGGATGAAGAAGAAAAGCAGCTATGCCAGCTTTTAAAAGAAAACCTAGATGCATTTGCTTGGGATTACAAGGACATGAAATGGGTGCATCCTTCAGTATGCAAACATCATATTTACATCAAATAAGGATGCAAGCCTATGAGACAACCCCAAAGAAGGATGAACCCAGCTCTGAAGGACATAGTCGAGGAAGAGCTGCAGAAACGGTTGGATGCAGGTTTCATTTATCCTATATCAGACAATGACTGGGTATCTCCTCTTGTCCTAGTCCCAAAGAATAATGGAAAATGGCGAATTTTTGTTGATTATCGAGAACTTAAAAAGGCCACCAAGAAGTACCATTTCCCTTTGCCGTTTATAAACCAAGTCTTGGATGGCCTTGCATGGAAGAAGTTATTTTCCTTCTTAGATGGGTTTAGTGGGTACAATCAGATACAAATCATCCCTGAAGACCAGGATAAGACTACTTTCACCTGCTCTTGGGGTACCTTCTCTTACAGAGTCCTACCCTTTGGCTTGTGCAATGCCCTAGTTACCTTCCAAACAGTTGTTATAAGCATTTTCTCTGAGCTAGTCCATGACTCTGTTGAAATTTACATGGATGATTTCACACCATATGGGGATGACTTCCAAGAATCTCTCTCTAATTTGGGTAAAGTACTAAGAAGGTCCATTGAGATGCATCTCTCCCTCAGCCCAGAAAAGTGTGAAATCGTGAAGAGAGTAGGATTTGTATTAGGACACTCAATCTCCCAAGCAGGAATATAGGTGGACCCAAGAAAAATCATTGTTATCAAAAGGGTACCTGCTCCTCAAAATCAGAGATATGATAGGATTTATTAGGGTTAGTTGGTTATTATAGAATATTCATCAAATATTTCAATAAGATCGCTTTGCCACTATTTGTTTTATTAGCCAAATGTTCTGAGTTTATTAGGTCTGGTCCTTGTCAAGAGGCTTTTGAGCTCATTAAGGGAAAGTTGACTACTGCCCCCATTCTCCGAGGTCCAAATTGGACTCTACCTTTCCACATCCACACAGATGCATCCGAAAAAGCTGTGGGGGTAGCATTAGGATAGTTAGAATTAAAATTACCTTATGCAATCTATTTCATCAGTAAGAACTTGTTTAAGGCTGAGCTAAATTATATTGTCACACAGAAGGAGATGTTAGCCATTGTCCATGCTTTAAAAAAAATTAGACATTATGTAACTGGGTATGAGACCTTTGTTCACACTGACCATGTAGCCATCAAATATTTAATGAACAAACCAGATGTTGATTCTAGGATAATTAGATGGTTTTTACTTTTACAACAATTTGACCTGACTATTGTTGATAAACCTGGAAAGGGGAATGTTGTTGCAGATTTTTTATCCAGGTTAGCTCTCTCTACAGGTGAAGAAGGAATGGTGGATGACCATCTGCCATATGAGCATCTCTTTGCTATATCATCACTCTCACCTTGGTTTGATAACATAGCTAACTACTTGGTTGCTAGAAAATTCCCTTCAAATCTCCAATTCAGAGAGAAAAGCAAGATCCTCAGAAAAAGTGCCCCTTTCACATGGATTAGGGGGAATCTTTTCAAGCTAAGACCAGACCAAATCCTCAAGAGATGTGTGAGGGAGGAAGAAGTTTTTGATATCCTCTTTGCATGTCACAATAGCCCATGTGGAGGCCACTTTGCTGCAAAAAGGATTGCTTACAAAGTTTTGCAGGCATGATACTATTAGCCCACCCTTCACCAGGATTCCAGAAGATACACTAGCAGGTGCGACCAGTGCCAAAGGATGGGGAAACCTACACAAAGGGATTAGATTCCTTTTCACCCTCAGGTGGCCCTTGATCCATTCGATAAATAGGGCATGGAATTTTTTGGAGAGGTAAATCCCCTCTGCAAACAGAGGCGATCCCTACTAGCCCAGGTCGGGTCTAGCAACAACCGAGTCACGCTAAGACGCAGGTTCCTAGTTACAAAAGACCAAGATGCGACAAGAGGCCTACCTTAATTCCCATGTTGTTTTTGTTTGCAGAAAAGATGGTGTTTCCGTCCTTCTCTTTGGCAGATCACAATCCTCCCACCTAGCACGTTTGAACACCTGCATGCACACGAAGAAACAACAACACACAACGTAAAACTTAAAACATGTGACCATATATCAGTCAGAGAAGATATAATTCATAATATAAGACATGAACATATGAATGGAACCATAATAAAAGTCGCTTATTATTAATAACAACGAAAGAAATATACAACCCGAGCTCTGACGCTGGATCTTCCTTCGGCGAGTCGACAGCAGAGCACGTCTCAATGAAGCTCGTCGAGAATGGGACAAAGCTCTCTCTCTTCGGCTTGGCTCTCAGAGGCTGTCTAGCGATAGTCTCCTTACTATTGATTCAACTTGTAGTTCTATGACCATTAAGGCTAGCTTTTAAACGAAAAATGGCAAGCTTATATAGATGGTGGAAGGGGAGTTGGGATCCCTACAATGGTGGGATTGGCCATATCCTAAAGGAAGCTTCCATGATAGGTGGAAAACCACTTCCCCTACATGGAGATCCGGAGCCGAACCTCCCAACTCATTTTAGAGACTCGTTCAGGAGTTGGTTGGAATCAAACTTCCACCATTTATTTTTAAAAAACAATCCTTATTAAGCTTGGCGCAAGTAATACACTAGGATAGAGCGCCAGTTGGCGTGCCCTCTTTGGTGGATTTCCCCCATTGGCATGAGGGCTAAACTGGCTGGTTGCGCCAAGGCCAAAAGGTCTATTTTTAGGGTTTTTTACAGGAAACTGTCTTCAGAGGAATGATTGTCCTTGTCAAGGGGGATGCCATGAAAGTGGTTTCAGGTCATGTCACTGCTCATAGGTCATGGAAAAGGCCTTCCAATGCACGGGATGGGGGATTGCAGAGACGGTGAAAAATTACTGTGTAACAGATGCCCCCTAAAGCATGAGGCCTGAGAGAGAGAGAGGGGTGAAATGCTTTATGAGAACGTGTCCAACTGAAAACACTGCCGTCGGAAAACCTTCGTAGACAAGTACAACTAATATCTCAAATACATGATGTGTGGTATGGGCGTAGCCATCCATAATAGAGTATACAATAATCAAGATCCGAGGCATGGACGCAGCCATCCAGTAAGGATCACTAAATAGACTCAAGTATGGTCGCAGTCATCCAATCAATGAGTCATGTAACCAATCACAAAATCCACAGCCTGGATTCCATCAGACAAAACCCAGGGTCTTGCGCTCCATCTCGACCCAAACAGAGTACAAGTTCTAGCATGTGAATAAGTGAGCTGAAGTCGAACATGCAAGAACATTGTCTGATTACCAGCTAATGATGAAAGTTGTTAACATACGCGAGAGGAACCACCAATAATGACAATGGCCCTCAAGGTAATATAGGTACAATCCATAGGATGTGAATAGTGAGCGGGCGTCGAACACCCGCAGAATCATTCGATCAAAGGTCAAGGATGAAAACCTTACGTCGAATGTGAATAACCTGTCATTGAGGCATGCAGGCTCCAAGGTACCGGAAGGGAGTCTCTAGATCAGCTTCCTAGATAATGAGCTAAAGTTGACAGGAAGTGACCTTCATCGAAGGTGGGCCATAATGTTTCCCACATCATTGACGCAAGATAGAGGAAGATAATGTTTGTGAATCAAGATTAGTAGAGAATCAGAGAAGGGTTGAAACTGCAGAGGTCAACTTCTCTTGAACATATCGGCGGCACGACATTGGATTTGGTATTATTTGAAATCAAAATATCAGAGGTCATGATGACGAGGCAAAGAGCAGATGAGAGGTGAAAAGGGATTACCCAAACCCACGGAGGCAAGCATAGAACGAGATGAGATGTCCCCAACCCAACACGAATGCAGACAAGTGCCATGTTCAAGAGCGAAATACTGCCGACACGACGATGATACTGGTTTCATATTTTCCCCACCATTTCTGGCGAGTACCCAAATTATTTTTGAAAACAAGCTTGAAGGGGATAGAATATGCTTGTGATATAAGTTTTTCCTTCAGAAAAATCCATCCTAGTACATTTAACGAGCCCTAGGAAGGAGAAACTCGAATATCGTCATTACGACGGAATCTGATGTCATCAGGTTTTAACGAGTCTGAAAAAGGGAGAACTCAGCGTCTTTTCATGTTTAGAGAGTTTGAAAAGACAGTGGAAAAGTAAACTCTGAAAATCCCTTTTTGTAAATAGTTTCTCAAATCCGAAAAGGTAGAAAACTATGTCTGAGAAAGCCTCCTAGTCGCGATAGGCTAGGGTATTCCTTTTTCGTAAATAATCTATCCCAACCCGAAAAAGGGGTAAACATATACTGGGTAGATGTTGTTTCGCAACCAATTTAATGAGATAAAAACGACAAGCGACTCGGCAATCTTTTCATGTTTAGAGAGTCAGAAAAGGGCTGAAAAATGAGTCTAGTAGTGACTTTTTCGTGTTTTTACCGAGTCCAAAAAAGTATAAAATACAACTCGTATCGTCGTCCAAGCTGCGTGAAAACCTGTTACTGCACATGAAAGCGAGCGTAAAATCCATTTTTCGACAAAATATAATAAAATATTGGAAAAATGACTTTCAAAACCTAAATTGACTTTGAAAATTTATAAATATGCCAAGAATAGTAAAAACATATTCACTTTTACTTTTTACCTCTTGTGAGAGCAACAGTGAGATTTTGTTGTGCAAACTTGCGGTGGCGATTGTGGTCAATCCAGTACGTCATTTTATTTCTCGTTCGTTCCAGGTAAGAGGCACTCTCCATAGCTTTGTTTTAATTCATTTTCATAGATTTCCATTTTGTTTTTGGATCCCTGAGGGGACCTTTGCAAAATTAGAGCTCGGCCAATTGGCGCGGGTATCGGGCACGGACCCGCGCCAATTGGCTCCTTTTTGCAAAGGGGTCGCGCCAATGGCGCAACTCAAATTTCCGCTTGAATTTAACAAAATTTGAACCAATCAGCTGAATTTCTGAGTGTTCAAGAGATCTAATGAGGTTTTTATGACCATTTTGGTGCCGATACACGGCCACAATGGTGATTGAGTGGAAAGAAAGAAAGCATGGTGAAGAAGATGAAATGGCCATGGGGAACGAAGCATGCATGAACGCTCTTTGAAACTGCGGTCTAAAAAAATTCTTCTTAACACCATGTTTGAGAGCACAACCTGAGTTACTGCAGTATTTGATCAGCATTTGGGAATAGAATGAAGAAAAATTCAAGCTTCGAGACCAAGTGTTGGAACTTGAAGTATCCGTTGTCTATTTCATAACTGGATTGTCCCACAGAGGTCCATTTCCAATCTTGACAGGTACTAGGCCATCTAGTGAGAAAATGGAAATGGTGATGGAAAGAGTGTGCCCAAGGGCACGGACAGGATCAAGAAGTGGGAAGGTTGATATCCAGACAATCCCCGATCTAGCACTCCGAGTAGTGCTCCACACCATTACGTGGGCTGCGGGGTCGCAGGCACCACGTGAGGCAACTAATTCACAGCTCCTCTTAGCATCTGAATGCATGAACCCGACATTATTTTATTGGGCCACTGCCGTAACAATGAACATCAAACGGCAGTTGACAAAGTGCAAGAAGACCAAACTAAAACAGTTTGGGTATGGTTCCATCTTGGTATCATTCATCCTTGAATGACTACCAATTTTCTAGGGCTAGGGGGCGATAGTCGCCGAGCCATCATTGAGGGAGCCAAGGATGGCTTGATGGGCAGCACTCATGCCCAGATCAAGAGGGGGCCAACAAATGTCATGGAGGCTTGTGTTTTTTGCATGGATACGGCGACAGCTGATCGTCGTTGAGGACTGGCCCTATGCCAGTACCGACTTCACGGGAGACCCAAATCTTCCACTCCCGGAGGGGGATGACTGGGATGAGGAGCTAGGTAAGACTCTTTTTGATTTTATATATTTATGATTTTTTTGTGATACATGCCTTTTCTAACAAATAATCCTATATGTATGCAGACGTTGGCCCAGAGAGGCCCGCTAGGATGTCACCCATCGCACGGAGGACCCCTCTCGCACACGATCCTCAAGCTGAGGGTGGCGAGGGAAATGAGCTAGTGCAGAACTTGAAGGGAACTGCCCGGGGGATCCCAGATTACGCTCGGCTAGCAGACATCCCAATCGCTTATCAGAGGCACACTGTGGGGGTGCCTAGTCGCCTTCACCATTTACTGAGGCGACTGGTGTGGGTAGTGACATGCTACCACGAGCACCATGTTGATTATTCATCTAGGGCTTTTCATTTGCACATTTTTTAGAGACATGTTGTCTCCGGCTATTATTAAAATAGACATGTATATTTTTTGATTTTATGTTATGTACACAAACTGCAAACTATTCGACATACATATATATATATATATATATATATATATATATATATATATATATATATATATATATATTTATATATATATATATATATATATATATATATTTATATATATTTCTGGATGGATCTTTTTTACATATGATGATGTTTTTACAAGTTGCGTAAATTTCTATCTAAAACCATGTTAGCTATTGCATCTGTTAATGCATTCATGTGTCTGGTATGTGTTGATATGTAATGTAATCAAAATTCCTTTCCAGTAAACGAATACGTAGATACAGTCGTAAAATGGATGGGTTTCTAACTAAATAATGACCATTAAGTTGTAACACTACAAGCTGTGAGTCCAGATATACAAGTAATGCACAAATATCGAGGTTAACTACCTCGTTCAAAAATTCCAAAATGGCACTATACTCCGCGACATTATTTGTGGTAGGTCCTAGACAAACACCTTGCAAATTGACCAACTCACCAGCAGGATCATATATTACCCAAGCTGCCGAGGACAGATTCCTGGTACTGCGGTAGGCACCATCCGTGAAACCGACAAAAGGAGTAATAGACATCTGCACAACCAGGAAGACCCAATCAGCAGAAAGACGCTTACAAAGCACACCACACCACACATGCACAAAAAATGAAATCACTCACTTATGTACACACACACCACACAAGGATAACTCAAGCGTAGTACTTCTTGAGGTACAGCCCATTCCTAAGTTGCGCCAGAGGATACCTTCGTAGTCGATTAGCTCATAGGCCCTATTTTTTAATACTCGCTTAACTATACAGGTCCCATGCCACATGGGCTGGAATTTTCCCGCTCCAATTTTATCATGTGCTTGGTCATATAGGAGGACGAGGTCCCCTTCAATGAAATAACGTGGAGAAGCATATTGATCGAAGTGGGCTTTGACCCGCTTTTTCTGTGCCTCAATAACCAAGGCAGCCAAGCGGTGGGTTTCATCCAATCGTTCCAAATACAAGAGAAGTTCTTCCTCTGGAGAAGTGTCAGGCAATAGTTCCACAGCCAACTTCAGAGAAGGAATTTCACATTCAACCAGGAGAGTCACTTCCAGACCATACACCAATTGGAAAGGTGTGAATCCGGTTGCGCTCTTTACAGACGTTCGATAGGCCCAGAGAGCTGAGAACAATTGGAGATGAAAATTTTATTTGTGGATACCAATCATTCGTTGAAGCATCGTGACCAATACCTTGTTCACGGCCTCAACCTGGCCATTCGCCTGGGGGTAGTATGGCGTTGAGCTATCATGGCGTAAGCCCAACTTTGATTCATCTCCGCCATCATGTAATCCTGAAAATGAGTGCCATGATCGGTGAAAATGGCTTGAGGGACTCCAAAACACGTAATAACATGGTTGAAAATGAATTGAGCGGTTGTCTTACCATCGGCAGCTAATGTAGGCATCGCTTCGGCCCACTTAGTGAAGTATTCCACGGCAACGATTATATAAGCATTCCCCCCAGCCAAGTGAGGGTTACATGTCATAAAATCTATGCCCCATTTAGCAAAAGGACATACTGTATTGACAGGATGCAAGGGTAGGGGTGGCGCGTGCATCTTGCGCTGAAAGACCTGGCACGCGTGGAATTTTCGAACTGCAACAATACAGTCTTTGAATATAGATGGCCAATAGTAACCTACACACAGAATCTTCTGGGCGGTAGCATATCCGGACATGTGACCACCACAGGCACCACTGTGACAGTCATTCAAGACTTTCTCAGCCTCTTCCAGGGTCAAGCACCGACGGAGCACAGAATCAATTCCGACATGATATAAGGTATCTCCAACAATACGGTATGGTTGATATTGATGCCGAATTCGACATCCAACATATTTTGTCAACTCGGACCGGAACGTGGATGTTTGAAGATACACGATAATTTCACCGTACCATGGATCATGAGTGCTGATAAGAAAGAGTGTTTCATCCGGGATATGATCCTCGGATTGGGATGGAATGGAGTCTTTCGGGAGAGAGAAAATAAGATCAACAAAAACCAATGATTTCATTGACTTAGCAGTGGTGAACTCTAAATCGAACTCCTGAAGAATGACAATCCATTTGGAGTACTTCCCCCTAGAAATTGTCGAGACAGGATGTATGTCATGGAGTTGCAGTCACAAACCACGGTTACTGTATGCAACAGGATCTAATGGCGGAATCGCTGAACGGCCTGAACCGCAGCGAGCGCCAACTTCTCGACGTGGGCATAGCGCATTTTTGTGTCGAGAAGATTCCGAGATAGGTAATAAACTACGTGTTCATTTCCATCGTCGTCATCCTGTACTAGAACCATATCTATCGTGATAAACGCAGTGGCCAAATAAAGGGTAAGATCGCGATGATAATTGGGAGGACGTATCAACGGAGCGTTAACGAGCAACGTTTTAAGCTTATCAAAATATTGTTGGGCAATCTCGTCCCAATGGAAGGGAACGTCCTATTTCAAAAGTCGTGTAAACCCCTTGGCCACTTCCGCGTAGTTCGGAATAAAGCGCCGTAAGAAGTTGGCTTTCTCCTGCAGAATCTACAGTTGATGTAACGAGGATGGGGATGGGAGGTTAACAATGGCCTCGACCTTGAGGGGGTCAAGGCGAATCCCATCTTTTGAGACGATGAATCCCAAAAGACGACCAGAATCTACGCAGAAGATGCACTTGTGAGGATTGAGATTAATATTGTAACGTCTGCAGCGGAGAAAAATCTGCTGGGGGTGTTCAGTATGGTCCTCACGCCTAGCTGAATGGGTCGAAAAATCGTCCAGATATGGTTGAACAATATGACGTATGTCGTGGAAATCATAGGACATAGCACACTGGAAAGTGGCTCCAGCATTTTTCAAGCCGAACGGGAGATTTTTGTAAGCGAAAGTACCCCATGGACAGATAAAGGCAGTCTTATGTCGATCAGTGGGTAAAATATTAATTTGATTGTAACCCGAAAAATCTTCCATAAGGGAATAAATCTCACTCCCCGCGCACTCATCGATGATTTGGTCTATAAAGGGAGTGAGGTAATTGTCATTAGGATAGGCCCGATTAATGTCTCAGTAATCAAAACAGACCCGTATAATGCCCTGCTTCTTATCTACAGGGACAATATTAGAGACCCATTCTATGAGGGGAATTGGATAGATAAAGCCCGCGTTGAGAAGTTTTTCAACTTCTACCTTTATGGCTACGGATTTTCAGGGATGGACTGGGCGTAGATGCTGACACACGGGTTTCGCACCTGGGTAGGTGGTAATCTCATGCACGACTATACTGGGATCAATCCCAGGCATCTCTTCATAGGACCATGCGAAAACATCTCTAAATTCGCGAAAAAGGATCGTGTATACCAGAATCACTTCGGGAGAACAGGTAACTCCCATGTGAATGTTCTCGACTACCCCCGGTTTGACGGAGATGTCGATCGACATGGTTTGGGTGATATTACTCAGATTTCCCTCCGAAAGGACCTCATGAGTCAATATCGGTGTTTGAAGAGGCGGAGTGCGAACCTGAGATGCGAAGTGCTATAAACAATCATACATTTCCCCAAGACTGGGCATGAACGAGGAATGATGATGTCCATCGCTCCACGGCAGATCTTCAAGAGACATCGTTTCAACAATAGCTTCATCAAAAGGGAAGACTTCTCTTAAAGGATCAAGCGAATCTACATCGCCTAGCCAAGGGGATTGAGAATATATATCCAGAGCCATGCTCGACGGAGCATGTTCAGGAGGAGGAGGATCAGATGCGGCGATGATTTCACAATAATTAATCTCAACTGGAGTTAAAGGCATTGATTCTCCGAAATAGGTCACCTGTTCAAGTGAAGGGACCTAGAGAACATATTAACTTGAATGGTGTGCGGTGGTGGCGCGGGAAAAATACCCATGAGGACGGGGTCCTTGAAAAGACTAGGTCCTACACTGTCGAGGGGATTTGGGATCTCATCCATGTAAGGAACGTTTTTCTCGGAGGATGAGGTGAATAAAGACAACTGATCAACAGTGATCATTTTTCCCTCATGAGGGAACTTCAAAAGCCAAAAGAGGGTGGACGGAACGCATAGCATGGCGTGATTCCAACTGCAACCAAGAAGAATATTGTAGTTGAGCTTGGCGTCAACCACTTCTACTTCTACGTTGATTGTCTTACCCTGTAACGTGATCGGAAAACTCTCGAGAACACCCAGGGGTTTTGATTCCCGACCATCAAATGCCTCTAGGGCATTGGGAGACGAAGTAAGAGCTGGAGAGCCAATGGCCTTCCAGCAGGCAGATGACATAACACAGGTTGAAGCACCTTCATCCACAATAGCTCTATGGATGTTGAGGCCGTTGATCCCGAGAGAAATTTGATGTGGAAGTCGGGGGACAAAATTTTCTAGGTCGAAGGTGAGAAGATTGGAATTGGCAGTATCGATTCCACCGATTGCGGACAACAGAGTTTTCTGTTGCGATGGGCAACTTTGAAGCACTTCCAATGCAGACATTGCAGAAGGCTCCTGTGCCAAATCCTCAACAATGTTGTAGTGCTTAGTGGCATGGGCATTTGGGTTATAGGAAGATTTTCGTAGAACACCTTTAGAAGTTGGCCTCACAACAGGTTCAGCACTAGGCTTCTCAATTTCTAAAGGACCAGAGAAAGGTGGGGAGGTGGGCCATAAACGACTTCCTTCCCAGCTGCCTGGCATGATCCAGCATAATCCTTCGAACGCGTAGCAATTGAGAAGGGTGCAGCACCATTCATCATAAAAACTTGGGACCCAAATGGTGCAGATGGTGAAGGCTGCTCAACCATCTGGGTCTGTTGAGATGGGAATGGTTCTTTGAGAACTGCTAGAGTCCCTTTGGAGCCCTTCAGAAGTTGACTAACTTCAGATCATCAGGGAAAATCTTTGGTATAATGATCTCCTTCATAGATAAGGCAGGGGTACTTCAGTTTACGTTGGGAACCATCGTCAGAACGAGGTTTAGAAGACTCTGGTTTCGGGGCATCGGGTTTGGATTTTCCTTTGCCCTTCTTCTTTCCTTTGGAGGCCTTTTCTGTAGGATTAGCCTGAACGGCGTTGACCTCCGCAGTCTTACCAGAATCTGGAGGGGCAGGAAGAGCAGAATTATTGGAAGAATTTGACTTTTGCTTCCCATTAGAGGACTTCCGAGAAGTCTGAGAAACGGAACCAATAACACCGTCCACCGATGGGGTAGCTGGTCCTTTAGAGGTCCCTGGCCGCGGGGCGTCAGTCAAAATGTCATAGAGTGTGCCGAACTGAGAGTACACCAGATCAAGGTAATTGGCACGAGCGATGGCTTGTTCTTCGGTCACACATGCCCCCATAGTAATATCTTGAGCGATCTTGCTAACGAAGGAGGTAGTGAACCAATGAGTTAGCAGTTGATCAGGTATATTAAACTTGATTAGTCTATGACGACGTCGCTACTCATGAATATGGTTAGATATGTGGGTGGCTTTATCCTGCTTGAGAGAAGTCAAGAGATGAGTCCCGGCTTCGTAACGAACCGGTAACTGGAAATGTGTCAGAAAAGCCATAGCTAACGTATTGAAGTCTTGAAAGATACTGCGGGGTAATTCTATATACCACTTAGCGGCAACACCGGTAAGAGTGTGATGGAAAATACGTAGATGAATTGAATCATCCACCCAAGAGTTTGAAGAACACCACAGATGGTAGGTCATCACATGAGCTTGGGGGTCCTCTCCAGCTTTACCTTCAAATTTAGGACAGTCACCGGCCACCTTGGTTGGAATCGGAGGCCAATAAGGATTGTGAAGAATTGGATCATTGGTAAATTTAGAAACATCCGGAAATTCCAACGTAGCAAGCAAAGGTAACTGAGGATTGAAAGGCATACCAGGCCCTCGATAAGGACTTGTACTTGTACTCCACCCTAGTTTAGCATAACTTTTCCCCCATTGGTTCTGTCCCAGGGGTTCTGACCATAGGGGGTATAAGTCGTATAGTTAGATTGATACGGTTGTTGATAACCAGTGTATGGGGGTTGATAACCGGGGTATGGACCCTGATTATATGTCGGCCCCATTTGAGAAGTATATGAATTTGACTGCTGAGTATAGGTATAGCCCGATTGTTGAAGATAATAATTAAAACTTTGGGGCGAGTTGTAAACCGGTCGAGATTGACCTTGGAGGTAATAACCGCCTTGGGGTTGAGCAGGTTGTTAGTAAGTGGGGCCCTATTGAGCCTGATAAGTTGGGCACACAGGCGGATTCGACTGCGGCATAGAGTAAATCGGTTGTTGAGCAGGGTTGACTGGATGTGCAGGTTGGCCTGGTTGAACAGGTTGACCTGGCTGAGCCGACTGCCCTAGTTGAATAGCTTGACCCGAGTGAACAGGTTGCCCTGGTTGAATAGGTTGACCTGGCTGATGAAGGACACTAGGCTGCCCCAGATGAGCCAGTTGGCCTGGTGGCGGGATAGGGCTAGGCTATGCCTGATAACCAGTTTGACCTGTAACAGGACCATAAGAGGGCCCTGGTTGTGCAACATTCGGACCAATAGGAAACTGAGGTTGCAGAGGTTGCACCATAGGTTGAGAGGGTTGGATTTTCCCCCTTGGACCATACAATGATCCCGGTTGGTACCCTGGTTGACCTGTGGGTCCTTGAGGCTGCCCTGGTTGGACCATAAGGTGAGGTTGTATAGGTTGACCTTGAGGGTTGTAGGACTGTCCTTGCGAACCGTATAACAACCCCTGCTGACCTGAAGGTTGGCCCTGTAAGGGTTGTCCTTGCGGGTCATATAGATAACCAAGCTGGCCCGAAGGTTGACCCTGGAAGGGTTGTCCTTGCGGGTTGGAAGGTTGCCCAGCCTGGGCAGACAGAAAACCTTGAACATACTGATAAACCTCTGGAGCAGGAAAACGTAGAGGGTTTCCTTGCTCATCGTACTAATATGGAAAAATATAAACGGTGTACCATCCTGTGCATAATGGGAAAAATAAGGATGGTTGGGATCTTGGGAGGACTGACCAACCTCGGAGTTCGACTGCTGTAGAGACAACGGATACTCCTCAGGAGAAATATTCTCCAGAATAGCAGATGCTCTGTAGACGTCTTTAGGAAGCGACGCGGTCCTGACGGACTGAGTAGTAACAGCGGGTGTAGATGCAGCTACACAGACATTAGGCCTAACAGCTACTGATGTGACCTGAGGAGATGACGTGAGAGGTGTCCTCAGGGACATCCCTAATGAAGGAATAACCAGCCTCGTAGACAGAGTTGATACTCCCATAGAGGCAACAGTGGCCATAATCTGACTTAAGGATCTCTACCCCGCTAGAAGCGAAGGACCATGCAAAGACATGACAGATAATTCGGGGTTATTTTCTGGTAACAGCTGGTAATATTCACCAGATGTAGGGATTTCCTCACTAGGAGAAGGATTGGATGAGTCCATATCTGACCCTGCCGCTAGATCTTCTAAAAGACAGCAAGGACTAGGAGGGATAACAGCAGCTAAAAAATGCGAACCCGATGTAAGAGGAGGGAAATATTCCCCTAATCCAAATCCAAACCAAGCGTTGGATAAGGGCCAATTGAACTCAAATGGTCCTCCAAAGGGAAGCTCAGATAGAACCAGTCCCCCGTCGGGAAACTCGGAGAAAATGGGTTGCTGAGGTTCAGCAGAGAACTGAGAGACCTCTGATGAATCATCTGTGTAAGGACTACCAGTAGACTAAACTGAGGGTTCGCCACTGTGACAGTAATGAAAAGAGGATGAGATCAAACAAAACCACTTGGGCAAAAACCAAGGCACACAATCAAACGACCAACAAGCAAACTCTAAAAGGGCGTGTGATCGCAGGTGATTTATTTTACCACATTGAAACTTAGAAATTTTATCGTTTCATGTTTTAAGAGTCGAGAAACGGATTAAAGGTGACTCTATCTATTTCAATTTGGAAACAAGCGTGAAAGGACAAGTGCTTGATGATCCTTTCAAATTTAATGAGTCAGAAAAGATCGAAATGACTACTCTGGAAATCTAGGCAAAAGGGTGTACCAGATATCCGTGAACTGCAATATACACCTTGGTTCAAAAATGAAAGAGAAATCAACCAAGGACTTGTCGTACGTGCAGGAAATCTCCCTGAATGTTGTGTCCGGTGTATCACGAGTATAAGGCGGCAAACTCGGCTTCCTACGGATAAAGGATAGCAACCTAGTGGGGTCTTCCTTTTTATACGCGACGGTACGAGGAGCACAAGTCCGTACTAGTGCTGTCTAAAGCCAAGAGGCGAATGACAGCTACTAGGTTTAACGACGCCGGAACACTTCATTAGCCTAGACCTCTAAATATTTCGTTAATGTTTCAATGCTGCCTTAAAGTAAATTGAATAAATTTTAGAGTTTATCTTCAATTATGTTTCAATTTTTAGGCCCTACCGAAATTTATGTCTCAAAATCCTCTAAATGCACATTACATGCCACAATATATCACTTTGTTCGATGAATAGCTAACTACGGGAAGGTTGAGAGCTTTCCAAACAATAAAAAAATCATCACAAAACAACCACTAGTGTCTCTAATGCACGCTAATGCAACGAAAAGCTTTCCTTTAGAGTTATATAACACTAATAACGCAGAAAAGTTTTCAATTTACACTAACTAATCAAAAGCAAAAGACTTGTTTTTTTTTTGTATTTTCAATGTTTTAAGAGCGAAATGCACTAAACAAAATGAAAACTAATAATAAGACCAATTCGAGAAATGATAGTGAAAGAGTGAAATCAAGCAAGTTCACTCAACGCAAAACACACAATCAGACCTCAAACTGATGGAGAAATCCCTCAAATGAAAGAGGAATCCCAAAAACTCATACGAACCGTGTAATCTAGGCTCGAAACGAGACAAAGCGAAACTTGAATGTGAAAGAAAGAAATCACTCAAATGATGCAATAAAACAATGGAAAACCACCAAATGAATGCAAATAAGCAACAACGAAGTTGACTGGACAAATGAAAACCAAAAAACTCCCACGGGAGGCTCAGCACACTATAGCACCTAGATGCCCTAGGGCTAGAATGTAAAACCGATGGTAGAGGGAAAACAACCGGAGGATGGAGGTCACACACAGTCAACCAAGGCTTCAGGACACTCAGGCAGTCGAAAAAATGACACCAAAACCAAAAATCATGCTCAGAAGGCTCAGAAGCAAGAAAACCCTAGCACCACACAGGATTGGCGTGATTGTCTAGCTACATCTAGCACCAGAACAGGATTGGCGCAGGGGCCTAACCAGCAACAAGTGCCAATTGGCGCAACTGTCAAGGAAAAAAATGTGCCATTCGAGTTTACTAATGACAAAAATAAAAAAGAGCAAACAGGGAGCAGATCAGGTATGGTGAGGCTAAACAGAGGTTTAACACTAGAAAAAGGCAAACCTGAAGAGTTGATCAAGCAGACAAAGACCAAAATCAACCAAAAAGACAAGACAAACTCCAATCAATGTCTCCCTAGTGTTTTTTGGCGAGGTAAATCCCCTCTGTGGATAGAGGCGATTCCTACTAGCCCAGATCGGGTCTAGCAACAACCGAGTCATGCTAAGACGCAGGTTCCTAGTTACAAAAGACCAAGATGTGACAAGAGGCCTACCTTAAGTCCCACGCTGTTGTTTTTTGCAGAAAAGATGGCGTTTCCGTCCTTCGCTTTGGCAGATCACAAACCTCCTGCCTAGCATGTTCGAACACCTGCACGCACACGAAGAAACAACAACACACAACGTAAAACCTAAAACATGTGACGATATATCAGTCAGAGAAGATATAATTCATAATATAATACATGAACATATGAATGGAACCATAATCAAAGTCACTTATTACTAATAACAACGAAAGAAATATACAACCTGAGCTCTGTCGCTGGATCTTCCTTCAGCGGGTCGACAGCGGAGCACGTCTCAATGAAGCTCGTCGGGAATGGGACAAAGCTTTCTCTCTTCGGCTTGGCTCTCAGAGGCTGTCTGGCGATAGTCTCCTTACTACTGATTCAGCTCTTAGTTCTATGACCATTAAGGCTAGATTGCAAAGGGAAAATGGAAAGCTTATATAGATGGTGGAAGCGGAGTTGGGATCCCTACAATGGTGGGATTGGCCCTATCCTCAAGGAAGCTTCCATGATAGGTGGAAAACTACTTCCCCTACATGGAGATCCGGAGCCAAACCTCCCAACTCATTTTAGAGACTCGTTCAGGAGTTGGTTGGAATCAAACTTCCACCATTTATTTTTAAAAAACAATCCTTATTAAGCTTGGCATGAGTAATACACTGGGACAGAGCGCCATTTGGCGTGCCCTCTTTGGTAGATTTCCACCATTGGCACGAGGGCTGAACTGGCTGGTCGTGCCAAGGCCAAAAGGTCTATTTTTAGGGTTTTTTACAGGAAATTGTCTTCAGAGGAATGATTGTCCTTGTCAAGGGGCATGCCATGAAAGTGGTTTCAGGTCATGTCACTTCCCACAGGTCATGGAAAAGGCCCTCCAATGCGCGGGACGGGGGATTGCAGGGATGGTGACAAATTACTGTGTATCAGAATTCATTGGACCTATTGATCCACCATCTGGACATAAAAAGTACATCATAGTCTGCATTGAATACCTGTCAAAGTGGTTTGAATCAAAATCTGTGAAGGTAGCAATCGAGGAGAAGGTAGCAGAATTTCTGAGGGAGAATTTTTTTTACAAGTTTGGGTACCCTAGAGAAGTAGTCACTAATCAGGGAGCACAATTCACTTCTCATCTCATTGAGAATCTTCTGAGGAGGCACAAATTTAAGCATAAGACTTCTACTGCCTACCACGAATGGCCAAGTGGAAGTAACTAACAGAGCCTTAGAGAGTATCCTCACCAAGGTTGTGAGCAGTCGTAGAAAATATTGGGTACAAATATTGATAGAAGCTACTTGGGCCTACAACACTACCTGGAAAACAACAACAAGATTCACTCCTTATGGCCTAGTCTATAACAAGAAATCTTTTCTTTCAGTTGAATTTGAATTCAACACCTAAAGGATGGTATCTAAGCTAGACCTAGACATTTCAAATGCCCAAAAAGAGAGGTTTCTGCAATTAAATGGATTGGATGAGTTCAAGATGCAACCACTCCTCCACATAGAGGTAATTCATATGCAAAGGAAGGTATGGCATGATAATAATATTTAGGGAAATACCTTTCAAGAAGGATATTGGGCGTTGTTGTATGACTCAAGGTTTAAGGACTTCAAAGGCAAACTGATGAAAATATGGTTGGGAACCTACAAAGTGGACAAATGTTATGATAATGGTGTAGTTCATATCATAACCATATATGAGGAAGGAATTCCCCTACTTGTCAATGGTTACAGACTCAAGGTTTACAAGAAGCCCCTATCTAGGGAAAAATTTATAAATTCCAGATGAAGGGAAGTGTATGTCATGGGAAAATCCATAGTTTCCAATGGATCCTAAGGAAAAATAATAATAATAATAATAATAAAGATGCACGAGTGAAAACCTCTCTGAGGTGCCCTATACCAACTCTAGGGTTGAAAGCCTCCATGAGGTAGTCCTGGAGCAAAAAAAAAAAAGAGAGAAAAAGAGAGAGAGAGAGAGAGAGAGAGAGAGAGAGAAAAGAAAAAACAGAGAATAAAAGATCCTTAGGTGAAAACCCATTTGGGGCATCCAAGGCAGACCTATGGGTTGAAAACCGCTGTGGAGGTAGCCCACTTGCCTTCAAGGAAAAAAAAAAAATCCTCTTAATGTAGAGGATTTTCACACCAAGCCCCAGTAACACATTATTTCATTAGTTACCTGGCACCATACACCATAAGGATTGGAAGCGCCTATATTCGTTTGATCCCATCATAGGGAGTTCCATTCTTTTACCCAAGACTATACCACTTGGTAAAGGAAACACTCACTCACTAGCCAGATCATGCATTTATGTGTTTTTTTGTTTTGCAGATTCACAATTGAAGATGGTTTTTAGCATCCAGAGGAGCGATTTATCTTCATTGTTTCTTCTTCTCTGCTTGCAAACTCCATAAGCCACTCCATCATCCATCCCTTCATCCATTTCACCCACCCAATAGACAACACGTTCATTTTTTTTCCTAATATGGAATTGCTACAGGCAGCTACAGGATTCCTGTAGCACTACAGGAAACTCCTATAAATGCTACATGAAACTCATTTATGAATAAAAATGTTGTCTAAGGGGTTTCTGAACTTCGGCAAGAACATGATAATACGTGTTTTTCCTATTCCTACAATCCCCAACACACTATTTCACTCCATGCGCAAGGTTTACCTATCCAAACCCTATGTTGCAACTTGGGTAGCTAAATCATTGAAAACTTGGCATAGGAACCATTTCTCTTGCCTACCCTCCACTCCATTCATCCAATGACTTACTCCATAACCCATATCCCTCCATTCCTGAACAAACTAAAGCAAGAGGAGGCAAGGAACAAATTGTTACAGGTATCACAGAGTTTCATGTATAAAATCTGTGTGTGGCACAACAAGGCCAAAAGATGAAGGAAATCTGGTATAGATGACTCCAGGAGACCACCAACAGACTCCAGAGAGAAAAACACACTAGCCATAGCACTTGAAGTCCTCCATGCAGTACCTAAAAAAGAATTAAAATAATAAAAGGGTAAGAAGCTCACTCAAAAAATATAAACAACTCACTAAAAAAAGATAAATAGCTCACTCAAAAAACAAAAACAAAAAAATATATGAAGGCACATCAAATAGAAGACTTAGGCACACCACCAACTCCAGCTCCTTGCACCAGCTCCTGAAACACCTCACCAACACCAGGTAACCTCATTTATGGCCTCTCACCACTCGATGTGCATCCATCATGGCTAAAATAGTTAAATGTCGAGATTTAGAAGTTTAAAAGGCAAAAAGGTGGCCAGTTAACTTGGCCACCTTCGTAAAGTGCAAGTAAAGGAAAATGGAAAGTGCATGCCACTTGGGCATGTCAAATTGAGTCAAGTGAGAGTGCATGATTATGAAGGGAGGTGATCATGAGGGAAACAATGATTAATTGAAGTGGGGGCCAACGGTCTCTAAGAGGAAACTCGAGTTGAGTATGAGTCACCAAAATGCTCCAAATTTGGTTAAAAATTCCAATAAAGGTCAGTTTTGTCTCATTTTCACCATTAAGTTGAGCATTTCAAAGAGTTTCAAGTTCAGGAGAGTAGTGGGATCCATCAGAGGAGCAGCATCGAAGTTTTTGGTTGCATGCACCATCATGCTACAGGAAACATCATTTTGCTACAGGCAACTTCAAAAGTACACCAGCAGAGGCTTAGAGGGCAACACAGAGTTTCTTGTGGGTGGATTGGCTTCCCAAAGCCTCCATATATCACACCAAAATAGGAAAGGACCAAGGTAAGTGGATTTTCATCCTCTAGCACTGAAATACCTCAATATAATTCACACTTGGCAAAAGTATATGTGACAGTTAAAGGGTAAAAAAAAAACTTTTGTTTTTCTTCAAGGCCTCCATATCCAAGGCTTACCTCTAAAAACATATCACCACCTTCATCTCACAACATTGAAATGGGAGGGGGATTGAACAACAGGGAGCCTACAGACATTAAGAGAATTAGGCAGCACCCTCAAGTTATGGAAATCTTCCGAAATCACTAATTAATAGGGTTCTTAAAGCTATTGAAAGGTTATGATGATGAAATAGCTAAAGAATTTGCAGCAGCCCTATAGTCACATTCAGAAGAAAGAGTCACCACTGTGATAAGAGGAATAGCCATCACCCTATCTCCTAAACTCATAGGTACAGTTCCCACCTTGCCCTTAGGAGTCAAATGGGTCAAGGAAAGAATGCCTAGCATTGTAGCCAAAAACAATTTCTTCCTACATGGAGAGAAGTATATTGAAGCTAAAAATGGTGTGAAAAGAGAGATCCTCCCATACACCTAGGATTAAATTGCCTTCCACATCATGAAATTCATCTCTTGTGAAGGCAGATTGAGTGTGGCTTATGGGTATCATTTCAGGTTGTTAAATGAACTGAGGTTCTAAGGAGAGATTCCACTCGAAAAAAGATTAAGTGTCCCTCACTTCCTCCTAAAATCCATCACTGATATGAGCCATAAAGTGAGACAAATGAAATATCACCATTTGGCCCATCATGGCCAGATAAAATTAATTATAGATGATGCTTTTTGAAGGCTAAACCTACCTGTATCTTGGTCCTATTTTATAGACATGGATAGGGAAGCCTTCATCGCTACCCAAACAGGGAAAACCTCTACTTCTACCCCTAGAAAAGAAGAATTAGAAGAGGAGGAAGAATAAAAGGAGGAAGAAAAGGAAGAAGAGGCATAAAATAGAGAGGAACAAGAGGTAGAAAACAGAGAAGAAAAGGAGGGGATGGAAATTGAGATAGAGAACATAGAGACAACATAAAGAGAGAAAGAAGAAGCTAAAGGAAAGGAGGAAGTAAAGACTGAGGAAAAACAAGATGTGGACCCTATATTAGGCCATTAAACCTCCCCTCAAGACACAAGCATGTCACCTGACATCACAGACCAAAAGGTAGCTGCCACTTTAACTACTTTGAGCACACCTATTAAAACAAAAAGAAAGAGGCAGACACCTATGTACTTCAAAACTAGGAAAAGGTAGAGGGTGAGATAGGGAAAGCCACAAACTACCACCAAGAGCCCTATGACCATTGAATAATAACCACAAAAGGAGGAAGAAACCAAATTAGAGGACAGAAGGGTACAAGAGGTCACTTCACCCATAAGGACCCCTGTAACATATATCAAAAGACATTCAGTCAGGTTGGCATCCCACACACTTCATGCAACCTCCACTGGCCCTTCAAAGAGTAAAAAGAGTGAAAATCAAGAATAAGTGAGCCTTCAGCAAGAAAAATAGAGTTTTCTACAAGAAAATCCAACAAGCACGGATTTGGAGAAAAATGCCCTGGTTGAGGAAGAAAACACAGCCACATAAGTACAAGAGGTTAAGGAAGTTGAGGGCAGGACACAAGAGGAAATACATGATGAAAAATAAGGAGGAAAAGAGAATAAATAAGAGGCCACCTCACCAAAATCAAATCCCAAAGATGTTTCAATGGTGTCAAACCCTAGACCTCAACCCAATATTATCTCTTATTACACCTACATTGAGGGGGGTAGATTAATTCCTCAAAAATTCACAATTCCCTTGTTTTATGAGTTGGAGGAAGAGAGGGCACGCACTCATCATTGGATGAAGATTGCCACATCTAAAGAAGTGTATGATATAGGGATTATGGAGAGAAAAGTAGCAAAATTGGGAAAAGAGTCAGCTTTGAAGGAGCAGCTTCAGAAAGCACATGCAGAGAATGTAGCACTACAAGAGAAGCTTCAACAAAAAGGTAAACAAGTGACCACAATGGCAGATTTGTGCATAGAGGCCATTCAACACAGGTATCCTTCATATTCTTATGCAGTTTATCTTAAGGAGCAATGGCTCCGCTTTCAAATCAAAACTTTAGCCTCTCATGGATCCCTACCTTTCCAAAATTGTAAACAATTCATTGATTTCTGCAATCAAGCTAGCATGGCTAACAAATAAAATATGGCAGATTTTTATATGCATAACCTTGTGTTAATAAATTTAAATATTTGGGACTCCAATCCTAGAATGGGGGGTATGAAATTAATGGCTTTAGCATCATGGATGGTGAATGAGGAGACAATAGCACAAGAGATGAGGAGGGTTATGAGAAGAGAAAACAGAGAACCCTTACACATTAGGGCGGAGTTGTTTGGTCGTAGAGGAGGCATCAAAAACCATCTGAAGATTGAAAGGGATCTTGAACTAGCTGAAAGGTACCTCCATACACAAGCTCAAGCAATAGCCCACTTTTATGATGTCCCCAAGCTATTATGAGATGAATGCATTATGGCTAGCCAGAGGAGATGGAACAACCTCCCTCAGAGCCTTAGGAACATGGAGTACCATACTTCAGAAATATTAAGAGGTGCCTTGGAAAGAGCACCATTGTACAAGGGGGCCATGCAGGCCACAAAGATTCAATGTCTTGGTCTAAAGTTCAGTCCACCCTTGTTGTTGGGGCTGAGTGATGGGAAGGACCAAGATGAACATAACAAAGAATGGGAAGAAGCAGAAAATAGTGATGGGTTTTACCCTCCTAAGGGGACTCCAACACTTCTTCCTTGGTAATTCAGAGGGACCATCAAGGCATTAAAGGAAATGCAGAAGGAGGATTAGTTGCTCAGAGGATGAGCAACCATTTATTAGGGGGGTGATGATGTACTCCATCATTAGGTACATTTGGAGGGGCTAATGGTCACCTTTTTTCCTTTTTAAATCTCTTTTCCTTCATTTTTATTATATTATGGTCTTATGATGCTAGTGTATGTGGTGATTGAGGCTTGACATACTTCGAGTACCTAACATAAGATTAAATGTAGGAAAATCATGAAGATATGGCATTTTTGTGAAGATTTTGTCATAAAGGCTCGAATTAGACAACAAGGAGAGATTCTAGGGGGTTGTCCACCCTCCTTAACTCCAAAAGGCAGCCAAGGGATCCTCAAGATTCCCTCCAACAACTCGAAATCAAAGGCAGCCAAGCAAACTCAAGACCAAGTGCACTCAAGCCATATTTCACTTGGAGTCAAGTGGACTCCTCACCTATTTTCTAGAAAGTTGTTGGTAGCTACCCTTTAGGTTAAATATAGCTAATAAAGAGCTCATTAGGATTCGGATTTTGGAGAAAGCCATTAGGATCTTTGCTATTGTAATAAGTTTTTCAAGACTTTCATGGATGTAATGAGACTATCTTTTTGAAATGAAATGAGTATTCAAACTTTGCCTTGCTGATCTAGTTCCATAGAGCTAGGCTTGTGGGTTAGGGCCCAATCCATGTGTCTCGGCCTCTTTTGTGTAATATTCTTTCCTTTCATGTCATTTCACTATTTTTTCTTATGAATGGTTAGCTATTTTGGTGGTATTTTCATTTACTTTTTTGTTTTTCTTCCATTTGTCTTTTGTTGTAGATTTAGTTTTCTTACATGAGTGGTAGAATAGGTGATAAACTCCATAAACTTGTGAGTCAAGCCTCCCCCTCTCACCTCTATCCATAGAGCTTGAGGATGGTAGACCTTCCCCACAAAATAAAAAATGCTTTTTAGTTTATTATTTCTTGGAATAGATGAGATTATTTGCCACAATTCCATGAACATGTTCAGTATGTTGTGATAGATCTCTACTTCTAAGATTAGGATAGATTTGATTTACAAATTCAAGTCATGTTTTCTACTATTTTTATCATGAATTTGTCCATATTTATTACATGAGTAGGTAGTTTGGTTGCAGGTACAGGTAGCACAACCAAGGATATTTTCACCAACACCTCTAGCTTCATCTCTCATCTTTCTTCAACCCTCTGTTCATCAAAATCACCATCAGCCCTGTTTTCATATTTTTCATCCCTACACCATGAGAAAATCCTAGGGGTGAAATACAAGCTTCCCAAGAGGCTCTGCGATTGGCCAAGGGATGGGACACCTCCTACTCATCCTCATCCACCTTCACACCACCTTCCCTACCCTTTTTCCACCTCTTTTTAGCCTCGGATTTCCCTCGGCCTGTTTCTTGTGGCAATTCAGGACTTGCCTGTAGCACTACAGGAAACCTATAGAAGCTCTTGGAACAACACCTGTGGGCCCCTCCTTAAGCCCAAAAATCACCATGGCCACCTTATAAACCTACAAGAACCACTCATACACCTCCAACCTTTCCCCCAGGTGTTAAAACCTTCCATCAGCCACCGTAGCACTTTCTTCTCCTAACTGCAAAACAACACATTTTCAAGCATAGTTAGGTCATGAATAAAAGCATCATAGATAGAGCATAGGATAAGTAGAGTGTGTTTAGCCATTTGGCCCAGCTAAGTGTAATTAGATTAGTTTCCTTTCTGTCATTTCAATTCAACAATTTACTTCACACAAGGTACGTAGGTTGCTTTACAATTATTCTCATAGTCTAATAAGTAGATTTCCTTCATTGCAGAATAGTAAATTTACTTGGTTACTATGGTATAATTTTGTACTTACTGATAGTTCCATGGCTTTGAATCATTGGTAGCCCTAGGCCTAATTCCAGAAGTGTGACAGACTTCACCTAGAAACCCTAGAAATAGAACCCCTTCGTAGGACTCAGAAGAGGATGGCATGAATAGAATGCATATGTTGTGTATATAACACTGTCACCTCCAATTTTGTACGAACCCCGGGTTGATAAAGTACAGTAGGGCAGCCCCTGGGAGTTGTAACATTCTTGGCACAATACCAGGGTTCACCATCATCAACATGAGTGTGCCCTGGAATAATGAGTTGGTAACTATTCATTGAGGGTACAATAGCGCAGAATTGTAGCACTACGAATTGGATGTTGTTATACAATATTTTTTTGCACTCCCTGTCTCATGCCCTGAGCTGTCAAAATTTTCCCCAAATGTCACAAAGTGAGAAACAATGTTAATGTGTTCACCATTAAAACATGATCAGATCATCCCTAAATACCAAAGGAGAAATGCCTTGAAGCAATTCTGCAAAAAGTTTGTGAGAAACCCTATTTTCAGACCTAAAATGGTCCCTATAGTTAAACCATCGCACTTGTCACCTTCACCATGACCTGTGTATAGCACTACCAGCATGATAATTCAAGTGAAAAATTGTGCTACTCTTCTTTTCGCAGTTTCTCTAAAAATGGAAGGGAAGCTTCTCCTCCTAGAAGCTTTGAGAACAGAAAGCTGGTAACAGTTGAATGAGGATAGTTTCAAGGGCTCCCATTGCAGGCCTTTGATCTTAAAATTAGGGATATTCCCCTTAATATGGACCTTATTTCACCTTTTATGGACCCCTAACCTCTCCTCCTTCCGTATAAATGAATGTTACGCTTTCCCCAGTATGGTCGCCATTTTTCTATTTAGACAATCCCTGCTTCGGACAACAACAATCTCTCTGGTCCTAAACAGAGAATCTAGCAACAAACCAGATGGAATATTGGGTCATTTTTTAGCCTTGACACATCAGGAAATTCCAACATTGTCAAAAACGACAATTGAGGATCATACGTGGTATATGGTCTCTGGTATGCACTAAACTGGGTATTCCAACCTTGTTGGAATTGGTTATGCCCCCATTGGGGTGGGTTTTGACCATATGGACCAAATTTCCCATAATTTTGTTGGAAGGGTGTTTGATGCAGTTGCTAGTAAGGTCATTGCTACAGTTTTTTATAAGGCCCCTACTGCAGTTTTTGATAAGGTCCCTGTTGCAGTTGCTGATAAGGCCCACATTGTAGTTTTTGATAAGGCCCCTACTACAGTTTCTCGTATGGTACTTGTTGGAACTAAGGGTAAGGTCCCTGTGGAAACTATTGGTATGGTCCATATTGCAGTTGAGGGTTAGTTCCCTGTTGCAGTTGTTGGTAAGGGCATTGTTGGGGCTGCTGGTAAGGGTTACCAAGTCTAATAGGATATGTTCGATATTACCGCAACGAAGAATTGGGACCATATTTCATTTGGGGACCTACCTACAGATTGGTCGAAACACCCGACAGTGGGATTTGAGGTTGTTGAACATACAATTGTTGATTCAAGGAGACTTTAGGACCTTTTAAAGGTGCCCCCATGACAGAACTTGACACAGATGAAACTAACGTTCCACCCGGATTAGGGATAACAACATTGGGCTAGCCTGCCCCTGATGCGGGTCCATACTTCCCACTGGAACTAGCAGGTATATAGGGTTTCCCCCCAAGATGTGGAATAGATGAACCCAAAGGTTGACCACTAAAAGGAGGAACTGCAGTTACCGTATATAGGTTCAATGGGGCAGAATGCCCAAGAGTAACCTACATCTGACCCACAGTCACTATAGGTTGGTTAGTAGGTATTGACATGTTTGGACCAAACAATCCAGTAGTAGGAGTGACACCAGATGACCATATAGGGTTGTGATACAGTGAAGTCACACGAGAAGCACCTGAAACAAGATCACCAAGAGAATTATAACCCGGTGGAACCAAAATAAGTCATCTTCTGAAAGGCCCCCCTGAGACACCATTTGTGCTAAAATAAACTTTCCCATCTCAGAAGATGCAATTGGTAGATCAATCTCAAGGTAAAACCTCTAGAAGTTCCCAAGTATTTGTGAGTGGCATGGAACCTATCAACATGGCCACCAGATCAAAAGATTATTTGAATCATGAGAAATCAGTGGTGGAGAAAGATGCCATTGATATACCCTCTTCCTCCACTCCACCCAATTTCAGTTCTCTTCATATCAGGAGACTTAGCACTGAATCCATAATTCGACCACCCCCCAAAGGCATTCTTTGGAAATCATCTTAAAATCTGAATGTGCAAGCTGCTAAACATTAAAATATTGTATAAGATTTAGCTCAGGTGCCCTCGGCAATGTTGGCTTTGGAAGTCCTTATGATGTGTCCATCACAAAAGAAGGCTTTGTTATCTGCCATACGAGGAATTGATCCCACGAATTCCAATTTGATCACTTTTGATCTTGAAAACCATTTCCTCACCTACCGCCTCAACTTTTTTTTCTCATTCAAGTTTTTGTTATGGGAAATACCATTCATCGAACTGTTGTCGATGAAGGAGCCTCCACATGCATCATGTCTATCTCATGTTGAAAATCCCTTGGCTCTTCTCCTCTCAAATAATCCCCGAATAATTTAGAAACTTTCGATGGCAGAAAGTTTCCACCCATATGGTATTCTCAACGCCTTACCTATCCATTTAGAAGGTAAAACCGTCAATATGGAGGTAGAATTTGTTGACAAAAATCTCAATTGCAACCTCCTACTTGGTTGTAGTTGGAATAATGCAATGGTTTGTGTAGTTTCTACTTTATTTCACGTTCTTCGTTTTCCCCATCAAGGGAAGATTGTCACCGTAGACTAGCTAGCCTTTTTTTCCAGTGACTCTTCGACTGGAAATGTGACTTACGTTGGGAAATAAACCATACCTTATGATAGCGTTGGAGCAAGTCTTTTCAAAGACTCCTCTTTGATGGGAACTTTTTCCCTTCCTCCTCCCACTAATGTCGCTTTGGTTAATATGATCATGTCTCATCGTGATCCTTGGATCATACCCAACCCTAATCAGATTGACCATTTTAGCGACGCCATGCCGCTCAGCCCTATTGAAAAATCATATCAAGCTATTGTTTTGGCTTCCGCAGCTGCATTTGAAACCAATGGTCATTTGAATATGATCATAGACTCATATTCGCAATCCTCTTGGCTTGGTTCCTTGAATTTTGACGATCCTTGGAACGAGACTTTCCTGATTGATGAAAGCATAGTTGAAGTTATGCCACTTAATGAAACCCCTTGGAATGATACTCATCATCGTTCCTCGTTTCTTCCAAGCCTTGGTGATATTCCTACCTATCTAGAAACTCTCGTTTCCCTTGAAACGATTGGTCCCCTTTAGACACCCATCTTAGTTCATGAGGTGTTATCCGAAAGAAACATGGGAAACATATCAGCAACCATGCCCATCTACATCTATGTGAAACCAGGATCGTTGAAAACATTCACATTGGGGCCTCTTGTTCTCTTGACGAGATTGATATTTATACGACCCTTTTCAAATAATTTCATGACGTCTTTGCTTGGTCATAAGAATAAATGTCTGGAATTGATCCAAATATTGTGGAGCATGAGATCCATACCTATCCCAAAGCAAGACATGTTTGACAACGTCTCTGTCTGGTGCACCCAAGGAAGGTAGCTGCCATAAAAGGTGAAGTTGAAAAACTTCTCAAAGCTGGCTTTATTTACCCCATACCATTAACAGATTGGGTTTCCAATATCATTTTAGTCACTAAAAAACAAGGAACTATCCGTGTTTGTGTTTATTATCAAGATATTGATCGATCTTGTCCTAAAGGTAACTACCCAACTCCCTTTATAGACCAAATCATCGACGAATGTGTTGGGAGTGAGATTTTTTCCTTTATGGATGGATTTTCCGGATATAACCAGATTAATATCCTTCCTTCCGATCAACACAAAACTTCCTTTATTTGTCCTTGGGGGACCTTCGCCTACAAAAATATTTTGTTTCGCCTCAATAATGTTGGCACTACCTTCCAACGTTCCATGTATTATTCTTTCCACGATATCAAGTATATCGTCCAACCTTATCTTGATGACTTACCTACGCACTTTGTTAAGCGTGTCAATCAGTCGGCTCACCTTCAGGCGATTTTTCTACGATGTCGACACTATAATATCCGGTCAAATCCTCATAATGTGTCTTTTATGTCGAATTTGGTCGTCTCTTAGGGTTCGTACTATCCAAACAAGGCGTCTGAATTGATCCTCTCAAGATGGAGGCCATTTTAAATCTGCCACCTCCATCTTCGTTACATCAAATTCAAATTTTGCAAGGGAAGGCGAACTTCCTTCGTCGCTTCATCCCAAATTGTGCTAAGATTACTAAGGGTTTTACTAGCTTACTGAAGAAAGGGGTCCCATTCATTTGGGATGATGTCACCCAAATGGCCTTTGATGCATTGAAGACAACCCTCATCAGTGCACATTTATTGCATCCCCCGAACTATCATCGTGATTCTTCCTATACTTGGCCACTGTTGACAGTACCATTGTCATGGTTCTCATCCAAGATGATGATAACAGTGATGAACATGTGATATACTACTCGACTCGAAATATCTTTGACACTGAGACTCAATATGCTCACGTAAAGACGTTGGATTTGGTAGCAGTTCATGCTTTCCAACATTTTTGTCACTATATCCTTCTATGCAAAACTACAATGATATAAGAATGCAACCCCATGACTTATATTATGTCTCGTAGTTACTTGGGGGAAATAATCCAAGTGGATCGTCATTCTGCAGGAGTTTGACTTAGAATTTACTAGGTCTAAGTCAAATGAATCACTTGTTTTTACCAAATTGATCTGCAACCTTCCCATTGCAAACGAAACTATTGTTTCTAATGATTTGATTCTCCAAACTCAAACTTTTCAACTAGAGCTATCTTGCTTTGAAAAATGATGAATCTGATACCATCACAACCCTATCGCATTGTTGGAGATACTATATGAATCTAATACTGAATTTTGTTCTTCAATGGTGCTTAACTCATGAGGAAGCTGAGAAAGCTTTGAATGACTGTCGTTCTTGAGCCTTTGGTGGTCATATGTCATGATATGCTACAACTCATGATATTCTTCACATTAGTTATTTCTGGGCTTCAATTTTCAAATATTTCATTCTTGCAGTCCAAAAATGTCATGTTTTCTAGATTTATAAGCAGAAACAACGATCCCCATCCACTCCCTTACACCCATTTATCACCGTTGGACCATTTTCCAAATGGGGCGTTGATTTCATGATATGTATCCCTCACTCGGCTAGGGGGCATGGTTACATCATTGTTGTGGATCATTTCACTAAATGGGTCGAGATGATGCCTGCATACAATGCCGACGGTGAAACTGCGGCTTAATTACTTTTCAATCATGTTATCCCTCGGTTTGGTTTTCCTCGAGCTATAGTCACCGACCATGGCTCCCATTTTTGAAACTATATGATGACAGAACTTACTGCTAAGTTGGGGCTACATCATGATAACTCAACTCCTTATTACCCATAGGCTTGAATGGCCAAGTTGAAGCATTCAACAAATTTTTAGTTAATATGCTTCAACGAACCATTGGAATGCACAAAAGAAACTGACATCTTATGCTCTTTTTGGCTTTATGGGAATATTGAACCACCGCCAAGAAAATGACCGGATTTACGCCTTTTCAATTGGTGTATGGTCTTGAAGCCACTCTTCCAATAAAGTGTGAGATTCCTTCATTGAAACTAGTTGTCTAATTACTCCTTGGTACTTCACTTGAGGAGGAATGGTTGCTTTATCTAGAATGTCGTGATGAGACTCGTCATATTTCTTCTTTGGTCACCAAGACTTGGAAAATACGAGTTAAAGCGCAATATGAAAAATCTGTGACCCCTCATGTATATTTCGAAGGTGACTTGGTCCTTTTAAATGAGAAATATAATGATAAATTAGGAGCTGGAAAATTCGAACCTATGTAGCACAGACCTTATATTATTAAATGAGTATTAAAAAAGGGTGCTTATGAGTTAGTAGAATATGAAGGGAATCATCTAGCTAAGCCCTGCAACAGATCTAACTTAAGAAGTATTATGATTGATTTCGCATGGGTACTATGTACATTAGTGTGTGTTTAATTAGCGTGGAGTTTTTGGTGTGATTTGTTTTCCTTTTTGCAAACATGTTTTCCCCTACTTACGATGTTCCGCTTGGTTTGCAAATGTCAACGAACCCTCTTCCTCATGTCAGTTTCGTTGATGGTGCTTATCATAGTACACAAAATATTTTTTCCGTTGTGTGGGAACTTTATGCTCCCTACAATGAGTTAGTGAGTTTACAGGGCATATGTTTAGGTCAAACAACTAACAATATTTCTAAATATATTGCGGTTATCAAACTATTATCGAAATTTGTTTCTCTTGGTATTAGGGCATTAGTTTTCAAACTGGATTCACATCTCATTATATTAAAGTTAAACAAACATTATTCAGTTAGAAACCCTCAGATTTTAAGGATGTATCTATGTGTTCGTCTCTTGGAAAGAAATTTTGATTACATTACTTATCAACATATTCCAAGAAATCTAAATACAGTAACAGATACACTGCAAAATTATCTTTTAGATAGACATCTACATAACATGTAAAAATAAACGATGACATAAATGAACATTAAATAGAATCGGGAAAACATGTATATGTATATATAAAGTTTGCAAAACGTGTGCTACATCAAAAATAAAAAAATATGTGTTCTGAGATATATGGCTCATCAAGCTTACATAAACACAAAATGAAAGATCATAAACATGTTTATCCACCGACATGGTGCTCATGGTAATAAGAAATAGCCCTAATGGCTCAGCTTAACAACTGACGTAATCGAGCAGACACTCCTATAGTTTGCCTCTGATATCATAGAGGTACATTATTAATGATAGCATAATCAGGCATGCCTCTGGTCAAGGCACCCAGATTTCGCTATATCTCAACCATAGGGCCAGCTCCCTTGACATAAGGAGAATCCAAAAACTACTGAGACAATATCCATGTAATTGGAGAAACCACTGGAGGTCACTCTGGTACAACGTTTGCAAATCATCATAAGTCCAAATCTTATTTCACACATAAAAAAATAAAAAATAAAAATTGAAAACTTAAAAACTTTAAAAACAATTCTTACCTGAGTTGTTTAATCGTCCCCCTGGTGGCAGTGGCTGATTTGGATCTCCTCTAAAATTTGTCCCTGCGTCGGCCCAATCATCTATCATGATGATTTGTTGTCGCAATCATCCAAAGAAAGCCAGTGGAAAATACATTTGTTGTCCACCACCATGGCGAGGCATCAATTCACTCCAACTTAGTAGTTGTGGGTCTCTCCATGCAGGGGGTCCGACCTCTATCCGCTAGTGCCTGAACAATGGAACTCGCTCCAAGAAAAGTGTTACCAAGATTGACCCATAACAAAACTACTTAAGTTTTCCCATTTTTCATTTTGTGAGTGGGTCCTTCATGTTGAGAAGCAACCCCTCAATCCAGTTGAATATAGTTGGTCCCATAAAATCCACTACATACTAGAAATGAGACTTGCTTGCCTCATGCAAGGCTTGTACCCCTGCCACTTGAACAATGGTGTTTAGGACGGTTCATAATGAAGGATCTGCAATATTCTTTATGTCGATTTTCCAACTTTTTGTTTTGCGAGAATTCTCACTACACTATCTCGCAATGAGCATGTCAATATTGTCCCCTCCGGCTCGAGAACCGGATAGGTGAACTGGTTGTCCCCTCTTAGACAAACCAGTGATGAAGTACATGTAATAAACCTCTATATTCAGCTCTTGATCTCCTATCACGAAATTTGGTGGTCTACATTCCACCAAGTCACCAAAAATTGCAATAAATTCACTTGGGATCGCATCCCAGGGGTCTGAAAAAAACTTCAACAATCCACAGTTGCGAAATGCTCTTATGCATTGTGGGTTTTTAGCATCTTCTTGGTCTTCGGCCTCATGCTCCCTTTCCTTCCATTCAATCTCCATTTTTCACCTACAAACATCATTAAACAAAGATTAAATACCTTCCATGGAGAAAAATTGGCAAAAGAATGGGTTAAAATGGAGCTTTGGTGAAAATAAATTAACCCTTGGCGCCAGTGCTACTGTGTCGGAATTTCTCTGCGCTGGTAGCACGCTGGTCTTGTTTGGCCCAGGGCGATCAACACATACTCGATGGGTAAATCCCACACTAATTGCCGGTAACTGCCCACGAGCCCTAATTTTTTCTAGTTCCCCTATGCACCTGATATATGGTTTAAAATGCATGAAAATACAACCAAAATGAAGAGAAAGGAAAGGGATGTTATGTTGAAAATTCAACAAGAAATGTGTGTCTAATTTAATTTTCCCTTAATTAAATTGGACAATAAATTGTAATCTTATCTCATAATCACTTGTATTAGATAACTGAGTGTGATAAACTCAATTAGCTCATGGAATTTGAGTTGAGGGTGGTTGGTGAGGCATGCAGAGTGATTCTATTTGTTTTTGAGTCCAAGTTGCAGTTAGTGCATTAGTTTAATGCATGAAAAATCGGTTAACTCAATTAATTGAGTTAAAATCAGTTTAACTAGTTGTAACTGATTGTTGCACTAGTGATAGGTCAAGTGAATTAAATCAGATTTAATTCACATGCAGTGATCTGCCAAGTAACTGATGATTTACTATTAATAGTTGCATGCATGTGAGTTTTGATGAAGACCCAGTAGAGGTTAATAGGATGTTAACTATCAAATGTATTATTAGCAAACTGCCTGCATGCTGTAATACACCCATGAGCATTACACAGTTTTGGAAGGTTGAAATTCCTAAATAATAGGGATTGCATTCCACATTAATTGTGTAAGGTAGGCAGACTAAGTAGAGGCAGGAAATTGGCTAAGTGTTGGTCGATTTTGTCCGGATCAGTGTGAGATAGTTGTGAGAGTGCATTAGACTCTTGTGAGAAGAGTGCATTGTGATTGTTTCGTGATTCCTTGGTTCAATATACCATAGAAGATAGAGGGGTTTTGAGCAGCAATTTTTCCTCGGGAAAATATCTGTGTTGTGGATTGATTTTCTTCTTTCTTTTACTTGGTGTGATTGGTGATCGTGTTTATTTTCCACAATTAATGTGTAGAAGGATTCAGTATCTTGATTTAGCATATTGCATGATTGGATTAAATCCATTGGTATACATATTGTTTGTATAATTTCTACATGGTATCAGAGCACAGGAAATCACTATAGTGGAGAAGAAATTGATTTTGTCCTGAATAGCATTCGAATTTGCAAAAATATTTTTTGGTGCGACAGGTGGATCAAGATGGATTTCAATGGCTTAAGATTGGAATATGCACTCAAGGGAAGTTATAATTATATTACATGGAAATACATAATGGAGGCAGTTCTGGAGGACAACGGGTTGAAATAATTCATTGATAATGACACTCCCAAGCTCGCAGTAGAAGACGCCGCTCTTCTTGATGCTTAGCAAAAGAAGGTTGAAAAGGCGAGGAGGATATTATTAGAGGGGGTTTGAGACAATGTACACATTTTCTCGAGTCACCATGGAAAAGCGACTCCATATGCAATGTGGAAGGCTTTGACACATCTATTTCATAGTAGCAGTGACCATAGAAAATTAGCACTGAAGGACAAGCTTAGGAAAATCAAAATGGAGAAAGTTGAAACTATTCTAAAATATTTAACCAAGTTCAACCAATGTCGAGATGAGCTTGGGAGTCTCGGGATTACTGTAGCGGATGATGACTTAGTGAGCCTAGCACTTCTAGGTCTTACTAAGAGTTGGCATAGTTATCAAGACTCTTCCAATGGGAGGGAAAAGCTACTAGATTGGGAGCGACTTTGGTCGGATTTGGTAAAAGAGGAATTCAAGCTGAATACCAGGGATGGATCCTCATCGAAGGCATATGATGAGGAAAATTGCGCCTTGGCTGGTAAGGCAAAGAAGGGGAAGGGATATAAATCGTATTCCAAATCTGAGACCAGCAAATAAGGGAAGAAGCGTGACATGTCCAGAGTGAAATGTTTTCACTGTCACGAGCATGGAAATTATGCCACTAATTTTCTGCATAAGAAGAACAAAAACAAGAAGGCTTCAGGATCTGCAGCGGTTGAAGCTTTGGCTTCGCAATTTGAGTTGGACTTCTCACTCATCGCATGCATGGTGTCTAGTGCGATGGGATCAATGTGGTACTTGGATAGTGGTGCATATTTCCACATGATGGGAGACAAAGAAATTTTTAGTAGATTGGAGGAGAAGGATCTTCAGATGCATATCAAAATGGGTGATGACAAGAGGTATAGTGTTACTGGGATTGGTACAGTTAATTTCCAGATATAATCAAGTAAACCTTTCTTACTAAAAGATGTCATGCATGTACCAAGCTTGAAAAAGAATTTAGTTTCAGTTGCTATGTTGGAGGATAGAGGATATGATGTGGTTTTCAGTGAAGGGAAAGCATTCCTTTGTCACAAAGCCACAAGATAAGTTAAGAATATTGGGATTCGTGTGAAGAATCTCTACAAACTTGATGTAGATGGTTGTGCAGCATTGATGGGTAAATCAGATAGAGTGGTGAGCCAGGATGAGGGTAAGTTATGGCATGGGAGATTGGACCATCTACACCATGGTTCTTTGAAGGTCATGCATCAGATTTCTACGGGACTTCCAAAGGGTACTCTTGTGCAGATAGACACATGCAAGGGATGTACCATGGGGAAGTATGCAAAGGCCACTTTTCACGAGAAGGAGAATCGAGCAGCGGAAATCCTTGAGATAGTTCACTCAGATGTGTGTGGACCATTATCTACAGGTTATACAGCAAAGCACAAGTATTATGTGATTTTTGTTGATGATTTTTCTAGAAAGTGTTGGATCTACTTCATGTAGAAGAAATATCAGATGTTCTCAAAATTTTGTGAGTTCAAAGGACTACTTAAGAAAGACACGGGGAACTATGTGAAGGCTCTAAGAAATTAAAGAACATTTGTAGCAACGTGTTGGATGTACAATAGTGGTGAGTACATCTCCAATGAATTAAAGAACATCTATAGCAAAGAAGGAATTCAGAGAGATTTGATTGCACCTCATAACCCAAAACAAAATGGGGTTGCAGAAATAAATAACAAAACAATTGTGGGTGCGGCACGAGCGATGTTGCATGATCAGGGCCTACCGTTTCATATGTGGGCAGAAGCGTGCAACACAACAATATTTGTGAAAAACCAAAGTCCTCATCGGATACTTGGCATGAGTACACCAGAGGAGGATTTTTCTGGTAAGAAACCTGATGTTTCATATTTTATAATTTTTGGCTCATCTGTCTAATGCCATGTGACCAAATATTCCAGAAAGAAGATAAAACCAACAGCTAATATTTGGATATTTGTGGGGTACACTGATACTCCCCACAACTATCGAGAGTATTTTCCGAACAGTGGGATGATTGTTGTTAGACGAGATGTAAAATTTGATGAGGAGAAAGCCATGCGATTGTCCCTTGAGAGGGAGATTGATTTGCGTGTAGATGAGGAACTCTTGGTTCCAAAGGATGAACCTCAAGATGTGGAGCAGCCACATGCGGAGGATCATGGAGTGCCAGAAACCACTCATGCAGAGCCATCCACCAGACATAGTATGAGGTGCACCATAGAAGCTAACAGATTGAGACTTGATGCGGTAGAATGTGTAGGAGCACCTACATCACTGCGCAGACAGAGATAGTCTCCAGAAAGGTTTACTGGATAGATGACTCTTATGAGAAAGTGTATTGTGGTAGAACCATCCTCTTTTGAGGAATAAGTGCAACAACCAATTTGGGTTGACTCCATGGTTGATGAGTATGACTCCATCGTCAAGAACAGTGCATGGGAAGTTGTCCCAAGACCAATTGGGAAATCAGTGGTTGGATATAGATGGATCTATAAGGTGAAGCAAGCTGCATATGGGAGTGTGCAGCAGTACAAGGCTAGATTTGTAGCCCGAGGATTCTTACAAGTTGAGGGGATTGACTATGAGGATACTTTTGCACCAATTGAAAGGTACTCATCAATTAGATCTATGCTTGCACTCTCAGCGCAGATGGGGTGGCAGATACATCAGATGGATGTGAAGACTATGTTTCTCAATGGATTTATTAAGGAAGAAGTGTACATTGAGTAGCCAGAAAGTTTTGAGACCTTTGACAGTGAGTCACATGTGTGAAAACTCAAGAGAGAACTGTATGAATTGAAGCAAGCACCTCGTGCTTGGTACACCAGGATTGAGAGCTATTTCACTGGGTTGGGCTTCACGAAGAGTGAAGCGGATGCGAACTTGTACCAGATTGTGGTTTATGGTAAGCTTTTGATTATCATACTTTATGTTGATGATCTTATTTTGACAGGTGATGAGCAACTCATAACTTCTTGCAAAGAGGATCTTGCAAGAGAGTTTGAGACGAAGGACATGGGACTCCTTCACTATTTCCTTGGTTTGGAGATATGGCAGCGAGATGGGGAGCTATTTGTTTCTTAAGGCAAGTATGCCCAAGATATTCTGAGGAAGTTCCACATGGAGAGTTGTAAACCCAAGGAGACTCATCTTGCAGGAAACTGGAGGAAGGAGGATGCTACTTCAGGTGAGGTAGTGGACCCTATTGGTTACATGCAGCTTGTGGGTTCACTCATGTACTTGGTGAACACACGACCAAACATTTTCTACCCAGTTAACCAGCTTATTCAAGCTATGGTTAAGTCGACCAAGCTCTTTTGGAAGGCGGGGAAGCATGTCTTGAGATATCTCAGGGGCACTACAGAGTATGGATTATGGTACAGATGGACAGAGGGAGTGAAGCTTCAAGGCTTCACTGATGCAGATTGGGTAGGAAGTCCATCAGACAGAAAGAGCACATCAGGAAGGATCTTCAGCATAGGATCGACAACAGTTTCTTGGTACAGTAGATAGCAGAGATCAGTTGCACTCAGTTCAGCCGAGGTGGAGTACATGGCAGCTAGTCAGGCTACATGTGAGGCCATCTAGATGAGGAAGATTCTTGTTTGTTTTTTTGGTCATTAGATGCATCCGACGGTGATACATTATGATAACCAGAGTTGTATAAAACTCTCGGTTGATCCGGTATTCCATGATAGGTCTAAGCATATTGACATCTGGTACCACCATCTCAGAGATTGTGTTCAGAGACGCATTATGTTACTTTAGTACATTCCCACGGAGTATCATGATGTAGATATTCTGACGAAGGCGCTTGCCAAGAGAAAATTCGAATACCATAGAGGCAAGATCGGGGTAGCTGATAATCCCTTTCTTGTTGAGAGGGAGTATTGAAAAGTTAACAAGAAATGTGTGTCTAATTTAATTTTCGCTTAATTAAATTGGACAATAAATTGTAATCTTATCTCATAATCACTTGTAATAGTTAACCGAGTGTGATAAACTCAGTTAGCTCATGGAATTCGAGTTGAGGGTGGTTGGTGAGGCATGCAGAGTGCTTCTATTTTTTTTGAGTCCAAGTTGCAGTTAGTGCATTAGTTTAATGCATGAAAAGTCAATTAACTCAATTAATTGAGTTAAAATCCGTTTAACTAGTTGTAACTGATTTTTGCACTAGTGAGAGGTCAAGTGAATTAAATCAAATTTAATTCAAATGCATTGATCTGTCAAGTAACTGATGATTTACTATTAATAGCTACATGCATGTCAGTTTTGATGAAGACCCAGTTGAGACAAAGGTTAAAGGGATGTTAACTATCAATTGTATTATTAGCAAACTGCACGAATACAGTGATACACCCATAGGATAGCCCATGAGCATTGCGCAGTTTTGGAAGGCTGAAATTCCTAAAGAATAGGGATTTCATTCCACATGAATTGTGCAAGCAAGGCAGGCTGAGCAGAGGCAGGAAATTGGCTAAGTGTTGGTCGATTTTGTCCGAATCAGTGTGAGATAGTTGTGAGAGTGCATCAGACCCTTGTGAGAAGAGTGCATTATAATTGTTTCATGATTCCTTGGTTAAATATACAATAGAAGATAGAGGGGTTTTGAGCAGCAAGCTTTCCCCGGGAAAATATCTGTGTTGTGGATTGATTTGCTTCTTTGTTTTACTTGGTGTGATTGGAAATCATGTTTATTTTCCACAATTAATTTGTAGAAGGATTCAGTATCTTTCTTTAGAATATTGCATGATCGGATTGAATCCATTGGTATACATATTTTTTGTATAATTTCTACATGTTACCTTTGACAAACAGACCGAGAAATGGTCCTCTGGATTTATCATACCTCGCGCCTGAAGATCGAAGGTAAATGTGGATAAAATGCTCTCCAAAGTCACAATGATAAAAAAGTAATTTTTATTTTGAATTTTTAGTTTTTATAAACTTGTGAATACTTTTTTTTGCCATTGTTTAAATGCATATTTACTTATATTTATATTTTTTTGATCTGAATGACGTTTGTTCACATGTGCAGCAGCAGACCCGCTACAAAATTAGTAAAGGTAATTGGGAAAATTACGAGTTTGGTTTTATCTCTTTTTTGGACTCATGAAAATAAACGAAAAAGGAACCCCCCTTGGAGTCATATTTCAGCTCTTTTCTAACTCTCAAAACATGAAAAGATCGTCAAGCACTTGTCATTTTGAGCTCGTTAAAGTATAACTCTAACTTGTCTCAGTATAAATTTAACCCTTTTTCGGGTTGAGATAGACTAACTACAAAAAAGGAGTACCTTAGTCAAACATGACTAAGCGGTTCTCTCAAATATCGTTTTCTACCATTTTGGATTCGAGGGACTATCTACGAAAAGGGACCTTGGTATTTTTCTTTTCCGTGTCTTTTTCAAACTCCCTAAACATGCAAAATATGTTGAGTTACCCCTTCGTCGAACTCGTACAACTTAAACGATGAAGGACTTGTCACCATGACAAGATTGGGTTACTCCTTCCTAGGGCTCGTTAAACTTACTAGGATGCATTCATTTGAAGGGTGAACTTATACGCTAAGCATATGGTATCCTCTTCAAGATTGAAATAAAAAATAAAGAGGTACTTACTAGAAATAGTGGGGAAAAATGGAAGTAAATGTATCTTGTATTCTGTATCGAAGGCGGCATGTCGCTCTTGAACATGATACTTATCTGCATCTCGTGTCGGGTTTGGGCTATCCTCCCTTTGTCACGTGCCTTCCTAGGTTTGGGAAATCCATTTGCCTCCCATTTGATCATATCTTGATGTCACCATGACCATTGATCCCATTGGACTCGTGTCGCCAATATGTTCAAGAGAAGTATCATCTACACATTCAAACCTCTTGTGCCTCATTTGACCTTCTCTACCACAATCTTGAATCACTCTCATCAACTTTAAAAAGTCCTTTATTTCGTGTCGATGATATGGGAAACATTATGGCCCTCCTTTGATGGATCGCTTCCTGTATACTCTTGCTCATTATCCAAGAAGATGATCAATAAATCCCCTTTTAGTACCTTGGAGCTCGCATGCCTCAATGGAAGGTTCTTTGCATTCGATGATAGGTTCACATCATTGGATTTCGATAGAATGATTTTGTGAGTGTTCGACTTCAGATCCATTATTTACACTTGTATATTGTGTTTTTGTACCTTGAGAGCCATTGTCATTATTGGTGGTTGTTATCACTCCACCGGATCTCCAAGGCTAAGAAAGATTCCAACAAAGGTTATTACAGACCAATATTTTTTCTTGGTAGCTATCCCTACCAAACTTGAGAGGGCTCTCTCCACACAATCACAATCAAGAGGGTTAGATGAATAGGGTTTTAGGCTAGGTATAATTACAGAGGGTTAATTTGTTTGAATTGGGTTACTGGATGAAAGGATTAGGTCAAATAGTCTAGGTCAGGGCAAATAAGATTAAAATTGTAGACATTTAATGGGGCAAGGTAGGTATGCACTCTAACACTTTAGGTTTCTTAGGTGATATGGATCATACTAGTGAGGTGCTAAAAAGAGCATGACAATGCATGAATTCCTTTTAAACTGAAGAAAATGAAACAAATTATGGTGATTTTCCCAAAACAGAGCATAAGAGATGTATTTTGCTTATCTTAATTGAAAATCAACATATCATAGAGGTGAAATGAATCATGGAGAGTAAAAAACATTTATACATATGCAAACAGAAGAAGAAACTATGTCAAAATTCCATACCACAGGTATCCCAAAGAAATAGTTGTAACTCATTCACTAATTTCCTGCCAAATATGCATGCACTAGAGTCTCTGATCAATACAACAATATCCAACCTCTCAAATTAGTGAAGAGGTGAAAGATATAGACATAAAAAAACTTCTCCCAACCTCGGGGGTCGAATCCCTGAGTTGGGGATACCACAAAAGACTGAACTGAAAACCTAGGGTGTAGGGAGGTCAAACTGACTTATCCCTAACTTTAGTGAAACTGATTCATTCATCCTCAAAAAGACTTTTACCTAATGTATTTACCCCTAGTTAACATGAAAGTATCATAATTACATTTACATACATCATTTACATTAGTAAAAATCATGATTTTCCATGGTGAAACTCATAAAACTGAAAAAAAAATAATAATAATAAATATATATATATATATATATATATAAATCATCCTTGGTCAGGTGCGCAGCGCCTTTGGTTTGTGTGCGGCGCCATCTTCAAGCCAAGTTATGATGGGGTTCCTGATGTCCAAATTGAGCTCAGCATTGTTGAAAATGCAACAAGATGATGGAGCTTAGTGAAATGAAGTCGCCTTCACTAAGTGGGCCCGCAGGCTATTTTTGGCGCAAAAGTCTATTTTTAGACTATGTCTATTTTTAGACATATGGAGCATGGTCTAGGAGTTGCAGTATGCTATTCTTGGATGATTGGTCGAGTTGGTAAAAATAGATGGACCTCTATTTTTAGACATACAGGTCGAAGTCTATTTTTAGACTGCCTGTCTAAAAATAGGTCAGTCAAATAATATTAGCCCTTAATAATATTTGACCTCTAAACTTCAGCTTTATTCTCTGGCTAAAGACTTCGGGGCTTGGAGTCACGATGTGGCCCATGATCCGATGTATGAACGCGCTATTCCTAGGGGTTTGGTGAGCTCATGCATGGTTGACTTCGGTTAGGACTTCAGTGGCAGAAGTTTGGTGGAGTTGATGAGACAGTTGGTGGAGTTGTGTTCGGTTTAACTTAGTTGAACTAGTTGAGATTAGTTTAACTAGCTAATCAACTAGTAATGAGTGGAGTGAATTAAATATTATTTAATTCACTAATTATTAACTCATTATTCAACTCAAGAACACATCAGCTCACTACAGTGCATGGACAGTTCAGTGGAGACCAGTGGAAGAGGTAGATGAAAGGGTGAGTTTGCTATTAGTTGCGACAACAGTTGTGCATGAGATTTGCACAAGCATTGGAGGATATTGCCAATGATGATTACGCAGTTGGAGCCAGTGAGATCTGAACTTGGATCTCTCATTATACCAGCCTTGATTGCGCAATAGAGGCAGGCAATTAGTGGATGAGTTTTGAACCTGTGACTTGTTCAAAACCAAGCTAGTTTGTGTGTAACTTTTGGAGACAGTACTGAGTACTTGTGAGGAGTATTGTACTGAGATTGTTACATGTTTCTCTTCTATTATAATATACAAATAGCTGGGGGTTTTCAGCTATAAGCTTTCCCCATTACATATTGTGTTTATGTGCGCATGCGACTGTTTCTATTTCCGCAAATTGATGATTGATTATAGAAGAGGTTATGTGTTATACATGAATTCGAATTAATGTATGATCAGGATAATCTCAGTGGATAAATCTTCATTATTCAGCAAATTTCTACATGGTATCGGAGCGAATTAATCATCGGGATCTATTGCAGTGATTACAATATTATTTCGGTAGACAGAGTCTGTATCGGGCCAGGTAGCCTCTGGATCCATCCTTTCTCTGAAAGGTGATATATCCAATAAATGCCCATACAGTCGATATCTGTTCTAGAAATAATTTGTTCTCACAGATCCAGAAGCAGTTGAGTTTTTGAGTTTGGAATTCGAATTTTGCAGCGGTTTGTTTTCTTGGTGCCGGAGTTGAAAATGTCTTTCAACGGTTTGCGACTCGAATATGCTCTTGAAGGCAGTTCGAATTATGTTGCATGGAAGGATCGCATGGAGGCAGTATTAGAAGATAATGGACTGAAGGAGTTCATAGATACGGATTTCCAAAAGCCCACTGATCCTGCTGAAGTCGAAGCTTGGCAAAAGAAGATGGCGAAATGTCGAAGGATTCTGTTGGAGGGCGTAAAGGATCACATTGTATCCAGCCTGCATGGAAAAGCTTCTCCATATTTGATGTGGAAAGCGTTGACAGATCTATTCCAGAGTAAGAGCGACCAAAGGAAGCTGGCACTCAAGGATAAGCTCAGAAACATTAAGATGGAGAAAGGCGACAGTATCGCCAAATACCTCACGAAGTTCACTCAATGCAGAGATGAGCTGGGAAGTGTGGGGGTGACTGTTGAAGAAGAGGACATGGTAGACCTGGCTCTCCTTGGTCTTCCGAAGGCTTGGCATTCCTATCAGGACTCTGTCAATGGTCGGGATAAGTTGCCGGGATGGGAGCGACTTTGGGCGGATCTCATGCAAGAGGAGATAAGGAGGACTACCAGGGACGGGTCTTCATCAAAGGTATCTGATGAAGAAAATTGTGCTTTGGCTGCCAAATCAAAGAAGGGGAAGAGCAATAAGGCTTCTCATTCTGGTGCGAAAGGCAAGAAGCAAGACATGTCCAAGGTGAAGTGTTTTCACTATCACCAGCACGGACACTATGCCACAAATTGTCCGCAGAAGAAGAAAAATAAGAAGGTTGCTGGATCTACAGCGGGAGAGGCAATGGCTTCTCAATACGAACTGGATTTTTCATTGATCGCATGCTTGGTTTCAAGTGTGATGGGATCAGTATGGTTCTTGGACAGTGGTGCGTCATTTCACATGACCGGAGATCGAGATCTGTTTTCAGATCTGGAGGAAAAAGATCTTGGAGTGCACATCGAGATGGGCGATGATAGTAGATACAGTGCGACTGGTATCGGTACCATTTCCTTTGAGAGGGAGTCTGGTAAACCTTTCATATTGAAGGAAGTTTTGCATGTTCCAGGATTGATGAAGAACCTGATCTCTGTGGCTATGTTGGAAGACAAGGGGTATGATGTGGTCTTCAGCGAAGGAAAATCCTTCCTGCGCAGTAAGACTACTGGTGAGACCCGGAAGATAGGGGTTCGAGTCAAGAACCTTTATCAGTTGCAAGTAGATGGCTGCGCAACAATGGCATGCAAGGCGGGAGAAGTGGTGAGCCGGGATGATGAGGGCGAGCTGTGGCACAGGAGATTGGGCCACCTTCACCATGGAGCTTTGAAGATACTGCAGCAGATTTCTACTGGGCTTCCTAAGGGCACTCTTGCGCAGTCAGATCAGTGCAAGGGGTGTACCTTGGGAAAGTATGTGAAAGCCACCTTTCATGAGAAGGATAGTCGCGCCATGACGATCCTTGAGAGAGTTCACACAGACGTGTGTGGTCCTTTCTTTGTAGCTTCGACAGCAAAGCACAAGTACTATGTGATCTTTGTTGATGATTTCTCTCGGAAGTGCTGGATCTTCTTCATGCAGAAGAAGAGCGAGACATTTTCAAAGTTTTGTGAATTCAAGGCGCTGGTTGAGAAGGAATCGGGGAAGCATGTGAAGGATCTCAGGAGCGACAATGGTGGTGAATTCATCTCTACTGAATTCAAAGACTTTTGCAGCGCAGAAGGGATTCAGAGAGAGCTCATCGCACCCCATAACCCACAGCAGAACGGGGTGGCTGAGCGGAAGAACAGAACGATCATGGGTGCTGCATGGGCGATGTTGCATGATCAGGGCCTACCCCTTCACTTGTGGGCTGAGGCATGCAATACAGCAGTGTATGTGCAGAACCGTTGTCCTCACAAGGTTCTTGGCATGAGTACACCGGAGGAGGCTTATTCTGGCAAGAGGCCTGATATTTCCCATTTGTGGATTTTTGGTTCTCTTGTCTACATGCATGTGACGAAGGATGCGAGAAGGAAGCTTGATCCAACTGCTAAGGTTGGAATATTTGTGGGGTACACTGATACACCTCACAACTATCGGGTGTATTTTTTAGACAGTCGAAAGACTGTTGTGCGACGGGATATAAAATTTCAGGAGGAGAAAGCCATGCGGTGTTCGCTTGAGAGGGAGCTACACTTGCATGCAGATGAGGAGCTGTTAGTTCCTAAGGAGGAGCTTCCGGATGTGGATCAGCCACAAGAGGAAGTTCAGGAGGTGGAAGAAACCACCCATGCAGCGCCAACCATCAGAGGGCGCATGCGCACTATAGAAGATGAGCGACTGGCTCGGGATGCAGAGAAGGTTGTAGGACCACCTACAGCACAACGCAGACAGAGGCAGTCACCGGATCGGTACACTGGATACATGGCTCTTGTGAGTCAATGTGTCATGACGGAGCCATCCTCTTTTGAGGAAGCTGTGGAGGAACCCGCATGGGTAGATGCCATGATCGAAGAATATGATTCGATCGTCAGAAACAGTGCATGGGAGATTGTCCCAAGATCGGAAAGGAAATCAGTGGTGGGTTTACGATGGATCTACAAAGTGAAGTAGGCGGCTGACGGGAGTGTGGAGAAGTACAAGGCGAGATTTTTCACCCGTGGCTTCTCACAGATCGAGGGGATCGATTATGAGGAGACCTTTGCACCTGTCGCAAGGTACTCTTCCATACGGACGATCCTAGCTCTCTCAGCGCAGATGGGATGGCACATCCATCAGATGGATGTGAAGACTACGTTCCTCAACGGAGTCATTGAGGAGGAGGTGTACATAGAGCAGCCTGAAGGTTTCGAGATCTTCAGCAGTGAGTCGCATGTTTGCCGACTCAAGAGAGCACTGTACGGGCTGAAGCAAGTACCTCGTGCTTGGTACACACGGATAGACAGTTATTTCACTGGACTTGGATTCTCCAAGAGTGAGGCGGATCCTAACCTGTACCAGATTGTGGTGGAGGGGAAGTTGCTGATCATTGTACTGTATGTAGATGATCTGATTTTGATGGGTGATGAGTTGTTGATACTTTCATGCAAGGAGGATCTTGCTAGAGAGTTTGAGATGAAGGACTTGGGCCTCCTTCATTATTTCCTGGGATTGGAGATTTGGCAGCGCAGTGGTGGACTGTTTGTTTCTCAGGGTAAGTATGCCCAGGAGATACTGGAGAGGTTCAACATGCATGGCTGCAAGCCTGTTGATACTCCTCTTCCTGGTGGTTGGAGGAAGGAGGATGCTACTTCAGCGGAGGTAGTGGATGCCACTGTCTATCGACAATTGGTGGGGTCGCTTATGTATCTGGTCAATACACGACCCGATATATGCTATGATGTTAACCAGCTTTCGCAAGCTATGGTTAAGCCTACCAAGCTCTTCTGGAAGGCAGGCATGCATGTATTTCGTTATCTTAGTGGCACATCGGGATATGGTCTATGGTACAGACAGGAGGATGGAGCGAAGCTTTCCGGCTTCACTGATGCAGATTGGGCAGGGAGCCCAACGGATCATAAGAGCACATCTGGAGGTATTTTTAGCATCGGGTTGACAGCAGTTTCCTGGTACAGTAGGAAGCAGAGATCCGTGGCACTCAGTTCAGCAGAGGCCGAGTACATGGCAACAAGCTTGGCTGCATGCGAGGCTATTTGGATGAGGAAGATCCTCGTTGGATTGTTCGGGTTGCACTTGGAGCCTACTATGATTTATTGTGATAACCAGAGTTGCATTAAACTCTCGGCTAATCCAGTATTTCATGATAGATCCAAACACATCGACATCAGGTACCATCATATCAGAGATTGTGTGCAGCGGAGAATCATGTTACTTTCATATGTTCCCACGGAGGATCGGGATGCTGACATCTTGACGAAGGCGCTCACCAGGAGCAAATTCGAATTCCATAGAGGTAGGATAGGGGTTGCAGATAATCCATATATTGTTGAGAGGGAGTGTTGAAAATGCAACAAGATGATGGAGCTTAGTGAAATGAAGTCGCCTTCACTAAGTGGGCCCGCAGGCTATTTTTGGCGCAAAGTCTATTTTTAGACTATGTCTATTTTTAGACATATGGAGCATGGTCTAGGAGTTGCGGTATGCTATTCTTGGATGAGTGGTCGAGTTGGTAAAAATATATGGACCTCTATTTTTAGACATACGAGTCGAAGTCTATTTTTTAATTTTGTCTGAAAATAGAACTGATCAATATTATTAGCCCTTAATAATATTTGGACTCTAAACTTCGATTTATTCTCTTACGACACTTCGATTGGAGCTACGGATGTAGCCCATGCATACGACGGAAGGAATTACGCTTTATTCCTTGGGGTTTCGTGAGCTCATGCATGGTTGACTTCGAGTTAGGGACTTGATGGCGAGTGTTTGGTGGAGTTGATGAGATAGTTGGTGGAGTTGTGTTCCGGTTTAACTTAGTTGAACTAGTTGTGATTAGTTTAACTAGGTAATCAACTAGTAATGAGTGGAGTGAATCAAATATTATTTTAGAATTCACTAATTATTAACTCATTATTCAACTCAAGAACACATAGTTCACTACGATTACATGGACGATTCGGTGGGGAGACCGGTGGAAGAGGTGAATGAAGGGTGAGTTTGCTATTAGTTGCGACAGCAGTTGTGCATGAGTTTTGCACAAGCATTGGAGGAGATTGCCAATGATGATTGCGCAGTTGGAGCCAGTGAGATTCGAACTTGGATCTCTCATTAGACCAGCCTTGATTGCGCAATAGAGGCAAGCAATTAGTGGATGAGTTTTGAACCTGTGACTTGTTCAAAACCAAGCTAGTTTTGTGTGTAACTTTTAGAGACAGTACTGAGTACTTGTGAGGAGTATTGTACTGAGATTGTTACATGTTTCTCTTCTATTATAATATACAAATAGCTGGGGGTTTTCAGCTATAAGCTTTCCCCATTACATATTGTGTTTATGTGCGCATGCAACTGTTTCTATTTCCGCAAATTGATGATTTATTGTAGAAGAGGTTATGTGTTATACATGAATTCGAATTAATGTATGATCAGGATAATCTCAGTGGATAAATCTTCATTATTCAGCAAATTTCTACAAGTATAGCTCATTGGAAATCCTATCCGGTCTAATTTCCAGAAATTTTATTGTCTCCAAAAAATGATAAGTTTTGACCCTCCAAAAAGTCAATATCCCAACGCTGATTAGGTGCACAACCCCTGCTTGAAAATGAGGGCAGAAATGTGATTTTTGAGGTGTTTTTGGCCATTTATCCTTGTTATATTGCCCAATTTTGGTGTAAAAATAATAAAATTTGCATTTTTTCTACCTTATGAATCCAATGGTGGTCTTGTTTTTGCATTTGGAGGCCTCTAGAAGGTGTGCAACGCCTAAGGTGTTGCGCACATGACAACCAAACTAAGTAAAAACTGTCAAAGTTTGCACAAAAAACCCAAAAATTGAAAAAATTGCAAAAAACTTGTCAAAATTGGTACATGGATTGTTGATTAAGTATGTCAAGCATGGAGAGAGGCCTAAGCAAGGATATCAAGCTTATCTTTCTTCTTTTGCTGAATTAGGGCTTCAAGCTTTGACTTCGCCTTCTTGAGCTTTGACCTTGCTATTTGGTTTCTTCAAAAACAATGCTTTTCCATCTTCCTTTGTATGTCATTATCTTTGTTTTATTTTTCCGTGAGCTTCTCAATATGGTTGTTAACTCTCTCAAACCAATGCTCCCTATCTTCATTGATCATTATGGAAAAAATTTCATCAAAGGTAAGCTGCTTGGCTAGTTCAGCCTCTTTCTGCCTCTCTAATTCCAGTGCTCTTTTCAGGCCTCTAGTCCTTGGCCTTTTCTTTGAAACTTGTTCTTTTGGCTCATCAAGATCACTATATTTCTCATATGTTTCATTAAGGCCTTATCCTTTGAATCTTCTCTTTTGGCTTTGAGAAGGTCCACCTCCATGATCAGATGTTTAGTCTTCAATTGTTGATTTTCCTGCTCAATAAATTATATGACAAACTTAGATCTATATAAGTTAAGTTGAAATTCTCTGATTTGGGCTTCTTTCTATTTAATAATCAAACTATAATCCTCATGATTATCTTATTGATCTAAGTCAACAAGATCAAATTATGTTTCTGTTTCATGGAGGTCTTCATGTTCTTTCCTGACTTCCTCATGAACAACTGCCTCTGTCATTTTTTTCTTTCCCTTTTGTACCTGCTTTGATGATGAAGAAGGCAAGGTCCCTCCCACAATCTGTGGGGAAAACACCTGCCTATTCCCTCTCTAATATTTTTTAGCCAATGTGTCCATTTCAACCTCTTTGGTCTCTTTAAGCTTGCTGACCATACCCAATTTGACTCTCAAATGTTGATGATGGTGATGAGATGGGTCTAGTAGGTTGAGCTAATGGAGCAATAGGTGCAGTGGGCTGAGGTGGAGGAGGCATAGCTTCAACATGTTGAGCTTGTAGAGTAGTGAATATACCATTGGCAATGAAAGTGTCCCATGAGATGTTCAGTTGATTAAGGTGATGAAGGACAATGATTTTGATCAGAGAGTGATGGAAGAGGTTGTTCATTTGTTGATCATACTCTTTCTTCTGTGTTGTGTATGCCATTTTTTCAATGCTCCTGAATAAATAATAAGGAATATTGAACATTTTGACTCTTGTGAAGTGCATGAGAAATATGATATGGTATGTGTAGAGTCTGGAAAATCTGCCTTCACAAGGGAAGTACTTCATGATGATTTTCATCATGGGAGCATACCTATCAAGAAGGTGACTCAAAGGGAAGAATTTATTTCTTTCATTTCTGTACCGAGGCTTCATGTATGGTTGATAATACTGATCATCTAGGTTTTGGGCTTTAAACCACTTCTCACCCACATTAGGTATCCCAGTAGCAACAACAATGATGGTTAAGGATATGGTGAAAGTTACACCAGCAAGCGTCATTTGATTGTCCTGAAGGTCGAAATGAAAAATCTAGTCAAAACAGGGTGGTTTTGAACTCTTTGTATCATTTCACAAAAATCAAAGCATCCCACGTGCTTGAAACAAGTGACTGTCATAGGCGAGGCCATTAATTCTCTAGTGTTAGTAGGCTCAAACCTTAGAATTCTACCTCCCTTGTGTGGCCTTCTTTCTTTTCTTTCTTCCTCTTCCATGAAATATCTATCTTCCTCTTCCATGGTGTTTTTAGTTTATAAACCCTAGGGATGAGGAAATAGGAGTGGGAGATAGGTTAGGGGAGTGGGAAAGGAGTAGGAAAAATTGGGGAAGTAGGGGAAGGGTTTACTATGATGTGGGAAAGGTAAAAGGGTTTTCAGGAATCAAATTTGGGATTAGGAAGTGAAACTAGAGTTTCTAACTTTAAAAAAATGGAGATTTCTCATGGAAATATTGACACCATGGAATTTTCACTTAATAAATGAAAGGAGGGCGTGATGATGTCTTACTTACTTTCTAGAAGATGGAGAAATCCTTTGCTGAAGGTTTGGAACACTTGCACAAGGTTTTGGAGCTTGCAGATGAAATTGGACAAGTGCACGTGGCCTTTGGTGCATGCACAACACCTTTCTACCAGGTGCATAGGGCCTTTGGTATGTGCGCAGCGCTTGTCCCAGGTGCGCAGTGCCTTGTTCCAGGTGTGCAGCGCCTCCCAGAAACTCGAATTTTCGCCTTTCAAATTTGATTTTTGAGCTGTGTGAGTGATGGATTGATGGCATAGAGAGAAAATGAATGTATTTTTGATATTTGGATGGGATTTATGCTTAATGGATTGGATGTTTTGAGCTTTGGGACCCACTTTTCCTTCTCGCTTTCACCTTAAACTTTTGAAACTATACCTTTCACTTTGACTTTACTCTTTGGAAATTGATCATTTGACGGACTTTGAGAACACTAGTATTTTGGAAACTTGATGCTTTTTGGCATATGGAACTCTGAGTTAGCAGCTATTGGAACCATGAACTTATTACATATAGAGAGAACATAAAATTACATAATGAAATAAAAATTACATATTGGAATCAAAATTACATATAGAGAGAACATAAAATTACATAATGAAATAAAAATTACATATTGGAATCAAAATTACATATTTGAAGTCATCTTTACATGGTAAAGAGAATTTATTGGTCACTCTCTTACTTGCTGGTCCTTTATGCAATGGAAATGATGTTTTATTGGACCTTGAAAACCCTAAAACCTAATGAGAACCTTGACTGACTGGACTTCATGATGACATGACTGAATAGGTGATAAAAACTCATGAATGATGGACACTCAACATAGTATAAAAATGAGCCAACAAGTAATGGAATTGAGGAAAGAGTGAAGTTTTTTTACTTAGGGATACCATTAGTGAGTAAATTTTTGAATGATCACCTAATGAAATGACAAAAATTTCTAAGTGAGACCCTAATATGATATGAAAGAGCCAATTTTATCACTGATGGAAGGATGCAAATACTGGCACTAACTGTGGTTTCTCTCGTGCATGTTAACGGTCTACCTCATTGACTGGTAATCAGGTAGTTTCTACCATGTTCGACTTCAACACATCTATTCACATGGTTAGATTCATATTATGGTTGGGTCGATATAGAAGACCTTGGATTTCCTTTTCAAGATCCAGGTTGCGAGGTGTTATTCAGTATCCATGATTGTACACATGGATCTCTCTAGTCAAATGGTTGCGCCCATGCCATAGATTCATAGTAATATTCATGATCCTTTTCAGTCGGATGGTTGCATCCATGTCATGGATCATGTATTTTTTTCTCAGAGATGTATTATTAAGAATATATTAGAGATGTCATATGTATTATGTTTGATTTGCACATTTCCTCGCAGTGTTTTCCTATGTCCATGACATGACTTGTAAAGCACTTCAACCATCACTCCTCATTCTGCTTTCATGCTTTAGGGGGCATCTTCTATACAATATTTTGCCACACTCCCTATCTCATGCCCTGAGTTGTTGAAATTTTCCACAAATGTTATAAAGTGGCAAACTTTGTTAATGTGTTCACTATGAAAACATGATCGGAGCATCCCTAAAGATCAAAAGAGAAATGCCTTGAAGAAACTCTGCAAAAATATTGTGACAAACCCTATTTGCAGACCCGACACGGCCCCTATAGTTAAACCCTCGCGCTTGTCACCTTCACCGTGACATGTGTATAACGCTTCCAACACAAGAATTCAAGTGAAAAAAAAAGTTGCTCTTCTTTTAGCAGTTTCTCCAAGAATGGAAGGGAAGCTTCTCCTCCTAGAATATTCGAGAACGGAGAGCTGGTAACAGTTGAATGAGGATAGGGTCGAGGGCTCCCATTTCAGGCCTTTGATCCTAAAATTAGGGATATTCCCCTTAATATGTGGACCTTTTTCCTCCTTTTGTTTATCCCTAACCTCTCCTCCTTCCCTATAAATGGATGTTATTCTTTCCCCAAATGTTTGATCAATGTTGGTTTCCATCCTTGTGCTTAGTTGCAACTAAACGCTGCCAAATTCTGAAGGAGAAAGGAGTGCTTGAAGGTCTTGGTGAGGACGTGGAAACCCATTTGAAGGTGGCTTCCAACAATCAGAGCATAAATGTTTGTATGCTTCCCTTGTTTCTAATAATAATACATTATATGCTTTCCTTCCATAAATGTGTAAATTATTACGCATTTAGTGTGTTATTCTATGATATTTCATTTATGTTAGAGTAAATTATGCTATACATGCTTTCGTCGATTTGGTTTGATCTTCTTTGCAGGTAAACATATACGCTTAAAGGATTGAACTTGGAAACAAGAAGATCATGAAACGACACTAATGAGTGTTAAGCATCAAAGCGAGGCAGGCAATCTATCTCGTTTTGTATTTTCTAATATAATTTAGGAAGGTTTGTGTACAATTGTCTAGTTTGTTGCTAGATCCTTTGTTTAGGACTAGAGAGATCGTTGATGTCCGTAATAGGGATTGTCTATAAAACAAATGTAACTTTGGCTCTAATAATGGATTCTGGACTTCCTGGGAAGGAAGTGAATCTTGATACTACTTTGAGGGTGGAGGTGTGAGACTCTAGATTCCCTTGTTGCGGATGCGAACATCGTATCCTTTTATTTGTTGGTTGAGACAATGTGCATATTTGTATATTATTTTAAATATCGTAATGAGTTGTGTTATAAAGCTCCAATACAAGGCATGATTGTCATGATGGTTTTTTATTTTGAGCAGGTTATTCATTGTAAATATTGCAACGAGCTGTGTTATAAGTCTCCATAGGCAGTATGTTATGTTTTCAGCAGTTTTGCTAGTTTGTAGGTGTTATTGAACACCGAGGATAGTGTTCCCCCAAGGGAGAGCGTTCTGTAACAACCCTTGTGAAAATTCCATGTAATAAAAGTTAATAAAGGTAAAAATAATAACCACATTTGATGGGACACTTATTCCAAGCCGAATGTTGGGAAAAACATCCTAGTGGGTGTTCATTTGGTTTATTATGGCTAAGTGTTGTGTAGATTAATCCGTCTTGCGGACAAGACCGATCTCTCTAGTACAAAAGGTAACTAGCAACAAACAACCAATTATACTAATCTCTCTCTAAGCATATAAGATTTATAAAAATACTATACGGGCGTAAGGCCTACCTTATGTCCAACGCTTGCTTGATTTCGTCGAAGTCCTTCCCGTGCACTGAAAGAACGTTCCTCGTGAATCTGCAGTCACAAACAAGCAAAAATATTAAGCAGCACCTGTATAGACATTATCATAAATCATACTTATCATAATGATCAAGGAATTTATGAAATAAACCATAAATTGACAGTTTAATGAGAGAAATGAGTATATTTGTATTAACTTCAAATGTAGAAAACCTTTACAACCTGTGCCTTGATGTTGTGCAGGTCCTCCCAGGGTCCGAAGCAGGAATCTCTTCTACTTTGACAAGCATTGCACTCTTTGAACCAAGACAAATGGAGATGAGTGATTTAACCTCACAGAAAGTCTTAGTTAACTAAGTCTGAATCTCAACAGCATTTAACTTCAAATCTCATAAGCTTGAACTCTCTTTGAGGCTACCCAAGGCCTCTTTTTATAGTGGAAAAGAGGAGGTTTCTTGTTCCAAATATGAAGGGATATAATCCTCCTTCAAAGGGATAAGCTCCTTACATCAAGGGGTTAGCTCCATCAAGTGAGGGATGCATGAACCTTCTCAAAGCGTATCCATTCCCGAAAATTCCCATCCAGAATCTTCTAGAATTCATCTGGAATTCATCTTTTATCTTTACTTTCTCGCCTTTTTATGTTTTACAGGGGTCCGCACCCATTACACCAAGAAAGTGCGTTATGGTTCCGCATGCAGGCTGAGACTTAGGTGCGGGACCGCAGGGAATGCATAGAGAAAGTGCGATACCAATTCTTAGGGGATTTTAGGGATTTTCTTCTGATTTTGAAGCTTGATATGAGGAGCTAGTATATTGGACTTGCAAAAGGAGGAAGTATGAGTGATAATGAGCTCATACAGTCAGCAGAATGTCAAGGTGACAGTTTTCAGTGTAACAAATTGCCCCCTAAAGTGCAAAGTCTGTAATAGATGAAGCTGTAGTCTGTCATATATGAAGAGTGCAGTACTTTATCATTTCAAAGATCATCCCGTGGACACCCCAGTCGGTACCTGTAAAAACATTCAATGCAAAATATATACATGTATATGTCATCACTGAGGTAGGCATTCCCATACTCAGATAAAAACTAACTATAAACTAACTGAAATCGTTCTGATACAGGAATGATTTTGAATACATCATAGTACAAATATATGTAGACACAGTATGGACGCAGCCATCTGTTTATCAATAGTCTACTGTATAGATGACAACAAAATTCCTCGCAGCCTGGATGGTGGAAACTAGATCCAGGGTCTCGATTTCCGCATCTCGAACCAGTACGATTCTATCCATGTGAATGAATGTGTCGAACTCGAACATGGTAGAAACCACTTGATTACCAGTCAATGATGTGAACTGTTAACAAGTGTGAGAGAAACCACCAGTAATGTCAATGGCTCTCAAAGTACTCAGTACAATCCATGAAATGTGAATGAATGAGTTGAAGTCGAACATGTCACGGAGTCATTCGATCGAAGGTCAATGATGCAACCTGTCGTCGAAAGCGAGAAACCTGCCATTGAGGCATGCATATTTCAAGGTACTGACGATTTCTGGATCAACTTCCTAGATAGTGTGCTGATGTCGATAGAAAGTGATCTATCGTAGGCAAGCCCACAACACGAAATCATAGATCAAGTTTTGAAAATATATTGGCAAGGACTGACTCAGGGATGGTCAAAGATGGATGAAAGATATTTTGCAGATGAATGGTTTTATTTGAACTGTTCTCTTGGACACATAACGACACTGCAGATGGCTTGGTGACAATTGACTCAAAGCTAATACCCAGAAACCGGCTGAAAATTTTCAATGTGGTTTGATTAACTGTTAAGCAAAGGATTTCCCAACCCAGGTGAATATAAGTGTCGTGTCCAAGAGTGGTCGACCGAGTTTTCGGACAATTTTAAAATACAACAAACATGCTCATTTTTCTCTCTTTTCCCCCACCATTTCTGGCAAGTACCTCTTTATTTTTGACAAGCTTGAGGAGGATAACATTTGCTTGGTTATAAGCTCACCCTTCGGGTGAGTCCAACTTAGTTTAAAAATTGAACCCTAAGAAGGAGTGGTTCGTTCCTGTTGAAAATTAAACAGGTCCTTTACTGTTAAGTTTTAACGAGTCCAGTATAGGAGAAACTCGGTGTTTTTCAGTTTTAGGGAGTCAGAAGAAAAACTTAAGAAAACTCCATGGGTGTTCTTTTTCGTAAATTTAGTCTCTCGAGCTCGAAAAAGGATAAAATAATGCGGGAGAGAACTCTATTGACCGTATTTAGTCAACGTATACCTTTTTCGTAAATAGTCCATTTCAGTCCGTAAAAGGGGTAAACTTATACTGAAGGGACGACTGTTCATTTACTTTAACGAGTTCAAATAGTCAAGTACTCGGCAATCTTTTCATATTTAGAGAGTCTGAAAAGGGCTTAAAGAGGACTCCAAAGTTTCGCTTTTTCGTAAAATTTTTTAAAGAGTCCGAAAAAGTGATAAAAGTATGCTCTTTGTTGAAAAATGATTATTTCACCTGAAAAATCCTGTTTCTGCACAAAAACTCAAAACATTACACATACCTGTTTAAGATAAATAAAAATGCTTTCAAAAATATCCCTTTTAAAGTGAAAAATAAATAAATTAAAAATTCATTCATTCGAAAAAACTTATAAAAAGGACTTTTTCTATTTCATTTTTACCGTTCAGTTGCAGAGTGAAAAGTAAAAAGCTTTTGGTTAAAAAGTTCCCGTGAATATTCCGGAAAATTCAACCGTTGGAATCGAAAATCGTCAGCCCCAGGTAATCCACGACCTCCTTATCTTGTTTTTCATCCGTTTGAAATTCATTTTTAGGCTTTAGTTTGATTTTTTAGGGCAAAAATTGGTTCAAAAATGCGCCCGCGGGGTCCGCAGGTGGGACACAGGTTACCTGCGGACCCCGATTTTTTCTGAACGGGAAAAAAATCGAGGGTACCGCACCCGGCTCACATCTCGCGTGCGGAGCTACGCTCTGTTTACAAAGAACGGGTGCGGTACCCGCGCGGTCACTTTTAAAACACGGTTTTCTCATTTTTCTGCCAAAATTTCTCAAATGAAATCATTCTAATTTGCCTTATTTTGTGTTGCAGGATTAACAAGATGCTTATTTGGCGAGAAAGGGAGCATGAGGAAGTGGATGAAGCTGTAATACTTCATTTGCCCACACAAAGGGCATTAAAAGCATGCTGCTTATACAAATTCTGGGCCATCTCTGGCATGAGGGCACAAGTGGAACTCTTAACATGGTTGGTAGACAGATGGCATGTGGAGGACCAGTGTTTCTTTATTGGTGGCCACCGGCTCGAAATTGAGCTGGAGGATATATACTTTTTGACTGGTTTGTCCAAGAGGGGCGAACATGTATCCTTGTTTGGGACTAGGCCAGGTGGCCAGACTGTCGCTAGTCTTCAACTCAAATTTTGCAATGATCAGGCAGATCCTCGGGACAAACGGATTGACATAAAACATATCATCCGTCCTGAACTGAAAGTTATAGCATTCACTGTTACCAAACTATGTGGGAGCGCCGCGCTTCATGTAGCTACGGGTTCCCAAATGCGCATTGCTGTGGACTGTTTTCGTGGCACCATCTTCAACTGGTGCGAAGCTGTGTTGGCAAATATAAAAGGCCAACTTACCAGAGCAAAAACCGGGAAACTAAAAAACTTTGGATATGGTTCCATTGTCGTTTCTTTTGCTTTGGAGAGGATTCCTCAGTTAGCTCCACAGAGTATTTCAGTTGATGCCGGTCGACCTCGAGAACCGAGAATGGTTCGCTGGTCCGCGCTGATGGCCCGTCATGCTATCGAGGGCACTGAGATTGTACGATTCCCTGTTTCATATTTTCATTGGCTGGATCGCCAAGTTTTCATGATAGAGGATTTTCCATATGCAGGGATAGATTTCCGCGGAGACGGAGAGATGTCTCTCCCTGCAGGGGAACAGTGGGATGATTCAGGTAAAATATTTTTCAACGTTTGCTAAGTTCTAATTTTTTTAGTTTTTTATCGTCTTAGAAAACTAATAACCAAAAGTTTTTTTTTTTTTTTTTTTTGAATATAGACGTGGGTCCACAACGACCAGCTCATCTCCAACCTTTCGAGAGGAGACAACCAGTTGCGCCCGCACCAGCCCCAGCAGGCCAATCAGTAGAGATTTTAACTGATTTGGAGCATCATCTAGAGCGCTTGACTCTAGATATACCAGAGACCAGCATAGATGACATCCCTCTCAGGCTACAAAGATATGTGATTGGAGTCCCAGGACCTTTCAGGAGGTTCCTATGCAGGGTGGCCCGAGCAGTTGTTTCCTATCAAGATCATCATCAGTGATGGGATGATCGTGTAGACTCATTTTTGTACTTTTGTATTATCATTTTTGCCGATCATAAGGTGTTTCCAACCTATGATCGAAGACGATGTATATTTTTTGAACACACTCCTATGATATATATCACTATTTTGACGGCTATCTGCGTACATAAATGAATGTTTTTTGTTTTACTGCTTTTAATTATTGCAAATGTCTATTTATCATACTAGAAGCAATTGAATCTGCTAATGTATTTAAACGTCTTGGAATATGCTGATATTCAATGTAATCAAACTCACGTTCCAAGAGACGAACTCTCAAAAATAACCGTAATAACACCGGATTTCTAATGGTATAGACCCTGTTAAGATGTAATACAACAAGTTCAGAATCCAACCTTACAATCAAACTCCGAATTCCAAATGATATGGACTCAGATAATAACTCAATCACTGCACTATACTCGGCAATGTTATTTGTTGTTTGACCAAGGCTTACCCCATGCATGGATACTAACTCGTCAGAGGGTGAATAGATAACCTAAGCTGCGGAAGAAATGTTCCGTGTACTACGACAAGCACCATCAGCAAAACCAATGTAGGTTTGAAGAGACGTCGACATCTGCAATATCAAGAGTAAAACTCAGATAAGCAGTCACAGTGATAAAAACACACTTCTAAACTAGGCACACTTTTCTAATCTAAAACACACCAATAGTAAAGAAATCTAAACTAATAAAAAATCTCCACACCTCGTTTAAGCATAATATCGCTTTAGATAAAGTCCATTTCTGGGTTTATCCAAAGGGACACCGTCAAAATCTATCAACTCATAGGCCCCTTTTGCTAACTTTCGTTTCACAATGTAAGGACCATGCCACATAGGCACGAATTTCCCAGCTCCTAGCTTGTCGTTAGCTTGATCATAAAGTAAAAATAGGTCTCCTTCTGAAAAATTTCGAGGGGTCACATTTCTATCATACTGAGCTTTTATCCTTTTAACATGAGCCTCGTTTGCTATTGCAGCACTTCGCCGATTCTCATCTAATTGGGCCAAGTACAAGAAACGTTTTTCCTCTTCAGACGTAGCTGGAAGTAATTCTATGGCTAATTTCAATGATGGTATTTCGCATTCAATTGGTAGCACCGCTTCTAAACCGTAAACTAGTTGAAAAGGAGTGAAACCCGTTGATGTTTTGACTGAAGTTCGATATGCCCAAAGCGCTGAAAATAACATGGAATGCCAATTCGTCTTGTGAATACCAATGATTCGTTTAATCATGGTGACTAAAACTTTATTAATGGCTTCAACCAGACCATTTGCTTGTGGATAGTATGGAGTGGAACTATCGTGGCGTAGGCCAAGTTGTTCTGTTAGTTCAGTCATCATGATATTCCGAAAATGACTTCCATGATCCGTAATAATAGCTTGAGGAACACCAAACCTAGCAATTATATGATTAAATACGAATGTTGCAGCAGTCTTGCCATCAGCTGAATATGTAGGCATCGCCTCGGCCCATTTCGTAAAATAATCTACTGCGAGAATAATATAGGCATGCCCCCCGGCCGAGTGAGGGTTACATGTGATAAAATCGATACCCCATTTTGTGAAAGGACCAACAGCAATTATAGGGTGAAGAGGAGCGGGTGGTGCGCGCATTTTTCGATCAAAAATTTGACAGTTGTGGCATTTCCGAACCGCATAAATGCAATCTTTAAATAATGTTGGCCAGAAATAACCTGCACGCAATATCTTTTGGGCAGTGGCATACCCAGACATATGACCGCCACATGCTCCATAATGACAGTCATTTAACACCTTCTCAGCTTCTTCATGAGTTAGACAACGTCGGAAAACAGAATCCGCTCCTCGTCGATAAAGTGTATCACTAATGATATTATATTGTTGGGATTGGAAGCGTATTTTCCGTCGCTGAGTTCGTGAAATTTCAGGCCGAAAAGATTGGGTTTGGAGATACACAATAATATCCCCATACCATGGATCAAGTGTACTGATAAGAAACAAAGATTCGTCCACAATGGACTCTTCTGCCACTGTTTCAGTATCAGTAGAGGGGAAATCACACATCAGTTCCGCAAATACCAAAGACTTCTTTGCCTTGGATTTTTCAAATTCCAAGTCAAATTCCTGCAGGATAACTACCATTTAGAATACTTGCCCCCTAGCAATTGTCTGGTCAAAATATACATCATAGGGTTGCAATCAGAAATTACTGTGGTTTTACGTAACAAGATGTAATGTCTAAAACGTTGGACAGCTTGAACAGCTGCCAAGGCCAATTTCTCCACATGTGTGTATTTGATCTCTGTCAGATTCAAATTTCGACTAAGATAATAAATCACATGTTCGTTGTGAGATTCATCTTCCTGAACTAGTACCATCCCAATGGTGGAATGAGAAGCAGCGAGATACAAAATGTAATCTTGGTTGTAGTTGGGAGGATGCAATAATGGTGCATGGGTCAACGCGTGTTTAAGTGCATTAAAAGATCGATCAGCGACCTCGTCCCAAAAGAACGGAATGTTCTGTTTCAACAACCGGGTAAAACCCTTTGCGAGCTCGGCATAGTTCGGAATAAACCTACGTAAAAAGTTTGCTTTCCCCTGCAAACTTTGGAGTTGGCGTAATGTCGAAGGAGGAGGCAATTTAACAATAGCTTCTACCTTCGAAGGATCGACACGAATGCCTGATTTCAAAACAACAAATCCCAGTAAACGACCCGATTCTACACAGAAAACACATTTATGCGGATTCAACCTTATCCGATAATGCCGACATCTCATAAAAATTGCTCGTAAATGAGTGGGATGATCGGCCCTACGTAATGAATGAGCAGGTAAGTCATCGAGATATGGCTGAACAATGTGCTTAATGTCATGAAATGCATAAGACATAGCCCGTTGAAAAGTTGCTCCAGCGTTCTTTAGTCCAAAAGGTAGTTTACAATACGCAAACGTTCCCCATGGACAAATGAAAGCTGTTTTAGGTTGATCTGCAGGGAGTATGTTTATTTGATTGTAGCCGGAAAAACCATCCATAAAGGAGAATAGTTCACTACCAGCACAATCGTCGATTATCTGATCGATATAAGGAGTTAGATAATTTTCTTTTGGACACGCTCGATTAATATCCCTATAATCGATACATACTCTTATCGTTCCTTGTTTTTTAGTGACAGGAACAATATTCGATACCCAATCCGTTAAGGGAATTGGATAAATGAATCCTGCTCGAAGTAATTTTTCAACTTCAGTTTTTATAGCAGCAACTTTTCTAGGATGAATTTGACGTAATCGTTGACGAATAGGTTTTGCATCCGGGTAAGTCTTAATCTCATGAACTACGATCGATGGATCAATTCCTGGCATTTCTTCGTAAGACCAGGCAAACACGTCACGGAATTCTTGAAATAGGGCTTTATAAGTCTGAATTTCTTCATCTGTACAACAAGCACCTATATGAATGTTTTCAATTATTCCTGGTTTTACTGAAATTTCAATTGGAACCGTTCTAGATATATTTTCCAAATTTAACTCAGAATCAGGATTTTGCAATGGATTCTGAGGTTCCTTGGCATATTCAGCAGTAAAAATTGAAGTGAAATCATTTTCAAAATGATCTAATTCAGGTAAGAATGAAGACCGGTGATGGAGATCTTCCCATGGTAAATCATCAACAGACAAAAACTCACGAATTTGCTCATCTGTATGAACAATTTCAGGAAATGTCGTTGCATCTGAACTAGAAATAGAAAGTGATTCCTCTTGGATCCCATTCATTGGATCGGTTTCGGTTGAAGAGGGGTTGGAAAAAGACTGTACAGTCTGGTACGCAATTTCAAATGGACTCAAAGGCATCGCGCCATCAAATGAATCTATCTCGGATTCTGAAGGAATAATCCAAGGATCATCAAACATAACTGTGTCTGACGAAATCATATGAATAGTTGCAGTAGAAGACGATACTTTAGGAGGAGGAAAGGAAAAAGTTCCTAGCAAACCAGAATCTTTAACCAAACCTACTCCAACATCCTTATAAGGGATAGCCGTTTTACCAACATGCTGGATTGTTTCTGTAGAGGTTGGGTCTGACGAAAAATAAGTTAACTGATCTATTGTCACGATCCTTCCTTGATATGGAAATTTTATAAGTCGAAAGACCGAAGAGACAACAGCAGTCATAGCATAAGACCAACTACGACCCAGAAGAAGGTTGTAATCTAGAGGGGCATCAACCACTTCCACATCCAGATTAACGATTTTCCCTTCAACCCCTATGGGTAAATCCTGCAAAATACCATAAGGTTGAAAACTTCAACCATCAAAAGCTTTTAGAATCGTCGGAGATTGGTTAAGTGTAGGAGAACCAAGAGATTTCCAACACTGAAGCGACATAATACATGTTGAAGCTCCCTCATCAATCACAGTCCGAAAAATAGGTCTGTTTTTTACTAACACTGGAATCTGGAAAGCCATTTGGTGAGGAAGACGCGGCGTACTAGTTTCTAAATCGAAGGTTATAAGGTTAGAATCCTGAACATCAACAGCTCCTATGGCAGACAATAACAATTTACGCTGTGCTGGACACGATTGCAGCACTTCCAAAGCCGACATTGCTGAAGGAGAAACAGCTAAATCATCAACAATGTTGTAATTCTGAGCAGCTCTCGCATGTGGATTGAAAGCTGATTTACGAAGAACACCTTTAGCAGGCGGTTTGATTATCAAGTCTGGATTTTGTTTCTCGATCTGTAGCGGACCGGAAACAGGAGGAGTTGTATTTGATGCGTTGGCATTAGAAGACTCTCCTTCTTTGCCATCAACGGGATTCTTAGAACTGTAATCTTGCGATCGCGTCGCAATCCTTACATGAGACATCATCATAATAGGCTCTTCTAAAGTAGTCGAGGAAGAACCAATCATCTTACTATCTTGAACTGGAAAAGGATCTTTCAAGACAGCAGGTTGTTGTGATCCTTTAACGAGTTTTGTAACTTCCTCTCGATATGGACATTCTTTCGTGAAGTGATCTTGTTCACAAATGAAGCAAGGATAGCGAGGTTTACGTTTCTCGTCATTGGATTCTTCTCTATCTGTTTTCTCTTTCGAATTTTTCTTGTTTTTGTTCCTCCCTTTCTTTTTACCACCGGATTTTGATTTTGCCGTAGATGTTTCAACGACATGAATATCGGCAGAAACTTCTTGAGAGGATTCTCCTTTCGGGGAATCAGGTAAAGTTATAATTGGAGAAGAATTATTTGAGGATTTCTTCTTACTTTTAGAACTAACTGTACCAATCATACCGTCAGCGGCATGAGACCCTGAAGGAGCAGCAGCTATTTGACCTTGTTTGGGTAGATCGGGAATTTTTTCATGTAGAGTACCTGACTGCGTATAGACGAGGTCAAGGTACTGAGCCTGAGCAGTTACTTGCTCTTCAGTAACAACACCAACCTTAGCTACATCTTCAGTGATCTTGGGCAGTAATGATTTCACAAACCATTCTGCCAAAATTTGATCCGGAATATAAACCTTCACCAAACGTCGTCTACGTCGCCACTCATGAATATGATCAGAAATATACGTGGATGTAGATTGTTTTAGTGAAGTTAATAATTCTGTGCCATTGTCGTATCTGACAGGCAACTGGAAATGAGTTAAGAAAGACGTTGCTAACTGACTGAAATTATGAAACGAGCCTCGTGGCAACTCAATGTACCATTTGGCTGCAAGACCTATGAGGGTTCTTTGGAAAAGACGTAAGCGAATCGAATCATCAATGATCGAATTAGATGCACACCAAAGGTGATAAGTCATAACATGATTTGATGGATCCTCTCCTGACTTACCTTCAAATTTCGGTATATCACTAGGCAACTTATGAGGCATTGACAGCCAGTTCTGATAATAGAAAATAGGATCATTTGTAAGGCGCGTCAATTCTGGTAAGTCCAAAGTTGCGATGAACGGTAATTGACAGTTAGGGTCACGAAAACCTTGAGAAGCCAAAGCAGATCCAGGAGGCGGATACCCAGGATAACTAGGAATCGGATTAGCATTGGGTATTGTATAACCTCCTGGATAACCAGGATGAATCGGACCATACTGAGGTTGTTGATAAGTATAACCAGGGTATGGTTGATAGCTCGGATTCTGAACATAGGGACCGAATTGCAGTTGTCCTTGGTACGGTTGATAAGTAAATTGAGGTTGACTCGTAACAACTGTACTTGTACCGGCTTGTCCTACAGGGATCTGAACTGTAGTCTGAACTGAGGGTCCTGACTGAGGTACAGAGACTTGAGGGATTTTCACGGATACAGGGATAGCCGAACTCGGGGCTAAAGACACTCCAGAAACAGGTGTGACAGGTTGAACAGATGTTGCAGCAGTTACAGCAGTTTGGGGCGGATTCTGAGGTGTACTAGGCCCAACCTGCTGAACTGAACTAGGTGCAGGAGTTTGAATAGCTGGCTGAACAGGTTGCTGAGTTGAACCAGAAACCAATGGCTGACCAGGTTGATAAGGTAACTACACATTAGGCTGCAAAGGCTGTTGATATTGGGACGGATCCCACACCATCATTCCGAGGTATTGTCCCGTAGAAGGTTGAACGTAAGGACCAAAACCTGGTTGAACGTAGGGTTGATAATAAGGTAAAGTTCCGGCTCCTTGAACAGATGGTTGACCAGAAGGCTGTTGGTAACCTTGCATTGGGTACCGCCCTTGAGGTTGATAACCTTGAGGCACGTACTGAAGTTGGGGTTGTTGAGGACCCTGAGGAGCATATTGAGTTTGGGGTTGACCTTGAGGAATGTACTGTCCTTGAGGTTGATAACCCTGGGGTATGTACTGTCCTTGGGGTTGCCCCCCAAAATAATATGGATCCACAGTTTGTCCTGGGAAAAAGCTACCTTGAGGTTGTGCCCCGGGTGGTAACTGACTACCTTGAGGTTGCCCCCCAGGCGGTAATTGACTACCCTGAGGTTTCCCCCCAGGCGGTAACTGAGTTCCCTGAGGTTGACCCCCAGAAGGAAACTGACTGCCTTGAGCTTGAGGATTAGGAATATTACCAGACATCATATAAACTTTCTCTGCGTTCGACGTTTCAATTTTAAGTCCACCAAGACCAGATGATAACACGTTTTCGATGGGTTGAGGAGCTGCTCCCGAGAAAGTACCAGAAAAAGACTGATATCCCGAAGGAACAGAAGGACCACCATGTAAAAAGATTCAGGCGTTTGAGAAAACATGGATGACTCACCAGCCATAATAGATGACGGATAATAACCTCTGGGTGTAGGATGAAATGGAACTCGAGGTGGATAAAAAGCAAGACCCGGATTTTCTAAAAAATTAGTTAAAGAAAGATACCAGGGATTAGTTCGAATAGGGCTGTAGAAAATAGATTCACGCTCCCTAAGATTTAACGATTGAGGGGAGTTGGGAAGAGATATATCTTCGTCTGGATTAGTAAGTTCTTCTATAGAAATTAGTCCAGAGGGAAGATTTTCAGTAATTATATTTCTTACCCTAGGTGAACCTGGATCGCTAGAAGTTGGTGAGATAAATCCTGAGGATGTTTCTAACACAGAAGATTCAGTTTCAGGTTCAGATATTTCAGGTTCGTCAGATAATTCACCAGAAGGAGAAATATTTTCAGTGACTTCAGAAACTGAAATCGGTTCTTGAATATATTCTGTTGTAGGAATTTGATGATCAGGATGTATCACAATAGCAGAGCTTTCATCTTCTGTTGATCTAAGTCTACGGCTACTGTGTGGTACCAGAGCTCGAAGCCCTTCAAGATGACCTGGTGTAAATTCAGGGGGTTTCCCTTGTATTCTCCGGGATTGTCTCGGCAATTCCGCCACGATGAAAAATTATCTAATCACACGCAAACAAAGAAAATTTTTAATGAAAACACCTAAAGTCTCTAAGAAACAAACAATTGAATCACTCGCTTAAAAAATCTAAGAGTTCAAACCACACACAAACAAGTAACTTTCCGTACTAAAATCACTAGTTGGTGATGAAATCCAACTTAGTAAAGTTTTAACACGAAAAGGGCGGTTGGAACAGTTACCCCGACAACCTGCTTAATGAAATAGACTGGCACAAGTTTCTTCACATAACCATCTCGAGTGAAGAGAACCCCCCAGAGAGTCCAAGTGAGTCTAGTCGACGTCTGTTCCAGGTACAGTGGGATCTTTCCTCCACCGTCACCTTAGGAAAGAATCCTAAAGATTATGGCCTCTAAGGTTACCAAATGAAACAAATATACCTGGGGGAACAGTCTACGATCCGACACACACGCAAGGGCAGAGTAACAAAGCTCAATCCCCTTGAAGGCTCCTTGAACAGAATCCAAGGTTTACCGACAAGTGACCCCTGGCTCCTCGACAATGGTCTATCCGAGGTTTACCGTTTTTAATACGTGTATATCTTCTATCGTTCCCAATGAGGAATGATTGATTACCCCACTGGTTCAGATATGATCTCGTGCTTAACTCCTTTAAGAGGAGCTTCCCAGAGCATACATGCAACAACTGGAATTCTTCCTACCGCAAGATATATCTACTTGTTTGTTTTATCTATCTTGGAGAGTTAATTACTCCCTACTCCAAGATACTAGCCTAAGCTCTGTTGGTGATGAGAGCCCTAGAAATAAAAAGATTACTAGATGAATTTTATTTAAGCGTTACTTTTAAGAGCTGTTTCTTAAGTCAATGGGTGCGGAAATGACTTTGAATGATGTGAAGACTCGACTTCCAAAAAACACTAAAATGCACCTATGATGATATTCAATTCTTTTTTCTTTCAATGAACTTTCTATCTAAAGAAAGAGTTAGAGAATGCAACCTTTAATTTCCTTCTTCAAACATGAAAACTAATTGAAAGAAACTATTTTGTCTTTTCAATAAACTATCAAAGCTCACAAGAAAACTCTTTTCTTTTCCAAACAAGAAACTACAAAACAATTTTCTTTCGAAAGGAATCTACAAACACTAAACTACTCAAAACTACAAAAACTAATCTTGAGAACTAATCTAAATTGAGTAAAAGCTTTTTAGAGTTTTTTTTTATGAATGTTTCTCTTAGTTGTTCAGCAAACTAAGAATCTATTCGTTTAGATAACAAACAGATCAAAAAACACTCAAAATATGTTTTTCAAAACACTCAAAAAATGAAATTCAAAACTTTGAAGCAAGTTCTTTCGAAGATTTGCAAAGAAATCAAAAGGCTTAATTTCTCAACATAGGATGTTTCCACAATCAGGTCGGATTCAAAAGACAAAAAGAGATCAATGTAATCTGAGATACTGCAAATTGTCAAAAGTTCGAATCACTACAAATACCAAGCAGGAAAAATAATCCAATCGGCAAAATCTCCTAGAAAATCATCAAAACACTAACACTGTTGGAGTTCATACACAATGAATTTTTGATAGACACAATAACCAGTCTGGGCAGAAACCAAAGATCTAAAAATTAACCAGAAAAAGAAACCTAGAAATTTTCTAAAATTTTTACAGGGTCCGCATGTAAGCAGTGTTGACAGGTGCGGTCCCGCACTGTATTCTATAGAGAATGTGCGAAACTTCCCGCACTGTCAAAGTTATGCAGAGTGCGGTCCTAGCAAAAATTATAGAAAAACTCAAAACACTTCTAAATTTTCAAAAACAGAAAAAATCTAAAGTACCCAGACAGATGTGAATCAATCAAAAACCAGAAAAAACGTTTTCTCAAGTCAAAAATCAAAGAGAACCAAGAACAACAAGTTCTTCCCCAGTATGGTCGCCATTTTGTTGTGTAGATTAATCCGTCTTGCGGACAAGACCGATCTCTCTAGTACAAAAGGTAACTAGCAACAAACAGCCAATTATACTAATCTCTTTCTAAGCATATAAGATTTATAAAAACACTATACGGGTGTAAGGCCTACCTTATGTCCAACGCTTGCTTGATTTTGTTGAAGTCCTTCCCGTGCACTGAAAGAACGTTCCTCGTGTATCTGCAATCACAAACAAGCAAAAAGACTAAGCAGCACCTGTATAGACATTATTACAAATCATACTTATCATAATGATCAAGGAATTTATGAAATAAACCATAAATTGACAGTTTAATGAGAGAAATGAGTATATTTGTATTAACTTCAAATGTAGAAAACCTTTACAACCTGTGCCTTGATGTTGTGCAGGTCCTCCGAGGGTCCGAAGCAGGAATCTCTTCTACTTTGACAAGCATTACACTCTTTGAACCAAGACAAATGGAGATGAGTGATTTAACCTCACAGAAAGTCTTAGTTAACTAAGTCTGAATCTCAACAGCATTTAACTTCAAATCTCATAAGCTTCAACTCTTCTTGAGGCTACCCAAGGCCTCTTTTTATAGTGGAAAAGAGGAGGTTTCTTGTTCCAAATATGAAGGGATAGAATCCTCCTTCAAAGGGATAAGCTCCTTACATCAAGGGGTTAGCTCCATCAAGTGAGGGATGCATGAACCTTCTCAAAGCGTATCCATTCCCGAAAATTCCCATCCAGAATCTTCTAGAATTCATCTGGAATTCATCTTTTTATCTTTACTTTCTCGCCTTTTTATGTTTTACAGGGGTCCGCACCCATTACACAAAGAACGTGCGGTATGGTTCCGCAGGCAGGCTGAGAGTTAGGTGCGGGACCGCAGGGAATGCATAGAGAAAGTGCGATACCAATTCTTAGGGGATTTTAGGGATTTTCTTCTGATTTTGAAGCTTGATATGAGGAGCTGGTATATTGGACTTGCAAAAGGAGGAAGTATGAGTAATAATGAGCTCATACAGTCAGCAGAATGTCAAGGTGACAGTTTTCAGTGTAACACTAAGGAAATTGGCAAAGGAAATGGAAAAGGCTTTGGAAAGGAAAAATGGTATTTTTGGCACATTTATTTATGAAAATAATGGAAATTAGGAGAAAAGGGAGGCGAAAGGTCACAAGTTGCATGTGAGGAGGAAAATGAAGGAAAATAATGGAAAATGAATAAAATAGAGGCCTCATCAATAAAAATGATTATGAGGACCAGTTGGTACCTTTTGTCAGTTTATTTTTGGAGCTCTCTCATTATTCTCTATCTCTCTCACTCTTGGACACTTAGATTTTTCTTGGAGCACTTTGGCGTTGGATCAAGAAAGGCAAATAAGGCCAGAGGAAGAAAGAAAAAGCAAGGAAGAGTAGGATCAAGCAACTACAATAGGATTATTTGCAAGTATTGATTTGAATGTGTGATTTCCTTGCTATATTTTTCATGAATGGTATTGCATGTGGTCTTTGTTTGTGATGGCATGGGTTTTTCCAGGTGTGGCAATGTTTTCAGCCTAACCTTACAATTTCCGAATAGCTATGGTGTGGTGGAGTTCTCATGTCTTGGTTGAGCTAGATTGTTGGATGGATTCGAAGCTGAGTGAGGTGGATCTTCAAAATGATATAACACATGGCATAGTAACCCCTGAAACATACTATGGGTTGCGGTAAACCCGGATAATGTGTTGCTTCGTTTTAGGGCCTAGTGATCTGGTGTGGATTGTGGTAAAGCCTGAGAGGTGGTTGCTCTCGATCAGGTCTAGGAATACTGTGTTGGGATATACGGTAAAGCCTAGAGATCATGTCTCGGTTTAGGGCCTAGTAATCCCTGGATCAGACTATGGATTGCAATAAATCTTGAGAGACTAGGAAACATGAAAATTCCTCGCGGTATAGGTGGAGAAATATGGTGGCATCCATGCTTGTTTTGACCTAGTGATCGGGTGGAGATCATGGTAAAGCCTGTTATGAAATGTTCAATGTTTTGGCCTAGTGATCCAGTGTGGATTACGATAAATCCTGATTTATATTGATGAGGGTGAGATGGTTTAGCCTCGGGATGCCCTGGTTGGTTCTTTCGATTTGAGTCCCACATTCATGCTTGGAATATGGCACGAGGGTCATTGGATGAAGAGATATTTGGCTCAGCCAATATATGGTTGTGTGGAATGTGGTAGTTCCATCTCTCGCTGGTTTTTACATTCCTTAATGAGAAGTTTATTTCCTTGGTATTTGATGTGTAAATGCATTGGTTTATATGTGGATTCAATTTCTTTTATATCCTTGAGATTTATGTTGTTATTATGTTGGTTATAAGCATGTGTTATGACAGTGATGATGTATGGCTCTCCTCATGTTTTTATTTGTTTATGAATAAACAATGTATCTATTACCTAATAGATGATAGTGAAACTAATGATGTAAGGGAACAATGCTTCGTAGCGATTCTCAAATAAGTATGAGACCCCTATGCTCAGATATGTTGTTTACACCTGTAGATTACATATTTGTGATATGTTTTTCGAAATTCCTGTCATGGCTAGTAGGGGTGTAGTCTAGGCCTTGGTCATGGTTTTTGCAAATACATAAGTGTTTCACTGTTTTATTTCATTCCTGAACTTGTCATTGAGTTCTGGGCAGTGGCATGGGCTCTGGGCCTAAAAAAATGCCTTAAATCTCGTTGACGCAAGCATAGGTCAGGTAAATTTAGTCCCTGGACATACATAGGCATGCAGGCTTATGCGTGCTTCCAAAGCCTTTGAGACACACTCATGACCATACTGTGGGAGTGTCCGAGGGTTAAGTGGGCTAAAATCTCAGTGGGACCCAAGGGATAGCTACTTGAGTGGTTGGGATGGTTCTTGGGAGTCTTTTTGCTAATGTGGAAGGTTTGTATGAGGTGTTTCTGTTGGTTCCACTTCCTTAATGTCACCTAGGAGGTTGAATCTAATCATAGTAGCCTCTTGTCACATGTTTACCCCGGTTGGACGGTTACTTGGGTAGATATGGGAGGAGGGTGTTACACTGCCATGATCTATGAGTCCATAATTTCGTGTCTCTCTTGACACATTTCCTCTTCAACATCACAAATTTCCTCTTGGATATCTAGCGAAGTATGTTCTTGGTAGCTTCGTGTTGAGGATTTAGCTCGGAAGGGTGCCTTGGAACCTCCTTTCATGCCTTGTTACACACCTCCTCTATAGTAGTATGCTTGTTATCGCATCATGGCTGCAAGAGACAACAAAACATAGGTTAAGATGAGATGGTGTAGAGCAAAGAAGTGGAGGATATGCTAATAAATAATACAACAAGTTTTTCCTTCAAGGAGGGAAACACATTCATAGTGGTTTGAGAAAGCCCCTCTCATTTGGTAAAAGTCAACAAAGATAGAGGGAAAGCTAGGAGAGAGAGATCAATAAGAAATTCCTAATATGCAAAGCATCGGTCAAAGTTCATGGCCAACATTTCAAGCAGCATAAGGATGTGTCATAGGGGTAGGAGTAGGGCTAGAAGGTTGTTGAAGAGGAAGAGCATAATCGCAAAGGGTGGATTTTACAATCTAGGCTAGGATTAAAACATTCCAAGTGTGCTTTGCCATCTTCCTTGGTATACGGGGAGCATTAAAGACTAACATGCACAGTGGTATGTTGTGGGGTGGGGTGGACGAAGGCCCTATCTTGTCATCCTATGCCTCCATTAAGACAACGTTAACACCCCCATCGAGTTATAAATTTATTGTATGCTATAAATAAAATAAAATAAATCAATTTTGTGACGAAAAAATGGCTGGAGATGAAAAGCCTTTTTTAAATGTTTAGCATATGCCCATACTAAATGTCAATTTCAAAAAAATTGTTAAATTACCAACCTTTCTAACCTTCTAACTCAACTTCAACTAAATTCTGATGAACTTGGAACACTTCTCATAATTCTTTTCCAACACATAAATATGATTCCAAAGAAAACTAAATAATCTCTTATTTTCTCAAAGTCCAATAAACATAATAAATACTAATCATCACATTATCATGACCAACTAATAATATCCTAAATAAATTAAAACAAATTTTTAATAGATGAAAATAAATTAATAATCTTACATTTTTCATTAGTTAAAAATTAACTTTATTTATTTACTTTAATAGCAAATTATTATCATAACTATCTTTAAAAAAAAACACTTCATTTCAACCAAAACAAATATAAATAATAAAATTTATTTTCGAGAAAAAAAAAAAAACAAAAAACAAAACAAAACAAAAAAGACTTATCAAATATATAATAATACATAATTTTTAAAATTAAAATCAAACTATACACCATTATAAACTTTCACTAAAATGAATTATTTTTTAAAATATTAAAATGTGATTTACAACATATTACAAACTCTCTTTATTAAAAGAGATGATTACAAATAATACAACAGAAAAATGAAACATCTTCGGATATACAAGTCTTTCCGTCATTACAATTTGAATTTAGATTATTTTCTATCAATCATTACATTATCATTTAATATACATCGGATAACTAAAAAACATTTTTCATGTATTTTATATATAAATTCGTTTTTATTTTTTTAAGTCTTTTTTGAAAGCAAAGACTATAGCAGCCAATTCATTATCGTTGTATTTTTCCTAATTAATTTTATATTATCTAAATATTCAAAATATTACATTTCATAAAGTTTTCATGCTCAAACAAAAAGCTTTACATAGGTGATTTTAATTTGCTACCTCGTAAACCAAATATATTGATCACCTACCCATCATACAATTTAAATAGATAGTAATATCCTCTAGAAATAGACTATCATATCTGAAACAAAGAAACTAAACAACCTAATACATAATTACATAGCAAATACATCATTGAGATGAAGTCACATGAGCAAGACTTTTAGAGCTAGAGCCCGGGGGAGCTGTGTGTTTCTTTTCACATTGAAGATGTATCTCTAGGTAAGCTAAACGGGCATCCAAACGCTCCAACCAATATCATTGATTTCATTGAGCACGTTTAATGTCCCCTAGAGTTGTAATATGTTGTACTACTCGACATGTTTTTCTTTCAACACTTGCCCTGCGGTGGTTTTCAATTGCCAATGCAATGTGATAGACTTGAGGTATTGTTTCCTTCTTCTTATAGTGTTGCTAGGAATAAGAACCAATTGGGAAACCTCATCAATGATGTGAAAATCAGAAAAGGCTTGCTGGTCAATAATAGATGAGGCTTCCACGTGATGAATTTTAGACCAAATTTCTGATGGAATAGCCAGGTTATATCTAGTTGTAGCCTCTGCAGCTTGAGCTTGGGCTTGTGGTCTGCCTTGAGGGCCACATGTTGAAAAGTGTAACTAGGATCGATCTTCATATTGACTATGTAATTATGTATTTATGTAAAGAAGAAGACAGAGATAATAAAATTTATTTTTGTTATGTTTGCTTCATGGGTTTCATGGGCAAGATTTTTATTATAGGTCAATAGAATTCTTCTTGATGTCTATTAGGTTTTGTCTTCTAATTGTAAATGTACTCAAGGGTCATGTATATGAAGTGTCTAGTCATAAGGATATGCTCTAAAGACCTTGTCATCTAACTATGAAGAAATGGCTCTATACAACCCTCATGTCTACCTCATCAATGCTAGAAGATGCGCCCTCCAAGTCGGCTTAATAAATAGTGGTGAAGTTGGCCTACAAGACAACCTGTAGGTTCGACCTAAATCTGGGCAATGCACTATATATTGACTAATTTGTGGTTCATTTGTACACAAGTAATTTAGACAGCTCTAAAGAAAAGATTACAGATAGTTATGAGATGTTTACATTGTAATAAGGTCTGGAACAAATGCGAGGTTAAAAGAGTAGCGTTCAAGTGTTAAATGTGCATATCTGTTTGAAGAAGGTTTGCAGACTGTTCTAAAGTAAACTTGAGGATCAGTGTTGCGGATTAGTACGAAGAAGTGTGCAGTCAATCTGAGGTAAGTGAGATTGGTATACACCTGCAATTCATGCGAAGTAGAGACTGTGATCTATGCATAGCAAAGCTTGTGGATAATTCGAAGAAAAGAGAAGTCATAAAGTGTGAGAAAGGGAGGAAGGTAAATCTGTGATTTACCTTCCTAATTACAGTTCATATATTTCCAGTAAATAAAGTTTCAAGTGTATGTGAAGTATAAGATCTCGAATGATCTTGTCTCAAATATTTGAATAAGAAATAAGTAGTGTATGAAGATAAACTTAGAGACCGAGTTCTCTAGTGTTGGTGCAACACAGTGCATGTTGCTACAGAAAAGAAGGATCAACATTGAAGGTCGACAAAGAAGCAGTGACAAGGTCTTGGAAAGCATACACAGGTCAATGGTCTGAGTCTTGGTCATGGTACTAGTCATTTGAAAGTATATAAGAAGAATTTCTCATGGGTTTTCCTCTCCAAGAGGGAGAGGTTTTGCCCTGGCTCGAAGAGCATAATTTTGTGTCTCTTGTATTTTGGTAATTGACGTGATGAAAGACTAAATAAGCTAAGAAGAGAATACACAAGTAAATCAAGTAATCTCACAAGCAATTATCAAGAAGATAATTTGAATTAATCACCGACCCTCCAAATTCTCAACATGGTATCAGAGCTAAGGTGTTAAAAGTCAAGGGCTACTTAGCAAGGAGGCACTCAATAAAGAAAGAATCAAATTCAAGGTCAAAGTTTGCTTTGAAAAGTCAAATCAGCTTGCAAGGAAGATTCTCAAGCTATTTCAAGAAGGATCTTCAATCTCATTCAAAGGATCAACTCATCAAGAAAATCATCTTTGCCATAAAAGATTCATATTCAAGACATTGTTGGAAGAGACATCATCTTTTGGAGACATCCTTTATCATCAAGGATCCAAGAACACCGACATTGGAGATTTCAATCTAAGAAGAAGCTACTGGCTTCATCTTCATCATTATCAAGGAAGTTGCAAGTCACTCTAATCGAGTAAGTATATATGACCTTATTTAAATTTGTCAAGATGACTCATTGTAAAGAGAGCAACAAATTGGTTGGGTCATCAAACTTTAGTGGATGGAAAAAAAAGACAAATTTGAATATAATTGAAGATGAAGTTATGGGCTACATCGAAGGATCTACAATTCAGCGCTCAAAAGAAGATGCTCTAGCTCATGCCACGTATATGAAAGGAGAAATCAGAGCCCAGAGGATTCTCATAGAATCCATTAAGGACTCACTCATTCCTATGTATCAAAACTGAAGTCTGCAAAAGAAATATATGAGAAACTGGTGGAGCTATTCTCTGTAAGTACTGTAGGAGAAGCAATCTCTCTGATACAAGAACTATACAAAATGAAATTGTCAAGGGAAGAAGGAATCACTTCATACTTTATGAGGATTTTTGAAATAATAGACCAACTACAGGAATTGGGAGAAGTAATATGACTACCGTGGTGCTAAATGCTCTACCGGAAGAATGGGTAAACTTCACTTCAAGCTTATACAGGAAGAAAGAAGCAACACCATTCCAAGATTTATGGTCTCGATGTAAAATAGAGGAATCAAGACTAAAAGCCAAAGCTGATATAGGATCAAGTGAAGGGAATCAAGCCTTTGCCGCCATGTCCAGGAAGAAAGGAAGATTCATAAAATTTTGGTCCTCAGAATAAAAGAAGGAATATGGACAAAGTACGATGCTTTGGATGTAATAAACTTGGGAATTATAAAATGGATTTTCCTAACTTTGGAAAGGACAAGAGGAAAAAGGAAGAAGCCCATGTCACAGATATAAGGGAGAACCTGATATAAAGAAATCTAAGAATGAAGAAGTGAGAAATCTCTATTATGATTGAGATCATCTTCCTCTTTAAGTGATTTATGTTGATTATAAAATAGTATGATAGGAAGCAATGTATATTAATAGCATCATGATAGAAGCATGGTAGGATCTCTTGGTGAAACAACTCCTGGAAAACCTCACTGATAAACAACATTGATGGAAGGTAGTCATCAAGATCAAGGGTCATCATGGAAACATGTGTTGATATTTTCTAATGGATTTCTCTATGGATTCACTGATTAGAAAGAAAGCAGAAAGGTTTCATCGAGAATTCTATGCTACAGAATTCTAGGATTAGGATGTGATGACATATTGATGAAGCAAGTTAATGGAATGATGTTCTTCATTCTAGTAAAATTGCTACAGGATGACTCAAAGGAAAAACATATGAGGTATATATATATATATATATATATATATATGTTGACACTAGATATTGTGAAGTCATGTCATATGGTTGCAGGTAATGGACTTTTATCTTTAGAAATATGATTTCTGGAGGAGGATCTCTCTTGGTGCAGAGGTTGCCACTAACATATGAAATTAAATATTTCCTCATATGTAATATGAGGTAGTTGTATATAAACAAGGTACTGGATACTGGAAGTTATTGGGTATTGAGCTATGCGTAGAAAGAATTGAAGAGACCATGAAGTGCAACCATATAAATAGGCGGTTATCATCCAGAAGCCAAGAAGATGTAACTAGGATATCTCCCGGGAGGATATGTAGACTCTAATAGAAGTCTAGTAAAGAAGGCCTTTGACAAGACATATCTTTAGGAGATGTGTCAATTCGAATAAGGGATGTCGATGCCTATAGGAAGATGTCATGGTGAAAGATTGTCATTGAGGTAAATTTTAATTTAAAAGTTCATATGTATATGTTTATCTGGGTGAGTTTATGCAGGGCTACCAAACATGTGGAAGGATGTAAAATCCTTAGGAGATGGTTTGAAGAAAAGCATCATGGCGTAAAGGTGGTCCAGATAAGAAAGTCCGATGAATCACTTTTTGATAGCTGACATGACTCAATGATGAAAGTGATGGATGATGTGTGCCCTATGGAGCCAAAGGTTGAAGATTCCTCAATATCGAAATCCATGACATTGAGGGGAGGAATTCTTCATGAGCAGCTAGGTGTCTCACCATTGCTACTGCAAGTCCCTGGTTGAGAGGGAGCCTGGTGATAAATTTCTTACTTGGAAGAAACTTGAAGTATTTCCTTCCTGAGTTAAGAGGGAGTGACGTATATGATTCTCTAATACATGTTTCATGCACTAGACCAGGACTAACAACCGTAAGTCTCAGTGAAGGCCATGTGGAGAGAATGGATAGACACATCATTCTCGTCTTCACTTAGACAGAATGGAGGATTGGGTAATCATTTGGAATTCGATACTCTTTGAGAATGTGATAGGGCATTCAAGGTAAGAGTAGTTGGGGATAGATATTCTTTGAGGGCTGGCTACCCAAGAGAAGAATATTCCAAAAAGGTCATATTTTGGGAACACTTGGGTGGAGTATGTACCTTGGAGAGAAAATGACTATGGTGTTTATAAGTCATGTGTCTCGCCAGCATTGTAGCCCATTGTCTCGTTGAGAGATGGGGCTGTTAGTCAAGGCTTTGCACTAGGACAATGCTCATTGATATGATGCTATATAGGTGTGATTACCAATCCGATTCTTCTTATGAGATTCTTCAGTTTGAAAGTGACCATGTACCCGTATGAATACCTCCCTGGTTAAGAGGGAGTGTTGAAAAGTGTGACTAGGATCGATATTCATATTGACTATTTGATTATGTATTTATGTAAAGAATAAGACAAAGATAATACACTGTATTTTTTGTATGCTTTCTTCATGGGTTTCATGGGTAAGATTTTTATTATAGGTCAATAGACTTCTTCTTGATGTCTATTAGGTTTTGTCTTGTGATTGTAAATGTACTCAAGAGTCATGTATATTAAGTTTCTAGTCATAAGGATATGCTCCAAAGACCTTGTCATCTAACTGTGAAGAAATGGCTCTAGACAACCCTCATGTCTACCTCATCAACACTGGAAGATGTGCCCTCCAAGTTGGCTTAATAAATAATGGTGAATTCAGCCTACAAGATAGCCTATAGGGTCAGCCTAAATATGGGCAGTGCACTTTATATTGACTAATATGCAGTTCATTTGTACACATGTAATTTGGACAGCTCTGAAGAAAATATTGTAGATAGTTCTGAGATGTTTACAACATGATAAGTTCTGGAACAAATGCGAGGTTAAAAGAGCAGCGTTCGAGTGTTAAATGTGTAGATCTGTTTGAAGAAGGTTTGCAGGCTATTCTGAAGTAAAATTGCGGATCAGTTTTGCAGATTAGTACAAAGAAGTGTGCAGTCAATCTAAGGTAAGTGAGATTGGTATACACTTGCAGTTCATGTGAAGTAGAGACTGTGATCTATGTGTAGCAAAGCTTGTGGATAATCCGAAGAAAAGAGCAGTCAGAAAGTGTGAGAAAGGGAGGAAGGTAAATCTGTGATTTAGCTTCTTAATTACAGTTCATATATTTCAAGTAAATAAAGTGTCAAGTGTATACGAAGTATAAGATCTCGAATGATCTTGTCTCCAATTTTTGAATAAGCAATAAGGAGTGTCTGAAGATAAACTTAGAGACCGAGTTCTCTAGTGTTGGTGCAACACAATGCAGGTTGGTGCAAAAAATAAGGATCAATGTTGAAGGTCGATAAAGAAGCAGTGACAAGGTCTCGGAAATCATACATAGGTCAAGGGTCTGAGTCTTGGTCATGGTACTTGTCATTTGAAAGTATATAAGAAGAATTTCTCGTGGGTTTTCCTCTCCAAGAGGGAGAGGTTTTGCCCTGGCTCGAAGAGCTTAATTTTGAGTCTCTTGTATTTTGGTAATTGACTTGATGAAAGACTAAATAAGCTAAGAAGAGAAGACATAAGTAAATCAAGTAAGCTAACAAGTATTTATCAAGAATAGAATTTGAATTAATCATCGGCCCTCCAAATTATCAAAACCACGACCACCCCCCCTTGGTGGTTGCGCATGTGCTACCAAGGCATGATGGCTAGGGAGGATTAAACCAGAAGTCATATGAGAAGCACCAAACTTTACAGAGCAATAACTCAAGGCAAGTGCATAGAGCTAAAGGACTAAGCCAGAAGGGAGATGGCATCTAAAACAAGTGAGCCCAATAGAAGCAGCTACCACCGAGCGACAATATAATAAGAAGAGGGCAATTGATAAGATGTAAAGGCCACTGTTGTAACAAGCCCTCCAAGCAAATTAACCAGAAACCACCAATGCATGATGACTCCCAACATGGACTATAACCATGTGACAAGCTCCAGAAAGGTGAGAATGTAGATTATAAGGTACATATTTTACCACTATTGAGGTCGTTGAAGTCGTGAGCCACTACAATTGCAATCGAAGATCCAACGGCACCAAAACCAGTTGCAAAAAGAAAGCCAAGTCCGAATGGTGCTATAGGTGCACATAAATTCTGAAACCAGAGAGGTATCTCCGCTTTGCAAAAAATCTTTGATGCAAAAGCATTTTATATTTAATTTTTCTTTAATTATTTAATTAAAGAATCTAGGAGTTTCTAGAATTAACGAATCATTCTGAAATTAATTAGAATATAGAAAAGTTAAAATAGAATCATAAAATTGAGAAGATAGCTTTCAACTTCCTCCAAATATGGGAAAAAGTTTCTCTTAAAAATAATATTTTGAGAGTTTTGATTTAATTTTTATTAAAAATATGTGAGTGATATTTTTCTTGGGCTGAGCCTTATGTTTTCGGCTGCACCATTTTTGGTATAAGAGCTCCAGTGGTTTCCATTCTCAAATAGAGTTAAAGAGCTGAGTGTGGCTCTGTATGGGTCTGTTTGCTGTAAGAAAAGTCGGCTGGAAAGTCACGCGTGAACAGAGCAATATTACAACCCTTCGCTGCGGACCCTGGCTGACCCACGGATCGTTCTGTATATTGCGGATCGGGTCGTATAATGCTTACAACGCATAGAGCGGTAAGTATTTCTCCCTTAAGCGCATCTTCCGGTAAATCGATCCCTTTCAAAGGAAGCTGCAATCGCCAGGAATTAGATAATCGATCCCTTTCAAAGGAAGCTGCAATCGCCAGGAATTAGATAATCGATCCCTTTCAAAGGAAGCTGCAATCGCCAGGAATTAGATAATCGATCCCTTTCAAAGGAAGCTGCAATCGCCAGGAATTAGATAATCGATCCCTTTCAAAGGAAGCTGCAATCGCCAGGAATTAGATAATGCCGAAGAGGCATGTGAATAATGTCACTAAAAGTTGAAGTTATTTCGCTGCACTGGTATCACCGGGTGAATTGTGCGAAGTATTTACACTTTTATCGATACCCATCGTTCTGAAAGGAAGCCGCCAAACAATGCTTCCTCAACAGGACGCAATTGCAGATTGCTTGTAGTTGCAGTTGTAGTTTAACTTGGTAGTGGTCTACCTCAACGCGCAGAGAGACATAGTTCAGAAAATAACGTTGTAGGGAGAAAATAGGCAATCCTGCTCATAAGTTTGCAGTGTCACCAAGTCAGTGCGAGAAGCGCTATTGTTTTGAAATTAGCGTGTGAAAGGCCAAAAAAACAAAAGAAAACCGAGTCGGTGCGAGAAGCCCTACTGTTTTGAAATTAGTGTGTGAAAGGCCAGAAAAACAAAAGAAAACCGCAATTAGAAGTCACTGTGTTAAAAATTAATATATATTGCAAAGTGTTTTGAAGGAAGGTATGTATATGGAAAGTGTTCCATATTAATTAAATATATATATAAAACGTGGACTATAAAGCACTTGCAATATTTTATTATTTTCTTAAGAGGAGCATTTGCAATATTTTATTAATTTTTTAAGGAGTACTTGCAATATTTTATTGGTATTTTGAAGTAATAAAAGGGTAATCAAATAAGGTATTATGGTAAAGTTTTATTTTGATCATTTATTAAAGGAGGCTTTAAGAATTATTATGTTTTATTAAGATGGCTTATAAAGTCATAGGAGTAAGAGGAGCTAGAGGAGTTGGTCTAGGAACACTAACTACAAATGAAGTCTTGCTTAATGAAGTAAGACATTTTAGAACCAAATTAAATGATGTCAACATCGGTGATGTCAGTGTAGCAGAAAAAAGCTCAGAAGAAGACGCTACAGAAGAAACTCCACAAGAGAAAATGGTCAAGATGATTGTGGGAATAAGTACCAAGCCAAGATTGGACATCCCTATGTATGAAGGAAATTTAAATCCTGAAGAATTAATTGATTGGATCAGCACCATGGATAAATATTTTGACTATCAAAATGTAGCTGACGAGAAGAAATTCAAGTTCATGGTGACAAGATTAAATGGACATGTTGTAGTATGGTGGGATAACGTGCAAGATAAAAGGAGAAATAGAAATGAAGGGAATACCACTAGTTGGAATCGAATGGTGGCCAAGCTCAAAGGTAAATTTCTTTCTCGAGATTATCAATTAAATATTTTTCTCCAAATGAAAAATCTCAAGCAGAAATTTATGTCTGTAAAAGAATATACATAAGAGTTTTATAGATTGATTATAAGATCTGGTCACATGGAAGCAGATTATGAAAAGTTAGCAAGGTATATTAATAGCCTGAGATTTGAAATACAAGATGAATTGAATGTTTTGTATCTAAAAACTGTTGAAGAAGCTTACCAGATAGCTCTTAAGATTGAAGAAAAATTGGCACGGAAGCAGAGTCAAAGAGGAAGAGGACAATTCAGCAGAGGATCATGAAGCCAAGCACAATCAAGCAAAGGAAGTTTTAGTGGAATATTTCAAAGAGAAGAAGGCATCAATTCACAATAGGAAAGAATCATCAAGAGGAGATTTCAAAGGACGAAGACCATATCAAAGAGGTAGAGGTCGATATTTTATGGTAAGATGTTATATATGTAACAAAGTTGGTTGTAAATCTAATGAATATCCAAAAATATTTTCTAATCAAGGAAGCACACATATAGCACAAACTGATACAAAAAGTGTACAATCCTCTAGACATGAAAATGCACCTGAAACTAGTGAATCTTTAATGATGAAAATAACTTTATTAAAGACTGTTGAAGAAGTAAAGGAACCCACACAAAGAAAAACATTGTTCAAAACTATTTGTAAATCAGGAGGAAAGTGTTGTAAAATCATTATTGATAGTTGGCGTACTGATAATTTAGTATCCACAGAAGTGGTAGAAAAGTTGAATTTAAAGAAAAATAAACATTCTACTCCCTACAAAGTTTCATGGTTGCAAAAGGGACATCAGATATTAGTTAATGAACAATGTGAAGTGGAGTTTCAAATAAGATGTTACAAAGATAAAGTTATTTGTGATTTTATGTCTATGGATGTGTGTCATATCTTGCTTGGAAGACCATGGCAATATAACAGGAAAGAAATTCATGATGGAAGGAGAAATACCTAAACTTTTGAAAAGGATGGTGAAAAGAAGGTCCTTTTTCCTTTGAAGAATGAAAAAGCACCAGAAGAAGTCCAGTCCAAGGTAATTTTACTTAGTGGGAAATAATTCCTTCGAGAACTCAAGCATGAGGAGATAAATTTTTCCTTGATTGGTAAGCCAAAAAGTAGTCCTCACAAGCACAAATTTGAATGATCTTCCAAAAGAAATTAAAAACGTGTTGAATTAATGTATTGATATTATAGTGGATGACTTGCCTAATGAATTTCCTCCCATTAGAAGTATCAACCATCATATTGATCTCATTCCAAGTGCTAGTCTTCCAAACAAAGCAGCTTACAGAATGACTCCAAAGGAGAATGAAGAGAATAAAAATCAAGTGTAGGAATTGTTGGATAAAGGCTTCATTCAAGAAAGTTTAAGTCTGTGTGTTGTTCCATAGTGTTAACTCCAAAGAAGGGTGACAGATGGAGAATGTGCACTAATTCTTGAGCAATCAACAAAATCACAATCTGAACTATTGTACCTGGGTTTTGTAATTTCAAGAGAAGGCTTAAAGATGGATTAGGAAAAAGTGAAAGCCATAATCAATTGGCCAATTCCAAGAAGTGTTTCAGAGGAGTTGTCTTAAGTCAAGAAGGAAAACTAGTTGCATACTTCAATGAAAAATTTAATGAGACCAAGCAAAAATACTCTTATTATGATAAAATATTTTATGCCATCATACAAACTCTAAAAAAATGGAGACATTACCTAAGGCCAAAAAAGTACAAAATACATGCACCTGTTAACGAAAAAGTTCAATGGGAGAAACAACCACCTTTAACACCAGCAAAGCAAATTGAATCCATCGTCGATCAAAGAGTGGTTAAAAGGACCCAAAAAAGAAGAAGGTATCTTCAATACTTGGTCAAATGGAAGAATCAACCAGTCAAAGATGCTACTTGGATGATAGCAACAAATATTTCAAAATATGGTACCGACATTGAAGAAATTCAGGAGAAAAGCATATGATTGTATCTTTTTCTTCCCCGGTAGTATGATGCAGGAGCATCTCATGTTTAATTTTTATGTAATTATTTAATTAAAGAATATAGGAGTTTCTAGAATTAGCGAGTCATTCTAGAATTAATTAGTAGATAGGGAAGTTAGGATATAATCCTAAAGTTGAGAGGGTAGCTCTCAACTTCCTCGAAATATCTAGGAGGAAGTTTCTCTCGAAGAGATTCGAGAGACTTCTCTCCTCTAAATAAATAGTCATGTAATCTTTTGGGAAAAACATGTTTTGAGAGTTTTGATTTAATTTCTATTAAAAATATGCGAGTGATATTTTTCTTGGGCTACATCTTATGTTTTGGGCTGCACCAATCTTATATATGTAGTGTACCATATTACCATACCCGAGTGCCATGGATCACTGTAACTACAAAAATATCCCCAATTACCTCTGGCCAAAAAACACGAGCAACCAGGCTCTAGAGCATGCAATTCAACTGGATAAGTTCCCTAGAAATGTCTTCATCACTATGTGAAAATTTCCCCATGCCATCAGGTTCGATAAATCCAACCCGCAGCGGGGGATAAATAGGGAAAGATCATATACATAGGAGCAGACTCCAATGTCGAACATGGATAAGAATGTGAAGTCAATGTTTCATATTGATGGATTACACTGGACTTCACATGCTTCTTCATGTCGAAGGTTGGCCATGCCACCCCCCTCGAGGAGTTGGGGTAGCGGGCTTGTCCCTCAACCCCCTTCCCTTCCTCGTTTTCCACCCCCATTAGGGAATCATTAAATTTGTTTGTTTTTTTGTTTGCTTTGCTTTGTTTTGTTTTGTTTTTTTTGTTTTTTTTTCTAAATTAATACTTTGTATCGCCAAAAATTAGGATTACATATTTTTTCCACATTTCACCCTGAGGATTTTAATCCTCCTCAAACCATTACTCTTGACACTAGTAGGTCTACATTTTTCCATATAACCCTGGTTACAAAATTCACAAAATTGATCACTTCACCATAATCACCACATAGAGTACTAAAAACTAAATACATTGTAAAGTCAAAAGCCCTGATGACTGGGTGAAACCAAAACATAGAGGACATAGAACCACAAAGCCAACCAATGGAAACTTTATTTTCTATCTAAAGACGAAATCGTCATTGGTACCCTCACGCTCGAACCTAGTGGATTTGGAGGATCTCCGCTATCAGATTCACATGCAATATTCCCCTCCACATCATCAAGGTGAGAATAAATCATGTCCAAGCTTAAGCATTGATTCTTGAGCATCCTTTTCATGTTCTCCTGGGTAACGAAGATGTTATACCACTCCACCTGATTGTCTTTCAAGACCAGACCCAACAATGTCTTCATTTTCCAGTGCAAGTCCAGAGAGTTCAGATATTGCTTCTTCTCGTGCCTGGTGTGTCGGGTTAGGAACCCAAGTTGACATATCCTCCAAGATTTCTGAATATGAGTGGGATTATCTCTCCACCCCAGTTTGAGTCTTCGATTTGCGTATCTCATTCCTTGTTTCCAACAAAATTACAATGAAGTAAGTGGTAACCGAGTCATGAGTGAAAAGTCTCGCTCCTCTCTGCCCCTATAGACCATTTCCCCCTCCCTCTCACCTACAACACATTCTTTGTCTCGATGACACGACTGAGACTAAAATGGCACACCTAGAACAACCAGTATAGATACCTCTTCCTACGAAAAAACAAGAGATAAAGCCAGACACATCCACCATAGAACCATAGCTCCAACCCACTATATCATGCCTAAAGCTTGTGACACAAACCTCAAACTCGAATGAAGCACCTAAGTGTTGAATAGAGGTCATGAAAACCTTTGTTGAGGATCCATTCCCCAATACCATTAAACAAATACTTAGACTCACACAAAACATATAACCCCATAAACACAAGGTTCTTAGACACTTGAGAAAACCAACCCACAGGAGCCCTTCAACCTACTCTATACAATTCACATGATGACACGCACCAATATTAACACAAATTATAGCCCACAACCTGAACATTACGAAATGAAAGAAACCTTGGAGCAAAGGACGCAAATTGGCTTCTAGGTCTCCCCAAACCCAACCAAAAGAATGAAAAAAAGCTTCACAACCCAAATATATTAGACCTATCAACAAACCCTATCATAAAACTGAAATTAAAACCAATTATCAGCAAAGAGAGTAATTGACCTAAGTTTCAGCGGAGGGAGTTGCGAATGATGCCCACACCATCCCACCATATTCCAAGGTTCCATACATCCAAACATAGACCACACCTCCAAGGAAACTCCATGGCTGCCACCAACACCTTTGATGGCTAGTGAACTCAGTCTTCGTTGTCTCAATTGCAGCCCAAAGCCCAAACGAAAAACTCCTTACACTACCAGCTGGAATAGAAGGCATGCACAGGGAGGTCGAGGACTCACCCTCACCTCCACTCAAACCACCATGGGTGATTTCTCAAAACTTCAATTGAGTTGGGTTTATAATGATCATTTCCAACTGGGGGTTTGCATGCAATTGCATGCAGGGCACTGGCTGCGCCTCGCCTCCGTTAATGCACATCATGTTCAAGGGTGGCAAGCACAACCTCCAAAGCCCCCTCTATAAACACATTAACACCCCCATCAGGAAGTATTAATTATGCTTTGATTATAAATATTTATCTATTTGTTAATTATTATTATTATTATTTTTGTGTTATGTTAAAATTTTGCTTTTCCATAATTTTACTCGTGAAAAGAATTGAAGTCCATTGTAGCACTAAATTGGAAATAGAAAAAAAATAAACAAAAAATCATTTTTGATTGATTTATTTATTTTATAGAAGAATATACATGTTTTAGTGCATTACATCAAAGCTCATCATGTCACTTAGCGGTATTTTAACTTAGATGGGGAGGATCCCAATCATTCCTCCCAACTACCTAAGATAAATCCAATTGACAATATTATATATACTTGGTATTAACATAATATATGATATATATTTATTTTGTTTTTTCCGAAGTGCATAATATTAATAACTAATACATATAAAATGGTATGAACATAGTATGTTATGGTGGTGTCAATACTTAATTTACAATTGCTAACTACTCATATGAATTTGCTTTTCAAAAGTTTTAAATCTCCTTTTTCTTTTAGGATAAATGGTTCAATTCTCCTTTACAAACTTTGTGAATAAATAATGTTTTTCTTATTTTAATTATCTTCTAACAAAGAATACTCTTTACTTTTTTTTTAGTCATATTAAATTTAACTATCCATTATATATTTCTAATTTTTTTTGCAAAGACTAAGTTGCAATGCAACAATTGATAAAATTTGAATTTCGATTATTTTCCATTGACCATTAAATTATAATTTAATGTAGAGGATGTTTTCTATAGTTAGAGATGTGATTGGTATATTTTTTAAAACATGAATTGGTGGACTTTTACATGTACAACTTGAATAAACTTAATGGTTATGTATATATTTCCTCCTACGAGGTTGCAGGTTCAAATGTAGGTGGGGTAGATATGTACACCTTCACAAACTTTAGTAGTCAAATCGTTACATGGAGGTGGGTCCCTTGTCCCACAAACAAGGGGCCCTTATACACCAATTCAGTGTCTGGCTTGGTTGTGACCTTAAAACTAGATTTATTATTATTTTTATTAGTTTAGCAAAAATACATCTAGAAGGATGCTACATAAGTACAAAAATTTAAAGCTATCTTTGAAAGAGGGCATATTTAGACTCCAAAATTCTATCTAGCCTTTCACATACTAGAAAATTGAAAAATATTATAGAGATTCTTGTAGTAAAGAATAGGAAAAAAAACTCCAAACATCAAAAAATAAAAGCAATACATTTATTGACAACCAAGATGATGAGGATGACCAATGAATTTAGGTTGCATAGAGGATTCATCAGGGGTTGTGTGTTAATGTCATAAAGGGCACCATGTGTTGTGTTTGTTGAAGAGGACCCAAAACTGTCACAAGAGTGTTTGCATGTGGAACCAAGGTGACATGCAGTGGTGAACTTCGAGAGAAGGCTGCAAACTGTATCTATCTCGTCCTAGAGTTGTCTAATAAATTCTCAATATCAGATAAAAACTTCCATCATTGTGACTAGAAGGACTTCCAGATTTTCCAAGCATTTGCTAATAACTTAAGAGGAGTAAATATCAATTATCTCATCCTCTAGGTGGGAGAGGGTTGACTTAATTGCAGGGAGGTTGCGAAGGTCCATCTTGACACCTAAGCGAAGGAGAACTAGAATAGTTGGAGGTGAAGGGAAGACAAATCATAATCCACAAAAGGCAAGCATGTGTTACCCAGGGGGGAGGCCAAAGATACCATAACATCATGAGGAGAAATCCATGGCAAATAACAACATGTGCCTTTCTAATCGAGGCCCATGAAGAAACATAATGAATTGGCGAGATCACCATACCAACTAGAGCATGAAAAATCCCACCTTGAGTAGGGGAATAATGTGGAAAGGGAATATATCACCAAACACGAGTTAATGGAGCAGAGCAAGTTGATGGAGAAGGTGTCTTATGCATGGCTTTCATAAAGTTCAAGGATGACACACGTATCATGGGTTGGTTAGGAGGTTTAATAACTTGTCTTAGCATTGGGGTAAAATGATCTATGTCCATTGATAACTTGAATTCTCATATTTTATAGGAGAGCCTTATTAACTTGATGATTTTCTAGTACATTCTTCGATATTGGGGTTAAGAAAAATGCTATTGAGGAGAAGAGAGGGAGGAGTCCAGTGCAAACAAAAATAGACTTCAAAGTCGAGTATTTAGGATTGGTTGCTTGACAATGGTGGTGAATAGTATTTTTGAAGTCGCCCATGACTTTTAGGTTCTGCATTTCGTGAGATAATGCTAGATCTATGCCCATTAGAAAGACATAGGCTATATAGCTTTATTGTTGGATGTGATGTCCAAATTTTATGAATATTAAATTTCTATGCTTTTGTCGAGGACTCTAAATAACCTCTTACTTTTTATTTTTAAACAAAAAAATAATAAGATTTGTCATAAACCATGAGAATAGTGATTAAGGGCTTATTTCAACAAATTTCTTTCTCCCATGTTCCTAGAGATCACAATCAAGAAGCGAATGATCTGTCCAAATAGGGTTTGAATATGGTCCCAGGATGCATCAATTTTCAATCTACTCGTTTGGGGCATGTGTTGGAATCTGAATTCATATCTATTGGATAAATGTTGCCTTGGTTCAATGATGCGGTTTGGGGTCCTTTGTAGGCCTGTGCAGTGTTGATATTGCAACAAGATGACGAGCTTAGTGGAAAGAAGTCGCCTTCACTAAGTGGGCCTACAGGATATTTTTGGCGCAAGTCTATTTTTAGACATGTCGATCATATTCTATGAGTTGCAGGATGCTATTTGTGGATGGTTGGTCAAGTTGGAAAAATAGATGGACTTCTATTTTTAGACATATTGGGCGGAATCTATTTTTAGATTGCCAGTCTAAAAATAGATATGTCGAATATTATTAGCTCTTAATAATATTTTGACTATAAACATTATCTTATTCTCTTTGAGCACTTAAGTTAAGTGCACAGATGTGGCACAGGAGTTTACAGAAGGAATTACGCTATTCTTGAGGGTTAAGTGGAGCTATTGCATGGAGACTTCAGTTATAACTCATGTGACAGAGTTTGGTGGAGTTATTGAGGTAGTTGGTGGAGTTGTGTTCAGTTTAACTTAGTTAAACACAATTGAGCTAGTTGTATCTAGTCTAACTGATTGATACACTAGTAAGAGTGGTGTGAATTAATTATTAATTAATTCACTAATTATTAACTCATTAATCAACTGAAGAATACATCAGTTAACTACAGTGCATGGACAGTTTCAGTGGAGACCAGTGAAGAGGTAGGTGAAAGAGCAGTGTGACTATAAGTTGTGACTATACTGTTGCATGATTTGCAACACACAGTAGTTGGAGATGCCAATGAGGATTGCATGAGAAATGCTGGACCAATTCGAGTTCATTCAGAGCCATTCTTCAGCAGTGATTGTGCAGTAGAGGCAGGCTAGCAGGTGGCAGAGATCGGTGCATGGGATTTGCTAGATCGGACCTGATTAGTGTGTAGCAATTGGAGATTGTACCGAGAGCTTGTGAGGAGCTTTGTATGATGATTGTTACATGATCTCTATGACATATAATATACATATATTTGGGGGTTTTCAGCTTTAAGCTTTCCCATAAATTATTGTGTTCACATGTGTGAATTTTTATGGTTTTAATGTGTGCATGCAATTGATTTTATTTCCGCAAGTAATGATCAATGGTAGAAGAGATTATGTATTGTGCATGAAGTCAAATAGTGTGTGATCAGGAGAATATCGGATGTATAACATATCAATTATATAATTTCTACATGGTATCAGAGCGATATTTATCATTGGAGCAATTGCAAAGCATTGAAGTGATTGAATTTTGTGCTGGTGGAATTCGAATTTGCAGCAATGTTTTCTTGGTGTCAAAGTTGAGATGTCTTTCAACGGATTGCGATTGGAGTATGCCCTTGAGGGCAGCTCGAATTATATTGCATGGAAGGATAGGATGGAGGCGGTGCTGGAGGACAATGGGTTGAAGGAGTTCATAAATGCAAAAATTCCAAAACTTGCTTCTAGCGATGCTGCCGCACTTGACTCATGGCAAAAGAAGACAACAAAATGTCGAAGGATTCTGTTGGAAGGTGTGAAGGATCACATAGTGTCCAACCTTCATGGTAAAGCTTATCCATTCTTGATGTGGAAAGCTTTGACGGACTTTTTCCAAAGCAAGAGCGACTAGAGGAAGTTGGCGCTCAAGGATAAACTTAGGAACATAAAAATGGAGAAAGGCGACAGTATAACCAAGTACCTCACGAAGTTTGTCCAGTGCAGGGATGAGCTGGGAAGTGTGGGGGTTACTGTAGATGACGAGCTTGGTGAGCTTGGCTCTCCTTGGGCTTCCGAAGAGTTGGCATTCCTATGAGGACTCTGTCAATGGTCGGGCGAAACTGTCGGGATGGGAGCGACTTTGGTCGGATCTTGTGCAGGAGGAGATAAGGTGGAGTACCAGGGACGGATCTTCATCGAAGAATGTAGATGAAGAAAATTGCACTTTGGCTGCCAAAGCAAGGAAGGGGAAGAGCAAGAAGAATGCTTCTCAATCCGGTGTGAAAGGCAAGAATCAGGACATGTCCAAGGTGAAGTGATTTCGCTGTCACCAACACGGACATTACGCCACTAATTGTCCACAGAAGAAGAAAAATAAGCAGGCTACTGGATCTGCAGCTGGAGAGGCCTTAGCCTCGCAGTTTGAGCTGGATTTTTCGCTGATCGCATGCTTGGTCTCAAGTATGATGGGTTTAGTGTGGTTTCTTGACAGTGGTGCATCTTTTCATATGACCGGAGACAAAGATTTGTTCAGTGATCTGGATGAGAAGGATATTGGAGTGCACATCGAGATGGGCGATGATGGTAGATACAGTGCGACTGGTATCGAGACCATTTCCTTTGAGAGGGAGTCTGGTAAACCCTTCGTATTGAAGGAATTCATGCATGTTCCAGGATTGAAGAAGAATCTGATCTCGGTGGCCATGTTGGAAGACAAGGGATATGATGTTGTCTTTAGCGAGGGAAAGGTTTTCCTGCACAGTAAGGCAACTGGTGAAACCCGGAGGATAGGGGTTCGAGTTAAGAACCTTTATCAGTTGCAGGTAGATGGCTGCGTAGCAATGGCAGACAAGGCAGAAGGAGTGGTGAGCTGGGATGAGGGCGAGCTATGGCACAGGAGATTGGGAAATCTTCACCATGGTGCTTTGAAAATTTTGCAGCAGATTTCTACCGGGCTTCCCAAAGGTACACTTGCGCAGTCAGATCAATGCAAGGGATGTACTTTGGGAAAATTTGTGAAAGCCACCTTTCACGAGAAGGATAGTCGCGCCACGACAATCCTTGAGAGAATTCACACAAACGTGTGTGGACCTTTCTCAGTAGCTTCAATAGCAAAGCACAGGTATTATGTGATATTTGTTGATGAGTTTTCTCGTAAGTGTTGGATCTTCTTCATGCAGAAGAAGAGCGAGACATACTCAAAGTTCTGTGAGTTCAAGGCACTGGTTGAGAAAGAATCGGGGAAGCAGGTGAAGGCTCTTAGGAGCGAAAATGGTGGTGAATTCATCTCTAGCGAATTCAAGGACTTTTGCAGCGCAGAAGGAATTCGAAGAGAGCTCATAGCGCCTCATAACCCACAACAGAATGGGGTCGCGGAGCGAAAGAACAGAACAATCGTGGGTGCTGCACGGGCGATATTGCATGATCAAGGCCTTCCCATACACTTGTGGGCTGAGGCATGCAATACTGTGGTTTATGTGCAAAACCGTTGTCCTCACAGAGTACTTGGAATGAGTACACCTGAAGAGGCGTTTTCTGGTAAGAAGCCTGATATTTCTCATTTGAAGATTTTTGGCTCACCTGTTTACATTCATGTGACGAAGGATGCCAGGAAGAAGATGGAGCCGACCGCAGAGGTTGGGATATTTGTGGGGTACACTGATACACCCCACAACTATCGTGTGTATTTTCCAGACAATCGAAAGACTGTTGTGCGACGGGATATCAAATTTCATGAGGAGAAAGCCATGAAGTGTTCGCTTGAGAGGGAGCCACACTTGCATGCAGATGAGGAGCTATTAGTTCCTAAGGATGAGCCTCAGGATGTGGATTAGCCACAAGAGGAGGTTCATGGAGTGGAAGAAACCACTCATGCAACGCCAACCATCAGAGGGCGGAAGCGCACTACAGAAGCTGAGCGACTGAATCTTGATGCAAAGAAGATTGTAGGAGCACCTACCTCACAGCGCAGATAGAGACAGTCACCTAACTGATATAATGGATACATGGATCTGATGAGCAATTGTATCGTGATAGAGCCATCCTCTTTCGAGGAAGCTGTGGAGGACCCTGCATGGGTAGATGCCATGGTGGAAGAGTATGATTCGATTTTCAGAAACAATGCATGGGAGATTGTCCTAAGGCTGGAAGGGAAATCAGTGGTAGGTTCGAGATGGATCTACAAAGTGAAGCAAGCTGCTGACGGGAGCCTCGAGAAGTACAAGGAAATATTTGTTGCCCGAGGCTTCTCACAGATTGAGGGGATCGACTGTGAGGAAACCTTTGCACCTGTCGCAAGGTATTCCTCCATACGGACGATTCTTGCTCTCTCAGCACAGATGGGGTGGCACATTCATCATATGGATGTGAATACTGCGTTCCTCAACGGAGTCATTGAGGAGGAGGTGTACATAGAGCAGCCCGAAGGTTTCAAGATCTTCAGCAGCGAGTCGCATGTGTGCAGGCTCAAAAGAGCGTTGTATGGGTTGAAACAAGCACCTCGTGCTTGGTACACTTGGGATAGAGATGAAGAGCTTAATGGACTTGGATTCTCCAAGAGTGAGGCGGATCCGAACCTATACCAGATTGTGGTGGAAGGTAAGTTGTTGATCATTGTACTTTATGTAGATGACGGATTTGGCAGTGATGAACAGTTGATACTCTCATGCAAGGCTGATCTTGCAAAAAAATTTGAGATGAAGGACTTGGGCCTCCTTCATTATTTCCTGGGATTGGAAATTTGGCAGCGCAGTGATGGACTGTTTGTCTCTCAAGGTAAGTATGCCCGAGATATACTGGAGAAGTTCAACATGCATGGATGCAAGCCTATCGACACTCCTCTTCCTGGTGGATGGAGGAAAGAGGATGCTACATCGGCAGAGGTAGTGGATACCACTATTTACCGACAGTTGGTGGTGTCGCTCATGTATCTAGTCAATACACGACCCGACATATGCTACGTTATTAACCAGTGTTCACAAGCTATGGTTAAGCATACCAAGCTCTTTTGGAAGGCAGGCAAGCATGTATTGAGATATCTCAGAGGCACATCGGCACATCAGATATGGATTATGGTACAACAATGGATGAGTTGAAGCTGCATGGCTTCACGGATGCAGATTGGGCGTGAAGCCCAATGGACATAAATATCACATCTGGAGGGATTTTCAGTATCGGGTCTACAGTAGTTTCTTGGTACAGTAAGAAATATAGATCCGTGGCACTCATTTCATTGGAGGCCGAGTACATGGAAGAAAGTTTGGCTGCATGTGAGGCTATATGGATGAGGAAGATCCTGGTTGGGTTGTTCGGTTCTCACTTAGATCCTACCGTGATATATTGTGATAATTAGAGTTGCATCAAACTCTCGGTTAATCCAGTATTTCATGATAGATCTAAATACATTGACATCTGGTATCATCATATCAGAGATTGTGTGCAGCGGAATATCATGTTACTTTCTTACATTGCTACGAAGGATCAAGATGCTGATATCTTGATGAAGGCACTCACCAGGAGAAAATTCGAATACCATAGAGGCAGGATCGGGGTGGAAAATAATCCCTATCTTTTTTAGAGGGAGTGTTGATATTGCAACAAGATGATGAGTTTAGTGAAAATAGTCGCATTCACTAAGTGGGCTCGCAGGCTATTTTTGGTGCAAGTCTATTTTTAGACTATGTCTATTTTTAGACATGTCGATCATATTCTATGAGTTTCAGGATGCTATTTGTAGATGGTTGGTCAAGTTGGAAAAATAGATGGACTTCTATTTTTAGACATACTAGCTTTAATCTATTTTTAGATCACAAATTTAAAAATAGATATGTCGAATATTATTAGCTCTAATAATATTTGGACTATAAACATTATCTTATGCCTCGAGCACTTCAGCTTAAGTGCACAGATGTGGCACAGAGCCGGACGAAGGAATTACACTATTCCCGAGGGTTATGGAGCTTACTGCATGGAGACTTCGCTTAGAACTCATGTGACACGTAGTTTGGTGGAGTTACTGAGGTAGTTGGTGGAGTTGTGTCTGGGCCAACTTAGTTAAACACAAATATGAGCTAGTTGTATCTAGTCTAACTGATTGATACACTAGTGAGAGTGGTGTGAATTAATTATTAATTAATTCACTAATTATTAACTCATTAATCAACTGAAGAATACATCAGTTAACTACAGTGCATGGACAATTTCAGTGGCGACCAGTGAAGAGGTAGGTGAAAGAGTAGTGTGACTATAAGTTGTGACTATACTGTTGCATGATTTGCAACACACAGTGGTTGGAGATGCCAATGAGTGCATGTGACAAAATTTGAATAATTGGGGATTCATTGAGCCATTCTTGATTTGGCATTCTTTATGACCAAGTGATCAGGGAGTGGATATTGGTGGCCACCCGCCTATTCCACTTGGGGCCCCACCATTGCCTCTTTCAGTTTTTCAGTTTCAGCACAACTTACTATTTTTAGCAGTTTTTCGGGTCCTGAACTTCCGGAGCCATTTTGAGGCCCTAAACGACGTTTTTTGGGCATCGCTCCTTCAGCGAATATCATTTTGTTTCGGAATGGATATTCGTGGTGAAAGTTGTAGTCCTTGGATAGATATTTCTAATGATGTACCATGTGCGTCAAACGGAGATAGTATGCCAAAGTTACGTCCCTGGGAAGTTGAAACACCAATTTAGCCAAATGAGGCCCATAGTTTTGGCGCTTCATCTTCTAGGGTTAGGTTTTTGGATGTTTAGAGTTCTCCATTGTTTCTCAATAATAAATAGGCCCTCGAGTCTCATTGTAACTCAGTTTAGGGCACCTTGTTTTCTTACATCTCTTCTCGAAGTGCTTTACGAGCATACTGGCTAGTTGCTGTTCCATTCGTACGTAAGCAAATTTCGGTTCTTTGATATTAATGAAATGATGTTGTTTCTTGCATCTACTGTATTTATGGTTATATGTTTATTTTGTTGCGTTCACACACACCCAGGATCATGGAGGCAAGCTGTGAGGTGGCGAGAAATCGGTGCATCGGTTGCTGGAATTAGACTTTGGTGGTGTGTGTAATGGTGGAGATTATACTGAGAGCTTGTGAGGAGTTTTGTATGATGATTGTTACATGATCTCTATGACATATATAATATACATATAGTTGGGGTTTTCAGCTTTAAGCTTTCTCATTAAATACTGTGTTCATATGTGTGATTGTTTGTGGTTTTAATGTATGCATGCAATTGATTTTATTTCCGCAAGTAATGATCAATGGTAGAAGAGATTTTGTATTGTGCATGAAGTCAAATAGTGTGTGATCAGGAGAATCTCGGATGTATAACATATCAGTTATATAATTTCTACATGCAGGTCTTTTCGACAGCTTTCATGTTTTATGAAGGTCTTTTTGGCAGCTTTCAAGTTTTTCTCATGCGATTTAGCCTCCTCCTTCATGGATCCCCTGTTCCCATAGGAAAATATCTGGCTTCTCTCCTTTATAGAAGTATGAATGAACATATCTACAAATTTTTGTAATCCTTGGCATAGGTATTTTCGACAACTTTCAAGTTTTTCTTAGGAAATTTTGTCTCCTTCGTGGATCCCCTATTCCCATAGGCAAATCTCTGGCTCCTCTCCTTTATAGAAGTATGAATGAACAAATCTACAATTTTTTGTAATTCTGAGCGTAAGTATTTTTGTGATTATGCCTTTAACATTGAAAGACTTTTTGTAAGTTTATAAGGCATTATGTAGCAATTTAAGCACAAATCTATAGACAATATAACTACTTTTATTCTTAATAAAAGTTAGTCATTTTTTCATCCTAAAAAAATGATTAATAACTATTATTTCTAAATATAAATTTAGAAAAAAATGATTAATAACTATTATTTCTAAATATAAATTTTACTTATAATTTAAGAAAATGTAAACTTTTTTTTCTTCTTAAATGTCTTTAAATCTTAATTCAATTTGTAAAATTTATTTAACTTATTTCTTATATTTCCATTAACATAAAATAAATTTGAACTTTACTCTTAACAAAAAAACAATTCACATACATGCAACGTCACAATTAAATGTAATAGACTAACTTAAATACAGATAAAAGTTAAATAAACTTTATATTACACTAATTTGCACATATATATACGAGTATAATTCTATATATATATAAGTGAAGTGACTGAGAAATGTTATGAGTCCACTTAGTGGCGAGCGTACTGCCAGGGCTGCCATTTTCAAAGAGGACGAGTTGGGAACGTTTCATTCTCCTCATAATTGGACGACGGGAATAATATCGGTAGAGGCCAATACATGCGTATAAATTTACAGGAAGAATTAAGATTTAGAATTTACCATATCTTTGACCATGCCATAAATATGAGTAGAGGGAAATACAGCTGTATCAATCCAAGAAGATTCAAGATCTAGAATTTACCGTATCTTTGACCATGACATGCGAAAGGATGAACAGAAAGTACTAATAGTAGTAGGGTATTAAAACATTTAATGAGATTGTTTTATCGATACATATCGATTGAATGGGTGAGTAACAGTGATCGATCGGTCGATATTTTTGCACAGGATCCAAGACAACCACTCTTTTTGCAGCCTGTTCGCTTCCAAGCTGTAAAATCAGGCAAAATTTAAAGCCTATTGCCAATTGGGTGGATGCCATCCCTTCTATCCCTAGGGATTTGAGTCGGCTTTAACAAGAAACACGGACAAGTAGCACAAATTGATCTTTTTAAATACAATCGAGATCTTGCATATGCGGATTCTCAAGCTGTTGAATCATCTGGGGACTTATGTGCGTTTCTCTCAATTTCTTCTTATGAGGTGGGCATGGAGGAATTCTTTTTTTAATGATGATAAAGTATGAAGGGGAGATGGTTCTGATGAGTGTGGGTTTGAAGGAAAACTGTTTTCATGATTTGGGTGTAATTTGTCGATTCTCTGTAATTATTCTTGATTTGATGGGAATTTAGCAAGACTGTTTTTGATGATTTATGCATGACCCCGAAGAGTTGAGTATCAAGAAATCTTACTTACGGGACATGGGTGTTTGATGGGTGTGAACGAAACTGCTTTCGATCTAATGGGTCCGAAATATAATTGTATGTGACGATTTGGGTCATTTAGAGAGGGAAAAAAGATAATAATAATGGTTTATTGTGATAGAGAATTGGATAGGTTGTGATCAATTTGAAAATCCGGGCTCCTTGTATCCATTCTTGTTGGAATGGCTTACTGCTTCACTCTAATCTGTCTGCTCCAGTCAGTAATTGCTATAGTCTCTGGTTCCCTCATGATGTTCTTCTGGAGAGAAGTTTCTATCTTCGGGCATGGGAAGGAGACTGCCAGCAAACTCCTGGGTTCCACTCCTCACGATCAGCTTTTGATTCAGACATCGGATTCCCTTGCAGGCATGCTTCTGTTTTCTATAGGAATTATGCTGTTTATGGTTTCCTTTGTTAGGGATCGCGAGTTCCAGAGTTTTTTTGCGAAAGGCTGCATTGTTTTACATACTCTGATGGCTCTGTGGAGGTTTTACTTTGCGAGAAGGGTGGAGGATTTGGCGAGAGATTGGCCTAGACAGGTTGTTGGAGATATCATCATGAGCCTCTCTTGGGTATTTTTTCTGGTGTATAATTGGAGAGAAAAATATGATTAACCTATCAGTGCAAGCTTAATGATTTTGTGCATAGGGATTGTTAGAACGCCAAGGCATTGGGCATGGGCATACAATAGGAAGAGAAACGGAGATTGGATGTGCTCCTAAGGCAAGTTTTTTGGGTTGCTGATCTGTTGAGCGACTAATGCGCTCGATCGCGGATTTCTTTATATGAGATTGACCAGCAGGTTTGAGAGCTTGAGAGCACAGGTCAAGATTCAAAGATATGTGCTGTTTATGATCATTTTTTTTTTTCATTTATGAAAATGTTTTCATTTAATAGAAGGTAGCCACTGAAATTTTGTAATTCATGTTCTTTGCTTCAAATGCTGTAAATATTTGGCTGTTAGCTCCTTCGATCCCATAGAGCTCTTTTGCCATCTTGCGACAGCTTTTAAGCTTAGGATTTTTTCTGTATCCATTTTTTTAAAATTCATTTTTATGTTTTAATTATTTTATATAGGGAAGAGAAGAGAAGGTTTGTGATAATTAATAATGTCGAATTGCTTAAATAGGGAAAATGATAATCACACACATGAGATTATTTTAGCCTGTCGACTCTGTTTCTTCTACGAAGTCTGATCGTTCAGTTCGTTGCAAATCTGATATCTGTGACGACTGGTTGTATTGGCTTCTAGACAATCTTGCTCTGACATCCTTCATGGAATTTCAATAATGTGAATCGGAGGTCTATTCCCATTCAAGTACAAGGTCTAACTCGAAGGGGCTTGTTTGATTGGGAGGAATATACTGTGAATGGTTTTGGTATGGTTTACGAACTTGATAAGGATTCGGGCTTGAAAACCAATATTTTAATGCATACTTGAGGAATCCATTTGTCCCTTCCGCTCAAGATCAAGTATGGTGGGTGCTTTTGAGAAATATGAATTTTAATTAATGGTGGGTGGTTTTAAGAAAGGTTGTTGTTGTCAGTTAAATGTTAAGTTCTTTCCAATATTTTAATGCATACTTGAGGAATCCATTTGTCCCTTCCGCTCAAGATCAAGTATGGTGGTTGCTTTTGAGAAATATGAATTTTAATTAATGGTGGGTGGTTTTAAGAAAGGTTGTTGTTGTCAGTTAAATGTTAAGTTCTTTCCAATACTTAGCCTTTTATGGAGGTAATGAGAGCATCTCAATAAAATAAAATACATGTTATTATGTTTTTGACTTACAACAGTTCCAGTAGACATAGTGAAAAGTTAGGTTGCCTATGTGGATAAACTCTAATTTTTGACTTTTTAAGATATGCAATTTTTTATAGATTTGTATAGCATACCTTGTGTTAGAGGTGCCCAATTCTGGATACACTGAAATCATTGGGCCTCCTAGTCTTTGGACAAGGCTGTGCTAAATTGACAGTCTTCTCTTGAATCTTAAGATAATGTCTTCCATAATTTGTATGCCAGTTTTCAGCATTTGAATTTGCATTTAAATTTTAAATTTTGACAGGAATCTCTCCATAAAATTCACTTTTCTCTACACAAACCTACGAGGTGTCAAGTTTCAACTCAAGCATGGAACTTCCCCACAAAAAGTACATGACCCTTGTTGCATATCGACATACAGAGTGTTGCATTTCCTCTTGAAGACCTGAAGTAGCAAAACCATGATTTAACTTAGTATTTGGTGCAGTGATTGAATTTTAATACTGATCATTGCTAATCCCACAAAAGAAACATGGATTTCCCATACAAAAATACTTCAGTCAGATGTCCTAACTTCTGAATAAAACCAACATCATACTTGATGGTAAATAATTGCGTTATATAAATGAAAGTAATTTGCATGCCTACCCCCCTCAGTTCAATGATTTATGCTTGCCATTGTAGACAGAGAATGAGAGGATTCCAGAATATGGTGCAATGGCATGGACTACAGATCAGGCCCAGATGATTAAGTGGCTATCTTTTAGCTTTCAGTAATCGGCTGTTAAGCACACAATCCGTTAGAAGCGAGAGCACACCAATAAAGAGAGAAATCTGTACCATTCTAAACTTAATTCTCTTATGCCATTCAGCTAATGAAGGGTGTAGTAGGGTCATATGACCGTCCAAGGTAAGCTGGATTTAGTAATTGAATATTGCGTAGCTACCTTAAGTTCAATTTTAGTTTGTCAAGTAGGTAATGGGTAAAGGTTAATTGTCAACTCAGGCTTAGTAAGATATAATGTAATTGTGTAAGGGCATTATGTGTATAAAGCTGAATAAGGTATGCGTTTAAGTACTGTTCTACATTAAATTTTGCTGGTTAGACATATTTTTCCTTTTTAGGGAAGGACTTATTTCAATTGGGAAATGTTAAATTTGGACAACTAGGTCCAAACTCCTTCTTGTGATGCTCAGATGAAGATTCCAATATTTGTATTGGATTCCTCTTTCGGAGAGGTGTAAAATCGATATAAAATTGATTTTAATCTGATGAGCAGAACATTTATTTTGAATTTATTATTTATAATAAATTTAAGTGCAGGTCGGCCTTAAGGTTTTACACTCCCAACAGATGTGTCACACACCTCAATGATGGATATAAATACGGTCAACGTTGGAGAGCATTTCACTCACTCAACATCACACATCTTCTCCTCTGATTATCTACGAGCATCTGAGAAGCAGTTTCATCTCCCATGTGAGAAGAAGGACGAAATCTACTGCAGCAAAAGGACGAAATTTACCGCAGCAAATTTTTTGCAGTTAGGGTTTATGGGGAAGTTTGACCAGCGTTGACTTTGGTCAACACATGGTTCGTTTGAGCTGAAATTTTGTGGAGAGTTCGATTTTTGAAGGCCGTACTCATTGGCACAAAAATCGAGGTCAAAAGGTTGACTGAAGTTGGAGTTGCGTTGACTTTATTGTTGCTGCCCTGCGTTGACTTTTTTTGGATTGCATTGACTTTTTTGGGGTTGACTTTGAGTTGACTGGATAATTGATTTGAGGACTGTTGTGACACATTTTGGGTTGGCCGACCAAGAAGACTTTGCTAGTTGAAGCATCTTGCTGACCGTCGTAACGCACCAACACATTCTCCTGTTTCTGGTTTGTCTTCTATAGATCCACTGGTATGTTCTATTAACATTTTTACTTAACTGTTTATGTGATTGCTGTTATAAAAGTAAAGTTGCATCAAGCATAGAACATCTACAAAAATTTACATGGTATCGGAGCTGAGGTGAAGACAAGCCCTAACTTATAGCAATCACCAAAAGAGAAAAATGAGTTCCACAAGTTATGGCTTCAAGGAGGATGACAAGCTAACTGGAAGGGATGACTTCCATGCTTGGAAGATGATATTAGATCTCAAATTAGAAGACCATGATCTCATGGACTATGTACTGGGTAAAATACAAGAACCTCCATCCACTGCTACTGCTGCTGCTAAAACAAAGTATAAGAAGGGGGGGATCAAAGCAAAGCTAATGATCAGGGAATCCATACGTAAAATTCTGGTTGCCTACATATCTGAGCTAGGCACATCCAAAGAGATGTATGATAAGTTGATACAAATTTTCAAAGTAAACAATGTAAACTAGGTGTTATTCTTCAAGAATCAATTGAAGAATATGAAGAAAGGCATGGATGAATCTGTCCAAACATACTTTCTAAAACTGACCGAGATCAGGAACAATTTGCTGGCTATTGGGGAGACAATAGCTGATCTTGAGATGGTAGTCACCGCACTTGGAGGGCTCCCATATGAATGGAAAATATTCAACACTACCATTCTCAATAATAATAAAATTCCTAACTTTGACAAGCTACTGTCAAGATGCATGCAAGAAGAGACAAGAATGAAGGAATACGAAAATGACAGAAATGTTGCCTACACTACTCATTCTAGAAAGAAGAACTCTGGTGGTCCAAAGAACAAAGGAAGAGCAGGGGCCCAAGGAAAGAAGGGCAAGTGTTTCACTTGTCATAGGCCTGGTCACTATGCTAGAGAATGTCCTTTCAAGAAGGATTCTCCCGATAGTGATGACAACAACAACAACTGGAGGAATGGAAATCAAAGAAACAACAGGTCCAAAGGAAAGAGGAAGGCTCCCTCTGGCAGAAACAATCAACCTTTCAAAAGGTCTAGAAACTCCAGGTATGAGGAGTCAAATGTTGTTGATAAAATAAATGAATACATTCTTGTATCTGCCCTCTCTGCTGCATCCCCGCCCGACACTATGGATGTCTGGCTGATAGATAGTGGTGCCTCAAGACACATCACTGGGTTCAAGGAAGCACTCTCTGACATGGTTGAGAAGGATACTAATCTAGAAATTATCCTTGGAGATAATGCCACATATCCCGTGAAAGGGACAGGGACTGTGATCCTCCACTTGTCTCAAGGACAAGTCCTACATTTGCAGGATGTACTCTATGTACCAAAATTGAAGAAGAACCTTGTGTCTATATAAGCCATGGAAGACAAAGGCTTCAATGTGTGATCATTGATGGAAAGTGCGCATGTGGAAAAGAATCTCAAGGAAGCTATCGTGATTGGTTACAGAGTTAGAACACTCTATCGAGTTGAAGGAAGTCCACAGAGTGCTGACATGTGCTTGATACTATCAGGCAAAGGTGATGATGAGTCTGTATGGCCGCAGGAGTTTGGAGAGCTTCATTACAAGGCCTTTCCGCTGAAGCAAGGAGGAAGGTATTGACGAGAAGATGCAAATACAAGAGCTCATCCTTGAAGGTGTATATGAGTTGTGCCGAAGGAAAGCATACAAAGGGACCTTTCCCCTCGAGCGTCACAAATACATCTAATGTCTTGCAATTAGTACATTCTGATCTGTGTGGTATGCTGCCTGTGACATCCTTGAGAGGATGTTCTTATTATATGACGTTCATAGATGACTTCTCTCGCAAAACCTGGATATACTTCTTGAAGAAGAAGGATAGGGCTTTCATGTGGTTCCGTACCTTCAAAGCCTTGGTGGAAAATCTGACAGGGAAGAAGATCAAGATTTTGAGGACCGGCTTGATGGCAGCGAATGGCAGGTCCGCGCGGTTCAAGGACTTTTGCAGAGAAGCTAGCATTAAGAGGGAGACCACTATTGCCTATACTCCTGAGCAGAATGGCGTTGTTGAACAAAAGAACAGGACCGTTGTGGAAGCTGCCCGTGCCATGCTATGTGACCAGGGTCTACCGAAGTTTTTGTGGGGAGAAGCTGTGAATACTGCTATATACATTCAAAACCGATGCCTTCATTCCGCGCTGGACTCCAAAACTCCCGAAGAGGTTTTCACTGGTAAGAAACCTAATGTCTCACATTTTAGAATTTTTGGATGTCATTTGACACCTCATGTGCCAAAAGAAAAGAAAGTAATTTGGATGTGGGAAGAAAGAATGTTTGTGGAGCTCTGACGAAACCTCTAAGGCCTATAGAGTCTATGTACTTGGTCAAAGGGAAGTAGAGATATGCCATGATGTCACTTTTGACGAAGATGCTTCCCTGAAGAAAGTAGTAGATCTTCGGAGATCTAAGGAAAATCATGAAGCAAGGCCTAGAAATCAAGAAGAACCGCAGGATGAGACAATGCCTGATGTTGAAGGACCAATGGACCCAATCGATCCATCTCATTCACTGAGAAAGAGACCATCATGGCTCAGGGACACTCTCGAAGATGCCGAGGGACATGCTGCCTCGAGGGGGACATTCCGAGAAAGCAAGAAGCCGTGTAGATACCAAGGGTATTTGGCTGCCATGAGTACTATTGTACAATCTGAACCTGGATCTTTTGAGGAAGCCGTAAAGCATCAAGTCTGGAAGGATGCTATGCACGAAGAATATGAGTCCATAATGAAGAATGATGTCTGGGATGTGGTTCCAAGACCGAAGGACAAATCAGTTGTCACCGCGAAATGGCTCTACAAGATCAAGCATGGATATGATGGAAGTGCTGAAAAGTTCAAGGCAAGATTTGTTGCCCGTGGCTTCTCTCAAAAGGAAGGAATAGACTATGATGACATATTTGCACCTGTGGCACGATATACCACCATTCGATCAATCATAGCCCTTGCTGCTACGCAAGGATGGAGTCTTCATCGGATGGATGTCAAGACCGCTTTTCTGCATGGTGCAATAAAAGAAGAGGTGTATGTAGAACAACCTCTGGGATTTGAAGTTCAGGATCGAGACACTCATGTCTGCAGGTTGAAGAAAGCCCTCTATGGGTTAAAGCAAGCACCCAGAGCTTGGTACGAGAGGATGGATAGTTACTTGATGAAGCTGGGCTTCACTCAAAGTAATGCTGATCCGAACCTTTACTTCAAGGTTGTGCAGGGGAAGCCTCTCATTCTAGTGCTGTATGTGGACGACCTCTTCCTGACAGGTGCTGACCCTCTCATTCATCAATGTAAAAGGGAGCTCGCTGCTGAGTTGGAGATGAAGGACCTAGGACGTGCACTACTTCCCCTAGGCACAGGTACGGCGAGAACTGGAGAGATTTTCCTTTCTCCAAAATATATTGTAAAGCTTCTGGAAAGATTTGGAATGGTGGACTGTTAGTCCGTGTCGACACCGATGGAGCTCAAATTTAAGAAGTTGAGTGGCAGCGTTGTTGGGCCCATGCTAGAAAATCCTACTAATTATTGTCAACTTGTAGGGGCCCTGATGTTCTTAGTGAACACACGTCCGGACGTATGTTTTTCAGTGAATAGTTTGAGTCAACATATGGTTAAACCTCATCACATTCACTGGGTTGATGCCAAGAATATGTTGAGATATATTCGGAGCACGATAAACCATGCGCTGAGCGGCGAATGCCTTCTTGGGTATGTGACACTCGTGGATATGCGATGCGATTGGGCGCGTGTAGTGGGCTCAAAAAGAAACACATCGGGATCTTCGCTTCAATCTTGGTTACGCCGATTTCATGGATGGCTTAAAGGCAGTCGGTAACTTTGAGCCGCCGAGCCAAACTCATTGCGACAAGTATGGCACATTGTGAAACAATTTGGTTGCGAAAGCTCTTTAGTAGGTTGTTTGGAAATGTATGAATGCCTTTGTGATACACGTGATGGCAATTAGTATTCGTTGTGAGAATCTGTGTTCAGCCGTACAAGCATATTGATATCAGGTACCATTTCATCCGGGATATGGTACGGCGAGGTGCCGTAAGGCTCGATCATATAGGAACTGATGAGCAGGTCGCGGATATTCTCACTAAGCCCCTGGGGAAGGTCAAGTTCCTAACCTTCCGTGAGAGACTTGGTATCGTGGAACGACCCTATGATGTGGGTCCTATTGGACGATGAGCTCGAGGAGCTCTGGGGGGCTTTGGGGACAGCTTCTCGGAGCTATGAGCAACCACAAGGCTAGGCTTGCCAAACCTTGTTGGTGTGCTTGGACCCCACCGTTGTGATTGTTGAGTTGGTTCACCTCTCATTATCTGTGCCCCGTATGCATCCTACCCATTGAGTTCGGGGCTCATGGGAAGTACCTCTCATTTGGCCAATGAGATGGGAAAAGCTAGAGACCAGTAGCAAAGACTGATGGACGCATCAGAGATTGCCGTACTCTCTATCTAGGATGGCACGGTCCAACCACTTGATCTGGGATCAAGTCTAGTGAAGTCTCGGACCTGCGACCTCGGGCAGGTCGGATAGACCAACCGGGTTGGTTGGAGACTCTTTGTGAGTCGCGATGAGGGTTCGGACCTCTGGGGGTGAATTTGTCGGCCCGAGGGATCATGTCTTTGTAGTGACCCACTTTCACCTTTTGTTACGAAATAAAGAGGTCGACAAAGCAAGTTACGAGCGGAATTCGTGCACGATGTTTGATTGCCTTTGGTGGATAGGAGTTCTCCCTAGTTGAGAGGGAGTGTTAAATTTGGACAACTTGCGGTCAAACTCCATGTTGTGATGCTCGGATGAAGATACCAATATTTTTATTGGGTTCCTCTTTCGGAGAGGTGTAAGATCGATCTAAAATTGATCTTAATCTGATGAGCAGAACATTTATTTTGAATTTATTTTTAATAATTTCAAATATGTGCAGGTCGGCCATAAGGTTTTACACCCCCAGCAGATGTGTCACACACCTCAGTGATGGATATAAATACAGTCAACGTTGGAGAGTTTTTCACTCATCTCATCCACACACTTCTCATTATCTACAAGCATTTGAGAAGCAGTTTCATCTCCCATGTGAGAAGCAGGACGAAATCTACGCATGGCAAAGGGCCAGAGTTACATGACGAATTTTTTTTGCGATTAGGGTTTTTTGGGGAAGTTTGACCGATTATTGACTTTGGTCAACTTGTAGTCCCGTTGATTAAATTTGTGGAAATTCGATTTTTAGGGTTGTACTCCTTGCTTTAAAAAATTGAGGTCAAAATTTGACAGTTGGAGAGTTTGTGTTGACTTTATTATTTGTTGCCATTGTTGACTTTTTAAGTTGCATTGACTTTTAAGGTTGACTTTGAGTTAATTTGGATAATTGATTTGAGGATTGTTGTGACACATTTTGGGTTGGCCGACCAAAGAGGCACAGTTGAGCATCCTGTACATGTGCTATGTACCCAACACATTCTCCTGTTTCTGGTTTGTCTTCTATAGATCCACTGTATGTTCTATCAGCATTTTTACTTAACTGTTTATGTGATTGCTGTTATAAAAGTAAAGTTGCATCAAGCATAGAACATCTACAAAAATTTACAGGAAAGCTTTCTGTATGTGTCATTCATATTTATCACTATTTCCATGCTAAGTCACCTGACACGGGGACACGGGACACGAAAATTCGAGTGTCCGACACGGGCACGTTGATCCCCTGGAACATGAAACATTAGGACACATTATATATATATATTTTAAAAATTAGATATTTCTTACACAAATTCTCATTCATGATACAAATTCAGACATAGATCTAGATTCTACATTGTAAATTTAAAATTTGTAAGTTTTACAAAGTAACATTATGCATACAAATACAATTGTGACAGATTCATCAAATGATCCAATAGGAGAAAGAGGAGAAACTTCAAACTGCAGTTTCCTCATTAAGTTATCAAAATCGAAATGTGTTACATAGGTAGTAGCAATGCCAATGGAAAATAGAAATAGAAAATACAAAACAACTACAAGCCTCAAGGAAGTAGGTAGCTCATGAGTCATCAGTCATCATCATCAAAATCAGCATCACTGTCATCATCATGGTCACCACTGCTTTCCTCTGCTGCATCCTCCTCCTCTGTATCCAATGTCATCTCTGCATCTGCTGGTGTGGAGGATGACTTCTCAATAGTATCACCATCATCAAAAGTGATAGGCTCTAGCACTGTCTCATTAAGATCCAAGTTGGCCAATGCCAACTCAACATTGCTGTCCAAACCCATATCATCAGGAAAGACATCCCACATATTTGTCTTTCCCTTCAACCACTCATCCCTCTGCCTGTAAATAAGACAAAGGTTGGTGTGCACATACACCATTGTCTCTGCCCTGGACTGCTCAAGCTTGCTCTTTTTGACAATATACAAATTCCCATATGTGCTTCAATTCCTCTTGCAACAAGAGGGTGAAGTCACCTGAGAGAGTAGCCTCATGGCTAACTGCTATAGAGGAGGGCTTGTTGTCCCATGAGTTGCCCACCAAGAATAGGGCTTCTTAGCCCCCTTCTTAGTGTCTCTAATCACATCATATCCTACAAATTGACCAAGGCCAATGGAAAACTCTGCAAAGGCATCCTCCACCTCATCAAGGTATGCTCTATCTTGAAAAATTTGCCTCAATGCATCCTTCCTCCCCTGTGAAATTTCACCATCCATGTGACGAGGGAATTTGCGGGAAGGTCCACCATTCAGCCACTCATGGCTGTAGTATTTTGGGTTCAATGAGTGAGCCAAACAATGCAAAGATGTGCAATTCTTGTCCCATCTCCTGACACAAAATAATGAGGGAGAAATGAGCCAAAAGTGGTCTTTATGGGCCGTGCGGCACGGTTTTCCAGGGGATTCATGTCCTGAAATTGGGACACGATGGGACATGACCAGGGGACATATGTCCCATCGAATCCCACAAGTTGGACACGATAGGGCACGATCGGAGGACACATGTCCCATTGAATTGTGTCTGATTCTTGGGATTCGGGACACGACTGGGGTATTGAGTGAATCCGGTTTCTTAGTTTCCATGGTATATTATTTGTTAGCATGTCCAAATCTCCTCACTGAAATGTTTACTTAGTCATTGCTAGGGTCTGTGGATATTGAACAGATATTTCAGAGTATCGCAGTTAAAAAATTCAACATCAGGGTCAATAATTAGATAGTGCCTCTCTTAAAAATTGACAGTTCGGTTGTGTACAGCAACTGTTGGCTTTATCTATAATCAAATTTATATTATTAAAGGATAACCTATAATTTTGATATTCAAGGTATGCTATTTTTATACGTTTGTAGAATTTGGTAGGCATATCTTGTGTTAGAAGTTCCCAATTCAGGACATGCTGAAATCATTGAGCCTCCTGGTGTCTAGTTATTTGGTAAGTTGACAAAACGTGTTGAATCTTGGGATAATCTCTTCCATAATTTGTATGCCAGCTTGTATGCTAAGGAGGTATCAGCTAGATGGCACTTCAGTAATTTTGTGACGTGTCCTTCTCTACACATAAACCGATGAGGTGTCAAGTTTTAAATCCAAGCATGAAACTTCCCAACAAAACGTACTGGACCCTACTTGCATATCCACACATTGCACACAGATTGTTTCATTTCCTTTTGAAGACCTGAAGTAGCAGAACCACGATTCAACATATTGTCTGGTGCAATGATTGCACTTTAGCACTGATCATCCTAGCTCTATACAAACTATTTGAATCATGGATAATTTCATAGAAGGAACGTGAATGCCATGTATAAAAATACTTAACAGTAAATATGCTCACGCCTGAATAAAATCAATGCTATGCTTGATAGTAACTAATGGTCTTATACAAATAATAGTAATTTTCATGCCTTTTTTCTCCTCACAAGAAGGTTCAATGATATATGCTCTTCGCTGCAGACAGAGAGTGAAAGGATTCCAGAATACAGTGCAATTGCATGGACTACAGATCCGGCTAGGAGGATTTTGTGGATATCATTTAGGTTTCAGTGCAGCTATTAAGTACACAATCACTTGAAGTGAGAATACAATAATAAAGAAAAATATGTACCATTCTAAGCCTAACTCTATTGTCCCATTTTCTGAATATGGCAAAGGTATGTTGGATTATTAAATAACCTGCTTAGGTCCATGATAATCCAGGATCTATTAAGCAATGAGAGGGGATTGAAAAGAAATTGAATAGTAAATAGATAATGGTTAAGAGGGATCTAGGCTGGTTTATTTTATGCTTCATCTTTTCTTTAATATATATTTTTTTATTTTTTATTATTATTGTGGTTGCCTTTTTTTTCACTTTTACATACCAATGTCGATTTTTCATTTATTTTTTATTTATTTTTAAACAAGAACGGGTGTAGTTTGTATAAAAATAAGCTGCAGCCAAACTGGTCAGCAAGATAATACAAAATTGAGAGCTGATCTTAGTCCAATAAACATCTATTCTATCTTGCATATGGATTCCAGGCTGTAAAGCTCTGTGGTTTTACTTCCAAATCTGTTAAAATGATTATTACTAGAGTAAATTCTGTAAATTTACGTAACATTGGCAACCATAAACTTTGTTAAACACATGCATGCTTATAGCATTGTCACAGGCCTAGTTTGAAGGTTGAGATGTCTGCTTGACCAAGTCCATTTCCTCTATCAATTGATGCACTGATTCCTCTTTCTTGAATCCCACAGGGATTGAACCCACAGAAATATTCAGATCAGGAGCTGTAGATACAGAGCCTTTGCTGAGATTAGTGACCTTGGATAGAAGCATAACACATTCTCCCTCTAATGCCCAAATTGTCTCTTCTGCTGTGCCAAAGTTTCTATAGTAATTGCATTTTGAGAAGCCTGTTGGTTTTCCAAGTCATGAACTTCGGAAGGGACAGAAAAAATGGAAGTTTTGTTCCCATTCGTAATATCCTCATGTTATCAGAGAACCCTCTGTGGATCCTGAATGTCTCTTTGACAAGTGGGTGCTGACCATTATCATCCATTTCCAAGATCACCAGGAGCCTGTCAACCAGCGTCTGTGCCTAGCCTTGGAATTCTGCCCAAAAACATGTGATTGCTGATAACTCAAAACACGAGTGGAAACAGGGCTCTATTGAATGTCTCATCTCTCCTCCCTTTGAAGCCATCACTATTGGCTAGACGAAATTGATTGCCATGCATTGAGATTGTTGAATATAAACCTAAGGGATAGCAAAAAAGCTCACCACCCGATTTTGTTTTAAAATCCCTTCTTCCAACTGTTGGAATATTGTCACTGATGGCAAAGGCTTTGGCTACAAAGGAGCATCTGATCAGAAGAACAGAGGAAGTATCGGTCAAGAAGCAGAGACAAGCAGAGACAGAGAGGTAGCAGAAGCAGCAGATGAAGCAGAAAAATTAGAGACAAAGCAGTAGAATTGAATTAAGGGTTTAATACAGTGGTTTAATACAGTTTGCAAAGGAGATGATAAAAGGGAGAGCTGCTAGGAAGAGACAAGGGAATAGATTGAAGGACAAATTGAATATCTGGCCAAGATTTGTATATGGTAATGAAGAACTGACTTAGTTTGATATTTGCAATCGTGGAACTACTCAGAGGCTCTCGAGGCATTCAGTGTATCCATTGAAGAACTTAATGGTGGCAGAGATATGAAGTTTTTGATTGTACAGGTAGAGGTGGAACTGTGACAGGATAGAACTCCGAAATGGAAGATTGATATGTTATATATACCATAGCAGAATTGAAGAATGACAATGTTTGTAAGGAAATCCTGCCAAAGATAGACTAGAGTTATAACGCAAACCCAGACTAACCCTTTGGAATCATGAACGGAACCTTGAGCGAAGGACGGAACCACGAAGGAGGAACAGTGAAGGCGGTTTATGGTTTTCATCGCACCGCTTTCAACGGGCAAGCGGTATTCAAGAGGTGGGGAGCGATTCCATAGAACGGGCGACACACGTCCCTGTACGATTTTACAAAACCGCTTTTCACTATGCGCCATCGCGCGTTATAGTTCGACCCAGGACGCCCAACGATATCATTGAGCGCCGTTGATCTGGGAAGGAGTCATCGGACGGTCATCATTTGTTGAAGGTGCGCGAAGATTAACATAGGTACGGCGGGCCATCACACGTTAACGTTCGGCATCGGAGGTCGAGCGATATGCATATACGCCGTTGATCTGGAAGCTGGCTAATCTAACGGTGATCGGACGCTGGACTTGCGCGAAATTTACTTATGGTACCGTGCGCGTATTTGATTGGCTATTGACTATATTTGTGGGCCCGGGGTCAAAGGTTTATCATATTATTTGAAAGCGTTAAAATGCGAAAGGTTAACCTTAATCCTAAAGTTAAGTTCTAAAGTATTAAATTAATTATTTAATTACCAAGATTAATGGAACAGTGAGAGTTATGGAGACCCCGCTGGATTATCTATTTTGACCCCGTCCACGAATACCATTAGCAATTGAATGGTTTTGACCCAAGGTTTTAATAAAGGCGAAAACCATATAAGGTGATGAGAATCATGAAGAATGGTGTGCATGCGAAAGGGTTGGTAATAAATGAATCTCTTTCAGAGATATCTGTATGAATAAACTCTGATATATCTGAGTCTATGGTGCACCTGTGAATATGATCTCTAGATCAGATGATGATTAATTCCTGGTTTAATTGACTGATGAAATCATGAAGAACGTATGCATGAATAAGGGTTGTGAATGAATACTTCACTCTGAAGTATATCTGTATGGAATGGGTAACAGATTGCTGAGAGATCTAAATTAAGAATGCACCTCTGAAGAAAATGAATAAATCTGGTGGTCTGCAAAGTATGTAGTGTGGAAGTGGATGAAACGTGGACTACAGTAGTATTGAGGATCGAAGTCTTCAGTGAGGGGGTTGAAGCTCCCTTCCAGTGGTAACTGGTAAACGAGAGCAGGGGGTTGTAGCTCCCTTCCAGGAGAGGCTGGTAAACGAGAGAAGGTTGTAGCCTTCTGCAGGTGGGTACCTGCATGCTGGTATAAGTCTGCACCAGCATAAAATTGTAGAAGTTTTCTCTATAATAAATATTGAAGACTGAGATTACAGCAGTGGTGGTTTTCTCCCGATTTGGGTTTCCACCTTAAATCCTGGTGTTCATATGTGTTGTTTATGTTTGATGGTTTGTTCTGTTATTTCCGTTCATGCTTAATGCTTATCTGATGCAATGCTCTAAGTAAAGTCATAATAAGATATCTGGACATATATGTTGGATGCAGTACTGTAACATATGGTTTTAAGAGAAAGAAAAGAAAAATTGTTCAGCCCTAAATACTGATTCACCCCCCCTCTCAGTATTTTTCCCAACACCAACCTGGAGGTACCATTAGCATTTGTGTCAGCTTCCTTGTTAAGGGTCCTCAGGATGTGAAGAAATTGGATTTACTTGAACTTGTAGAGTTCTTCCTTGATTCTTGTGAATATTCTAGTGAGTTTGTTACATATGGAGATTTATTACTATTCATGAGTTGGATGATGGTAGATGAGTCTCGAAAGACATTTAGAGATCTCACATTTAAAGAGATTCTTAATTCCCTGAAGGAGGGCAGATGCCTCTATTTGGTTATTTGTAGCTGTGTTTACCCTATTTGTAGCTTAGTTCTCTATTCCTCCAGGATCATAAATGATCCTCCCTGCCCCCCTGCACACACCCACCACCCTTCGATTTATTTAGCTAGTCTATCAAAGAATAGTGAGTGCATTTGTTGCTAAGCTAGGGTTCAAACTCCTCCTCTGCCATTCTTATTTTCTAATGATGCTTATGAGGTATCCTAACGCTCTTTGAGTAAACATAAGGAGCCCCTCCCATGAGAATATTTGCTAACCATTCCCTTTCCTCCACTTCTAACATATGTATGATGGCCATTCAATCCTTTAGTTCTAACTGCCTCTACCATTAGCCCCCGAGCTTTGGTTGCGGTGCTTCTAGGATGTTCTCAATCTTAGTGGAAAATAGCTATGTTCCTTACAACTTACAAGCCAGATTTTCCAACGTAGATATTTTGGAAAAGATTTCCAGGCTCTAGTAAGAATTGGTTTGTTTATAAATGATCCTCTATATTTTTGATGCCACAAAGAAAACCTCTCTCTCCACCTGTCCAGAGCATTCCATCTATTAACAATTTCTTGGAAGGCAAACTGCCATACCTGTTTGGTGTAATTACACTCAAAGAATAAATGGTTTTGCTTTTCAAAGTTCAATCTATACGAGGCACACAGGAACAACCCATTTATCACCCTCTTGAGTATATTCTTTGCTGTCAGAAGTTTTCCATGAATAATATCACCCATCATAAGGCATTGACATTGGGGATATCGACACTTTATTAAACATGTTTCTATATGCTCAATTTAGGATGGTGTGCAAGAGCTAGGAGCTTTTCTTGATATCCTTGTCTCACTGTATAGCTAAAATTTCCCCAACCTCTGGAATCCATCTTTGTTAGAGCAGTTGGAGCACACCCCTTTAGACAAGCACATAGGGCAGCAACCAAATGGGACAAGTTATGAGGAGGCATGAGAAACGAACCTGTCTATTGATTGCCATCAAGAGACCATTCTAAGATGTTGAAAAATAATTCAATCCATAGTTTCTGATCCAATCTCAAAGAGGGTGAAGGTCAAGTGATCGATCAATGGGGGTTCCCATTATGATGTCACTCCAAATGTTAATTACTTACCATTGCTAAGGATCCAAGTATACTTGAACTAGATTAGAAGCACCACCACTCTAATTAGTTTCTATATATGGGAGCCTTTTTCATTCTTTGGGAGGTTGTTGACGCATCTTTTATGATTCCCAAATAGATATTTTTTGACAAGAGCTTGTTTCCACCATTATAGTTTACTTGTGATAAGCTGATAGAGAAATTTAGCCCCCATTGGCACATTCATTAGAGTTGGATCTTTGATTCTTGGTTTGCCATGTTTCGTTAGAGCCCTTACAGTGTTCTAGTTAACTAGGTGGAATTTATTCTCGCTGGTTTTGCCTCCTTGCCAAAGGAACTCATGAATTTATCTGGGAATTTGCTTTATGACCCCTACTGGAGCAAGCATAGAAGAACATTGATAAAGAGGGAGGGAAAAAAACACTAATTTGCTTAGCACCATTCTTCCTGTAGGATTCAACCATTGGGAGACCCGTTGTTGGAATGTGCCTTTGATTTTTCTTATGATGTTTTGCCAAATTGTGATTGTAGGATTTCCTAATGATAAAGGCTTACCTAAGTATTTGAAGAGGATCCACGATTCTAGGCATGGGAAGTTTAGAAATTTGGTTATGGAATGAAGTAGATGATTACTAATATTCCAATAGTGTACCCTACTCTTACCATTATTTGTTTTTCCCCCATAGGTATTTAGGTAATGACCTAAAATATATTGGAATCTCTATGCAATGATAGTTGAGGCCCTACCCATCAAAAGCATGTCATTGACAAATTGGGTGTTTCATACTCTTTCCCCCCTTGGCTATATTGGCTTGAAGGACCCCTTTCACCCTTTGATTTCCAACTTCCTGCTCAGAGAATTTTCCATAATGATGTGCGATAATGGGGAGAAGGGCAAGCCTTGTCTCCATCCCCTACTACTTTTAAGGAGGTTGGATGGCCTTCCATTAATCAAAGGAGCTATCCAAAGACCCTTGATGTAGGCTTGAACCCATTGCACAAAGGTGTCAGAAAATCTAGATTTAGATAGGATTCCTAAGACAGAGAAGTATCTTACTAGATTGAAAGCATTGGCCATATCAATTTAACGATCATACCATTTTCCTTGTTTTCTGGGTTTGAGTTGATTGCCTCGTGAACCATGATGATGTTGTTGACAATTTTCCTCCTTTGCATGAAGCCACCTTGATTGGTGGAAATAATTCTAGGAAGAATCTTCTTCACCCAATTAGCCATTATTGTAATCATATTCTCGTACGAAGGGTTTCATAAAGAGATTGGTCAAAATTGACATGTGCACCAAATCATGCTTGGTAATGGACCAACAGGCTTTGTAGAAGTGCTTAAGGAATTTTCCAGGCCCTGGGATTTTCCAAAGGCCAGTCCCCAAATAGCCTAAAGAATTTCACCTTCTCGGACAACTTTTTCAAGATCTTCATTGCTTGTTGTTGAGATTTTCTATAGGGTGTGTTCGAGCATGAGCCTTAAGGAATCTGCATTATTAGTGTCTTTTGTGTATAATGCTTCAAAATGGCTTTGGTTTGCAACTTCGATAACTTGGAAATCCTTCAAGGATGTCCCATCATCCAAACTAATTTCATTGAATTGTTTCTTTGAGCCTCGACTTAACTTTATAATGGAAAAACATGTCTTCTTATCCCTAGATTGGAGCCATAAGCTTTTGAATTTGATACTCCACATTTCTTCTTCCAATTTGTTTTCCCTTATGGATCTTGCTATAAAGTGTTTTTTTTTGTCATTTTATAACTACTTTGTGACCTCTGAATTTTCCATTTGCATTTGAATATTCTCTAGTTAAACTTGGAGGTGGACTCTCTCTTTGTCCCACTGTTTGTACCACTGTTTGTATTCCAATACTTTGCCCATTCCTTAAGGGCCAATTTGACTTCTCTTAGTTTTTCTTCCCATATGAAGGAGAGTGACCTAGAAATGGATGCTTCCACACTCCAAAGATGATCTCCATAGCTTTAGGGTCTTGAAGCCATAAGGGAGAAAATTAGAATGTAAGAGGTTTGAAATTTTGGGAATGACAAAAGTCTAAAGTGATTGGCTTATGAACTGAAATCATTGAAGGAATAATGCATGGGGAGATGTTGAAATTATTAAAAAGTAGATCACTATGGACTAGAAAGTCATCTAACATTGTTGCAATATGACTTGGATCTATTCTTTTGTTGGTCCAAGTTCTTCTTGCTGATTTGATATCCACCAAATCCCAATCTGTTATTAAACCCTCCATTTGCTTTTGGAAGGGATATTTGAAAATGCTCCTTCCTCTTGTTTCTTTGCTATTTAATGCTAGATTGAAGTCACCTGCTACTATATTGTTATTGGAAATCTTAGAGTCCGTTAATGCCTACAAGGACTGTCAACATTCTTCTTTTTCTTTGTAAGATAGAGGCATATTGGCATTAAATATAGTAAGATTTGTACCTGAGTGAATATGTTACAATCTTGTATTGATCCAGTGGTGAGTTTGTTGAAGTATTCTAAGGAAAAATTGGGAGATATCCCATAGTGTTCATATGCCCCTTAAAGCACCCCTTGAACTTACTACTGCTCCATCGCATCAGTTTCACTAAAGATGATCAATTTGAAGCATCTCAGGTGCTTCAAGCTTTGCCTCCTAGATGAGGATGATAAATATCTTTTTATATTGGATTAGATTTTGCATGGCTAATTCCTTAACCTTGCTACTTAGGCCTCGATAGTTCTAGGAGACAATATTCATTACGTAATGGATGAGGATTTGGTCCCCTATCCTTACATAGGGGCATGAGTTCTGGTATTCTTTTGCATAGTGTGCATTGTCCTTGCTCCAATTGATTTCTCTATGGTGGATCAAAGTTTGAGAAGCTTCACCTTGTTAGCAACTTCTTCTCCTTTTATGGTTGGATTTCGACCAACTTTTTAAGGTTGTCCCTCCTCTTTTGCCTCCTTGTTGTACTCTTCTAGTTGCTTCTATGTCTTTGTTCTAGTAAGTATTCTTGAAGACAGTGGATTTGTTTAGTATAGGGTCAATTTCCTCTTTACCAATTTGAAAGCAAATCATCCCTAAGAGGAGTAGATTGAGAATCCAAGAATGTGGAATCTAGGAGGAAAGATAGGGGAAGGTTATCTGGCCAAGGATGCTACCACTTAAACAAAATACAGAGGGTCGCTTTGAGAAATGAAATCAAAATGATTGGCTACTAGAGCAGATTTGGTTACTTCAGGTTTGGATCATTGAGAGGGTGGATATGTTCCAAGAGGAGGTGCTAAAGTTGCTAATTTTGATGTTGTTGACATTACATTTTGAGAGAATCTTGATTGATTTAGGCCAGATGGTACTAATTGAGAAGAAGAGGGAGTCATATAAGGGGCATTTGAGTTAATTTGTTGCTTTGAACTCAATTTTTTCCTTGACTACTTGCCATTCTTCTTCTTTATTAGGAGAAATTTATTCTTGTTGTAGATTTTTCTTGCACTTTTTTGAAATTCTTGTATTTGCTGCAGGTTTTGTACTTAAATGGAAAATTTTCATAGTCTAGCTTCTGATAATGTCTCTAGTTGTAAGTGAGGAGGATGGACTTTGGCATTCCTTTCTTTAATCCACTTTGTCATAGATCCGTGCTCATGCAAACATTCCTCTTTTGGTTTAGCTTTATCATTTTATTTCCCAAGTGTGTTTCCTATGTTTTGTAATGAATATTCATTCTTGTGGTAACTCAAGCATAGGTAAAACTAGGGAAAAGGCACTATACAGTTAAAGTTGCTTGTAGATCAACATTTATGAAGTCTTGATTAGCCATCCTATAGCTTGGTGTTGCTAATTGACTTCTCAGAGCTCGCAATTAGGATTTTAGTGTTTTCATGATGAGTGTCAGACATGAACTTTGTTTGGGTAATCAAGCACTCTATGCATTCAAGTGTTACATGTGTTTTGCCATGTTGATGAGTATCCACTTTGTAAAGGGGTTCATGCAAATAGAGAAAATGAAACTGAAAGAAAATCTTAGGTCTTTAGTGATGCTTAAGTCGACAATGAGTGTGCAGGGAAATGAGGAGATATGGCAATTAATAGTTTTTTGCTAGTTTCAAAGCATCTTGATTACAATGTTCCTTACGAGGCAAGGAATAATAAGGAATATTTAGTCCATGTAAAAGATTACAACATCTGGGGATATGCTTCAATGAGTCATGATGTCTCCTCATCCATTAGTTTTAGGTTCAATTGTTAACATAGTGCTTTGTATTATAACAAAAGGTATCACAGGTATAGAGCACTATGTTTTATCTTGTTATAGCTATGTAAGTAGATGGACTAGAAACAACAACACTTGGTGCATTCATCATCATCAACACTTCTCAATGATAGTCACATGCAACATTTCTCTTCCATCCTCCATTCATTTGGTTGAATTTAATGATCAAGATTCAAATGAATGAACAAATTTATAAAACCAGCCATCATTGCCATTCTTCTTCATTTAGTTCTTTTGTTTTCCTTCCTCAATAAATTTCACTTCTGGGATTAGTTGATTAATTGCAAAGATTGATTGATGTGATGGTGTTAGCAAACATGTTGAGAATGAATTAGCAATTCCATTGTATTTTAGTTGGTTTTCACCTTACAGATCCTAGTTCATGTCTTGAAAATGGAACTGAGGTTAGTAAGTTTGCCTTGTCATTGAGGATGGAATTTATTTAATTGGTGGACGAACATTATTAATTTTAGACCATTACCTTGTATGAGAATTAAAATTGTTTTTGCTCCCAAAATGGTTAATGTTTGACGTGTGGCAACTCTAAAGCATTTCAGAAGTATGGAATTCCATTAAATCCCATGCGTTTTTACACCCAAAATGAATGACACTTGTTGAATGGTTTCTGCATAGGGACATGTTGATGGTGGACGGTTGAAACTCGACACTATCACTTATATTTGTAAAGCTTGTGGTCGTAGAGTTGATTCAAGTGGAGCTTTTGAAAGCAGAGAGCTCCATAAAGCTAGATGTTGATAGGGTAAATGCGAAGAGGGGAATGTGGAGTGTAGCTAGCACATATTTTCGTGATTTTGTATGATGGGACTCCACCATATCTAGCTAGGTAGCCTTTTTTTATTTCGATCAGTGCCCAATCAAGCCTATTTCAATATCGTAAACGTGCTTCCCATTCGAATTGAAGGACAGTAGTATCGTGTGAATATAATCCTTTCTTGGCCAAAGAGATGTACAATGATTCCATAATTAGCATAACTATGTTGATAAAAATGAAATGGGTGACAAAGAAGTTCTTTGGAAACCGTAGCTTGTGATGACCATTGTTATGGTAAATGGAGAAGACAAGCCTCTTGGCTGGTAAGATTTCTTTTGGTATCTTATTGCTAGTTACATATTCCACCATAAATTTTGGGGTGGCAAGTGCGGGTTGGAGGGGTGGCAACAAGGTGTGTGTGTTGGGGGGGTGGGGGTTCTCATTGACCTCAGTGTAACAATCAGACTCCCAAAGCTAATCATAGTTGGTGACTCCAAAAACACAAACCAACATCTAATTGAGGGCTTCTCCTCACAAGATTCCATTCGTAGTTATATATTTAGCAAAGTTCCAGAAGGGTTGCCGTCCATGCCCATTGTGGAATATTATCATGTGCTTCCTATGAACAATTCCCATGTAGATCATTTCAAGAATGATGCCATTAAAAGGAGGAAAGGGGATATTTTAAATTAACGCCACCCTCTATAATCAACTGGTTTTGAAATGTCACTCGCATCAACTCATTTGAAGTCATGTTACAAGTGGGTGGATTATATGTGGCTCATATCCAAGGATCGACACGGGGCGTTCCCAATCTCATGGAATTTACATTGAAGCTCTAGGATGTTGATGGGATTTGGGGTGAGGTGAAGTACGTGCAATAGGGTGATCATTTTGCAATGAGAGCTCTAAGCTTGGATCCGACAATTTGGATGTAATATCATTGTTGGTTGAGTACTCCGCAACAGCCGAGATTGCCTTGTCTTCTTCTCCTCTTCTTTGCACAACCCTTCTCTTGGAGTGCTTCGTCTACTCAATTTGCGCACTTCCCTCTGTGTTTAGGTGTCTCTTGCTCCTTGTCTCAAGCCCTTTGTGGATTTTTTGAAATGCAGGGGGCTCTCAATTCCTTTGAGGAACAAATATAAGAATTGAAAGACACGGTGCTGCGCCTCCAGGTTCAAATTGACAATTATCTACTTTGGTTATGGTCACTCTGGACATTCTGATTCACTAGCACTAGCTCCTTCACTGAGTGGAATTTGAGAACAACCACCTGTGCCACCAATTGGACTCAATCACATTCGAAGGTTTGATGGCATCTTGAAAATCAATGGTTAATTCTATAATTGGGTCCTCAATTCCCCCTTGTCCCTTCCTTCCTGACTGGAATGTGCAGGCTCCCGCAACAGAATAGGCAAAATCTTCTAAATCCAATGTAGATAATTTCCTAGGTTGAATTGTATGTGCGCTATTAAGTATCTTTATTGGGTGTATACTGCTAAGTACAATAAAGAATCCCCGCAGGTTCTCATCGACGTTCTGAAAAACACTGATATAGACTTACATGCCTTGACTTTTTGGCAATTGATATGTTATCTTCTTTTTGATGTAACTTAGCTGTGATTGCTTGATATAAATTCTCTAGTTCTTGTTAAAATTAAATAAATTCCAGCATAAATTTCATAGAAGAAAACAATGATGGCAATACCACCATAGCATTGATTACTTGGTTGACTTCTATTACCCACCAATATGTGGGGTAATTATAGATGTATCAAACTGCACATGTTTGACAATGAGTATGGTGCAAGGAAAGAAGGTACTACTGCACACTCAGAAGAAGAGATCCAAACATGTATCAAACCGAGCATATAATTTCAATTGTATAATGGCAACAATATATTTTGTGCTGGGTATTATGATCTCCAAAGAAACAAGTTGCTTGACAAGTGCACCCTAGGCATTGAGGATAGGTATATCAGGTGAGATAAGTGTTTAGAATTTGGCCCATTTATGGCTGATCAAGCCCTGGAAATTCAAAATCTTGTACCTTAGAAAACATACGCCACGAGACAGTCCACTGGGAGAATTATTACATGTCATTTTAGAGTTCTAGGAAAACTCGAAGTCAAAAATATGGTCCATGATATCCCATAGAAAACTATTACAAAATGCCCAAGGAAGGATCCTGCTTGTTTTATGTGGTTATACTGATGAAATGAGGAGCATTCACCGACCATTAAAAGAATGCACCATGCTTGTTGTCTGCAATCAGATGCACTTGCGAAGGTGGATCAATTCAAGCTTGCTTCAAGACATTACATAGGAAATTACAGTGTTGCCAGCGATAATTACAGTTTTGTTGATGTTGCATCTATTGCAGGATATGTTTAGCCCAACGCACAATGATACCATTCCAGTGAGGTGTGATAGCAATAAAGTGCGATTTGCATCTGAGAGGATCATAAAGTGCATCTGTGTAATGCATGTGGCCTAAGGCTTAAATAGAGTTCCAGTGAGACTTGGGAGGCTGCTCCACTGGATTGTGAAGGCTGTAATTACATTCATTTAAGTCTGAGGTACACTGCTACAGGGAGCCTGGCGCATTACAGGTTGACAAATGGATGGTGATGCGTGCATGTGCATGTCTGTATATCTCGGGCGCTAATTGCAAAGAGTCTGACCTACAGAGTGGACCTTTGAATTTGATCAGTCTTTGGATGAGCTGGCCTGTTTGAGGCCTACAACCGACCTGTTCGTTTTGAAGCAAACTTGTATCGTTATGTTATATGTTGTTTTGGCTGGTTTGGAAGGGTTGTTTTTAGGAATTTTGTGGCTGTACTTTGCTTGCATTATGACACCCTTTGATTGGTCCACATCTAAAAGTTGAGCTTGAAAACCATATGTCCACCTTGGAGAAAGTCTTGTGGTGTCGACTTACACCAGTGAAGAGGTAAATGGAATGTTACTTGGATGGTCAACCTACGATGGGAAGTTTTTGTTGAAGGAAGAAATTTGTTATTGATGTCAAAGGGTGTCTTGATGAAGATAAAAAACACATCGGCTGAAAGAGGACTCTAAGCCCTTTCCAATGAGTATTTGCTTGCCCTTTAACTCCTCTTTGTTAATGATAAATCAAATTTTAAAGGCTAAAAAAAGCCCTAAATTAGCCCCAAGTCGCCCCCCTTGCCAAGAGACAAGTCGCTTCATGAAAGGATTAATTTGTATAAATACAGGACGTGGTTCCTCATTTCAACCTTCCAACTTGACCAATCTAGGAGATAAGAAGAGGAACTAAGGGCTGAGAAGAGATAAAGGTTCATATCTCATGAACTTGTGGGCAAAGTGAAGAAGATATTTTGGAATTTGGTTGCTGGTTACAGTCTTGGGTTTTCTTGTTTACTTTGGGTTCTGGGCTATGGTTTATGATCAGATTTTAGAGCATATTTTTGGGCTAATTCTAGAACAAGACTCGCACTCCTTGTTGCACAAATTTAGGGCCTTCTTCAACCCATATCTCAGCCTCCTTGCAACCTTCAGTTTTGGCCCCTCTTTTAGACCTTTGGCTCTGTGAAAAACATCCCTGAGGCCTGCAAAATTCGGCCCTGAGGCCAGAATCTCGACCCCCCACTTGTATGCCCTATAACTCGGCCTTGTGGAACACAATTTGATCCCGCAACTAGGGCATTCTTGCAGCAGACCTCGACCCTCCTTGAGAATAGACCTCAACCTCATTTGGATCAGAACCTCAACCTTACCTTGAGAACAAACTTCAGCCTTATCTTGAGCAGACTTCGGCCTTATCTTGAGCAAACTTCGACCCTCCTTAGAGCAAACCTTGTCCCTCTTTGGAAGCAGACATTGGCCTTCTTTGAAAGCAGAATTTGGATCCTTTTGAAGCAGGCATTTGAGCTAACTTTGACCTCTTGTTGAGGACATCCTTGGAGCATTATTAAAGACACTGTTGATCACTCTGTGTCAACGACCCCATACTAGTACACCCCCATTTTTTCAAATGAGATTTATCATGTTCGAGGTGTTCACACCATTCAGACTCCATCATCAGTCGACAATTTTATAAACGATGTAAACCCATTCTGCATGTTTATGATGTAAATGATCTAATTAAGACCATCATGTAACAACCTAGGTAAGCCTAGTATTTTGGTGACGATTTCTATCCTAGGAGGTTTTTTGTCTCACTGATTCATTTGTGTTTATCGACACAAGTGATCGGTAGAGTTTTCCCCTCCAGCCTCACCCCAAAGCTAGGGTGGATTTTGTCGTCAATATACTAAGTGAGTCTTAGTGTTTTCTATCGAGTTTTTGTAAAAGTAGTTTGAGAATAATCCGAGCTAATTGGCTAGATTATTTTATTACAAGCTACTTGGTCTACTAGATCATGTTTTGAGTCGCAGAATTGAGTAACTATTTGAGGGTCTATCACGAATGGGTTTTCCCCCTTCATGTGTCAACATGTATTTATCTTATGTAAAGAGGGTTGGAAAAATAATTATTCCCCTCATGAGTCAATTAATTAAATTTTTAGGCAAAATTAAATTAAAAATCCTAAGCCAGAAATTTAATTAATTTTAGGTCCCATGCCAAGGGAATATTGAGAAATTTGAGAAATTTTGGACCTTTGGTCCTTGGTAGTTAAGTCAAAGTCAAAATTTTGAGGTAATTAACTCAAAAATATTATTTTTGAGTTAATTAAAAGGGAATTAAATGATAAATTCGATTTTCCTCAAAAATATATGATTTCGACGGATGAGATTAAAAGATGATTAATTCTTTTTCGACGGTCGAGATTACTTTGACAGAGATCAATCGAACTAGCCGTTGAAGGTTTTATCTTATAAATTAGAAGTCTTTGTCTGTCATTTGCATCCGATCTCTTGATCGTGTACTTGCTTTTGAAGCTCTCCTGTAATACTTTCTGGAATAATACAAACGAAGTCTTTGGGGTTTTACTCTGATGTTGGTGTTCTTCTTCAGCATTTTATGGTAAACTTGTTCTTTATATTCTGTTGGTGATTATTTCAACGAATTGTTGACTGATGGCTCTTGTAGAGTAATATATTGCACAAGTATCTTGCTTAGGTTACTGGATTTAGGGTAGGAATATTAATTGGATTGAGTTAGCAGCTATCTCTAACTCTTGAAAGTTTTATTTTTATCTTATTTCTCCATTAATTTAGTAGTTTAACTTTAAGTGTGCAGAAATCTTTTGGATTTAGGGAAGTCCTTGGTTGGACCAGCTGACTCCCAAGGAAATAAGACCTGAAGGGCCCTTCGGATCTAATTCCCTGGGCTTATCTTAAATTCTAATTTTTTTTGCAGGGTTTTTCTTGGGCTTGTGCCTAAATTAAAAGTTATCTTATTTTTATCAAATTTAAAGTTAGATCTGGCTAGTAAGAGCCTTAGATTTCCAGATCTCGGAGCGAAGTCAGACTTATGCTCCTCAGATCTGCAACTCTTGTGCATATAGATCTGTAAATATAATGTATAGATCTGTATTTTTTAGTTATTTAGAAATTTTTTAGTTTCTAATTTCTAAATCAGGATCGGGGTTTCAGTTTAGATTTTTGCATATCTGCTCGGTTATTTGGGTTTTCTTGTTTCTGGTTTGTGCAGGTGATTTTTTCGAGGGTTTTGAGAGAAATGTTTTAGATTTGAGACAGATCTAAGCCCTGGAGGGTAAGATCTGATCTCAAGATCAGGATTTTGCAGAAATATTCAAGTCAAATTTTAAATCTGAGTTTTTGTGTGAGTTTTACAGTCGTGCCAGTGTTTTCCTGGCTGCCCTCATTTATTGTTGCGTTTTTCTTGTATGTTGCCATCTCTTTCTTTTTGCTGCGTGAGCTTCCCATTTACGCTGTCTGCACCCTCTTCTACGCTGCCGTCATTTCATTGTTGTTGTACGTTCCCGGCATCCTTCACACATTCCTCCCTTTCTTCGCCTTCGTCCGCAGCTGCCTCAACGCTGTCTTTTCCTCTTGCTGCATGTTGTCATCTCCTGCTGCGTGCTCCCATTCTCCACGCTCCTGTCTGCAGCTCTCTCCCTCGTCTTTGTCCGCGTTTCCTCTTCCATTCCGCTGCATTTTTCTCCCTTCGTCGACAGCCCTGCAAGCTGCCTCGAAGCCACCCATTTCCTCTGCTCCTTGCTCTCCGTTCACGCTGCCTCCGCCCTTGCTCCATCGTTTTTTCCTTGCCTATGTCCTCCCATTGCTGCCCTTTCCCTTCGTTGTCTGCAGCTCCTCCCTCTACGCTGCCATCTCTCCTCGAGCTTCCCCATTAACCTGCATGCGTTCCTCCTATTTGACCGTGTCCCTTCAATCCCCTTCACGCTGTCCGCTGTCTTCTTATTTGTTTAGGTCGTCAGCTGCTTCAACTTGCATATGCTATCCCTAAACTAAAACGCTATCACATTAACATTACATTTAACCTTTAACATATATATATATATATATATATATATATATTTTTTTTTTTTTTAAGGCATAACTCACAATCGATTTTATATTTTTGTAATTTGACATTTAAGAATTTAAAAATTTAAAAAAAACTTCAGACTTTAATTTAATTTTATGACTTTAGATCTCGATTTTTTTATTTTTTATTTTTTATTTAGTTTAACTTTTGACCCTTGAATTTTTTTTTAAAATCTTAGAATTAACATGAGCTTTTTTTATTTGTATAATAATTTTAGATTTGTAACTTAATTTCATTAATTTTTTAAAATATTCAAAAACTTCAAAAAAATCTAATCCTAACTTTAAAAATTTAAAAAATCAAAGATTTGTCTATAATTTAATATTTGTCTATAGTTTGATTTTTTAATTCTTTTTGTATATAAAAAAACAATTTTTGGGACATTGGGGTTTTGATCTATTTTCCTTGTGAAGACATTCAATTGCGGAGAAATTTCTATAGTTAATAGATATTTAATTTTTTAAATCGTAAGTTTGACTATAGAGAAAATTTAAAATTTTATTGGATCTGCATTGTCTTAGAATATCATTTAATTCGCAAATTGTTGGACGCAGTGTTTACTTAGCATCGAGATCTTATGGTTTTCCTTGATGATTAATTATTAAGATTTAAATGCTAGTTGTTTTCTTATGCTTCAGCTGGGTTTGATGATCATTGGCATATGGGTTTTGGAACGTTATCTATCGATTGAAATTGTTTAATGTTTAATTAGCTCTTGTTTCATTTACTTGAATTTGGACACCTCTTGAATATTAATGTTGGAAAATTCTTTCAAGTAAGTATGATTGATATCTTATTATTGTGGATTTGCGACGAATGGTATATCTTTCAATTGAGTAATCTTTTGGCATCTTCATAGTTGGCACTCTCGCTTAAGTACTTAGTGGTTAGATTAGTTTATTTATAACCTAAGTGCTTTAGGCTTTTAGCATCACCTTTCATCTTCGAAGCTTTTTTATCTTGCCCCTTCAAATCATTTTCCTTACATTCCAAGTTAACATCGCATAGCAGCGATTTCTCATCAAGTACTTGGTTGTAATTTTCTTAGCAGGATAGTTGACTCCATAAGGCACTGGTATCAGTCTTTCAAATTCAATTAAATCCTTTAATCTTGCTAGATCTTTCGCAAGTATTTGGTCGTTTAACTGTTTCTCCCGAATTGGTTGGTTCCCAACTAGTTCTCCTTCAGTCCATTTCCATAGGGTCTACCCCCCTTAGTATGCTATAAGGAGACAACTTAAATGGAGAGATTGGGGATCAGGGTGACAGCCCCCAATTTGAGTCGTTGTCGCGGTGCCTAGACATTCTGTGCGACAACAGACACCCTTGGAGTACTATTGAAGATATCTTTGTAGAGTTGTTAAAGAATCTTAAAGTTGTGGAAATTTTTGAATCTATACACTTTATGCAGAAATTTTTACTGTTAATTTGGTTATGCTCCTCCTACTTTAAATAAGTTATTAACTGAATAAGCTTCAAGTTAAAATCGAAGCAACACACATAACAGATCTCCACCAATTCAGATCTAGAACAAGTTCATGCACACATAGACAAAGTGACACAATTATTTCTGGACAAATAGTCCCCAGAAAAACCCAATGTGGGAAAAATGGTCTTCTGGCTGCTGGAGGGTTTTATTATTAAGAATTTTTCTGAATACAACAAGCTTGGGTTTCAGATCTGGAAAACCCTTCAGAGAAATAATAGATCTACAACTCACTAGATGATCTAGGGCCAAAATAATGACTGATCCACACCCTCAAACAGGATTTATAGAACTTAGCCAAAATTAGGACCTAGAAACCCCAACGCTACCCTTGAAGCCTCTGCGTCCCTCAGCGCTGCTCCAGAAAGGGCTGCGTTACCCCAGACTGGGTGACGCAGTCCTTACGTTGCCCCTTACGGTCTCTGCGTAACCCCTAAGGGCTTCTTGCAGCAAATCACACTGTCCTTAAGGAACTGCGCAACAACTGCATAGCACAGTTGTTTCCCTTCCTGCTACTGCTCTCCTGCTTCTCTGCGTTGCCTCTCTGAGCTAATCTCTGCCTCTTGTTGATTCTAGACCCTGGGATCAAATCATCCCCTTGGCCTAAATTCCCCTCTTTGCAGCTGAAACACTTCTGAGAATTTTTAGCAAACTTGCCCTAGAATCTCAACTTAGCTTCAGTGCTCTGCCTATATGTGTCTTTACAAATGACCCCAAGCCTTTTCTTTATACTTTTCTCGTTGGGAAACCAACGGCCATGATCAGATCTTGAATCAATGGCTAAGATTAAAAGAAAGCTTGATCCGTGTGACTTAAGACAATTTCATCACATGTTTAATTAAATTCACTTTAATTATTTAAGTTCCCTAAGTTTTAACTTAGGAAATACATTAAAATAATTAATTAATTTAATATCTCTTAAACCAGATGAAATTTCCCAAATCAATTTTTGGGTCTTGTAGATCAAGTGTACTCTAGTCCTTACAAAATTTGGGAGCTAGAGCACAACTGATGCTACCCCAAATACACAAAATCTCAACAAAAGTTCCTTTGGAGCCTTTTGTTTTGAAGACTTTCTAGTGCTTCTTGTAATGACAATTTGAAGAGGACTTTGATGATAGTCTGAGCAAATTTTGAAGGCTTTCTAGAAAAGATCTTGGAGCTTGTGTAAAGCTTATTTGAGCTGACCTTGAAGCAGAATTGGAGCACCCTTTTAGACAGACTTGTAGTAGACCATCGAGAGCATATTTAAGTTGATCCTAAAGTCTTCATGATGCAACATTTGAAGCATGGTTCTTGAGCAGTCGTTGAAAAGGTTTTTGGACAGTTATTGAAGACGTTTGAAGCAGCTTGTAGCAAACTTAACCCTGAGTGGGAGAACTTGTTGAAGCTGATCTTGGAGACCCCTTGGAGACATCCTTGAAGCATTGTTGGAGCAGTCCTTGAAGCATTATTGGAGTTTTGTGTTGAGATTTTGGGGTAGCATCAGATGTGCTCTAGCTCCCAAATTTTGTGGAGGAGCTGGAGTACATGAGATCTCCAAGACCCATAAAGCGTTTAGAAGAATTCCATCAGGTTTAAGAGATATTTAATTAATTAATATTTTAATTATGGACCCTAAGTCTAACTTAGGAAAATTAAAGGATTAAAGTGAATTAAATTAAACATGTGATGAGAATGATTTAGGTGATGGGGATCAAACAACTTCTAATCTTAGCCGTCGATTAGAGATTAGATCACAGCCATTGGTTTCCCAACGAGAAAAGTATAAGAGAAGGGCGTGGGGTTAGTTGGAGAACACACATTGGCGGAGCACTAAAGCTAAGCTGAAATTCTAGGGCGTGGTTTGCTAAGAATTCCAGAAGCAGTTTACAGTGTGGCGAGGGGCAGTATTGGCAAGAGGATGGTTTGATCCTAGGCTAAGAGTACAACAACAACAGAGAGGCAACATACCAGAGCAGCGTAGAGGCAGCCAGGAGCTACGCAGTCCAGCAGAGGCCACACAGAGGCAGCAGGGGCCACGCAGGGTTGACGTAGGGGCAACGTAAGCCCTTCAGGGGTGACACATGCCCTTCCAGAGCAGCGCAGAGGTTGACGTAGGCTGGAAGGTTGACGCAGAGGACTGAAGAGCAGCTTTGGGGTTTTCGGTGGGCCAGAAAGGGCTCAAGTTTTGTAAATCCCGTTTGAGGGTGTGAATCAGCCATATTTTCTGTCTTTGAGGATAGAGGTATTGTTGCCGTATTATTTCTCTGTAGGGTGAACCAGTCTGGTGCCCAAAAATTGTTGTACTTAGATTTTGCATAATAATAAAACCATCCAGAGCTAGCTGTACCGGTTTTCCCGCATTGGGTTGTTTTGCAGACATTTGTCTGAAAAATCTATGTCACTTTGTCATATGAGCAGGCTATTCAGTAAATGATCTGTATGTGTAGGCCGTTGTATATATTTACTTTGATGTTTTCTGGATATTTAGATTGATAACTTGTGTATTTAATCAAGTAGGAGAAGTAAATCAAGCATTAATAGTAGGATTTCTTAGATTAAGAAATTTTCACATGGTATCAGAGCGATTGCAAATCAAGTTGGATCTCCAACAAATTGGCTGAAGAAATTTGTGCTGCAGAGAATCTAGAGAGGGCAGCGCAACACCAGAAGGACGCAAAGGCAACAAGAGCCAGGCAGGGGCTGACGTAGTCTCAACTGGGTGACGCAGAGACAATGCAGTGCCTTCCAGAGGGACGCAGGAGCAAGTTGTGCTGCGCAATCTTTGCGCTGAGCCAGTCTGCTCACGGAGAGGCCAGCCAGGGTGACACAATCCAGTTTCAAGTGCTGTGCAGAGTTGCCGTGGTTTGGAAGCGAGGCTTCAGATCTTTAGCAGTCGATGGTGGGGTGGAGATTCTACTGGTGCAGAATCGTGCCTAAGCTAAGTTGACAAAGAGCGGGAGGAGAACAACTGCTCAGTAGATTTCATTGCCAAAGAAATTTGAGGATCGATCATATGGTGATCGAAGAGAGCTGATTTGTTGTATTTGGAAAATTTCGAAGGGAGGAAATTAGTTGTCAGAGGGAGCAGAGGGTGCCTTTCTCACCAAGGACCCTAGATCCGAGTTTTTGTTGAGAGTAACAGCAGAAGCGGGGAGAGGAAGATCTGTTTCGACAGATTATTTCTGAGCAGATGGTGCCACACGGACTACGTGATTAGGATAGGTTGGACGACCTGTCCAACTTTGCTATCCGGAAGGCCAGAATCCTGGTAGTCCCGGAGGCATACGGTTTAAGGGAGCATGTAGAGAGCGTCTTGGCTACACCAATCGATGCTATTCTTTTGGCGAAGCATAATGAAGCAACGACACATGCCAAGCGCTTGATCGTGGACGGTGTTAAGGATCATGTGGTACCACACATAGTCGAGAAGAAGACGACTAATTAGATGTGGAAAGCTTTAACCACACTATATCAAGGGAAATCCGTCCAGAGGAAGATGCTTCTGGAGAACAAATGAGGTTATTTATGATGACCAAGGGAGAGGAAATCGATCCTTTCCTCTTCAGGTTGCAGGTGATTCGGGATTAGTTGACTGCCATGGGGGTCAAGGTGCATGATGATGTCATGGTGAGGACTGCTCTAAATGCAGTGACAGAGGATTGGGGAATGTTTGTCCAAAGCATCTTGGGCAGAGTGGACCTTACAAATTGGGATGATATGTGGGCTATCCTCCAACAAGTGGAAATCCGCTGAATGACCAAGAGACAAACCAGCACCGGATCAAGCAAGGTGAAGAAGGAGGAAGAGGAAGATGCAGTGCTGGCATCTAAGAAGCCACAAGGGAAAAAGAAGCATGATCTATGTAAGATCAAATGTTTCCAATGTGGTGAACTTAGACACTTCGCCAACAATTGTCCTCTAAGGAAGAAGGACAAGGAAGCTTCTAGTTCCAAGGCTGCGGTTGCTAAAGAAGACGATGGCGTAACCATGAGCACTCATGAACCACAGAGGTGGGGCGATATTGATTTGTAGATCAACTACAAAGTGGTGGCAGGATCCTTGAGTAGCCCAACTCTTGGATCACATCCGTGCTATGGGACCCTTAAGACAGTAGCAAGGAATGACTGGAGAAGTGGGTGCAAAGATCATAGATGAAGCAGATGTAGAGGCTGGGACGCTGTAGAGGGAGCAACGCAGTGCAGAGGGCAGCAACAGCGCAGAGAAGGCATGCTTACGTAGTGCAGTGGCTCCAGGAGGACAGTGCAAGGCCACAGCCTAAGGAGCTTCAGTGATGAGATGTAACCCAATTGACTTGTCTGTCATTGGGCAGGGGTCCTTCAGTTGCTTACTCTCCACAACTGAGTTGCAGTGCAACAGTTGGCAGCACTATGCAACAATTTGAGAGGGAGTTGCAGTACAGATGTAGCAGTGACGGTGCCAGAGTCATGGGCATCAGTACAGAGAGCAGCAACAACGCAGTGATGAAGGGCAGCAGGCCAAGCATCAGCGCAGAGACCGATGCCAGAGATCAGAGTAGTACTTCGTGGTGAAGTGTATTGCTAGAGCACTTTCCTCGCTAAGAGGGAGTGTTGAGATTTTTGGGTAGCATCGGACGTGCTTTAGCTTGCAAATTTTGTTCAGGAGCTGGAGTACATGAGATCTCCAAGACCCAGAAAGAGTTTAGAAGAATTCCATCAGGTTTAAGAGATTTTTAATTAATTAATCTTTTAATTAAGGACCCTAAGTCTTACTTAGGAAAATTAAAAGATTAAAGTGAATTAAATTAAACATGTGATGAGAATGACTAAAGTGATGTGGATCAAGCAACTTCTAATCTTAGTTGTCGATTAGAGATTAGATCACGGCTTTTGGTTTCCCAACGAGAAAAGTATAAGAGAAGGGCTTGGGGCAGTTGGAGAACACACACATTGGTGGAGCACTGAAGCTAACCTAAAATTCTAGGGCATGGTTTGCTAAGAATTTCAGAAGCAGTTTGCAGTGCGGCGAGGAGTAGTATTGGCAAGGGGATGGTTTGATCCCAGGCCAAGAGTACAACAACGACAGAGAGGCAGCATACCAGAGCAGCGCAAAGGCAGCGAGGAGCTACACAGTCCAGCAAAGGCCACGTAAGACTGACGCATGCCCAGTTAGGGCAGCGTAGGGGCAACGTAAGCCCTTCAGGGGTGACACAGGCCCTTCCAGAGCAGCGCAGAGGTTGACGCAAGCCAGGAAGGTTGAAACAGAGGGCTGAAGAGTAGCACTGGGGTTTTCGGTGGGGCAAAAAGGGCTCGAGTTCTGTAAATCCTGTTTGAGGGTGTGAATCGGCCATATTTTCTGTCTTCGAGGATAGAGGTATTGTTGCCGTATTATTTCTTTGTAGGGTGAACCAGTTTGGTGCCCATAAATTGTTGTACTTAGATTCTGCATAATAATAAAACCCTCCAAAGCTAGCTACACTGGTTTTCCCGCATTGGGTTTTTCCGGGGACATTTGTCTGAAAAATCTATGTCACTTTGTCATATGAGCGGGCTATTCAATAAATGATTTGTATGTGTAGGCTGTTATATGTATTTACTTCGATGTTTTTTGAATATTCAGATTAATAACTTGTGTATTTAATCAAGTAGGAGACGTAAATCAATAATTAACAGTAGGATTTCTTAGATTAAGAAATTTTCACATTTTGTTGAGACCTATTTCTAGACTTATTTGTTGAGACCTTTTGATGTCTTGAAACAATATTAAAGCCACCTTGAAGGATTGAAGTAAATTGAGAGGGTTGGAGCCCTAGAGGATTGGAGTCCTCATACAAGGTTGGAGCCTTGTAAGAAACCAGATTGGAGTCTGGATTGATTTTTGAGGATTGGAGTCCTCATAAGAGGTCGGAGCTTCGTTGAGACCAGGTTGGAGCCTAATTGTTTGTAAGAGGATTGGAGTCCTCACTATTTTTATTAATAAACTTATTTTTTTTATTCTACATCTTATGTTTTGGTTTAACTAGTGATCTTAACTGCCATAATATAATGATTGTAAAGAAATACCAATTCAACCCCTTGTCAGTATTTCCAACAATTGGTATTAGAGCCAGTACCTTCAAACACAACCTAATGGCTGGAAGGTAGATCCTACGAACACAATTGGAAAAGTGAAGAAGGAAAGGCTCCAAACCTTCTGAAGCTATCTCCTCCTCAGTCATGAAATTAGAAGTTACTCATGCTGGAAAATTTCCCTTATTTGATGAAACAAACTATGTATTATGGAGCTCCAGAATGCAATTTTTTTTATGGCTCTTGGCTGTGAAGTATAGTAATCAATTGTTACTGGGGACACAACTATAGATGAGTCAAAAGAATACAATACAAAAGTGATGGAAGCAATCTTAAGTGGTCTATTAGATTCTGTAAAAGACAAGGTGGGTCAATGTTCTTTAGCTAAAAGACTTTGGGAAAAACTACAAAAGCTCTATGAAGAATTTGGTTTTGTTCCTGCTAAATCAGAACTAGTGTGTGAAACAAGAGCACAAGGATGATCATGAATTAGAGGAAGTAGATGAAGGCACCAAAAACATGAAAGACAATGAAGCTGAAAAAGACATTGGAGGAAAGGCTGAAGCAAACCTTGAAGCAAAACTAATGGCTGCTCTAGTAGAAATAAATAGATTGAGAAATGAAAATAAAGAGCTTGAAGAAAATAATCAAGACCTTGATTGTACAAAGAAAGAAGTTGTTCTCTTAAGGCTCCAAGAAGAAGAAAGATCTAAGGAATTTAACAAGCTTGAAGCAAAATTGCATCAACAAGAAAGGAGATATGAAAAAGAATTCAACTCCCAAAAAGTTCAGCGAGAAGAAGCAAACACAGCAGAAGAAGTAATGAAGATACAAATGATGAAAGAAAAAGAAGAACGTGAGAAACTTGAAGAAGAGATTGTCTCTTTGAGAAATGAAGTTGACAAGCTACACAAGAGTCTTAAGAGCATACAAGCTACACAAGAGTCTTAAGAGCACACACGTATTAGATGACATCCTCAATTGCCAAATATCACCATTTAACAAATCAGGTCTTAGCTATACAGGTGAGACTTCATGCAAGGATGATGAAAGCCTTGAATCACCTAAAAGCAAAATCAAGGTAAACCTGAGAGCCATATCCTTCAGAGCTCTAGTCCCAGTGAAAGAAAGGTGAGTTTGGAAGAAAAAATTCATCAAGAAACTATGCAAATGATTTCAAGGGATTCATACACAATTCAAGCAACAGTAAGGATCAACAAAGATCTAAGGCTCCTCCAAGACAGAACAACTTCAAAAGATCGTCAAGAGAATGCTACTCATCCAACTATCTAAGAATATTTTCTAGCTATTGTTATTCATGCACTAATTTCAGTTATAAAGCTAGAGATTGTAGAGCATATTTCAAGAATGACTATAAGAGTTATCATCAAAACCCTAGAAATGAGCTCACAAGCAAACACCACAGAATCCCTAATGGCCATGGCAACAAAAATTATAGTTCAGTGACTTCATTATACAAGTTCAATATAGAATGCTATCAATGTCACAACCTTGGGCATATAGCACAGGACTATAGAAGTAGAATGAAGTGGGCTCTTAAGCAAATCACAAATCAAAAATTATTTGAAAAGCTCAACAAAGTTTGGAGAAGAAAACAAGAAGGATCAAAGTTAGAAAAACATAACTTGGTCTTGCAACTTCAAGGTTAAATGTTCCACGACAAAGACGACTGGGCTGTGCAAAGTTGCAAAAAGAACAAAAGAAGTCTAAGCCTAAGTCTGCCTAGAAATTTCCAACACTTTGGCTGAAATGCTAGGAAAGGGTAACTTTGGAAGCTCTTATAAGGCTATTATGGAAGATGGATTTGTTATTGTTGTCAAAATATTGAAGGATTTACATGATATTGGAAGGAAGGAGTTACTATCAAGGATTTTGGAAGAATGTGGCTTCTATATTTCCTTTGCATTTTTTTCAGCCTGAAAGTTCTATTTATTATATCACATAGCATAATATTTTTAACTGCTCCAAGGACTCCATCTAAGTATTACTTAACCTTAAGAAATTGCACTCTGTTCCACAAAGTTTTGCAGGTTCTGAAAAGAAGAAAACCAGAAGAAGTAATTTGCTGTTGATCAGGTTTATAGTGGCTCGCTCTATAAGAAGAAAATGATGGAAAGACGGGTTCAACTCCCTGAAGTTGAGTTGCTGAAGACTAAAATCCCTTTCCAGAGGAAAATACTATCTAATCTAAATGCTCAAGCACTAGATATGACAGTTAACTATATACTCTAATGTAATATTCCCAAATGGGAAAAGCAGGAATATAGTGCAAAATGTTGGAACAAAATTGCAGATCATTATTTATAAAGCAAGAGGCCAATATGGAGACCTTTCATATGTTATTACAGCAGCAAAATATGTGCAAGAAATGGGCCATAGATGCATAATAGGAAATACAAGCCTCCAATGAACAAAATCCCTCAATATGAGGTGCGGTAACTAGATAGAAAAGCTGAAAAACCCTTACAACGTTATTTTGTTGGCTCTGCAACAACAGTTGATTATACATCAGACCTAGAGCTGATATGTGCTTCAAAAGTTAGATCTATATCAGATCCATGCACTATAAAAGCTCCTCTAAAGAACCCCTCAAGGGTTTTCAACAAAACACCAGGTACAAGTTGTAGATCTGAGATCTAAGACTGCAAATCTACTGAAAAATACAGATACAGAAAGTGTGGTTGCCGTTGATCTGATATGATCAATAGAATAACCTCCTCCAATAGATCTTCAAAGTGAAAGGCAGATCCCCTTCACTAGAAAATCAACTCTCCAAATGGTGTGCTAAACCACCCTGCAACTCTTCCTACAGAAATAACACAGATCTGGAAATAAACTGTGCTATAGGGATCAAAATAAGGTTGGCCTGATGCCAAGATATGAAAATAAGCTCAATGCCCTTCAATACTGTCTTCCCAATAAAGTAGAAACCTCCTCCATTGAAAATGAGCAATGAAATGGCCTAGATCTAGAGATCTAGTCTCCACTTGCTGCAACTTGCAAAAACAACCAAACCCTTAACAGGATCTGCGCTGTAATTGAAAGCCTTAAGCTAGATAGTGGACAATGTAGTGCAAGACTCCTCCAAGAGATCCTCAATGGAAGAGGTGGGATTCCCGATCAGGAACACCCTGTGCTAAACAACACTCTATCTCAGCTAAACAGTAAGAGAAAGATATATGTCTAAACAAACTATATATTCAGAAATATCATATACATCAACAACCGTCATATGGCTGCCATCCTCTTCCTTAAATAGAATATGAGCTTGCAAACCCTAAGCCCCATCCAAAAAGATCACTACATTCACACAATGCATCTCCATCTAAAACTGCGCTGTCCCTCATTGATGGCCACTCCTCCATGACAACGTTGTTGATTTGGTCAAGGTTGACCCAGTCAAAGTGATCCAGCCCCTTTCACACCAAGGGTGCTTTAATTAAGCTGCCAAGATTTGTCTCTTTCACATTTGGCATTGATTTATTCATTATGAAGGAGAATTTTGGACCTCCTTTGCCCTCTTATTCTTTAAACAAAGCAATAAAACAAAATTGAATATTCCAATTAGCTCATGACTAATTGGGAATATTACAGTCCTCCCTTCCCAAATGTTGCTTGTCCTCAAGCAACTGACAAGGTGAGTGCTGCAACTCTTTCCTTCCTCCATTGGTGACACCAACATGTGGTAAGCTTCCCTCATAAGCTAAGTGTTCACCAATCCATCCCTCCATGAATTGCTCCTCCAAAGTTCTCATGAGATGCAAATAATTCATCCCATAAGGAGACAATAGTTCCAATGAAACAAACATGGTTTGTCCAATGTTCTCCTTGAAACATGTAGCATAGTGAACATGGAGAATCTCAATCCCATAGGGCACATACATACCTCCCATCCTCCCTCCATACATCCCCATAAAAAGTACAAGTACATCATCAATGAATGGGATCAAAATTAAATACATACAAACAGAAATTTGTGCATATGGAGGTGGGTCATAGTACCACATGTGGAACCAGCGCAGTAAATCTCCTGACTGCATCAAATCATGATGTGGTAAGTGGTTTCCCCACCACTTGTTGCCCAAGTCATCTCACCATGGCTGAAAGTGTGAGATATATTTGGTGCCTTTGGAGTGCACCCATCATGATACAAAATCATCTCCCTTTGTCCTCCAAGGGAGTGGCCATGTTCAGAATTTTTGTCGCCCAAAGTTGGCCATGAAGTTTATATGGCATAATGCTCCTCCTTGGAGCTATGGCCTGCATAAACATGGTAAATGAATGCATATCTTCATCAAATAAAACAATATTTACACGAGCATATTCTTCACCAAAATTCCTCCTTAAACAAATGGAGTGTTGCATAGATCTATCTCCTCTCCCAAAAGAAGAAATAGGTGGCTGAATTAACTCTTTCATAGAGTTATGTTGCTGTCTCAACTCCACATGGTTCATGCATCTTTGAAAATGCTGATATAGTTCTCCTTCAAAGCCCTTCCAAGTGTAGCTTCTCATGATGATGTTGTAGAATCTCATGGAATATGTGTGGCTGAAAAAGAACTCCTCATAAGCTCTTTGTAGTAACTTATCCTTGAGCTTGGAGGCTCTAGATAAGAAGATCCTACCATGATAATAGATGACTCCTTCTTGGATTGAATAGCCCTCATCATGTAGCTGGTCATCAAGTATCATGCATGTGTGAAGATCCTTGGAATAATCCACCAACAATTGGGATTTCCAATATGGATCAATCTCCCATAGTGACAGCGCCGATGATCTATCAAAAGGAATGTCTGTCATGTGGCTACTCTCCTCCTTGACATCTCCCATGTCAAAGGTACAAGTTGGAAGGTTGCTATTGCCTCCTTGCTGCTCTCCTTGCATATGCACATGCTCCAGTAAAGATTGAGGCTTTTGAAAGTTAGTCTTCGATGGGAGGCTATCATCTATCCAATACCTCCTTGGTTTAATCACAACATGCATGTGTGGCCACCATCTTCTATCATGTATGGAAGATTTCTCTCTAAGTGAGATCATCTTCTAAATCTCCATAGCCAAGGAATGGTCTCCTTGCCCCTTGATGGTGTCATCCTCCAATCTTGCAGAATTTCCTCTCAGCGCAGTATGAGATGAGTGGGTAATGGTGATAGTGAAAGAATATCTCCTTCCTCCTTGGGCTCACCCATGCCTTTTGGTGCTATATTTTGATCTTATAATGTTCCCATCCTTCCTGGATCTATGAGAGGAGCATCAAGATGTGAGACATCTTTCACCAAATCTAAATCAGGCGGTCTCCCAGGGGGTTTACCACAAGATAAAGATGTCTCATGGATCAGCCTCATTTGCATAATAGATGGGATCATCATATCCCTGCTTCCACTGCGCAAATTCATCTCTGTTTTTTGTGTGGAATTTTCATGATAGTTGGGTATCACTCTTAATGATGCAAGAGTGCCTCTAATTGGAGCAATTGCTCCTTCCTCACCTCCAGGTGGTGGTGGATCATCTCCTGCTGTTCCAGCACTATGACCCCTCCCTTGTTCTTCTTCTTCTTCCTCCTCATCATTTGAGAAGACCTCTATGTAATGTGCTTTTCCAGCTGCACATCTATGTCTAGGTGCCCATGATTCTTGGCAAGTGAAGCAAAGCTTCCTTCTCCTTAGATCTTTCTGGACATCATCATCAAGAGGTTTCTTGTATTGACTCTCCTTTGAAGGAGCAACCTTTTCTTCCTTTCCCTTTGATGGAAAAGAGGGCTTATGCTGAAATGTTGCCTTTGCTTTTGGCAAGGCATCTTGAAGGTCTCTAGCCCTTTCAATGACATCATGTAGGGTAGTGGGCTTGGTAGACTTAACCAACCCATGAAGAGGTTCATCTAACCCATCAATGAACATGTACACCCTTCTTGCTGCAGACAAATCAGGAACCATAACAGAAAGTCTTAAAAATTCAGAGATGTAAGTTTCTGCATTACCTGATTGTTTTAGCTTTGCAAGGCTCATGAATGGTGCTTCAGGATCTCTTCTATCAAACCTTTCCACCAGCCTTCTAGTGAACTCTGAATAAGCAGTCACATTGGCATGACCCAATGTAGACAAGCCATGGAACCACCAGTCATGTGCTTCACCCTCAAGGTGCAGCGCTGCAATCTTAATGGCTTCCATTTCTGGAACTTTGTTCAGCTGAAGATGTAAAGTTTTTCTACCTAAGATTTGGCAGTACACTTGGATGACCCATCAAAATTGGGTAAAAAGAATCTGCCCAGTGTTATGTCGATCATGATTCTGAATGAATCCACCACTTCTATGATGATGCCTTGGTCTTCTATTGTATTTTATTTGACAAAACCCCTGAAAACTCAAGTGATCTTTGAACCTCTGAGTTTGAGATTCATACTCCATAAAATAGTCTTCAAGGGATTCTTGTCCTGAAACCCTTCATTTCCCACAGCCAAAAATGTAGGCATGGTAGAGCGTTGGGAAACTTGTGGTTGATGCACTGGTTGATCATTCCAGTGGTGGGACATGCCAGAGCCTTCTCCATGATGAAATCCTTTAGGGGATTCCTTGAATCTGTCCATCCTCATCTCTTTGATCTCTCTAGCAATTTCTTGCATGGCTCTAAGAAGGATCTTAGGGAACTCCTTCTCTTCATATTCACCTCCAGATAAAGGGGTTTTACCCTTGTCTTCTTTGTCATTTGTATAATCAAATCTTCTGTGGCTTCTTCTTTGGCATCTCTTCTCTCTGTTAGTAAGAGGATCTCCTTCTTCAGATGACATATTGGCTTTTAGAATGCACAGGTTGTGCCAAGATTATGCTTTGATACCACTGTAATATTCCCAAATGGGAAATGCAGGAATATAGTGCAAAATGTTGGAACAAAATTGCAGATCATCATTTATAAAGCAAGAGGCCAATATGGAAACCTTTCATATGTTATTACAAAAGCAAAATATGTGCAAGAAATGGGCCATAAGATGCATAATAGGAAATACAAGCCTCCAATGAACAAAATCCCTCAATATGAGGTGTTGCAACTAGATAGAAAAGCTGGAAAACCCTTACAATGTTATTTTATTGGCTCTGCAACAACAGTTGATTATACATCAGATCTAGAGCTGATATGTACCTCAAAAGTTAGATCTATATCAGATCCATGCACTATAAAAGCTCCTCTAAAGAACCCCTCAAGGGTTTTTAGCAAAATACCAGGTACAAGTTGTAGATCTGAGATCTAAGACTGCAGATCTACTGAAAAATACAGATTTGGAAAGTGTGGTTGATTTGATATGATCAATAGAATAGCATCCTCCAATAGATTTTCAAAGTGAAAGGTAGATCCCCTTCACTAGAAAATCAACTCTCCAAATGGTGTGCTAAACCACCCTGCAACGCCTCCTACAAAAATAACACAAATCTGGAAATAAAATGAGCTGAGGGATCAAAATAAGGTTGGCTTGATGCCAAGATTTGAAAATAAGCCCAATACCCTTCAATACTCTCCTCCCAATGAAGTAGAAACCTCCTCCACTGAAAATGAGCAATGAAATGGCCTAGATCTAGAGATCTAGTCTCCACTTGCTGTAGCTTGCAAAAACAACCAAACCCTCAACAGGATCTGCGCTGTAGTTGAAAGAAGAAGCTTGGCCTTAAGTCAGATAGTGGACAATGCAGTGCAAGACTCCTCCAAGAGCTCCTCAATGGAAGAGGTGGGATTCCCAATTAGGAACGCCTTGTGCTAAACAACACTCTATCTTAGCTAAACTGCAAGAGAAAGATATATGTCTAAACAAACCATATATTCAGAAATATCATATACATCAACAACCTTCATATGGCTTCCATCCTCTTCCTTAAGTAGAATATGAGCTTGCAAACCCTAAGCCCCATCTAAAAAGATCACTACATTCACACAATGCATCTCCATCTAAAATTGCGCTGTCCCTCATTGATGGCCACTCCTCCATGACAGCGCTGTTGATTTGGTCAAGGTTGACCCAGTCAAAGTGATCCAGCCCCTTTCACACCAAGGGTGCTTTAATTAAGCTGCCAAGATTTGTCTCTTTCACATTTTGCATTGATTTATTCATTATGAAGGAGAATTTTGAACCTCCTTTGCCCTCTTATTCTTTAAACAAAGCAATAAAAAAAAATTGAATATTCCAATTAGCTCATGACTAATTGGGAATATTACATCCAATGCCTCCCTAAATAGTCACATGGAAACATCAAGTCTTCCAATATTTTGTTAGAACTGAAAATAAAATTCTTGCATATCAAACTTTGGCCTTGGACTACTTGTAAGTTCATCAGTTGTTGCCTCACAAATGGTGGGTCACACTGCTTTTGAGCAGGCTGCCACAAAGAAGATATCCCAGAAAGCAGACGTGTACAAATTTGGAGTTTAACTGCTTGAAAGTACACTTTTGGACTAGATCTGAACCTTATTTGTCGTAGGATGGATACGAGTCTTTTGCAACTAGCCACCATATTATCTGCTACAAATTAATGTGGAAAGTTTGACAATGCTGGAGCTCTTATGAGTGTTGATGAAACATTGATGTGTTTCTTTCAAAATGTAAAACTATTTGAAGAAAAAAAAGGGAAACTTGGCACTCCGCAAGGCACTGCAAGGGTCCAAAGGTTAGAATATGTACTGCTTCTACTGGCATGGATGAAGTTATTTATGTACTTGGCTCATTGGCTGGGCTGGTAATGATTTCAATATGTACTGTCATCATATAATAGGAATGTACCAATTACCCAATTGGACGATAATGCAGGATGACTTCCATGGAATTGAGAGTTTTATTGACAACCTATTTCTCTAAAAGAAGCTGATGTCCTATGAGATGAGAGACAATTTGTTTCAAAAAGTGTTTGTGGAAGGAAGAAAACAACAGTATACATGGTTATTCTAATTCATTCATTGGCTACTTTGGGGATGCTCAGTAGTTGCTTCTTTGAAAAGATGAGCTGTGCAGGGAGAATGATTACAAAGAACAGGTTGTTGACATGTCTATGTCTGCTAAACTGATTGTATCAAAAGGATAATTCTATATGTTGCGGAAACTACATCAAGAAGAATTGTTGGATTAAAAGGACATTAAAAGAGGGACAACTCTTAGTGTTAGAAAAGGGCATGGGGAGTAGCTTACATGTCATATTGAAAAAATTTGGTCAGAAGGGAGCAATCCATTTGCCATTGATGTCAAAGGGGGAGAGAAAGAGAAGAAGCACGAAGACAGGGGGAGTTAGGACAAGTGTGTTGCCAACTTGCCAAAAATGTCAAAGGAGGAGAATATGACATGGGGAGTAACACAATGACGGGGGAAGCAACACGATTACAGGGGGAGCAACATAACAAAGGGGAAGATTGTTGAAGAAAGAATATTTTATTGATGCCAAATGGTGTCTTAATGCAGATAAAAAGCACATATGCTGAAAGAGGACTCCAAGCCCTTTCTAATAAGTATTTACTTTCCATTTAACTCCTGTTCGTTAAAGAGAAATCAAATTCTTAAGGCTAAAAAAGCCCTAATTTAGCCCCTGACAGGTCAACCCCAAGTCGCCCCTCTTCCCAAGAGACATGTCGCTTCATGAAAGGATTAATTCGTATAAATATAGGATGTGGCTCCTTATTTATACCATTTCAACTTGACCAAGCAAGGAGATAGGAAGAGGAACTCGGGGTTGAGAAGAGATAAAGGTTCATATCTCATGAACCGGTGGACAAAGTGAAGAAGATATTTTGGAATTTGGTTGCTGGTTACTGTCTTGGGTTTTCTTTGGGTTCTGGGCTATGGTTTATGTTCAAATTTTAAAGCATCATTTCGGGCTAATTCTAGAACAAGACTCACACTCCTTTTTGCACAAAATTAGGGCCTTCCTCAACCCATATCTCAGCCCCCTTTCAACCTTCAATTTTGGTCGCTCTTTCAGATCTTCGGTTCTGTGAAAAACGTCCCTGAGGTTTGTAAAATTCTATCCCGAGGCCAAAATCTTGGCCCCTCCTTGTATGTTCTATACCTCGGCCTTGTGGAACAAAATTTGGTCCTATAACTAGGGCATTCTTGCAACAAACCTCAACTCTCCTTGAGAATAGACCTCGACCTCTTTTGGATCAGAACCTTGATCTTACCTTGAGAACGGACCTCGGCCTTATCTTGAGCAGACTTCGGCTCTCCTTGGAGCAGACCTTGCCCCTCTTTGGAAGTAGACATTAGCATTGTTTGGAAGTAGAATTTGGCTCCTTTTGAAGCAGACATTTGAGCTAACTTTGACCTCTTGTTGAAGACATCCTTGGAGCATTATTGAAGACACCCTTGGAGCACTATTGAAGATATCTTTGGACAAGTGTTGAAGAATCTTAAAGTTCCCTTGGAGCGTTTTTTTTGAAGACTCTCTAGTGCTTCTTGTAATGGCAATCTGAAGAAGACTTTGATGATAGCTTGAGCAAATTTTGAAGGCTTTCTAGAACAAATCTTGGAGCTTGTGTAAAGCTGATTTGAGCTAACCTTGAAGCAAAATTGGAGCACCCTTTTAGACAGACTTGTAACAGACCATGGAGAGCATATTGAAGTTGATCTTGAAGACTTCATGATGCAACATTTGAATCATGGTTCTTGAGCAGTCATTGAAAAGTTTTTAGGACAGTCATTGAAGACGTTTGAAGTAGCTTGTAGCAGACTTAAAGTTGATATGGAGAACTTGTTGAAGCTAATCTTGAAGACCCCTTAAATACATCCTTGAAGCATTGTTGGAGCAGTCCTTGAAGCATTATTGGAGTTTTGTTGAGACCTATTTCTAGAATTTTTGATGAAGCTTTTGAAGTCTTGAAGCCACATTGAAGGATTGAAGTAAATTGAGAGGGTTGGAGCCCTAGAGGATTGGAGTCCTCATACAAGGTTGGAGCCTTGTAAGAAACCAAGTTGGAGCTTGGATTGATTTTTGATGATTAGAGTCCTCATAAGAGGATGGAGCCTGGATTGATACTGGAGGATTGGAGTCCTCATTCAGGGTTGGAGCCTTGAAGGAGTTAGAATTTTGTTATACAGGTTGGAGCCTAATTGTCTGTAAGAGGATTCAAATCATCATTATTTTTATTAGTAAAATTATTTTTCTTATTCTACATCTTGTGTTCTGGTTTAACTAGTGATCTTACTTCACATAATATAATGATTGTAAAGAAATATTGATTCGCCCCCCACCCCCGCTCTCAGTATTTCCAACAGGTTTGTGACAGCTGTAGGGTGTTGTTGTGACATGAATTCACTTGAAGGGTTACCTTGTAGGACCTGTGGCGAACTTTTCTTCAGATATGGACATGGATTAGCTTTGCAGGCATCTTTTCGAGCATTCTTGACCACATTTGACCACATTGCTTAGGGAAATCATATCTTTAGGGGCTTTTGTGCCCACATTGAAGGGTTTCTGGGAAAGTTTTGAAGACTAATTGAATGATCTGTTCATGTTGGAGGTTTGTTGGAAGCCCGCATGTCCACTTAAGGAAGGCTTTGGGGTTGCTGGTACAATTTGTTTCGCTGACTCATGTATTTGGCATCCCTTGAAGGTTAGAAAATCCACTTTGGAGCTTTACTTGCCCACTTGTTCTGCTGGATGTGCTTTGTGGAGCATGTTTGTCCACCTTGGAAGAGGATTTTGGGGCTGTGTGCCCAAATTTAGAGGTTGTTGAAGAGTAGATTGGAAGATTTTGGGAGCAAGTCATGCGATTGAAGGGCCTTTGGAGGTTTGACTTTGCACTAGCACCCTTTTCTTGCCCTTCATTTAGGGAGAAGGCTCATCTTTTGGGGGCTTATGCCCATAGATTTTGTACATGTGGCTTTAGAAACCCCAATTTCTAATATTTTAGATTAATTAATTTATAGATAGGGCTTTGAGTCGCTCCTTAGGCTAATTTAGGGGATTTTAACTTAGAAAATTATTATTTTACTGCAAGGCAAGTTGAGCACCTCCTCTATAAATAGAGGTGCACTTACTCTCATTTTCTCATGGAGTTTTGGAGGATAAATCCCATAGCATTATGAAATTTCTATGTTTTTTCATTGTAAATTTCGACCTTGTATATTTCAAGTGAGGCAGATTGTGTTGGGGAAGTTATGTTTTGAATGGAGGATTTTTCTGTGGATTGAGGAAGTAATGTTTGGATGAATAGTCTTGTTTTATTGTGAGTATCGTCTTCCATTTTGCTACAACTGTTCTCCATTATTCTACACACTTTGCAAATTATTAAATTCAAGTGGCATGTGTTTGGAAATCATTTTGAGCATCTCTAATGCTTATCTTGAGCCATTGACATTTTGACCGAGCTACTTCATTTCACCTAGAGCCACACTTTATTAAAGATCACTCTGGGGTACAAAATTTGCAAGCTCCTTAGAGATCCATTTGGCTAATATTCCTTTAGTCATCTAACCTCTATGTCTTTCCAAGGAAGCCTTTCTTGTAGGTATAACATCTGCCCACAAAACAGGGTAATTCACTGCTAAGGTGATAGCGGTGGTGGACCTCGTTGTTGTTGTGGACAGTGTGACCTATGTTGATTTTTGTAGCTTGGGAGGTACTCCAAGGGTTTGGAGGAAGGAGCTCCCACAAGTTTCCTTATGGGCTTGGAACCCAAGCATGGGGTTTTGCACCCATTATGATTTGGGCCAAAACCTTGAAGAATTTGAGCGTGAGAAAATTTGAGGTGATAGAGCTTGGCGTGCCGATTCCAATGCTTCGAAAATCACCCAAATCAGAGCTGTAGAACTTGAGTTATGAAGTTTTGAAGTTGTCATTAATGTTTAGACAGTCAAGTCATGTAGGTTTGAGGAGAATTCGTCCAATAGATATGACCCTTCATTAATTCGTGGAGCCCTTCTATTTGTGTATAGATAGTAGGTGAGTGGAGGTTATTTTGGACCATCCATAAGTGCATCTTTTCATAGGAATTCCATCCTAAGGCAGTCGCAACTCAGAAGGAAGAAGGCCGAAGTAGTGGAGGATTGTTTTGGTCTTGTTTGAAAGGGTTTCACAAGTTTGTGGAGAAGAGAGGACAACAACATGCTTTAGACGAGTCTTTGGGCCGGTTTTGTGTGGGTTATCTCCATTTTTGAAGGCCGCAGTCATTGAAGACGCTAACAACTTGGAGCATGCCTCTTTTCCTTTGAAGTAGGCAGGTTGTAAGGCTGCCTGTTGCACTGGAAGGCCGCAAGCCTTACCTCATTTGAACAGAGGGCTGAGAAGGGTGGTTTGGGGCTAGATTTAGCCCAGACTTCAATGAGATTGTGGACAAAAGGAAGGAAGGGAAGACCACAACATAAAAGGGAGGTTTGGACATGAGGAAAGGGAGCCGTTGCAGTGATGTTGCAACCCTAACGAGTGGGACAAACCTACAACAGTGTATGACAACCCATGACTAAAGAGGTATGTGATGGTTTCATGTTGATTAGATGCTAGATGGAAGGCTGTCCTAGTGTTTGGACAGTGCAGCCTGTGGGAGCCATTTGTTGGGGTTGTCTTGGGTGTTAAGAAACCCCAACTAGGAGCAGATCTCGCAGTCAATAAGCTTTTTAGGAGAGGAACGTTGGTGAAGTATGTTAGCATCCATGTGGAGGGGTTTCCTACATGTTGGATTCCCTAACTAGGAGCAGATGCTACAATGAGGATTGGTCACTCGTGGACTGGTGGAGGGCAGCGTGAGAGTGGACCAAGTGTGGACGTGATTGGGAATTTATGCTCTGTTGGAGGATAGCGTGATAGTGCCCAAGGTTGGAACTCGGTGTGCACCATCTTCATGGACTTAGGTGGTTGCTAGAGTGGCAGTTGTTGGAGTTCAAGGGTCTGATCAGCCAGGAGCAGTTTGTGGATCCTGAGACTTGTGTGTGGAGAAGGACTTCTACAATAGATGATGGGTAGTCCTCCTATCTCGTGTTCATTGTGGGAGATGGACATCTTGCAGTGATAGGTGGTAGCCCTCCGTGCCCTATGTTGGTCTTCATTGGATCAACGCAGGAAGACCATAGTGGGTTGAAGTCCCTGAGTAGCTGAGGAGCAGCAATGGGCAGTTGAGAGTTGTTCACAAGTGGAGTTGTGAACAACTCGACAGGAGTCTCCATGTGTTGTGCCCTTGATGGACTAAGGCAAAACTAGTGAGAAGATTGAGAGCTGAGGTTCAGTGGTCAGATGGACTTGTAGCATTGATAGAGGCAAGAGCTGTAAACGGGAGCCGAAGGACCGGGTAGGACCGAGAGGAGCTGAGAGAGTCGACTGCATCAACCAGATGGTCAGAGTATCTTGTTGAGGGAAGATTGTTCGTTGATGTATTGACACTAAGCCCCAGTTTGTATCTTGCACTAATGGATGATTGAGGGCCATTATCCCTAGTATGGAACCCTAGACTGTTGTATTATATGTTTTTTTATATAATGAAGTTGGGTTGAAAAATGTAAAAAGTTGTCTATATTCTGTGCATGTGTGATTTACTATTCTTTATATTCCGCTGTACAAAGTAGTTCTGTTGAGATTCTTGGTTTGGTAGCGTTAGAGATTTTAAGATTTTATCCTAGACCCAAGATCGTGGAAATTCAACAACCTAGCCCTAAGGTGCTGATTTTGTGGTAACGACTCCAATAGGAAATATCCTCAGAGAGGGACAATGGAGTGAAGGAGATTGTGAGCTTCAAGAAGCATGTTATTTAGTGGTTCGAAGTACTAAACAAAATTTTGGGCCTGTTTTGGAAGGCCTTTGGCTTTGCCTTCGATTGTACATTTCTCGTTTGCATATCTATGATAAACCCAAGTTGTGAAAGTAGTATATACTATATCAATGATCACTCGGATCTCTGGATCTCAACATGATAATGGGTAGAACTAGCACTGTAGATGATGACCCAACTAATATAGAATGGAAAGAATGAAAAGAGAACTTTCACATGTGTTGTGTCCATACTGTCTCTCAGGTAACTATTAATGTCAAAAGTGATGGCCAAAGTGGTTCCCACATTATTGGGTAGGCCATAATTCCCTTGGCCAAGATCCTTCATGAGAATCTTGTCGAAGACACTTATGATCTTTTATTGAAGGAAATTTAGAGAAAATGGAAATCTCAAGGAAAATTTCATTTCTCTAGTGTCCAAAGGGAGTCATCTTATAGAGGTTTGGGGTCCCATGTTCCAACTACAATGGTGTCCCATTTACCTTCTTTCCATAGCGAAGCAGGTGCTCAATCACTTTGTACCAGAATTCCCATATGCAACCAAGCTTCCCTCCCAACATCTTTTTGGAAGGGGGAATGCTGAGCGAAGAAGCTAGATGTTGGGAGGACACACACTTATCCAATGCCAAGTACTTCATTCCATTGCAGGGTGGTCAATTCACACAACAATAAGGCTAGTATTGCGACCAATACATAGGGGATGGAGAGACCCTTGGAGAATTATTGAAGAGAGAGGCAGTTGAAGGTTGCAATGTGTTTCTTTTGGTTTGGATTGTTATGTTGGTTGACTACAACCACACTAATGGAGGTTTCATGCACACCCATGATGAAGAAACATTCAATTACTTCAAATTTACCAAATTCAAGGCTGTGCTTTGCTCTAGAGATCAATAAAAAACAAGGATTATGTTTCACATCAAATTTCAAAATACTATAACGCCAGATGCCAATATAGAAGGCCTTGCAGCTTGGGATTTTCTTGTCATTTGTCATCAATTTTAAATAGAGGTGGAAAAGACAAGGCAAAGGAGAATAATGAACATAGTTGTAGCTTGCTCGAAGAAGCCTACAACACATTTTGAAATGGCATGATATAAAAACAAAGTGCTGTCATGGTAGTCAGAGTAGAAAGGATTAAGACTACAGATTTGTCATATGGTGCGCTTCTAATTCTACTTTCACCACGAAGACCTATTCCTTAATATGTGCCAGAGGAAAATGAATCTTTTTCTCAGGTTAAATTTGCATGTACAATGGTGGAGCATTTGAGAGGAGCAGTAATGGCTACTAAATCCCAAAATCAAAGGGGATTTTTCAAGATGGGTGCTACAGTTATGAACTCTATAGGGAGGATTCAAGAAGTATATAAAAACCAATCTACGGTGTTATATGTATGTCTCAAGTTTATAGTGGAGTAGGTTGATGGGCAAGTCATATTTTTGGATGCCAAAGACACTGCAATTTTATTTAACTTTGTGTACTACTTCTTTAAATTTACTCCACACATAATATTGGGAAGTTTTCGTTGACCACATGAAAAAACTTGTTAAGTGAAACAAATATAGTGAAGTAGATTGAGCATTTGAGATTTTTCATTCTCTTGAGGAGTTAAATACCTTCCCAAGATGTTGTGTGTGAGCAACAAAACATATAGGCAACACACTGATTTGAAGTCTAACCATTCTCTTGATATGAGATAATAGTGGAAGCTTTGGCTCATGCTAGGTTGGCTATTTTAATAGGTATGGAGAATCATTCACTCCAAAGTTCACAGGTGGTGGGGATGTTAGAGTGCTATCACCAGGAGTTGTTGCACCATTCCTTTGTGGAAGTTTAATGTAGTTGATTATGATGCTCATGACACAAGCTCCTCTAGCCATATGCAAATAATGGCACTGCAGGTTATCTATGTTGAGATTTTGTGTATTTGGGGTAGCATCAATTGTGCTCTAGCTCCCAAATTTTGTGGAGGGATTAGAATACACTTGATCTACAAGACCCATAAATGGATTTGAGAAATTTCAATTGGTGTTCAAGTTATTCAAATAATTAATTATTTTTAATGGATTTCCTAAGTCTAACTTAGGAAAATAAAATAATTAAAGTGAATTAATTAACACATTTGCTAAAATTGTCTAAAGTCACATGGATCAAATAGTCTTTTAATCTCAGCCGTTGATGGATGATTTAATCTCGGCCGTTGAAGGGTTCAACGAAAAAGTATAAGAGAAAGGCTTTAGGGTCAGTTGAAGACACACATTTTGGTAGAACTGAGGAATAGATTTGGAATTCTAGGGTGGGTTTGCTCAGAATTTCCGGAGGGATTTCCTACAATGATGGGTAGTATTGGCCAAGGGAATGTTCTGATTCCAGGGCTAAGAGACAACAAGAGGCAAGAGGAGCAACAACAAGGACAATGCAGAGAGGCTTCAGGGCCATGCAGAGCAGCGGGGGCAGCGCAGAGGCAGCTAGGGCCACACAGGGCTGATGCTGGCATAGCATAGGCAACGCAGGGGCAACGTAGACCCTCCAGGGTGACACAGGCCCTCCTAGGGCCACGCAGAGGCTGACGCAGTCCCTCTAGGGCAACGCTGGGGCTTCAGAAGCAGCGCTAAGGGTTTCTAGGGTCAGATTTGGGCTGAGTCCTGTAAATCCCATTTGAGGGTGTGGATCAGTCAGATATTTGGCATTAGATCTTCAGGTTAGCTGTGGATTTGATATCTTTTATTCTCTGTCGGATTTTCCAAGCTTGGAACCCAGATTTGCTGTACTCAGAACTACTTAATAATAAACCCTCATATTTGCTAAACCGGTTTTCCCACTTTGGGTTTTTTCCGGGGAGTTATGTCCAAAAATCTGCATGTGTAGGCTGTAGTGTTTATTTTCGGTATTTTCTGAATCTAATTTTTGGAAATAACTTGTATTAATTAAATCAAGTAGGAGGAAATAGACCAATAGACTGCAGTAGAATTTTCACAATCTATAGCTGATCTAGTTTCTTGTTCTTTGCCAAATGAAATGTATAAAGGAGATATGTGGTCACTTTTCTTGGGTCTAGATCGAGTGAGGAAGTGAAAAATGGCTGCAACTCTTTCCAAGCTTATATTTGAAAGTGACAATAAACTTTTTATTCTTTCCAAGATTATATTTGATGGTGAGATATCTTGAAGCTGAAACCTAGGCCAATATGAGCATGAGGAATATGATTTGCATTATGAACTTAGGGGGTATGTTTAAGTTGGATAGGATTGTTGAAGCAATGAGACAAAATCCTTTCTCTGTTATACTATTGGAAGATGTGGATGAAGCTGAGTCTTTGATCCGTTGCAAATTGATTTTGGCAGTAGAGAAAGATCTACACATTAATAAAGAAGATGTGAGCAGAGGGTTGTTTAAGAGAATAAGTTTTTGACTAATGGTCAGATCCCATAAAGTTAAAGAGAAATTTATGAAATGGAACATGATAGCAAACTTATTTCTTAGCTCCGAACTGTTGCATTCATACGGATTCAAGGATGCATTTGGTTCAAGGACCCAGAAATCAAGCTTAAATTGATCTCATTTTCCATATTTGAAGTGAGGAGGATAAGATTAGGGTTGTCAAATAGAAAATTTGAAGAAAGATGGAGAGGTATGATAAGTCATTTGTCAGGTAATGGAAGCTATGAATGTTGGAATATAAATATTTGTAGAGAAGGCATAATAACATTATAGGCCTTAGAGACATGACAGGGGTCAGAAGGATGTTCCAGCAAGGGATCAGTGAGTGACATACAATACCAAACTTTGCTGTGTTATTGGGAACATCAGTTTAACCACATGCTTATAATTATCAAGTCCTCCAAACTATAAATTCTATATCGGGATTTAGTTCCGCAAAAGGAGACAGAAAACATTCAACAAAAGGATAAAGGGAGCAAGGATAAAGGGAGTATTTTATAGGAGGATTTTTGCTAATAGAGAGGCTGAACAGCTCAAGAGCCCACAGGGCCACTGTGTTTATAGCACATTGAGGAGCCAGCCAAAGGATTCACCACCTCCTTTGCAGATTCTGTTTTTCTGTTTTTTTTTGTTTATTTGTCTTTTTTGTTCAAGTTATGAAGCTTAATGTTGCAGACTTGTTCTCAATATTATCTCCATAATTCTCTTTGAATGTATGCCAAGCAGTGAATCAGTGTTAAGACATGTTATTCTTTGGGTCTTATATTGTCTTATTTTGAAGATTTTGAGTAGGGCCTTTATCTTTAAATGCTTTGCAATGGGTACAATATACACCACTGCCTGTTAGTAATAAAGAATGTTCAGCCCAGAAATCAAGGTTTATTCAAGGTTTATTGTTGCTGCTGAACTATGGTATTTAGGTGAAGACGTCCAATATGTTTTCTTGCATACTGTTGGACTCATTTGAAGATGCCCAATATGTTTTCTTTCTAAACAGAAATGCTAAGGAATTCCACCTGTTGTAATCAATTTTTTTTATTCAAAAAGTTAATTCTTGGGTCTGTTGTTATTATAAAGGAGCGAGCGTTTATTATTTTGATCTAAAATAAACTGATGGCATAACCAGGTGCTTAATTCCTTGGAAAAGAAAACTAAATTGTAAATGCAGCGGGAAATATTTGAATGACTAATCAGATCGCTGAGATAAAACGCGATTAATGATCATGAGCGATTTAAATTGTTTCCTTTAATATTAAATGTCGGGTCCACACAAATCTACTACTTGCGCAATAGAAAAACCGTAGGCACGTATTTCTCTTGGACAACGGTTAGGATCGATATCGGGCCATTGGGATCACGTAGCTTTAACAAGCCCATCAATGCCCGAAAACTGCAAGCTGCATTAGGGACACGGAACATTTAATAAACTTTACAAAACCACTGCCCAATGTATCCGAAACTGCCGACTACTCCTGGCTGAATAAATAATTGACTCCTGTCGTATAATTTAGTCAATGGAATAGTTGTTAGATTAATCAATTGTTCATTCAATGTATCATTATAATCACGGAAGTTGGGGCTTCACTTTGCTCCTTGGTTTTGTGGATGACGATAGGGACATCTTTGAGACTATTGTGACTAATGAAACTCCTGAAGAATTAGGAAACATCAAATTATCAGGTTCAGAAAACAACCCAAAATAATTTATTGTGAATTAAGCGGGTTACCTCAAGCTATTGAGCCGAGAACCTACCCTTGCCCAGAATTTGTTCGCATGTTTGCTAAGGTATATGGTCCTATTGAAAAAAGGTCGTAAGGGATAAGAAGGAAGAAACATAATGTTTTCAGTCAAAGAAGTGGATTTTGTAAATATATTGGTTATCCTATAGGGGTTAGAAATGATAGATAAAGATGATGTAGAGAGTCATTTTGAGTTGTTACTTGAGAAACCTCAAGACTGAATTGTTATCCATACCAGAATCTAAAATTTCAATCAAAACCAAGATTTTCAAAGAATCTGTTCAAAATATTGTAATAATCATATGCATTGTTCTTGCCTATGAAAATGATGTTTTGGTTGATGGTCTTGTGCTAGGGTTTCTACAAAAAATAGTACATTTTACCAAGTTTAATTATGCTGCATATCTTGCTAGTCAGGTTCATGATCAGCCCGAGAACCTGGAGGATAGGAAATGTTTTAAATATCCGTCTTACATTATTTATCTTTTCCTAGCTAATCAAGCAATATACTTTGAATGTTTGGGGTTGCAAAGGAAAAACCAACAAGGGGAAAATACCCTGGTCTTTGATTGGACCCAAGTAGTAAGATATGATGGCAAGTGAAATGGTTAGAAACGATTTATTGATGAGTTCATTTCAATATCTCATGCTTAGATTTTTGATCAAACACCTCCCAGGATTACATCCCAGTGCAAATTCTTCTTGCAAATGAAGTAACGGATCCAGTATGGAGATTGATTCTTGGATCAAGCTATACAATTCTCAAGATTTATGATTTACGGAGTAGAGGCAAAATCTTACAAGCTTCCTGTCTATCCGACTCCTAGAATTTTCGCTCTAGAATTTCTAAGACAAACACTTTACTCAAATGATTTTCATTTAAAAATATGAAATCTACTTTCAAACTTCCAACTATGATATTTTCTTTTGTAATCAATGCTAGAACAACTCTTCCTATTATTGAAAATATGTTGGAAGTTTTTGATTTTGAAAAGACCATATTTGGAACTATGATCCACGTGATGTTATTTCCGAGCTAATAAAGATTGCAGCCAATCTAGCTCATATCCTCACCACTCTGATTCAGAAATAGAAACACTAGCAACCAAGGATTTGTGGTCAGAGGTTTTATAGGGGATAACAAGACAACCTCAACTAATGGCAGTGAAAAAAACAGAGTTAGTCACTTCACAAAAACATGATTTACTCAGAAAGCTAAGTCCCTTGACATGAGGACACAAGACATGGAAATATGAGTGTTTTGAGTGTTTGACATGAGACACAACGACCCTAAAAATAAGACGGAGGACACGTTCTCTCTCTCCCTGTTTATGTAACAAATTAGTGAATTATTACACATGCAAAAATTAAATATAGATAGAGATTCAAATGCATTAAGATTTAGAGTCAAAACATTTACAATTTTACATGATGATGATACAAATTCAATCACACAACTAGTGCATATAACCAAAAATGCACTGGGTGCATTCCATTTTTGAACAAAAAATACATCAACAAAGAGGCTCTAAATGTCCTCTAGAGTCTATAGTACAGAAAAAATCGTGCTACAACAAATAAATAGCACTACGTATCATCAAAATCATTGCTTGTATTGAGATCCTCATCATCAATATCACCCTCTAAGCATTAAAATAAGATAGAAAAAACTTAACATGCGGAATCAAAATTTTGTTTGAGTGATGGGTACATTTTTACGAGGGTCATGACAAAAGAGTTCAACAATCACTGCCACCAACATCGAGGTATATAGATAGTTTGGTGCTCTTGATTAAATGCTAGTCCCATTCCCTCATACATGATATAATTGAATGGAAATGTTGCAATCCCCGAATCTTAAAATTCCGAAAACGGTTAAGTTTGCTGGATTTTGAGTGGGATCTCAAATTCTATTTTCTGCATATAAAATCCTATGAAATCCAACAAGGTTAGAACCACTCTCAAACATCCTAAAACAATTAATGGTAATGCTAAAAATTTAAGTAACAATGACATTCTCTTATATATTTATAAAACAAAATGTCACTTTTACTTTAAGAATTTACATTACCATTAATTACATAGGGTGAATGCATGAAGATGGGTTACACTTTTGGGCCAAATGTGGCAATGAAATTTCAAGTTTTTCTTCTTTTATTGAATTGAAGCCCTCAAAATTCATATAAGTACCATGAATTTTGATTCGGAGTAAATTATGTTGTTGTCGTAATGATATTTTTTGCAAAAATATTTAGTGTTGTATAATGTCAAATTTCCATTAAATGAAATGCTTGTCCTACCAAATTTCACACATTTTAAGAGGTATGTGTGTTCACCTAGCATAACTTAGTATTATATATATATATATATATATATATATATATATATATATATATAAGCAAGCATGATCTAAAAATTTATTTTTTTTAATGCAAAATTTCATTTTTTCATTATTTTTCGAAATTGGTGAGTAATATTTCAATTGAATTTTGCAGACACTTGTTCATGTAAGGCTTTTTTCAACTATTTAAATAAATTGAAAAACCAAGAGTACCCTTCTCAACTTTTTAAAAATTGTTCAAAAAAATTTCAAGCATTATGTTTAAAAGAAATTAGATGAAAAATATCATATGAATTCGAAAATGTCAAATTCATGTCATTGGATAGATGATTCCTTCATGAATCCAACATGATCAATTTTGCCACCTAAGGACAAATTTTGGCTTAAGTCCACTAGGGTACAAAACGGTGTTGCATGAAATTTTGCAGAAGGGGTGCTGGAATTGTGGATTTTAGGACTTTAGAGGCTCGATCGAGAGTTTAAATTTCAAATTCAAATAGCTCAATCGAGGGTTTCATAAACTCTTGATCGAGCCATATATGTGGTTAATAGGGGCTCGATCGATTAAGCCTTTATATATTTTTTTACTTCCCATAATTTATATTTTAGAATCAATAAAGATTTAAAATTTAAGTTTTTATCACATTTTAAAATTCTAAATTTTATTATAATTTTTGTTATCATTATTAAATTTAATATTAATAATAAAAAATTATTATTAATATTATTAAATTAAATTATGAAATGTGATATTAACATTAAAATTTAATATTAATATTAAATTTATTAATTTTAGATTAATATAATATTATTAACTTTAATATAACATATAATTTGCTATATTATAATATATACTAGCAAAACCACATTAATAAATGCGATTGATATGTAGGCATCATGTCTTCTTCAAAGATCGTTAATTTCAGTGAAGATGTTGATTTCTTATTTGATGTAACTAGATATATGATGTACATTAATATCAAAGTAACTAGTTAAACATTGTGCATTGATTTCAATGTAAGCACAAAAAATTATTGATGATGTGCATTATGACTAAGATTTTGTAGATAACCTCAAATAAAATAAAATCGAATAAAAGTTGCATTTGTAAATTTTACATCTTTGCATCTTTTAAAATTGAGTATAACTTATTTCAATCATATCAGAGTTTTTAAAAATTGATTAAAACTTAATTCAATCATAAGGAATTGATTGAAATATTTGGATAACTACTTGTAAATTTAGGAAAGTTGATAACATTATATAAAATTATAGAAATGTTGCCATATATTGTTGTTTTGACCTATATATTAAATTTCAATACGATTGACTTATATCATGTTATGATTAAGCTCTGGTAGATAATATCAACTGAATAAAACCTATTTGTTCTTTATACGACATTCATTAAAATTGAATAAAACTCATTTCAATCCTATTTGTGTCTTTTAATTGAACCTGGAGATAAGAAGTTGATTGAAATACTTAAAAAAGTTGTCCATGAAATGGTATATGGGTGGGTCACAAAAAATTTCATATATATATATATATATAACATGGACGACTTTATAATTGAAATAATTTATTTTTAAAATTGAATTGTAATAACATATATGTTGATTGCGCTAAAAGACACTTTTTACAAGCCAACATGAAACATGACTAGAATTCTTTTCATGTTCAATATTAAATTGATACATGATATATATTAGTTCATTTTAAGTATCAAAGTGACTTGCATCATAAATTAATATTGTATTTATTTTCATAGTTTATGAAACTAGAAATCAAAATTGAACACATATTTTACTAATAAAAGTTATAGTATATATAATTTTTTTAAAAATTAGTGAAGTAATTTTCACAGATCCATAAGCTTAAAAAATTAATGAACTTCCATAACTACGATTAATACAAATCCCTAAACTGAAATAGTGAATACATGTATCAATAAACTATCTATATGAAAATACATTCAAATTACAAATATCATATGAACATCCATAAATTGAAATAATAAACATCCATAAACTAAAATAATGTCCATGATGTACATCCATAAACTGTCCATGTATGAAAATATACAAAGTTTGTATCACATGTGAATGTGCCCTATGAAATAAGCTTGAAAATATACAAACTATGACACTCCAAGTACCACCAAGACTCTTATGTGAGTTCTTTTGCGCAAAGTAAGTGTCCATAAGCCGTTAATGCAATATAACACGTTCAAATTCAAACTAATCAGGTCATTATTTGTACAAAATAAACAATATGGGAATAAATGATTTTGAGCCACATTTTTAATTACATATACATGAATCTACTAATCTCAGAATAGTCCAAATGTAAGTCAGATAGGATGGGGGTTTGATGAATATGGGTTTGGTGCTCCTCTGCCTATGGCTCAATGATCGGGGCTTGCATCGATGGACCCACATCATCAATGCCTCTAAACCCAACATTCCACTCATGTCTCCACATAACAATGACATCAATGACACTCTACATAAGGACCTGTGTACACAATGGAAAGGACAATTTATAATTAGTCCGCAAATTAATTAGGATATATGTGTAACTTAAAAAAAGAAAATGTTGAAATCTTAGGAATACAAAAGTTTACCTCAATTGTTGGTCCATGTGTTTGTACGTAGTGACTCCTCTTCACATTAGTGAACATATGGGGTGGATGAGAATCCATGAAAACATGCTCTGGTTGAGGATGTTTTTCTTGATCAATTGCTGTAATATCCTGTTTCGGGGATATCTCTAAAACACGGCAAACTCTAATCAGAGATGGACTGGGAGGGCATTTACCGGATATTCCACCTTTGAGAGAGGACGAGATCCGGAGGCTACCTGGCCCTTTTCAGACTCTGTCTAAGAGTGAAAGATAAACACACCAAGTGGTATAGAACTAGAATGCTCAGAAATATAAATAAATAACAGTGCAACAGACATATAATAACAGAGAAAGAAATTACGGCAACTCATCCAGAAAACATAGAGAGGAAATGTTGAGCCATTTTATTAATCTGAGAAATATAATGAAGTACAATAGATGATCAGAATGATGGCACCTAATCTTGCTCAAGGCAGGTGACGAAACACTCTCAGAAAATACAGGAAATGGCTGCTCTATGAACTGCGTCCCAGCTACTGGAAAACTGCCGTGTAGCTGCTACTGCTGGAATGGACTGAAGACTAGGGGCTGATCCCCTTGCCGGAACTGCAAACCTCCTCTACTCACCAACCCGGACAAAACCCAAAAACCATATCAGAAATGGCCAACCCCCAAAAATCACCAGAAAATGCCTCCTCAGGAAATTACGCTGGCCTCCAAGGCTCTGCGCAAAGGCTAAATGGAAATAGCTGAAACACCGCCTCAAACTCCGCCAAAATCCTCTTGTGGGCAAAGGCTGACCCTCTGCTCAAAATCTCGGCAAAATCTCCTGCAGAAACCCCAATCCGGAGCACCCCCAAAAGGGACTGCGTCCTCTCTCCCAGTGACTGCGCAGTCTCTATAAGCTCCAGCTCCGCAACAAACCCAAACAACAAAACTACTCACAAAATACTGAAGAACTAACCTTACCTGAGCAGGCACTCGAAGTCCCCCGGGGCTAAGGGCGAGATCTTCGACTGGAGACACTGAATGCACTAAACAGTGCTGCAGACAGGCTAAACAGCGAGCGTGCTCAAGAAGACAAACCTCTAGCTCAAAATCATCAACTCCAGAATGAATCAAATTAGGAGGCTTCTCCATCTTTTATAACGTTGGCTTCCCTCCAAAACCCCAATGTAGCCTCTCTCTCCTCCAGGTGCTCATCCTCATCTGCGCAGAAGCTTCTAGAGTGTATGTGGGTCCCCTCCTCTACGTGGTGTTTGGCCCGCCTTGGCTCCCCTTAAGTCATAACGTTGTGCTACTAGGAGGATGTTTTATTTCACTTAAGTGAGTTAGACCCTCTCTACTCACTTTTTATTTATTTACAAACTTTAGACGACAAAACTATACAAAATCGAATATTCCAATTAGTTGTCGCTAATTAGGAATATTACAGTCTCCCCTGGCAAAATGTTGCTTGTCCTCAAGCAACTGAAGTGATGGATGCTGCAAAATCTTCTCGCTCTCCCAAGTGGCATCCTCATCCGGCAAATTCTTCCACCTCACCAAGAATTCCTGGACTGTCCTGCTCCGTAACTGCCTCTCCCTGGTATCAATAATGGCCTCTGGCTGCAACACCAAGTGCCCCTCATCATCCGTAGGTGGTAGCTCCTCTGTCACTGTCACTTGCTGCCCTAGCACCTTCTTCAGGCATGATACATGGAAAATGTTGTGGATCTTGCTGCCTTGGGGCAGCTCCAACTCATACGCAACCTGCCCAATCTTGCGTATCACCCTGTATGGCTCGCAAAAGCGAGGCTTGAGCTTCTCCCTTATGCTTCAAACACTGTTACCGATGAAATAGGTAATTGCACTGTCACCTACTTTTTTTTGGTAGCATAAAAAGCACCCGATTTTGAAAAGTGGTGATGCAGAATCACCTTTTTTTTTTGGAGCACATTTTTGACACTAATATTTTTATTTATGAAGTATGATTATTTTTTTTAAAATGTTAGTGATTTTCATGCTAATTTTGAAACGTATTGATACAGCATCAACTTTTTTTTTTTTAGAGCAGTGATTTTCATGCTAATTTTGAAACGTATTGATGCAGCATCAAACTTTTTTTTTAGAGTGGTGATTTTCATGTTGGTAATAAAACACAAAACTTAGATAAACAAATATATATAAAAACAATAAAAAAACCAATAAAAATGTAAAAAAAAACAAAATTAACTCGTAAAAAATAAAAAATTTAAACAAAAATAAATTTAAAAAACAAAAAAAAAAAACAAAAATATTCGAAAATTATATAAAAAAAGTAATAAAAAATTTAGCAGAAAAAAAAACACGTAATTTAAAGAAAAAAAAACAAAAATTAACCAAAAAAAAAAAAAAAACATCAAAAACATTTTTTTGTAAGTTATTAAAAAAAACCATATAATTAAAAAAAAAAAAAATTAAAATAGAAAATTTTAAAATAATTTAAATTACAAAATTAAAATTTAGATTAAAAAAATAAAATGCAAAAAAGAAAAAATTAAATTTAAAAATTTAAAATAAAAAATAATACTAATAAGAAAAAAAATACAAATTTTAAAATTAACAAAAAAAACAAATTAAAAAAAAAAAAAAATTAAAATTGAAAAAGAAAATTAAAATAAAAGAATTAAAATAAAAAAAACTATCATTAAAAAACAAAAAAAAAGGAAAAAACCACGTGCAAATAATTAAAAAACAAATATCCATAAATTTACTGTTTTTTTTTTTTAAATGAAACAATTTATAAATTTTAAAAATGAAAAACTAAATAAACTAAAAGATTAAAAAAAAAAAATTTAAATTAAATTAAAATTTAATAAATTTAATAAATAATTTTTAAATTTTAAAAATAATTAGTCTAAAATATTAAATTTAAAAACAAAATTAAAAAAAAAAAATAAAAAAAATAAAATTTAAAATAAAAAATTTGAATTAAAAAAAAATAATTTTAAATTTTTTGAATTAAAAAAAATCAAATTAAAAAAAATATTAAAAAATAAAAAAAATAAAAAAAATGAATTTTTTGATCGTGGTGGCGCCGCCAATCGGCCTCCCACCCAGGTGGCGGCAGAGGCCGGTCGCTGTGCGGGCGGGGAGGCTGCATGCAGCTCCCCGTCAGCCCAACAACCGACCTCCGCCGCCACCTGGGCGGGAGGCCGATTTCGGGAATCGGCCGTCCTCCCGCCGCGGGAGGGCGATTCCCGGAATCAGCCTCCCGCGGGGGAAGGGCGATTCCCAGAATCGACCTCCTGCGGCAGGAGGCCGATTCCCGGAATCGACCTTCCGTTGCAGGAGGCCGATTCCTAGAATCGGCCTCCTGCCACGGGAGGGCGATTCTCGGAATCGGCGTCCCGCGCTGCAGGAGGGTGATTCTCGGAATCGGCCTCCCACCGTGGGAGGTCGATTCTAGGAATCGACCTCTTGCCCAGCGGCCGGCCTCCGTCGCCACCTGGGCGGGAGGCCGATTGGCGGCGCCACCACGATCAAAAGATTCTTTTATTTTTTTAACTTTTTTTTAATTTTTAATATATATTTTTTAATTTTTTTAATTTTAAAAATTTTTTTTTTTCAAAAATTTTTAATTTTAGATATCATTTTTGGGATTCAACTGCGTTAATTTAGTCATTCATCTATGACTATTTCCATGAGAGGTAGTCGTAACTAACTAATTTATCATGATTTTTGAATAGTCCACTTAGCACTCATTGCATTAGGTGATGCTCACAGGGGTGAAGAAGTGGGATTGAAACTAGTGAAATGAATCACATAGTGTCAATCATCACTTCTGGGGCTTGCACCTGGTAACCACAACTTCCCGGGAGGTCACCCATCCCAAAACTCCTTTGGCTCAAGTGCGCTTAACTGTGGAGTTTTCCCCACAATCAAGCCCACTTAGCTTGCTACCCCATTTGCAAAACCTTAGCAACTATTGTGCCTCATGAACCATTTAAGAAGAGATCCCTTTACTTTTAGTATTTTAAGTATGAGGGGTTTCCGCAGTGCATTATATTAGATATCATTTTTGGGATTCAACTGCGTTAATTTAGTCATTCATCTATGACTATTTCCATGAAAGGTAGTCGTAACTAACTAATTTCTCATGATTTTTGAATAGTCCACTTAGCACTCATCGCATCAGGTGATGCTCACAGGGGTGAAGAAGTGGGATTGAAACTAGTGAAATGAATCACATAGTGTCAATCATCACTTCCGGGGCTTGCACCCGGTAATTTTAATTTTAATTAATTTATTTATAATTTAATTTTTATATTTGAAATTTAATTTGTTTTAATTTGTTTTGTTTTGTTTTGTTTTTAAATTTTATTCATTTTTATTTTTATTTTATTTTTTTTTTCTAAATAATAATTTTTATTAAATTTTGAATTTTTTATTTTATTTAATTGATTGATTGATTTATTTTTTATTTTATTTAGTTTTTTCATTTAATTTTTTAAAATTTAGTAAATTTTGTATTTTTTTAAAAATTTATTTGAATTTAATATTTTTTTTTTATAAATTTTTTTTTTATTATTATTATTTTTTTAATTACATAAAATGTTTATATATTTTTTATTTCAATTAAAATTAAAATTGTGTATTTAAAATTAGATTTTATTTTATTATTTTTAAATTAAACTTAATATTTTCAAATTAATTTGTTTTTTATTTAATATATATTTTTTAATTTATTTTTTTCAATTTTTCAATTTTAATTGATTTTTAAAGTTTTTTAACTTTTTATTTTAACAACGTTGTTTTTTTTTTTAATTTTAATTTTTATATATTTAATTTTTTTTTAATTTCAAAATTTATCTGTTTATTCATTTATTTATTAAAATTTAATATATATATATATATATATATATATATATATATATATATATATATATATATATATATATATATATATATATATATTTTATAATTTAAATTTAATTTATTTTTTAAAATCTATTTGTTTTTTTAATATATATTTTTTAAAATTTAATATTTTTATTGTATTTTATTTTTATTTTTTATTTTTAGTTAATTTTTAATTTCAATAATGGTTTTTTTACTTTTTATTTATTTGAGTTTTAAATTTATTAAATTTAATATATTTCTTTAAATTTGATTTTTTGTTTTAAAATTTAATTTTATTTAATTTTATTAAAATTTAATAAACATTTTCTTTTTCTTTTTTAAATTTAATTTCTATATTATATATATATATATATATATATATATATATATATATATATATATATATATATATATATTATAAATTTAATATTTTTATTTTGTTTTTATTTTTTTATTTTTTATTTCTATATGTTTTGAAATTTTAATCTTTAATTTTTAAATTTTTTTTTTCCCCTTAAATTTTAGGTTTTTTCTAATGTTTGAATTAAAATTTTTATTTTGTTTTTATTTTTATTTTTTTATTCCTGTATATTTTTAAATTTTAAGCTTTAAAATATTTTTATTTTTTAAATTTATTTTTTTCTTAAATTTTAGGTTTTTTTTTAATGTTTGAATTTTAAAAATTAAAAAATGTTATTTCTATTTTTAAAAATGTCAAAAATATGACAATTTTTTTTTTTGTTATTCCAGCATCAATTGGTTTTGTTTTGAGGGTGTTTTTTCAATCCTTTTTTCAAGAAACAATTTTGTTTTTAGCATAATTTTATAAAATGTAGAAATTTGACCTTAAAAAAAAACCAAGTGCGTTCTGGAATTCATTTTTTTTTGTTTTTGGGGTGTTTTTTGATAGTTTGTGTGTCTTTTTGGGCTAGAGTTCCCATTTTGAGGTCAGGATACCTATTTCATCGGTAACAGTGTTTTCAGCGATGACTGTCGGTATGGCTGTAACCGTAGGTAGACCAAGTCCCCTACCTCAAACTGTCTCTCCACCCGACCTTTGTCGGCATACAACTTCTGCTGGTTCTGTGCTGTAGCCATATCGTCCTTGAGAGTTCGGAGGATGTCCTGACTCTATTGGATCCAAATCTTGGCTCTAGGAGCTTTGCTAGCACCGAACATCACATCAGCAAAAGATAAAGGATGGTACCCATACAAAGCATGAAATGGTGACGTACCAATAAACATGTGATGTGTCGTGTTGTAGCAGTACTAATCCAAATGCAACCATCTCAACCATGCTCGCTGCTGCCCACTGACATAGTTACGCATGTAGCCCTCCAGCCACTTGTTAACTATCTCCGTCTGTCCATTCGTCTGTGGGTGATAACTGGTACTCCGTGTCAACTCCATCCCCACCAGTCAGAAAAGCTCATGCCAAAATATGCCCATGAAACGACTGTCCCTGTCACTGATGATGGTCTTAGGAATACCATGCAGCCTGAAAACCTCTCTGAAGAACAGTTCGGCCACCTGTGCTGCTGTGTAATGCGCGGATATGGTGAAAAAGTGCGCATACTTTGTCAGCCGATCAACGACGACAAAGATACAATCCTTGCCCTGCACCATGGGCAACCCTGTGATGAAGTCCATCGATATGCTCTTTCATTTCCCCTCCGGAATGGGAAGAGGCTGAAACAATCTTGCGGGATGGCTCATCTCCCCCTTGTTCCTCTGACAAACATCACACTCCCTGATGTGCTGGAGTACGTCCTCCTTGAGGCCCTTCCATGAGAACCTCTCTCTAATGGCCCTGTAGGTTTTAGTAAACCCTTGATGACCTGCCAATGGAGAATCATGTGATGCCTGGAGTATTTTCTTCTTACGCTGAGACCCCTCAGTCAAGAAGATCCTGTCGCTGTAGTAGATGATCTCATCAACCAACCTGTACCTGTCATCCGCCGCCTGTCCATCCAACACCTCACATGCAAATCTGTCTTTGGAGTACTCAACTAAAATTCGAGCCCTCCAATCTATATCCAAGCTCATAAGAGATAACGTGGCTGGTCTACGTGAAAGGGAATCTGCTACCACGTTATTCTTACCCTTGACATACTCAATGTCAAAGTCATATGCTTGGATCTTACTGATCCACTTCTGTTGCCTCTCCTGTAGCTGCTTCTGCTCCAAAAAGAACCTGAGGCTGTTGTGATCAGTCCTCACCCTGAATCTATTCCCTACCAAATACTGCTGGAATTTGGCCAAGGCATGCATGATGGCTAACATCTCCTTGTCGTATATAGGATACAACCTCTCGTGCGGAAGGAGCTTCCGGCTCTTAAAGGCTATAGGGTGTCCCCCCTGCATCAATACTGCGCCGATCCCCTCTCTCGACGTATCACACTCCAAGACAAATGGCTGCGTAAAATCTGGCAATGCAAGCACTAGGCAGCTACTCATCACCTCCTTGAGCCTATCAAAGGCTCGTTGTGCTATATCTGACCAACCGAATGCCCCCTTCTTCCTCAAATCTGTAAGGGGTGCAGCAAGCTGTGAGAATCCTTTGACGAACTTCTTGTAATAGGTACATATCCCAATGAACCCCTGAAGTTCCGTCACGTTCTTCGGCTCTGGCCAATCTCTGATGGCTCTAATCTTCTCCTTGTGAATCCTCACTCCGTCCACTCCAATAATGTGACCCAAATATAACATCTCCGTCATCCCAAACTCACACTTGGAGAGCTTAGCATAGAACTGTTGCTCTTCCAAGATGCATAGTACTGCCTCTATATGCTGGAGATGCTTCTCCCAAGTCCTGCTATATATGAGTATGTCATCGAAGAAAACCAATACAAACTTCCTCAGATGACTGCGGAAGATATGGTTCATGCAAGACTGAAAGGTGGCTGGTGCATTGGTCGGCCTAAAAGGCATAACCAAAAACTCAAAGTGCCCATAATGATACCTGAAGGCGGTCTTGGGAATGCCCTGTTCCCTCATGCGAATTTGGTGGTACCCTAATCTCAAATCAATCTTCAAGAAGAACTTAGCTCCTCTCAGCTCATCCATCAACTCATCGATCTTGGGTATAGGGTAACTGTTCTTCAGAGTCTTCCTGTTCAGGGCCCTGTAGTCAATGCACATCCTCAAGGGGCCATCCTTCTTCTTCACCAACACTACATAAGAAGCAAACGGACTCGTGCTTGGTATGATGTGTCCAAGAGCCAACAACTCCTGGATGGCCTGCTCAATCTCATCCCGATAGGATTTGGGATGCCTATAAGGGGTAGTGATCACTGCCTGAATACCCTGCTCAAGTTCAATGGTATGCTCAAACCCACGATCTGGTGGCCGACTTGGCGGTATATCCCCAAACACTACCTCATGCCTGTCAAGGATGGCCTGTATATCTGGATGAACTGCCTGACCGGTGGTCTCTACCTCTGACGCCCGCAGCTCAACCGTCCACTCTATGTCTCCCTTCCGGAAGTCTGCCTCCATCCGGTGTGCCGAAACTATTTGAGGTGGGTACGTATGCATCCCGCGGATCTTCTCATGCTTCCCAGTCTTCTTGTCATCCCACTCCATCTCTAAGGTCTCCCAATCCGTGGTGACCTTCCCCAGAGTAATCAACCACTGTACACCCACCACCACATTGGTATCTGGTATGTTGACCACGAAAAAGTGGTCGGTCATGGTGTAGGTACCCATCGTCACTGCCAACTCTGGAACATACCGGGCACACTGCATGGTCTGGGCTCCTAGGACCAAGACTGAAAACCCGTCAAAGCTCTCGGTTGGTATACTCCTCCGCTCGACCATCTGTGCATCAATGAAGTTGTGGGTCGCCCCACTGTCAACCAAGAATGACACTCGCTGGTCACGTACTATCCCTCGTATGCACAACGTCAAATACTTAGGAACTCCTCGCAAAGCTACAAGGGCCCCTCCTGTGGGTGCAAAAGCTGCACCTCCTGTCCTTGGAGGTGGAGGCGGCAACTGATCCTGGGCCGTCTGACTATCTCCTGCCTCCTCATCATCCTCCTCATCCTCTTCCTCGCTATCATCGGAGAAGAACTCAATGAAGTGTGCTTCGCCAGCAGCACACCTATGCCCTGGTGCCCACGACTCCTGACAAGTGAAGCACAATCGCTTCTTCCTCAACTCCCTCCTGGCATCATCATCCATCTATGCCCGTCCTGGATTCCCCTTTGGAGGAGGAACCCTCACATCCTTTCCCTTGGGTTGGAAGCCCTGTCTCTGGGGGTAAGGTGTCTGCGTCCTGGGTAACGCAACCTGTAAGTCCCTGGTCCTGCTAATGGCATCCTGGAGTGTAGCTAGTCTAGTAGATTTGACTAGACCACGAAGTGGCTATGCCAATCACTCCACAAACATGTAGATCATCCGTGTCGCGGATAGATCTGGCATCATCACCAAAACCCTCAAGAAATCTGCAATGTATGTCTCTGGGTTCCCCGTCTGCTTGAGCCTCGTCAGCGCAACAAAATGTTGTTTCGGATCCCTCCGGTCAAAACGCTCCATCAACCTCCTGGTAAACTCGGCATATGTCGTCACTGCAGAGTGTCCGAGTGTAACCATCCCATGGAACCACCAGTCGTGGGCCTCACCATCCAAATGTAATGTTGCCACCTTGATGGCCTCCGTCTCCGACATTTGGTTAAGCTGGAAATAGATGTCCAGCTTCTCCACCCAAGACTTTGCCGAACTGTTCGATGATCCATCAAACGTAGGCAAATGAAATCTGCTAGAGGCATGGTGGGAATCTCCATCATGATAATTCCGGTGCCCTCTATGATGGTCGCGGGGTCTACTTTCCCGCTGGAGCTGCACAAAATCTCTGAATGTGAGAGCATCCCTGAACTCCTGCCCGTAGGCCTGATACTCTGCAAAATACTCATCTAAGTGTCTAGACTCTGCCTCCTGCTGGGCTCCTGCCCCTGTGTCTGCTCCTAAGAAAGTGGGCATGGTGGAGCGGGTAGGTGCACGTGAAGCCATCGGCTGAGGAGTATCACGCTGAGCAACACCCTGCTCCAGCAAATGGTGGGATGTACCTGATCCCTCTCCGACCTGGTAAACCCGCGGGGCCTCACGCTGTCTAGCCTCTACAGCAGTAAACCTCTGTCCCATCACCTCAACCTGTCTGGCTAACTCCTGCACTGATTTGAGGAGCTGGTCTGCAAATCTCTTCCCGTCCTTGTCTGCCATATGGATCCCCAACTCTGAACCTAACACAGGCTTCCCCTGTTCTGCGTCTGTCACAGGCTCCTCCTGTTCTGTGTTCACCACTCGAACACAGTCTCCCTCTCCGTAGGTGTTTTCCAACCTACGCTCACGGTCTCTGTACTTCTTGCCACTGTAACAAATATATGGTCTTTTCCCCAGTGTCATAGACCACTAGCTCCACATGTTGAGCCAGAACTATGCTCTGATACCACTGTAATATCCCGTTTTGGGGATATCTCTAAAACACGACAAACTCCAACCAGAGATGGACTAGGAGGGCATTTACCGGATATTCCGCCTTTGAGAGAGGACGAGATCCGGAGGCTACCTGGCCCTTTCCAGACTCTGTCTAAGAGTGAAAGATAAACACACCAAGTGGTATAGAACTAGAATGCTCAGAAATATAAATAAATAACAGTGCAACAGACATATAATAACAGAGAAAGAAATTACGACAACTCATCCAGAAAACATAGAGAGGAAATGCTGAGCCATTTTATTAATCTGAGAAATATAATGAAGTACAGTAGGTGATCAGAGTGATGGCACCTAATCTTGCTCAAGGAATGTGAAGAAACACTATCAGAAAGTACAAGAAATGGCTGCTCTATGAACTGCGTCCCATTTCAAAAGCTGCCCAGATATGGCTGCGCTCTTCTTTGACATACGCGAAGACTAGGGGCTAATCCCCTTGCCGGAATGAGCTGAAAATCTGCAAACCTCCTCTACTCACCAACCCGGACAAAACCCAGAAACCATATAAAAAATGGCCAACCCCCGAAAATCACCAGGAAATTCCTCCTCAGGGAATTACGCTGGCCTCCAAGGCTCTGCGCAGAGGCTAAATGGAAATAGCTAAAACACCGCCTCAAACTCCGCCAAAATCCTCTTTTGGGCAAAGGCTGACCCTCTGCTCAAAATCTCGGCTGAATCTCCTGCAGAAACCCTGATCCGGAGCACCTCCAAAAAGGGACTACATCCTCTCTCCCAGTGACTGCGCAGTCTCTATAAGCTCCAACTCCGTAACAAACCCAAACAACAAAACTACTCACAAAATACTGAAGAACTAACCTTGCCTGAGCAGGCACTCGAATTCCCGGGGCTAAGGGCGAGATCTCCGACCGAAGACACTCAATGCACTAAACAGTGTTGCAGACAGGCTAAACAGCCAACGTGCTCAAGAAGACAAACATCTAGCTCAAAATCATCAACTCCAGAATGAATCAAATGAGGAGGCTTCTCCATCTTTTATAACGTTGGTTTCCCTTCAAAACCCCAACGTAGCCCCTCTCTCCTCCACGTGCTCATCCTCATCTGCGCAGAAGCTTCTAGAGTGTACGTGGGTCCCCTCCTCTATGTGGTGTTTGGCCCCCCTTGGCTCCCCTTAAGTCATAACATTGTGCTACTAGGAGGATGTTTTATTTCACTTAAGTGAGTTAGACCCTCTCTACTTTTTATTTATTTATAAACTTTAGATGGAAAAACTATACAAAATTGAATATTCCAATTCGCTGTCGCTAATTAGGAATATTACAACTGCCCCCTCGGATGACCTCATAAGCTCATCCATGTAAATGGGCTGTGTCTACATGTTATTATGAACTTATTAATATAAATGAAATCTAATACAAACTAGAAAGTAATATAAATAATTATGCATAATTTGACAATTAAAGTCAAAATTTTCGTATATATATGTACCTGGTCCGTGTTACGCAGGTCGTGCACCCTCGAAGTCTTAAGAATGACATCACGATACATACATGTATATGTCAAAAGCTAGTCAAAGAGTAAATTCATATAAGGGCACTAGTGGGTCACGAGGCAATGGTGGTGGTCTCCTAATCTCCCATTTAATGCAACACATGCACTGGCCAATGACGTCTGCATGATGTTTGCAATATCTCCCTAGTCTTACCACCGAGATGTGATAGCTCGTTTAGCTTTGTCGGTAATACCAAGCTTCGAGACAATAGTGGAAAGAACCTCGAAGGTGGTGGTACATGCCCAGGGTCCGTACGAGTCCCATTGCCCTTATAGGTACATCCTAATTTGGGTCCATAATAACGAGATTCGATATCAGTGTAATCCGACCTCATATGTAACACAAACTCTGTATATAAATGCTTGTGAAAATAAATGGCGACCTAGTCATGGTGGGGGAATTGGCCCCAAGCTCCAATGAATCTATCATACACAAAAGGGGCCGCGTCAACATTCCTAAAATATTTCAATGGAATCAGACCTTTATGTCTAGTAGGGCGATCCAGAGGGATTTCAAACAACTCCCCACGAACATCAATGTCCTTGTTGGGCCTATTTCACCACCTCCCAACTATTTGGGCCTCTAACCTCATGCCTCCTAATCCTTTGTATGGAATGTAGGAGGTGGATATGTGGGCCCGACCTCCAGTATGTCTCGATCAACCTATTGATGCTATCCAACATCAAAGACAAATTACGATGAGTCAGTGAATTGACAGGGATGTTATGTATCTCTTCCGTGATCCACGTATGGCGGGTTGTAACATCCTCCAATGTGATATAAGCTATAAAATCATCCCAAAGAGGGATTGATGCTGCAGTTTGATCCTTAGCTTCAGCCTGATGAAGGCCTGCAAATCATAAACAAACTAGAAGCATAATAACATTTACATTAAATTCAAACACATCAGTTGACAATTTAAAAATTAAAGACAATTTCAAGATATAAACACAAAGTTTAAAGAGGATTTAAAAATGCAGGAGGTGTCCCTGAAAAGGCGAAGAAGGTCCACTAGAGGTAGCATGATCATCAACAGATATAGGGACACCGCCTCTGATACTTCAACTGACGTCAAAGGTAGGATCTGTGAGTGGAATGTGAACTCTTGGTGGGCTACGTGATCTATCACGAGCCCTACCACGTATAATAGAACCCCTCACATTGCGATGACCTGCACTTGGGGCACATTTATGGGATGCCTAAACATATTACATATAATACATATAATCTAATCCAAGAAAAAAATGTTGACTAAAGTATTAGATATAATACAAAACTATTATATATAACACAAACTAATCCAAGAAAAAAATGTTGACTTAGAAATAATGTTGACAAAAAAACCATTTCTAAACTCAAGCAAAATACTCTAGCCTGAAGTCCTAAACTTTAGAGTTCATTTTTTGATAATTTATCAACTAAAGTATTGAGTTCCATGTAAACACAATCGAAAGAAGCGATCAATTATACCTTCACTAGAAAGAAGTGATGAAATCTACCTTCACACTTTTCTCGTCTCTAAATAATGCATTTTATTGATTTAAAAAATAACGTAAAATTTACTGTAATTTATACTCGGGAAATTGAATGAGCAAAAATATAATGAAGTTTATAATTATTGGAATGCAATATATATATATATATATATATATATATATATATATATATATATATGAACTTTTGTTATCTTAGTTTATGATAGAGTTATGTTAATGCCTTGTATATGACTAGGAATTTAATATTAGAATTTGAATAATTTACTAGAACTCATGGTATTCATGCGGAATATAGTTTATTTAAAGGGGTAATACAACTAGCCCGGATCTATCTTAACTCAGGATCTACCCGAGAATCAAATATCTTGAGATGAAAATATCTTAAGATACAAAGATATTTGATCCCTTTTGACATGGATCTAAACTAGTATATATATTTAACAAGATAGAGCACATTCATTTGTATTAAAGTAATTAAAAGTCATCAATTGTGACTTAACAAGATTGCACATTCATTTATATTAAGGTGATTACAAATCATCAATTATTTTTCCAAAAAGATACACTAAAATTAATATAATAAAAGATAAAATAAAAAAATTATAAATATGAATTTTTAATTCATGTTTTTTTAGTTTTTAAAAAAGAAAGGTAATTTTATTCCTATAAAATTTAAAGTTTAAAAAAAATCTAAATATTTATTTAATAATTTTTTATATTATTTTAAAATATAAAATAATAAAAAATTAAATAAATAAAAAAATATTTAAAAAAATGAAATATATATTATTTATATAATTCCGTTTTTCATATTTTAATATGTTACTTTTTACATTTATCAAAATAATCAAATTGTAATATGTTAAATTTTATTTTTTATATTTATCAAGAAAAAGTTTTCAAAATCTTGAATATACTATTTTTTAATATATAGATTAATACATTTACATAAATCATTTCTAAAATTTTTAAATTAATTTAAATAAAAAACTGAAGACCAAAAATTCAAATAATTTTTTTAAGAAAATTGCTCAGTTTACGATTTAACAAAAAAATACCAAAGCTCATCAATTGTTATCCCTCATGCATCAACTCATAACTTTGTGAAACACTATTTAGGTATTAACCAAATTATACATTATGATATTCTATCCGTACTTTTTCACATGTCAAATCTAACTTTATGAAACACTATTTATGTATTAACCAAGTTATAAGTTATGGTGCTCTATTACTTCCTGCACATGTTAACTTTGTGCAAAGGTCGTAAAGAGATTTGTCGCTTGATTCTTCCAGCTTATTAACCATTGGATAAAGTTAATTTCTATGTTTAATAAGAATGTGTAAAGGTTTGTTGTTACATAAATATGCTTTAGTAATGTTTAAAAAGACAACATTATCTCAAGTTGAGTGGGTGATTACTTATGCTAAGGGTGGTAGTTAACCCAATAGATTTTCATATACACCAAAATCAATATATACTAATAAACTTTCAAACCTACAATATTTTAATCTTATATTTCTAAAGCAAAACCTACTTCAAAGATCCATTTTGAAAATTTTCCTAAGATACAACTAGTAATCCAAAAAAACTAATAATATATTTCACTTATTTTTTGCCTTCCAAATTCCCCAACAACTCTTATCCGCGTTCCTTTGCACCTCTCGGTGCAATTTATAGTTATAAAATTATCTTATATATGTATATATGACTATAATATATAGGGTAGGGGTGAGGGGGAAACCTTGTTTAACTCTGATATTACACTTAATATCTTTCGACTACCCCTCATTTCTCTTAAAGTTAGCAATTACATTCTCGTAGAATCTTATAGCGGCAACTCTCAACTCGAAAGGAACCTTTAGCTCTTCTAATCTATTCATTAGGTTATTTCTAGGTATCGTATCAAAAGCCTTTCTAAAGTCCACAAAGCAAAAAAAGAGATTGGATTTATCAATTCAACATTACTCCACAATGATCCTAAGTGTAACGAGGTGGTCTGTTGTTGAGTGCTGCCTTCTAAAACCCACTTGGCCTTTAGCCCGCTTACCTTCACTTTCAAGCCATATGCTCATCTTCTTTTCCAAAATAATACCATATAACTTGGCTAAGAGAGGGCTAATCATAATTGTCTGATAATTAGAGGGGTTATTTGTATCCCCACTAATTAAGTAAAATGAGACTCTCAATCCATGGTTTAGGGAACCCTTGCTTCACTGCTTGATTGAAAAGCTTGTGGATGTGAGGGATGAGGACATGACCTCCAATTTTTAAGATTTCTGCATGGTAACCTTCAATGTCCTTAGCTTTTCCATTTGTCATGCGCTTAACCCCAAAATCCATCTTCTAATGAGAAAACTTCTTCCATTGTGAGCAAGATTTCAAAGTTATCTATGACATTTTGAGATTCCTAAATATTTTTAAGATAGTAATTCCAATCGTGTAAAACAATTCTATTATTATCTTTAGTTTTTCTAATTAGAATCTGCCTCTAGAATTTCTTAGGAGCTACCTTAGAGAGTTGTAAGAGATTTTCTCGTCTTTTATGAATATACTGCATTTTTTCTTTTTACTTAGGGCTTTGTATATTTTTATCTTGCCAATTTTAAGAGGCTCATCAACTACTTCCTTAATTTCTCTCCTTGCACTTTTACAATCTTGATCATACCAAGGGTTGGTTTTACTATTCTTTTATTACTTGAAACTTCAATTAAGAAATTGTTACTAGAATATGAGAGGGTTGTAGTAAAATTATGATAGAGGTCTTCTATGTTGTCTATACTAGATAAAGGAAGCAAATTAATTTTTAATTCATTTAGAAAAATATCATTTTTATTTCTATCAAAGATTAAGTTCTTTTGGCTATAAGGATTATCTTCTATGGGATCTCTATGCATGACAAAATTGAGAGTTACAATTAAAGGTCTATGATCTAAGTCAGGTTCGTGGTTGTTTAAGATGCCAAAATTTATTATTTCGTTGTATAAAGGGATATCATAAATAACACAGTCTACCACGCTGCTACCAAGCCCATGGATATAGGTCATATGGCTAGAATTGGGCCACTTCTTTAGACTGTTGCAAATTATGAGATCTTGAGCACTACAGAGCTTGACTAGCTCAGACCCAAACAAATTTTCCCCTAGATCTTCAAAGCTTCTTTTGTACTAGCTAGCTACAGTAAGGTCTTCGTCTAACCAAAGAGGATTAGGGTTGGAATAATTTCTTAGAAGAATAGCTTGGTTGCTTGAAGTTCGAGCATTAAAGTCACCCATTAAGAGGATATTACCTTCATTCCTTAGGCTAGAAATATCATTCTCTAAACCATTGTAAGGACCATTTTTATTTAAATTGTTTTTCTTATAGAAGTTAGAATTGATAGGGGAAAAATAACATATTGCTATGTAGGTTTTTTTTTTATCATTAATGTTAGTAATCTCTATCCAAATATATTGGTTGTAAGGGTCTTTTTTATAAAGCCTAGCGTGGGGGGAGATGTTCTTCCTAATGTAACAAGCTATACCCCCAATGATCTATGGTAGGATCACTTGTTCCAGATTGACCATAGTACAAAGCCATCTATGTTAGGGACCTTAGATTCTTAGTGCTTCCAAGTTTCAACTAGAAATATAATATCAACTTCATTCGAGATCCAACTTAGCTTGGGGCCTTTCTTCCATGGAAAACCTCGAAAATTCCAAGAAAGAATCCGAAGCATGTTGAATTGCTATTTATTACTATCTTTTTGGTTTCTATCTCGAATAATGGTTAAATTCAAGCCAAAACCACCTAAGGCTCAAACGAGGTTGGTATAAAGATACCAGGGCTTGGTTAAACCATTGGGAGATCGACGAAAATGTTGCATTGCAAAATATTAATAACTTTAAAAATATTGTTACTTCTAAGCTTAAAGAGAAAATGTGGTGTGAGAAAGATTTAGAGGCTAAAAGAAAATTAAGATATTATAAGGAGGTCATTAACCCTACTCTAGAAGATCAAAAATATCTCTTTGTTTTAACTAGCTCAAAGAAAAAAATTAATATAGCCAAGATAAGAATAGGGAAAATTTTAAGGATGAATGCTTATCTTAAAGTTTAGAAACCTTGGCGAATCTTACTAGTCCCCAATATGTAAATTGTAAAAATTTTGATGATATTTTTTGTAAAAATATTTAGGATTATAATTATTTTATATTAGTATATATAAAATTTTGGCGATTTTTAGGGTAAAATAATTTTATACTGTAAAATTTGGGTGAATCAATTTTCAAAAAAATGGAAATTGACAAATGTTTTTTTATAAAAGGCATGGAAAATTAGACCACCTGCGAATATTAGCCCCTAAAAATTTCCCTAGATAAGAACAAACTCTCATGAGGTCCATAGTGAAACAGGTCGTTGGGTAGTTCCTAAAACACCATGGGTGGAAAGGATCTGCCATCTCTGTGAGAATATGAACATTGTGGATGAAAATCACTTCCTCTTAGAGTGCCCTACTTACACCCACATTAGATCTCAATTTCATAATCTTTGTTGCAATACCGACCTTCCTAGCCTTTTAACATGTCATAATTATAGTGAGCTCGGGACGCTTCTCTCCAAGCTATTTGAGCATAGGAGTACAATATTAAAACAAACTTAATAATTCGTTTCTTTAAGTCCGATAGACAAAAGTTTGGTCTCAGTGGACGTTAACCATTATCATCATCATCATAGCTATATAATGTTATAGTTATAATAGTTAAATTATATACCTAGTCATATAATTATGTTTATGAACTATCTAGTTATATTGATATATATATATATATATATATATATATATATATATATATATATATATGTATGAATGATTTTAGATTAGGTTTAATAAAAACAAGTTATGTCAAGTTAAATAGTTATATATTTATGTTATGTTATATATATATATAACTATGTGATGTTATATATATATATATATATATATATATATATAACTTTATATGCTATGTTAAAATATTTATAAAACTATGTTATTTTAAATAATATAGAATTATGTTATGTTATAAATCATATATAGAACTATAATATATATAGCTATGTGATATGTTATAACTTTATATATATATATATATATATATATAGTTACATAATTATGAAATAGTTATAGTTATATGTGTTATGTTAAATAGATCTATATTATGAACTGATTAGTTACATAACTATGTTATGTTATACATAATATATATAGAATTATAATATATAGCTATATGGTATTATAATATATATATATATATATATGTGTGTGTGTGTGTGTGTGTGTGTGTGTTGTAATATATATATATATATATATACACACACACGTTATAAAATTTTTAATTTATGTTAAATAGTTATAAAATTATGTTATGATATATTTTATATATGTAACTATGATATATAGCCATGTGATGTTATAGTTAAATATAGTTATGTTATATATCTATGTTATATTATAATTATATATAGTTAAATTTTATATATAACTAGGTTAAATGTTTTATATATATATATATATATATATAACAAATTTTTGTTTTTTAGATTTTAAATTTTAAAGATTAATATTTTATATTTAAAACTAGAATCACACTATATTTATTATTAAAAAATGTTTAAAATATAAATAAATTTAAATTAAAAAAATAAAAATAAAATAATTTATTTATTTATTTTTAATTTTTTTTTTCTATTTTATAAATAGAGATTCACTATTGGTAACCATATTTTTTTTTTCAGAAGAAAAAAACGCTGTTATATATAAATATAAAACAGTACATATTCCAATGCATCTCCAGCATGTATAAATACAACGAGATAAACAACCATCGGCAGCCAAAAGATGGCTACAACAACATTGAACGAAACCGTCCATATCAAAATGCTCAGCTACAAGAGCGAGCAACAGGAGGAAGATGGAGCAGATAGGACAGATTAACCACAGTAATAAACCTAAGATGTACAGTAAGGAAAGTATGATAATGCACTAAAAGGCTGATAGATTAGAAGATGTCGATCCGTAATAAAACCAAAATAGGATGACATGAGACAAGAGTGCAAATGACAATCCTATGAAAAGGAAGAAGGAGTGAGTCAAATGTGCAAAATTGGCGAAAGCTTCATAAGCCAATAAACAAGATGAAGACCGACTCACTTGAAAGAGGTGCACGCCCGCCTGCGATAAGATCTCTCCTGCCTGAAAGAGAAACATGCTTACAGGTTGTCAAACAACCATAAGCACCTATGTGCATGAGGAAGAGACGACAAAATCTGGCAGGTGCCGAGGCACAAACACGAATAGATATACCAAAACCAGGAGAGACCAAGGAGTCAGTGATATAATTGAAATATCTCCTGAAGTGTTTGATGAGTGCCTTAAGCATGGTAAATAAAAAGCGTCACGCTCGCCTGAGGAAGAGATATAACATGATCCCGCGCTCCGGAGGATATGCTGTAACATATAATCACGCTCGCCTGTAGAGGAAATATATAATATGACATATACCTGCAAAAAAGATATCACTGCCATAAATGGGACAGATGAAGCCAAAATGTATAACAGGAACCCGATTAAGGAATAGCAATATCGGTCTCCCAGTAAATGAGACCATCTCGGAAAAGTTGAACATGCATAGTGCCAAAATCAGTGCTTAAACCCTGCTTTGAGAGGCCATCAGCCCTAGTATTGCACTCCCTGTAGATATGACTTATAGCAGGCCTGTTGAGCTGTATCCATAAACGACGAACCCGAGATACCCATCCATAGAGTGCAGAAGGCACAGAGGCCTGAGGATCAGAAATCCAACCAATGGCTATCCTCGAATCGCCATAAACATGTATGTCCATTAACTGTAAGTATATGGCAAAACGAAGGCCTCCCCAAAGAGCAATGATTTCCGCTTTGTTGTTGGATCCCTCACCAGCATTAAAGTGTATATGCACTCTCTCTCTCTGAGATATCTTAATCCAAGTGCCGCAACCCATGACCCCATTCATACATGCTCCGTCAAAGTAAAACTGCAGGGAGAACCACTTCATGTGGTCGAAGCCGGAAGGAAAAATCCTGAATGGGCTTAGCAATTGTAGGACAATCTTCCATCCACTTGGCTATTGCATAGTATATACAAGGGATCTGTAAAGGAATATTTTCAAATATCACCCTGTTTCTAGCAAGCCATACCTCCCATATAAGGAAAAAAGGAAGAGATCTGTGCTTCCCTTTTAATTTGTCCCATTCCGTAACTACAGTCATGAAATCCACCGGAAACCAAGTGTTTCCCATGAAATGTACAGAGAAAAGGCGCCATATATTGATGATGACAGGACATCTAAAAAAGAGATGAGCTGTAGATTCAGATTCCACAAGACAAAAATGGCACCTGAATGGACCAGAAAATCCTCTCTTCATTAAGTTATAACCAGTCAGAACCTTATCTTTCCACACTAACCAGCCAAAGAGTATAATCTTAGTGGGGATATGCCGCCGCCAAAACTTATAAAATGTACAGCTGGGTTGTTCAGGGTAAGTAGCCTTGTTGATATGTCTGTAAATATCCCTAACCACCGGGATCCCAGTCTTCATGGGACCATCCCAATCAATCTTATCACCCCCCTCATCCCAGCATAGACCCAATGCCCGAATTTTATCCCTGAGGAATTCCCACCCTTCATTCTCCGGAGCTCGAAGACCCAATTGTGCCGCAGATTTAAAAATAGGGGCCCCAAGAGACCATTGATGAATGGTCTGTGAAAGATAAATAATGCCGCGGTGAGCAAGTCTGTGGATTAACTGAGGAGAAGGGCCGAGTTGGGGGCACCATCCAATCACCTTCATATGAGCCAGTGGTATACGACTGCCATCACCGAAAGACCACGCCACCCTTTCAGCCATATACCTGTAAATCTTTTTGAAACTTCCCCAAATAACAGATATGCGACGCGGGAAAGTGACTTGATTATTAAGGATCTGATGATGTATGTCGCCCACAATATACTTACATTTGACCACCCTATTCCAAATACCATCACCATCCAACACCCTCCAGAACGATTTGATAAGCAGAGCGATATTAAAGTTTATTGTATCCAGGATGCCCCATCCATCATGGTCCTTTGGCCTGCATAGTTTTTGTAGTTTGCATAGGTGGATTTTTGTGGACAGCTGCGCCCCTCCCCATAAGAATTTTGCAATGATGGAGTTTATAAGTCTGATAACACCGTCAGGAAGAAAATAAAGGTGACCCCAATACACCATTAGTTGGGCCAAAACAGCTTGTATCATAATGAGCCGGCCTCCCATAGACAACCACCTGTGCGTCCAGCTGAACACCCTTCTCCTAAACTTGTCTATAAGCCACATCCAGTCCCGGATCCTGTAACTGCAAGGTTTAATATGGAAGCCCAAATAAATGAAACCCAACGACGCCTCCCTTAACTCCATTCCGAAGAGACCAGCAATATACTCCAGATCCCCTTGGTCACCATATTCGAAAATGATAAATGATTTATGTTTATTGATGGCCAGCCCAATAACGGACTCAAATCTGATGAACATATGGAAGATATAGCGCCAATGTTCCCTGTGAATATGTCCAAATAATAATAAGTCATCAACAAACAGAGAGTGCATACATACAAGCGAATTGGAGAATGAAAATCCCATAGTATGTCCCTGTGAAACTGCCTCCCGGAGAAGACGGCTTAAACCATCCATGATCAGAATAAAGATTAACGGAGACAGAGCGCAACCTTGCCTGAGACCCCGCCCAGCAGAAAAAAAGGTAGTAGGAACTCCATTTATGATAATGGCATAGTTAACAGAAGAAATACATGCCATGATCCACCTTATGATGCGGATAGGCAAGCCCACCTTCATAAGAACAACCCTGATATATGCCCAATCAATCGTATCATATGCTTTAAAAATGTCAACTTTTACCATGATGGCCTCCCTTTTCTCAACGTGCATGGTGTGCAAAATTTCCTGTGCTAAGGCAGTGGCATCATGTATTGACCTCCCCTTGAGAAATCCATACTGTTCCAATGAAATATAGCTGGACAATGTTTCCTTCATGCGCTCTGCAATAATTTTTGATATGATCTTGTAGAGAACGTTGCATAGGGCAATGGGACGAAAGTCCGCAAAAGTATTGGGAACGTCCTTCTTTGGAATTAAAGCAATAAAAGTTGAATTGAGATTGGGATATATATAGCCCCGAATTCGAATCTACTCAATCACCTTGGTCAGCTCCTCTCCCAGCAGATCAAAAAAATGGATGTAAAATTCCGCGGGCCATCCATCCGGCCCGGGACTTTTATCACATGCAAATGATTTAAGGACCATTTTGACTTCATTCCCAGTGATCACCTTATCCAGAAGTGCAATTGCATCATCATCAAAAAAACGAGGGACGTGTTCAAGAATCCACATTTGGTTTGTCATATTGGTATCATCCTGCTTTGCATAAAAAATTGTGAAGTATCGGAGAGCCTCGTTTTGAATTTCTTGGGAAGAATACACTGAAGAGCCATCCGCACACATGATGTGCCAAATAGCATTTTTATTTCTCCTTTCATTTGCACTTCTGTGGAAGAACTTAGTATTTCGATCCCCCTCTGCAAGCCAAAGTGCTCTGCTCTTTAACCTCCATGTGAGCTCCTCAATCCGTAATATTTCTTTTTTTCTAGAACCCAAGCTTTTCAGGCATTCAAGAGTTTGTTCATCAGGATATATATGTAGAAAGGATTCTATAATTTTTTCCATTTCAGCCTGAATCCACCTGAACTCTGCTCTAAGTTTGCCCTTCTTCTCACGTTCCCAAGTCTTAGTCATAATCTTAGTTTTCTGTAGTTTGTGATGAAAGGAGTCCCATAACTCCGTATGCAGAGGCCCTGTATCCTGTCGCCATATTTCCTCAACCAAACAGGTATATTCCGGATCCTCCAACCAAATCCTATTAAACTTGAAAGGATATCCCGTACGAACCGGGAAATTAGTGCAAGAAAAGGAAATGGGGTAATGGTCAGAAACATCAGAAGCAATAACATAAGATTTAGGGCCACCTAATATGTCAAAAATCGAATTCTTTATGACAACCCTATCCAATCTTTTCCCAATGTAATTTTCCCCCGCCCTTCTATTGGACCACGTAGGCATCAGTGGATGCGGCCGAATATCTATCATCCCATGTGTGAGAAAAATGTCACTCAAATGACCAGCCAATGGATCCAGACGGGCCTTGTTACCCCATGCTTCATCTGCATTGAAAATGGCGTTAAAATCACCCATAATGATAAGATTAGGTAGAGAAAAAATACCAGACACCAACATCCTGTCCCAAAAGGACCTTCTATTCACATATGGCGCATACAGATTAATAAAATTGAAAGTACTTTCCATTCCTCTGAGATGTGGAAGGGATTCCACATCACCAGCAAACCCCCAGAACGTCCACATGAGTTTGTCGCAGCAACATGCCAATTCCTCTTGATTCTTAAAAACATATTAATAGCCTTAGTCCTATTAGACATGGTCTCCTGTGCAAAGAAAATGAACGGATTCTTAGAAACAAGTAACTCCCTTAGGCAATGATATTTAGGGTCATCACCCAAACCCCTTATATTTAAAGAGATGACATGATTCATGGTGAGACCATGGAAGGGTTACTTGCTCTAAGTGCCCTGGAATTGCTGCAAGCCCCATAATTGTTGCGAATGGGGGACTCATTTTGGCCGGCCTCAACATCATTGAACAGAGAAATAGATTTAATTTTCTCCTTCTTCCTACCACATGCCCCTTTTGCCTTCTTCTTGATGGATTTCAAAGCATCGGATAAGGTAGGAGAGTGCTTTGATTTAGAAGGAATAGGTTTGTCAAAAACTGTCAAGGCGGCCAGATCCATATTGGGGTTTCTCATTAGAAAGTCAAGATCGCTACCAATGGAATTTCTTGAGGAGTCAGAAAGGTTGATGGTCCCAGTAATGCCCGGAGAATCATGTGGCGACCCAGCAAATTTCCCATCATCCTTGCTATCATCAAGCAGACTTCGGACATGATATAAAGGACCCCTATCCTCCATATAACCGGGTCCTTGTTCGTCACAATCATCAAGAATGCTACCAAATTGAAAATTAGAAGGACGCCTCCCATCAGAGCTAGAAGATTTAAATAAGGGGGGGTCAATAGACGAGGAGAGTTTCCGCTCCGGACGAATAGGCACGAAAGAACTACTTTGACCAGGATCAGGATGATTCACAGGCCGCTTCTCAGGGTTACGTTTGAATGCTCTGGATGGAAGCCCGCCCTAGAAGCTTGAGCATTGGAGAGACGACGTTCCCCATCAGAAGCTTTCCTCGGCTGGTCCGCCCTCGCAATACGAATTCTCATCGGGCAATGGTCTCTGAGGTGGCCCGTTTTGTGGCAAATCAAACATCTGAAAGGAATCCCCCAGAAGTCGATACGCTGTCGATGCCTTCTATCACTCCAAATGAGATCAATGTCGCCCGGGAGACCACCCAGATAGTCTACCTCCACCAGAAGCCATGCAATCCTCTTGTCAGCTGCGCCCATAATGCTTGGATCAATATATTTTGTAGATCCAATTGAGTCCCCAATCATTCGTAAGGCCTTAATGGTCCAAAATTCCAGAGGTAACCCCGGCAGTTTAACCCATACCACTCTGTTACGTGGTGCCTCCAATACGGGATTGAACCCAATGTACCATGGAATAATTTGCATGAAGCTCCTCCCACGAACCCAGGTACGTCCCATGATCTTGAAAACATCGGCCTGGTTCATGAAATGTATACTAAACCATCCATTCATCAGCTTACTTACCTTTGGCGTATAGCCAATTATGGTATTCCATTTCTGGTGGATCCAAGATGCAGTATCAAAGTATTCCTTATCAGGAAAAACCCATCTCCCGACAACAGCACGCCTCTGCAAACTCGCCACCCTAGTGCACAAATCCTCGTAATCCAGATTAACCTCCTTAATGTCCATCCTATGTTTAAGGATGTTCTTTTTCCTTTTGCGGGCACCACAACCAGCTCTCCGAAATTTTTGACTCCTATGTCGCATAATGCAATTAGCCGCAGACTCATCAAAAGCATGGAAACCCTGTTGTATAATAGCCACTTCAGTATCAAAATCATCGTTGGGCGCAACGGCTGAAAAAGTCGAAATATCCTCCCGCGCATTCTCCCCTCCGGAAGCCTCCATGCAGAAAGTAGGACACTTGTACACCCGAGGACACCACTTGCGGGATGACAGTATGCCATCGTCCAGAGCCCTGACAATCGATCCAGAAAGCCAGTGTAGAAGTAGATGTCCAACACACTTATCCGCCGTCACCTCTAATAGTGGAAAATAAAATATACCACTATGGGATCTTAGAAAAGCACCAAATGAGGATGTTTTGCATCCCGAGGGCCAATGATCCGGAGAGAATGATGATGTCAGTGCCAGATGTAAGATGAGCTAAGATATTTGTCCTAACACCAATTTAAAATACTCCGCCACCCCATATCCAACACAGATGGGAGTAGTAACGTTCACTGACCTCTGATTTGCCTTAATAGAGGTTGGTGAGAATAATGGAGACTCGGATTCCAAAGGCACTACAGAGATTTCCAGAATCAAAACGTATCAAGATTATAATGTTAATAATACCCAGCCCATAAGCCACCTGCATCACAGTGAAGTACTGCCAGATCCCGCCATTATGTCATCACAGGATTATCCACCCCCGACGTAACATACCAGCCAAGATAGACGAATACCTGAAAATGATTCAAATTATATCAAAAAAATGTCACCGGAAAACCTTAGTTCCGGGAAAAGCAGCCGGATACAACCATAAAGAATAGTCTGCTTATGGAGAACAGCAGCAACAACAATAGCAACCCGGGAACGACCACCATTTCTTGCGAAGCCTGCATCCAATACTCTTATAGGGCCGAGATATGTAAAAAATGTTACACCATTCATTCCATTTTGGGATGCATTTAACATACTGAATGTTGCCTTCCACCATATCATCCGTCGACGAGGAAGAGAGTTCTGTGGAGCATTCCTTGTTTTGCATCAGACCAGTGTATTAGGAAAACCTCGACCCCCGTAAAGATCTCCCTCTCAATCCCTCAGACGGCCATCACAAAAGTTAATGATAAAAATCATTCTAAGAAGCACAAGCGCAATAGAAAATAGGATGAGAATGAGCACAATTTCAATCTCGTCCTGAAAGCTCAATTTTACATATTGAGGCATGTTATGACAAGAAGCAATACAAGATGCACCAATTGCTAGAAGACCGCAGAAAATACAACCTACTGCACGCCTACACCCCGCAATAGGGAATATACATGAGGTGCCACCATAAGCAATAATGAATGTCCAATAGTAGGGTACCAGATAAAAACGACCAGATATGGACCCAGAAGCGAAATCATCAACAACATAAGCTGAGCCGAATTATCTACCTACAGCCACATAATTATTCTCAATGGGTACCAGCAACCAACATATTCCCCATATCTAGTAACAATGTCTGACCAACTCAAAATGCAAGAGACAACTAATGGCCACCAGAAGCAAAAATATTGTCCCAGAGGGTACCAGATACTGGACAAACCAATAGCTTCATCAATATCCACCAATAGCAATAACAAAGTTATCCAGAAGGGTACCAGATATTGACAAAACAACAGCATCAGCAATATCCACCAACAGCAAAAATATTAATCTTCATAGGAACCAACAATCAGATTCTCAGCATTGTAAGCATGCATCCATTGCCAACTAGATTTACTTACCGAACACCCTCGAGTATACCATAAACTATTCATGAAACTACGTGTGCGCTCCCACCTAGATCCATGTTCCTGGTAATCTCGCCACGATCCTCCCACAATCTTCTCCCTACAATGTTGTTGGTTTTTTAGTCTTCACCGACGAACCAGCCCGAAAACCGCATCCGACATCCATCAACCATATTGGTAACCATATTTATTATGTCAATGGAAAACTCTTAATTTACTTATTTATTGGTTATAGTTTTGTTGTTTTCTGCTTTAGAGTGTTTTGGGTGTATTTTGGGTCAAGTTTTTTAGAAATTTAAATGCATTTTAAATAAAAAAAATTAAAAAAAAATATTGAAAATTTATTTCACAAAATTCCTAAAGAAAAACTTTTAAACCTAAAATAATTAGAAAAAATCTATTTTACCATTCAAAATAAGAAAATATGCATTTAATAAACAAAACATTGCAAGTAAGAAAAAAAAATTAAAACCTAAATTATAGTTTTTTTGGTGGTTTAGAAGTGTTTCCTAGGTGCTCTTTTTTTTTTTTAAAATGGTTTTCTAGGTTGGTTTTGTGGTTTTGAAAGTTTTTTTTTTTATGATATTTTTGTGGTTTTCTTGGTTGGTTTTGTGTTCTTTTGAAGAGTTTTTTTTTGTGGTTTTAATGGTTGTTGCTTATATATATATATATATATATATATATATATATATATATATATTTATTTATTTTTTAAATTAATTTGTTTAATTTTGCAAAAAAATTAAATAACAAAGACGAAAAAGATAGAATACATACCTTTGTTTGAGCCTCTAGGATGTTCACAAGGTCATTGGCGAGATTGATTTGAACGCTTTGAACAGTCCATGCTTCAATTTATCGATCGAGCTCCAATAATATTAGTTGAGCTACCAACATACTCTTGATTGAGCTCTGAAATTACCCATGGTCTGTGAAAATGGCGTGCATAGACCACAGGTGGGGTATTTAATAAAAGAATGGATCGATGGAGCCTTAAAGCTCGATCGAGCCATAAATTTTTATCAAGGGTTTGTTTTTAACTCTCGATCAAGCTACTTTTTTATTGCCCAAGGAGCTTGATCGAGCCCTTAAAAAAGGATCCATCGAGCCATAATGCGTCCTCTCTTGCCAAAAAATATAAACTAGCTCCATGCTTTCACCACATAGCATTAGTAGGGCTTGGATAAATCCATTTACGAACACTTGGAATCTCTTCTAACATTGCTTAATCTCCCTTATACGCACTTCAAAACATTTGAGAACTCCAAACTTGTGATTGATTTGCATGAGAATGAAAAAAAAATTCAATTTTAAGAATCCACAGGCTGCTTTTTCATCAGACACATGATTGAATTTTGGGAAATGAGTAGGGCTCATGTTCAAAATGGGTTTGACTCGTGTCCCATGAACAAACATGAGTCAAACTCGTGTCAGACATGTGTGACACACATGTTGTGTCTAACATGTGAAATACATGACACAGGGGAAGATGTGTCTTGTTTCTTAGTCATAAAGCTACAAAAGAGCATGTGGACATAGATTCACCTTTCCCTCAAGCCAAAAGAATTAGAACCGAGAAAGGTAAAAGTTAGATAAAAATCCAATGCTGACAATGACACCATTTTGCATCAATTACATTAGTATTTTTGACAAGTTTAATGTTAGGGGATACAACATAAAGAAAAAATTGTGGTAAGAAAGGAAAATGAAGATATTTCATTGAAATGACCCTAAATAATAAAATGTCTAAGAAAGCTAAAGGGAATCTTAATTCATAGGTAATTCATGAAGACCTAACTCTGTCGAGGTCACTCTCTTACTTGGACTATGAAAAGGGGAAAGTTGCAGATGATCATTTTACACCCAAAGGTAGATAAAGTAGCTAGAGACTCATTAGAAAGGATTGCGATACTATTAAGATTTTAATGGATATTGAAAACTTACCACCCAAGGGACAAAATCGATTGGAATAAACATACTGGGGATGTAGTTGCTAGAGAATAAATACAATAATCCATTGCTGACAGAAAACTCAAAGCACAAATGGAAAATTGGAATGTCAATTACATGTAGAAAAAAGCACAAACAATGCAAAGTCAATAACTATTCATGATTTGCAACAAAAGATAGTTATTACAGGAACAACGTTTGAAGATAGAATAAATATTTATATCATGTCCTTGGAAAAGAATAATGAGATTCAAAGGCTAAGAGAGAAACTAAAGTGCCTAAGTTTGAGCATAGTCAACTTAAAGAAATTTCCGAATTGGAGAAAGACAAATATCAACCAGAATCTCAAATCAAAGCTTTAGTAGAGAAAAATGAAATACTTATAAAGAAATTAAAGGAGGAAAAACAACAACTATAGCAAAATTTCTATAAAAATAAACAATTGTCCCTGAAGTTGAAACAATTCCACCTGGTTTTGATCAAGAGCAAGTTATTCAATTAAGAAAATAGAGTCTTCAACTTAGAAAGAAATTCAATCCAAATTAGTAGAAATAAAAGAAGTTCAATAACTGCTAGATAAAAGAAATGAAATCATATTTAAGAATCATGCTGATATGGACCAAAAGGATAGGGAATTAGTTGAGTTAGTTGAAAAACTAGTGGCTTATGAAGAATTAAAGAGATGTGCCAGTCATAAATTAGGTGCCAAAAAGTATTTTGTTGGAGCCAAACATTCCATATGGGATAATATTAAAATACTCATGAGTAAAATGAAGGGACACTTAAATATTCTTAAGGACATCAAAGCCTTGGAAAGAAGCTTGAATTTAACTATTAAGAAAGTTGAGAACAACTAGGAAATAAGGTGGAGGTAGCAGATGAAGTGTTTAAGTTTGTGAATAACCAAACCAATGAAAATTTGAAAGCTATAGGAACAATATATAGAAACAAATTTATTATGGAGGTTAAGAAAATCGATAAGAGAAACTTGGTCTCAACTGAATATGAAAAATACAAGGAAATTAGGTTGTTTTCCCAGGGTTTTATAAATAAGTTTACAAAGTCCTTTGAATTTGGATCACCACCTCTATGGGGTAATCAAGGATGGTTTTATCTGAGGATAATTATTTAGAAAACCTAGAAAAATGTAGTAACAATCACGAGCAATTAAAAGAAATTAAGGGCCAAATTCATGGACATTTGATCCATGAAAAGTTGTTCATTGATTTATTGTACTAGTTATTGTAAGTAAAATTAAAAAATCTCTTTCATTGATGAATTACAACTTATAAAATTAATTGGAAATTTTAGTTAGAAGAATGATGGAATATAATATTCCAGATGAAGGAAGGTGGCGGGTGATGTCAAGGATCAGGAACAAAGGATCAGTGCTCAATCCTCCCTAGAGTTCAACAACAATTCCCACGACAGTTGTCATGGAAAAAACCACCAAGTTAACCATGTCAACATTTAGTATAGCCTTGTTAAGTGCCAAATTGGTGATCAAGAACATAAAATAAAAAGCAAAAGAAAAATGTTCAAAGTGGAAATTAGAAAAAATATAACTAACTATAACTACTTTCTAAAGTTAGAAGCTTAAAAAGAAAAATGGGAGAGAGAGAAGAGATGAAACAAGGAATTTGATTCTTTTTGTTTGATCAATCTGTTGAAATATGGATTTATTTATTATTATTATTATTATAATAGAGTATTACATTATTGGAAATCAAATGATTCATCCCTTATGTTAGCTAGCTTAGTGTTTTTTTATTATGTTTAAAACATTCAAATTTGATGTCAGAAATATTTCCCAAGACTTGTTCTCCCGAAATCTTGAGTCTGTACTTATTCGAAGATTGAACATAACAATTTTAATTTTAATTAGATGAAATACCAATTTTTTGTGTTTTCATGTGTAATTGATTATGTTACTTGTTGGAGTGTCATTTTTATAACATTCAATACTGATAGTGATAGTAAAGTGAACGTTAATCACATCTATGAATATATATTGAGAATTGTCTTAAATCTATTCTATTTTTTTCCTTTTCCTTTATATATCGTTGTTTTACATAATTATATGTGAAGAATTTATCTTAACTTCTTTCCGTTTTTTTATATTTTATGTTGGTTAATATAAGAATATGGTGCACTTGGTGAATGTGAATCAATTCGATCATGAATGATTTCTCAGGTTTTGTTTCATCAATATTATTACATTCCAATATTCATTCTTATGACTCATAATTGTGAACTATCCAACATATTGGGTAGAAATTGAAATTAAAAAATGGTTTTATTTAGGTGTGGGAGGATATTTTCCTCCATAGGGTTCCTTGGCACTGTTTTTATACATACGATAGCCTCAAGGAACAACATCACCCTCATTATAATCTTTTACATTCTTGATTTTTCCTTAGTGCGAAGGATTTCCATACCATTCCCATTGGTACTTGAGATATGCTTATTTTAATTATTTTGCACCCTCCATCAAATCATTTGATTTATTTGCAATGTGGGATAACGGTGCCCAATGGAAAGGTCCTTGATTGAATGTTTTGTGAAAGTTGTTATTTCTAGTTTACATTATCCTCTCAACATTTAATCACCCTTCATCAATTGAAATTTGGCATTAGAGTTTGTATGAAAGCATTGTTTTTGATGTGACTAAACAAATATATTTGTGAAAGTTTTAGGGTTACCCCTTTTGGCCTATAACAACCAACTTGAAGCCTAGAGTAGGGAGGTTTTCCAAAACCTCTATAGTGTGTTTTGGCATTTTTCCCTTGCTAGGAACACCTTTAGGAAAAAAAATTCCAACATTGAAGAGGGAGGTGAAACAATCCATCAATTCAGGTACATCCCTAGGGTGCGAAAGAAATATGGATTGCTTCTAAAAATAATATCTTGATCTTTTTTTTTTTTTTTGAAAAGGAATGCATAAAATCTTCATCCACATAATTAATGGGTGAGATTTCCTTTGATGAATACTTTTATGTTTTTATGAACCTAAGAATCCATTGAGAGGGGTGGTGGCTTGATTCTAGTAAATTTCACAATCAAACCTATTTCGCCCAATTCTAATGGCATATGTCGAGAACTTGTGAATAACAGTGGAACCTTTGGAATGTTGTAAAGCACAAAGGATAAGATTTGGAAACAATTTTTCCAATAGTTTAGATAAGATCCCAAAAGGGTTTTCCAAAACCTCCATAGGGTGTTTTGGCATTTTTCCCTTGCTAGGAACACCTTCACGAACACAAATTCTAACGATGAAGAGAGAGGTGCAACAATCCATCGATTTAGGTACATCCCTAGGGTGCGGAAGAAATATGGCTTGTTTCTAAAAATAAGATCTTGATCTTTTTTTTTGAAAAGGAATGCATAAAATATTCATCCACAGAAATAATGAGTGAGATTTCCTTTGATGAGGACTTGTATGTTTTTATGAACCCAAGAAGCCATTGAGAGGGGTGGTGGCTCGATTCTAGTAGATTTACCAATCAAACCTCTTTCACCCAATGCTAATGGCATATGTTAAGAACTTGTGACCAACAATGAAACCTTTGTAATGTTGTAAAACACAAAGGATAAGATTTGGAAACAATTTTTCCAATAGTTATAGTTGAAATTCTGATGTTCTATGCTATAATAATCACATATTCCAAAAATTCTTTCTACTGCAATATTAGTTAAGCAATTGTACATAGAACATAAAACAAGTGCACAATTGAAGACAACCAAGAACAAAATGAGACACAAAGAATTTAGGTCCAATAACCAGGGAAAAACCCATAAGGGGAAAACCCAACCATATTCTTCTTATATTAGATATCAATTGTTCAACAAAGATACAAAGTACATTGAGAGATCAAGAGAATGAGTAAGTTCACCCAAATCTGAACAAGCTGTAGCATTAAGATCACTAGTAGAAACACTAGATGCAAACACTGAATAAAACTTCCCTTCAACTAAATCAACAATGAAATACTGAACCAATCCTTTGCTCAGAAAGTTTTGATCTTACTCTCCAAGTCTCTCTCTCTCTCTCCCAATATTCTTCAAGTCTCTGAAAATTTCTCTCTCAAGATAAAATTCTTCTTTCACAAAGCATAAGTAGTAAGAATATGAGATGATATGAGATACATATATAGGACGAGCAACACATTCTTGTTATAAAGGAGAAGCAATATCCATGCCTTTAGGAAGAGTAACATATGCCATTTAAGGGAGTGTAACTCAAGCCATTAAGGAGAGAAAGGCATACCTTAGTAACTTATTCCATTAAGGAGAGGTACACATGCATTAGTAACTTATGCCATTAATGAGATGTACACATGCCTTAGTAAGGAGAGTGTAACATATGCGTTAAAGAGAGTGTAAGAGAAATATTTTATGACATTCATTTAATGAGTGTAATAGGAATATGCCATGTCTTTAATGAGCGTGTAAGAGAGTGTAACGTATCATTCAGAGAGAGAGAGAGAGAGAGAGAGAGAGTTACATAGTGCTATGTGAGACATCAATGAGAGAGGTGCGAAGTGATTGAGGTGATGAAGGTAAGGCAACTTGTAATTATTTTTAATAATAAAATCATAATACCATAAAGGATAATAATAATATTGATGATTAAGTAAAGATAAAACTATTAAGATTGATTAATGATAAGTGATTTTCCATAAACTGTACTTGATTACCAATTGATGCAAGGTGATTTACTATTTTTGGAAATTCATAATTGAGATGCCAGATATGAATTTTTGTTTTTAGAAAGTCACTCCAAAATAGAAATAATATTTTTTTAAGGAAATTTATCTTCGAGCTGCCAATTTTAAACAACCCCTCTCATCTAGGGAGGAATTTATTTCTACAACAAAAGTGTTTGCTTTCTCTGCTTATCTCTGCTCATCTAAGCTCTGGAACAATGATGTCTCAATATAATGAAGAAGAATCATCATAGGGGAGATTCATCTATCAGCCTATCCATCAATCTTACCACCTTGACACAATATTGGGGGGATTACCACTTGTCAACACATGACAAGGGTCACACACAAGCAAGCTTTACCATAAGATTTAGGTGGTAGAACACTTCCATCCACAGAATTTGGGAGGATTACCACTTGTCAACACATGACAAGGATCGTGCAAAACCAAGTCTCATATATGCTTGGAGGGATTACCACTTGTCAACACCTGATAAGGATTACACACAACCAAGATTTACCACACCCATTGGAAAGATGGGTGGAAATCCCGACAAGCCCAACTTGTGGGTGGATGCATTTTGGGGTATACTCTTGGAAAGTCTCACACTTAATGGTATGGGAGATTACCACTTGTCAACACATGACAAGGATCACACACAAACTACAGTCAAGAGTTCCCTCAACCGTAAGAGCTCTCCTGGGTCCCTTCCCAACTTGTGAGTTCAAACAAGATGGAAGAGCATAGCTTATTGTTATTGATCATCCATGACCGTCACATCTGTTATTTAAGGGTCACATATGTCAGTCCATGCTGCTCTATGAATACCAAGAACTTCCCTTTTTACAAAGGATTGGTAATATGTCAACTAGATGATCATCAATCACAATATGATGGAGCCTCACTGCTCCTCTCTACATCATATCCTGGACATAGTGATATTTAATCTCAATGTGATTGGACTTGTCATGGAACACAATATTTTTTAAAGTAAAATCCCACTTTTATTGTCAAAGTATATTACTGTCATATTTAGCACATGCTTAAACAACTCTCCAAAGAGCTTCATCAACCATACTTCCCCACAACTAGCCATGCTAGAAACAATGTACTTGGCTTAAATCGTGCTAATGGCTACAAAATTATATTTTTTTTCTCATCTAAGGTATCATGGTAGATCCCAAGATAAAGAAACATCAAAATGTGCTCTTTCTGTCAGTAGAGTTACCAACCTAATCAACATCAGAGTATCCATACAATCTCACATCTTCGACAATATATATGAATCCAAGATTGATGGTCCCGTCCAAGTATCTCAACACATGCTTTGTAAAACTCTAGTGTGCATGTGATGTCTTAATAATATATTGGCTAAGAGCATTGAACGCAAAATATATGTTCAATCTAGTGTTCAGTAAGAACATTAGTGCCCTAATCAGTTTTTGATACTCAGAAGGATTTTTCAAATTAGGACCTGGAACTTCACCACATAACTTCTTAAAATTCATTTTCATTGGTGTATTCACGGACTTACATTCTGTCATTCAAAATATTTCCAGTATCTTAACAACATATTTTCCTCGAGAAAGGAAAATATCGACACGTATTTTCCATACCTCTAAGCCCAGGAAGTAGTGTGTCAAATGAAGATATTTAATTTCAAGCTTAGAAGCTAAATCCCTCTTACACTGGATGATAAGAGGTTCTCCACTCGTAAAGAATAAGTCATCAACATATAATACCAAAATCAAAGGCATATCTTGGACCGTTTTGAACTAGAGATTTAGATCAACATTGCTTCTGGTAAAACCAAGCTTCATCAAGAAGCTATCAATGTGGGCATACCAAGATCTTGGGGCTTGATTCAATTCACAAATATCTTTCTTCAATCTACACATGATTTTTCCGATCATGTACTTCAAAGCCTTGTGGTTGCTCCATAATTACTTCTTCCTTGAGGAAACCATGCATAAATTTTTTTTTCACATCCATTTGGTGATGAGTCCATCCCTGGGTAGAAACTAGAGCCACAATAGATCAAGTGTTAGTATATTGAGAAACAAGTGCAAAAATATCATCATATTCTACTCCCTTTTTCTGAGAGAAGCCTCTAGCCACAAATCTATATTTATATTTTTCAATAATTCCATCTGCACCATGTTTAATTTTGTACAACCACTTAGAAGTAACAACAGACTTACCTTCGGGTCTTGGAGCTACTTCCCATACATCATTATGCATGATGGACTCATATTATTTGACCATTGCATATTTCCATACTTGATCTTTCACTGCTTCTTCAAAAGTGCATGGTTGAGCCTAAATAATTTTTCTCATGGCTACAACGTATCCATGAAACTGACATGGATTTTTTTATTTCTCTAAAGGTTCCTCTGGGGGAAACATGTCTATCAACATATTTTAAAGTGTCACGAAGCCATAATGGTCTCTTTTTAGCAGGAGGATCACATGGAGAAGGATCCAAGGGGTTGATGGGCTCCATGGGTTCACTAGCAAGATTAAGCTCAGGCTCAAGAACATCTTGAGTATCCAATGAATCATCCTCACTTTCAACATTAGCAGGAGTAAAAGGAGGAGTATCTCTTGCCTTTCAAGGAGCCGCATCTTCATCAAATGCTACATCCCTGCTAAAATTTATAGTTCTTTGACTAAGCAAGTATATTATGTAAGCTTTAGAATTTTTGCGATAACCAATAAACATACCTTTCTTACCTAAAGCTTCCAGCTTGGTCCTATTTTGTTTTGGCACATGAAAGTAGACAAGGAAACTAAAGATCCTCAAGTGCCCAACCTCTGGATTTTCACTAGTGAATACTTCTTTAGAAGTCTTATTTTTTAAGGCTCAGTGTAAAGATCTATTTTGGACATAAATGACAGTGTTTGCAGCGTCTCCCCATAGAAACTTCAGTAGATTTTGGTCATGCAACATAGCTGATGAGATCCATCATTAGACACATTTGGAGGGGTTAATGGTCACCTTTTTGCCTTCTTAGATCTTTTTTTCTTGCATTTTTATTATTATTTGGTTTTATGATGCTAGTGTAGGTGGTGAATAAGGCTAACATACTCTAAGTGCCTAATATGAGGTTGAGTGCAGAAAATCATGAATTATTAAGAATTTTTATAAGGATTTTATCATAAAGACTTGGAGGAGACAACAAGGAGAAATTATTGGAGGATTTTCCACCCTCCTTAACTCTCAAAGGCATCCAAAGGATCCCAAATATTTTCTCCAGCAATTTGAACTCCAAAGGCAGCCAAAGGATCCCAAGGATTCTCTCCAGCAATTCGAATTCTAGAGGTAGCCATGCAACTCAAAGAGGACTGCACTCAATATTTGTTTACTGGGAGTCAAGTGGACTCAATCACCATTTTGTGGGGAGTTTTTGGTAGCTTCCCTATAGAATAAATAGAGTAGAGCTAGAACTAGGAAGAATTAGTCAATACTAGTTGATTCCAATAGGAAATTTCTTGCAAGATATTGAGATTTTTATTATTTTAGTAAGGGATCAAACTTTCAGAAATGTATGAGGTTATTCTTTTATGAAATGAGTAGATTGATTTCATTTTACTGATTTAAGTTTGAGAGATCTAGGCTCGTGGTTTAGGGCCCAATCCATGTGCCTCAACCTCTCTATTTTATTTTTTCTTTGCTTTCTATCATTTAATTAGCCATGCTTATGATAATTCTCTTATGTTTCATTGTTGCTTAGTCTTTGCTTTTAGTGTGTTGCTGTAGTTTTTAATTTTCTTATGAGAGTAATAGAATAGAGGAAAACCAAAAATATGTGGATCAATACCCCCCTTCTAATCTTTTTCAATAGAGCTTGAGGAGGGAGAACCTCCCCATAGACCCAAAAAATGGTTTCGGTTCACTGTTTCCAAGAATAAAGTAGAGTTGCATTACCATTTTCAGCCTTCCTTTTCGTATTGCATTTTCACGCATAGATCAGTATAGTTTCTTGTAAGAATTATTAGTAAAACTCCAGAGCAGCTCCGTGGTCCTTATCCGCTTCATTTTACATCTCTGTATTCGCTTCCAAACACCTCTGTTACACTTTGTTCCTTCCTTTCCCTCATCACAACTACCGCACCTTTTCATTAGTCACAAATCGCTTGAAAACAATCCAAGGTTGAACTCCGCCTTTCCTCCTCGAAATCTCCGTTACCGTACTTCACAAATCACGATGTCTTTCCTTTTCCTTAAGACTTACTGCAATCCTTTTTTGCACATCGCACTTCGTAGTGTTTAATTTTTTTCCTTTCCACATACCGCTTGTTGTTTCCGACTGCGATATTGCGATATCACATATCTTAGACGCACCTTTTCACTTTTTATTTCGAGACTTACTGCAAATCGCAATCACATTTCCTGTTCCCAATCGAACTTCGCAGTCCTTTCTAAACAACACTTTTGTTATTCCTCCAGATTTGTGATATTGTGAATTACGATATCACATTTCGCACTTCGCAGTTTTATCCCTGTCACACTTCGCACTTCGCATTATTTAGCTTGTTCCCGTTAACACTTACCGCTCCTGTCTGCCGATTGTGATATTGAAATCACACTCCGTCGTCGGTCCCATCACCACGTCATCCCCCGTTTCTCACATCGCAAATCACACTTTTTAGTTTGTTCCTTTAACACTTACTGCTCCAACTTTGCGATATTGCGATTGCGATATCGCATATCGCATACTGCAACTTTTTACTCCATCACGTCTTCGCCATCACACTTTTCAATTAATTTTGCTCCAAAGCCATTTTTGCACCATAATAAATATTTTAAAAGGTTTAAACCCCCACTTTCCACTTCTAAGCCCTGTTTCATGTGTTAAGCCCTCCATTAACACCTTTTACCCCTTTTCTTCTCCAAACTGCAAATCAACATTTTCTCAATCAGAATTAAGTCATGGATAGCTTAGCTGCATGGAAAGAAGCATGGTAGATAGAGCATAAGATAAGTAGGGTGTGTTTAGACGATTTTCCAATTTAAGTGTGGTTTAAATTAGTTTCCTTTCTACAACTTAGTTAGTTTCCTTTTCTGCCATTCTTTTCAACAATATAGTTTAGTTTCTTTTCAGTCATTTCCTTTTCTACAAATTAAATTAGTTTCATTCCTGTCATTTCTTTTCAAAAAATTAATTTAGTTTCCTTCTGTCATTTCCTTTCTGCATATTAAATTAGTTTCCATTTTTTCATTCCCTTTTTGCAATTTAGTTTAGTTTCATTGAAGTGTGACAGACTTCATTTAGAACCCTTAGCACCCTTTCGTAAAGTGGAAGAGGATGACATGAACATAATGCATCTACTGTGTATATAGCACTGTCACCTCCAAGTTTGTATGAACCCTAGGTTGATAAAGTAAATTAGGGCATCCCCTCGGAGTTGCAACACTCTTGGTGCAATACCAGGGCTCACCACTTTTTGGCGCCGTTGCCAGGGAGGTGTCTAGTAGATGCACCCTTTCGTAAAGCAGAAGAGGATGACATGAACATAATGCATCTGTTGTGTATATAGCACTACCACCTCCAAGTTTGTACGAACCCTGGGTTGATAAAGTAAAGTAGGGCAACCCCTGGGAGTTGCAACACTCTTGGTGCAATACCAGGGCTCACCACTTTTTGGCGCCATTGCCAGGGAGGTGTCTAGTAGATGCTTTGATTCCGTTTTTAACATTATTTTATGTTTTCTTTTATTTTCATGTCATTTCAGAAATAATGAAAAAATTAAAAAAAGATTTAATTACATGCCTCGTAGGACTAGGAATAATCAAAGACAAATCTTACCTAAAGCCCCCACATCTCCTCCTTGCCACCCTTCACTCTTCTTTAGTGGCAGTGAGATTGAACACCCTATAGGAGAGCCTTCTGAATAATTTGAGGATCCTATTGGGGAAGAAGAAGAAGACCTTGCTTCAACTGAGGGACCTTCTTCACCTAACTTAACCATGGTTGGGATCTAGAGAGCCTTTCCCATAAGAGAGGAAAATGGGGAAAATAAGATGAAAAACATTAGCCCCTCACCTCTTCCACACTTCCATGGACTTACCTTTAAGGACCCTGACACATTCATGTTTGAATTTGCTGTTGTTTGTAGGACTTATGACTACACCTATGATGATCAAAAGTTGAAGATATTCCCATCCACCCTCAAGGATGCAACCTTGCGCTGGTTCATTGGTCTCCCTGGGGACAACATCACTACTTAGGCACATATGGAAGAGACGTTCAACAACAAGTACAGAGACTACTGTAGCTCCAAGGAAACTAAGGATGAGATATTTAGGATGACTCTAGGGCCTGATGATTCCCTAGAGGACTATGAACAGAGATTTCAATTAAACTGTAAGAGAGCCAACTGTACTCTTGATCCTGCATCACTTAAACTTGTACTTCTTCGAGGGATTAGTGAAGGGATGATAGAAACCTTGAACATGTTAACATGAGGAGATATCTAGAAACAACGCTATGAAAAAATCAAAACTATCTTCCAGAACCATTCTAGGGCATTTAGGAAGAAGGGAAGAGCTAGCCAAAGTACATCCAATGCCCCTTCCTCTTCCACCTTCATAAAACATGAGATTGGAAACATGCTAGAGGACTTCAAGAGTGACATGCTGCACACTTTTTCTTTGCAAATGGACACAATGCAGGTTAAAAGGAAGCAAGAGGAAGCAAAGAGATCCCTAGCCATATTTTGTCCTATATGTACTAGGAAGCGCCCAAGAAATGAATTTCCACTGAATGTCATAGAGGTTTTCTTAATTTGTGAGGAGAATCATGCCACAGAAAAGTGTCCCTCCTTACATGGACTTAAAGTTGTATATCAAGGTGGGGAAGCAATGGCAGAGCAACTCTGTTTCATCAACCAGAGAAGGCCTCAAGGCCCTCGGTCATATCAACAAGGTATGCAAGGTGAACCTTACTCTTACTATCACAACAATCAGAGTGCACCCATGCAACCTTGGTACACCCCCAATCCTCCATCCTGGTCTACACCTCCTACTTGGCCTTACAACCCTTTATATCATCCTCAGCCAGTAAACCAACCATTTTAGCAATATGCTCCACAAAAACCTCAGTGGAAAAATCCATCCAAAGGGTGGAGGCCTCAACAAAATCAACCACCTGCTCTAATTCCTCCACCCCAACCTCAAACTTATCTTACTCATGCTGCTCCAACTAGGCTACCTATACCTGCACAACCCAATTTGAACCTGAACAATAGAAAGACACGACAGGCTCCCAGTGGAGAAACATCCCATCCAGCTTATGTTGTGGAGATACAGGAGTTTAATCTCATGTCGGGAAGAGTAATCCCAGAAAACCATCCTCCATCTACACCTGTAGAGGTTGAGGAGGAAAAGGAAGAAGGTAACACTCAGATCCAGCAATCTCCTTTTCCTAAGCACTTGATCCACCCTAATTAGTACACCCGAGAGGAGACTGAAATCCTGGGAGAATCGGAAAATTTGTGTGTAAAGATACTACTTCTCCAGGCCATTAAAAATGTTCCTATCTACAATAGGATCATCAAAGAAAAGTGCTTCAAGAAACTTCGGATAAGGAAGAGAGATACCCCCACCATCAATGTGGTAGGACAACTGTCTGACCTGATGCTAGGGAAGGTGATATTTCCAAAGTACCTGGACCCTCGTAGTCCAGTTGTTGATGTGCATATATATGGTGGCATAGTCCCCAACGCTCTGATTGATCTAGGGGTTGCCATCATTATCATGACCAAGGAAACTATGTTGAAACTTAATATCCAAGGGACTTTGAGGAAAACCACGATAGTTCTGCAACTTGCAGATCGGTCCATAGTAACTCCGGAAGGAATTATTGAGGATGTTATGGCTACCATTGACTCTTGGGAGTATTTTACAGATTTCCTTGTCCTGCAACCAAAAACCAAGTTTAATGGTTATCCCTTCATCTTAGGGAGACCTTGGTTAGCCAATGCAGATGCTTATATTAGTTGTTGGGCCAGAAGCATGCCTATAAAAAATGGGCCTTTGTCTAAACAGCGAGTGTTATATCCTCCAGCCCAACCTTCGATTGATCATGATCTCCCTATATGGTTGGAGGATGAAGAAGATGAGTTATATAAAACTGCCCCTATGTGTACCGTAGATGCTATTCTTAGAGGGGGGCATCTTTATGAACATGAAATCATCGACCATGCCATTCAAAACTAGTCCTCCACTAACATTCCTCTCGAAAACTTAGTCAAAGAGTCTGAAATCCAACCTTGGATGGAAGTGAAATCAATTGAGTTAACCTCTGAAACCACCAAGGCTATTGAGTTTGGCCCATCCAGATCTCTGAAAATCAACCCAAACCTCTCAAATGAAGAAGAGAAGCATTTATGCCAGCTTTTGAATGAGAATCTAGAAGCGTTTTCTTGGGATTACAAGGACATGACAGGGGTGCATCCTTCAGTGTGAAAACATCATATTTACATCAAAGAGGGATACAAGCCTGTGAGACAACCCCAAATAAGGATGAACTCGGCTCTGAAGGACATATTCAAAGAAGAGCTGCACAAACTATTGGATACAGGGTTCATATATCCTATTTACGACAATGAATGGGTATCTCCTCTTGTCCTAGTCCCGAAGAGGAATTGGAAGTGGAGAATTTGTGTTGATTATCGAGAACTTAACAAAGCCATCAAGAAAGACCATTTCCCTTTTCCCTTTATAGACCAAGTCCTGGATGGCCTTGCCGGGAAGAATTTCTTTTCCTTCTTAGATGGGTTTAGTGGGTACAATCATATTCAAATCAGCCCTGAAGACCAGGATAAGACTACTTTCACCTGCCCTTTGGGTACTTTTGCTTATAGAGTCCTACCCTTTAGGTTGTGCAATGCCCGAGCTACCTTCCAAAGAGCTGTCATGATCATATTTTCTGAGTTAGTTCATGAATCTATCGAAATCTACATGGATGATTTTACACCATAGGGGGATGAATTCGAGGAAGCTCTCTCCAATTTGGGTAAAGTACTAAGAAGGTGCATTGAGATGCATCTCTCCTTGAGCCCATAAAAGTGTGAATTCCTGAAGAAATCAGGGGTTGTGTTAGGACACTCCATATCCCAAGCAGGAATACAGGTAGACCCAAACAAAATCACCATCATAAAAAGGTTACCTGCTCCTCGAAAGCAGAAATATGTCAGGAGTTTCTTAGGCTTAGCTGGTTACTATAGAAGGTTCACCAAATATTTTAGCAAGATGGCTTCACCATTATTTGCATTATTGGCCAAATATTCTGAGTTTATTTGGTCTGGTCCTTGTCAAGAGGCTTTCGAGATCATTAAAGAACAACTGACTATTTCCCCCATCCTCTGAGGTCCAAATTGGAATATTCCTTTCCACATCCACACTGATGCATCCAAAAAAGCTGTAGGGGAGACATTAGGACAATTAGAGGACAAAATCCCTTATGCCATTTATTTCATCAACGATAACTTGTTTAAGGCCGATCTGAATTATACTGTTACTGAGAAGGAGATGTTAGCCATTATCCACGCCTTGAACAAATTAAGGAATTATGTAATTGGATATCAGAACTTTGTTCACACTGACCATGCAACCATCAAGTATTTAATTAACAAAACAAATGTTATGGCTAGAATAATTAGATGGTTGTTACTTTTGCAACAATTTGATTTGACTACTACTGATAAACCTAGAAAGGAGAATGTTGTTGCAGATTTTTTTGTCCAGGTTAGCTCTCCCTACCGATGAAGAAAGAATTGTGGATGACTAGATGCCAGATGAGCATCTCTCTACTATACCAGCACTCTCACCATGGTTTTCTGATATAGCCAAATATTTGGTTGTTGGGAGACTCCCTCCTAATCTTTCATTTAGGGAGAGGAACAAAATCATTAGAAAAAGCGCCCCTTTCACATGGATTGGGGGAAACCTCTTCAAGCTAGGCCCTGATCAAATCCTAAGGATATGTGTGAGGGAGGAAGAAGTTTTTTATATCCTCTCTGCATGTCATGAGAACCCATGTGGAGGCCACTTTGCTGCAAAGAAAACTGCTTACAAAGTTTTGTAGGCAGGATACTATTGGCCTACCCTTCACCAAGATTCCAGAAGATACACCAGCAGGTGTGACCAGTGCCAAAGGATGGGGAAACCCATGTAAAGGGATGAGATGCCTTTGGGCCCTCAGGTGGCTCTTGAGCCATTTGACAAGTGGGGCATGGAATTTTTTGGACCTATCGATCCACCATCCGGAAAAAATAAGTATATCATAGTTTGCACTAATTACCAAACAAAGTGGGCTGAAACAAAAGCAGTGAAGGTAAAAACCAAGGAGAAAGAAACAAAATTTCTGAGGAAGAACGTGTTTTACAAGTTTGGGTACTCCAGAGAAATAGTCACTGATCAAGGAGCAAAATTTTCTTCTCACCTCATTGATAATATTTTGAGGAAGCACAATATTAAGCATAGAACTTCTACTGCCTATCACCCTAAGGAGAATGGCCAAGTAGAAGTGATTAACAGAGCTTTAGATAGCATCCTCACCAAGGTTTTGAGTAGCAGCAGAAAATATTGGGCAGACAAATTGGTAGAAGCTAATTGGGCCTACAACACTGCTTGGAAGACAACAACATGATTCACTCCTTATGAGCTAGTCTATGGTAAGAAGGCTCTATTTTTAGTTGAGTTTGAATTCAATACTTTAAGAATGGCAGCTAAATTAAATCTAGATCTATCAAATGCCTTAAAAGATAGGTTACCGCAACTAAAAGGATTGGATGAGTTCAGAATTCAAGCACTTTTTCACACGGATGTAGTTCAGCTACAAAGGAAGGTATTTTCTTTGATTGGGTGCTGTTGTATGATTCAAGGTTTAAATATTTCAAAGGAAAGCTGATGAAAAGATGGTTGGGACCTTACAGAGTGGAAAAATGTTTTGATAATGGCACAGTTCAAATCAGAACTATAGATGAGGAAGGAATCCCCTTGCTTGTCAATGGTCACATACTTAAAATTTACAAGAAGCCTTTTTCAAGGGCAGAGTTCGTAAATTAAATAAGTAGAGAGGTGAATGTGATGGGAAACTCCATAGTTTCCCACACCTCTTGAAAAAAGAAAGAAAAAGAAAATAAAAATATCCATGGGTGAAAACCTCTCTGAGGCACCCAAGGCAAGCTTGTGGGTTGAAAAACTCGTTGGAGGCAACTCACTTGGTCAAAAAAAAGAGAAGAAAGAAGAAAGAAGAAAGAAGAAAGAAGAAAGAAGAAAGAAGAATAAATATCCATGGGTGAAAACCTCTCCGAGGCGCCCAAGGCAAGTCTGTGGGTTGAAAACCTCCATGGAGGCAACCCAATTTCTTTAAAAAAAAAAAAAAAAAAAATTACATCAGCATCTCTGTGTTTTCTATTTTGTAGGTCATTAATGGTTTCTAGAAACACAAGGAAGCATTCATCTTATTTTCCCTTCTTACATTTTACCATCCATCCCATCATTCACTCCATTTATTTTCATAACTTCCTCCATCACTTCCATACACCACATTCCTCCATTCCTAAGAACAATGTATCAAGGAAAGAAAGACACAGATTGCTATAGACATCAGGGAATTCCTACAACACAAACATCTATTATTGAACAAAAAAAAAGGGAGGAGATCATGAAGCAGACCCTAGGAAAGACAAGAGTTCCACCCATGACATCTGGATCAACCCCACGCAACATATAAAATGGGAAGAAACATCAAGGAAAGATTAGCAACTCACTCAGAGAGCTTCTCATTCAGTGAGCTGCTCACTCAGAGAACAGAAAATTGTGAAGAACGCATCATCTAAAAGGATCGTATCCTTAATCCAGCTCCTGCAAATGCCTTGGAAATGATAGGTAAACTCAGGTATAGCTTCTCACCCCTCTCTATGTATCCATAATAGCCAGAAATAATTAAATTTTTAGACTCAGAGTTTAAGGGGTAGAAAGGTGGCCAGTTAGCTTGGCCACCATCGTGAAGTATGATAGGGAGAACTGCAAAGTCACGCCACCTGGGCATAAAAAAGAAAATAATTTAAATCAAGTGGAGTAGAGGAGAATGAGGGGAGGAAACATGCATTCCATCACAAATTAACAGGGAGAAGGAAACAACTATCTACAAGATAAATTGGAGCTGAGCCGAGTTACATAAACACTCCAAAATTAGCTGCACAATCTAATAAAAGGAGATCCCGTCTCTGTTGGGTGTGGAGCCTGATTATCTTGTTTACTTTGTATCACAGCATTGGACCCCTGTACCTTAAAAAGGGGCGGCAAAGCTGCCCGTAATTAATCGCTGTTGTGGGGGGTCCAGGGGGGGTGGCAGCGCTTTTCGGAGCCCCCCCCTAGTGGGGGTTTTCGGGGGCAGCGCCCCCGAAGCTAAAAACAGATGTAAAATTGCCTTGTAAAAGTATAGTAATTTCTAGTCAATCTGGGCCGTTCATTAGGCAAATGCTCTGACGGTAGAAGTTATGTTTAGATTAGGGTTTTTTTCCCTAGAAGGCAACCCCTCGCTTTTATGAGGGCATTTTATTGTGACTGTGTATTGTATGTGTATTCTCGGAGCGAGAAATAGAGAGGGAGACTGTGAGAGAGAACAGAGGATATTACAGTGGATTTGCTGTAGGTTTTGTCTTTTCATTTTGCTGGATAATAGAAAGGAAGGACTGGCTGTTCGGGGTGGACGTAGCCCAAACTGGGTGAACCACGTATATCTATGTCTCTCTGGTTTTATGTGTTTTTTTTGTGTGCTTGTATTTTCCGCATATTTTATGTGTTGCATTGCTCCATAATATATAATTTTCTAACAATTGGTATCAGAGCCGAAGGTATATTTGGCTGATAAACTCGCAGGAAAGAGGGTTCCTGGTTCGAGTGGGAGCAATGGCAGACGATGGTAAGTTTAGGGTCGAGAAATTTAACGGCCAAAACTTCCCGCTATGGAAGATGTAGATGGAAGATTATCTGTATCAGAAAGATCTGTACCTACCATTGAGCGGAAAAACAAAGAAGCCAACGGCCATGACAAACGCAGAATGGAACATTATCGATAGAAAGGCACTCGGAACAATATGGTTGTGTCTTGCGGCGTCAGTCGCCTTCAATATTTTGAAGGAAACAACAACAGAGGGTTTGATGCAGACGTTGGCGAAACTATATGAAAAACCCTCGGCCTCAAACAAGGTATTTCTTATGAAACGACTATTTAATATGAAGATGTCGGAAGGTGGATTTGTTGCAGACCATTTAAATGAATTTAATACAGTTACCAGTCAGTTAAGTTCTGTAGGGGTAAACTTTGATGATGAAGTTAGAGCTCTGCTATTCTTGTGCTCATTGCCAGAGAGTTGGAATGGTTTAGTAATGGCCATTAGTAACTCTGTCTCTGGATCTAGTACTTTAAAGTTTGATGATGTTGTTGGTGCTATCCTTAGCGAGGAAATGCGACGGAAAAGCTCTGGTGAGACATCGGGTAATGCTTTGAGTGCAGAGTCTAAGGGAAGAAGAATGGAAAGAGGAAAGAGCTCAGGATATCGCAGTAAATCAAGGAAAGGCAGATCCAAGTCCAGATCGGGGATAGTGTGCTGGAATTGCGGAAAGAAAGGACACCTAAAGAAAGACTGTAGATCTCAGAAGGGAAAAGAAGGAGACACACAGCAAGAAAACAATCATGAAGCAAATGTGACAAGTGATGTGTTACAAGATGCTTTGATTCTTTCTTTCGAAAATGTTACTGATTCTTGGGTTGTAGATTCAGGGGCTTCATTCCATGCCACACCCGATAAGAAATATTTTCATGACTATGTTCAAGGAGATTTTGGACAAGTTCGTTTGGGTGATGATAAACCCTGTAAAATTGTTGGAATGGGTAAAGTTCTCGTAAAACAACAGAATGGAAACCAATGGCTACTAAAGGAGGTAAGGCATGTTCCAGATCTGAAGAAAAATCTGATTTCAACAGGGCAGTTAGGCGGTGAAGGTTGTGTGACAACTTTCACAGATAAAACTTGGAAGGTCACCAAAGGAGCGCTGGTAATAGCAAAAGGTGAAAAGGTTGGTACATTGTATTTATGCAATGGCATTTCTAACTCTGTTAATGCTTTAACTTCCAAAGGAGCAGATGCAGCATTATGGCATCATAGGCTCGGACACATGAGTGAGAAGGGAATGAAGATTCTCCACTCAAGAAATTTGTTGCCAGGTTTGAAGAATGTTGATTTGGATTTCTATGAGAATTGCATTTATGGAAAACATAAGAGAGTCAGATTTCTCAGAGTTGGGAAAGAAAAGAAGAGCGAAAAATTGGAGCTTGTGCATACAGATGTATGGGGACCTGCTCAGGTATCATCTCTTGGTGGCTCTCGTTATTATGTTATTTTTATTGATGATGCAACTAGAAAAACTTGGATTTATTGTATTCAAAATAAATCTGATGTATTTGATACTTTCAAGAAATGGAAAGCTTTGGTTGAGATTGAGACAGGAAAGAAGTTGAAGTGTCTCAGATCAGACAATGGAGGTGAATATTGCAGCAAAGAGTTTGATAGGTACCGTTCAGAGCATGGAATTCGTAGAGAGAAGACAGTTCCAAGAACACCACAAGAAAATGGTGTGTCAGAAAGGATGAACAGAACAATCATGGAGCGTGCAAGGTGCATGAGATTGCATGCAGGATTGCCTTTACAATTTTGGGCAGATGCTGTAGATACTGTTGTTTATCTAATAAACAGAGGGCCTTCAAATTCCTTGGATGGTGGTATTCCAGAGGAAGCATGGATAGGTAAAAAGGTAAACTACTCTTTTTTAAAGCCTTTTGGTTGTGAGGCCTTTGTCCATATTAATAAAGAAAATAGAACAAAGCTTGAGGAAAAATCAAAGAAATGTACCTTTATTGGATATGGTGCTAATGATTTTGTTTATCGCTTATATGATTATGAAAATCACAAAATCATTAGGAGCAGAGATGTAATATTCAATGAAAAGGTCTTGTATAAGAATCATTTGCAGGAAAAGAAACAGGAAAAAGAAAGCAAGGAATACACAGTTCTTGATGAGATAACTGAAAAAGTAAAGGTGCCTGAAAATAATAATAATCAACAACCACAGCAGCAGCAACCACCACAACAGCAACAGGCACCTCAAACACCCGAAAGTGGTGTTAGAAGATCTACCAGGATAAGTAGACCCCTTGAACGATACTCTCCTTCATTATATTATTTATTGTTGACTGATTCTGGTGAACCTGAATGTTATGAAGAAGCAATGCAGGTTGAAAGCATGAAGAAGTGGGAGCTAGCCATGGAAGAAGAGATGGACTCCTTAATGCATAACCAGACTTGGGACTTAGTCAGGTTGCCTACAGGTAAAACTACATTGCAGAATAAATGGGTTTACAGGCTGAAGGAAGAAGATGGAGGAAAACATAGGTACAAAGCTAGACTTGTGGTGAAGGGGTTTGCACAGAAGAAAGGTATTGATTTTGATGAAATATTTTCTCCTGTTGTTAAAATGAATTCAATCAGAACTATTTTAAGTCTTGTAGCAGCGGAAGATTTAAATCTTGAACAGTTAGATGTAAAGACAACATTTCTCCATGGAGATTTGGAGGAAGAGTTATACATGCAACAACCAGAAGGATATGAGGTAAAAGGGAAAGAAAAATTGGTGTGCAGGTTAAAGAAGAGCTTGTATGGTTTAAAACAGGCTCCAAGGCAGTGATATCTAAAATTTGACAAGTTCATGTATGAACAAGGTTATACTAGATGTCACTCTGATCATTGTGTTTATCTAAAAAGGCAAAATGATGGCAGCTATATTATATTGTTATTGTATGTAGATGACATGCTTGTTGCAGGATCTAACATGCAAGAAATAAATGTGCTCAAAATAAAATTGGCAAATTCATTTGCAATGAAGGATTTGGGAGCTGCAAAACAAATCCTTGGTATGAGGATAACTAGAGACAGGAAAAATCACAAATTAACACTGTCTCAGAATGAGTACATAGAAAAGGTGTTGAAAAGATTTATTATGCAGAATGCAAAACCAGTTAGTACACCTTTTGCTAGCCATTTCGAAATTAGTAAGGAGATGTGCCCCAACACCCACGAAGAAATGGAATATATGTCTAAAGTTCCATATGCATCAGCAGTTGGAAGCTTAATGTATGCAATGGTCTGCACAAGGCCTGATATTGCACATGCAGTGGGATTTGTAAGCAGGTACATGAATAATCCAGGAAAAGAACATTGGATGGTAGTAAAATGGATTCTCGGATATTTGAGAGGTACCACAAATCAAGCATTATGCTTTGGTGGTTCAAACATTTCTCTACAGGGATATGTTGATGCAGATATGGCAGGTGACAGAGATAACAGGAGGAGCACTACAAGATATGTATTTACTGTAGGTGGAACAACTGTCAGTTGGGTTTCAAAAATCCAAAGTGTTGTTGCACTTTCAACAACAGAAGTCGAGTATGTTGCTGCTACAGAGGCTAGTAAAGAAATGATTTGGTTACAAAGGTTTATGGATGAATTGGGTAAGAAGCATGATATGGGCACACTATACAGTGATAGCCAAAGTGCTATTCATCTTGCAAAGAACTCAGCATTTCATTCTAGGACTAAACACATACATCTCAAGTACCATTTCATACGGTCAGTATTGAAAGATGGAGAGTTGAAGCTGGAAAAGATACACACTAGCCAGAATCCTGCAGATATGCTAACAAAAGTTGTAACCAGGGAGAAAATGAGAATGTGCTCAGTTTCAATTGGTCTTGAAGGATGACGATGAAGATGAGAAATAGCCAGGTCCAAAGAGGAGTCATTGTCCAGCAAATGAAGCAGCGGTGGAGTTGCTACAATCAGTCTCCAAGTGGGAGATTGTTGGGTGTGGAGCCTGATTATCTTGTTTACTTTGTATCACGGCATTGGACCCCTGTGCAGCAAAAGGGGATCTTTTCCACCCGTGAGTGGTCTTTGCCATATTTCGTCCGGGGGGGGGCGGCAGCGCTTTTCGGGGGCAGCGCCCCCGAAGCTAAAAACAAATGTAAAATTGCCTTGTAAAAGTATAGTAATTTCTAGTCAATCTGGGCCGTTCATTAGGCAAATGATCTGACGGTAGAAGTTGTGTTTAGATTAGGGTTTTTTTCCCTAGAAGGCAACCCCTCACTTTTATGAGGGCATTGTATTGTGGCTGTGTATTGTATGTGTATTCTCGGAGCGAGAAACAGAGAGGGAGACTGTGAGAGAGAACAAAGGATATTACAGTGGATCTGCTATAGGTTTTATCTTTTCATTTTGCTGGATAATAGAAAGGAAGGACTGGCTGTTCGGGGTGGACGTAGCCCAAACTGGGTGAACCACATATATCTGTGTCTCTCTGGTTTTATGTGTTTTTTTTTGTGTTCTTGTATTTTCCGCATATTTTATGTGTTGCATTGCTCCATAATATATAATTTCCTAACAGTCTCATCCAAACCAGTAAATTGAGAATTTTTTAGGGAAAGAGACCGAAGGGTTCCCATACCACAATAGTACCGAGAGTGGGTTGCGTATTTTAAAAACATGCAACAACAACAACAGAACAACGTCACCCTACCCATGGCCTGGTCCTCTTTCGTAAATATGAGCAGGGAAGCCTTTATAGCAACCCAAACAAGGCATAATTCCACTTCTAGGCTTACAGAGGAAGAAGAAGGGCCAAAATAAGAAGAAAAACCAGAAGAAGAGGAATAACCAAAAGAAGAACCAAAAGAAGAAGAGGAAAAGACAAAGGGCCAAGGAAAAACAGAAGATATGACAATAGAAGTCATAGAGATAGCAGAAAATGTTAGGTCCCTATATTACTAGTATAGTCCTTTATTTTCATTAGTGTAACCCCCTTATTGTTATTATTGTACCATTGTAACCCCCATATTGTTATTATTGTGCCCTTAAATTATTATTGTTAGGTCGGCTCGGATTACATTGTGGCCCCACTAGGATTACATTATGGCCCCATGGACTCCTATATATAGAAAGAAGGTTTTGTAATTTGTATCATCCAAGAATTTTTCATTCCTGTAATGTATTGGAGGTTTCCCCCTCGAAGTGACTTATTTCTAAGGTGTGGATATCTCTTTTATTCTATTTTTGGAGCTGGTTTCACAACATTTGGTATCAGAACTTTGGATTCTAGGGTTTCGCTGCTCCAAACAGATCATCGTGGAATTTTCACTATAATTTTTTTTCTACGAACGTTCAGAAGATGAAATTTTTAGAGTGCGAAGCTGAAATCCTGAGGAACATCGTCGCAAAATTTCAGAGCTTGGTTCTCAATATTTTCGGAGATATGATCTGTGGAAGTTAGGGCTTTTTGCAGGCTCCTGAAATTCACTTAAAAATGTTATCGTGGAATTTTTTCTATAAATTTTTTTCTACGAAGGTTCAGAAGCTGAAATTTTTAAAACATGAAGCCAAAATCTTGAGGAACATCTTCGCAAAATTTCAAAGCTTGGTTCGCAATATTTTCGGATATATGATCGGTGGAAGTTAGGTCTTTTTCTGGCTCCCAAATTTCATCTCAAAGAGGTGATAGTGGGAAAATATTCATAAATCTCTCTCTGAGCATCGGATTGGAATTATGTAAAAGTGACTGGAAGTACATAGACTGTATTTTCCTGTCTATAAATTTCAGAGCCAAAGGAGCAAACAGTGACACGTGGTAAGTCGTACAAGTTCACTCTACTGAACTAGTCCATAATTAGGTCATTGTGGGAGATTGGACATAACTTTGCCTTGAAGAATCCAAATCAAGTCAAACCTATGGCATTTGAAAGAAGCTTCAGAGGACTGCTACATGGCCAAATTTCAGATATTTAGGATATGCAAGTATAGAGATAAGTCAATTTCAATATCGAACTCCTCAAAAGCAATTAAAAGGTGTGTATTTTTTTTGTTTTCCCGAATTGCATAAGTCTTGTTTGAAGAATCAAGTTGAATTGATTCCAAGGGCATATCGTAGAATAGATATCAAAATTAGATTCTCAAATGGCTCCTAAAAATAATTCTACACCCATTAAGCCTTTATAAGGCTCTACTATGACTCATGAAGACAAAGAATGACAACATGACATATCAAAATTACAAGAGCAAGTGCAACAAATTTCGTTCTCGCAAAGAGCAACAAAAAATGACATGGAAGTTTTGAAGAAAGGCGTGGAATCAAAGATGGATGGTTTGAAGAATGGCATGGAAGCTAATATGGATGGCATGGAAGCTGGCATGGAATCTAAGATGAATGACATGGAAGCTAATATGGAAAACATGAAGAATGATCTAAAAACAAACATGGAAGGTTTGAAAAAGTTGATACAAGAAATGTTTCCTAATGGTGAAAAGATAGTAGAGGAAACTCATGATGATAATAAAATAAATGTTAATCGTGATTTCATAAACTCTAATGTTGGAGGGAAGAACCACCATATTCCAAAAATGGATATGAGGAAGTTTGATGGAAACGATCTTGTAACATGGATACTACAGATGGAGCAATTTTTTGATCTCAATAATGTGCAAAACACACAAAAGGTACGCATTGCAAATTTACATTTAGAACAAAATACAATTGTATGGTATCGATGGCTTTTCTCCCGTAAAAAAATTGTCACTTGGTCAATTTTTATGAAGGAAATGATAGCACATTATGAGGATACAAAGAGCAACACTTTATTTAGCCAATTGATAAATCTCAAACAAAAGTGTTTAGTGGGGGAGCACATTGAGGACTTCCAAAAATTGAATATAAGGGTAACTGAGATTCCAGAGGAACACAGGATTGATCTCTTCATAGGTACTTTAAAGGATAACATCCAACACGAAGTTCACGTTTTGGAACTTGATTAATTGGAGAAGGAATTTAGGTTGGCAAGAAAAATTGAATGTAAAATTATGGCGACAAGGAAGCCTACCACTCACTTCTATAAAGATGGAAGTGTTGCTACTCCTAGATTTCCACAACCTACAAGGTTGACACCACAACAATTGGAAGAAAAAAGAGCAAAGGGCTTTGCTACAGTTGTGATAGAAAATACACTAAAGGTCATAAGTGTGCTGAGAAGAAATTATTTTACATAGATTGTGAAGAGGAAGAAGAAAATGAACAAGAAGAGGATATACACCAGGAACCAACCCAAGAAGAGGAAGAAATGAGTCCGACCATATCGTGTAATGCATTGGAAGGAATTACCACTCCTCAAACTCTCAAGATAGAAGGACATATCAAGAAGAAAAAGGTAATAGTATTGATTGATTCAGGTAGCACCCATAATTTTATTCATTGTAAGGAAGCCAAGGAATTGAATTGTTTTCTATACCCAGCACCAGAATGTCAAATGATGGTTGCAAATGGAGGAACTATAAATTGCTTTGCAAAATGCCATAATATCAAGCTAACCATGGGGGAATATGTATTGAATAGTCCAATGCTTTCCATTCCTATGGGAGGTGTTGATGTTGTACTAGGAGTACAATGGTTACAATCATTAGGGACGGTAGCTTTTGATTTTCAAGAACTTTTCTTGAATTTTTTTTTTTTTTTTTTTTTTTTTTTTTTTTTTTTTTTTTTTTTTTTTTTTTTTTCAGAAGAAAAGGAAGTTGAATTAAGGGGTATTGCAGGGAATATGAGAAAGCTAATAAGCTCTAATGTCATGACAAAGCTTCTAAATAAAGCACAATGAGGTATAATTGCACAATTATGCTTACTAGAAGTTCCAACATCAAAATCATCTATTTCTGCAGATCTCCAAAAAGTCTTGGACAATCATTCCAAGGTGTTTGAAACTCCCAAAGGAATGCCACCTCTTCATGATCATGATAATGCTATTCATTTGATACCAGGAAGTATTCCTCCAAACATCAGGCCTTACAGATATCCTTATGTCCAAAAGAGCGAAATTGAACGTATGATTGCAGAAATGTTAGAGGCGGGTATAATTCAACCTAGTAAAAGTTCTTTCTCTTCTCCTGTAGTATTGGTACACAAGAAGGATGGATCATGGCGCATGTGTCTGGATTATAGGGAGATCAATAAGCTCACCATTAAATATAAATTTCCCATTCCTGTGATTTATGAATTATTGGATGAATTACATGGAGAAATTTATTTTACCAAGTTGGATCTTCCTTCAGGATATCATCAAATTAGAATGAAGACTAAAGATATTCTGAAAACAACATTTTGAACTCATGACGGTCATTATGAATTTTTGGTCATGCCTTTTGGCCTTACCAATGCACCTTCTACATTTCAAGGGTTGATGAATTCCATTTTCAAACCCTTCCTTAGAAAATTTGTGCTAGTATTTTTTTATGATATACTAATCTACAACACGTCTTGGAAGGATCATGTTCAACATGTTGACAGGATGCTCAAACTATTGCAGGAGAAATAATTATATGCAAAAAATCCAAATGTTTCTTTGGAGTACAAGAGGTGGAATATCTGGGTCATATTGTATCTCACGAGGGTGTTAAGGTAGACCCTAACAAAATTAAAGCCATTAAGGAATGGAAAGTCCCCACAACCATAAATCATTTGCGAGGATTTCTCGGGTTAACAGGCTATTATCGTAAGTTTGTTAAGAATTATGGGAGAATAGCAGCACCTCTAACAACATTATTGAAGAAAGATGCATTTCATGGACTCCTGAAGAAACTAAGGCCTTTGAACATCTTAAAGAGGCAATGTGCCTAGCACCGGTCTTAGCTACGCTAGACTTCACAAAAACCTTTATTGTGGAATGTGATGCCTCAGGAAATGGGATTGGTGCTATTTTAATGCAATAAGGAAGACCAATTTCTTTTGAAAGTTGTCTAATCAAAGGAAAGTATTTACAAAAACCTATTTATGAGAAGGAAATGTTAGCAATACTGCATGCACTAAAGAAATGGCGAACTTACCTAATGGGAAGACACTTCAAGGTAAAAACTGATCATGATAGTCTTAAACACTTTGGAACAAAGACTATCTTCAAAAGAGCAGCAAAAATGGGTCACAAAGATGTTGGGTTATGACTTTGAAATAATCTACAAAAAAGGAAAGCTTAATGTTGTTGCAGATGCACTCTGAAGAAAGAATGAAGAGGTGGAAGCATTGCTTTGTGCCATTTCTATTATCCAACCAGATTGGATAACCGAAGCAAGAGATGAATGGAAGAAGGACGAAGAAGTGTGGAAACTCATTCAAAAGTTGCAGCAAGATCCTAGTACATCTGATACATTTAGTTGGAAAAATGATTCCTTATGGTACAAAGATCGCTTATATCTTTGTAAGAATTCCCAAGTAAAACAAAAGATTCTTCTGGAATTGCACACTTCTCCTTTAGGAGGACACTCAGGATTTTTAAAAACTTACCACAGGGTGAAGAAAGAATTTTTTTGGGATGGCCTTAAATCTGATATTCAAAATTTTGTGGTGGAATTTTTGGTTTTCCAGCAGAATAAAGTGGAAACAATTAAGACCCCGGGACTTCTACAACCTTTATCCATTCCAAGTCAACGTTGGGAGGAGATTTCAATGGATTTTATCACGGGTTTACCTAAGTCTGAAGGAAAGAGTGTCATCATGGTGGTAGTTGATAGACTTACCAAGTATGCACACTTTTGTGCATTATCTCATCCATTTAAAGCAAGTACAGTTGCTACTACATTTATGGACAGAATCCAAAAGCTACATGGAAGCCCAAGGGTTATTGTGAGCGACAGAGATCCCATTTTTACTGGAAATTTTTGGACGGAGTTATTTTCTTGTTTGGGTACTCGATTAGCTCATAGCTCATCTTATCATCCTCAATCTGATGGTCAAACTGAGATAGTAAATAAATGTTTGGAAGGATATCTTCGTTGTTTTGTATCTGATAAAAAAACACAATGGGTCAAGTGGTTACCTGTCGCTGAATGGTGGTATAACACTTACTTCCATACTGCAGCAAAAATGACCCCATTTATGCCCCTTTATGGATATCATCCACCATCCATCACATCATCTTTTAGAGAAAATTCGAAGGTTCAAGCAGTGGAAGATCACATCGAGCATCAACAAGAAGTTCTCCAACTCTTAAAGGATAACCTAAATTTGGCACAAAATCGAATGAAACAACAGGCATATCAACATCGCAGTGAGAGAAGTTTTGATATAGGAGACTGGGTTTTTTTACGACTACAACCATACAAACAAATGTCCCTCAAGCAAGCTAAGAAGGATGATAAATTATCGCCAAAGTACTATGGTCCTTACAAGGTGTTGCAAAAGATTGGTACTATGGAATACAGATTGGAGCTTCCTGCTTCTTCACGAGTGCATCTAGTTTTCAATGTTTCATGCTTAAAGAAGGTTATAGGTGAAAATATTCCAGTTCAAACAATATTTCCAAAACTTGATAAGGAAGGAAAAATCATATTGGAACCTGAAGTGGTCACGGAAACAAGAACTTGACGGCTACAGAATCAATCAATTTCAGAGTATCTCATCAAGTGGAAGAACTTACCCACTGAACATTCTACATGGGAGGATGAGAATTTTATACAGAAGCACCCATAGCTACTCAAGCATTGAGGACAACAATTTTTTGAAGGATAGGGGCATGCTAGGTCCCTATATTACTAGTATAATCCCTTATTTTTGTTAGTGTAACCCCCTTATTGTTATTATTGTAACCCTGTAACCCCCATATTGTTATTATTGTGCCCTTAAATTATTATTTTTAGGTCGGCTAGGATTACATTGTGGCCCCACTAGGATTACATTGTGGTCCCATGGACTCGTATATATAGAAAGGAGGTTTTTTAATTTGTATCATCCAAGAATTTTTCATTCATGTAATGTATTGGAGGTTGCCCCCTCGAAGTGGCTTATTTCCAAGGTGTTGATATCTCTTTTCTTATATTTTTGGAGCTGGTTTCACAACAGAAAATGGGAAAGAAACAGACTCACAACATAACACCACATCCTCTCAAGGCAAAGAGGTATTTTCCACCTTAGCTCCTCTGAGCGCAAAGAGAAAAAGAAAATTTTTAATGTATTTCAGAGCTGAAAAGAGTCAGAGGATAAGTTAGAGAGAGCCAGAAAATCCTCACGCGAGCCTGATTATCATTGAAGAATCATCAAGGGAGGAGGAAAGAATTGAAGAAACAATTCTAAAGGAGCAGCTGCAGAAGGCATAGGCAGTGAATGTAGCACTGAATGAGCAATTGCAACAAAAAGGGGAGCAAGTAGCCACCATGGTAGACTTATGCATAGAAGCCCTTCAACATAGATTCCCTGCTGACTCATATGTTGTGTTCCTTAAGGAGAAATGGCTTCTATTTCAAATAAAAAATCTAGCTTCCCATGGATCACTACCTTTCCAAGATTGTAGGCAATTAATGAATTTCTACAAGAAAGCTAACATGGATGATCAAGCAAAGATGACAGAGTTTTATTTGCATAACCTTGTGCTGACAAATTTGGATACTTGGGACCCTAATCCTACAATGGGGGATATGCAGTTGATGGCTCTAATATCTTGGATGATGAATGAGGACATTGGAGCAAAAGAAATATGGAGATTCATGGGAAGAAAAAGTAGAAAACCCTTATATATCAGACCAAAATTGTTCAGCCCAAGAGGAGTCATCCTTAACTGTTGAGAGATTGAAAGGGACCCTGCACTGGTTGAAATCTACCTTCAAACTCAAACCCAAGTGATAGGCCACTTTGATGATGTTTCTAGGAAGATATAAGATGAGTGCATTATGTCCAGCTAGAGGATATGGAAGAACTTCCGTCACACCCTCAAGAACAGGGAGTACCATACTCCAGAAAAACTGACGAGTGAATTAGAAAGGGCACAATTATACAAGAGGTCCATGCAGGCCAAAAATATCGAATGGTTGGGACTAAAGCTCAACCCACCTTTATTTCTGGGTTTGGCTAATGAAAAGGACACAGATGCACAAGATAGAGAATGGGAGAATGCATAAAATAATAATGGTTTTTACGCTCTCGGGGAAACTCCCACACTTCTTCCTCAGGAAATCAGGGGGGCTATCAAAGCCTTGAAGGAAATGCAGGAGGAGGATTAGTTTCTCAGAGGATGAGCAACCATTCAGTAGGGGGGTGACAATGAGCTCCATCATTAGACATATTTGGAGGGGTTAATGGTCACCTTTTTGCCTTCTTAGATCTATTTTTATTGCTTTTTATTATTATTTCATTTTATGATGCTAGTATAGGTGGTGATTAAGGCTAACGTACTCTAAGTGCCTAATATGAGGTTGAGTGCAAAAACTCATGAATTATTAAGCATTCTTATAAGGATTTTATGATAAAGACTTGGAGGAGACAACAAGGAGAAATTATTAGAGGATTTTCCACCCTTGTTAACTCTCAAAGGCAGCCAAAGGATCCAAAATATTCTCTCCAACAATTCGAACTCCAAAGGCAGCCAAAGGATCCCAAGGATTCTCTCCAGCAATTCGAATTCTAGAGGTAGCCAAGCAACTCAAGGAGGAGTGCACTGAATCTTTGTTTACTGGGAGTCAAGTGGACTCAATCTCCATTTTCTAGGGATCTGTTGGTAGTTTCCCTGTAATATAAATAGAGTAGAGCTATAAATAGGAAGAGTTAATAAATACTAGTCGATTCCAGTCGGAACTTTGTTGCAATATATTGAGGTTTTTATTGTTTTACTAAGGGATCAAACTTTCAGAAATGTGTGAGGTTATTCTTTTATGAAATGAGCAGGCTGATTTCATTTTACTAAAAATTTTTTTTAGAGAGCTAGGCTCGTGTGTTAGGGCCCAATCCATGTGCCTCAGCCTCTCTGCTGTATTTGTTCTCTGCTTTCTATCATTTCATTAGCCCCGCTTCTGATAATTTCACTTATGTTTCATTGTTTCTTAGTCTTTTCTTTCAGTGTGTTGCTGTAGTCTTTCATTTGATTATGAGAGTAATAGAATAGAGGAAAACCAAAAAGACGTGGATCAAGACCCCCTTCTCATCTTTTTCAATAGAGATCGAGTAGGGAGAACCTCCCCACAGACCCAAAAACTGGTTTCAGTTCACTGTTTCCGAGATTAAAAGTAGAGTTTCATTACCATTTTCAGCCTTCCTTTTTGTATTGCATTTTCATGCATTTGCCTATTTTTCGCGCATATATTAGCAGATTTTTTTGTAGGAATTATTACTAAAACCAAAGAGCAACTCCGTGGTGCTTCCTTGCTTCATTTTCCATCTCTTTATTTGCTTCCAAACACCTCTATTACACTTTGTTCCTTCCTTTCCCTCATCGCAGCTACCACACCTTTTTTTTAGTCACAAAACACTTGAAAAACAATCCAAGGTTGAACTCTACCTTTCCTCCTCGAAATCCCTACTACCGTACTTCAAAAATCGCGACGTCTTTCCTTTCCCTTAAGACTTACCGAAATCTCTTTTTGCACATCGCACTCCACAGTTTTTAGTTTTTTCCTTTACACTTACCGCTCGTTTTTTTTGACTGCGATATTGTGATATCACATATTGTAGATCGCAAATTTTCCCTTTTTCTTTCGAGAATTACCACAAATTTCAATCGGATTTCCTGTTTGCAATCTCACTTCACAGTCCTTTCTAAACAACACTTCCATTATTCCTCCAGATTTGCGATAATGCGAATTGCGATATCGCATTTTGTGGTTCGTGGTTTTATCCCTGCCACACTTCGCACTTCACATTATTTAGCTTGTTCTCGTTAACACTTATTTCTCATGTCTTCCGATTGCGATATTTCAATCGCGCTTCGCCGCCGGTCCCACCACCACGTCATCTACGACATTGCACATCGCAAATCACAATTTTAGTTTGTTCCTTTAACACTCACCGCTCCAAATTTGTGATATCGCATATCGTATATCGCAAATTTTTCCTCCATCGCGTCTCTGCCATCACACTTTTCAATTCATTCCGCTACATAGCCATTTTTGTGCCATAATAAAGCTTTTAAAAGGTTTAAACCCCCTCTTTCCACTTCTAAGCCCTGTTTCATGTGTTAAGCCCTCCATTAGTACCTTTTACCCATTTTCTTCTCCAAACTGCAAATCAACATTTTCTCAATCAGAATTAAGTCATGGATAGCTTAGCTGCATGGATAGAATCATGGTATATAGAGCATAAGATAAGTAAAGTGTGTTTAGCCGATTGGCCAAGTTCAGTGTGGTTTAAATTAGTTTCCTTTTTGTAACTTAGTTAGTTTCCTTTATGCCATTTATTTTCAGCCATATATTTTAGTTTCTTTTTTGTCATTTCCTTTTTTGAAAATTAAATTAGTCTCATTCCTGTCATTTCTTTTCAACAAATTAATTTAATTTATTTCTGTCATTTCCTTTTTTCATATTAAATTAGTTTCCCTTTTGTCATTCCCTTTCTGCAATTTAGTTAAGTTTCATTGAAGTGTGATAGACTTCACTGAGAACCCTTAGAAATAGCACCCTTTCATAAAGCGGAAGAGGATGGCATGAAAAAAATGCATCTGCTGTGTATATAGCACTGTCACCTCCAAGTTTGTATGAACCTCAGGTTGATAAAGTAAAGTAGGGTAGCCCCTGGGAGTTGCAACACTCTTGGTTCAATACCAGGGCTGACCAATAGCTTTGACTGCTTCCATGATGATTTTGTTCTTTCTTTCAACCAGACCCTTTTTTTTGGGTTATATGGTATGGTGGTCTCTTTCTTGATTATATCTTCTTTGCAAAAGTCAATGAAATCATTTGAAGTGAACTCTCCTCCATTGCTAGATTTGAATATTTTGATCTAATTTCCAGTTTGATTTTCTACCATAGCTTTGAAGTCTTTGAACATGTTAAATGATTGATTTTTTTTTTCAAAAAGAAAATCCATGTCTTGGGAGAAAAATCACCACCAAGGGAAGCCACCAAGATAAGTCACATGCATAGGTCCACATAAATTAGAATGTATAAGATGAATTACCTGACTAGTTCTGATTTTTATTGAAGGGAATGGTCCCTTTACATGATTTCCACTTGTGCACTCTTGGAAAACTCCATCATGATCCACTATAATCTCCAGTATTCAAGAAAAAATATTTTTCACATGAGGCAATGCTTTATAGTGTGGATGAACAAACCTTTGATGCCACAAGTCACATTGATGATTACTATAATGAATCAAAGCATGGATTGGTATTCCATTGACTTTATACATATTGTAGAATCTCGATTCTAGAGTGAAGGCATATGTCATGCTAGATCTCATTGGCCAAGTGAGAACATTTCCATTGATAAAAGCAACTTTCATTCCTTTGTCTTCTAAGGTAGATATAGATACAAGATTATTTTTCAAACCAGGTACATACAAAAGTTCTTAAAGAGATATAGTTTTACATTGATCTAGATGAAAAGAAAGAAAACCAAATCCCTTTATACGATATGTAGAATTATTTCCAAGTATGATTTTCAGATCTGTCTCCCTCTCAACCATATTTGAGAGAATTTATTTATAACCATTAAAGTGTCTTGAAGCACCACTATCAACCAACCAACTATCACAAGAATCCGCAGGAGAGGAACTAGAAAGAGAAGAAATGAGAAATTATTGTGATTGTGTTTCAACTGCATTATTATCATACCTTGGGTTCCTTGAAGTCTTGGAAGAACGATATATTTCTTTATGAACAACATGAGCTTCTTGGTTTTTTATATGAAGTATGATTGAATGGTCTCTTCTCTGTTCATCTTAATGTCCTTGAGTTGATTCTTCAAAGCAAGGATTTGACTCAAGTTGTTTACTTGATACATTCCAGTCAACTTGTCATACATTTCCTTAGATTTCTTCAACTTGGATACATAGGTGATGAGATGCTCTCCAAGAGAATCAAGGATAATATTCTTAGCCTTGACTTCTCCCTTCTTTAATTTGTCCTATAAAACAACATTCAGAAATTTTTGGTGGTTATGCTACCTCACCTTCCACATACTCCAGTACATCATTTTCTTCAAGATTAATATCCAATCTTGCATTCCATGGAACAAAATTTGAAGCATCAATCAAATTCTCTTCATTCTGAAGTAAGAAGTAGACATCTTGATTAAGTCAAACAAATTTAAGTAGAAAGATCTTTAAAGGAGTAGAAATTAATATGTTAGCAACAAGTAAGATCTTGAAAGGAGCAACAAGTAATATTTGAATAGAAAATAAGAACTCATTGACGTAAAATTTATACAAAGAAGTTACAACTCTTATCTTCTTGGGCAACAAATTTCGGTATCAAGTAAGATCTATGTGAAGTAAAATTTATGCAAAGAAGTGACAACTCTTTCCTTATTGGGCTTGTATTCACCAAATCTCTGATACCATGTTAAAATTATTATGTTCTATGCTGTGAAAACCACTTATTCCAAAACTTATTTCTACTAAAATATTAGTTAAGCAATTGTAGATAGAAAATAAACCAAATGTACAATTGAAGACAACCGATAACAAAATGAAACACATATAATTTAAGTCCAATGACAAGGGAAAAACCCCTAAGGGAAAAAACCAACCAAATTATTATTCTATTAGATATCAATTGTTCAATAGAGATACAAAGTACAATGATAGATCAAGAGAATGAGTAAGTTCACCCAAATCTGAACAAGTTGTGGTGTGAAGATCACTGATAGTAGCAACGTATGTAAAAACTGAATCAACCTTCCCTTTAGTTGAATCAACATTGAAACACTAAATCAATCCTTAGCTCACCAAGTTTTTCCCTTACTCTCCAAGTCTCACTCTCTCACAATCTTCTTCAAGTCTCTTCAACTCTCTCTCTCAAGATCAAATTCTTCTTTCACAATGCACAAGTAGTAAGAAGATGAGATGATATGAGATACATATATAGGAGGAGAAACAAATTATTTTCATGAAGGAGAAGAAATACACATTCCTTGAGGAAGAGTAACATATTCCATTTAGGGGAGTGTAACTCATGCCATTTAGGATAGAAACACATGGCTTAGTAACTTATGCCATCAAGGAGAGGTACACATGCCTTAGTAACTTATGCCATTAAGGAGAGGTACAAATTCCTTAGGAACTTACGGCATCAAGGAGAGGTATGCATTCCTTAGTAACTTATGCCACTAAGGAGAGGTAAACATACCTTAGTTAAGGAGAGTGTAACATATGCATTATAGAGAGCATAAGAGGAATCTTTTAGTCATGCCTTTAATGAGTGTAAGAGGAATACGCCATGTCTTTAATGAGTGCGTAAGAGAGAGTGCAACGTATCATATATATATATATATATACAGAGAGAGAGAGAGAGAGAGAGAGAGAGAGAGAGAGAGAGAGAGAGAGAGAGAGAGAGAGAGTTACATAGTGCTATGTGAGGCATCAAGGAGATAGGTGTGAAGTGATTGAGGTGATGAAGGTAAGGTGACTTGTAATTATTTTTAATAATATCATAATATCATAAAGGATAATAATAATAATAATATTTATGATTAAGTCGAGATTGAACTATTAGGATTGATTAATGATAATTTAAGTGATTTTCCTTCAACTATACTTGATTACCAATTGATGCAAGGTGATTTACTATTTTTGGAAATTCATACTAGAGATGCTAGACATGCCTTTCTATTTTTGAAGTCACTCCAAAATTTTCAATAATGAGATTTTATTTATGGAAATCCACTCGCGAGTTTCCAATTTTCAACATCTGGTACACCCCTAAGGTGTAGAAGAAATATGTCTTGTTTCTAAAAATAAGACCTTGATATTTTTTTTTGAAAATGAATGCATTGTTGGAAATATTGAGAGGGGGGGTGAATTAGTATTTCTTTTCAATTGTTAATTTTACCAGTTAGATCACTTATATTTAAAATATAAAATGAACAATGATGGAATAGATACTTTTATTAATTTATTAATAAGTAAAGTACAATAATGATATAGGGCTCCAACCCTAGATGAAGACTCCAATCTTCCAGGCTCCAACCAGTATTGTACCAAGCACCAACTTGGTCTTTCCAAGGCTCCAACCTTCTCAATTTGAGGCACCTACCTCTAGGGCTCCAACCCTATCTCTGGTATAGGCTCCGACCTGGTTTCGTGAGGACTCTAATCCTCTGGGCTCCAACCCTATCTTCTAAGGAACCGAACTTGTCTCTATGAGGCTCCAACCTCTTGGGCTCCAACCCTCAACTTCACTTTGTCAAAATATGTTTGGTTATTCTTCACAACTCCCAAAGTCTTCTTTAATAATCCTTATCACACCGAGTCTCCATTTCACATCATTAATCACAACCTTTTCTTCACATGAAGGTGTCTCCACTACTCTTCATGACACCCAAACACTTTCTCCAAGGTTACCTCATGATTGCTTCAATGCATCATGATCTCCAAGGGTGTCTCCAAGACTTCAATCAATGCTTGGTGATGCCTTTAATCAATTGCACAATTTCTTTACAAAATCTTCCAAACAGCTTCAACTACAAGGACCACTGCAAACTCTTCTTCAAGGCTTCAAATCTGCTCAACAAGTTTTCTCTAACAAGGTTTAAGTCTACATGAAATATATTTCAAGGGTTATCCTGATAATGACTTCCAAGACACTTCAACTAAGATTCCTAAAGGTGTCTTCAAAATGGTTCCTCAAAATGCTTCAAGATCTGGTCAATGATCTGCTCCAACATGCCCACCATCAAGATCTGCTTCACTTGTACATGCCTCCAATTTCACTGTCCATTAATGCTCATTCATTATTCTTCATAGGACTACAATCCAAGCATGTGGTCACAAACCCATTGTTTTTAATGAGGATCCATACTGTTGAAGGCTTTCAAGTTTCCAGAGATAAGAAAAAACATATATATCAGTCCTCCACACCTTTTATCATTGATCATTTATGAGATATCCGAGCCAATACAGATTTGATGTATCAAACCACAAAATTGTCCTATCTGAGATCAAAGGAAGTCACTGTACTCCAATCAAGATAAAGGTTGAATGATATAGTCCTAAATAACAATGTTGTCCCAAAGTGTGCTTGCTGTCACAGGTTCAAAATACTACACCATAGGGTGAACTTTGCAGGCCTGAAGTGTTGTCCAAAGAGCCGAAATTGTAGGTTGTTACAAACTTTTCTCTAGTTTCAAACCTTCCACAAGAGAGTTGTAGAGATATACGTCCAAGCTGTAAACAATTCTGAGCCTCAGAATACTGTCTGTTGTCAAAGGTGTTATAGGTCTGAATTTTTCTTAGATCGCGTCCTTTAAAGATATTACAACACCCTAAAACTCATGACTGAGCCCTCTTCTTTGACTGTAAATTTACCAGAGATCTGATCTTGTAATGAGCTCCCATAGGTATCTACCATCCTCCTTCAGGTGATTTTCTTCAGGTTAAGTATACAGATCTAATGCCTTACTTATTTGAGCTTGAAAGATAATCCTAACAACAAAATTTCACAAACAGACTTCTTCATTTATCTCCTTGACTTCCTTACTGTTCTATAACTCCTCTCTGAAATGCTAACTGAAAATGATGCTTGAAATGAAGTCTTTCAACTTGTATTTATATAAAATTTTGACCATTAATAAAAAGACACGTCTCTTGGTGGGATGCCGACATGAGTAGGCTAGCACAGGTCGGCTCAAAGGCATATTTATTTATTTAACTTGAAAAATTCATATCTCCCAAAAAAATTGGAGTTTTAGGCCAAGCAATAGCTCATTGGAAAGATAAAATTATCCTCTAAAAGTTGTCATAGGTATCAAATTGAGAGGCTTCCTCTAAGATAGTAAAAATACATTTTTTAATGTGACTAGTCATTAATTAGTGCAGAATTTGAGATAGGGCAGATAGGCTTCTCTTGTTAGGCTTCTTCATGGTTTTCGCTTCTTCATTGTTTAACACCTTCACCATAGGATCATGGTAGGACATAAGCAATGAGTGTATTATATAGTGGTGCAATGATATGTTATAGGCAGTATCATGTTGGCAATATTATGAAGAGTGTTGTCCTTGATGGCAACCCACTTGATGAAGATGATGGCAACCTACTTAATGAAGTTGTTCTTGATGCTTGATGAGTTTATTAATGATGTAATTCTGATGTTCTACAAGTAGCTCAGAAGTACCAGAGAAAGAAATATCAGTAAGGGCCAGAACAATGATGAAAAGTGTGTGACACAAAGCATACGCGGGTTTGTTTAGGAGAAGTAGCGTATGCACACGGAAAAGTACGTGCCAAGTCGCGTATGCTCAATTGCGCTCTAAATGTGTAAAACCAAGGGTTACTACCATGGCATTGACCCATTGTATTGAGTGTTGGATTGACTATTTGATCCCGTCCAGGAATACCATCGGAGGTGGTGTGGTTTTGGCTCATGGTATTTTCAAAGGCTAAATCTATATATAAGGAGGAGAAATTCATTGTGAAAAGGGTGTGCAAGAAGTCTGGGTTTTAATGAATACTTCTCTCTGAAGTATATCTGTATGGAATGGGTAACAGTTGAATGATAGATCTGAATTCATAATGCACCTATGAAGAAAATGATGAAGAGGGATCTCTAGATCTGGAATGTATTTGTATCTTCTAGATCTATTTATGGCTAGATACGTTTATGAAATGTTTAGATGCGAGATGGCGAACATGTATACGAAGTCAAAGGTAAAATCTGAAGCGCATATACGATGCGAAGAAGTATGCGCCTAGAATCCTTGAAGATACGTATATTTTTGTTTTGCGGTAGATAAAGTGCGTATATACGCGGGTTTAATTCGGCGAAAGTGCGTATGGAATGTGAGACAGCTCTGAAATGTGTGAAGATGTATACGCAGGTTTGTTTCTGTTAAAGCGCGTATATACGCAGGTTCTGTGAAGTGAAAGCACGTATGAAAACTAGGGTTTGCTGAAGTATGTGGTATGAAATGTCTGATCTGTTCTGTTGTATTACTACTATCTGTCTATGATGTATTCATACAGATCTGGGTTTTCTGAATATTGATTATGTTGTTGACTATGTTGAGAAAAGATCAAGTTGTTGATTGATTGGTTGATGATTCAATGAATGAATTGATAAGGGTATAAGTTTCAGTTTGATGTATGATTGAGCTTAAATGTGTGGAGTGGGTCCAGCCTAAAAATATGATGAAAAGTGGCCTGCAAGTTGTGATCTATGGAAGCTATTGGATCCAGTATGAAAATTGATGAAACGTGGTCCATGGTGGTGCTGAGGGTTGTAGCCTTCAGTGAGGGGGTTGCAGCTCCCTTCTAGTGGTAGCTAGTAAAGGAGAGCAGGGGGTCGTAGCTCCCTTCCAGGAGAGGCTGGTAAACGAGAGCAGGGGGTCATAGCTCCCTTCCAAGAGAGGCTGGTAAACGAGAGCAGGGGGTTGTAGCTCCCTTCCAGGAGAGGCTGGTAAACGAGAGAAGGTTGTAGCCTTCTGCAGGTGGGTGCCTGCATGCTGGTATGAGTCTGCGCCAGTACATGGTTGTAACATGTTTTCTTTATATAATAAATATTGAAGACTGAGACGACGACAACGGTGGTTTTCTCCCGACTTGGGTTTCCACCTTAAATCTTGGTGTTCATGTGTGATGCTTATGTGTGATGGTTTATTCTATTATTACTGCACATGATTATTGTTAACTAAACATCAGAAGAATGAATGTTGCATAGATCAAAGTAAAGATTTAATTGCATAATAATATCTCTGTATATACGCGAGTTCTATGAAGGATATCTGCGTGTATACGCTAGTTGGCTTCAACAAAGTAGCGTATGGGTTTTAGAGAATGAAAAAGTAAAATTTTTTGAGTAAGTCCTAAATACTGATTCACCCCCCCCTCTCAGTATTTTTCCCAACAATTGGTATCAGAGGAGGTCCTTCTACAGAAGCTTGATCGCTTGAAGGAGATCCGTCACAATGGGAAAGAAGCAAAAGAAGAAGGCTACTCAAGGAAAGGAGATATCTCAGAAAACATGTGCAGCAGAAAATGAAGAAGATGAAACAGGTAGTGATTGTTATTCTTGTGATATTCTTCTTTGTACAAGCAATGGTGAAAGTAATGCTATGGACCTAGAAGAAGTTATCAAAGATCAACAAAGAATATTTAATGAGAAGGAATCTGCCTACAAAGATTTGATCTCTAGACTGAAAAGGATGTACGATAATGTATCCAATCGAAGTAAAGGACTTGAAGTAGAAATCATATCTCTAAAATAAAATCTGGATAAATCAAATAAGAAGAATGAAGAACTCATCTCCCTGAAAGCAGATCTCGAAGCATCAAACAAGAATAATGATGAACTTCTACAATCATTTGAAGAAAAAGGACTTGAAGCAGAAATCATCTCCCTCAAAGAAGATCTGGAAAAAGCTAATAAGAAGAATGAAGAACTTTTACAAACTGTTGAAGAACAAGAGAATGGATTGAAAGAAGGGATTTTAAAATTAAATGATCAAGTAGAAGAAGGAAAAAGGGTCGAAGAAAGCATGAAGAAGCAATGCCAAAAAATGGAGGTTGAGGTAAACATTCTCAAAGGCAAATTAGAAGAAAAGGATAAACTCTTGAGGTTTCAAGATAGTACTAATATTCTGGACAATATTCTTAGTAATTAAAGATCTCTTGCTATTAAACTTGGTCTTGGTTTTCATGAAACTGTTAAAGGAGAATCTAGTTCACAAGGAAGTGCTAAAGACTCAAAGGATGTCAATACAAAACCTAAAGAGTTGAAAGAAACAAGAAGTCAACCGACAATCATGAACACTCAAAGGACATCATTCAATAATGTTGAATGCTTTAAATGTCATAATTATGGGCATGTTGCAGTAAATTGCAGAAGTAGATTGTTTCAGTCACAAACAAACATATTCTATACAGAAAGGCACGCTAGTTTCTTTAAGGGATATTGTTTTTCATGCAGCAAGTTTGGTCATAAAGCAGCTGATTGCAATAGAAGAAAGAATAGAAGAACACAGTATGATCCTTATGCTTAATTTTCTGGTCACATAAGATGTTATGCTTGTAACAAGTATGGACATGTGGAAAAAGAATGCAGGATGAACAGATCTAAGAAATTGGACAATTTCCAGCACACGATAAGAAAGTTCAAGAAAAGCTGGAAAAAGAAGGAGGACCGGTCAGAAACGTAGGGAATATTAACCCTATTGCAGTCATCCGCTTCTAAAGCTTATTTCTCATAATGACTGCATGAATGATGCGAGATACATTCTGATGATTAGTAATGTATCATCACAGGGGGAGCAATGTATGGTGAGTCTCATATATGACAAGAGAAGATAGGTACAGGTAATACAAATTCAAGGGGAGATGAAGGAGTGAAATTTTCAGTGTTTCACTTTCCATACGCGGGTTTCGTGAAAAAAAGTCGCGTATACATGCGAGTTCCTTTGGAGACAAAAGCGTATGCTTTTCTGTGATAAGAAAATCAGTGATTCAGATAAAGAACAGGAGCACAGGTTCAGGGGGAGCATCAATCTAACTGCTAAAGATTGCATTGTTGGCATTTTATCTGTTTATTCCTTAGTGTGCATACTCAAATGATGATGATATGATACATGGTTTCTTATGATGAGATTATGGATAAGCCCTGATTGATTTTTGATGAAGAATATTTTGTTTTATGAATGAGATGGAAGTCTTCTAATTTAGAGATAAGGATAGATCATGCAGAACTTGTTGTTGATGTTGGTTGTCACGATTGAGACCTTTTATACATAATTCCATCACATGTTGCATCATGATATAAATTTTGAAGATTTTGGTGATATGAGATCACTTGGATGATTGTTTGACACATGTTGTCTATTGAAGAAGTTGTTCTGGAATGATAATTCCTCTTGGGAAGAATATGAAGAGCTTGAAGGCTTGATTACTAATGTGCTTATGCTACAACTGCTGGATGACACTTTTAAACATAACTACATTGTCCCATTTTTTCTTCTCTCATATATTCCAGGGAAGCATTCAAAATATCCCAGATAGAAGCTGGAAGTTATCTCTGCCTTTCAGGAGATCAGATCTGTTCAAAATCAGAAGATTAAAATGGATACGCTTATTTCCTAAACGACAGTCGCGTATATACGCGAGTTCATACAACTAAAACCGCGTATGGGTGGTTGCTGACAAATTTCTCTGATTCAGCATTCTTCAGCAGAGCTGCAGTATTGTTTGGTATCTCTGGTGGTGTTCCAGTACTCATAATTCTGTTTAATTCTCAGATGTTTCTTGATAAAGATGCCTTGATGATTTGGCTGTTGAAAGTGTTCAGGTTGCACAAGCTAAGGAGGAGTTTTGGTCATATGGAAAGGATGCATTAGATGCACATTTTCAGGGGGAGCATTAGCCTTGCAGAGTATAATGCATTGTTGGCATTATGATGGTTCTAAAATATGATCTCTCTCTTGAGGTCTTTCTGGTATTGGTGATAAAAAGTCATATTTTTAATTTGATAAAAAGGTCATGTTGAGACCTATGATGTAAAATTGTAATATTCAGTCATGTAAGGACTTGAGTCAAAGTGTGTAAACCCACTTGGTTGGGTACTTGAGTCAATTTTGTAAACCCACTTGGTTGGGTACTTGAGTCTCATATGTAAATCCACTTGATTGGATCTTTGATGTAAGTATGAGTCCTTGGTGATAGGAAGGTCATAGAGTCATGTAATTCATTCGAAAATATGTTTGAACATTCGGCATGAACTCAGGGGGAGCATGGTAACTTCAGTGTACATCAGTTCTACAACGCTCTTCTTTTTACATGAGGGGAAAAACCTTGTGTTGGTTTTGATCCGCCCTTTGCCCTTGATGTCAAAGGGGGAGAGTGACATGGTGTTTGAATAGGGGAAGAATATCATTATGCTTAATGTATCTATCTGTTGTGGTGATCAAACACCATCGTGGTTGCCATCAAGTCCAAAGGGGGAGATTGTTGGCAATATGACGAAGAGTGTTGTCCTTGATGGCAACCCACTTGATGAAGATGATGGCAACCTACTTAATGAAGTTGTTCTTGATGCTTGATGAGTTTATTAATGATGTAAATCTGATGTTCTACAAGTAGCTCATAATTACCAGAGGAAGAAATATCAGTAAGGGCCAGAACAATGATGAAAAGTGTGTGACACAAAGCATACACGGGTTTTTTTAGGAGAAGTAGCGTATGCACGCGGAAAAGTACGTGCCAAGTCGTGTATGCTTAATTGTGCTCTAAATTTGTAAAACCAGGGGACTTTACCATGGTATTGCCCCATTGTATTGAGCGCTGGATTGTATATTTGATCCCGTCCAGGAATACCATTGGAAGAGATGTGGTTTTGGTTCATGGTATTAAAAAAGGATAATCTATATAAAGAGAAGAAGATCAATGTGCTAGGTGTGTGCAAGTGTCTGGGTTTTAATGAATAATTCTCTTTGAAGTATATCTGTATGGAATGGGTAACAGTTGAATGATAGATCTGAATTCATAATGCACCTATGAAGAGAGTGATGAAGAGGGATCTCTAGATCTGAAATGTATTTGTATCTTCTAGATCTGTTTATGAAATGTTTAGATCTGAGATGAGGCGAACATGTATCTGAAGTCAAGGGTAAAATCTGAACTGTATATTTGATCTGAAGAAGTATGCTGCTCTATAATATTTGAAGATATATACGCTTGTTTGCAGCAGAGAAAGCGCATATATACGCGGGTTTAATTCAGCGAAAGCGCGTATGGAATGTGAAACTAGTTCTGAATTATGTGCATATGTATACACGGTTTTATATGCATGAAAGCACGTATATATGCAGGATCAATGAAAGGAAAGCGCGCATGAAAACTAGGGTTTGCTGAAGTATGTGGTATGAAATGTCTGATCTGTTCTGCTGTATTACTGCTATCTGTGTATGATGTATTCATACAGATCTGGGTTTTCTGAATATTTATTATGTTGCTGACTATGTTGAAAAAAGATCAAGTTGTTGATTGATTGGTTGATGATTCATTGAATGAATTGATAAGGGTATAAGTTTCATTTTGATGTATGATTGAGCTTAAATGTGTGGAGTGGGTCCAGTCTGAAAATATGATGAAAAGTGGCCTGCAAGTTGTGATCTATTGAAGCTATTGGATCCAGTATGAAAATTGATGAAACGTGGTCCATGGTGGTGTTGAGGGTTGTAGCCTTCAGTCAGGGGGTTGTAGCTCCCTTCCAGGTGAGGCTGGTAAATGAGAACAGGGGGTTGTAGCTCCCTTCCAGGAGAGGTTGGTAAACGAGAGCAGGGGGTCGTAGTTCCCTTCCAGGAGAGGCTGGTAAATGAGAGCAGGGGGTTGTATTTCCCTTCCAGGAGAGGCTGGTAAACGAGAGAAGGTTGTAGCCTTCTGCAGGTGGGTGCCTACGTGCTGGTATGAGTCTGCGCCAGTACATGGTTGTAACATGTTTTCTTTATATAATAAATATTGAAGACTGAGACGACGACATCGGTGGTTTTCTCCCGACTTGGGTTTCCACCTTAAATCCTGGTGTTCATGTGTGATGCTTATGTGTGATGGTCTATTTTGTTATTACTGCACATGATTACTGTTAACTAAACATCAGAAGAATGAATGTTGCATAGATCAAAGTAAATATTTAATTTCATAATAAGATCTCTGTATATACGCGAGTTCTATGAAGGATATCCGCGTGTATACGCTAGTTGGCTTCAACAAAGTAGCGTATGGGTTTTAGAGAATGAAAAAGTAAAAAGTTTTGAGTAAGTCCTAAATACTGATTCACCCCCCCCCTCTCAGTATTTTTCCCAACATATCATTAGGAAGGTATCTTTCAATCATCAATCATGTCATCTCTTAGTCTTCCAATCTTCATCAAACACCATCATTAAGTGTGGTCATATAAGAGTATAGCATCATCACAAGTATGGCTTCATTAAGTATCATTCTTCACATCATGGGCTTGTACTTAGGGACTAGATCACTAATCAAACACTTGGAAACTTCTTAGGGAAAGACATCATCATCTAGAACCAGGCATCTCAAGAATATTGACATCTCAGTCAAAGCCATGTTGCCATCAATGACAACCTTGATTAATAATCTCCCCCTTTTTCATTGATGGCAATATTCTTGCCCTTCCAACATTCTCTCCCCCTTTGACATCAATGGCAAACATGGTGCCCTAGTACTCCCCCTGTCAAGATGCTTCTTTTCTTCATGAATAGTAGTCCTTCATAGGTATGTTACTCCCCCTGTCATGGTGCTCTTCCTTCTGGAAATGTGGTCCATGATAGATGTTTTTACATTTCTTCATGTGATGAACCAACTTCCCCTTCCTGCATAAAATCCTCTTGCTCAAGAAATATTGCTTGCTTTGTGATCTAATGGAAAAAATATTCAACAATGGTTCACCGGATGAGAAGGGATTATGTTTTTCAATGATCCCAAGAGATGATCTAAAATATGATTGTCCATGTATGGCCCTTTCGTGGAATGATCACAAGCTCCCCTAAATATATGCATGGTATCCTTTTTGGCAGATTCTTACCATCAAATACTTGGAATATCACATCTGCCTGGATGTCTTCATCAAATCAACAACATGTGTGGTTGGATGGATTGTTCAAGAGACTTTCAGATTCAATTTGCGTCCTTTTCCACACTGGTGTAACATTCTTCTCTGGCTTGTTTTTCATGGTTTTAGGGACCCAAGTCAAGTTACACTCATGAGCCATATGTCCAATTTTATGGCAATTGAAGCACTCCATCTCGTTCATGAAGGAGGAATCATGACTTTTTTTGCAAAATTGCTTCTAGGGAGTTGACGGGAACCATTATTTTTATCCTTGTGGTATTCCCTACAATCCTTTGCCATATGCCCAAAGTTTGTACAAGAATAGCAATAACCAAAAAATATACTTTGGTACTTGGAGGATGGAGATTGCCTTGATTTTCTTCCAAATTAATTCTGCCTTGGGATCCTCTGATGATATCCATTACCTCTTGCATCCTTGACACCATCAAAATTCTTTCTTGAAGTAGGGTTTCTTCCAATGTCATCTTGACTCATGCTTTTGGTGGAACTGGGGACATCAATATTTCTTCCAATATTTTCCACATCCTTGTGGTTTGAAGCATTAAAGTTTGCATTAATTTTGTTTGAGGGTCCACCGACATAGCCAAGACTTGATTTATCAAGGGGAGACCTTTGATGACTTAGGATTTCGTCTAGGGTTTGAGAGATTTTCAAGTTCTTATTCAGCAAGTCAACTTCATTTTTAAGAAAGACAATTTCTCCTTTCAACTTTTCACAATCTTCATCTTTCATAACTAGTTGCTTCTTCATTTCTTCCATCATCCTTGTTGCTTCATGTGCTTCGATTTTATGGGAGATGATATTTTATTTCATTATGAAGACTTCTTCATTCTCCTTTGCTATACTGCTCTCCATTTCTTCTTTTATTCTTGTAGCTTCACATGTTTCAGCCTTGAGAAGATTGATGTCTGATTTTAGCTTCAAGATTTCTTCATCCTTTTATTCTAGTTGGCATATCATGGTGTTTCTCTCCTTTTTTTCTTCATCAACTTGTCATTCTATGAATGCCAAAGTTTCCATCACCTTCTCGGCTCCTTGCGCTTGTTTCCTTGCTTCTTCTAGTTGAGATCTAAGAGAGGAGAACTCTTCCTTGTATTGACCAATCTTTGCTTCAAGATTGTTCAAACTCTTAAGTCTTTGTTCAAGGTGGCTTGACAAAGTTTCTTCCCTTTTCTTTGCCTTATCCAAATGATTTGTCATAGATATGATTTCTTCATGATGCTTTATTTTGTTTTGATGAAATTCCTATTTAAGTTTGGCGAGCTCCTCATCTCTTTCTTGTACTTGAAGCTTGACGAAGTCAACTTCCTTCCTTGTCTTGTCTTGGGTACCATCTTGTGATTTCTTCTTAAGTTCTCATTTTCCTTTTTCAAAATTTTAATCTCTTCCATGGAAGACATAAGTTTATTCAGGAGATCTTCTTCAAAGTCTTCTTTGTTCTCTTCATCTTCTAGGTCTTCTTTAGCCTTGTTGTCATCTCTGTTATCTTCAACTTCCTTGATGGATTCTGGACATATTTCTTGTTTTCCATCATCTTCTTGACTAGAGATCATTTTCAACGCTCCTTTTGAGTGAATATCATGAAGTTTGTCCCATATGAATTTTGCTAATGAACATTTTTCAAAACTGGCCTTCATAGATTTTGGTAACCCAATCAAAATTGCCTTCATTGATCTTGTATTGTTCTCCTTGGATTCTTCGTCCATTGTGTCATTAGTAATCACTGATTTCCAAACTTCAATTCCTTGAGTCTTCAAGAAATTCCTCATTCTTGCCTCCCATATATCAAAATTTCCATTGAACAATGGAGATTTCACAAATTGATTGACTTCAATTTCGATGATTGAGGAAGACACATCTTTAGGAGGATTGGAGACTTTCTTCCTTGGCTTTTCCATTTGTGTTTTAATGATAAACCTTCAAGCTATTAGGCTTTAAGTGAAGGTACTGGCTCTGAAACCAATTGTTGGAAATACTGAGGGGGGGGTGAATCAATATTCCTTTTCAATTGTTAATTTTACCAGTTAGATCACTTATATTTAAAACAGAAAATGAATAATGATGGAATAGATAATTTTATTAATTTCTTAATAAGTAAAGTACAATAATGATATAGGGATCCAACCCTAGATGAAGACTCCAATATTCCAGGCTCCAACCTGTATTGTGCCATGCACCGAATTGGTCTTTCCAAGGCTCCAACCTTGTCAATTTGAGGCACCTACCTCTAGGGCTCCAACCCTATCTCTGGTAAAGGCTTCGACCTCGTTTCTTGAGGACTCCAATCCACTGGGCTCCAACCCTATCTTCCAAGGCACCGACCTTGTCTCTATGAGGCTCCAACCTCTTGGGCTCCAACCCTCAACTTCACTTTGTCAAAATATGTTTGGTTATTCTTCACGGCTCCCAAAATCTTCTTCAACGAGCCCTGTCACACCGAGTCTCCACATCACATCATCAATGACAACCTTATCTTCAAATTTTTGAGAATGCAACAAGATGATGGATCTTAGTGAAAAGAAGTCGCCTTCACTAAGTGGGCCCGCAAGCTATTTTTGGCGCAAAGTCTATTTTTAGACTATGTCTATTTTTAGACATATGGATCATGGTCTATGAGTTGCAGGATGCTATTTGTGGATGGTTGGTCAGGTTGGTAAAAATAGATGGACCTATATTTTTAGACATATGGGTGGAGTCTATTTTTAGACTGCTTGTCTAAAAATAGAACAGTCGAATATTATTAGCTCTTAATAATATTTGGACTATAAACATTATCTTATCCTCTTGCAGCACTTCAGTTTGAGCTACAGATGTGGCACATGCAGCTGATAGAAGGAATTACGCTATTCCTAGGGTTTAGCTGAGCTATTGCATGGTTGACTTCAGTTAGAACTCATGTGGCAGAGTTTGGTGGAGTTGATGAGACAGTTGATGGAGTTGTGTTCGGTTTAACTTAGTTGAACTAGTTGTATTTAGTCTAACTGATAAATACACTAGTGATGAGTGGTGTGAATTAATTATTAACTCATAAATCAACTAAAGAATACATCAGTTAACTGCAGTGCATGGACAGTTCAGTGGAGACCAGTGTTAGAGGTGGGTGAAAGGGTGAGTCTACTATCAATTGTGACTATAGCTGTGCATGAGATTTGCACACACATTGATTGAGATTGCCAATGAGGATTGCGCAGTACAAGCCAGTGGGATTCGAACTTGGATCTTATCATTATTCATCTTGGATTGCGCAGTAGAGGCAGGCAGACTTGTGGAGGAGATTATGGTAAATGCATCGAGGTAGGGTGAATAAACACGTAAAATTTTAAAAATTTCGTGTATTTTTCAAGAAATCAAGCCACTTTCACCTACAAACCCATTTCTCATTTTCTAGAGATCCGTGTAAACTAGCTCATATGAGATGTTTCAACTGGAAGAATGCATAATAATATCGGTGACAACCTCGTGTACCCCTGTGGAATTCCCATGTGTCATTTGAGAGAAATTCCAAAATTCATTTCATTCTACAATTCACTCCATCTCACGCCATATTCATATTTCACTTCACAAGTCCTATTCCACTTTCACTCCTTCTCACACCATTTCTATTCCATTTCTCACAAGTCATACCCACTTTCTACATTACATTTTACATCCATCTTCCATATTCATACTTCATTTCTTCTTACAGATTGCATGTTGCAGCCACATTTTAATCAACAGTTCTGACATAATTGTACAACCTACAAAGAGATGATGATTACAGGAAATTGAAGGATTCTGTTTTGAAGACCAATATGCTCAAAGAGGACCAAAGGAACAGCATCAAGCACAGCAATTAACAAGGTCAAAATTCTGAGGTAAATTGTGAAAATTATTTTAATAGCAAAAAGTCAAAACATGAAATAGATACAATGTGTATAATCATGTGTTTCCTAAACAACCTATCATTCGAATTGATTAGCCATATCCCTTATCCAACACTCCAACCTACTACTCCACATCTCCTTAAGATTTTATCATTCACTTATTTCACCATAATGTCATCATAAATTCTCCATCAAATCCATAGCCACTTCATTTTCCCTTATACCTTAATCACCTCCATCCATTCACTTCCATTACACTTTGTAGCCAATCCATCTCTAAGTGAAGAAAGGTAATTCTAAGGGTGAAGCATCATTCTTCAACTAATCCATCTTCAGACACAGAGATACAGTTTCAAAATAAAGCATCATACTCTGTAGTCAATCTAGCTTCAAGCATAGAAAAGTAATTCTGAAAGGAAGATAATCTGCACAAAGGAGGAATGTGGCTAATTGTCAAGACACAATCAGTTGAAGTCAAGTATTTGGAAGGATATCCACAAGTCAAGGAGCTACTACAATAAGAAGGGAGGCTAAATTTTATAGAGAAATTTGATGGCTTCCATAAGGAGATTACAAAATCTTTTGTCAAATCTTTTGATGGAGCAGAAGAAGAGAAACTGACATGGATATTGAAAATAAACTTGACACTCCACTACAAGAGGAAGATGAAGAACTAATTTCTGAAAAGAGATTGGGGCCAAAAGAAAGCGAGAAAGAAGAATTTGGATGTTTCGAGAGTATTTGGAATAAGTTTTGATGAAATTGCATGAGGACATGCAATAGTCTTGCAGTGGGGGTATGTTGAGCCCTAGAATTGCCTTCTCTTTTACAAACCTTCACTTCATTTCATCATTCTTTTATCACTTCATAAGCCTAAAATCAATGAAGAATGATTAGGATTTCTTAAAGGTTACATGCAATTGATTAACATATTGTATTTTCATGATTTTTGCTATTTTAACAATTTTCTGCAAAATAGCTACAGAATGCAGACATTCCGTAGCTGACCGGCGATTCTGCAGCTGTTTTACAGTTTGAGTATGTTCTAGGTGGCCTCTCAAGAAAAACCGCATATGGGCATATTCCACGTCATGTCTACATGGTTTGTTGCTCACCATGAAGGAAGAAACGAATTCTGTGTATGGTTTTGACATGTGGGAACATATTTAAGGAAGCAGACTTCTATTAGGACTGTCTCAGTCAAGATGTCCTTTTCTTTGTCACACAGCCACTTCAAGAGTCCTAATGCGATTCTGATAAGGAAAGACAATGATCCTGAATTGTTGCAAGTCTTGTTATGTGCATTTGTTATATAAACACTTGGGAAACCAAGAGCTAGGATAAAGACTTTATTCCAGATTTTGCTTAGACTCTGTGTTACATTTCTGAAGACGCAGAGTGTTATGTTCAAGTTATTTCATCTTTAATGAAGCAGACAAAGTTATTTTGAAGGCGTTGATTTAGTTTGGAGTTGAATGCCGTCAAGTGGTAGAGGGCCCCTGCCTCTTGCACGGATTTATTTTGCGTTAATTAGATAAGTTTTTCTAGCTGCCTTTACACTTTGCATTTGAATTAATACTTGTTTTTGTTAGCCACTGTAGTCGTTCTCATTCTAACTCTTCCACCAGAAGATATTCTTCCAAAATACCTCTAATGATGAATGGGAATTGACTGTGATATTTTAGGAGTTTAATTGTGTTTTCATTTCGAACTGTGTGTTTTATGTCAATTTGCATTAGATAGTACATCCAGACTTGTTTTCGTAATATGCAAATAGATTAGTTGCATTGTAGTTTAATACTCCGGAGATCAAAAAGCGCTTTAGTTCATTGTACTTCAAAGTTAGGATTATGGCATTTTAGTTTAATTCTGTTCACCATCTTTCCAGTTTGAATAATTGCATTTCAACCCAGTTATGGTCACTGTGTTTTCAGTTTGATTAATTGAACTTTAGCTTAACTCTGTCATTTGTATTTCAAAATAGATTAATTGCATTCTTGTTCATGTTTTTCTTAATGTATAGCCAAGTTTCACTAATTAGTTGAATGATAGTTCTGTTCTACTAGACTAAGGCTTCCATTATTTACAAAAACCACTCCTGTTATTAAACTCTTCCAACATATCACTATGCAGACAGGAATTGGTAATATCATTTCATGGCTTTGATTATTCTGCAGATTCTTCTAATTGTTCAACTAGCCTTTTCCTCAAAATTATCTCAAAAGACTTTAACTTTCAAATAAGGCTTAGTAATGACAATTTAGGTTGCAGAATAGATTAGTTTCAGGATCCTTGGTTAATTTAGAGCAGAATTATTCACTGTGTTGCAGAACTAACTTTTCCAAATATGTCCAAACAATTATCTAGTCATGGATAAGATCTGTTTTGTGATATGGTAAATTGTTGTTTAGGAAAACCTCACTGCACTAAATTTATCCTTTTCTTGAAGTATTCCAACATGTCTCTAACAAATGAATTGGACTAAATTTGTGTTGTGAGTTACTGCTTAGTTTTGCATACCACACATGATTTAGAATTGTTTCTAGTGTGACCAACAATTGCTTTTCATCAATAATTAGTTCCTTCCCTTTTCAAACATAAAACCATAAAACCAAAAACATCAGAAAACACTAGACACAACGAAGTAGGAAAAGGTTACTTAGGCACATATGGTGCACCACACTTCAACAGTTTACTGACCCTGGTTGACAATTAAATGACCTCAATTTAGGAGACTAGATTGAGACCAAACATTTTGGCGCCGTTGCCGGGGAAGTGTAACTAGGTATCCTGATTTCCTACATCCACAAAAACAAAAACAAAAACTTCAATCACCTACCACACCCACTATATCATGTGGTGCAATAAGAGCCACACATCCACATCATGAATTCATATTTGCAGGTAGAAGAAGAGGTGACAAAGGAGGTTGAAGAAATGGATGGAGATGATGACAATGAGGAAGATCCTTTTGGATTTCCCATTCAAGAAACTGATATCAACGTTCAAATGAAGAACATCCATCCATCTGTACTTCCTAACTTCAAAGGTATGAGATCAGAAGACCCGGAAACCTTTCTTTTTGAATTTGAAATAATTTGTAGATCTTATGGCTACTCATTGCACATGCAAAAAATTGAACTTGTTTCCGGCAACATTGAAGGATAGAGCTCTTAGATGGTTCATGACTTTAGGAACAAATTCTATAAGGACATGGGATGATATGAAAAGAGTATTTTTGGAAAAATATAAAGGCTATTGCATGCACCATGACCTTAGAAATGAAGTCTTTAACATGAACCAAAAAGAGGATGAAAGCCTAGAAGATTTAGTAGAGATATTTACTTATAATATTAAAAGATCTAAATTGCATAATTTAGGATCAGATGCATTAAAAACTCTCCTACTAAATGCTATAAAGGATGAATGGATTTATCTTCTTAATCTTGTGGGAAAAGGAGATGTTTATCGATTGTCATTTCAAGAAATTTGTGAACTATGCAAGAACATATCAAGAGGAAAAGCAAAGTGTGTAAGATCCCCTCAAGATCCATTTATGGCAAGAGTAAGTAAGTCAGCATCAAGATTGGTAAGTCAAACTGAACCTAACAATTTGCTAAACATTCTTGGTAATTTAAATGAACAAAATGACATGCTAAGAATGCAAAACAAGCAAAAAGTTGCTTCATTTATATTTTGCCCTAAATGTAGAAAGAAACATACTTTGCATGAATGTCCACTTGATAACATTAAAATGTGTAAAATTTGTGCAGGATCACATACTACTGAAGATTTCCCATCATTACCAGGGTTGAAGGCAATTTACCAAAAGGATAATGGAGCAAATCAAGCACAAGAGCAACTTTGTTATGTAGCTCCAAGAGGACTATGGCAGCCTCATCAACCCAATATGATGCAATATCCTTATGCACAGTTTCAAGGTTATGCACAACAACCTCAAGGTAATTGGAGAACACCCTTGCCTTGGCAGCCTTTGCCATCTCAATCCCAACTTCAAAACCAACCTTGGAAACCTTGGCCATCTCAATCCCAACCTCAAAACCAATCTTGGCAACAAAGTTGGCAAAGGCCCTATAAAGGAAATCCACCATATCCTCAATCTTTCCCTCTCTATCCTCAATATCATGATCAATGTTATTCATACCATTTGCCTCCACCACAACATCAATATCACCCTCATTTTACCTCAATTCAACCTTTTCCATTACCATCCACACAAGCACCCCAAAGATTCCCCACTTCACTACCTCCACAACCATTTCATATCCCCAACAATAAAACACCTCAATCAACTTACAATTCTGAGGTATTGCAAAATGATTCACCAGCTGTCATTGAAGAACAACAAACAGAAGAAGAAGACTCAGATAAGGTCCAAGAATCGGGGATGTCTATTGATAAAGAGGAGATATTGGAACCAGAGATTGAAAAGTCTCATGCATGCCTATCACTAGATTCTATGAATGAAGATCATATCTCCGAAGACTTGCATTTCATGATAGAGGAAAGACAAGGAAGACAAGATTACATTGAATCTTGGTTCAATTCAGTCATTGGATTCCAATTCTCAATTATTCAATATCTTATGAGATCATCTAAATCAAGACAGTTGGCATCTCATATACAGGTACATATCAAAGAGTGTCTTTCAAACCTGCATATGAGTTTATCTATCATCTTGTTACAGACATGGTTCCATTGGAAGTACTCATATACTTGAACAAGATTTTCTTTTTCAAGTAGAGTAGGACATAAAAAAAAGAAAAAAAATAGAAACAAAAAAAAGAAAAAAAGAAAAAAGAAAAAAAAAGAGTAAAGAGAAAAATAAGTCCTATTGTGAAAACCAGCTTGCTGGCGCAATTGGACATGAGCTTTGTTTGAAAACCAGGCAACTGGCGGACAAAGTTCACAATAAGTTCTACAATTTCATGATGGTTTCAATCTTTCATGGTTCTTCAAATCATTCTTGGTTCTATGCTCGAGTTGGATGATGTGGAATTCCTTAAGGTCCACCTTCCAACAGATCTTGTCCCATCGACCTCAACACTTTATCCGGGATCAAGATTAGAGATTATTTGAAGTGCCTTGGAGCTTGCATTCATCAATGGCAAGCCTCCTCGTTGATAACAATGGGAATACAACAATGTCTCTTGATTGTCAAATCTTGCGGGCGACTCGACTTCGACACATTCATTCGTCCCTGTCAAGATGCACTGAGGTACCTTGACACTCATTTACATTATCGGTGAGTTGTCTCGCATTGGTTAACGATTTTCATTATTGATCGGTAATCCAATGATTTCTTCCCATGCTCGACTTCGACACATCTATTCGCATGGTAAGAATTGTACCATGAATGTTGGCTTTGATGAAGACTAATGGTTTTATGGAATCAACGACAAATTGCAGCAGTGAATTTTATTAGTTTCTTGTAGCAGCACGTTCATCTTTTTTTCAATTCAATAACAGCTGCGGAAAGTGGCAGTTTCTGCAGCCATTGCTGTAGCAGCCTGTTTTCGTCTTTTTGCAACTTTTTCCAGAAGGCAGTTTTGGCGCAACTTTTGCAAGAGACTGGAGCAGAAATAAAAAATTCTGAGCTTCTGGGTTTTCTCAGAATATGATAAATTGAGTAAAACGCGGACAGAATTTGGAAAAAAGCAATTTTTAAGGGCATTTCAGAAGGGTTTTTCAGGCAGATTTTCAATTTTCAGCGTTATGGACAGAATAGGACAGATTTGAGTATTTTTGCACAGCAGCACCTTTTCTTCATCAAAATGAAATTCTGGAAGCATGTGGCAGTAGAGAAGGTAAAAATACACAGTTTCCCATTGGAATCACTCAATTTGGCCTTAAAATGAGTCCGTGGCGTACTTTTTTGTTGCAAAATTGGGCAAAATGAAGGGTGAAACAGGGCAGAAATTGATTTTGTCATAACTTTCAAACCGTGGATCCGTTGGTCCTGAAATTTTTATGGTAAATGCATTGAGGTAGGGTGAATAAACACAGAAAATTTCAGAAAATTTCAGTGTGTATTTTTCAAGAAATTGGCCACTTTCACCTACAGCCATTTCTCATTTTTCGGGAGATCCGTGCAACCAATGGCTGAGATTGTTTCAGTGGAAGATGCATAATAATATTGGTGACAACCTCAGAAAATTTCAGGGAATTCTGATGTACCATTTGAGAGAAATTCCAAAATTCATTTCATTCAACAATTCACTCCATCTCATGCCATTTCCATTTCACTTCACAAGTCCTATTCCACTTTCACTCCATCTCACGCCATTTTCATTCCATTTCACAAGTCATACTCCACTTTCAATCCATTACATTTTACATCCATCTTCCATATTCATACTTCATTTCTTCTTACAGATTGCATGTTGCAGCCACATTTTAATCAACAGTTCTGACATAATTGTACAACCTACAAAGAGATGATGATTACAGGAAATTGAAGGATTCTGTTTTGAAGACCAATATGCTCAAAGAGGACCAAAGGAACAGCATCAAGCACAGCAATTAACAAGGTCAAAATTCTGAGGTAAATTGTGAAAATTATTTTAATAGCAAAAAGTCAAAACATGAAATAGATACAATGTGTATAATCATGTGTTTCCTAAACAACCTATCATTCAAATTGATTAGCCATATCCCTTATCCAACATTCCAACCTACTACTCCACATCTCCTTAAGATTTTATCATTCACTTATTTCACCATAATGTCATCATAAAATCTCCATCAGATCCATAGCCACTTCATTTTCCCTTATAGCTTAATTACCTCCATCCATTCACTTCCATTACACTTTGCAGCCAATCCATCTCTAAGTGCAGAAAGGTAATTCTAAGGGTGAAGCATTATTATTCAACTAATCCATCTTCAGACACAGAGATACAGTTTCAAAATAAAGAGTTAGACTCTGTAATCAATCTAGCTTCAAGCATAGAAAATTAATTCTGAAAGGAAGATAATCTGCATAGAGGAGGAATGACTAATTGTCAGGACAGAATCAGTTGAAGTCAAGTATTTGGAAGGATATCCATAATTCAAGGAGCTACTACAATAAGAAGGGAGGCTAAACTTTATAGAGAAATTTGATGGCTTCCATAAGATTATGTTCCTTTTGTCAAATCTTTTACGGGATAATAAGAGAAACTCGATACGGTTATCAAAATAAAACACAATTCACTACAAGAGGAAGATGAAGCAAACTAATTTCCTAAAGAGATTAGGGCCAAAGCAGTTTAAAGAAAAATTTGATGTTTCGTAGTACATGGAATAAGTTTTGATGAAATTGCATGAGGACATGCAATAGTCTTGCAGTGGGGGTATGTTGAGCCTCAAAATTGTGGTTTCTTTCATTCCACTTTACCTCATTTCATCATTCTTTTATCACTTCATAAGCCTAAAATCAATGAAGAATGATTAGGGATTGTTTAAAGGTTATATAATTGATTAAATATATTGTATTTTCATGATTTTTGCTATTTTAACAATTTTCGCAAAAATAGCTGCTGCACGTGCATATCTGTAGCCCACCGGCGATTCCCGTGTACTGCTTCACGTTTGAGTATGTTCCATGTGGCCTCTCAAGAAAAACCGCATATGGGCATATTCCACGTCATGTCTACATGGTTCGTTGCTCACCATGAAGGAAGAAACGAATTCTGGGTATGGTTTTGGAACGTGGGAACACATTTAAGAAGCAGACTTCTATTAGGACTGTCTCAGTCCAGATGTCCTTTTCTTTCTCACACAGCCACTTCAAGAGTCCTAATGCGATTCTGATAAGGAAAGACAATGATCCTGAATTGTTGCAAGTCTTGTTATGTGCATTTGTTATATAAACACTTGGGAAACCAAGAGCTAGGCTAGAGACTTCATTCCAGATTTTGCTTAGACTCTGTGTTACATTTCTGAAGACGCAGAGTGTTATGTTCAAGTTCTTTCAGCTTTAATGAAGCAAACAAAGTTATTTTGAAGGCGTTGATTTAGTTTGGAGTTGAATGCCGTCAAGTGGTAGAGGGCCCCTGCCTCTTGCACGGATTTATTTTGCGTTAATTAGATAAGTTTTTCTAGCTGCCTTTACACTTTGCATTTGAATTAATAGTTGTTTTTGTTATCTACTGTAGACGTTCTCATTCTAACTCTTCCACTAGAAGATACTCTTCCAAAAGACCATAATGATGAATGGGAATTGACTGTGATATTTTAGGAGTTTAATTGTGTTTTCATTTCGAACTGTGTGTTTTATGTCAATTTGCATTAGATAGTACAGCCAGACTTGTTTTCGTAATATGCAAATAGATTAGTTGCATTGTAGTTCAATACTCCGGAGATCAAAAAGCACTTTAGTTCATTGTACTTCAAAGTTAGGATTATGGCATTTTAGTTTAATTCTGTTCACCATCTTTCCAGTTTGAATAATTGCGTTTCAGCCCAGTTATGGTCACTGTGTTTTCAGTTTGATTAATTGAACTTTAGCTTAACTCTGTCATTTGTATTTCAAAATAGATTAATTGCATTCTTGTTCATGTTTTTCTTAATGTATAGCCAAGTTTCACTAATTAGTTGAATGATAGTTCTGTTCTACTAGACTAAGGCTTCCATTATTTACAAAAAACCACTCCTGTTATTAAACTCTTCCAACATATCACTATGCAGACAGGAATTGGTAATATCATTTCATGGCTTTGATTATTCTGCAGATTCTTCTAATTGTGCAACTAGCCTTTTCCTCAAAATTATCTCAAAAGACTTTAACTTTCAAATAAGGCTTAGTAATGACAATTTAGGTTGCAGAATAGATTAGTTTCAGGATCCTTGGTTAATTTAGAGCAGAATTATTCACTGTGTTGCAGAACTAACTTTTCCAAATATGTCCAAACAATTATCTAGTCATGGATAAGATCTGTTTTGTGATATGGTAAATTGTTGTTTAGGAAAACCTCACTGCACTAAATTTATCCTTTTCTTGAAGTATTCCAACATGTCTCTAACAAATGAATTGGACTAAATTTGTGTTGTGAGTTACTGCCTAGTTTTGCATACCACACATGATTTAGAATTGTTTCTAGTGTGACCAACAATTTCTTTTCATCAACAATTAGTTCCTTCCCTTTTCAAAATAAAACCATAAAACCAAAAACATCAGAAAACACTAAACACAACGAAGTAGGAAGAGGTTACTTAGGCACATATAGTGCACCAAACTTCAGCAGTTTACTGACCCTGGTTGACAATTAAATGAGCTCAATTTAGGAGACTAGATTGAGACCAAACAAGTACCAGGGACAGATCTTCATCAAAGGCATCTGATGAAGAGAATTGCGCTTTGGCTACCAAAGCAAAGAAGGGGAAGAGCAAGAAATCTTCTCAATCCGGTGCGAAAGGCAAGAAGCAGGACATGTCCAAGGTGAAGTGCTTTCACTGTCACCAACACGGACATTATGCCACAAATTGTCCGCAGAAGAAGAAAAATAAGCAGGCTGCTGGATCTGCAGCTGGAGAGGCCTTAGCCTCAGAGTTTGAGCTGGATTTTTCGTTGATCGCATGCTTGGTCTCAAGTGTGATGGGTTCAGTTTGGTTCTTGGACAGTGGTGCGTCTTTTCACATGACAGGAGATCGAGATTTGTTTTCTGATCTGGATGAGAAAGATCTTGGAGTGCACATCGAGATAGGAAATGATGGTAGATACAGTGCGACCGGTATCGGTACCATTTCCTTTGAGAGGGAGTCTGGTAAACCCTTCGCATTGAAGGAAGTGATGCATGTTCCAGGATTGAAGAAGAATATTATCTCTGTGGCGATGTTAGAAGACAAAGGATATGATGTTGTCTTCAGCGAGGGAAAGGCTTTCCTGCGCAGTAAGACAACTGGAGAAACTCGGAAGATAGGGGTTCGAGTCAAGAACCTTTATCAATTGCAGGTAGATGGCTGTGCAACAATGGCATGCAAGGCAGAAGGAGTGGTGAGCCGGGATGATGGTGAGTCAGGCACCCGAGAGCTTAACACCATGGAGCTTTGAAGATACTGCAGCAGATTTATACTGGGCTTCCTAAGGGTACTCTTGCGCAGTCAGATCAGTGCAAGGGATGTACCTTGGGAAAACTTGTGAAAGCCACCTTTCACGAGAAGGATAGTAGCGCCACGGAAATCCTTGAGAGAATTCACACAGACGTGTGTGGACCTTTCTCAGTAGCTTCGACAGCAAAGCACATGTATTATGTGATCTTTGTTGATGATTATTCTTGGAAGTGCTGGATCTTCTTCATGCAGAAGAAGAGCGAGACATACTCAAAGTTCTGTGAGTTCAAGGTGCTGGTTGAGAAGAAATTGGGGAAGTAGGTGAAGGCTCTTAGGAGCGACAATGGTGGTGAATTCATCTCTAGCGAATTCAAGGACTTTTGCAGCGCAGAAGGAATTTGAAGAGAGCTCATAGCACCTCATAACCCACAGCAGAACGGGGTTGCTGAGCGGAAGAACAGAACGACCGTGGGTGCTGCATGGGCGATGTTGCATGATCCGGGCCTACCCATTCACTGTATGAGGCATGCACACGCAGCATATGTGCAGAACTGCTGTCCTCACAAGATACTTGGCATGAGTACACCCAGGAGGCGTCGGTAAGAAGCCTGATATTTCTCATTTGAAGATTTTTGGCTCACCTGTTTACATTCATGTGATGAAGGATGCCAAGAAGAAGCTGGAGCCGACCGCAGAGGTTGGGATATTTTTGGGGTACACAGAAACACCCCACAACTATCGCGTGTATTTTCCAAACAGTCGGAAGACTGTTGTGCAACGGGATATCAAATTTCATGAGGATAAAGCCATGAAGTGTTCGCTTGAGAGGGAGCCACACTTGCATGCGGATGAGGAGCTATTAGTTCCTAAGGATGAGCCTCAGGATGTGGATCAGCCACAAGAGGAGGTTCATGGAGTGGAAGAAACCACTCATGCAGCGCCAACCATCAGAGGGAGGAAGCGCACTACAGAAGCTGAGCGACGGCTCAAGATGCAAAGAAAGGTTGTAGGACCACCATGAATATTTGGCCACAGACAAGAGTTAACACCAGACCGGCATTAATCGGATACATGGCTCATGAGAAAATGTGTCGTGATTGCAGCCATCCTCTTCGAGGAAGTCGTGGAGGACCCCGCATGGGTAGATGCCATGGTGGTAGAGTATGATTCGATTGTCGTAAACAGTGCAAATGTTGCATGGGAGATTATGCCAAGGCCTACAAAATCAGTAGTCTGATGTGATCACAAAGCAAGTGTGGTCAATGAGTGTGGAGAAGTACAAGGAAAGATTTTTTGCCCGAGGCTTTTCACAGATTGAGGGGATCAATTATGAGGAGACCTTTGCACCTTTCGCAAGGTATTCCTCCATACGGACGATTCTTTCTCTCTCAATGCAGATGGGGTGGCACATTCATTAGATGGATGTGAAGACTGCATTCCTCAATGGAGTCATTGAGGAGGAGGTGTACATAGAGCAACCCGAAGGTTTCTGCATCTTTACAAGGGATTGACATGTGCGGTGCCTTGGGGAGAGAGCGCCGTATATGTGGTTGAACAAGTTAACCCGTGCTTGGCACAATACCTGACAGACGCTATTTCACCTGGACTGGACTCTCCAAGAGTGAGGTGGATCTAACTCATACCCGCATTGTGGTGGAGGTGTTACCGATCACAATTTATGTAGATGATTTGATTCACGGTGATGAGTCAAGATTCTTTCATGCAAGGAGGATCTTGCTAGAGAGTTTGAGATGAAGGACTTGGGCCTCCTTCATTATTTCCTGGGATTGGAAATCTGGCAGCGCAGTGGCGGACTGTTTGTTTCTCAGGGTAAGTATGCCCGGGAGATAATGGAGAAGTTCAACATGCATGGATGCAAGCCTGTTGATACTCCTCTTCCTGGAGGTTTGAGGAAGGAGGATGCTACTTCAGTGGAGGTAGTGGATACCACTGTTTATCGACAGTTGGTGGGGTCACTTATGTATCTAGTCAATACACGACCCGATATATGATATGCTGTTAACCAGCTTTCACAAGCTATGGTTAAGCCAACCAAGCTCTTCTGGAAGGCAGAAAAGCATGTATTGCGTTATTTTAGAGCCACATCGGGATATGGATTGTGGTACAGACAGGAGAATGAGGTGAAGCTATGTGGCTTCACGGATGCAGATTGGGTAGGGAGCCCAACAGACAGAAAGAGCACATCTGGAGGGATCTTCAGTATCGGGTTGACAACAGTTTCTTGGTACAGCAGGAAGTAGAGATCCGTGGCACTCAGTTCAGCAGAGGCCGAGTATATGGCAGCAAGCTTGGCTGCATGCGAGGCTATATGGATGAGGAAGATACTGGTCGGGTTGTTCGGGTCACACTTGGAGCCTACTCTGATTTATTGTGATAACCAGAGTTGCATTAAAATCTCGGCTAATCTAGTATTTCATGATAGATCCAAACACATCGACATTAGATACCATCATCTCAGAGATTGTGTGCAGCGGGGGATCATGTTACTTTCATACATTCCCACGGAGGATCAGGATGCTGATATCTTGACGAAGGCGCTAACCAGGAGAAAATTCGAATACCACAGAGGCAGGATAGGGGTTGCAGATAATCCATATCTTGTTGAGAGGGAGTGTTGAGAATGCAACAAGATGATGGAGCTTAGTGAAAAGAAATCGCCTTCACTAAGTGGGCCCGCAGGCTATTTTTGGCGCAAAGTCTATTTTTAGACTATGTCTATTTTTAGACATATGGATCATGGTCTATGAGTTGCAAGATGCTATTTATGGATGGTTGGTCAAGTTGGTAAAAATAGATGGACCTATATTTTTAGACATACTGGGCGGAGTCTATTTTTAGACTGCCAGTCTAAAAATAGATCAGTCGAATATTATTAGCTCTTAATAATATTTGGACTATAAAAATTATCTTATCCTCTTGCAGCACTTCAGTTTGAGCTACGGATGTGGCACATGCAGCTGACAGAAGGAATTACGCTATTCCTAGGGGTTAGTTGAGCTATTGCATGGTTGACTTCAGTTAGAACTCATGTGGCAGAGTTTGGTGGAGTCGATGAGACAGTTGATGGAGTTGTGTTCGGTTTAACTTAGTTGAACTAGTTGTATTTAGTCTAACTGATAAATACACTAGTGATGAGTGGTGTGAATTAATTATTAATTAATTCACTAATTATTAACTCATAAATCAACTAAAGAATACATCGGTTAACTGCAATGCATGGACAGTTCAGTGGAGACCAGTGTTAGAGGTGGGTGAAAGGGTGAGTCTACTATCAGTTGTGACTATAGCTGTGCATGAGATTTGCACACACATTGATTGAGATTGCCAATGAGGATTGCGCAGTACAAGCCAAGGGGATTCGAACTCGGATCTTACAATTAACCATCTTGGATTGCGCAGTAGAGGCAGGCTAATAGGTGGAGGAGATTTGAACTTGTGATTCGTTCATAATTGAGCTTGTGTAGTGTGTAACAATTGGAGATACTGCTGAGAGCTTGTGAGGATTTTGTGCTATGTATTGTTACATGTTCTCTATCATTATAATATACAGATAGTTGGGGGTTTTTAGCAGTAAGATTTCTCCATTACATACTGTGTTGATATGTGTGATTGATTAATGTTTCAATGTGCGCATGCAATTGTTTTTAATTCCGAAAATTGATGATCAATGGTAGAAGAGGTTATGTATTATGCATGAAGCTCAAATAGTGTGTAGTTAGGATAATCTCGGTGAATAACTCATCTATTATTAAAATTTCTACACACATGAAGGTGTCTCCACTACTCTTCATGACACCCAAACACTTTCTCCAAGGTTACCTCATGATTTCTTCAATGCATCATGATCTCCAAGGGTGTCTCCAAGACTTCAATCAATGCTTATTGATGTCTTCAATAAATTGCACAAGTTCTACACAAGGTCTTCCAAACAACTTCAAGTACAAGGACCACTGAAAACTCTTCTTCAAGGCTTCAAACCTTCTCAACAAGTTTGCTCTAGCAAGGTTTTATTCGTCACGAAATATCTTTCAAGGGTTGTCCCGATAATTACTTCCAAGACACTTCAACTAAGATTCCTCAAGGTGTCTTCAAAATGGTTCCTCCAAATGCTTCAAGATCTGGTCAATGAACTGCTCCAACATGCCCACCATCAAGATCTTCTTCACTTGTACACACCTCCAATTTCAATGTCCATTAATGCTCATTCATTATTCTTCATAGGACTGCAATCTAAGCATGTGGTCACAAACCCACTGTTTTTAATGAGGATCCATACTGTTGAAGGCTTTCAAGTTTCCACAGATAGGAAAAAACATATATATCAGTCCTCCACACCTTTTATCATTGATCAGTTATGAGATATACAAGCCAATACAGATTTGATGTATCAAACCACAAAATTGTCCTATCTGAGCTCAAAGGAAGTCACTGTACTGCAATGAAGATAAAGGTGCAATGATACAATCCTAAATAGCAATGTTGTCCCAAAGTGTGCTTGCTGTCACAGGTTCAAAATACTACACCGCAGGGTGAAATTTGCAGGCTTGAAGTGTTTTCCAAAGAGCCGAAATTGTAGGTTGTTACAAACCTTTCTCTAGGTTCAAACCTTCCACAAGAGAGTTTTAGAGATATACGTCCTAGCTGTAAACAATTCTGAGCCTCAGAATACTGTCTGCTGTCCAAGGTATTACAGGTCTGAAGTTTTATCATATCACATCCTGTAAAGATATTACATCACCCTAAAACTCATGACTGAGCCCTCTTCTTTAACTGTAAATTTACCACAGATCCGATCTTGTAATGAGCTCCCACAAGTAGCTACCATCCTCCTTCAGGTGATTGTCTTTAGGTTAAGTATACAGATCTGATGCCTTAATTATTTGAGCTTGAAAGATAATCCTAACAGAAAAATTGCACAAAGAGACTTCTTCATTTATCTCCTTGAATTCCTTGCTGTTCTATAATTCCTCTCTGAAATGATCACTGAAAATAATGCTTGAAATGAAGTATTTCAACTTGTATTTATATAAAATTTCGACCATTAATAAAAATACACGTCTCTTGGTGGGAGGCTGACATGAGTAGGCTAGCACAGGTTGGCTCAAGGACAGATTTATTTCTTTAACTTGAAAAATTCATATCTCCCAAACCGCTTGGAGTTTTAGGCCAAGTAATAGCTCATTTAAAGACAAAATTATGCTCTAAAAGATGGCAAAGGTATCAAATTGAGAGGCTGCCTCTAGAATATAATTTTTTTTTTTTTAATGTGACTGGTCATTAATTAGTGCAACATTTGAGATAGGGCAGATAGGCTTCTCTTGTTAGGCTTCTTCATGGTTTTCACTTCTTCATTGTTTAACACCTTCATCATAGGATCATGGTAGGACATCAGCAATGACTGTATTATATAGTGGTGCAGTGATATGTTATAGGCAGTATCATTAGGAAGGTATCTTTCAATCATTAATCATGTCATCTCTTAGTCTTCCAATATTCATCAAACACCATCATTAAGTGTGGTCATATAAGAGTATAGCATCATCACAAGTATGGCTTCATTAAGTATCGTTCTTCACATCATGGGCTTGTACTTAGGGACTAGATCACTAATCATACACTTGGCAACTTATTAGGGCAAGACATCATCATCTAGAACCAGGCATCTCAAGAATATTGACATCTCAGTCAAAGCCATGTTGCCTTCAATGACAACCTTGATTAACATGCATAAAATCCTCATCCAAAGAAATAAGGGGTGAGCTTGCCTTTGATGAGGACTTCTCTATTTTTATGAACCCAAGAATCCATTGAGAGGGGCGGTGGCTCGATTCTAGTAAATTACCCAATCAAACCTATCTCTCTCAATGCTAATGGCATATGTAGATAACTTGTGGCCAACAATGGAACCTTTGAAATGTTGTAAAGCAGAAAGGATAAGATTTGGAAATAAATTTTTCAATATTTGAGATCAGATCCCAGAAGGCATTGGCCATAGTGTTTCGAGGTGGAGGAGTCCCCCTCTATATTCGTCACTTCTCTATTTCTCTGATCCTCCTTGCATATCATGCTCTTCTTTTTTCATAACTTTGAATTAACATCCTCCCTTCCACCATACCCTCCCCCATAAAGTCCATCCCCTAGTACTTTTCAATTCAATGGGGGGGACCCAAATACCTTTTCTACCCACCTATGTTGGATTCTCCCTATCAAGATGAAATTCTCCTTACTTTATTCTGCATCTACCAAATACGATTTCGTCTCTTGCATCATTTTGGAAGCAACCTTCAATTCCTACTCTCACTCCACTTGGACCACTTCCACCTCCTAAAAACCAACCCTTCCCCATGAAATGATGGTATGATGCGGAATGGAAGGCTCTCCATGCCAAATTTTACACACATTCACCAATCCTCACCCCTCCTACCCCAACCTCAAATCTTCCTATCATAAATTCCTTCAACACAAGAAATTCCTCCTTGTTTCTTAGAGGATATAGATCTTATGTACCTACCTTACTACCTCAACCACTTCTGGCACATAATCCTCCCCCCAAACTCTCGTCTCCCATTTGATGTTGACCCTATATCCATGTTCTCTCACATATCCACTTTCTATGATACTTCTCGACAACCCGACATCCAGGTTATCTATTTTCCCTCTTCATGATTATTATTATTATTAGAATGACATTAGAGATCCATTTCAGTGATGAACAATAGAAAAGAAAAAGACGAGGATGTTTCTAGGTAGAGTTCTTTAAGCATGGTCTTGGTGATATGGTTAATTGGTTGATATCTCAACTATGTGGTCTGTACAGGTTTTCCATCAACATAGTCGCATCACATTATTCACCCAATACAAAAATCAATACCTAGGTTAGATTCCAACAACTATAGTATGATCATGGTGGGCCACACATCCTCGAAGTTCTATGCTATGATTATCCATATGAATATCTCTAGTGAGCTTGAGTAGATACACCTTAGAGCTAGGGGGTAGGTAGGAATTTGACTCGCTCATCAGGCCATTGATCACATATTTACCCTTGAATCTAACATTAAGGATGCATGACATCATTCTTCAAAAATATACTACTGTTTTGGAGGCTTTCAAAAATATTTTGACTCTTTCCTGTGAAAAGCCTTGTTCTAGAGGCTAAGAGACATTGGCTTCTTCTAGACCCGTCATATGACTATATGAGTTTGTCATCACTTAGTTCATGGGATGTTCGATTTCATTGGGAGTACCATTGGGGTTAAAAAAGGTTACCCCCCTATCCCTACATTTTTTGGGATCTATATTGATGAGTTGGAGTCATTTCTTCAAGATCATATCCAGGACAATGATGAGTGCCTCCTCCACTTTGTTTCCAATATTCATCTTTCTCTTTTTTGATGATGTCTTTCTCCTAGCCTCATTTTTGGAGGGGTTAGAAATACAATTGGATTCCTTATCTATTTTCAGTGACCTTCAGTATTTGATGACCAACCTAGTTAAACCAAGGTTATGATATTTAATGGGTTATGTTGTTCCTTGGGAGACAATCTATGGCTATGAGTAGATCAGTGCCCAGGTCATTTACCGTCACTTGAAAATAAAGTTATTTGTTTTCCCTTCATATTGTAACCCCAGAATTATATCTTAAACCCTTTACTATTTACAGATAAAACAACTCTTCAAAGTGCCTTTAAATGATAAATGTGAATGAACACGAGAATGTGAAATGATAATGAAAAACCATTAACAATATGCTGTAAATCACATAAACTATTATCTCTAGTTTTAGAAGAAAATGGTTGCAAGAAATTATTTTAGAATAAAGGAGCGCATTATTAAGGAAATTTACTCTAACTCATAGACGTAAATTAGACACAAGCAATTTTATTGCTTTATTCCAACAGAAGAGACATACATAAGATGAAACATGAAGAACTCAACACATTCATCAATGGCTAGAAAATTATATGAAAATATTTATTAATCTCATAAAGACAAAGTACAAAAATTACAAAACTTATGAGCCCCAAAATCCAGAACCTCATTTATCTCTTGAAAAAGTCTTAAATACATTATTACAAAATGGACAGTTTTTGAACTGTCAACTTCCCAAACTGTTTTCTTCGGTCATTACAATAAAAAGTAGAAAATTAAAACTTCTGCAGTAAAATAAAGTAAAGTAAATATGAAGTAACATTATATCATGAGGTGGCAACGATCTAATATCCTGGAATGGAAGAAGTTCCCGCATCTGCATCATTAGCTTTCGGAGACATCCATTCCTTGCATTTTCTACACAAGTCTACATTCAAGTTGGAACAATTAGTAAGCTTGACACGAGCCATTCTGAAATCTGCGATCCTGGAATACTAGAGGGTCTTTTTGAAAACAAGGTTTTTATCATCCATAATAGCTGAAAGTATTTATGCAAAGAATTCGCAATAGTGGCTCCCTTTAGGATGATAGTCTTTTCATGTGTATTTCCAATTTTACTCTTTGCCTACACCAACAATGTTTCATATGTCTCCCAAGGGAGAAGATTTCCTTACTAATCCCAACAGGATGGCAAGCCATCCCTAGTTCTTTTATCAAATAACACATTAAATCTTATCACTGTTTCTTTGACTTCCTTTAGCTTTTTCTTTGTAATATTTCATCTGTCTCTTTCAAATGATCTATTTATTCATCTTTGGCCAACAAATCTTGAAACAATTTCTCTTTCTCTATCTCCACTTGGGCTACTTCAGCAATCATAGGATGCTCACCTATTGGAAGCTTAAGCTTCTTCTTCAAACTGTGAATTTGAGACTCAACAAACTGCAATAATTTCTGAATTGTTGATCCGTCTTTAGGATCAACATCAATTTTAACAATTATTTTTTTAAATTAATCATTCTGTGTGGAATAAGCTCTTGAGTTAGATTTTTCCAACTTCAACATTTTGATCAATTTTCTCAAAATTTTTTCAGCTTTGGCAGTAGCTGAAGTAGTCTTATTCAAATCATTAGAGCTTAATTCTCTTGTTTGCATATGTAAGTTAATCTTACTAGGAAGAGGGATTTTCTTAGCATCCACTATTAAATTAACAATTTTTAAAGAGGTAGTATAAGTTACATTCATAGCTGAAGGATGGGATAAACCTATCCTCAGCCGATCTTTTTATAAGTCCATGGCTATCAATAATTTGGTTTTCTCAAGGGAAATTTTACCCTATGGCTGAGCCTCAATGTTATCTCTTATTTTCTTGTTCCTTTCTTCAATTTGTGAGAAAAATTGTTTAACATTAGACAAAGAATCATGACTTGTACCTTCAGGAAGAGGAGATGAAGGAGTACAAGAAATGTCTCCCAATTGCAAAGAAAATACAGATATAGCTGAAGAACTACCCTCCTCCACTGTCTTTGCCTTCTTGGCTTCATTTTCTATATCACTCTCCAAATCAATTAATTTCTCTCTTTCTCTTTTAAGCCCTTTCTCAGCAAGATGAGTGGTTTACACCTCCAATTGCACAGATGCAGAAGTCCGTCCTCCATTTTCTAGCTTCTCCATTTCTAGCCTTGATTCATGAACAAATGGAGAATAACCATTGATGAGCTCCATCATTAAACATATTTGGAGGGGTTAATGGTCACCTTTTTGCCTTCTTAGATGTCTTTTTCTTGAATTTTTATTATTATTCGGTTTTGTGATGTTAGTATAGGTAGTGATTAAGGCTAACATACTCTGAGTGCCTAATATGAGGTTGAGTGCAGAAAATCATGAATTATTAGCATTTTTATAAGGATTTTATCATAAATACTTGGAGGATATAGCAAGGAGAAATTATAGAAGGATTTTCCACCCTCCTCAACTCTTAAAGGCAGGGAAAGTATCCCAATTATTCTCTCCAACAATTCGAATTCCAAAGGCAACCAAAGGATCCCAATGATTCTCTCCAACAATTCAAATTCCAAAAGCAGCCAAGCAACTCAAAGAGGAGTGCAATAAATCTTTGTTTACTTGGAGTCAAGAGGACTCAATCACTATTTTCTAGGGAGATGTTGGTAGCTACGCTATAGAATGAATAGAGCAAAGATAGAGCTAGGAAGGTTTGGAAATTTGTTGCAAGCTATTGAGATTTTTATTATTTTACTCAGTTGTTAGGGTCCTATAAATATAGGATTCATAATTTTGAATTGAATTTTGATAGTATTGTAAATATGTACATACCTTGATTTCTGCAAGTTGTTTTCCCATATTTTGAAAAAAATAAAAAATAAAAAAATCAAGAAGAGGGTAAAAAGTCCTAAAAGAAGGATCAAAATAATTAAAATAATATAAACCCCAAAAGAAAAAGAAATAAAACATGAAAGTGAGCAAGTCCAAATGCCACTACTTTTTACTTTATACAAATGATTATGGCAGAGTGTCAATAAATGCCATAATCCATGATGAGTTAAATTGTTTAATCTTGACTTGTCATGCTGTCAATTTTTATGTTCTAGATAGTGAATAAAGATTAGTCAGACAATTTAATCCTGACTAATCAGTAGATAGGTAGAGAATAAAGAGGAGCTCATCAGTTTAATCTGAGCCCTCAGATGATATAATGAAGATTTAGATAGTTTTTATTCTTTTCAAAAGAATAAAATGTTTCAAGGTAGCAAGCTCAAGTGCACCTGCAAAATGGAAGAAAAAAATGTTAGATTAAAGTTGGGTAGGTAGGAAGAAGTGGGAAGAAGCTTGTAAATATTCATCACCGGGAAAAAATCACTAATTTCCCCTCCCTTGTAAGTATTCAATATTCTATATTACCAGTAAACAATGCTCAGAGCATTTCTCTGACTTTGGTTGGGACCAGATCCAAGTCTTAATGACTGTTAGTTGAAAATGTTGAATTTATATAATAATCCCTAAATTATCATTATTTACCCTTCATTCATCCATCACAACTCAAAATTTTAAGTAAGAAATCTTTTCTTACTTAATGATACAAAATATCCCATTTGATTAACTTCCTCCGTTTCATAATGCATACAAACCCTCAAAAAACATCTTATCCTAAGTAAAAGTGGTGAAATCATCAAATGATAAACTTTTCTTTAAGGTTTTCACTTTACTTAGTCATATAAGTGTATTTTTTTGATTATTTCATTTTCCTTGTCATATTAATTTCTAACTTATTCTATTAATTACCTAAACTACACCTTATCCTATTTTTATAAATCCCTATATCTAAATATCCCAAAAAACCCACTATTATAAAGATTTTGGACCAAAGATATTATCCACATGTTAAATTAAAATCCCAAATAATACCCCCTTTGGTCTAAAACTAACTTTAGTTAAATACCCCGCCCCCTATGGTTATTAGACCCTTCAAACAAGTCTAAAACTATATAAATAATGAAAATATGGCTTTCCGCACATATCCTATGTGTTTGGGAAAACACAAAAGCATTACACTGCTCATCATTTTTTATCCTAAGGTATTACAACAAATTAAATCTTTTTATAAAGGTTTAACCCCCCTCCCCCCCTTGCATTTGTAATACACTTACAAACCTAACTCCACCTCTAAGCAAGAAAAGTTGCCTTTTAACCTAAGGCTAAGGTTAAACATTGCAAAACTCAAAACCTTACCCTTTTCATATTTATCCTTATAAATTAAAAACCACGCCTTATATAAAAGTTAACCCAAGCTATAACGTTAATCCTGCCCATATATTATTACCGTCACATTATGTAAAGCCTCACGCTTTATATAAACCCATAATATATTCAAACCATGCTTATATTCTATCCCGCATACATAATTTGCCCCGGTCCCACATTTGATTGCCCGCAACTTTCAAACAGATCCTCACCCTTCGCTCCCAATCGAAAGATCCAACGGCGTGAAATCAATATTGCGCAGAAAAATAAAACGTCCGTTCCAACACCAATCGAGCGCGAAATAGGTTGTTTTGACAATTCTGCCTCCGCGACGTGTCAACATTCTATTGGATCACGTTCGTTTGGGTAAAAATAGCTTACCACCATAATTGAATGCGAAAAACATCGCTGGTTTCACATTCGAAAATCAAAAACCACTCCTGCCTTTGTTTAGACCCTCGTTCAATGCGTTTAATGAAAATTCATATCAAAGGCTAAAACCTTTGTTATGTCATTTTTTAGTGTTATTTTCATATTCCCGACCGATAAAGAACTTCGCCTGGCCGTGTTAAGATTCCCAATGCTGTTTTAACCTTTGTTGGTCGATTTCCTACCTTAAACTCAGATTTCATCGAGATTCCCTAATTAAAGACCAGTAAAGACCTTCTCGGCTCCAACAAGTTGAAACAAATCTCAAATTCATATGCAGAAGATGACAGAAAAACCTTTCAAGTGTCAAATTACCTGCAAATTGAGGTATTTTTCATCAGTTTAAAACCCTGCACAGTCAATTTTGAACTATCCTTAAGCAAAACAAGCTTTCAATTATAAAAATTCACCATGGAAATTGCCGAAAAATGCCCAAAGCAAGCCAAAACCTGGCCAATTATTTCCAGGATACCTTATTTCTGCTGTAAGCCTTTTTAAGACAAATTTCCTCAGCTTACGACCTCTGAAGATCCAAAACAAAAAGGGGTTTAAAGCCTACATATTTCTTTAAAAAAATCCTTTTTTACAGTCTAAACCATTCAGGAAACCCTTGTTTCCTGTCTTAGCCCAGTTTTCATCTCTCAGAAGCCTAAATTGAGCAAAGATATCGCTTGAAATTATCCTTAGCCTCAATTTCTCAGTTACCCCTCTATTTAAAGTAAATTACTTCTGTAAACCATTTAATCTTACAAAAGAAGCCAAAATGCCTAAAAGACAGAGTTAAACCTCCACAGACAGATCTCATTCCACAGGTCTTTCAAAATCCTTTAATCACCTCCCTACAGACCTGGATTTCATTAAAAAATTGTTTTATTTTTACAGGTTATTATCAGAGTATGGATTTGGGCCAACATTTTCAATACTAGTTGACAAAATTGTTTGCTCCAAATTATCAGATTTTAACTCAAAAGCTTCATTCAACAAACAATTTGTATACAAAGAAAGAATAAAATCAGTTTAGAGAGAGATCAAAATGATGAAATGTGCACAGTGAATGGTAAAAGTGAAATCAGAATTCACAATGACAGTGAAAACAAAACAATCAAATAGCATCAAAGTTAAAGTGTATCAAGTAAAAGTCAGAGTGAAAGTTAAAACAAAGTTACAGAGCAGTCAAGGTAAAAAAGTAAAAGTAAAAACATAGTCAGTAATGGTTAAAAGAGATGAAAATACTTTCACCAACAACAATTAAGTTTATCCAAAGTGAAAGTAAAACAGTTAAAGAACAAAAATGTTAAAAGATGAAAACAGAGCAAGAAGGAACATTTTTGCAGAAATTTCCTGTTTAAGTTATTGTTTTTCAGAAACTATTGTGACCAATCCGAGATGAATTTTGCAAAACTGAAGGAGGTTTATGTTCTTAAGATGTCCAAATACAAAAAACTCTCTCACTTTTGTAACAACCATTATGGGTTGGGAAATATTAAACAATATTGGAAAGCACTTTTTGCATAAAATTCATGTTAAGTCATCATTTTGCAGAGAATATTGTGGTCAACAAGAAATACATCTTAAAAAAATGAAGGAGGTTTTTGTTTCTAAGAGACCCATATAAAAAAACCTATCTCACTATTTTCACATTTATTACAGGATGAAAGATACATGTGCAACTTTACAACCTATTTTTCAGACTCTGTAAAACTCTGTTTTACACATCTTTTTGCAGAGCCTATTGTGAACAACTCGAGCAGAAATTTAGGAAACAGAGAGATGTTTATCTCACCAACATATTCACCTACAATAAACTCTTTCACTTTTTAAATATCTATTTCATATTGAGAAATAAGAAGGTATCATTGGACCCCAAGTTTGCAGAATCGCTGGAGCATAATGCACAAAGAAAGGAAACAATTAGTGACTTGGATGCCTCATCATCAACTAAGAGTTGATATCAAATTCGAATTCTCCTCTTTTTCATCACCTATCCATAAAAAATAGTGCCAAATAGATGCATTAGTTTTGAGTGTCCTTTACTTAAGTTCTATTTATGTAAAACAGTTGGAGATATTTGTAAAACAATATTGATATTTTTTCAAGATATTCTAGTTTAGAATTTGTATAAATACTTCACTCTTTGAAGTATTTTGTGTGGAATAAAATTTCTAAGAACATTATAGACATTTTCTGGTACGTTGGAGGCTCACATGTGTTGATTTTAAAGCAGCAGTCTAGAAAATAGCCAATTGGACTTCATAATTCAGGATTCATGCGATAATTTGAAGAGTAAAGTGCATCTATCTTGTCATTGTTTTCATTATGAGTTACATAAAATTTCATATATGTTGTTCAATATCAATGATTAATTAGGAGTATTACTTCAGGATTAGTGTAAAAACTCCCTGTCTTAACTACTTAATCATTTAAATATTTTTTGCTGATTTCTGGATTTAGGAATTCTTAATTTCTCCTAGTCCTGTTTGATCCTTGCCTCCTTTCTCTTTTTCCGGATTAAAGGATCCTTCATTGACCTTTATCCCGAAGCAAGTCATCTCACCAAAACAATCTATCCAAATCTCTGAGGGTTATCTACCTTTCCCTGAATACATTAGCATCCTCTTGGCCTTGGCTTCTAGTTCTGCTTGCTAGACTTTGACTCCATAGCCCAATGGACTAGTAGATCCCTCTTTAATTTGTCTTTAAGTAATATTATTTTCCACCAAACATTTCAAAACCAAAACCAATTTTTCTATCATAACTAGCCTAAAACATTAAACAAAACAAAGTTAAATCATAAAGAGAGAGCCCTCTCTGAAATTTAGGAAGGCTAGATCCTAAATTTCCAAAGTAGGTTTGTGGTTACCCCTAGTTTTCTTAAACTGAAAAACATCCAAAAGCCCACAATATTTAGAAATTACTAGGGTGATAACATACTAGCCACCATACTGGGGATCTAACCAATCTCTAGTTTTAAAATTAGTCTTAAAGGAATATTTTTAATCTATCTTTTTACTTTAAGATTATTTTTAAAGGGTTGTGGGTATTCATAAATAGTCATTCTGGCTTCTAGGAAAACCTATTATACCAGGTATGACCTAGATCCTAAGCCTGCAGTTATATTAGATAACCCAGAACAAATTGGAAAAAACAAAAACAAAAAACAAATTGTCAATTTAGAAACTGAAGTACTATTAAGAAAAGCTAATTCTTTACCCAAATAATTAGTGAGATTATCTGATATTGATTTTGATTTCAAGTTTGAACAATCATTGCTTAAAGTTAAATCTGAAACTGATTTAAAAGATACTGTAATAGATCCTGTTTTTACTTCTTTATTGAGATCAAAACAGAATATTATTTCAACAGATATAAAATCAGATAAATCTGGATCTCAAAATCAAATAGAAAGGATTAATGTTACATAGATTAAAGACATTGATGAAGCTATTAAATTAGTTCATTTATTATCTCACATTAAGCCTCCAGTTTCTTAATTGCACACAACAATAATTCCAGTAGCAGATTCAACTCTGTATGCTTTCACTTCATTTTTAGATTCCATTCATCCACAGAAAAATTTATTCCTGAGTTGACTTTGCAGCTTAAGATATTATTTCCCTCATTCACTCAATCCACTGCATCCACTAGTTTTATAAGAAATACATCCTTATTTCCAAATAATTCCATATATATACCAACATCTTTTCCAAGCTCATCAAGCACAACTTTCAACTCATCAGCTACCATATCCAGGACTGCTCCTATCATTACTGTTATACCTCCTAGTTTAGCAAAACTTCAAGCCATGGTTGCTAGGTATGCTCCTCTTGTCTTACCCAAAACCTCCATGATATGCCCCAAGATTATAAGAAAAATATACCACTATTTGGTGGCGAATCACAATATACTGCTCAACAACATGTCATAAGAATAATAGATTATTGTGAAATTTATGAAATAGACGAATCAGATGTTCAAATGAGGTTGTTTGCTCAAAGTTTAACAGGAGAGGTTAAGAAATGGTTTAAAAATTTAGCTGCTCGTAGTATAGCTAATTTAGCTACATTCCATAGAGCATTCTTAAATAAATGGGAAAATAAAAAGAACCCTCTGAAAATCTTATCTGAATTTGATGCTTTAAAAAGATCTCCTAATGAGTCTGTTCAGGATTACTGCACCAAGTATAATAGTGTTTATAATGCCATTCTTGTTGATCTTAAACCTACACCCTATTTAGTACTTCTTAAATTTCCTGATGGATTTGATCCAGATATGGCTTACCAACTAAGAGAAAGGAATGCTGAAACATTAGAACAGATGCAATTAGATGTTGTTAGTGTAGAAATAAATATTCTAGCTAAAAAATCCAGACTTAGGAATGAAAGGAGAGTCACAATCAAAGAAGAAACATCAAACTCAGATGGTAAATTTGACCTTTTTGTAAAAATTTAGAAAGGGTGGCTGAAAGATTAGACAATATTGAGAGAAAACCACAGTGGGATAACCAACCTCAAATCAGAAATCCCAACTTCAGAAAAAATAATAATCCTGGAAAAGGTAAAGAAGCCTCTCCAGATCAAAACATTAGGCTCCCATTCCAAGAGAACTATGCTTCGAAATAATGATGAAGATGAGGATGACATTAATATAGTAATGGGGATAGATGAAGAAAACACTATTTTCCTCACTCAGGAGGATCAAGAACTTTCTGATCTTCAACAACTCAAAGTAGACTCTAGTGAATCCTTTGATTTCAAATAAGGTTATGACTTTTCCATTAATGAAATTAACAGTCAGTATAACCTTAGAAACAAAAAAAATAAAAAATAAAAAAAATGAAACTTCTACAAAAAACAACTCTCAAAATCAAACTAAAAAGAATGTAGAAGCACCAAAAACAAATATTTTGCAAATTCTCCCAAGGGAAAACAAGCAAAATTCCAATCCTCCCAGTCCCAAAAAGTCACCAAGTCCAAAAATTGTTGATATGACTGAAGAAGTGGCTCAATCCTCCAATAATGTTCAAAAATCCAACACTACCAAAGCCACTAATTCAACAAAATCAACAATTTCTGATCCAAAGAACAATCCTGCTGATTCTAAATCAGCAAATCCAAAAACTGTAAACACTAAAGCTTCTGTTGAAAGTGAAAAACCTGAAAAAACTTCTGCTGCCCTTGAATCTGTCCCTGAAAAGAAAACTAAAGACAACAAAAATCAAGAAACTCAGATTGAAAATAAAAGAACAACTCAAGATAAAAGTACAACTACTGAAATATTTGAAAAACCCACTTAGATAACTGTTACTAAAGATGAACAATTCAGATTAGTAAGTCTCAATCATCATTTAATATTCAATCTGAAATAGCTAAGTTGAAAATACCAATTCCTTTAACAGAATTGGTAAAAAATGACTTATATAAATCAACAATTACTAAAACTTTGAATTTGAATGATGGTGAAGATTCTATTAATTTAAATGATAATCAACCTGAATTAATTTTTGGCCCTGATGTAAATTGTAAGCATTCAAATGGATCAGTTCTTGCCTTCTATATTAGTCTTACTATTCACGATCATATTTTACATAATGCAATGTTAGATTCAGGAGCTTCCCACAATTTAATGCCAAAATCTATTATGGAAACTCTGAATCTAGAAATAACAAGGCTTTATAAAGATGTATTCTCATTTGATTCAAGCAAGGTTAAGTGCATTGGATTGATAAAATAATTATATGTTAATTTGGTTCAATATCCTAGTAAAAGCATGGTTATGGATATTGAGTAGCTGATATCCCACCAAAATATGGTATACTTCTTTCTAGCTCATGGGGAGCTAAGTTGCAGGGATCTCTACAATTAGACATGAGCTATGCCACCATAACAATCTTTGGACAACCTAAGAAACTTTATAGATAAACTTTAATAAAATACATGGTTAGCAGTGCCGAGAGATCAATTAATTACCCAATTTACTCAACACCAACTAATCTTGATTCTTTCATTTTATGTAACTCTGATAATAATGAAATCCAAAGTGAACTAATTGACATATAGCCTAAATCAAACAATGATAATATTTTTCATGAAGCCCTTTGGCACTTAATTAGAATTTTATGACTCAGTGAACAAGTCAGGAGCAGGAGCTGGAGTGTGGATCTCAAACATTGAGACCAGTCATTCGGAAGGACATGCCTTTAGAATCAACTTCAAATGTACCAACAACATGGCAGAGTATGAGGCACTTATCTTAGGTCTCCAAATCATCAGAAATTTAGGAGGTAAGAGAATTTTAATTATGGGAGATTTAGAATTAGTCATTAAACAAGTAAATGGAGATTATTTTGTTCATAATCCTAGATTATCCAGATATAGAGATGCAACAATTGATTTATGTGATGATTTACTAGAATGTAAGTTTGCTACTATTCCTAGAAATCAAAATTTGCAAGCACATTGTCTAGCAACTTTTGGTAGCACATGTAACTTACCTTTTAAACAAACACATAGATATACTGCTGAAGTTAAATATAGACCCATTGTCCCTGATAATGTCAAATACTGGCAGATTTTCTCTGAAGATGAACATATTTACCATTTTTTGAATAGTGAGGATGAATTTCAAAATTGTATGATAGACACAGATGGTAATTTAGATTCAGAATATAACATAGATTTAGATGTTAATTGTGAAATAAATAACATAGATGCACATAAACTTACCAAACCCACTGTATTTACTCAATCTGATATAGATAACTTAGAGAAAGCAGATATAGAGGAAATAATTGAAGATGAAAGTGAGATGTTAGATTTAAAAGATAATTTCTTACCTAAGGGTTTAACTCCTTTGGAGGACTTGTTTGATTCTAATGATGTGCCCAAAAAGCCTAAAATGGAACCAGTCAAGTCTGACATTGAAGAATGTAACATTGGGACAGAAACAAAACAAAAAATGATCAAATTGTCAAAATCTTTACCCCCTCAAGAAAAAGAAAAATACATGGAACTTTTAAAGGAATATCAAGATGTATTTGCATGGAGTTATGAAGATTTAAAATCATATGACACAAACATAATTCAACATAAGATTCCTATAAAAGAAGATCAGAAACCATTTAGACAAAAATTGAGGAGGATTAATCCTGTCCTATTACCTTTGATTGAAAAAGAAGTCAAACACATGTATGATGCCCAAATCATTGCACTGATCAAATATTCTGATTGGGTTTCTAACTTGGTACCTACAAGAAAGAAAACTGGTGAAATCAGATGGACCATATTTTACAAAGGGTAGTTGGTTCTTCTAGGATATCTTTATTAGATGGTTTTTCAGGATATAACCAAATACTCGTCCAACAAGAAGACCAACACAAAACAACTTTTACCACTCCATGGGTCACTTTCATGTATGTGAAAATTGTTGGGAAAAATACTGAGAGGGGGGGGGGTGAATTAGCATTTAGAGTTTATAAAACAAATTTATCTCTTTTCTATGCAGATTTACACGCGGTTTTTATGAACTGAATTGAATATGCACGTGTAAATATAGAAGGAAACTAGCGTATACCCATTTACCGATTAGATTTATAAGACTTCTCAAGTAGTTACTTTTTAAACATTTATCGCTATAATGGTACAGATAATCATAAGTTATGAGCAGTAATCAACAGTATAAAGAATCACATACATGAACACCAATATTTAAGGTGGAAACCCAATTCGGGAGAAAAATACCACTGCTGTCGTCTCTGTCTTCAATCTTTATTATATAGAAAACCTTTTACAACATTGTACTGATGCAGACTTATACCATTAAGCAGTCTTCTACCTGCAGAAGGCTGCAAACTTCTCTCGTTTTCCAGCTGCAACTGGAAGGGAGCTCCAACCCCCTGATCTCGTTTACCAACCTCTCCTGGAAGGGAGCTTCGACCCCCTGATTTCAACACCAGCGTCTACTGGCTGAAAGCTTCTACTTCCATACTAAAGGCTTCAACCCTTAGACCCACTGCAGACCACGTTTCATCAATTTTCATATTGGATCTAAACAGCTTCAACACAACCCCTTAACATTAACAACCATACTTTGCCCAAAACTTCAATCAGAACAGTAAGACCACTGTAACCAGAATATCAGAAATAACCCAGAATTAAAAGTAGATAATTAGATACATATTCAACCTTGAACAACCATTAATTTAGATACCATACGCTGTTTTTCTTTATGTAACCCGCGTATATACACATCTTTCTTCACACCAACCTGCGTACGCTTCAGTGCATGCTAGTTTTATATTCTTGAAATAATACGTGACTTTTATTCATAGTTTCCGCGTATACACACGCTTTTCTTTTCACCAACTAGCGTATGCTTTCTTTCAGAATTTGTTTAGACTCATATTCAGATATGAAACTTTCAATTTAGACAATCTATCAGCAATGCAGAACTGTTTAGATAGTCAATCATCCTTCATCATGTTTTCTCAATCAGTGATTATATTTGTTCATTATCAAATCAGCAGCATACTCCATATTCAATCAACCCAGAACTTCAAGAAGACTTCATTGACCGACAGTAGAGAGAAAATAGAAATCACAGAAGTAATATCTATAAATAAGCTTCAGAAACCCTAACTTCCATACGCGATTTTTATTAAGAGAACCCGCGTATACACACGCTTTTACCAAGAGAAAATAGCGTATAGATATGTAAATGGTAGACTTTTCAGAATATACCAGATCTATAAAATTACCCAGATTTCTTCAATATCATCAGCATACTTGTGCCAGTTCTTCATCATTTATTTTGTGGATCAGCCTAGAGATTCATCATTTCTAGATCTAGAGATCTTGAACCTTCATCATATCCATGGGTGCATCATAAATTTAGATCTATTAGAAATAGAGTTCAACCATGCAGAAATCTCTCAAAGAGATTTATTCCTCAATAGTTTTTTTTTTTATTTTTTTCTTTTTTCATGCACCCCTTGCACTATGATCCTCTTCTCCTTATATAGTTTTAGCCTTTATCAATACCATGAGTCAAAACCACTTAACCGCTGATGGTATTCTTGGATGAGATCAAATAGATAATCCAACGCTCAATACTGTGGGGCAATACCATGGTCATGTCCCCTGGTTTTATAAATTTAGAGCGCAAATAGGCATACGCTACTTGGTACGTACTTATACGCGTACATATGCTACTTTGCCTTTACAAAGCCGCGTATGCTTTGTGACATATCTTATTCATTATTACTCTGGCACTAACTGGAATTTCTTTCTTTGTTACTTCTGAATTGCTCTGTAGATACATCAGATTTACATCATTAACAAATAGGTTGCTATCCAAAGACAGCTCATCAAGTCAGTTTCCATCAAGGACAACTTCATCAAGTAGGTTGCCATCAAGGACAACACATTGCATCATATTGCCAACAATCTCCCCCTTTGGACTTGTTGGCAACCATGATGGTGTTTGATACTGACATCACCATTATTCAAACACCATAATACATAATACTCTCCCCCTTTGACATCAAGGGCAAAGGGCGGATCAAAACCAACACAAGGTTTTTCTTCCCTTGTATAAGGATGAGCTATGTAGATCTGATGTGCACCGAAGGTATCATGCTCCCCCTGAGTTTATGCTGAATTTTCAAAACATATTTTTCAATGAAGTACATGACTCTATAACTCATCCTATCACCAAGGACTCATACTTACATCAATGATCCAACCAAGTGGATTTACATATTTGACTCAACTACCCAACCAAGTGGGTTTACAAATTGGAACAAGTCCTTACATGGCTGAATATTACAATTTTACATCATAGGTCTTAACATGACCTTTTCATCAAATTATAGAAATAACTTATACAATCAAGACCAAAGAATCTCAAGCATGAGATCAGACCACAACAAATAATTATAATGCCAACAATGCATCCTTTCCATATGACCAAAGCTCCCCCTTAGCTTGTGCATCCTGAACACTTTCAACAACAAATCATCAAGGCATATTCATCAAATATAAGAGAATGAAACATAAATATGAGAGCTGAAACATCACCAGAGATACCCAACAGCACCACAGCTGTGCTGAAGAATGCTGACCCAAATTTTTTTTTTGTTAGCCAACACATACACGGTTTTCTATGTATAAACGCGCGTATATACGCGACTGTCCTCCAGGAAATCCGCGTATCCAAGTTAATCTTCTGTATTTAAGTAGATATGATCTTCTGCATGGCAGAGACTACTCCCAGCTTCTGTCTGAGATATTCGAACGCTTCCCTGGGTAAAGGTTTGGTAAATATATCAACAACTTGTTCTTTGGAGGGAACATACTCCAACTTCACCTTTTGTTCAAGCACTTGTTCACGTAAGAAGTGATACTTGATGGGAATGTGCTTGGTCTTGGAATGCATAACAGAATTCTTTGAGATACTGATGGCACTTGTATTATCACACATAATGGAGATAGGAGGTGAAAATTTGATTTGAAAGTCTTGTAAGGTTTGCATCATCCAAAGAAGTTGAGTGCAACATGATGCGGTAGCCACATATTCTGCTTCTGTTGTAGATAAGGCAATAGATTTTTGCTTCTTGCTGAACCAAGATACTCACCGGGGCCCCATATAGAATGCACCACCACTAGTGATTTTCCGATCATCAACATTTCCAGCCCAATCTACATCAGTGTAAGCATGAAGAGTGAGATCAACATTCTTTGGATACCATAGTCCAAAGTCTTGAGTTCCTTGTAGATATTTGAATATTATTTTGATAGCCTAAAGGTGAGACTCTTTTGGATTAGCTTGGAATCGTCCAACAATCCCAACTGCATGCATAATTTCTGGTCTAGTCCCAGTGAGATAAAGTAGACTTCCTATCATAGATTTGTATTCTGGTTGATTCACTGTGGGAGAATCATCATGAGAACTAAGATTACATCCGGTTATCATTGGTGTACTTACAGGTTTGCACTCTTCCATGCCATACTTCTTTAGAATTTGCTTAAGATATTTTCCTTGTGATAAGAATATGCCATCTGTTGCTTGTTGCACTTGCAAGCCAAGAAAGAATGTTAGTTCCCCAAGCAAAGACATTTCAAATTCTTGCTGCATAACAGAAGAAAATTTCTGACTCATAGACTCTTCATTACTTCCAAAAATGATATCATCAACATATACAACCACAATCAATAGTTTATCATTTTCAATTTTTGTGTATAAGTTGCTATCAGCAGACCCCTTTGAAAATCCTTTTTGATGAAGATATTTGTCAAGACGATAATACCATGCCCTTGGAGCTTGTTTGAGACCACATAGAGCCTTTTTAAGTCTACAAACAAGTTTTTCATCATTTCCCAAAATGAATCCTTCTGGTTGTTCTATATAAACTTCTTCTTCTAGATCACCATTGATAAAAGCAGATTTAACATCCATTTGATAAACTTTGATTTGTTGGAAGCTTGAAAAAGCAAGAAACATTCTTATGGCTTCAAGTCTAGCTACATGAGCAAATGTTTCTTCAAATTCTTTACCTTCTTGTTGAGCATACCCCTTGCAAACAAGTCTAGCTTTATTTCTTATAACATCCCCATTCTCATTTAACTTGTTTTTGAATATCCATTTAGTTCCAATGAAATTTTTGTCATGAGGTCTTGGTACTAATTCCCAAGTGTGATTCTTTTCAATTTTATCAAGCTCTTCATTCATGGCTTGAATCCAACATTCATCTTTGCTAGCTTGATTGACATTGTGTGGTTCAATAGTGGATAGAAATGCTAGATAGCTAGAAGATCCCACAAGAGTCCTTCTTGTTTGTACACCTGATCCCTTTCCTCCCAAAATTTGAGATTCTGGATGATTCTTTTGAACATATCTGGATGGAGCTTTTTTAGATAAATCATCTTCGGGTTCTTCATTGGGTTCACTATTTATATCATTTCTATTTGATGTAGAAGGATATATGTCACCATCGTCTTCATCTATTGTTTGTTTTTCTTCTTTTGGAGCTGCAGGAGACCCATCAATAACAACATCAATACATTCAACAATCTTCCGAAGTCTATTATTGTAACATCTATATGTTCTCCTCCTAGAGGAGTCACCAAGAAGTATTCCTTCATCTGCGTCTGTGTTCAAACTTTCCAAGTTTTTCATCATTATTTTTGATAAAGCATTTTCTTCCAAAAACTCTAAAATGCTTCACAGTGGGAGGATTACCATACCAGAGTTCATATGGAGTTTTATCACTATTTACACAAACATGTGCCTTGTTAAGAATATTTACTGCTGTATGTGCTGCTTCTCCCCAAAATGTGTCAGGTGTTCCAGAATCATCAAGCATAGCTCTAGCCATTTGTTGAACTGTTCTATTCATTCTTTCTGCTACGCCATTTTGTTGTGGAATGCCAGCTACAAAAAACTGTCTTTTTATGCCATGTTGTTCACAAAATTCAAGGAATTCATCTGATGTATATTCTCCTCCTCGATCAGATCTAAGACACTTGATTTTTAGATCTAATTCATTTTCCACCAGTGCTTTAAAGATATGAAATTTCTCAAATGCTTCATCTTTGTGTTTAATCAACCCAATCCAACACATTCTAGAGAAATCATCAATAAATAAGATATATTATTGTTCACCACGTGGTGACTTTTTCCTCATAGGTCCACATATGTCAGTATGAATGAGTTCAAGAGGCTTACTTGATGATCCTTCCTTGGCATTAAATTGCACTTTGGTTTGCTTACCGAATTGGCAAGATTTGCATATGATACTTTCAGGTAGAGTAATATTGGGAAGATCATGAACAACTTTAAGTCTGCTTGATTTGTTGATTTGAGAGAAGCTCAGATGCCCCAACCTTCTATGCCATAGCCAGTTTTCTGAAGATTTACTCAAGTAACATTGTTCTTTGCAGTTCTTCAATACATACAGGTTGCTTGGAGTTCTGTTTCCTTTTATAATTGTTTTACCTGTATCAAGATCACGTACCACGCATTCTTTTGAACTAAAGACAACTTCAGTTCCTTGATCACACATTTGACTTACACTTAACAGGTTATGCTTTAATCCATCCACATAGATGAAATTATTAGCTTTCACCTTTTCTTTTAGAAAAACGAACCCTTTTCCCTTAATGACAACAGGAGTATCATTTCCAAATGTAACATTCTCTTCTTTTTCTAGAGCACTATATGCAAGAAGTTTGTTTTTGTCACCTGTCATGTGTTTTGAGCATCCACTATCAATGTACCATTGATTTTCTTCACCTTCTGCAAATAAAGCTATGCCACAATTTTCAACCTGTAATTCCTTATTTTTCACACCTTGGAGCTTGAAGGAAAATGCTCTTTTGGCTAGACTTTGCTCCTGCATTCAGATTCTTCATGGCCAAATTTATTGCAATAAGCACATTCAACTTCATTTTGAAGAGGAGAAAAGTTGTTATAGGTATTCTTCTTTGTTCCAATATCAATCTTTTTCTTTCTTGCTTCTCTTGTCATGATGGTTTTATATGCAACACATTGAACAACTTTATGACCAAAATTGTGACCTGAGAAACATTGTCCATCGAAGAAGAAATTTCTGTGATCATGAAATCTTCTACTTGAATTTACTTGTTGGTTGGTGTTTCTTTGAAAGGTATTCTTGTTAGTGTTCTTTGAATGGTCATGCTTTACCTGTGAAGATTATTTATTCCCTTGCTAAGTGGCAGAATTTTGTATACTGGCTGTAGCTGCTTTTAGATAATTTGGTGCTGAAGTCTGAGAAGATTCTCCGATATATCCAAGACCTGTCTTTATAAAAGGAGAACGTTGTACCTTGATAATCTCATCTAAGGTTTCAGATCCTTTAGAAAATCTAAGATTCAAAGTCTTTACTTTCTCAATTTCTTTTCTTAGACTTACTATTTCACATTCTAATTTCTCATTGTGTTTCACCTTTTCTTCAAGCTGATTTTTCAGAGTTTCTATGGATATTTTACTTTCTTCTAAGCATATTTTGAGTTTATTGATTTCATCTGAAGCAAGTACCTTTTTCTTCTCTAGATTATTTTTCAAATGCCATGAGAAGTCTAAGATCTTGTTCACATTCTTCCTCACTGTCAGATAACCCATCACTGTCTTCATGAGTATAGTAACTTTTTCTAGTGCTAAACTGATTCTTATTCATTCTTGCTACTTCCTTCCCTTTTTCATGTGTTTCTTTATGAGGAAACTTAGCAGCATAATGACCAACTCTTCCACAAGCAAAACATTTGAAAGGAAGCTTACCTCTGAACTGTCCTGTGCCAAGTTGGAGTTTCTTTACAAAATTTACCTCATCTTCTTCTGAGATATACCTTGATCCTTCTGTCTCTTGTACTTCTTTCCCTTTTGTAGAAGCTCTAAAGACGGCTTCTTTGACTTCAGATGGTCCTCCTCTTCTCATTTCACATGTAGTTAGTATGCCATGAAGTTGCACCACAGTAAGATTTTGAAGATCCTACTTTTCTTCAAGAGCAGAAACTTTTGACTCAAATTTTGCCGTTAGTGATCTTAAAACTTTCTCAACCAAAGTATATTCGGTTATTGTTTCTCCCAGATTTCTCATACGATTTACAATATCATCAAGACGTAAAAAGAAATTGGCAATGCTCTCCTCATGATGCATTTTTAGATTCTCATATTGAATTTTGAGGGTTTGGAGTTTAGCACTTTTTACCTTTGCATCACCTTCATAAATTAGAATGATTTTGTCCCATATTGCCTTTTCTGTATCTAGCTGCATGACTTTGAAAAATTCTGATTTAGTTAGACTTCCCAATAGAGCATTGACCGCCTTTGCATTTGTTTCATAATTCTTTCTTGCCATTGGATCTGTTCGTATTGTGGCTGGATATTGATATCCTCCTTCAACAATATCCCATACATCTACTCCCAGAGACTGAAGATAGGATCTCATCCTTGTTTTCCAGAAGATTAAATTGTTTTCGTTGAAGAGCGGAGGCCTGATAGATGCTGTTCCATCTTGATTGCTCATCTTGTTTGATCTTCCTTCTAGCGGCTAAGCTTTTTCAAAAGGACCTACTCTGATACCAATTGTTGGGAAAAATACTGAGAGGGGGGGTGAATCAGTATTTAGAGTTTATAAAATAAATTCAACCTTTTCTTTGAGCATATTTCCATACGCGGTTTTTATGAACTGAACTAGCGTATGCACGTGGAAATATAGAAGGAAACTAGCGTATACTGATTTACCTTTCAGATTTAGAGAATTTCTCTGAAACAGTCTTTTAAACAGATTTATCAGTTATGAATAAGGCTAGATAATCAGAATTTATGAGCAGTAATCAACAGTATAAAGCATCACACACATGAACACCAATATTTAAGGTGGAAACCCAATTCGGGAGAAAACCACCGCTGTTGTCGTCTCTGTCTTCAATCTTTATTATATAGAAAACCTTTTACAACATTGTACTGATGCAAACTTATACCAGTACGTAGGCTTCTACCTGCAGAAGGTTGCAACCTTCTCTCGTTTTCCAGCTGCAATTGGAAGGGAGCTCCAACCCCCTAATCTCGTTTACCAGCCTCTCCTGGAAGGGAGCTTCGACCCCCTGATTTCAACACCAGCTTCTACTGGCTGAAAGCTTCTACTTCCATACTAAAGGCTTCAACCCTCAGACCCACTGCAGACCACGTTTCATCAATTTTCATACTGGATCTAAACAGCTTCAACACAACCCCTTAACATTAACAACCATACTTTGCCCAAAAATTCAATCAGAACAATAAGACCACTGTAACCAGAATATCAGAAATAACCCAGAATTTAGAGTAGATAATCAGATACATATTCAACCTTGAACAACCATTAATTCAGATACCATACGCTGTTTTTCTTTATGTAACCCGCGTATATACGCGTCTTTCTTCACACCAACCTGCGTATGCTTCAGTGCATGCTAGTTTTATATTCTTGAAATAATATGTGACTTTTCTTCACAGTTTCCGAGTATACACGCGCTTTTCTTTTCACCAACTAGCGTATGCTTTCTTTCAGAATTTGTTTAGACTCATATTCAGATCTGAAACTTTCAATTCAGACAATCTATCAGCAATGCAGAACTGTTTAGATAGTCAATCATCCTTCATCATGTTTTCTCAATCAGTGATTAGATTTGTTCATTATCAAATCAGCAGCATACTCCATATTCAATCAACCCAGAACTTCAAGAAGACTTCATTGACTGACAGCAGAGAGAAAATAGAAATAACAGAAGTAATATCTGTAAATAAGCTTCATAAACCCTAACTTCCATACACGATTTTTATTAAGAGAACCTGCGTATACACGCGCTTTTACTAAGACAAACTAGCGTATAGATCTGTAAATGGTAGACTTTGCAGAATATACCAGATCTATAAACTTACCCAGATTTCTTCGTTATCATCAGAAAAATTGCGCCAGTTCTTCATCATCTCTTTTGTAGATCAGCCTAGAGATTCATCATTTCTAGATCTAGAGATCTTGAACCTTCATCATATCCATGGGTGCATCATAAATTTAGATCTATCAGAAACAGAGTTCAACCATGCAGATATCTCTCAAAGAGATTTATTCCTCAATATTTTTTTTTTTCTTTTTTCTTTTTCATGCACCCCTTGCACTATGATCCTCTTCTCCTTATATATTTTTAGCCTTTATCAATACCATGAGTCAAAACCACTTAACCGCTGATGGTATTCCTGGATGGGATCAAATAGATAATCTAGAGCTAAACACTGTGGGCCAATACCATGGTCATGTCCCCTGGTTTTATAAATTTAGAGCGCAAATAGGCATACACTACTTGGTACGTACTTATACGTGTACATATGCTACTTTGCCTTTACAAACCTGCGTATGCTTTGTGACATATCTTATTCATCATTACTCTGGCACTAACTGGAATTTCTTTCTTTGTTACTTCTGAACTGCTCTGTAGATACATCAGATTTACATCATTAACAAATAGGTTGCTATCCAAAGACAACTCATCAAGTCAGTTTTCATCAAGGACAACTTCATCAAGTAGGTTGCCATCAAGGACAACACATTGCATCATATTGCCAACAAAAATGCCTTTTGGTTTGATAAATGCTGGAGCGAGCTTTTAGAGGGCTATGGATATAGCCTTTGTTAAGGAAATACATAAATTTTTGGTTATTTATTTATATGATATTACTATTTTTTCTAAGACAAATAATGAACATTTGGATCATCTGAGACAAGTTTTCATTAAGTGTAGGAAATTTGGTATATCATTAAATCCTAAGAAAACTCTTTTTGGACTAGAAGAAGGAAAAATACTTGGACACATAATTTCAAAGGAAGGTATTAGGATAGATCCAGCAAGAATAGAATCCATACTGCAAATTTACTCACCTAGGAACATCAAAGAGTTACAAGCATTTTTAGGTAAAATTAACTTTTTGAGAATATTTATTTCTAATCTAGCAGAAATCATCAAAGAACTGAATAACATGTTAAAAAAGGACTCTGTTTTAAAATGGACAGTTGAATCAAAACAATCATTTGAATCCATTAAACATGCTTTAACGAAAAATCCAGTCCTAATCAATCCAAACTTCGAGAAATATTTTATAATCTTTTCATTTGCCTCAGAACATACAATAGCTACAGTTCTACTGCAGAAAAATTACCAAGGTTTTGAACAACCTATAGCATTTTTCAGTAAAGCCCTTAGGGATGCACCTTTGGGATATAACATAATGGAAAAAAAGCTTTAGCTTTGTTTAAAGCCATAAAATATTTCAGAGTATACATTATTTACTCCCACATTATTGCGTATGTCCCTAATTCTGTAGTCAAAGATATTTTAACACAAGATGGGCCAGACGGAAGAAGAGGAAAGTAGATTGCCACTATCCTTGAATATGACATAGGGATTAAACCAACCAAGCTCATAAAAGGACAAGGTTTAGCTAGACTGATGGCTGAATCCAATTGTAATGAGTTGGATATAAATTTTATTGCCCAGATTGATGACCAGGAAGAGATGGTGACTTCATTGATCAATGAAGCCTATCTAGACTCACCATGGTACTCAAATATTATCTTTGTACTTACAAATTTACAAGCTCCTCCTGGATTAACTAGAAAAAAAGCTAGATTCATCAAACTTAAAGCAATGATATATTGTATTCCAGATAAAATGCTTTATTGGAAAGAACAAAGTGGGATTTTACTGAATTGTTTACTAAAATCAGAAACTGACAAAATTCTTGGACAATTTCATGCAGGTGATTGTGGAGGACACTTATATTGGAAAAGTACAACATATAAGATTCTTAGAGCTGGTTTCTACTGGCCTACCTTATTTTCTAATGTGAAAAAATTTGTTACTTCATGTCACAAATGTCATATTTTTGAAGGAAAAAGAAAGTTGTTACATTTACCCCTGAAACCTATTTCTACTAAGATTCCTTTTCAACAATGGGGTTTAGACTTCATTGGAGAAATTCACCCTCCATCCTCTAGCCAAAAAAAATGGATATTGACTGCCACAGATTATTTCACCAAGTGGATAGAAGCCATTCCTACCAGACAATCCACTGATTCAGTCATTATCTCTTTCATAGAAAACAACCTTTTATCTAGATTTGGATGCCCACAGAAAATTATTACTGATAATGCAGCTACATTTAAATCTAAGAAAATGATTGCCTTTTTCCACAAGTATCATATTATCCTAGGCCACTCTACTGCTTATTACCCTCAGGGTAACGGCCTAGCTGAATCTTCCAATAAGAGCCTTGTGAGTATCATCAAAAAACTACTTGAAGAAAATAAGAAAACTTGGAATAAGAAGTTCATCTATGCCTTATGGGTAGATAGACTTACTACCAAGAAGTCAATTGGAACATCTCCTTATCAAATTTTATATGGGATGGACACAATTTTCCCATCATCTTTAGGTGTTTTAGTTATGAAAATTATCCAAGAATCATAGGTAGAACTCAATGATATACAAAGAAGGATAAATTAGACTATACATCTGCAACAAACTAGGGAGGAAGTCTATGAAAAATCTCAAGTCATTCAAGAGAAAATCAGGAAAATATTTGATAAAAGAACTAAATAAGATGACTTTACCATAGGAGATAAAGTGTTACAATGGGATTCCAGGAGAGAAGAAAAAGGAAAACATGGAAAGTTGACTTTCTATGAAAAGGTCCTTATGTTATTTATGGATACAGAGGTAACAATGCATTTTTTATCAAAAATTTGGATGGAACAGACATTCCAGAAGGACAAGTGAATGGTAGAATGCTCAAACACTACTATTCTTTTGAGTTAATTAATAGTTAGTCCTAATTTCCTTTTACATCATTGTAAATATCCATTGCAGTTTGTGGATTGGATTGGATGTTTTCTTTCCAAAGTTGAAGCTCGGAGTGAAGGCCCTAAGCTTTGAAGAGTAAAATATCATAAGTATGAGTTGTTGCAGAAAACAGAAGACAGTTACAAGATCATCATGGTCAAAATGGAAGGCTACTAGTCGACGATGTTCTTGACATCTCACAAGGAGATTCCATCCCCATGTGAAGCCGCTGTTAGGGTCCTATAAATATAGGATTCATAATTTTGAATTGAATTTTGATAGTATTGTAAATATGTACATACCTTGCTTTCTGCAAGTTGTTTTCCCATATTTTGAAAAAAAAAAAAAAAAAAAAATCAAAAAGAGGGTAAAAAGTCCTAAAAGAAGGATCAAAGTACTTAAAAGAATATAAACCCCAAAAGAAAAAGAAATAAAACATGAAAGTGAGCAAGTCCAAATGCCACTACTTTTTACTTTTTACAAATGATTATGGCAGAGTGTCAATAAATGCCATAATCCATGATGAGTTAAACTGTTTAATCTTGACTTGTCATGCTGTCAATTTTTATGTTCTAGATAGTGAATAAAGATTAGTCAGACAATTTAATCCTGACTAATTAGTAGATAGGTAGAGAATAAAGAGGAGCTCATCAGTTTCATCTGAGCCCTCGGATGATATAAGGAAGATTTAGATAGTTTTTATGGTTTTCAAAAGAATACAATGTTTCAAGGTAGCAAGCTCAAGAGCACCTACAAAATGGAAGAAAAAAAATGTTAGATTAAAGTTGGATAGGTAGGAAGAAGTGGGAAGAAGCTTGTAAATATTCATCACCGGGAAAAAATCACTAATTTCCCCTCCCCTGTAAGTATTCAATATTCTATATTACCAGTAAAAAAGGCTCAGAGCATTTCTCTGACTTTTGTTGGGACCGGACCCAAGGCTTAATGACTGTTAGTTGAAAATGTTGAATTCCTATAATAATCCCTAAATTATCATTATTTACCCTTCATTCATCCATCACAACTCAAAATTTTAAGTAAGAACTCTTTTCTTACTTAAAGATACAAAATATCCCATTTGATTAAATTCCTCCATTTCATAATGCATAAAAACCCTCAAAAAACATCTTATCCTAAGTAAAAGTTGTGAAATCATCAAATGATAAACTTTGCTTTAAGGTTTTCACTTTACTTAGTCATATAAGTGTATTTTTTGAGTATTTCATTTTCCTTGTCATATTAATTTCTAACTTATTCTATTAATTCCCTAAACTACACCTTATCCTATTTTTATAAATCCCTATATCTAAATATCCCCAAAAACCCACTATTGTAAAGATTTTGGACCAAAGATATTATCCACATGTTAAATTAAAATCCCAAATAATACCCCCTTTGGTCTAAAACTAACTTTAGTTAAATACCCTGCCCCCTATGGTTAGTAGAACCTTCAAAAAAGTCTAAAACTATATAAATAATGAAAATATGGCTTTCCACACATATCCTATGTGTTTGGGAAAACAAAAAATCATTACACCACTCATCATTTTTTATCCTAAGGTATTACAACAAATTAAATCTTTTTATAAAGGTTTAACCCCCCCCTGCATTTGTAATACACTTACAAACCTAACTCCACCTCTAAGCAAGCAAAGTCGCCTTTTAACCTAAGGCTAAGGTTAAACATTGCAAAAATAAAAACCTTACCCTTTTCATATTTATCCTTATTATATAAAGCCCACGCCTTATATAAAATTTAACCCAAGCTACAACTTTAATCACGCCCATATATTATTACCGTCACATTATGTAAAGCCTCACGCTTTATATAAACCCATAATATATTCAAACCATGCTTATATTCTATCCTGCATACATAATTTTCCCCGGTCCCACCTTTGATTGCCCGCAACTTTGAAATAGATCCTCACTCTTCGCTCCTGATCACAAGATCCAACGACATGAAATCAATATCATACAGAAAAATAAAACATCTGTTCCAACACCAATCGAGTGCGAAATAGGTTGTTTTGACAATTCTTCCCCCGCGATGTGTCAACGTTCTGTTGGATCACATTCGTTTGGGTAAAAACAGCTTGCCACCATAATTGAACGCGAAAACCATCGTTGGTTTCACATTCGAAAATCAAAAACTGCTCCCGCCTTTGATTAGACCCTCATTCAATTCGTTTAATGAAAATTCATATCAAAGGCTAAAACCTTTTTTATGTCATTTTTTAGTGTTATTTTCATATTCTCGACCGATAAAGAACTCTGCTTGGCCGTGTTAAGATTCCCAATGCTGTTTTAACATGTGTTGGTCGATTTCCTACCTTAAACTTAGATTTCATCACAAATTGCCTAATTAAAGACCAGTAAAGACCTTCTCGGCTCCAAAAATTTGAAACAAAGCTCAAATTCAAATGCAGAAGATGCCAAAAAACCCTTTCAAGTGTCAAATTACTTGCAAATTGAGGTATTTTTCATCAGTTTAAAACCCTGCACAGTCAATTCTGAACCGTCCTTAAGCAAAACAAGCTTTCAATTATAAAAATTCACCATGGAAATTGCCCAAAAATGCCCAAAGCAAGACAAACCCTGGCCAATTTTTTCCAGCATACTTATTTCTGCTATAAGCCTTTTTAAGCCAAATTTCCTTATCTTACAACCTCTGAAGATTAATTCCAAAACAAAAAGGGGTTTAAAGCCTACAAAATTCTTAAAAAAATCCTTTCTACAGTCTAAACCATTCAGGAAACCCTTGTTTCCTGTCTTAGCCCAGTTTTCATCTCTCAGAAGCCTAAATTGTGTAAAGATATCACTTGAAATTATCCTTAGCCTAAATTTATTAGTTACCCCTCTGTTTAAAGTAAATTACTTTTGTAAATCATTTAATCTTACAGAAGAAGCCAGAATGCCTAAAAGAAAGAGTTAAACCTCCACAGACAGATCTCATTCCAAAGATCTTTCAAAAGCCTTTAATCACCTCCCTGCATACCTGGATTTCATTTACAAATTGTTTGATTTTTGCAGGTTATTATCAGAATATGGATTTGGGCCAACATTTTCAATACTAGTTGACAAAATTGTTTGCTCCAAATTCTTAGATTTTAATTCAAAAGCTTCATTCAACAAACAATTTGTATACAAAGAAAGAATAAAATCAATTTAGAGAGAGATCAAAATGATGAAATGTGCACAGTGAATGGTAAAAGTGAAATCAGAATTCACAATGACAACGAAAACAAAATAGTCAAATAACATCAGAGTTAAAGTGTATTAGGTAAAAGTCAGAGTGAAAGTTAAAACAAAGTTACAAAGCAGTCAAGGTAAAAAAGTAAAAGTAAAAAAAAAGTCAGTAATGGTTAACAGAGATGAAAATACTTTCACCAACAACAATAAAGTTTATCCAAAATGAAAGTAAAACAGTTAAAAGAACAAAAAGGTTAAAAGATGAAAACAGAGCAAGAAGGAACATTTTTGCAGAAATTTCCTGTTTAAGTCACTGTTTTGCAGAAACTATTGTGACCAGTCCGAGATGAATTTTTCAAAACTGAAGGAGGTTTATGTGCTTAAGATGTCCAACTACAAAAAATTCTCTCCCTTTTCTAACAACCATTATGGATTGGGAGATATTAAAAAATATTGGAAAGCACGTTTTGCAGAAATTTCCTGTTAAGTCGTAATTTTTCAGAGAATATTGTGGTCAATACGAAATACATATTACAAAACTGAAGGAGGTTTTTTTTCCTATGGGACCTATATACAAAAACCTATATCCATTTTTTCACAGTTAGTACATGATGAAAGATACATGTGTATCTTTACAGCCTATTGTTCAGACTCTGTAAAACTCTGTTTTACACATCTTTTTGCAGAACCTATTGTGAACATATGGAGCAGAAATTTATGAAACTGAGAGAGGTTTATCTCACCAACGCATTCACCTAAAATAACCTATTTCACTTTTTACATATCGATTTCATATTGAGAAATAAAAAGGTATCATTGGACCCCAAGTTTGCAGAATTGCTGGAGCAGAATGCACAAAAAAAGGAAACATTGAGTGACTTGGATGCCTCATCATCAACTAAGAGTTGAGATCAAATTCGAATTATCCTCTTTTTCATCACCTATACATAAAAAATAGTGCCAAATAGATGCATTAGTTTTGAATGTCCTTTACTTAAGTTCTATTTATGTAAAACATTTGGAGATATTTGTAAAACAATCTTGATATTTTTTCAAGATATTCTAGTTTAGAATTTGTATAAATACTTCACTCTTTGAAGTATTTTGTGTGGAATAAAATTGCTAAGAACATTATAGACATTTTCTGGTACGTTGGAGGCTCACATGTGTTGATTTTAAAGCAGCAGTCTGGAAAATAGCCAATTGGACTTCATAATTCAGGATTCATGCGATAATTTGAAGAGTAAAGTGCATCTATCTTGTCATTGTTTCCATTATGAGTTACATAAAAGTTCATATATGTTGTTCAATCTTAATGATTAATTAGGAGTATTACTTCAGGATTAGTGTAAAAAACTCCCTTTCTTAACTACTTAATCATTTAAATGTTTTCTGTTGATTTTCGGATTTAGGAATTCTTAATTGTTCCTAGTCCCGTTTGACCCCTGCCTCCTTCCTCTTTTTCCGGATTAAATGATCCTTCATTGAATTTTATCCCGAAGCAAGCCATCTCACCAAAAAAATCTATCCAAATCTCTAAGGGTTATCTACCTTGCCCTGAATACATTAGCATCCTCTTGGCCTTGCCTTCTAGTTCTGCTTGCTAGACTTTGACTCCATAGCCCAATGGACTAGTAGATCCCTCTTTAATTTGTCTTTAAGTAATATTATTTTCTCCCAAACATTTCAAAACCAAAATCAATTGTTCTATCATAACTAGCCTAAAACATTAAACAAAAACAAAGTTAAATCATAAAGAGAGAGCCCTCTCTGAAATTTAGGAAGGCTAGATCCTAAATTTCCAAAGTAGGTTTGTGGTTACCCCTAGTTTTCTTAAACTGAAAAACATCCAAAAGCCCACAATCTTTAGAAATTACTAGGGTGATAACACTCAGTGATCAAAATTTCAGAAATGTATGAGGCTATTATTTTATGAAATAAGGAGACTGATCTCATTTTACTGATTTAAGTTTCAAAGATCTAGGCTTGTGGGTTAGGGCCCAATCCATGTGCCTCAGCATCTCTGTTGTATTTTTTCTCTTCTTTATATCATTTCATTAGCTCCACTTATGATAATTTTGTTTATGTTTCATTGTTGTTTAGTTTTTGCTTTGAGTTCCGTTGTTGTAGTTCTTCATGTGCTTACGAAGATTAATAGAGTAGAGGAAAAATCCAAAAGCTGTGGTCAAGCCTCCCCCTCTCATCTCTGTCAATAGAGTTCGAGCAGGGTTGACCTCCCCACAGGCCATAAAAAACTGCTTTCTATCACCATTTTTATCACACATTCTGTCTGTTTTCGTGGATGAATCAACAGGTGTAATTGCAGAAATAAGCCTCAACAGTCCTAGAAAAGTTCTCCAACAAATCCCGCTTCATCTTCCATTTTCCTTCCATCTCTTCTGTTACGCTCTGGTACATTGTGTTACGCCCCTGTGCATAGTGGTTACACCTTCTATTCCTTCCCTTTCTCTTATCGCAGCTACCACACCCTTTTCATTCTCGAAAACTCCCCCAAAACCTTAAAGTTCACCTTCATCCCTATTTTTTCGCTTTGCGCATCTATCAAAACTATTTTAACTTGAAAACCCTCCAAACACTTTGAATTTTGACCTCTTCCTTTCATCCTCGAATTTCCAGCTATCACATTTCGCACTCCGCACTCTCTTCTCGACTGCACTATCGATTCTCCGCCAACCTTGCGATATTTCAATATTGCGATGTCACAAATTGCAGTTTCTATTGGATTCTGTTAATACTTACCGCTCCAACTGCCGATTGCGATATTGTCATCGCACTCTGCCACCGGTCCTACCTCCACGTCACTTGTCACAAATCACATTTCATAACATTTTCCCTTTTCTTTTAAGACTTACCACTCCCAATGCCAATTGTGATATTGTCCATACTTTTCCACATCGCAAATCACAAATCGCAGTTTTTACCCCATCGTACTTCGCACTTCGCAACTTTTGCACCATCACATTTCACACTTCGAAAATTTTATCCCCATCGCATTTCACATTTCACTTCCACTAGCCCTCCAACTTTGTGATATTGCAATTTTGATATCACATATCGCATGTCGCACTTATATCCTCCTTCACAACTTCTCCATCACACTTTTCAAATCATTCCGCTCCGAAGAAATTTTATGCTATAATAAAGTTTTAATAAGGTTTAAACCCCCTCTTTCCACTTCTAGGCTTGGTTTCATGTGTTTATCCCTCCATTAGAACCTTTAGCCCTGCCTTCTCCGAGCTACAAATCAACAATAATTAAGTCATGTATATATTAGCTACATGGATAAATGCATGGTAGATAGAGCATAAGATCAGTAGGGTGTGTTTAGCCGATTGGCTAAGTTAAGTGTGGTTTAAATTAGTTTACTTTCTGCAATTTAAATTAGTTTCCTTTTTGCCATTTCCTTTCAACAAGTTAAATTAGTTTCCTTTTTGTCATTTCCTTTCAACAATTTAGTTTAGTTTCCTTTCTGTCATTTCCTTTCAGCAATTTAATTTAGTTTCCTTTTGTCATTTCCTTTTTGCAATTTACTTTAGTTTCATTGAAGTGTGGCAAACTTCACTGAGAACCCCTAAAAGTAGCACCTTTTCGTAGAGCGAAAGAGGATTACATGAGTAGAATGCATCTGCTGTGTATATAACACTATCACCTCCAACTTTTTACAAACCCCGGGTTGATAAAGTAAAGTAGGGCAGCCCCTAGGAGTTGCAGCACTCTTGGTGTAGTACTAGGGCTCACCAATTTTTGGCGCCATTGCCTGGGAGGTGTCTATTAGATGCCTTGATTTTGTTAAAGCATTCTTTTTTGGTTTCATTTATTTTCACATTATTTCAGAAATATTGAGAAAAAAGAGATCTAATTTTCATGCCTCATAGGAGTAGGAATAATCAAAGACAAATTTGACCTAAAACCCCCACATCAACTCCTAGCCACCCTTCACTCTCCTTCGGTGGCAGTGAGATTGAACTTCCTATAGGAGAGCCTTCTGAATACTCCTAGGAACCTATTGGGGAAGAAGAAGAAGACCTTGGTCCAACTGAGGGACCCGATTCACCTATCTTAACCATGGACGAGATCTAGAGAGCCTTTCCCATAAGAGAGGTAGATGGGGAAACTAAGATGAAACAAATTAGCCCCTCAGCTCTTCCACACTTTCATGGAATTACCTTTGAGGACCCTGACACATTCATGTTTGAATTTGCTGTTATTTGTAGGACTTATGAATACACCTCTGATGATCAGAAGTTGAAGCTATTCCCATCCACCCTTAAGAATGCAGCCTTGCGCTGGTTCATGGGTCTGCCTAGGGATATCATCACTACCTGGGCACATATGGAAGGGACCTTCAACAGAAAATACAAATACTACTGTAGGTCCAAGGAAATTAAGGATGAGATCTTAAGGATGACTCTAGGGCTAGATGAATCCTTAGAGGACTATGAAGAGAGGTTTCAATTGAACTATAAGAGAGCCAACTGTACTCTTGATCTTGACTCACTTAAACTTGTACTTCTTCGAGGGATCAGAGAAGAGATGATAGAAACCTTGAATATGCTATCAGGAGGAGATATCTACCAACAACCCTATGAAACTATCAAAACTATCTTCTAGAACCATTCTAGGGAATTTAGGAAGAAGGGAAGAGCTAGCCAAAGTACATCCAATACCCCTTCCTCTTCCAACTCCATCAAACATGAGATTGGGAATATGCTAGAGGACTTCAAGAGTGATATTCTGCACACCCTTGCTTTGCAAATGGACACAATGCAAGTAAAAATGAAGCAAGAGGAAATAGAGAGAGCCCTAGCCATATTTTGTCCTAGATGTGCCCAGAAGCACCCAAGAAATGAATGTCCACTGAATGTCATAGATGTTTTCTCAGATTGTGAAGAGAATCATGCCACAGACAAGTGTCCCTCCTTACTTGGACTTAAGGCTATATATCAAGGTGGGGAAGCAATGCTAGATCAAATTTGTTTCATCAACCAGAGAAGGCCTCAAGGCCCTCGACCATATCAACAAGGTATGCAAGGTGCACCTTACTCGTATCCTCACATCAATCAGCGCGTGCCCATGCAACCTTAGTACACCCCCACTCCCCCATCTTGGTCTACACCTCCTACTTGGCCTTAAAACCCTTCATATCATCCTCAACCAGTCAACCAAACATTCCAACAGTATGTTCAACAACAACCTCAGTGGAACAATCCATCCCAAGGGTGGAGGCTTCAACAAAATCAACCACCTACTCTAATGCCTCCACCCGAACCTCAACCTCAGCTTACTCATGCTGCTCCACCTAAGCTACCTCAAATACCTACACAACCCAATTAGAACCTGAACAACGGACAGGAACAACAGGCTCCCTGTGGAGAAACATCCTATCCAGGTTATGCTGTGGAGATACAAGAGGTTAATCTTAGGTTAGGAAGAGTACTCCCAGAAAACCATCCTCCATCTCCACCTGTAGAGGTTGAGGAGGAAAAGAAAGAAGGTAACACTCAGATCCAACAACCTCATTTTCCTGAGCGCTTGATCCACCCTAGTCAGCACACCCGAGAGGAGACTGAAATCCTGGGAGAATTGGAAAATTTGTGTTAAAAGATACCACTTCTCCAGGTCATTTAGGATGTCCCTATCTACAATAGGATCATCAAATAAAAGTGCTTCAAGAAACCTGGGAGAAGGAAGAGAGATACCCCCACCATCAATGTGGTAGGACAAATGTCTGATCTAATGTAGGGAAAGGTGATATTTCCAAATTACCTGGACCCTGGTAGTCCAGTTGTTGATATGCATATTAATGGTGTCATAGTCCCCAACACTCTGATTGATCTAGGGTCCGCCATCAACGTCATGACCAAGGAAACTATGTTGAAACTTAATCTCCAAGGGACTTTGAGTAAAACCACAACAATTCTGCAACTCGCAGATTGGTCCACAGTAACTTCGGAAGGAATTGTTGAGGATGTTATGGTTACCATTGACTCTTGGGAGTATCCTACAGATTTCCTGGTCCTGCAACCAAAAACCAATTTTAAGGGTTATCCTCTCATATTAGGGAGACTTTGGTTAGCCACCGCATATGCTTATATTAGTTGTCGGGCCAGAAACATGACTATAAAAAATGGGCCTTTTGTATAAACAACTAGTGTTATATCCTCCAGCCTAGCCTTCCATTGATCATGATCTCCCTATATGGTTGGAGGATTAAGAAGATGAGTTATATAACATTTACCCTATGTGTAATGTAGATGCTATTCTTACAGGGGGGAAACTTGATGAAAATGAACTCATCGAACATGCCATTGAAAACCAGTCCTCCACTAACACTCCTTTAGAAACATTAGTCAAAGAATCTAAAAGCCAACCTGGGATGGAAGTGCACTCAATTGAGTCAACCCTTGAACCACCAAGGCTATTGAGTTTGGCCCATCCAGATCTATGAAAATCAACCCAAACCTCTCGAATGAAGAAGAGAAGCAACTATGCCAGCTTTTGAAAGAAAATCTTGAAGCATTTTCTTGGGATTACAAGGACATGAAAGGGGTGCATCCTTCAGCATGTAGACATCAAATTTACATCAAAGAAGGATGAAAACCTGCGAGACAACCCAAAATAAGGATTAACTCGGCTTTGAAGGACATAGTCAAAGAGAAGCTACAGAAAGTATTGGATGCAGGGTTCATATATCCTATATCCGACAGTGAGTGGGTATCCCCTCTTGTCCTAATCCCAAAGAAGAATGGGAAGTGGTGAATTTGTGTTGACTATCGAGAACTTAACAAAGCCACCAAGAACGGCCATTTCCATTTTCTCTTGAGAGACCAAGTCCTGGATGGCTTTGCTGGGGAAGAAGTTCTTTTCCTTCTTAGATGGGTTCAATGGGTACAATCAGAATCAAAGCAACCCTGAAGACCTGGATAAGACTACTTTCACCCGCCCTTGGGGTACCTTTTCTTATAGAGTCCTACCCTTTAGGTTGTGCAATTCCCTAGCTACCTTCGAAAGAGTTGTCCTGAGCATCTTTTCTGAGTTAGTCCATGACTCTATCGAAATCTACATGGATGATTTCACACCATATGGGGATGACTTCCAGGAAGCTCTCTCTAATTTGGGTAAAGTACTAAGAATGTGCATTGAGATGCATCTCTCCTTGAGTGCATAAAAATTTGAATTAATAAAGAAATCAGGGGTTGTATTAGGACACTCCATATCCCAAGCAGGAATACAGGTAGACCTGAACAAAATCATTATCATCAAAAGGGTACCTGCTCCTCAAAAGCAGAAATATGTCAGGAGTTTCTTAGGCTTAGCTAGTTACTATAGAAGGTTCATCAAATATTTCAGTAAGATGGATTCGCCATTATTTGGGTTATTGGCCAAGGATTCTGATTTAATTTGGTCTGGTCCTTGTCTAGAGGCTTTCGAGCTCATTAAGGGAAAGTTGACTACTGCCCCCATCCTTTGAGGTCCAAATTGGACTCTGCCTTTCCACATCCACACTGATGCATCTCAAAAAGCTGTAGGGGTAGCTTTAGGACAAGTAGAGGAAAACATCCCTTATGCCATTTATTTCATCAACAAGAAATTTTCCAAGGCCGAGCTGAATTATACTGTTACTGAGAAGGAGATGTTAGCCATTGTCCATGATTTGAACAAATTTAGGCATTATGTAACTGGATATCAGACCTTTATTCACACTGACCATGCAACCATCAAGTATTTATTGAACAAACCAGATGTTAATGCTAGGATAATTATATGGTTGTTACTTTTGCAACAATTTGATTTGACTATTGTTCATAAACCTGGAAAGGAGAATGCTGTTTTAGATTTTTTGTCCAGGTTAGCTCTCCCTGGAGGTGAAGAAGGAATGGTGGATGACCAGTTGCTAGATGAGCATATCTTTTCTATATCAGCACTCTCACCATGGTTTTCTGATATAGACAACTACTTGGTTGCTGGGAGACTCCCTCCTAATATTTCATTTAGGGAGAGGAGAAGAATCATTAGAAAAAGCACCCCTTTCACATGGATTAGGGGAAACCTTTTCAAGCTAGGCCCTGATAAAATCCTAAGGAGATGTGTGAGGGAGGAAGAATTTTTTGATATCCTCTCTACATATCATGACAACCCATGTGGAGGCAACTTTGCTACAAAGAGAACTGCCTACAAAGTTTTACAGGCAGGGTACTATTGTCCTACCCTTCACCAAGATTCCAGAAGATACACCAGCAGGTGTGACCAGTGCCAAAGGATGGGGAAACCAAAGAAAAGGGATGAGATTACTTTGCACCCTCAGATGGCTCTTGAGCCATTTGAAAAGTGGGGCATGGAATTTGTTGGACCTATCTATCCACCATCCAGATAAAAGAAGTATATCATAGTCTGCACTAATTACTTGACAAAGTGGGATGAAACAAAAGCAGTGAAGATAGCAACCGAGGAGAAAGTAGCAGAATTTCTGAGGGAGAATGTGTTTTACAAGTTTGGGTACCCCAGAGAAATAGTCACTGATCATGGAGAAAAATTCAACTCTCACATCATTAAAACTATTTTGAGGAAGCACAAGCTTAAGCATATAACTTCTACTGCCTATCACCCTCAGGCGAATGACCAAGTAGAAGTAACTAACAAATCTTTAAGGAGCATCCTCACAAAGGTTGTGAGAAGTAGCATAAAATATTGGGCAGACGGGTTGGTGGAAGCTACTTGGGCCTACAACACTACTTGGAAGACAACAGCGAGATTCACTCCCTATGAACTAGTCTATGGTAAGAAGGCTCTACTTTTAATTTATTTTGAATTCAATACTTTAAGAATGGAAGCTGAATTACCTCTATATCTATAAAGTTCCCAAAAAGAGAGGTTGTTGCAACTAAATGTATTGGATGATTTCATAATGAAAGCACTTCTTCACACGGAGGTAGTTTAGCTACAAAGGAAGGTCTGGCATGACAAGAACATCAAAGAAAATACCTTCCAAGAAGGAGATTGGGCGCTGTTGTATGATTTAAGGTTTAAAGATTTCAAATGCAAGTTGATGACAAGATGGTTGGGACCTTACACAATGGAAAAATGTGTTGATAATGGCGTAGTTCAAATTAGAACCATAGATGAGGAAGGAATCCCCTTGCTTGTCAATGGTCACATAATCAAAATTTACAAGAAGCCTTTGTCAAAGGAAGAGTTCATAAATTCAATAAGTAGAGAGGTGTATGTAATGGGAAACTCTATAGTTTCCCACACCTCCTAAAAAAAATAAAAAATAAAAAATAAAGATCCATGGGTGAAAACCTCTCTGAGGCACCCAAGGCAAGCTTGTGGGTTGAAAAAATTGATGGAGGTAGCTCACTTGCTCTCAAAAGAAAAAAAAGAAAAAAAAAGAAAAAGGGAATAAAGATCCATGGGTAAAAACCTCTATGAGGTGCCCAAGGCAAGTTTGTGGGTTGAAAACCTCCATGGAGGTAGCCCACTTTCTTTCAAAAAAATAAAAAATAAGAAAATATACTTCTGCATCTCTGTGTTTTTTGTGCTTTCTGTTTTGCAGGTTATTAATGGTTTCTGGAAACATATGGAGGAATTCATCTTATTTTCCCTTATTATATTTCACCATCCATCCCATCATTCAATCCATTCATTTTTATAACTTCCTCCATCACCTCCATACACCACATCCCTCCATTCCTGAGCACAATGTAGCAAGGAAATCAAAACACATATTGCTACAAACATTAAGGAATTCCTAACACACAAAAATCTGTTCATGAACAACAAGAAAAAAAAGAGAGAGCAGCTGATAAAGTAGACCCCAGGAAAGATGAGAATGTGACCCATGGCATCTTGAGCACCCCATGCAACATCTACAATAGAAAGAAACAACAAGAAAATATTAGCAACTCACTCAGGAAGCTGCTCATTCAACAAGCTGCTCACTCAAAGAACATGAATATAATGAGGAAATCAACATATAAAAGGTTTTTCTCCTCAATCCAGCTCCTGCAAACGCCTTGAAAACAACAAGTAAACTCAGGTATAGCTTCTCACCCCTCGCTATGCGTCCATAATAACCAAAAATAATTAAATTTGTAGACTTAGAGTTTAAGGGGCAGAAAGGTGGCTAGTTAACTTGGCCACCATCGTGAAGTATGACTACAAAAGACTGGAAGTACACGCCACCTGGGCCAGAAAAAAAAATTAAATTAGTTGGAGTGGAGGAGGACAAGAGGAGGAGACACAAAGTATCAGCCAATTAACAAGAAGATGGCCCAACTTTCTACAACAATGAGCTTCAACTGTGTATTTTGGGACAACCTGCAAAAACAGCAGCAAGACAACATCACCTTATCCATGGCCTGGTCCTCTTTCGTAAATATGAGTAGGGAAGCCTTTATAGAAACCCAAACAAGGCAGAATTCCACTTCTAGCCATAAAGAATAAGAAGAGGAAGAACCAGAAGAAGAGCCAGAAGAAGAAGAAGAAATAGAAGAAGAAGAACCAGAAGAGGAACAGGAAGAACCAAAAGAAGAAGTGGAAGAGACAAAGGGCCAAGGAAAAACATAAGAGATGGAAATATAAGTCATAGATATAGTAGAAAGTGAGCAAGAAACAAACTCACAACACAACACCACATCCATTCAAGACAAAGAGGTAGTTTCCACCTTAGCTCCTCTGAGCGCAAAGAGAAAAAGGAAGACTTCTATGTATTTCAGAGCTAACAAGAGTCATAGGATAAGTTAAAGAGAGGCATAAAATCCTCCCACGAGCCCGATTATCATTGAAGAATCACCAATGGAGGAGGAAAGAATATAAGAAACAGTTCTGAAGGAGAAGCTTCTGAAGGCACAGGAAGATAATGTACCACTGAAGGAGAAATTGCAGCAAAAAGGGAAGCAAGTAGCCACCATGGAAAACTTATCCATAGAAGCCCTTCAACATAGGTTCCCTTCTGAATCATATGCTGTGTACCTCAAGGAGAAATGGCTCCTATTTCAAATTAAAAATCTAGCCTCCATGGACCACTACCTTTCCAAGGTTTCAGGCAATTCATGGATTTCTATAAGCAAGCTAACATGGCTGATCAGGCAAAAATGATAGAGTTTTATGTGCATAACCTTGTGCTGAGAAATATGGATACTTGGGACCCCAATTCCACAAAGGGGGATATGCAGCTAATGGCTCTAGCGTATTGGATGACGAATGAGGACACTAGAGAAAAAGAGATATGGAGGGTCATGGGAAGAAGAAATAGAGAAACCTTATATATCATACCAAAAATTTTCAGCCCAAGAGGAGTAATCCTTAACCGTCGAGAGATTGAAAGGGACCATGCACTAGTTGAAATCTCCCTTCAGGCTCAAACAAAGGTAATAGTCCACTTTGATGATGTTTCTAGGCAGATAGAAGATGAGTGCATTATGGCCATCCAGAAGAGATGGAACAACCTTCCTCACAACCTCAAGAAAATGGAGTACCATACTCCAAAAAGACTGAGGGGTGCATTGGAAATGGAACCATTATACAAGAGGGCCATGCAGGCCAAAAATATCCAATGGTTGGGACTAAATCTCAGCCCACCTTTACTGCTGGGGCTGAATGATGAAAAGGACACAAATGCACAAGATAGAGAATGGGAGAATGCAAAAAAAAATAATGGTTTTTACCCCCTTGTTGAAACTCCCACTCTTCCTCCTCAGGAAATCAGGGGGGTTGTCAAAACCTTAAAGGAATGCAGTAGGAGGATTAGTTGCTTGGAGGACGAGCAACCATTCAGTTGGGGGGTGATGATGAGCTCCATAATTAGACATATTTGGAGGGGTTAATGGTCACCTTTTTGCCTTCTTAGATCTCTTTTTCTTTCATTTTTATTATTATTTGGTTTTATGATGCTATTATAGATGGTGATTAAGGCTAACATACTCTGAGTGCATAATAGGAGGTTAAGTGCAGAAAATCATGAATTATTAGCATTTTTATAAGGATTTTATCATAAATACTTGGAGGAGACAACAAGGAGAAATTATAGGAGGATTTTCCACCCTCCTCAACTCTCAAAGGTAGCTAAAGGATCCCAAATATTCTCTCCAGCAATTCGAATTCCAAAGGTAGCCAAAGGATCCCAAGGATTCTCTCTAGCAATTCGAATTCTAGAAGCAACCAAGCAACTCAAAGAGGAGTGCACTCAATCTTTGTTTACTTGGAGTCAAGAGGAATCAATCACTATATTCTAGGGAGCTGTTGGTAGCTACTCTGAAGAATAAATAGAGAAAAGATAGAGGTAGGAAGGGTCAGAACTTTGTTGCAATCTATTGAGCTTTTTATTATTTTACTCAGTGATCAAACTTTCAGAAATGTATGAGGCTATTCTTTTATGAAATGAGGAGACTGATCTTATTTTACTAAATTACGTTTCAGAGAGATAGGCTTTTGGATTAGGGCCCAATCCATGTGCCTAAGTCTCTCTGCTGTATTTGTTCTCTTCTTTCTGTTATTTCATTAGCTCTGCTTATTATAATTTCATTTATGTTTCATTATTGTTTAGTTTTTTCTTTCAATTCCGTTGTTATAGTTATTCATTTGCTTACGAAGAGTAATAGAGTAGATGAAAAATCCGAAATCTGTGGTCAAGCCTTGCCCTCTCATCTCTGTCAATAGAGTTAGAGCAAGGTTGACCTCCCCACGGGCCATAAAAAACTGCTTTCTGTTCACTATTTTTATCACGCATTCTGTCTCTTTTCATGCATGAATGAATAGGTTTCATTGTAGGAATAAGCCTCAACAGTCCTAGAAAATTTCTCCAACACCTCCCACTTCATCTTCCATTTTCCTTCCATATTTGCTGTTATGCTCTAGCACACTGTGTTACGCCCCTGTGCATAGTGGTCAAGCCATCTATTCCTTCCTTTTCTCTTATTGCAGCTACCACACCCTTTTTATTCTCGAAAACTCCGCCAAAACCTTAAAGTTCACCTTCCATCCCTTCTCTTCGCTTTGCAGAGCTATCAAAACCATTTTAACTTGAAAACCCTCCAAAGACTTTGAAGTTTGAACTCTGCCTTTCCTCCTCAGAATTCCGGCTATCGCATTTCGCACTTCACACTCTCCTCTCGACTTCACTATCGCTTCTACGCCAACCTTGCGATATTGGGATATTGCGATATCAGAAATTGAAAATCACAATTTCTATTGGTTTTCATTAATACTTCCGCCTCTGAACCCCAATTGCAATATTACTGTAGCACTCTGCCACGTCACCGATCGCATTTCTCACTTCGCAAACTTTTCCTAAACAACACTTCCGCTACCCCTCCAGCTTTGTGATATTGCAAACTATGATATTGCATTTCGCATTTTGCAGTTTTTATCTTTTTTCATTTCACACTTCATAGCCTTTTTGGAATCACATTCCACAATCTTTATCCCCATTGCAAATTGCAAATCAGATTTCACAACTTTTCCTTTTTTTCTTTTTCTTTAAGACTTACCGCTCCAACCGCCAATCACTATATTTCCATCACACTCTGTCATCAGTCCTACCGCCACGTCACCTGTCACAAATCACATTTCGCAACATTTTCCCTTTTCTTTTAAGACTTACCGCTCCTGACATCGATTGCAATATTTTCCGTACTCCACCACATCGCAAATCGCAAATCGTAGTTTTTACCCCGTTGCACTTCGCACTTCGCAACTTTTTCCCCATCACATTTTTCACTTCGCCTCCTAAGAAGGGAAATTAATGGAAAAATTTCTGACTCCAAGGAGAAATTTTCCTTTTCAGGCATGAGATAAAATACATTTTGCGTAAACACAAGCCCAATAAATTCTTGAAAATATGTAGAGAGGGATTCATCAGTAAAATTCACATATGACTTTGTAGAGGGGTAACAAAATGATTGCCTTATCAATTGAGCCGACACCTGGAAGACATTTTCCCCCAATTAGTTCATGGAAAAACATTTTTGAGGGTACATGGCAGAAACCAACCAATGGATAAACTCTAAAAATAGGTAGGTCTGTGGAACAAACACTGGCAGGACTCCAGACTTAATCAAAGCAAAGTAATTTGGGAAATTTGATTGGTTTAGGATGACATGTTGATAAAATAGAGGGTGGTATACTGTACAGAAAATATATACAATGTCTATTTATTTATCCTTTGATGGGATGTGAGTGGAAGACCCAACAATAACAACTTTCTTTAACATTTTGGACAAGTTTCAAGAACAGTTGCACGGGTTACCTGGTTATGTCGACGTGACTGGCTGCTGACTTGGAAGTTGGTATGAAAATTAGAGAGGTTTAGCTGTTCAAGAGGTAGATGTGGACACAATGAGGACACACATCTCTTTTATAGGTGGAAGAAGTGAGTGGGCAGGAAAAAATCATACAGGAGTGTAATGAATGATGGAATGATTGACAAGATGGTTGGAGGTGATATCGAGGATGACGTGGAAGACACAACTGGCTCGCTTGCTAGCGTTGTGAATCTGTAGTACGGAATCAATCACAGAGCAGTGCCCTTGAAGTTGATCTGGGCCTCTCATTCTGGTCAACTGGCGGGGGTCAAAGATTATAGTGGAGGCACCCCGCCAGTTAACCTCCGATCACGTTTTGATCTCGCTCATGCTTCATTGCAGGACAAATTTTCCCATTGGCGGTATCCTTGTTGGTATTTTAATATAATGTGCCAAACATGGTCCCACTGTCTTACACATTAACTCCAATCACCACTTAGAACTTCTTATTTTAATTTAATTTAATTTTATGCATGTATATATATATATATTTAAAATTTATTTGAAAAACCTAAAATCATATATACAACATATAATAAATTTAAAACAGGCCACAACATCTCACTCCACTTGGGGATGGTGTTTTTTGGAAAATAACACTAAGAACCACATATCAGTCCCTTCACCTCGAGCTTGGATTGATCGGAATCTGGATTAGGGGAAAAAAATTGCTCAAATTAAAAGTTCTTAGAATTTCAGAAAAATAGAATGACAACGACCTACTCGTCGCCAGGAATCCAACGCAACTCGTTTCATTGAAAACCGAGTTTGGATGAAGAAGTTATAGCCTACTGATCGTCGTTTAGAACAAGTAATATTTTTTTTTTTTTTAAATTGCAGAATAGTGACAGGTTGATGACATGGAAGCCCAGTCAGCATGCAGGGAATATTATTTAGTTTCTTCCTAGTGGCACTATGACAAGTGTCACAATCAGATTCGCTAGGTTTGGTTTTGTTGGGCAGTGAAAGAGGTATGAAATTCCTATCTATTTGTTCATTCTTTTACTATAGATATACTTCTGTTTGCCTTGGAAAGGTAATTTACCATAAGAATTGCAATTAAATTGGAAAGATTTATGTTTAGCCTAAAAGATGACTAAAGGTTGTTTTTATTGGCAAAACAAGAATACGAAGAGGTGAGCAGCTGTATCAAAGGCGTGGCTGAAAACAATCTGACTCCTACTCCATTCGCGATGAACCATATCCAGCTGAAGCCAAGAAGATCTAAACGAATCGCCCGAAAGGGGCAGGGGACAACTCGGCCTTAAACAGAGTAAACAGAACAATGATAAAACAAGAAAGGAGCGAATCACTGTGCAAATTTATCATATTTCTTGATTTGTCCGTCCAAGGATCAAATATAAAGGCAATGATCTTTAGTGACCGGGAGGGGTGGTTATTTTGTAAAAGACTTTTTCATTAAAAGAATTTTATATTTCCTTTGCAATCGAATGATTATCGACTCTCTGTCGTGAGAGAATGTTGTCTGTAATGTCTTTTGGATTAATATAAAAACACAGGTTTCATCTGTTCTTTAGAATTCTAAGTTAAGCCGATCGGTATTTCACTGGTGCTAAGGGCCCGACTCTGGTGGATTACTATGCTGTTGTATCATTAATCTTGGTTTGTTAATGCGTGAAGTGTGTTTAGTATTTATTTTCATTACAGAGTTGTTTCATTGATTGTTAAAGCAAGTGAAGAGCCATTGCTGTTTCATTCTTTACCGCAATTCCATTTATTAATTAAGTTGTCTTGTCTAGATTTGCTGTTCTGTAATTACAGTGAGTTTCTGTTCCATTTATCTTTGGTTTGTTGTTAGATTACAATTAAACTGTCGACGGATTGAGTGTGAAGATCTATTTATTTGGACTGCATTAGACTTGTAACTGCTGTTTCTTTTATGATGCTGTTCCCTTTCTAGATTTCATTCCTTTCAGTTGTTTCACTTTCTTTAAGATCCCCAAACTGTAGAGGATAGAGATATTCGCTCCAAGTCCCCAGATTTGGTCATCTTACATCGATTTCTAAGGGAAAGAGTTACTGCTACTGCATCCCTGATCGATGTTCAGCAAGATTGTTGTAGTTTAGCTTTTACATTCCTGTAATTGTAATTAGGTTTCCTTTCCAAGCATTTATTAGTCTTGTATTTGATATTCTATGCTACATCCTCACAAGCATTGCTCTTAGATAATTGCAGCCTCAGACAGAGTACACTCTTGAGATAAAAAGATGCTCCCGGATTGATGATTAATGTAGGCTAATTAGGTGTTCAAAGGATACCTTTTTATGGTCCAACATTTTGGCGCCGTTGCCGGGGAGAGTGTATGCCATTTTACAGGAGTAATGCACAGCTGATTTCCTTCTGCTTGCGGAGAATTGGGTATTAAAGACGGAAGGTAAGAACCTACGCACTGGGTAAGAAACATACTTTCTCGCAGCTCGCTTGACAGTAGAGGTAAGTAAGCTTTTCTTTTGGGTAGGAATGAAGGATTGTTTCTTTGAATGAATAAACCAATTAAGAGAAACAAAATTCCTCCTAAAATTGAAAAACCTAAGGGACCGGTGACCCTTGGGCGTACGACCTTTATTGATGAAATCCTTAAAAAAACTGAATCTCAGCCATCTGTAGGATTTAAAAGAGCTAGACAGCCTACTAGTTCCCTTCAGGCTACAGAGTCACCATCTGAAGCCTTTGCTAAGATATACAGTCAAACAGAGGGAATTAAGCAAGATTCCCAAGAAATTGAGAATCCTTGTATAAGTTTCCTTCAAGAAGGGAACTCCAACAATCTCCGAGAAGGAGAAGGGGAAACGGGAGAAACCACAGACTCACAATCTCCTATTAGAATTGCCCAAACACTAAACAACCCAAACAGGGGAAGTGCTATTCAACTTATTCAGAACCAAGGTCCTGAATCACCTCAAACAGTAGGACAACAGGGAATACTTATTCCAGACAGAGGGAGCGCTGTTAAAGCTATCTCTACCCCTGTTCGTCAACCCGGAAATTCCCTGGAAATTCCAGAGGGGTATTGGCATATCTTTGATCAAATGGCCCAGAACCAAAACCAGAACCAACAGACCTCTACGCTGCAATATCCTATAGTAGATACTACAGTCAATGCACCCATGAAAGCTATTCCTCTTCAACATATTCCTACATTACATGGTTTGACATCAGAAGACCCAGATGCGTTTCTGTTTGAATTTGACGTGCTGTGTAGAGGATATGATTACACCACCGATGCCCAAAAACTGAAACTGTTCCCTTCTACACTAAAAGGAGCAACCTTACAATGGTTTATGGGATTAGGTGGGGGTGTCATAACTGATTGGGATCATATGAAGGCCGCATTTTTAAAGAAATATCAAGATTATTGCAGGTCTCGGGAATTAAAAGATGAGATATTCCAGATGACAGCAAAACCAAGTGAGACCTTGGAAGAGTATGTGGAACGATTCCAATATAATCTTCAAATATCCCCTTATGCATCTGGACCCTTACCTGATAACGTTTTGAAAACTGCATTAATTAGGGGAATGAAAGATCAATGGTTTGAAACACTAAATCTTATGGGAAAAGGTGATATATATCAAGAGAACTATTCTGACATCATTGATTTGTGTATCAGGTGCTCAAGGGGTAATACAAGGTTGAAATCGGCAGAACATGACATAATTACAATGGAAAATAAGACCTCTAACGAAGGTGTGACGAGTGTAGAGATTGGAAATCTGTTAGAAGACTTTAAGATAGACATACTAGGGACTCTAACAACACAGTTTGACATCATGCAAGCAAAGCAGAAGCAGGCAGAAGCAGAACAAAACTTGGCAATATTTTTCCCCAGATGCAGAAAGAAACACAACCACAAAGAATGCCCGTTGGATATGGTTAAAGTCTGCGCCATCTGCACGAAAGATCACCCTACAGAAGGATGTACCTCGTTTCCTGGCCTAAAAGAAGTCTATAAAGAGGCGGAAGAAGAATCAGAAGTGGTATGTCTGCTTAATCAGCGCCGACAGTGGTAGCCACGACCTTCAGGTATGCCAAATGATCCATTTTATTTTCAGCCTCCTCAATATAATGCTCAAGAGTATAGTGGAATGTGGCAGAATCAATCACCCTTCCCTAATTGGTCACAACAACCATTTCCTCCCACACCTTGGCCTAATCAAACGAATCAAAATAACTGGCCTAGTTTTCCTTTCTATCCACCTTTTTGGCCTACACAATGGTCCCCTTCTACTTCTCAGAATCAGGCTTGGCAGTCAAACTGGAAGAAATCTCCAAATCAGCCAACCGGATCAATTCCTCTCTCCCAACCTACACTGCCAGCTCCCTATCCAAACCCCCAGACCAACCTAAGACCGCAGCTCCCAGCCCAGCCCAATCCAAACCCAAACAATAGACCAGTTCAGACTGTACAAATAATGGAACCTCCAGAAACAGAAACTGAACTCAGGGAGTGCAATGATCTTCAATTAAGGTCTGGGCGTATAGTGGAAACAGGGAGAAATAATGATGACCGAATTGAAGATCCGTTACCTGAAGAACAAACAAAACAAAATAAGAAGGAAGTTCAACAACAACAAAATAATCAGCAACAAGTAACAACTTCCTCTCCACCATTCCCAGAACGATTAATTATCCCTCGTCCATTAGAACAACCAAATTTTGATCTTCTGGGAGAATTAAAAAATTTATGTATAAAGATCCCTCTCCTCCAAGCTATTCAAGATATTCCTATATATGCAAAAACCATTAAGGAATTATGTATAAAAAATCCCAAGAGGAGAACAACAACCAATCCTACTGTCCAAATAGTCGGTACCTTATCTAATTTATTATCAGGAATAGAAACACCTATCAAATATGAAGATCCAGGAAATCCTATAGTGACAGTTCAGATCAATGGCCAATCATTTCCAAATGCCTTAGTTGACTTAGGGGCAGAAATCAACATTTTAACAACCACTACCTGTCAGAAACTTGGCATTACATCACTTGAACCAACAACAACCTTGTCAGAATTGGCTGACCAATCAGTAGTGAAACCAGAAGGCACCTTACAAGATGTCATGGTATCTGTAGATTCCTGGGAGTACCTTGCTGACTTCCTGGTTATCAATCCCAAGAACCGATTAGATGGACATCCATTAATTTTAGGTAGACCTTGGTTGGCAACTGCCGATGCTTATATTGGATGCCGACAAGGCAATATGACCATTACAAGGGGAAATTATGTCAAAAACTTAGCTTTATATCCCCCATCCCAACCAAGTCTATCAATAATTAAAAAAAGACAACCACCTGAATCATATCTTATGGAAAATATGAGGTCTCCTCTAACCATAGAAAATGCTCTTGACTTTAAAGATCAAATAGAGGATGACATCATTAATAATTTTATTAATAAATCACAAATTGAATCCCATTTGCAATGTCACATGATTGAAGCAGCATTCGATAATAAAGAAGAAGAAGATCCCTTCAAAGATATTCATGATCAAGCAATACCTACTACCTCCATAAATAATACTAAGGTTGTAGAAATTGAACCAGGTAAAACTTTGAACATTAACAAGAATCTTACTGTTGAACAAGAAGAGAAATTAGTCCAATTATTACGAAAATACAAAGCAGCCTTTGCATGGGATTACCCCGACATGAAAGGAATTGACCCTCAATTATGTACTCACCACATTTATATTGAGAAAGATGCAAGACCCATTCGCCAACCTCAAAAGAGACTAAATCCTCACCTTAAAGACATTGTGAAAGACGAATTACAAAAACTATTGGATGTCAATTTTATCTATCCAATATCTGATAGTAAGTTGGTCTCCCCATTAGTGGTGGTACCTAAAAAGAATGGAAAGTGGAGGATATGTGTAGATTACCGTGAACTTAAAAAGGCAACACAGAAAGACCACTTTCCCTTTCCTTTCATTGACTAGGTATTAGACACATTGGCAGGAAAGAAATTCTTTTCATACCTGGATGGCTTCAGTGGATACAACCAAATCCAGATTGCCCCTGAAGACCAGGACAAGACTACTTTTACCTGCCCATGGGGTACTTTTGCCTATCGAGTCTTACCTTTTGGCCTATGCAATTCCCCTGCCACATTTCAAAGGGAAATTCTCAGCATCTTTTCCGACTTGATAAATGAGGGTCTCGAAGTATATATGGATGATTTCACCCCTTATGGGGATGACTTTGAACCTGCATTGCAAAATCTAGAAAAAGTATTGCAAAGATGTATTGACACCAAGCTTTGTTTAAGCAATGAAAAATGTCTTATGATGATGACCGAAGGAGTTATCTTAGGTCATTATATTTTAGCAGACAGAATTCAAGTAGACCTAGCTAAAATTCAAATACTCTTGTTAATTCCTACACCCACCACACAAACAGAGGTATGTAGCTTTCTTGGATTTTCTGGTTACTATAGAAGATTTATAGAACATTATTCTCGAATAGCTGCACCTTTATATGCACTGACTGGAAATACTGATTTTGTTTGGACAGATAAATGTGACAATGCTTTTAATAATTTGAAGAAGCTCGTTGCAACAACCCCAGTGCTGAGGGGCCCAAACTGGAATTTGCCGTTCCAAATTTCATCTGATGCCTCAGACACAACGATTGGAGCAGTACTTGGGCAGGAGGAAGACAAGAAGCCATATGCAATTTACTACATTAGCAAAAATCTGACCCCTACTGAATTAAATTATACTGTGACTGAGAAAGAATTTTTAGCTGTAGTCCATGCTATAAATAAATTTAGACATTACATAACAGGGTATCTTGTAGTGCTTTACACAGATCACTCTGCCATTAAGTTTTTAGCAAATAAACCTGTTACAAACGGAAGAGTGACAAGATGGTTAATTTTACTACAGGAATTTGATATCACGATCAAAGATCGACCGGGCAAAGAGAACCTTGTAGCTGACTTTTTGTGAAGAATGCCAAAGCCAACAGACACAGAAGCAGTTGAAGACCACTTTCCGGATGAACATCTCTTCGCTGTTACTACCAGAACACCATGGTATGCTGACATAGCGAACTATTTGGCAATAGGTAAATTACCTAAACATCTATCCCTTAATGAAAGAAAGCAAATAATACATCGTAGTACCCGTTTTTCTTGGATTGGGGGCTACTTATTTCATACAGGTGCATATATGCAAATAAGGAGATGCGTTAGGGAGGATGAGGTATTTTACATCTTGAAAGCATGCCATGATGGACAGTGTGGCGGACATTTTGCAGATCACAGAACTGCCCATAAAGTTTTACGAACAGGCTACTATTGGCCTACTATTTTTAAGGACGCTAAAAAATTTGTGCAGGCCTGTGATAACTGTCAAAGGGCAGGTCGCCTTGGGCAGTCTGATGAAATGCCCTTAAACCCTCAACTATTGATTGAACCCTTTGAACGTTGGGCACTTGACTTTGTTGGTCCCATTAGCCCTCCATCAAACCAGAAGACATATATCCTAGTTGCAACTGAATACGTTACCAAATGGGTTTAAGCAGAGCCCCTTTCAAAAGCTACAGAGGATTCTGTAATTCAGTTTCTTTTCCAAATCTTTGTCCGCTATGGCCTCCCAATAGACATAATCACAGATGGTGGACCATAGTTTGTAGGTAACAAATTAGCTATAACATTACAGAACTACCATATTCAGCATCAAATTACAACTCCATACCACCCACAGGCCAATGGCCAAGTCGAGAGCACGAACAAGGTAATCAAATCTATATTAACAAAAACTGTTGCTTCACATAGAAGAGATTGGGCCTATAGATTGCCAGAAGCACTGTGGGCGTATCAAAAAACATGGAGACCTACAACAGGCTATTCGCCATATCAACTGGTATTTGGAAAAGAACCCATCTTTCCTATTGAATTTGAAATTCAAACATTAAGAACAGCTCAAAAGGTGGGTCTGAATTTAGATGAAGCACAGGCTAAAAGAATGCAGCAAATTAACGAATTAGATGAAATTAGACTCTCTTCTCTTCAGGATACAACATTAATTCAGCAACAGAGAGCCAAATGGCATGACACCCATATCAAACAAAAGATCTTCCATGAAGGAGACTAGGCACTCCTATATGATTCTCGGTTTCAGGATTTCCTCGGAAAGCTCCAGACAAGATGGCTTGGACCCTACGAAATACAGAAAGTGCATAATAATGGCACTCTCACATTAGTTACCATTGATGGATTTGGACATTCCTTTAAGATAAACGGTCATCAAGTTCGATTGTATCACAAGCCGCTTACTCGAGAATCCTTTTACCAGCAGTTATGGGAAGATTCGACTATGGAAATTCTTGAAGAAGGGGAGAATTCCTCCCCGACACCAGATTGATAAATTGTTCCTTTTTAATTTTGTACATAAAGTATGTTTTTCTGTTTCTGATTGTTGTTTTATGAAACTCGTTTTTTCTGTTAATATTTCTTTACTTCTTAAATTTGGTTTCTCTAAAAAAATGAAAAAATGAAAAAACTCTGTTTTTTCGCGTTGCTGTTCCTTTCAAAAGGAACAACACTTCTGCTGTTCCTTTTGAAAGGAACAACAGTTTCGCAGAATGCTTTTGCTGTTCCTTTTCAAAGGAGCAGCACTTTCGCCGAATATTTTTTCTGCTGTTTCGTACAGTGTTTTTACTGTTCCTTTCCAAAGGAACATCATTTCCGCAGAGTATTTTCTTGCTATTCCTTTTAAAAGGAACAACAGTTTCGGAGATTGTTTTTGCTGTTCCTTTTAAAGGGAACAACACTTTTGAGTGATTTTGTTTTTTGTTTGTTTTAAGCCACCATTTTGATTTCTTTTCACTTCTCTAAGGGCAAATATATCATTTATATACAATCATACAAATTTGAGCTTACTGAGATCAGCACATCAAAACAAATCGTCATTTTTAAGGGAATTGCTTAGTAATGAAAAAAAAGGAAAAAGGGGCATGATCAATAACATAACATTGCTATTTTATTACCATTAAATTAATCTGATCGATTATTTTTATCATGATTGGTTCTTTTCCATATCCCATAGCTTTCTTTGATATTTATCTCTGAAATGGAAATAAGGGTATATTTTTTTTCTATTGAGATGTTCAGACTTCTTCCACCATTCCCACTCTTAAGGAGTGTTGAGCCATCCTTTATGAATAACTGAGGAAAAGTGCTGTTTGAAAAAGAAAAATACTTACATATTTCAATGATTTTGCAAATGGAAGATAGGGGGTCTCACTAAGAGCCAGCCTACTGTGATCATAGAGAAGACAGTGAAGTGGCATTCCCATTATGGCCACCAAACTAGGGAAATGGTCCAAAAGACAATTGAAAATCAATAATTCCTTGGAACAGGAGGTCTCATCACGAGCCAGCCTGCCCATTTTTCACTTCTTCCCGGTGAACGGTGTTGTGACTTATCTGGTCACCAAGCCAGCACAATGGCCTCCGTCTTGTTATTTAATAAAAATACAAAGAAAGAAAAAGAAGCACTTCCTCAGTATGAATAAAGGACAATGGTTCTGTGGGTTACAAAACAACTCTATCAAGGTTATGGACACCTGTGGGCAACAGAGCTCTGTTGATGGTATTGAAGTCACATTTATACACATCAATAGTTATTTAACCCTTTTTCCTATATTTTTATTTAATATCAAATGAAATGCATGAATTCCTTACTTTTATTGTTGAACCTATTATACATGAAAATTATTATGAATCGATCATATTATTTTATATGGTAAATAACGCAATTATATTTATGTTAATCTTATGCTGTCCCTTCCCCTTGTATTTGAATCATTACAACATGATTTCCTATTCATTACCGATTTCTCTCATGCATCGATTTCAGCGATCGCTTAATTTGGTTGACTGTATCATAATTATGCCTGTTTTTTTTCATTGCTGTCCTATTGCTGTGCCACACATGCCACCCTCAATCGACGGTCGAGGACGACCTTTCTTTCATTTGGGGGGCGCGGATGTATGCATGCAGATCAAACTCCGAGATTCTCTTCACCTGTACATGAACTAAATCTCCGCATTCGATTTCCTTACCGTATATGGACTGAATCCCCGAATTTTCAGGAAAGAAATAAAGTTTCAACGAACTGTGCTGTGCTGTTCCATTGAAATTACTGTGTGTTGTGAAGAAATTAATAGAGCGCAGAGATGGGAGGACGCCCAATTCGCAGCGAACCGCAGGTGTTGATCGTCTCTGATATTGCATGAGCAATCTTAGAAAGACTGGGGTGGATTACATATTTCATGAGAATGCAACAACCCCATGAAGCAGTGGCCACCGAATTTTTATTAAACCTGCAGGAAGGATCCTCCACAGTCAGAGGAAGGCAGATAGCTGTGTCCGATGAGATAATTGCAGAAGTGTCCGACATTCCCGCGTAAGGAACTATCTGGACCCAGAAGAAGATTAAGATTCGTGAAGCCATAAAAATATTTCAAGATGACGGACAAACGCTAATTGTCAAAGGAAGAGGAGTCCACTCAGCGTCACTAGGCGAACCATGGAAAAAATTGGCCAGGATTGTGCAGGCTTACATAACATGCGACAATAGAAAAGATGTGGTAAGACCTCGCCACCTTAAGCTACTAGCTGTGTTAAAACAGAAATGCACTATTAATCTGCCTGCATTCTTAAATTATTTTTTGCATGATATTGCTCACGGAATTAGAAAAGCCCAACATGCAGACATGGTGGTTAGCCACCATTGTTTAATTCGACTGATAGTGAGTTATAGCCTCACCCAGCAGCAGACCAGCTGGGAAGAATTTATTGAAGGGGGGTTAGCTCTGCCTGCTCCGAGATGGAAACGAATGGCCGGCTTAATAGCTGAGCCCTCCACTCACAGAAAATCCCTCCGATCGAAGCGAAGTAAGAAAATAATGGAGGAAATTCCAGGCAGCAACAGCCATCCCCTAGAATTGAACAACTCAGATGAAGAGGAACAACCTCCACAGTTGGAGGGAGCAAGCCCTCGTACTGAGGAAGAACATGAATTAGAAGGAGAAATTCGTTACTCAAACGAAGAAGAAGTAAGTTATCATGCCAGTAGCGAAAAACAACCCAGTACGGAGGAAGGGAAAATTCGTTACTCAGATGAGGAAGAAGTAAGTCACCATACCAGTAGTGAAAAACAACTCAGTACAGAGGAAGGAGAAATACGTTATTCAGATGAAGAAGAGATTGAGGGAAATTCAGAGGAAGAAAAAGTTGAAGGAGAAATTCGGTATTCAGATGAGGAGGAAGGAAGTTATCACACCTGTAACGAGGATGAGGATAATCATAGCAGTAATAAGGATGAAGCAGAGCCCATAAAAAATGTCAATGTAAGCCCCTTACAGGAAGATCAATTGGCCCAGATTTTTTCCAACATGAGCAATTACGCACGACCTCATAGCCCTTTGGACCCCGGCAGTGACATTAACCAAAAACTAGAATACTCTGCCATTAATAAAGATATAACTGATGAAACAGCAAACCCTAGCGAAGCTAGGGTTGCTTCTCCTGAGAGGCAGGAACAGGGGAATGAAAACGTTGAACCAACATCTCAACCTGGAAGCCCCCAGGAAATCGCAGAGTCAAATGAGCAAATGATTCCCGAGGAATCTGGCCAAGAGCATGAGAGCATGGAAGAAGAACGCCAAGAAGAGGAGCAAGAAGAAGATTTCACTGAAGGCACGACTCAAAACCCAATTGAGCAAATGGTTCGGATGAGCAAGCCGCTGTTCCTTTAAGAAAGAAGAAGAAAACAACTGAAGTCAAGAAGCTTCGTAGGGAAAGGAAAAAGCTTCATAAACTGATAGAACAACTCAGGCAAACGATTAGGGTTCTAAGAATGAAACAGACACCTAACCGAGCCCCTAAAAGAAGAAACATTGCTGTTAAGAGAAGATAAAAAAGGAGAAGGGTAACCACTAATAGGAACCCTCAAGTAGAAGAAGAAACCATGCCTGAACCTAACTATGAGGATGTGGAGCAGCAAACGGCTGTTCCAACACCAGCTGTTCCAGAGGAACCTGCTCTAAACGAAAATACCCAATCTAGCAGTCATCACACCTTCAGTGATCCAACATTAGTTAGACTGCAAGAAGAATTGACACAGGCCCGAATCGAAAGACAGAAATTGGAAGAAGATACTGTCCCAAGGAAGAAATATAAAGAATTGAAGCAACAGATGAAAATTATTCATGAGGCAGAAGCTGAAGCTCATGAAAAACGTCGAGAGGCAGAGATAAAAGCTGATAAGGTAAGCAACCAATTAAAACTAGCACGAAATCAAATGGACACTCTCTGCTCCTTATATACTGATGTCTTAGCCTGTAGGTGCCCTGCCAAAAACTATGTTTTAATTCTGTTAGAAAGATATTTGCAATTAAAAATCAATGCAGTTAGGGCTGGAAAATCAATAGAGCTAAGAACTATAAACGACCTGATATCATGCTGCAAGCTTTATGGGGACAAAGTACAGCGCCTGTTATGTGAGTTTTATCTGCATAATCTAATACTTGAAAATGACTGTGAATCAAACCCTAGCCCTTTCATTGGAGATGTACAGTTTCAGGCATTCATTTCTTTTGCTGTAAATCAATTAAAATGGATTAAAGCCTACAATGCCTTTCAAAGGCAGGAAAATGAATTGGATCTATGGGCCAGAAGTGAACCTTAGGACCCACTTCAATTGTGGGCTAGACAGAAAAGTCTAATGATAAGGGAAGGCGTTACCCAAACTCTGGGGCCTGTTCATAAGTCAATCATTCTGAAAGGAATAGACTATTTTTCATCTATTAGGGACCAAGCTTATGTAGTAGCCAAGGTCCGGTGGAGAACCTCGAATCAAAACATACAAAATAGGGAGCCACTTAATTATAGAAATTTTGGGCTAGCTGCAGACCGTTTCATTGCCTATAGCCATCTTGTTTTAAAAGAAGGACCATTCTGGTTAGGGTGTAGGTTCCGCAGCTCCATTATTTGGTACCTTGCCTTGGACTACAAAGCTATTTATGAGCTTCCCGAGGGGCAGACATAACATATTCTTGAAGAGTTAGCTGCACACCATGGTTTTAGGCCTTTCAATGATAAACCTTCTCTAGCTTACTCTTTGACTGCTCTCCATGTGAACTATAGTTTTCATGAGGGCATGAAAAAGGTTAAGTCGGGGGGTATGTTGGGCAGTGAAAAAGGTATGAAATTCCTATGTATTTGTTCATTATTTTACTATAGATATACTTCTGTTTGCCTTGGAAAGGTAATTTACCATAAGAATTGCAATTAAATTGGAAAGATTTATGTTTAGCCTAAAAGATGACTAAAGGTTGTTTTTATTGGCAAAACAAGAATATGAAGAGGTGAGCAACTGTATCAAAGGCGTGGCTGAAAACAATCTAACTCCTACTCCATTCGTGATGAACCATATCCAGCTGAAGCCAAGAAGATCTGAACGAATCGCCCGAAAGGGGCAGGGGACTGCTCGGCCTTAAATAGAGTAAACATAACAATGATAAAACAAGAAAGGATCGAATCCCTCAGGATCGGAAGATCCTAAGGGATCGCTGTGCAAATTTATCATATTTCTTGATTTGTCCGTCCAAGGATCAAATATAAAGGCAATGATCTTTAGTGGCCGAGAGGGGTGGTTATTTTGTAAAAGACGTTTTCATTAAAAGACTTTTATATTTCCTTTGCAATCGAATGATTATCGACTCTCTGTCGTGAGAGAACGCTGTCTGTAATGTCTTTTGGATTAATATAAAACAGAGGTTTCATCTGTTCTTTAGAATTCTGAGTTAAGCCCATCGGTATTTCACTGGCGCTAAGGGCCCGGCTCTGGTGGATTACTATGCTGTTGTATCATTAATCTTGGTTTGTTAATGCGTGAAGTGTGTTTAGTATTTATTTTCATTACAGAGTTGTTTCATTGATTGTTAAAGCAAGTGCAGAGCCATTGCTGTTTCATTCTTTACCGCAATTCCATTTATTGATTAAGTTGTCTTGTCTGGATTTGCTGTTCCGTAATTACAATGAGTTGTTGTTCCATTTATCTTTGGTTTGTTGTTAGATTACAATTAAACTGTTGACGGCTTGAGTGTGAAGATCTATTTATTTGGACTGCATTAGACTTGTAACTGCTGTTTCTTTTATGATGCTGTTCCCTTTCTAGATTTCATTCCTTTCAGTTGTTTCACTTTCTTTAAGATCCCAAAACTGTAGAGGATAGAGATATTCGCTCCAAGTCCCCAGATTTGGTCATCTTACATTGATTTCTAAGGGAAAGAGTTACTGCTACTGCATCCCTGATCGATGTTCAACAAGATTGCTATAGTTTAGCTTTTACATTCCTGTCATTGTAATTAGGTTTCCTTTCCAAGTATTAGTCTTGTATTTGATATTCTATGCTACATCTTCACAAGCATTGCTCTTAGATAATTGCAGCCTCAGACAGAGTACACTCTTGAGATAAAAATACGCTCCTGGATTGATGATTAATGTAGGCTAATTAGGTGTTCAAAGGATACCTTTTTATGGTCCAACAGGTTTGAGAAGGTGAAACTGCCCAATGTCCTCCAAGGTTGAATTTGGGTTCATGATGAATTATTATGTGTTGGAATGATTTTATTTGTTATTAAGGTTGGATTAATGTGTGTGTGTGTGTATATATATATATATATATATATATATATATATATATATATATATATATTTATATATTTAAATCCAAACCTTATATATTTACTGAATTCCACATATATCATATTAAATCCAAACGAATATAAACCTAAGGTCCGAGGTTGAATTTATTGGTGGAGGTTTGATTAACTATGTGGTGGCATATATTACATAAACCATGGTCTGCATATAGCTTGGGTAAATGTTATATGGCGTTGGTTTAAATATATTACATTGGCAAAGTCCAAATAAAAAGGTTTGGCATATTCAAAGTTTCGTATGCAAAATATGGAGGGGCGGAGGTCAGGTCGAACCTGTGACCTCCCCCCCCATAATCAAGCACTTTAATACTAGACCATCACCACAGAGCTTAACTCTAAGTGGCGTAGACTTCTATTTGAAATGTATTGTGGAACTTCGATTGAGGAAGGGAGGGGGCCAGCCCGCGGGCCAGCCCTCCTCCCATGAAACCGCGCCATGTGTCCCACTCCTAGCTCCCAAGTTAATTGTGCTTAGTGCACGCATTATCCACATAAATCCACCATTAAGTTAATCAAGCCTCAGATTAATATGACAGAGTTTTTGGCAGTGCCTCCATTTTCGGTGGGAACCACCAATTTGGCAGAGTTATTTGGAGTCTTCTCCAGATTTGGAGGAGGAATATAGGGGAAAATTAAATGAGGCCTATCTGTAGCATTTTTTGACCAATTTTGGCTCAAGAAGAGTCATTCCTAGAATATTGTAATGCTATAAATACATTGTAACAAATTTCAGAGGAAGATGATCAATTTTATAGTTTTTGTTTGGCACTTTGAAGAAAATTGCAGCCTAGGGCCACCAGGAGGGAAGGCCATGCCTAGATCAGCTAGGGACCAATATTGGCTCAATAAGGGTCATTTTTAGATGTATTTTATGCTCTAAACACAATGGTACATGTTGCAGAGGTGTTGGAGCACTTATAAAAGTGTTTTTTTTTGTCACTTTGGAGATTAAACAAGCCCATTTCCACTAGGATGGGAGGTCAAGCCTAGATCAACTCGAAACCAATTTCAGAGATTGAATAGTCATTTTTGGGGTATTTGGGTCTTTTGAAGTGAATGGAGTAGGTTTAAAATTCATTGGAGCAATATAGGTGTATGTAATCAGAAATTTTAATCTTAATCTCTAGAGGGCTTAGCTAGTTGAAGCGGGTCCATGAAGATGTAGCCCAGGAGGGGTGAAATCCATTATCAACCATTGTATTATGTGTATGATGTGTGTTATTTCTATCAATTTAATTTTTTGTACATGAGTTGTTAAAATCTAATTAAATCATAATTTGATCATCAAAGACACATAAAATTTGACACATAAACCCCTTCATAAATGGTTAATGAGACGATCCTAAACACACATTTTTAATACTGATGAGGGAGCTAGCATAGCAATAAATATTTTTCCCATATTCATATCATGGATTCAAAAGGTGACTTACAAATTGCAATGAGTTACTCACCGACCCATGTAAAATGATCAAATTAGTATGTACAATGATGAAACGAAACTTCAATGCTGGAAATAGTGCTTAAGATACTGCCCATTCACTTGTAATGGCAACATTTCACCATCCAAATATTCCAAGAAAAAAGTGTTATTGGCTCTAGATTCAGTAATCTTGAAAGGACCAAACCAAAGGGGGTAAAATTTCCCATGCTTACCTTGATCTTCTCTTCTGACATCCCATCTTAAAACAAGATCACCAGGACGGAAAATAAAATCTTTAGCTTTCCTATCAAAAATTATTTTCATCTTTTCTTGGTAACTAATTAGATTATCTCTAACCTTATCTCTATTTTCACTTAGCTTCACCAACCTGTTCATTCTTCTGATTAGAGGACTTGGTTCTTCTTGGACATATTGAATTAATTTTACCACATGCTTTACCACCTGGCAAGGAAACACTGCTTCATTACCATATACCATGGTGATTTTCCAGTTGATCTTCTAGTCGTTACTCTACTTGCCCAGAGAAAAATATTCAATTTTGAATCCCAATCCTTTTTATTCTCTATTACTGTATTATTCAAGATCCTTACTAATGTCTTATTCGAAGATTCTGCTAATCCATTCCCCTGAGGGTGGTAAGAAGTTGAATGTGATAAAATAAAATTGTATTTCTAGAAAAAAACAATCAATTTAGCATATTTAAATACTTAGGCATTATTAGTTGCTAACTTCTTTGGAAAACAAAATCTATTGAAATTTTTTTCTTCTAGAAATCTTATCACGGTTAAGTCATTTTCCTTTCTTGTTGGCATTGCTTCAACCCACTTTGTAAAATAATCTGTCCTTGTAAAAATCCACCTGCATTGACCAATAGAAGGTGGGTTAATTTTTCCAACAAAATCTAGTCCCCATTGCCTGAAAGGCTCTTCTATGAACATAGGAATTAAAGGAAGTGGCGCCAACTTATTCTTCTCAGCAAAAATTAAGAAGGCCAGTAGAAACCAACTTTCAAAATTTTATGAGCAGTAATCTTCCAACTATAATGACCTCCAAATAGACTATCATGGTATTCTTTGATTATTTCAATAACTTCTCCCTCTGTTAGAAAAGGCAACAAGATACCCACTGGATCTCTCCAATATAACTTCCCATCTATAATCACATATTTCTGAGATTTTACTTTCAGAGCCCTGTATTTTGTTTTGTTCATGGTAGGAGGACAAAAAATAAAACACAAGTAATGCACAATATCTTTATTCCATTCAGAACACAATAATTTATATTTAATTTTATCACCTAATTTAGACTTTGTTTGTTCGCCAACATCTTCTTTCTCTTCAACTTCAGCGAATATATTAATTCCAAAATATTGAAAATTTGTTTATGTTAGAGTTTTGGCCAAACCTTGACCCTTTATTAGTTTTTTCAGTTTTATGTATAAATCATATTCTTGTATCCTTGCTATCCACTTACCCCTTTTACCTTCAACATCACCCTGAACCAAAACATCTTTTACAACAACATTTGGCACATATGCAATCACCTGATACTGAAGAATATAAACACTGAAATATTTGAGGGACTTAACCAAGGCATAAGCCTGATTTTTGAAAATATTGTATTTCAAATCTGCATCCCTTAACAACTTACTAAAAAATGCTATAGGCTGTTCCCTTTGCTCTTCATTTTTCTGCAAAAATACAACTACACTAGTAAAATCATAAGAAAATGAAAAAAATCTAAAAATGCTTCTCATAATTAGGGCTAATCAACACCAAATCTTCTTGAAAATATTCTTTGATTCTAAAAAATGACTCCCTTGCAGATGCATTCCACATCACTTCTGCTCCTTTCTTCAACATATCCGTGATTTCTTTGACAATTTCAGCATAATTTGGAACAAATCTCCTGAGGAAATTTATTCTCCCAAGAAAACTTTGAATCTCTTTCTTACTTCTTGGCAAAGTTATCTTACCTATTTCTTTTACTCTCACAGGGTCTATCTTCACTCCTTCTTTTGAAAAAATATGTCCCAACAACTTTCCCTCTATCAAAGTGAGATTTCTTTGGGTTTAAAGATAAACCATAGCTTCTACACTTCTCAAAGGTTTGCTATAGATGTTCGAAATGTTATTCATTTGATTTAGAAAAGATAGTTAAATCAACTAGATAAATCACCACAAAATTATCCATTTCTCCTAAAAATGCTATATCCAAAGCTCTCTGGAATGTGGTGCTAACATTCATCAATCTGAAAGGCATTTTGGCATACATGAATGTGCCCCAAGGAGTTTTAAATGATGATTTCTTCTAATGCTCCTTCTCTACTGCAATCTAATTGTAGCTAGAGAAACCATCAGTCATGGAAAAACTATATGAACCTGTTACTTTTTGTAAAATGTGATCCATCTTGGGTAAAGGATAATAATCCTTCAAATATGTCCCGTTCAAATTTTTGAAATCCACACATAACCTTATTTCACCATTATTTTTCCTTATTGGTACAAGATTTTCCACCCAATTTGTATACCTTAAAGGAACAATTATTTTAGCCTGTAATAATTTCTTAACTTCTTTCTCAATTAAAGGCAACATCAAGGGATTAATCTGCCTTAGCTTTTGTTTAAAAGCTTTGAGTCCTGGCTTCAAAGGGATTTTGTATTGGATGATATATCATATTTCTTCAAGTCTTCATACGACTATGCAAAAACATCAACAAAATTCTTAAACAGGATTATATATCTCTGTTTAAAATTTTCAGGAACACCTTTAAATAATCTCACCATCTTGGGTTGTTGATATGTACCCAAATTTCAATGTTCTAAGTCCTCTTCAAGGTCTGCTTTCTTTGGATTCTTAGCAACATCATCAACATTAAATAAATTTTCCAGAGGTACCAATAATTTTGGTATTACATTATCTTTGAGTTGGAAAATATTATGATTACCAATTGAATCTTTGAAAGAAAATTCTCCCTCCTTCCGCTTTCCAACATCTTCATCTTGGTCAATTTATAAATTATAAAATTCTCCTATCATCTCCAAAAAATCCTTAACCTGTTATTCATCTTCAAAAACTTGCCAATGCTTCACATTATCGAGAATTGAAGGTCTATGTCTGATTTCTACTTCATATCTTAGCCTTATATTTATAGGGGGTTTAAAAGTGCCGGATGCAACTGCGATAGAATACTCTAGTCTGTTCCCTTCCCTAGGGACACATTTAATACTAAAATCAAGAAATCAATTCTCCACTAAATCCCACACTTCATTACTGTAAGTTCTTAATCTTCGATGTCTTACCTGACAATGATTTTTAATATGTTTGACCACTAGTTCAGAATCTCCAAAAAAGATATATTTTATACTCCTAATTGTTTGGCAGTTTGAACCCAAGAATTCGAGCTTGATATTCTAAGATATTGGTCATAGAATCAAATTCTAATTTATATGAAAATGGCATTAAATGAACCTTTGAAGTGATTGAAAGAATATCTGCTCTAGTACCATATTTCTAACAAGCACCATCAAAATAAAGTTTCCGGACTCCATTTTCTGTCAGCTCTTTGTTGGAAATATTGTCATTGATGGCAAAGGAGGCAGCACTCAGGCAAAAGAGGCAGCGCTGTAGCAAAGGAAGGAAAAATAGGCACAACGAAAGTAATAGAGGCAGCAAGAAGAAAGTCAAAATGTAACAGTCATAGAAGCACAGTGAAGAACCATTATTGGAAGATAGAGACAAAGGCAGAGTGACAAAAGCAGAGACAGAGGCAGAGAGCAGTTACAAAATTCCAGGAATCGCACTCTCCAACCGGCAGAGCAGAGGCAGAGACAGAGGCAGAGAGCAGTTACAAAATTTCGAGAATCGCTTCACTCCAGCGGCATATAATATAGAACCATATTCCGGGAATCGCACACTCCAACCGGCGTTATACAACACGAATCTTATTCCGGGAATCGCAGACTCCAGCCGGGCGTTACACATATAATACAGAACCATATTCCGGGAATCGCACTCTCCAACCGGCGGAGCACATATAAAAAATACAAACATTATTCCGGGAATCGCTTCACTCCAGCGGAAAAATATATATAAGCATATATATCAGTTATATACAAGCAGAGCACTTTAACCAAAGGTTCTATCAAAACGAAATGTCTTATAAGGTGGGACCCCTCCCCAATCACAATCGGAGAAAAGGTTCAATCGGCGGAGTTTTGTTATGTGCTCCGATTAAAGGCCGGACCCGATTGAGCTATATGCCACAGTTTATTGCTAATCGCATCCGAGTTCCCAATCGCATCGGCAAAATACAATGAACAGTGGTCAATCGCAACACATATTAAAAGATTTGTGATTGCGATTAAGAGTTCGGACTCGATGGGTGTATTAACGATGGTGTATATATATTTGAATTCCGGCTAATCGCATCGGAACTTTCCGATTGATCGCAAGTCCTTTGTAATATGCTCCGATCAAGTGGCGGACCCGATGGCATTATACGATGGATTTAATAGGTTCAATTGCATCCGGAATCTCAATCGCAATCGGAACTCTCCGATTGATCGCACGACTTTGTAAAACGCTGCGATTGAAGTGGCGGACCCGATCCTGTTATAAGAGGGAGTTGATATATGTAAATCGCATCCGTGTTCTGATCGCAATCAGAACTTTTCTATTATGTGCCCCGATTGCATTTGATTGAAGCCCGGACCCGATGGGCTTATTAACTATGATTAACAAGTGTTTGAGTTCCAGTTCTAATCGCAAACGGAAATTTGTGAAGGCGCTGTTATATATAAATATATATATATATATATATAAAGTTGTTGCGATTGTATTGAAAAGTGCCGCGTGGTCTGTGGACCCACGGGCCTCGGCTTAAGGTGGAGGGCGATTATCAATATACAATGACTGTGATATATGTCCGTTTCGCTTGCGGAATGTTGCACATCAACAAGACACTCGTGGCATGAAAAGCGTTGGAATATGGCCCAGAATTACAGTCAGCATATTCATTTATATATATAAAGCGCTGATATAAAAATGAAAAATGCAGTTACACAAATACAGAAATTACGCAACAGCCATATACAGAATGACATACATAGAACAGAAAAGAGATAAAACACAGTCACAGAAAAGACAAAGACACAGTCAGAGGAAAGACAAATGCGCAGCAAGCCAAGAGACAAAACGAGTGAGCTGGAGTTCTCATTTAAATTTGAATGTAAATGTTTTAATTGTTTTTATTGTTTGTGATGCATTGGCAAGTCTCCGAGAGAAAACAAACTCCCACTGTAATGCTAAAATTGACACCTACAGTTATAATTTCTGAGTAAGCTGATAAAAGGAGTGAGAAGGCAGAAGGCAAAGAGACATGACTTTCCATTTCGAATTCCAAGAAGAATACAAACAGTCATGTGAAGAAATCTATAAATAATATCATCTTGATATTCAAGATAGAGAAGTGAGAGTAAATCGAGAGAAGGCAGAATATAGAAGAGTAAGACAGAGAAGATTAAGAAAAGCAGAACAGAAGGAGAAGCTACAGAACAGGGTTGATATCTGAGGTAAATCAGCAAACTTTCAGTTTGATAAATTGAGGAAGTTGGAGCTTCCCTATCAAGTTGCGGCTTGATAGTCGTCAGTTGTAGCTGACTGAGGTTGGAGCCTCCTGTAGGTTGGTGCCTGCAGAAAACTGAAGGGATTTGGTGCTTCCTTGCAAGTTGTAACTTGCAGAATTGAGGTAGGAGCCTCCTGTAGGTTGGTGCCTACAGAAAAACAGTGGTGAGAGGGAGTTGGAGCTTGCCTTTGCATCACAACAATAATAAGATGTGGTTTTCTCCCTTTATGGGTTTCCACTTATATCTGGTGTCTCTGTGCATGATATTTATGTATTGATCTGATATGTATCATTTGCTTAATACCTGCTTCTCTCAAATTAAGTCTACTGCTCTATTAAACTAATACTTTCAGATTACATTCTAAGATTACTCTCACATCAAATAGAGTTTGAAATGAAGGTGTAAATAAGTTTATTGAAAAGTTTAAAAGATCAGGAATGTATTAAACTGATTCACCCCCCCCCCCCCCTCTCAGTTTAATTAGAGATTCAACACTCTTTATTCTCAACTACTAAAGGGAGTTGAACCTGAGTATCTTCAAAAATTTCTGCAACTTCTTGTAGCATGAAACGATAAGAATCATCCTTTTCCTGGCTATACACAGGAGAATTATTGGCATTCTCCTCAATAAAATTTTTTACAAACCTGGTTTCTCTATATAATATTCTCTATTATCCCCAAAAATTGGTATTATGGCATAAGTAAACTCTAATCTCAAAACACCTTCCAACTTAGCCCCCCAAGATCTGGAAAGAAGCATCCCAAAACAAGCTGGGATATTTGCCACCACCACATCCATCACAAGGTTTCTGGTTGGAATTTGAGCCAATGAAACAACCATATATTTAATCAACCCTACACACTTAACCTTTTTGGAATCAAATGAGTAAATATCCCTATAATGTTTGGTGATTTGTAAGTTCAACTGCTTCATTATAGATAATGCCATTAAATTGTGAGAAGCTCCCGAATCCAACATGCAATTGTGTAGCATGAAATAATGCACCAATAAAGAAATATAAAATGGAGGAGTAGATGAATCCACCTCTTCCACATGAGGAGAAAACATCACTACTAGTCTATCTTCTTGCAAATTCACAGTGTCTGCCACATTGTCACCTTGAGAAAGATTAATAATATTTGAAAACTTCTTTTTATACATTGGAGTCTTGACCAACTCAGTCAGGGGAATTGGTATCTTTATCTTCTCCAATTAATTTGTCAAATTAAAAGGATTAATTGGTTTTATTAACTTCTCAGGATCTTAATTGTTCTTATTCAAATATGAATTTATTAAGATGAAACAACAATTTTGTTTAAATTCTCACCTTTCGACTTCCTTTGTGAAATCTCCCCTTGTTGAAAAATAGTTTTTGTTACTGAATCAATTTGCTGCTTCCCTTTGTCAAGCTACTTTGCTGGTTGCTATGGAGTCACAATCTATTGAGGTACTGGATCTTCTGACACCTCATCATTATTTAACTATCTATATCTCTTCCTTGATCTCAGATCATATTTTTTGTGTAATTCAACCTACAAATGATCAATAAATTGTCTAAAATATTGCTAAATTTCTTGTTCAGTCAGGGATTCTTCTGCTTCAGCATTGACTTTCTCATTATCATCATCTTCTACTTCACCTGCATGTAATGCTGATATTTGATTGTATTTCTCCTTTGCACTTTCTTCTTCTTCCTCTTCATTTCCATCTTCTATATAAAAAGGAGGTTGGATCACATCTTGATCTTTCTATTCCATTTGTAGGATTTGCAAGGTTGTTTTCTAAATTGTGGATTGAAATTTCGATTTCTGGCTTGCTTCCGTTGTCTGGGAGGGTTTTTATTTTCCAGTTCTAGTTTTACTAATTTATTTGATAATATTTTTATGAATTTATTCATATCTTCCAATATTTGGTCATGTGAAACTTCTTCCTTTCCTTTTCCTTTATCTTGTATCTGTTGATTTCCTTTAGATTTTCCTGCTGTAGTCAAATTTGGCTCAATCTCCAAGGCATTTGTTTGAATTTTATCTAAAGTGGGAAATCTTATTTCCCTCAGAGTGAAACCAAACTCTAATTCAAAAGCTCCAGAAAAAACAATATTTTCTCCAGCTAATGGGGGTTTTATTTCTGCTGGAAGGCTATTGTACAATTTATTAAACCTTTTAATAAAATATGTGACATCTTCTTCTTGTTTTCTTTTAATATCATTGAATCCAGTTAAGAAATATCCATGATCTTTCTTTTCACCCCATCTCTGAGTGAAATTGTTCTCCATTTCTTCCCAATTATTTATTGAATTAGCCCGAAGTGACTTGAAGCACTTTCTTGCCTCTCCATCTAAATATTGCGCAAATAACCTTAAAACCACATCAAGATACTCAACATTCAAATTTTTTGGAAAGGCACAAAAATAAGAAATATGTTTCTCTGCTGAGATATCATCTTCCCCTGTGAAGTGAGGAAACAATTTAAGGTAAACTTATGGCATTCAATTAATCGGCTGGGCCAAATTTAATGGAGCATATCTATTTAGAAGGAAAGCAAGAATAGCCATATTGGGGTTTTGATTAATCCCTGCTTGAAAAACAAATGGTGGAGGGGGTAATACTGATATAGGGACGGGCTGACTTATAACAGAAAGAGAATATTGAGAAGAATCAAAATGAAATCCTAAGACTTCTTGAAATTTAGGGAATGAAAAAGAAACTGACTCAAAAGGTTTTTCTTCCAAAGTAGGTTCAAGAAACACTGAATGAGAGGATGCAGGTCCTTCTTCCAAGAATTGAAGGTTTCTGACTACTTCCTATGAGTGGAAAACTAGAGCTTGTATAGTAGAACTACTACCTGTAGCAGACATGGTAGCACTGGGAGTAATTAGGGATTTGGCCTTCCAAACCCTTCTGGACACTAGCTTTTCTGGGTTAGATAAGATTGGAAACTTCTGCTACAAGGTATCAAACTTCGTGTGTGGTCTTATGGAAGCTAGGTCTACGTTGATGAAAAACACAACCTAATCAATTTCTTTATTCACCAATCAAAGAAATGATTTATGAAACAAAAACCAAGGGAAAAATGGCTTTGTGTCTTCGTTCCTCGACAAAAAACTTCGTGTGTGGTCTTATGGAAGCTAGGTCTATGTTGATGAAAAACACAACCTAATCAATTTCTTTATTCACCAATCAAAGAAATGATTTATGAAACAAAAACCAAGGGAAAAATGGCTTTGTGTCTTCGTTCCTCGACAACAGTGCCAAAAAATGTTGTTCCTTGGGAGACAATCTTTGGCTGTGAGGAAATCAGTGCCCAAGACATTTACTGTCACTTGAAAATGAATTTATATGTTTCCCCTTTAAATTGTAACCCCATAATTATACCTTAAACCCTTAAAAATCTACATATAACGTAACTCTTCAATGTGCCTTTAAATGATAAATGTGCATGAACAAGGGAAGGTGAAATGATAGTAAAAAACCATTAACAATATGCTGTAAATCACATAAACTATTATCTCTGGGTTTAGAAGAAAATGGTTGCAAGAAATGATTTCAGAATAAAGAATTGCATTGTTAAGGAAAGTTCCTCTAACTCATAGATGTAAATTAGACGCAAAAAAATTCATTGCTTTATTCCAATGAAAGAGATATACATAAAATGGAACATGAAGAACTCAAGACATTCATCAATTGCTGGAAAATTCTATGAAAAACTTTATTAATCTCATAAAGACAAAGTAAAAAATTGCCAAAACTTCTAAGGCCCAAATTCTGGAACCTCATTTCTCTCTTGAAAAAGTCTTAAACACATGATTAAAAAATGGACAGTTATGGAACTGTTAACTTCCCAAACTATTTTATTCGGTCATTACAATAAAAAGTAGAAAATTAAAACTTCTGCAGTAAAATAAAGTAAAGTAAATATGAAGTAACATTTGATCATGAGGTGGCAGCGACCTGAGATCCTAGAATGGAAGAAGTTCCTGCATTTGCATCATTAGCTTGCAGAGACATCCATTCCTTGAATTTTCTCCACAAGTCTACATTTGGTTGGAATAGTTGGCAAGCTTGACATGAGCCATTCTAAAATATGTGATCCTGGAATATGAGGGTCTTTCTTAAAACAAGGTTTTCATCATCCATAACAGCTGAAAGTCTTTATGCAGATAATTCACAATAGTGGCTCCCTTTAGGATAACAGTCTTTTCATGTGTATTTCCAATTTTACTCTTTGCCTCTACTAGCAATGTTTCATATGTATCCCAAGGGAGAATATTTCCTTGTTGATCCCAACAGGATGGCAAACCAACCCTGGTTCTTTTATCAAATAACACATTAAATCTTACCACTGCTTCTTTGACTTCCTTCAACTTTTTCTCTATAAAATTTCACCTATCTCTTTCAACTTAGTTAAATATTTGGCTAATAGAGCTTGCAACAACTGCTCTTTCTCTGTCTCCACTTGGGCTAATTCAGTAGTCATAGGATGATCACTTGTTGGAAGCTTAAGCTTATTCTTCAAACTCTAAATTTCATACTTAAAAGACTGAAACAATTTCTGAATTGCTGATCTCTCTTCAGGATCAACACCAATTTTAACAATTATTTTCTTTAATTCCTCATTATATGCGGAATAATCTCTTGAGTTAGCTTTTTCCAACTTCAACTATTTGATCACTTTGCTCAACATTTTTTCATCATTGACAATAGATGAAATAGTATTGTTCAAATCATTAAAGATTAGCTATCTTATTTGCATATGCAAGTTAATGTTATCAGGAAGAGGCATTTTCTTAGCATCCACTATCAAATTAACAGTTCTAAAAGAGGTAGTAGAAGTCACATTCATAGCTGAAGGATGGGAGAAAACTCTCCTCAGATGATATTTTTCTAAGTCCATGGCTATCAATAGTCAAGTTTTCTCAAGGGAAATTTGAGCCTTTGACTGAGCCTCAATGTTATCTCTTATTTTCTTGTTCTTTTCTTCAATTTGTGAGAAAACATGTTTAAGATTAGACAAAGAATCATGAATTGTACCTTCAGTAAGAGGAGATGAAGGAGTACAAGAAATGTCTCCCAATTGCAAAGAAAATCCAAGCATAGCTGAAGAACTACCCTCCTCCACTGTCTTTTCCTTCTTGGCTTCATTTTATGCATCACTCTCCAAATCAATTAATTTCTCTCTTCCTCTTTTAATTCCCTTCTCAGTAGGATGAGGGGTTTCCACCTCCATCTGCACAAATGCATAAGTCTATTCTCCATTTTCCAGCATCTCCATTTCTAGCCTCGATTCATGAACAAATGGAGAATAACCATTCTCCACTCCGCGGTTTTAAATCACATGGTATGGGTCACAAGCCCATTTCCCCTCCAATGATAAATGAATGTTAGTCAGCATTTTGTGAGCTTCTTCCAGGGCTTGTTTGGTGTTTACAATGAATGGCCTTGTTGTCTTGGGTAGTTTAAACAAATGACCTTTCTTTACTAGTACAAAATGGACCTGATCAACATTACCTTGCCCGATGAAATCCAAGGAAAACAATCTCATGGGAACAAATATATGTAATTTAAAAGGCTCTATATCATCTCCAAATAATCTAATTTTAGTATATTCTTCATGAGAAAACCAATCTCCATCTCTCACATATTTACTTAATTTAAAAAAGGATTGAGCTTTAGGAAATAATCTTGGTGCAAACACTCCATTTAAGATTGAATATACAATAAGAAGGAAAGAGGAGGTAGATTCAAACAATCCTTCATTTCCCACCTCCTTTCTTACCAAGTCTTTCCAAAAGACCACTGATTGTTTGTTTTTATTCAGATCAACAATATTCAACCCCAACTGGGTAAATATATCCACATTATTGTAAATAAACAAGTAGGTGACCAAATAAGGAAACCTAAAACTTCTAGTGATTGATAAACTCATAAACTGAATATTGATAGTGTTCTCCAGATAATTGGGAATAGCCAAAACTACTCCAGGCTTCATCATTAAAGAAAAAATTCCTAGTGTTGACTTATCTACCACCATAGCATATTCTCTCCCTAGTATTTTGGCCAAAATTTGGAGAATTGTCCCTACATCTTCAGCAAAGGAACTTATAGGAAAACTATCTAACTCCAAGGAGAAATTTGTATTTTCAGGCATGGGATAAAATACAATTTGGGTAAACTCAGGCCTTGACAATTCTTGAAAATATGTAGAGAGGTATTCAATAGTAAAACTCACATATGAATTTGGAGAGGGTAATAAAATGATTTCTTTATCAACTGAGCTGACACCTGGAAGACATTTTCCCCCAATTGGTTCATGAAAAAGCATTTTTGAGGGTACATGGCAGAAACCAACCAATGTGTAAAATCTGGAAACAAGTAGGTCTATGGAACAAACACTGACAAGACTCGAGACTTAATCAAAGTAGAGTAAATTGGGAACTTTGATTGGTTTAGGATGACATGTTGATAAAATAGAGGGTGGTCTACTGTGAAGAAAATATCTACAACGTCTGTTTCTTTATCCATTAACAGGATGTGAGTGGACGACCCAACAATAACATCTTTCTTTAACATTTTGGACAAGTTTCAAGAACAGTTGCACGGGTTACCTAGTTATGTCGAGGTGACTAGCTGTGACTTGGAAGTTGGTATGAAAATTGGAGAGCTCTAGCTGTCCAAGTGGTATACGTGGACACAGTGAGGACACATATCTCTTTTATAGGCAAAATAAATGAGTGGGCATGAAAAAATTGTACAGGATTTTATTGAATGGTGGGATGATTGACAAGACAGTTGGAGGTGATGTGGAGGATGACATGGAAGACATATTTGGCTCACTTTCTGGCATCGTGGGGCCCGTCAGTTTTCTTCACTGCGTGGGAACTCTGCAGTATGTAATCGTTCACAGAGAAGTGCCCCCACAGTTGATCTGGGCCACTCATTCCAATTAATTGCCGGGGGTCAAAGATTCCAGCTAAGGCACCTCGTCAGTTAACCTTCAGTTACATTGTGATCCTGCTCATGCGTAATTTCAGGACAACTTTTCCCATTGGTGGTATCGATGATGTCACTTAATCGCCTTTCAACACAATGCGCCAAACGTGGTCCCACTGTCTGACACTAACGAAAATCACCCCTTAGTACTTATTCTTTTTATTTATTTTTTATTTTATGCATGTATATATATATATTTTTAAAAGTTTCTTTGAAATACATAATCTCATATATACAACATATAAGAAATTTAACACAGGCCACAACGGGTTGAATACTTTATACCTTCATTTCTTCTTCTTAAGGGAGGATATTGAGATTACCAAGACCTACACACACTTGGGAGTGCAATTTTCAAGACCTTTTTTCAATTTGCAGTCGACCCTCTAGCCTTGGATTGATAAGGGTCATGGATTCTTATCCCTTCTTAGGAGACAATGCTTTAGATGCCATTTCAGGTCATCTCATCCAATATATCCCTCATGGATTCCCTTATCCGACCCATTGTTCTCTATGGCTTGGATAAATGGGTGCCTTCCTTAGTTAAGCTTTATTGGGCCTTAATTGGGAGATTTTAAAATCTTCTACTCTAACTCATCATTAGATGCAAGTATACAATCCCTCAGCACATCATCCTAGCAGAGTTTGGGGATTGAGCCTTCTAACTTGAGACATTTTTTAGGCTAGTCTCCTTTCTAAATTGCATATGGAGCTTTACTAACTTGGTGAAGGGGCAATATTGATTCCCATAATTGGATTCTTGTTATTCTAGGATCATTTCTCACTCTAGCCCTTTGGACCAAGCTTGAGGTTGGTTTATAGGGGCTTAAGGTATTTTAGGGTATATTGGAATTTAGATGGACAATATCCATTTTTTTCGATATTCCTTGGATGCACTCGACCACATCATACCTACCAAACATGAGTTGAACAAGATAATCAAGGATGACATTTATAGGTAGTATATCCCTATCACAAGGGTTAAACCTCAGATTGGGCTATAACCAAAGATGGCCTTCCACGTTGAGCACTTCTTGGAGCTTAGATACAGGCTCATTGTTCGACAACAATATAGACTCCACCATTGGGTGCCCACTCTTTTCATCTTCCTAGGTCAGTTCAAAGTGGGTTCTTATAGAATTTAGGTAGAGACAAATCGTCGAATCGATAAATGAGAGAGGATCTAGTAGCTCTTTGTTACAAAAAAATTTGTCACTGTCTCTGTAATCCCTGGTCCTAATCTTGGAGGACCTTTAATAGTGATCCCTGTATCTATTTTCCATCATGAAAATGTGCTATCATATCCCTTGTAATATATTGAACAAACTCTCTATTGACCATTCCTGAAGAAACTCCTTAAAAACATATTTATCTAGAGCGGCGCACCCTCTGCTTGTCTAATTTGCGTCGATTCGTCTTTTTTGGTCTGGGGCAATGACGATTGCCGTTGGAATGGAGATCATACCCGTGCTGATCCACTTCTAAAAGGTTTTTTAAAGTGGAAATGAAGCTTCGAGATCTGGAAGCTTCGTGGGCGGAGAGCTGGTAGTTTGTTCATGGGGATAGGGCCGAGCTTCTCCCTTTAGGATTTTTGTTCCTAAAAAAGAGGAACTACCCAAGGAGATAAACTATTTCCCCACCTTAAGTGGATCCATGTTACCTCTCCCTTCACTATAAAATGGATATCCTCCCATACCTCTGCTAGTTAGAATAGATATAGAAGAACAAAAAAGAGAGAATTGTTGCTATAGGCATTAAAGGAGAGTTGAGACCTTTAGCCTTTTCGTATCAAGTTCAAACGAGCGCTTTGGAGACATGCCTAGATCCGGATCCGTTGAAGGAGAGCTGTGACATCAAGGCACAGGTTTTCACTCCCCCTCTCTAAATTAATATGATACAACTGATTCTTTCTTTCCACTCTTGTCTATAATGTATGATTTGATTTATAGTACTTCTTGATCAACTAGATAGATTATTTATGTGAAATATATGTTGTGCTTTCACGTTTTCTATTATTTTATCTCTTGTGCAGGTAACTAAGCGATGGTGAAAATGAGGATCTGACTATGAAGTGCAAAAGATCAAAGGATTCGAGTGAGGAACAACATCAGACCGAGGTAGGTCATATATATATGATATGTGTCCATTTTCACTATAGGAAAGTAGGCATTAGATTGTTCCCTGTTGTTACTAGACTCATCCTAGGGCTAGAGGGATCGTCTCTGTTTGCAGAGAGGATTTTCTTGGATAAAAAATTGGCGACTCAGCTGGGGAGTGCTTGCCTCTAGTCTCCTATTATAACTCTTTGATTTTTCATTTTTTCATTGATATTTTGTTGAGTGTCCATCTCCTTGTCTCTGTAGCTTCTGTAACTACTTACAAACATCCTTGTCTATGTTAAAGTGATAAGCCTGGTGTCAGTTCAGTAAACCCTTTCATTTTAAGTCTTCTCCTCGACCGACGCTCATCTTGCTCTGATAGTCGCGCCGATCGATGCTGAATGAATTTGAAAAATAGTGCTTTTTCCCTTCCAACGCAGGTTGCAGCCTAACGGCCGCACCAATTTCCATGTACATTTTTTTTAGGGTTTCTTTTTATTTGTCAATCAGTGTGTCTTATCCTTTTGAGTTTTCGTTTTTGTTTGGATAGCTCCTATTCTTCTTTGTTCAACAACATTTTTAATTCAATTTCTCCATCTTTGGTTTTCTCTTTTGCAAAGCAAGTGCATTTTTATCATCCTAGGTTTTCTAGGTGTTTTCGGGTCATCCGAACGATTGCGTGCTTTGTTGATTTCCAGACTTCTTATTGAGTCAAATATTGTCATATCTTTCAAGATTCTTGTTTGATTGAGTTTGTCTTTCGATCGGTTCTCACGATTAGAAATTTCAAGTGTTAACCTTGGGTGCATTTGGGTCTCTTTTCGCCATCAAGCATAGATCACAATTGCTTTCTTGCGATTGAAGTTTGTTTTTATTTGAGTATTTATTAGTGTATAAATTAAGAGTGTCTTGTTTTGAGAAAATTGGTTTGGGTCTCTCTTTGATTTTTTGATCTTGGTCTCTTGTAACGTTGTGATAGATTTCATTAATACCAAAGTAAGTGATTGAATTTTATTTACATTCTACGTTTTTCATTGTGCTTATAGGAAAAAATACAAAAATATTTTTGTTTAGTTTTTCTTTAAAAAATGAAAAGTTTCATTTCAATTCACTCTAGTGCATTTAGTGAAAGAAAATAAATTGAAAATATTTTTCGTTTAGATTTAGGACTGTGCACTTGAAGAAAAAAGTGAATGTCATTCCATGCATTTGCTTTGCTTTCTGCATTGATTGTATAAATTCCTTCTCCCTAACTAACTTACTTTTCATTGAAATGAACGATTGATTCTCTCATTTAGTTGCATCTTTAGGATTCAGGTGACATCGATAGGACTTTAACACCGAGAATTAATTCAAGATCAACCTTAAAATTTGTTCAATCAACCTAAGGATCATTTGGAGCCTAACAAATCACATTTATAGGTCTAGGCTAGAGACGTGTTTCGGCATTGTTAAGCATAGGAGCTTCTCTAATAGTCCATGTTACAGCCTAGGGATGATATCCTGTCTCACGTATGGAAGTATATTGACATATGATAAGTATATTTTGGGACACTCTCATCGAATGGTTACACATAATACATCACTACTATGGACTTGGAATCCCACGTAGCATCACGTATATTTTGGGAGACACCATTAGGCTTCAAACCTGCCATAAGTAGCCGAGTCAGCCACCTTGTAGACGTGATACACCAAACACAACATTCTGGGAGATTGGCTGCCGTACGTTAATTCCTTGGTCATTTATCTTTCATTTGATCACCAAGGTGTATATTACAATTCACGGCTATCTAGTAATCATTTTTTCATAGTTTAACCCATTTTTATTTATTTCATTTTTAAGTTGTAAAATTAATTTCCCACGATCACATGGCTTACCTGTTAGAATATTTCTAGGCCACATCATGAGTAACTCCTTATAAAGATATTGTTCAAAGCCTTGAATTAATCACCTTTTTCTCTCTTTTTCATTTTGAGATAAGATCATCGTGGCTGAACCATCAAATTCAGCTTCCTCTGAATCATCCTCTTCCGAAGAGACAATGTCACCTGTCTCTTCTGATTCTTTGCCTTCGAATGGGACACAAGCTGATGAGTTTGGCCTCATTATGAGTATCCAACCTCTTGCTACTTGATCTCCTCCTGATGTGCATTTAGGCTACGTTTCCTATCCTCTGAATCCATTATTTTATTTTTTTATATCTCTCCTAAACATTCATATAGTCTGTTTGATACACTTGGTGTACCATTCATGCATTCGCCACGTCCATCCCGAACTGCTACTTGTCAGTTATTTCCGGTGGCTTCTGAAGGAGAGGTTTCATCTCCCCTGGAGGTTTCAAGCACCATCAGTGGTGTAGATGAGTCTTTGTTTGAGGGACATAAATTCCCTCCTGAGGGATTTACCCATGGGGGGCAGACCTCTCAGCCTTCCACTAAGTCGTACATTCTGCATGGTTACACCTTGTTGGGACACTTGGTCTCGAGTATTTCAAGTGCCACACCTTTTCATTACAATACTATATGTCAAAATACTGGGGTATCTACCCCTGGTCTGCTTGTATGCAACCTATCTTTTTCTATCCCTGCTCAAGCAATAATTATGCCTACTCTCACAAAGCCAACTCTTTGCGTCAGTGTTTCAGCAACTCCCGTCAGTGTTCCTATGTCAATTCCATCGACTTTGATTTCTGGTGGGGGAACTTCCCTGTCGAATGTTTCCCAATCCTCCGTTGGACCATATGTGAGTGGATTACAAACTCACATCCCAGGTTTTTTTTTTTCACGAGGGGAAAGCTCACGGGAAACCCGGGCGTACTTCCCCATAATTTCTGGATGGTACGCACGGTAAACCGTTCGGCCGACTTTCGGGGCCTAACCCCAAGGGACTCAAGGATCGAACCCGTGACCTCCCTCAACGGAGAGGACCACGTATTGGCTCACTACCACTTGAGCTAACCCTTGGGGCTTCACATCCCAGGTTATTCCCAAGCTGTTGGTAGTATTCCTATGTCTACTAGATCATCTGGTCCAATAGGGTTATCATATGATCAGTATCAACAATTTTTGCAGAACCTTAACCAGCAGCCTTACATCCCATATGGTTCCCAATAGTTTTAGACCCCATTAGTAAATCCGCAAGGATTTCAAGGGAAGTATAACATTCAAACATGGCTTATAATTTTTAGCAGGGTCCTATCTATGGTTAAAATCGACCTTATGGGTAGCAAGGACAACCTTATGTGCAACAGGAAATGCCTTATGTACAATCTAGTCAACCTTTTTCCCATCAAGGTCAGCTTTCCTATTATTAGCAGGGAAAATAGTTTGGTCAACAAGGCCAACCTCACTTTCATCAAGGTCAGCCTTTTGTCCAGCAAGGACAACCCTTATCTCAACAAAGCCACGTCTTTGTTTAGCCAGGTCAACTGGTCCTCAGGTGAAACCTGGCCAACCTCAACAACCACTTGGTATCGTGTCGTCAAATCCCCAGGGTACCATCCAGTAGCCCTAAGGTCAACCCTTGGGTTCCCAAGGTTACCTTTTGGGTTCGCAGTGTCAACCACAGGGCACTCCATTCCAAAAATTTTAGTAGCAGTAGAACCCATATGCTGCAAATTATGGTCAAGCTAGACCTCATTGGTCTACTGTAGGTCAGAATCCATTTTTGGGTCAGCAACTGGGATATGGTCCAAATCCACAAGGTTTCAAACCTTACAGACAAAATCCATATGGGAAAAATCCTTCGGGACAGAACAATTGGGGGAATAATTTCTCCCAACCTAGTTGGAATCCACAAATGGGCATGTATCAAAGATCGAACATCATGCCTTTCAATTCGTAATTTACATTTCTTGCGATGTTGGAACTTCCCGATGTGTCAAGATTGACCAATGATCCAAGTCTTCATAATCCATATTGGTTTCCAGTTCCAACCAAAATTCCGAGCGATTGCCCCAAGTTTGAAGTCAAGTCTAGAGAGGACCCCCAAGCACACGTTATGACGTACCATATTTGGTGCTCCTCCAATTCTTGGGTTGACGATTCCGTCAGTCTCCATATTTTTCAAAGGACGTCGAATGGTGCTGCTGCAAAGTGGTACATTAAGCTTCTGCGTGGAACTTTTTAGGACTTCAATTCTTTAGCCATGTCTTTTATTACACATTTTCAGTTGTCTGTTTGTTATGAAACATGAACCCACCTCCTTAAATCCTTGAAGCAAGATACTGCTATGCATATCTCCGATTATATCCATGAATGGAGACGACGTCGTCATTTGATCATGTTTGAGATTCTTGATAAACTTTTGACTGAATGGTTTACCAACTCATTCATCAATTAGATCACCAAGGATATTGCTATGGGGGTAGATGTCATAGAAGAGCAAGCCATTTCTCATACTCAGTACCTCGATTTGTTTTATTCCCAATCTGACACGTTATATGACCTTTTACCTGACGCTCCGCACCTAGGTTCCTAGTTTGCAACCTCAAAAGCTCTGGTGACACCACCAGTGGACGTCGTCGTTGGTTCTATTTCCCAGGCTTCCTAGAAGTATTCTTCTGATTCTAAGAAGAAATATTCTTCTTCATTGGATTCTGTTCCTCAAAATCCTCCGAATCTTGGAAAAAATTCAGAGGTTAATGCCGTTAAGTTTTCCGCGGCCAAAAAATCCTCTAAAATTAAAAAGAAGGGAAAAGGAAAATATAAATCTGATGCCCCAAAATAGGATTCCCCAAAACCTCACACTGAATATGGAACTAAACGTAAACCGAAGTACCTTTTTCTGATATGTGATGACGAGCACTACACCAAGGAATATCCTCGATGGGCTGAAGTGGGTCATTTACTGAAGGGCACGCAAGGGACTCTGACTGTTCTCAGAGAGCCATTTCCATCTCAGGAGACTCAAATGTGGAAAAACCCCAATATTCCACCTCTTTTGGTTCTCAGGTGTTCATAATGAATGGTGTTGCACCTGTCTCTGTAGTTACCAGATCTAAAGATTATTCGAATTTGCGTCAATCGACAGGGAAATAAATCGCCAATGCTCCTACTCCTTCTCCCCCGCCTACTTCTAAACCTCTTCATATTGAAAGGCCTAGTCCTGATCCCATTGTCCGACCACCTTCTAAAGGCATGCTTCAAAAATCCTCATGTAACCCAAATGCCTACACCGCTCAACACTAAAATATTGTTGAGGATTTGGATCAGGCGCCTTCTGCTATGTCTGCACTAGAGGTCCTTCAGTGATTTGAATTTGAATTTTAGTTTTGCTATGCTAATTTCAATTTCATATATAAAACTTATTTATGTGCGTCAAAGAGGTAATTAAAATTGAATTTTATGAGTTTTTTTGAAAACATAAATCATGAATTTAAATGTTTGAATAAAATCAACATAAATAACAACAAACACAAAAAAATGATCCAATAAAACATATTTTTGATGAAGGAGTTCACCCCTCCTGGGCTACATCTCCTTGGTCCAAATTCATAGCTTGGGCCTCTGTATCAGCTAAATTGTGCTCGAAATTATATTTACATGCATAAAATTCTCTTGGAACCTATTTCAATGAGTTTAAAACATATAAATATATCAGAAATGACTATTTTTTTACTCAATCTGGTTACTAGATGCTCTGGGCATGGCCTTCCCTCTTGGTGGCCTAGAGCTTCAAAATTATTCAAGGCAACAAAAGCTCTGTAGATAACCTATTCTGCATCTGAAACCTATTCCAATGGCTCCAAAACATCAAAATATATCAAGAATGACTCTTCCTACACCCAATTTGATCAAACATTTCCTCAGTGATGGAAAAACCAATTTTCCCTATAATTTATCCACTAAAACTGGAAGTTCGCCAAACAGCTCAACTAAAAATGGAGTTGTTTGCCAAAATTGGCGCTCTTCCAAATCCGCCACTAACTTAAACGCGTCATTATATTAATTTAAGCGCGCTTTAATGGAGTTTTATGATGTGTTTAGCCCTAAGCTCTTTTAATGCTAAATCATAGATTATGGAGCTTAATCTGGGTTTAGTGGCATTAATCATGGTTTAATAGATTTGAATTTCCACCAGTGGATAAGAACTCTGGCACGATCATGGTCACGGTCACGTTACGAGGGGTCTAGCCCCCTCCTTCGCCCATTGGGGAACAACATGATGGTTAAGTATATGGGTGCACCTATACATAGGAAGGAACATGTGATGGTGTATTGGTAAGTGGGTGCGCTTGTGGGCGGGAGGTCATGGGGTCGAACCCCGACCTTTGCACATAATTTTGCAATGTGTTATAAGTCCTGCACCCGTTGTATTATTGCGCCAACGAACCTTCAAACATACACCAACCATATTAAAACACTTCCACATTAAATGTATCTCCGCATTATACTTTGGCTATAGTTTGTTTCCACCATATTATATGACATACCACGTATCATATATAATGCCTCCGACCATAATGTATACGTGAACCCCTTGTAATAATACATTGCCACCGAACCATTTCACTATTTGTAAATAATTAGAACTTAAGATTTAATTTAAAATTAATTAAGGATTAATTTAATTTAAAATTATATATATATATATATATATAAAATAAAAATTTTCAGTACATAATATCATAAACCCAAATTCAACCTTAGGAGGTCATTGGACAAATTTTACCTTCAAAAACCAAACTAGCGAATCCCGAAGTGACACTTGTCACAGTCCCATTGGAATAAAACTAAAGAAGAATCCTTGAATGAAGACTGAGATGCCATGTCATTAGCTGTACCTATTCTGAATTTTTTTAAATAAAAAATTGCATTTTTTGAATGGCGATCAATAGACCATAACTCCTTCATTCGAACTCGGTTTTCAACAAAACGAGTTGCGTTGGATTCCTTGTGACGGGACGGTCGCTGGTTTTCTGGTTTCATTCAATTCCAAGCACTTTAATTTTTGAGCTAAAATATTGAGCCTCTGATCATTCCTCCCCACTAGAAGCCTTTTGGACCCAAAAATCTCTCTGATTACTGATTATGTGGATGAGGGTACTCTTCCCTCACCCTTCCAGTCTCTATCCACTGAAATTTTACCAATTTCATTATTTGGAGCTTTTCACAAAAAATCAACTTTTTCCTTGATTCTTGCGACCTTCTCTTGCCGTAATTGACACCGTAATGCTGCAATATTTCTGAATTTTTAGAACAAAAATCTATTATTGCAGAAACCATCTTGTTCCTACCTTGGTCAATAATAAAAGGAAACTTAAAATCTTTCTCACCTTGCACACTATCACCATGGTGATTTTTAGCTACTTTTGCCTTGTACTTGTGTCGACTCTTGACCAAGTATCCTCACCATTGGCATGTACCTTTTGGAAAATAGTAATAAGAATTTGTGAAACCTATTCCTTATTTTCCAAGATGCTTTGTCGCTTTCTCTTTGACCTTTGCACTCTCTTGCACCGACATCTTGTTTCCAACACTTCTGAACACTACTGTTGATTGCTGCAAATGTTTTACATCCTGTTCACCTTCTTTCAAAGGCAACCTGTTAAAATACTGAAACAAATCATTACAACCATAAGCATATTTTTGAAAAGTGTGATTCAATACATCTCTTTGTTTGATCATTAAAAATTTCAAGTTCTGACTTTCATTCACTATCCTCTTCATTTCACTTGCATGTAATATAGACAAACCTATCTTCTTCTTATGCGCTCTAATTATGTACTCAATACCATACTTAAACAAGTGATACTTGTTCTCATGGCGATGAAATACAACTTTCCTATCATATAGATAAGGAATTCCCAATACAATACCTGATATCTCAGGCGACACCACATCAAACTCAAATTCATCAAGAAAGTTTGAGTAAATGGCAAATCTTAGTAAGCACTTCCTTGTAACCTGCAAGTTTGCATTTTTGCATATGCAACCTAAAGGATATGGTCTTGGATGTCTAATATTTCAAGGCCTAGTTGCTTAACCAAATATTTGGAAATCAAGTTAGCTTGTGACCCACTGTCAAAAAGTGTATCAATCTTGGTATGTTTAGAGACAACTCTAATATGGAAAAGTTCTATTCTTGTATCTTCATCATGGGTATCATTTGAACAATTGGAAGAAATAGTGTTTGCAACATCTTTTCCTTTCAAACCCATGGCTGTAATCTTTGTTTCATCGCCTAAATCTGACCCTAAGTCATGTTCAACTATAGCAACAATTTTTCCCTTCTCTTTGGCTTTCAGATTGTTTGGTTTCAATTCTAGATGAAGTTGCCAACAATGGTCTTCATCATGGCCATTATTTGAACAATTTTTTCATGTGAGTTTTTCCTTCTCTCTTTTTACAGAGCTATTTATTTTTCCTCTTCCTAAACACTTTCCTTTCCCTTTACCCTCACTTTCACTTTTCTCCTCTATGCCTTGTTTTCCCCTTGCCTTTAACTGTGTGGCTTGTACACAAACTTCATCTATATTTCTTTGGTTAAACATAAGAATAGTATGTTTCAAATAGGAATGTAAACCCCCAATGTATTTCAAGAGTGTATCTTGGGAGTTCAAATTTATTCCTAACAACCAAGCTCTCTTTCTAAACTCCTGGGTATACTCTTGAACTTTTTGACCCTTGATTTGCTTAAAATTTTTCCAACTCATAATAGATTTTTTCATGTAGGATAAGGGATAAAACTATATTTTAATGGAATAAATAAAATCAACCCAAGAAATGGATATTTGACCATGGATTCACATTTCCTCTTTAGTCTTTGCTTCCCACCAAACTTGTGCAACTCCTTCTAGCCTCAATGAAGCTAACTAGATATTTCTGTCATCTTCATGAAGGTTATGAATTCTACAATACACCTCCAATTTTCATATCCAATTGTCAAGCCTCTCTGCATTTACCTCGCCATTGTACATGGGTAGCTCAAACTTAATGTCCAATTTGAGTAATGGAGTCTTTCCTTTTATGGATTTTGAGTGAGTGTGAGTGGTCTTTGTGGTGGAAGTGGAAGATGATGTTGGTGGCGATGATGAGGATGATGAATATGTTGGATATGGAGGTGGAATTCTCTGCTTCCCTTTGAACTCTTCCCTTCATCCTTCTTACCATCTGAAGTTCCTTCTCCATGTGGAGGCTTAGAACCTTCTCCTACTCTTTCTACAATGAATGCTTCAAACATGATTTTAACCATTCTCTAAATTTCCTTGAATTCTCTCTTGACATATTCCTCTTATGAATGTCCTTATGTCTCTCCAACACCTGACATTATGGCTAAGGATTCAAGATCAACTTCTGATGCTTGTACCTCTTCAATAAAATTAGCTTGTTGTACAAATTGCACCTCTTCAATCTCAACTTTTTAAGACAAAACTTGAGGTTCTTCAAGTGAAGATATGAGTGGAATTTTGGGTGAGGATGATGCTATTTCAACTCTCCTTCTTCTTGTCCTAAACTCAGGACTTGCAACCAAAAATTTCCCTTCACCTTTCTGCAACTTTAACCTTGTCAGCATTACAAATTTGCAACCATTAATTTGCACAAAACTTCAAGCAACTATCAAGAAAATAACCTTTATCAACCTTGATATCTTCAACCTATGCTCTAATACCAACTTGATCTAAATTTGAATGTTAGTTTTGTTGTGCTAATTTCAATTTCAGATATAAAACTTATTTACTGATATTATGCTTGATGTGCAGGTTCCCTTGTTGCTTATGTGTGTCAAAGAGGTAATTAAAACTAAATTTTATGAGTGTTTTTGAAAATATAAAGCATGAATTTAAATGGTTGAACAAAAGCAACATAAATAAAAACAAACAAAGACAATCGATCCATTAAAACAGAGTTTTGATGAAGGAGTTCACCCCTCCTGGGCTACATCTCCTTGGTCGAGCTCCATATCTTGGGCCTCTGTATTAGCTCAATTGTGCTCAACATTCTGTTTACATGCATCAAATTCTATTGAAACATGTTCCAATGAGTTTAAAACATCAAAATCTATCGGAAATGACTATTTTTTTACTAAATTTGGCTACCGGATGCTCTGGGCATGGCCTTCCCTCCTGGTGAACCTGGGCTTCAAAAATTTTCAAGGCAACAAAAAACTCCATAGATGACCTCTTCTACCTCTACAACCTATTCCAATGGCTCCTAAACATAAAAATATATCAAGAATGACTCTTCCTACACCCAATTTGGTCGAAAATTGCCTCAGTTATGGAAAAACCAATTTTCCCTACAAATTCTCCACTAAAACTGGAAGCTCGCCAGACAGCTCCACTAAATCTGGAGTTGTCCGCCAAAATTGGAACTTCGCCAAAACCACCGCTAACTTAAAATCGTCATTATCGTAAGTTAAGTGCGATTTAATGGAGTTTTATGACGTGTTTAGCGCTAAGCGCTTTTAACGCTAAATCGTGGATTATGGAGCTTAATCTGCGTTTAGTGGTATTAATTTTGGTTTAACAGAATTGAATTTCCACCGGTGGATAAACACCCCGACATGGTCATGGTCATAGTCATGTTACGAGGGGGCTGGCCCCCTCCTCTGCCCATTGGAGAATAACATGATTTTTAAGTATATGGGTGTGCCTATACATAGCAAGAAACATGTGATGGTGTATTGGTAAGTGGGCACGCTCGTGGGCGGGAGGTTGTGGGGTCGAACCCCAAACTTTGCCCATAATTTTTCAATGCGTTATAAGGCCCACACCCTTTGGATTATTGCGCCAATGAACCTTCGAACATACACCTACCATATTACAATGCTCTCACATTAAATGTATCTCTGCATTATAATTTGGCTATAGTGTTTTTCCACTATATTATATGACATACCATGTATAATATATAATGCCTCTGACCATAATGTATATGTGAACCCCTTTGTTACACAGTAATTTGTCACCATCCCTGCAATCCCCGTCTCGCCCATTGCAGGTTCGTTTCTGTGACCAATAAGCAGTGTCATGCCTTGCAAATACCATCATTGCATCCCTTTCCATGAGGACAACATTTCTTCTGTTGATCATTTCCTGAGCAGACCCCTAAAAACACCTGTTTTTGCCTTGGCGCTGGTAGCTCGTTATGTACTCGCGCCAATGGGGGAAAATTAACACTGATCCCGCGCCAATTGGTGCTCTGTCCCAGTGTTGCACCCGCGCCACTCTGTTTGTGGAAAGTTTTTAAAAAAAAAGAGGCGAAGTTTCGATTACAACAACTTCGTGGATGAGTCATCAGGAGTCGTTTCAACTGAATAACCACGACCTTCCTCCTTTGGCCTCTTGTTTCCACCTTATGGGGAACCTCCCAAGGGATAAGGCCTCCCTTCCACTATTGTAGGGATCCCAACCTCCTCCTCTCCTCTATAAATATAGCCTTCATCCATTGATGAAAGGGCTGAAAGGCTGATAGTCTTGAAGTGCCTAAGCTTTGAATCTCCATATTCCCAAGAGCCTTTGTGCTGTAAAGAGCCCTCTTTTTCCCTTAAGGCCGACTCAAGTAAGGAGACCATCGTCGAGAGACTCTAGAGAGGTTTTCCCTTTCCTTGGCGAGCTTTGCGAGATGTGAACGACTGGAGACCCATCCAAAAGAGACCACGACGCCAGAACTTGGTTGTAATCTCTCTTCGTTTGTTATTTAATAGATGATTACGATTATGGTTCCACTCTGTTTTCCATTATGTTAATATGAGTAATATCCTTTCTGACTGATATTTAGTTACGTATGCCAGATTTTATGCTTGTATCTGTTTGTTTCTTGCATGTGCAGGTGTCCATCCGCGAGGATCGTGGAGGATCGTGATCTGCCGAGGCTGAGGAACGGGAACGCTCTCTTCTTCAGATCATAGCATTGGATTCCAGGTAGGCTTCCATCTTTAGTATTTTCATTCGTAACTAGGAACTTGCGTCGTAACATTTTTTATTGTTGCTAGACCCCTGCTGGGCTAGTAGGGATCGCCTCTGTCCGCAGAGGGGATTTACCTCCTCAACAATTTGGCGACTCCGCTGGGGATCGTCTAGTTTTCACTGTCTCATTTGGATTGTCTCGTTTTGATTGTTTCGTGGTTTTCCTTGCTTGATTGGTTTTTTGGGTTGGCTCTTTTGTGTTTGGCTTTTGGTTCAGCCCCAGAGGATCAGATCTGACCTCTGCTTTTCCGAATTTTCACCTTTTCATAGTTGGCTTGATTGGCGCGAGTTTAGCCCTGACAGTCGCGCCAATTGGCGCAGTTTGCCAGTTCATCACTCGCGCCATCCCCTGTCTGGCGCGGATTACAGCCAGACAGTCGCGCCATTTCCTGTAGGTGGTAGGGTTACCCTTGTTCGGAAGTTTCTTTTGGTCAGTATTTGGCTTCTGGGTTTGTGTTAGATTCTGCTTGAAGTGGTGAGTCTGGTCTTGGTTGGGAGAAATTCTTTGTTTTTTCATTTTCAGGCATTGGTGCTTGTTGTCAGTTAGCAACCCGCGCCAATTGGCCATTGGCGCTAGTTGTCAGTGTACAATTCGCGCCAGTTGGCGCTACTTGTCAATGTACAAGTCGAGCCAATTTCAGGGTGTATGAAAATTGAGTTTTTTTTCCCTAAATCCTTCACCAGTGTGTCTTTCCCTTCCGGTCTTTTCAGTGTATGAGCATAGATTACATTGCTCATTGTTTGAAAAGTCTTATTTCCATGATTGTTTGATGTAAAAGGGAATGAATGCCTTGTTTTGATCTCTTGCTTTGGAAGTCCTTTTTGTGTTTGACCGCATATGTCTTGTCAACTTTTGAGGGATTTTGTCACAAAGTATTTTGAAACAACGATTGCATTCTTAGTGTTTGTTTGCATCCCTTTTGCTTTCATCCTTCTTTAAGGAGATTTGCGTTCTTTTAGTTTTCGTCTCATAGTTTGCTTTTCGTTTAAATGCATTAGATCACATTGCATCGAAAAGTGTTTTTGAGATTCATCATTGGACTTAGATCACATTGTTTAGTGATTGAAAACTAAAAATCGCTTTGAGTGCATTCTCTTTTGTAAAAAGCATGCATTAAGTAGATTCTCATTTTATCGAAAAATGCATTGAGTGCATTCTTATTATTTGAAAAGAAAAGGAAATTGTGCATAGATTACAATTGCATAGTTTTCGGAAAAAGAATTTTGCATAGATTACATTGCATAATTCGCTTCGTTGGATGTTTTAGAATACTTTTGGATAGTGAAAGTCATCTAGTTTGGAAAAATTTCGTTTTCAGTTTTGCTGTTTGTTGCATCATTGTTTGAAGCTCTTCCCTTAACTAGATAGCATTCATCGAATTGAAAAGTTTTCTTTTCTCATATAGCTGCATACAGGAGATTGTCATATGACATACGGTAGGGCCTTAAAACCGAAACATAATTGAAGATCAACTTTAAAATTTACTCAATTAACCTAAGGAAGCATTGAAACATTAACGAAACATATTTAGTGGTCTAGGCTAGAGACGTGTTCCGGCGTCTTTAAACCTAGCAGCTGTCGCTCGCCTTTTGGCTTTAGACAGCGCTAGTACGGACTTGTGCTCCCCGTACCGTCGTGTATATAAAGGGAGACCCCACTAGGTTGCTATCCTTTATCCGTAGGAAGCTGAGTCTGCCGCCTTATACCCGTGATACACCGGACACAGCATTCGGGGAGATTGCCTGCACATACGTTAAGTCCTTGGTTGATTTCTCTTTCATTTTTGAAACCAAGGTGTATATTGCAGTTCACGGTTATTTGGTACACCCTTTGCCTAGCATTCCTGAGTAGTCAGTTCGATCTTTTCTAACTCTTTAAATTTGAAAAGGTCGTCAAGCGCTTGTCCTTTCACGCTTGTTTCCAATCTGAAAGTGATAGAGTCACCTTTTGCCTGTTTCTTGACTCTTAAAATATGAAACGGTAGAGTTTTGTTTCAATGTTTTAAAAATTAACTGCCCACGAAATATTCCTGGTTAAAGTTAGTTTCCTTAGGGTGTTGTTCTGAAGATCGTTTCTGATGGAAACTTTTCCAGAGTTCACCAACCAAGGAATCCCCTCCGATGGGAATCCTGGTCCTTTTCCTCCTTTTGGAAATGTTGGTGCTCCTTACATGGCAACGTTGTCCCTTCCTGGGTTAACTGTTGGGTTGCCTGTTTGGTTGTTCTCAACCTCTGTGGTCCCGAATGTCTCGGCTGCTGGTCAATCAGTTCCTCCACCTGAAAAACATCATGTTGATTCCAAGGTGGACCTCTCCCCTTCTTCGCCTGTTTCTGCGTCCTCCTCTTCTACTTCGCCTGGTGAAAGTCTGGATTCAAGTAACCAGGTGGCTAAGAAGAAGAAGAAGAAGACAAAGAAGAAGAAGTCCGATAAAGGAGAGGCTAACTCTGCGGCTGTTTTGCCTAAGAAGTCTCCTCTTGATAAACATTCCAACCCTCCACGGAAAGTCAAGTTCCCTTGCATGTTGTGCATGGGAGACCATCTTCTTCGAGACTGCCCTGGCATTCCCAAGGTGCTTGAAGTATGGTCCAACGGTCGCCCACCGTTGCCTTTGGCTTCTAGGAGTCAGGTTGGGGGCACGTCTTCGGCTGCTGCTGGTAAGGCTCCTAAGAAGCAGGGTAAGATCACCAATCCCTGTAAGTTGTGTGAAGGGCACCATGCCATTCACCTTTGTCCGTATATGGATGAAGCCAAGAGAGTCTTGGACAACTCGACTGGTTCTACACCATGCCTTCCAGCTGGTTATAATCGGCTTTCTTTGAGTCCTCCACCAGCTGATCCTACGATTGGTCAAGAGTCATCCTTGGTTGATCCCGCTCCCTCAGAAATTCAAATTCAGGAATCCATCCCTGACCAACCATTGGTTGTGGGATCGGTTGACCTGGTCCCTTCTATGGTGCACCAAGTCTTTTCCGTTGAGAGTGGATCTCACATCCCTCAGGTTCTTCTTGTTTCTTCAGATTCCTCAGACTGGGAGAAAGATTCTCTTGTCCCTATACCCCAAGAAGTTGCTCCTCCACCTCCCGTGATGGAGATCCTGGAGGATTCCCCTCCCACCTTCGAGATGGAGGTAGTGGAGGATGCTCCTTCTTCTTCCGTAACACCAGGGGAAGACCATCTCGGTTCGATGGTAGCCCCTCCAAGTAGTTTGGTCGCTTCCTTTGATTGGAATCGATTTGCAGGATTTCGCCTTCCGTCTTATGTGCCTTTCGAGATCGCGCATGTGCTCGGTCCGGTTGTACCTGGAAGACCATACGAAGGTTCCTCTCGTTAGTATTCTCGTCTTCAACTACCCGGCAAGCTTTCTGGGCCGCTATCGTTTGCGCTCGTTATTTGTAATCATGGACTTTTAATGTAAGGACGAGTCAACCGTTGGGGATCCTTCCAAGGTTACCTGTTACTTTGGGAGGTAAAACCGTCCATATGGACGTGATGGTTGTCCCAGGCCCCTTGGATTTCAATCTGCTTTTGGGGCGCGATTACACCTATGCCATGGGAGCGCTTGTCTCCTCCCTCTTTCGCGTGATGTGTTTTCCGCATGAAGGACCAATCGTGACCATTGATCAGCTTTCGTTCTTTGGTCCTAATGTGGCAACTGGTCCGCCATCACCCCCTCCTGGTTTTTATCCACCCGTTGTATCTGCCCCACCGCAGGTCAACTATGTGGCTACCTACCCCGTGCCTGTGGTCAGTGATGATGCCGTCGTGCATCAGGTGCTGGGGGCATTGAGTCCTGATTTCCGAGATGTTTTCCTTCCATCGGGAGTAGAACTCTTGGAAGAGATGACTTCTTGTTCATTATGATGAGGTCTGGTCGGAGCATGGTTCTTTTCCTGTGTCAAGCTCCTTAAAAATTGAAACTAGGTTGTCGGAGCATGGTTCTTTTCCTGTGTCAAGCTCCTTAAAAAATGAAACCAGGTTGTCAGAGCATGGTTCCTTCTCTTGTGTCAAGCTCCTTAAAAAATGAAACCAAGGTTGTCGGAGCATGGTTCCTTCTCTTGTGTCAAGCTCCTTAAAAAATGAAACCAAGGTTGTCGGAGCAGAGTTCCTTGTCTTGTGCCAAGCTCCTTAAACCATGAAACAAGGTGTCCTGAGGATAGTTCTTTTAATGTGTCAACCTCGTTAAAATAATGAAACACGTTCCTGTTCAATTCGAGTCTTTGATCCGATCTCGTAAAATCCCAGTCGAGTCTTTCTTTTGATCTCGTAATTTGAACCTTCACTCCATCTTCCTTTCATATGGAATGAAGCTTGGGGGGCATGTACCTCGAATTGAGTCACCATGCTGGGGGCATGCTTACTTTTTCAAGCATAGTTTATTTCCGTTTCAAGCTTGTGTAAAAATGAAACCGATTTCAAGCATAGTTTATCTTTGTTTCAAGCTTGTGTAAAAATGAAACCAACTTCAAGCAGAGTTTTCTGATTTCAAGCTTGTGTAAAAATGAAACCTTTCCCATTTTACCTCTTGTGATTGCCATTTTATCAGCCTATTTTTGACCAGATGAGCCTTGGTTTTTTCACTCCATCGTCACTATCTGCTTGGCCGATCATATGCCTTCACTTGGTTGTTTTACCCGTTCCTGAGGAACCGCTGCGATGAGTGGTCTTTGTTAGCCAGCCTCTTGACCTTTATTTTTTTTTGAGCAGTTCCACCATTACCGGAACCAGTAGCTACCCTTTATACCACTCGTTCCTCCAGGAGGAGTCACCTTTCAGCTCTTTTCTGACTCTCTAAACATGAAAAGATTGCCGAGGCCCTTGTCGTTTCGATCTTGTTAAAATGGACACGAATCGACATCTACCCAGTATACGTTTACCCCTTTTTCGGGCTGGGATAGATTGATTACGAAAAAGGAATACCCTAGCCTATCGCGACTAGGAGGTTTTCTCGGATATTGTTTTCTACCTTTTCGGATCCGAGGAACTATTTACGAAAAGGGACCGTTGGAGTTTACTTTTCTGCTGTCTTTTCAAACTCTCTAAACATGAAAAGACGCCAAGTTCTTCCTTTGTCAGACTCGTTAAACCCTGATTGGTGACATTGGATTCACTTCGAAGTGACGTTCTCCGAGTTCCTCCTTCCTAGGACTCGTTAAATGCACTAGGATGGATTCGCCCGAAGGGCGGACTTATATTACAAGCATATGCTATCCCCTTCAACCTTGTTATCAAATAATTGGGGTACTTGCCAAGCATGGTGGGAAAAATGGAACCGTAATCGTTGTCGTCGGCAGTATGTCGCTCTTGAACATGGCACTTGTCTGCATTTGTGTCGGGTTGGGGAAATCTCATCTCATTCTTCACTTGCCTCCATGGGTTTGGGTGATCCCTTTTGACCTCTCATCTGCTCTTTGCCTCGTCACTATGACCTTTGATCTTTTGATGTCAAATACTGCCAAATCCACTGTCGTGCCGCCAATATGTTCAAGAGAAGTTGACCTCTGCGAATATCGACCTTCCTCTGATTCTCATACGATCCTGATTCACAACAAAAACATCATGTTCCTCTGTCTCGTGTCGATGATGTGGGAAACATTATGGCCCACCTTCGATCAAGGTCACTTCCTGTCGACTTCAGCTCAATATCCAGGAAGTTGATCTAGAGACTCCTTTATGGTACCTTGGAGCCTGCATGCCTCAATGGCAGGTTCGTCGCATTCGACGTGGGGTTTTCATCATTGGCCTCCGATCGAGTGATTCTACGGGTGTTCGACGCCAGCTCATTGATTCACACGCCGTAGATTGTACCTGTAGTACCTTGAGGGCCATTGTCATTATTGGTGGTCTCTATCGCGTCCGTTAACAGCTCTCATCATTGGCTGGTAATCAGACGATGTTATTGCATGTTCGACTTCAGCTCACATATTCGCATGCTTGAACTTGTACTTTATTTGGGTCGAGATGGAGCGCAAGACCCTGGATTGTTTCTGTTGTAATCTAGGCTGCGATTGTGGATTATTATTGTGTACATGGCTCACTGATTGGATGGCTGCGACCATACCTGAGTCTATTTATTTGATCCTCGCTGGATGGCTGCGCCCATACCCTGGATCTGGATTATAGTGTACTCTGTTTCGGATGGCTGCGCCCATACCGCATATACATCATGTACTTGAGATATCAGTTGTATTTTTCTACGCAGGTTTTCCGACGGCAGGGCTTCAGTTGAACATGTTCTCGTAAAGCATTTCACCCCTCTCTCTCTCTCGGGCCTCATGCTTTAGGGGGCATATGTTACACAGTAATTTTTCACCATCCCTGCAATCCCCGTCTCGCCCATTGCAGGTTCGTTTCTGTGACCAATAAGCAGTGTCATGCCTTGCAAATACCATCATTGCATCCCTTTCCATGAGGACAACATTTCTTCTGTTGATCATTTCCTGAGCAGACCCCTAAAAACACCTGTTTTTGCCTTGGCGCTGGTAGCTCGTTATGTACTCGCGCCAATGGGGGAAAATTAACACTGATCCCGCGCCAATTGGCGCTCTGTCCCAGTGTTGCACCCGCGCCACTCTGTTTATGGAAAGTTTAAAAAAAAAAAGAGGCGAAGTTTTGATTACAACAACTTCGTGGATGAGTCATCAGGAGTGGTTTCGCCTGAATAACCGCGACCTTCCTCCTTTGGCCTCTTGTTTCCACCTTATGGGGAACCTCCCAAGGGATAAGGCCTCCCTTCCACTATTGTAGGGATCCCAACCTCCTCCTCTCCTCTATAAATATAGCCTTCATCCATTGATGAAGGGCTGAAAAGGCGATGGTACGGAAGTGCCTAAGCTTTGAATCTCCATATTCCCAAGAGCCTTTGTCTTGTAAAAAGCCCTCACCACACCATAAGACGAGCTCAAGTAAGGAGACTATTGTCGAGACTCACAGGAGAGAGTTTGCCCTTTCACACAGCGAGCTTTAAAGAGGCATTGTTCAGCTTAGGGCAGATAGAAGAGACTTAGGCAATCGAGAACTTGGTTGTAATCTCTCTTCGTTTGTTATTTAATAGATGATTACGATTATGGTTCCACTCTGTTTTCCATCATGTTAATATTAGTAATATCCTTTCTGACTGATGTTTAGTTACGTATGCTGGATTTTATGCTTGTATCTGTTTGTTTCTCGCATGTGCAGGTGTTCATCCGCGAAGATCGTGGAGGGATCGTGATCTGCCGAGGCTGAGGAACGGGGACGCTCTCTTCTTCAGATCATAGCATTGGATTCCAAGTAGGCTTCCATATTTAGTCTTTTCATTCGTAACTAGGAACTTGCGTCGTAACATTGTTTGATTGTTGCTAGACCCCTGCTGGGCTAGTAGGGATCGCCTCTGTCCACAGAGGGGATTTACCTCCTCAACACCCTTGTAATAATACATTGCCGCCGAACCATTGTAAAGTTTGTAAATAATTAGAACTTAAGGTTTATATATATATGTGAAATATTATAATTTACAATTAATTAAGGATTAATTTAATATTATATATATATATATATATATATATATATATATCTTTAATTAATTAATTAATTTTTTTTTCCAGTACATAATATCATAAACCCAAATTCAACCTTAGGAGGTCATTGGACAAATTTTACCTTCACAAACCAAATTGGAGAATCCCGGAGTGAGACTTGTCATAGTCCCATTGGAATAAAACTGAAGAATATTACTTTAATGCTGACTGGGTTGCCATGTCATCAACTGTACCTATTCTAAAATTTTTTTGATAAAAATTTGCTTGTTCTGAACGATGATCAACACACCATAACTCCTTAATCCGAACTTAGTTTTCAGCGAAACATGTTGCATTGGATTCGTTGCGACGGGACGGTCGCTATCTCTCTAGTTTCATTCAATTCTGAGCACCTTCAATTTTGAGCTAAAATACTAAGCCTCCGATCATTCAGAGCTGTCAGTCACAACAAAAATCATTGCTATCTAATTTCGGAGGAATCGATCCATTTTATTTGAGCCTCAATATTTTTGATTTGGAAAATTTCATTCTGCGTCTCCCTCTAAACTTGCTTTACCTATTCAGGTTGGTATCAATGGAAAGAATATCCATCGTGCAGTCGTGGATGAAGGTGCATCCACTTGCATCATGTTTGTCTCTTGTTGGAAATCCATCGGTTCTCCAACTCTTAGTTGGTCTACAAACACTTTGGAGGCTTTTGACGGAAGGGAATCTTGTCCTTTTGGCATCCTCCCCAACTTGCCTATCACACTGGAAGGAAAAACGGTCAACGTCTAAGTAGAAGTTGTTGATGCCAAAATCAATTATAATCTTCTACTCGGTTGCAGTTGGACTCACACTATGATTTTCGCACCGTCCACTCTCTTTCGTGTTCTTCGTTTCCCACATGAAGGAAAGATCATCACTGTTGATCAGTTGTCCTTTTTCACTTCCACTTCTTCAGACAAGAATGTTGCATATATGGAGCATACCACCACACCCTATGAAATTGTGGGGAATTTTTTTTCAAAGATTCTGCCCTAATGGGCCTATTTTCTGTTCCCCCATCGAACACTTCTTAGGTCAATATGATCTACACTTCATCTGATCCTTGGATCATCGCTTCCCCTGATCAGATTGATTCATTTAGTGATGTCATGGCGTTAAGCCCTATAGAAGAAAATTATTGTGAAATCGGCTCAGCTTCGGCTAATTATTTTGAACATGCTACTTCTAGCATGAATTTTGATGTGCACTCCCAATATCCTTGTCTTGGTTCCTTGGACTCATCAAATCCCTTGAATGAGACATTTCCCTCTGACGAAAGTATCATGGAAACAATGTCTCTTGAGGAAATACCCTGCAACGATACTCATCATCGTTTCTCCTGAGTCCTGGAGTAATTTAGTCGTCTCTCGAAAATTTCACTCCCCATGCTCCAAATGATCCAATCCGAACACCCATGTCGATACATGAGGTATTTTTTGAGGGGAACATGGGCAACATCATGGCGAAAATGCCTATTGACATTTCTGTGAAACCAAGAATTGTCGAGAACATTCAAATTGGGGTAACTTGCTCTCCAAATGAAATCAAGATCTATACCAGTCTCTTTCAATATTTTTGAGATGTTTTTGCATGGTCCTATGAAGAAATTCCTGGCATCAATCTGAGTATAGTGGTGCATGAAATACCGACTTACCCTAATGTGAAGCCTGTTCGTCGTTGACTTCATCGTATGCATCCTAGAAAGCCAGCCGCCATAAAGGGAGAGGTTAAAAAAATTCTTAAGGAGAGATTTATTTATCTGATTCCTTTGATAGATTGGGTGTCCAATATCATCCCTGTCAATAAAATGTAGGGTACCATTAACGTTTGTGCCAATTACCAAGATAGAAATCGGGTCTGCCCAAAGGATAACTATCCCACTCCGTTTATTTACTGGATCATTGATGAATGTGTTGTGAGTGAGATATTTGCCTTTATGAATGGTTTTTCTGGATATAACTAGATTAACATCATGCCGGTTGATCAACACAAGAATATATTCATCTATCCATGGGGAACCTTTGCTTACAAGAAGCTCCCTTTCAGTTTGAATAATTCCAGTGATACTTTTGAGCATGCGATGTCCTATGTTTTCCATGAAATTAAGCACATTGTGTAGCCTTACCTGGATGACCTTCCCGCTCTTTTAGCTAAGTACCACGACCTCCTGCACACCTTCAAGAGATTTTTCTACGCTGCCGAAACTATAATATTTTCTTGAAACCACATAAATGTGTCTTCTGCGTTGAATCCGATAGACTCCTTGGTTTTTTCATCTCTAAATAAGGAATCCTTCTCGATCCATTGAAAGTCGAGGCTATCATTAATTTACCCCCTCCCTCCTCTTTAACTCAGTTGTAGAGTGTACAAGGGAAAGTTAATTTCCTTCGTTGTTTTGGTCCCAACTATGCAGAGCTTGCTAAGGAATTTACACGATTACTTAAAAAAGAGATCCCATTCCTGTGGGATGAAGTTTCTCAATGCTCTTTCGATGCTTTAAAGAGAGTTCTTATTAACGCTTCTTTACTGCATCCCCCAAATTATCATCGTGACTATTTAATTTAGCAAATTATTCTGGCACTATTGCTATGGTGCTGGTCCAGGACGACGGCGATGGTACTGAACATGTAATTTATTACCTCAGTCATAACCTTATGGATACAGAGACTCTATATGCCCATGTTGAGAAATTGGACTTAGATGTGGTACATGCTGTTCAATGCTTTCAGCATTACATTCTTCTTCATACGACTAACGTGATCTCTGACTGCAATCCCATGACTTATATTTTGACCCGTCAATTTCTTGGGGGAAAATATTGAAAATGGATTGTCATTCTGAATTCACTGCTGCCAAATCAAATAAATCATTGGTTTTAACTGAATTGATATGCTCCCTTCCCTCTACTTCTGCTCCGTCTGATCTTGATGAGCACATTCTAGATGACACTCTCTTCATGATCAACATTATTGATTCATGGTACAATGATATCATCGTGTATCTCCAAACCCAAACCTTCTGATCTGATTTGACTAAAGATGATTGTCGACGTATTCGACATCACTCTCAACCATATCGTATCATTGGGGATACTTTACACCGCGTCAGCATAGATTCTATTCTTCATCATTGTTTGACTTTCGAAGAGGCTGAGAGAGTGCTCAATGACTACCAATCTACGGCATGTGGTGGTCATATGTCTAGGCATGAAAAAACTCAAAAAATCATTAGTGCTAGTTATTTTTGGCCTTCTCTTTTCAAGGATTGCATTCATGCTGTCCGTAAATATCATGCTTTCCAGATTTACCAGTGGAAGATGCGCAGCCCACCCGCACCGTTACACCCAGTTGTTACCATCGTCCTGTTCGCTAAATGGGTCATTGGCTTCATGACATGTAACCTTCACTCGGCTGAGGGGCATGCTTATATTATCGTCTCTATTAACTACTTTACCAAATGGTCTGAGGCAATGCCTACATATGCTGTGGATAGTAAAAATGTGGCTCAATTTATATTCAATCATGTTATCGCTCAGTTTGAAGTCCCTCAAGCCATTTTCACCAACCATGGCTCTCATTTTCGCCATTAAATGATGGTTGAGTTGACCTCTCAGTTGGGCTTGCGTCACGACAACTAAACTCCATATTACCCTAAGGCCAATGGCCAAGTTGCAGCAGTAAAAAAAGTCTTAGTTACTATGATTCAACACGCTATTAGGATGAACAAGTCAAACTGGCATCTCATGCTCTTTTCATCTCTTTGGGCTTATCGAACCTTGACTAAAAATGCTACAGGATTCACTTCGTTTCAGTTAGTATATGGCCTTGAAGCAACATTTTCGATTGAATGTCAAATTCCTTCACTAAAATTAGTTATAAAATTGCTTCCGAATACTGCACTAGAAGAGGAATGTCTCCTTTATCTGGAAAGGCTTGTTGAAACTCGTCACTTCACCGCTTTAGTTACTGAAGCTCAGAAGAGATGGGTCAAAGCCCATTTTTATCAGACTATTTCTCCATGTGCTTCTCTAAATGAGACTTGGTCCTTCTCTATGACCAAGTACACGATAAGCTGGGGGAAGGAAAATTCGAACCTATGTGGCATGGGTCGTACATCATAAAACGTGTTTTACAAAAATGGGCCTATGAGCTGATTGATTATGAAGGCAATCCTTTGGAAAAGCCCCAAAACGGGCTTTAAATGAAGAAGTATTAAGTGTGATTTTATCGTGTGACTAATTTTGTACATTAGTGTGTTTTTCATTTTTGTACATTTTGGTTTGGTGTACGTTTACAAGTGGTTTTCCTGCTTATCTCGTTTTACTTGATTTGCAGATGTCGTTAACTCCTTATGTCGGTTTCACTGATGGTGCCTGCCGTAGTTCCCGAAATTTATCTTCTGTGGCATGGGTTATTTATGACCCTAATGGTGAGTTAGTAGATCTGAAAGGTATATGTTTAGGTCGTACAACGAACAATATTGTCAAGTACAGTGCGGTTGTAAACCTGGATTCGCAGCTTGTTGTCCTACAACTCAATAGGCAATATTTTGTCAGACACCCTCAAATATTGAGAATGTATCTGCATGTTCATATTTTAGAAATGAATTTTTCTTATATTACATATCAGCACATTCCACGACACATGAATACATTAACAGATGCATTGGCTAATTATGTTCTAGATAGACATTTGCGAAATTTGTAACACCATGATCATCATTACACCATGTATTAAACCAGGAAAATAACATATATATATGTTTATTTTATTTGCAAATAGTTTTCAAAGTACATCATAGCCCCAAAAAATTTATGTTGTGGTACATAACGAGACTCGCAGGTATCGGAAAGACTACAACTGCAGAAAGAAAACTAAACTAATTAGCGTGGTGTTCGCGATAGCAGGCCATTGCTCGAATAACTCGAGTCAACAGTCGGTGAATTCGATCGGAAACTCCTATGGAATTCCACTGGTAACAACGAAGAATATCTTGAACCTGAGCATACCATGGAATCTTGGCAGCCAGAGCATCGAGGTTCCAAGAAATATCTTCTTCTGGATCTGCTACTTGCTCATATGGAGCGGCCTTGAAATCCCTCGCCACCCTTCTGGGGATAGGAGACATCCCAACTGGCCTCTGCGGCCCGACATCTGTAGCACATAAAGTTTCAATATCAACACACACACACACACACACATATATATATAACATAAAAATGCAAAAGATAACAAAAACATGTTTTACCTCTGTCATCCCAGTACTCGCTCTCTGGAAGTGTTAGATTTGGATCACATTGGAAACCTGTCCCGGAGTATGGCCAATATTCCACCACAACTAGCTGACGCCTCAACCATATAAAGAAGGAGGGATTGTACGACATATGCTTCTCACCTAATCCACGAGGCATCAGCTCAACCCACCTCGCCAGATGTGGCTCCCATGGTGTCGGCGCAGCTACCTCTGCCCCCTGGTATTGGAACAACAATACCCATTCCCGAAAGATTTTCATCAAAATGGATCCGTACCTAAACTCCTTCAATCGACCATTTTTACACTTTGTGAGATGTTTTTTTCATGTTTTCCACCACGACCTCTACCCAGTTAAAAATGGTGGGTGCCATACAATCCACAATAGTTTGCAACTGAGCCTTGGTGGCCTCATGTGGTGCTTGTGCCTTAGCCACACGTGTAATGGTTTATAAGACCAATTTAAGTGGCAGATTTCTCACGCTGCTTATTTCTATCTTCCCACTGGAAGATTTTGTTGCCTTTGAGCATGCCCTTCCTTTGATCATATCCCTACTTTCACCCATGATTCGGGCTGCAGTCAGACGTGCTCGTGCTCCTCTATGTGAGAGGGAGATGATGAAGTAAATGTTGGCCACTTCAATCTCAAGCTCCTGATCACCAAGGATGAACCTCTCCCATCCCGTATCCCAGATGATGATCAAGTACTGCAATAAATCCGGTTGTGCTCTCATGCCTGAAGTCATAAAGGATTTGAGGAGCCCATAGTTCCTCAATGTAGCAAGACAATATTTGTCTTCCATAGTTGCTTTTTCAACTTCATCATGATCTCTCTCCTTCCACTCAATCACCATGATTGCTTGCTTTTCCTTCCTACAACAACATTTACATAGCTCCTTGTCAATATTCATACTTAAAAAATTGATTTTAAATGGAAATTTTGGGAGGATTTTTTTTGTGTTTTTCACACTCTGTGGGTGGTGTGACTTTTTTACAAACAATTGTGCCGACTAATGCTATGCCCATTTTAAAAATTACATATCGGCCTGACCCCGATATGGGGTCCCCGCGCCGATCTGCTGCGACCCCATGAGTAAAATATGCTCCCAAAAATTGTTATGCTATGTCAAAAAATGGTAAAATAGGTACGGAAACTTAGAGAATGGATCCGGCTATTACCTAGTGTTGACGGTTTGTGGACCAGCCTGCCGGATCTCCCGCGATCTGCTCCTAAAAAAATGAGGTAAATGAGAGTAAAAACCTCTTCCAAATCTTGAGAAGGTAAAAAGTAAAATGTTTTTACTTTCTTCATTTTTTATAAGTGTTCAAAGTCATTTTTTAGGGTTTTTATCACATTTTAATATATTTTAATGGTTTTACCTTGAAAACAGATAATGTGTTTATTCTTGTGCAGTAGCAGGGTTTAATTTCTCTATGGATGACATGTATACGAGTTCTAGTTTATTACTTTTTCAGACTGGATTAAAATAAATGAAAAAGTCGCCCCCGTGGAGTCATATTTCAACCCTTTTCTGACTCTCTAAACATGAAAATATTGCCGAGTTCTTGTCATTTTGAAATCGTGAAAGTGCACGAAATGTCATTTACCCAGTATACATTTACCCCTTTTTTGGGCTGGCATAAATTATTTATGAAAAATGAATTCCTTAGTTAATCGCGACTAAGAGGTTCTCTCTGACTTTCTTCTCTATCTTTTCGGGTATGAGGGACTATTTATGAAAAGGGCCATTTGGAGTTTTCTTTTTGCCTCTTTTCAAACTATCTAAACTTAAAAAGACGCCTAGTTCCACCTTTGTCGGACTCGTTAAAATTTAACGGCATTGGACCCATCATCATGACGACACCAAGTTTCTCCTTCTTAAGGCTCGTAAAATGTACTAGGATGGATTTTTCCGAAGGAAAAATTTTTATGCCAAGAATATTCTATACCCTTCAAGCTTGTATTAAAAAATAATTGGGGTACTTGCAAGAAATGGTGTGGGAAAATGGAAATTATTTATCAGTTGCATCGACAGTATGTCACTCTTGAACATGAAACATATTTTGTTTCGTGTCCGGTTGGGGACATCATACATTCGTCACTTTTCTTCCATGGGTTTTGGAAATCCGTTTTTCCTCTCATGCAATCACCACTTTGGTCAACATAACCTCTGATTCCGTTTGAGTCAAATACTGCCAAACTCAGGAGTCGTGTCGCCGAATGTTCAAAAGAAGTTCCTTCTGCGCCTTATTCAATGCTTGATTCTATGTTCACTTTCATAATTATCTTATTGCCTTTGGCTCATGTCGATGATGTGGGACGCATTATGGCCCTCCTTCGACGGATCGTGTAATATTCCAAATCTGGAACAGCTAGCAAGGCATGAATGGAAAACACATTTTCCAGGAATGGATGCTACAGGATTTGAAACCAGCACTTGGATCCCTCATATTTGAGTATCTAAGTCCTAAATCCAAGAGGATATAAAAAAAAAATCTTTATAGGTGGGGCAAACAGGCCTCCCACACCTAGTATGGCTAGATAAATGCCCAATGAGGGACTGCAGCAATGTATAAGCACAGTAATGGATATGCAGTGTCAAATAAACTCACAATATAGGTTAAAAACACATAGCCATCAATCCAAGCTACAGCAGCAAACTTTACTTCATTTTATGAGCCAAAAGTTGGGGAAAAGCAGCAATTTATGCCCTAAAAAGGTTAATTTCAGATATGAGCGTAAAAATAAGGGCAAGTGATGGTGGTATATCGTATATTAGGCCATGTGTGACTCACATAACAAATTTCAGCCCAAAAAAAATGACTCTAGCTATGTTAAACAGATCTCCCACTCCCGAAATGGCTTAAAAATGCCCAATCCCCATGACTTAATTACTGCAAAAATTACTGAAGCACAGGCAGCGTGATTTTCTGAAGGTGATGGATGTAATATGGTATGGACATTAGGAAATCAGATCTATAGCATGGTTCATACAATGTACAATAGATAAACATAAGATTTACATGAAGAAACCCTCAAGATTGAGGTGCTGCAACAACAAAATGGGACTACAAAGCCTGAAAATGTTATTTTATTGATGCTAAAGCTGATATATATTAAACATCAGATCTAGAGCATATCTGTACACAAAAATATAGATCCAATACAGATCTATGTACTAGATGGTCTCCTTAATACACTCCCCTTGGGGATCTGAGAAAGTCATGAATAACAGTGAGTAGATCTGAGATCTAAGATGCAGTCATGCAGTAATATTCAGGAATTATGCAGTAAATAGAACTAGATGCAAATCAGATCTAAAATGAACATGGATTGGATGACCAATCCATCGATCACCACAGTGCAAGGAGAGCCCCTTAACACCAGAGATTACTCCTCCAAAACGTTGCTCAAGCACCCTGCAACTTCCCTCTTGCAGATAACATATTTATGGGAGATAAACTGTGCTGTTAGCTTCAGTAACTAATAGGCCTAATGCCTAGATCTGAAAGTGCAGCTCCAATGATCCAATAAACTCTTCCAGGAGGTTAAAATACACACTCACTGAGAAGAGGCACTAGATTTGCCTAGATCTGAATAGATCTAGCTTCCACTGCTGCAGCTTGCACAAAAAATCAAACCCTCAATAGGATCTGAATTGTGGTTGGAAGATGAAGCTTGGCCCAAAGCCTGATAATGGACAAGATAGAACAAGTCTCCTCCAAGAGCTACTCAAGGAAGGAGGTGGGATTCCTGACCAGGAACACCCAAGTGCTAAACAACACTATTCTCAGCTAAAAAACCAGAGAGTAAGGAATGTCTAAATAGAAAACACCTTGAGAAATATCCAATAATCAACCCTCTCCTTGATGTCATCCTCCTCCTTTTATAATTTGGAAATATTGTCAAACCCTAAACCACCTTGATGGTTTACCCTCATTCACATGAGTGACCTCCAACATGAACTGTGTTGTGCCTTTAGGAGATACATTGCATGTAGACATCGCTGTGGATTTGGTCCTATTGACCCAGTTAATTGGCCCAACCTCGTTCACACTTAAGTGTGTTTATGAAAGTAGCTTAGATTTAACTTGTTTCACATTGAGCATCGATTTATTTTGATGTTTAAGAGTTATTATTGGTCCTCCTTTACAATTTTATTCATAAGCATGAAAAAAAAACAAAATTGAATATTCCTATTATCTTGGGCTAATTAGGAATATTATAGTCCCCCCCCTTCAAAATGTTGCTTGTCCTCAAGCAACTGCAAGGTAGAGAAAAATTTCTCCCTTCCTCTTCTTGTGGCCTCATCAATGGATCCCACCATGGCTGAAAATGATAGGCAATGAATCTGTCCTCCAATGATTCCCTCCAAGTGTAAGATAATAGAGTGTACATCATGAGAAAATGGAAGGTACAAGTGGTGATATCCTTGTTGCTCAATGGCCTCCTCAAGGTAGGAGTGATGAAAACATGGGAAGTCTTGTTCCCAATGAGTGACTCCCTCACCCATGCAATCATCCAAATGAAATGAGCCATTCTAGGTAGCTCATCAATGAAGACTTCAACCCCGGATCTATACAATGCGTTGGGGTTGAATGGAGAGTTTAGATTTTCCCATTCAAATTGTTTCTCCCTCCATTTATGGTAAGTATGAGTTGATTTCTGATATTGGGCTGAAATGTCATGGCCTCCAAAATTGGCCCAAGCCACCCCCACAAAATGAATCAACGATGAAGTGCCTCCTCAAATAATGCATGTTCTCCCAATGGCTCCTCCTACATGAAGGAAAGAGGGGTGATATGGCAATCATGGTATGCCCAATGTTTCTCTTGAAACATACATCATGTGAAATAGGGAGAATCATACTCCCAATGGGCATCTTTAGCATCAATCCCACTCTCCAAAAAAAGCTTCCCATGAGCATAAACATATTAGCAATATATGGAAGCAAAATACAATGAAAAAAAGTTGCCAAATGACAACTGGAGATTGAATCATAGTTCCTCACATGGAACTAGCACAGTGCATCCTTTGCCTGCATCAAAATAAGAGTTAACAAGTGCTTTACCAACGACTTGTTTGCCACCACAGTCATCTCATAAGATGGAAACATGAAGTTACAATGTGGTGTCAACGGTGCACACCAAGAATCATGTGGCTTCCCCCACAAACCACCATTAAGGCAGCCAAAATCAATGCTGCAAGTAGCTACAAGTACATCATACAAAATGCAAGAAGGGATGATCCTTCTTGGTACAACATGCTGTTCAAACAAGGAAAAGAAGTACAATACAAAATGTGAAATTATACCTCCTCCATCATGCACTTGAGATCTTGAGTTGAAATGGCTCAACTGAAATTTCTCCCTCACCTCCAATGAGTAGGGAAGTGGCTATGACCTCCTTTTCATTACCATCCAGGCTATGCATCTCTCCATATGCTGAAATATTTCATGCTGGATGCCCTCCCAAGTGAAATCCTCCATCAAATGGACATATGCATCAAAGTGCATAGAAGAGAAGTCCTCATGTGCTGCATGTAGCAGCTTCTCCTTGAGACTAGAATATCTAGTCAAGAAGATCCTGCCATATGAATAGATGACCACATCAACCACTATGTATCTAGCATCTCCATCTGGGTCATCAAGAATCATGCATGCACCAAGATCCTTGGAGTACTCTACCAAAAGTTGAGACCTCCAATAAGGATCAATCCTCCTAAGAGACAACGCTGGTGATCTAGCATATGAAGCTCTCCTCATGCTGTTGCTTGCTAATTTGACATCCCTCATGCAAAATTCATCCTCCAAACTCCTCACCTCCCTAGAATCCAAGAATGGTGAGCCAAGAGGCAAGATGTCTCTCACCAATTCTAGAACTGGTGACCTCCCAGGTGGAATGCCTCCATGTAGTGAGACATCAAAATCTGAAGTGGACTGTAGATATGAGTGGACTGAATTGTCCCTCTCTTCACTGTGCAGTGCAGTCCCCTCCTTATGTGGAGAAACCTCTCGAAATAGATAAGAGTGAATGCTCATCATCCCTTGATTCAGATCCTCCTCCTCTTCTTCCATGTATGAGAATGCCTCATCTTCAATGAGAGACCCTTGTTCTCGGTCATCCCTTGAAGGAGAAGACTCCATGTCTTCAAAAATAGAAGAGGGCTCTTCAAGAAATGGGGATCTTGCCCTTGGAAAACTGTCATACATGTTTCTATCCCCTCTAAAAATATGGAGTGGAGTTGGTTCAATAGGTCTCTCCAACTCATGCAAAGTGTTTGAGTTTTTGTTTTTAACAAATGATGGTTCATAATGTTCTTTATCAAATCTCCTAATCAATTCTTTAGTGAACTCAACATAATTTTTTAAATTTGCATGAAAAAATGAATTAGAATCATTAAACCACCAATCATGGGCCATACCTTTAAGGTGCAATGCTGCTACTCTGATGGCCACCTTCTCTGAAACTTGGTGTAGCTGAAAATAGGAATCTTGTTCTTCTACCCAAGCTTTTGCTGTGCACTCTGCTGATCCATCAAAGTGAGATAGGAAGATTATACCTCTCTTACTTCTTTTGTGGTTGCTGGATCTATCCTCCTTGAGTTTTCACAACCCTTGGAAGTCTAAGTGCTCTCTGAATCTCCATGATTGAGATTCATAATTCTGAAGAAAGTCACTGAAGGTCTCCTCCCTTGGTGCACCTTCTTCCTCCATTCTTCTTGCAGTCAATGTGGGCAATAGACTGCGCCGTGGATCTGCCTGTGTGGCTGAATGCTCACACCCATCATGTGAATAGATAGGGCTTGTTTCAAACCCTTCTAGAAATATTCTACACTCCTCCCCTTCCATCTCCTTGAGATCTTCTTTAATACCTTCCAAGGTTTGGAAAAGAAGCAGGGAGATCTCCTCTTCTGTCATTCCTCCTTCTCCTCTTTCTCTCAACAAGAAAGTAGGCATGTTGCAGCGTTTTAGATCAGATTGTGTGGCTGAATGCTCACACACATCATAAGAAGTACTGGGGCTTTATTAATGAGAATAACTCCTTGAGGGATTTGCATGTCTTCCCCTCCTCATTCCCCTGATTTCTTCCTTAAATTCATGCATGGCTTGAGAGAGAGTGTTAAGAAAACTCTTCTCTTTGTCCTCTGTGTAATATTTATTTAGTATTCTTATTTATTATTCTGATGGCTAGATCTCACAGGCTAAGCCAGAGATCATGCTCTGATACCACTGTAATATTCCAAATCTGGAACAGCTAGTAAGGCATGATTGGAAAATGAATTTTCTAGGAATGGCTATTACAGGATTCTAAACCAGCACTTCGATCCCTTATATCTGAGTATCTAAGTCCTAAATCCAAGAGGACATCAAAAAAAATCTTTCTAGGTGGGGCAAACAGACCTCCCACACCTAGTATGGCTAGATAAATGCCCAATGAGGGACTGCAGCAATTTATAAGCATATTAATGGATATGAAACATCAAATAAAATCATAGGATAGGTTAAAAACACATAGCCATCAATCCAAGCTACAACATCAAATTTTACTTCATTTTATGAGCCAAAAGTTGGGGAAAAGTAGCAATTTATGCCCTAAAAAGGTTAATTTCAGAGATGAGCTTAAAAATAAGGGCAAGTGATGGTGGGATCTCGTAGCTTAGGTCATGTGTGACTCACATACCAAATTTCAGCCCAAACAAATGACTCTAGCTATGTTAAACATATCTCCCACTCCTGAAATGGCTTAAAAATGCCCAATCCCCATGACTTAATTACTGCAGAAATTACTGAAGCACAGGTAGCGTGATTTTCTAAAGGTGATGGATGTAATATGGTATGAAAATCAGGAAATAATATCTATAGCATGGTTCATACAATGTACAATAGATAAACATAAGATTTACATGAAGAAACCCTCAAGATTGAGGTGCTGCAACAACAAAATGGGACTACAAAGCCTGATAGTGTTATTTTATTGATGCTACAGCTGATATATATTACACATCAGATCTAGAGCAGTTATGTACACAAAAATATAGATCCAATACAGATCTGTGTACTAGATGGGCTCCTTAATACACTCCCCTTGGGGATCTGAGCAAATCATGAATAACAGTGAGTAGATTTGAGATCTAAGATGCAGTCCTGTAGTAATATTCAGGAATTATATAGTAAATAGAACTAGATTTAAATCAGATCTGAGATGAACATGGATTGGATGTCCAATCCATGGATCACCACAGTGCAAGGAGAGCCCCTTAACATTAGAGATCACTCCTCTAAAACATTGCTCAAACACCTTGTAACTTCCCTCTTGCAGATAACACAGTTATGGGAGAGAAACTGTGTTGTTAGCTTCAGTACTGAATAGGCCTGATGCCTAGATCTGAAAATGCAGCTCCAATGATCCAATACACTCTTCCAGGAGGTTAAAAGACACACTCACTAAGAAGAGGCACTAGATTTTCCTAGATCTGAGTAGATCTAGCTTCCATTGCTGCAGCTTGCAAAAAAAATCAAACCCTCAATAGGATCTAAATTTTGGTTGGAAGATGAAGCTTGGCCTAAAGCCTGATAGTGGACAAGATAGAACAAATCTCCTCCAAGAGCTACTTAAGGAAGGAGGTGGGATTCCCGACCAGGAACACCCAAGTGCTAAAAAACACTATTCTCAGCTAAACAACCAGAGAATAAGGAATGTATAAACAGAAAACACCTTGAGAAATATCCAATAATCAACCCTCTCCTTGATGTCCTCCTCATCCTTTTATAATTTGGAAATCTTGTCAAACCCTAAACCACCTTGATGATTTCGCTTCATTCACATGAGAGACCTCCAACATGAACTGCGCTGTGCCTTTGGAGATACATTGCATGTAGACGACACTGTGGATTTTGTCCTATTGACCCAGTCAATTGGCCCAGAATCGTTCACACTTAAGTGTGTTTATGAAAGTAGCTCATATTTAGCTTGTTTCACATTGAGCATCGATTTATTTTGATGTTTAGGAGTTATTATTGGTTCTCCTTTACAATTTTATTCATAAGCATGAAAAACAAAACAAAATTGAATATTCCTATTAGCTTGGGCTAATTGGGAATATTACAGATCACTTCATGTCAACTTCATCTCATTATCCGAGAATTTGATCTAGAGATCCCTTTTCAGTACTTAGAGCCTGCATTCCCTAATGGAAGGTTATTCACATCCAGCGATAGGTTCACATCATTGGCCTTCAATCAGATGAGTTCACAAGTGTTCGACGTCAAATCCTTATTCACATCTCGTGGATTGTACTGCTAGTACCTTTAGGGCCATTGTCATTATTGGTGGTATCTCTTGTGTCTGTTAACAGTTTACATCATTGACTGGTAATCAGGCGATTTTCTTGCATGTTCGACTTCAGTTCACTCATTCACATGCCTGAATTTGTACTTGATCGGGTTGTGGCGGAGCGCAAGACCCTGGGTTTTTTCTAATAAATCCTAGGCTATGAGGCAATATGTATTATTCATGATTGTACACATGACTCTTTTATCTGGATGGCTGCGACCGTACCTTGAGTCCTTATTTGTGATCCTCTTGTTGCTGGATGGCTGTGACCATACCACGGACCTTGTTTCACGATCTCTTTTATGGATGGCTATGTCCATACCTCATGTCATGTATTTATCTTAGAGATTTAAATTATGTATATATGTGCTTGTTTGCACAGGTTTTCCAACGACGACATCTTGGTCCTGGCACGTACTCGTAAAAAATTTCACCCCTCACTCTCGTTCGGCCTTCATGCTTTAGGGGGAATCTGTTACACAAAAATTTGTCATTGTCTTTGTACTCCTTATTCCTGGTCCTAGAGGACCTTTAAAAGTGACCTTTGTGTCTATTTTCCATCATGAAAATGTGCCATCATATCCCTTGCAGTATACTGAACAAAATATCTGTTGACCATTCCTGAAGCAGCTCCTTAAAAACATGTTTATTTGGAGCGGCATGCCCTCTGCTTGTCTCACTCGCGCCGATTCCTCTTTTTGGGTCTGGGTCAGTTCCAATTGGCACTGGAATGGAGATCATACCCGTGCCAATTCACTTCTGGAAGATTTTCTAAAATGGAAACGAAGCTTCGAGATATGGAAGCTTCGTGGGCAGAGATCTGGTAGTTTTTTCATGGGGATAGGGCTGAGGCTCTCCCTTTGGGCTTCTTGTTCCTACAAAAGAGGAACCACTCAAGGAGATAAACCATTTCCCCACCTTAAGTGGATCCATGTTCCCTCTCCCTTCACTATAAAATGGACATCCTCCCATACCTCTGCTAGTTAGAACAAAGATAGAAGAACATCAGAGAGAGAATTGTTGCTATAGGATTGAAGGAGAGTTGATACCTTTGGCCTTTTTGAATCAAGTTGAAATGAGCGCTTTGGAGACGTGCCTGGATCCGTGCCTGTTGAAGGAGAGCCACGACATCAAGGTGCAGGTTTTAAATCCCCCTCTCTAAATTAATATGATACAACTGATTCTTGCTTTCCACTCTTGTCTATAATGTATGATTTGATTTCTAGTACTCCTTGATCAACTAGATAGATTGTTTATGTGAAATATATGTTGTGCTTTCACGTTTTTTGTTGTTTGATCTCTTGTGCAGGTAAATAAGCGCTAGCGATAGCAAGGATTTGATTTTGAAGTGCAAAATATCAAAGGATTCGAGCGAGGAACAACATCAGATCGAGGGAGGTCATATATGTACGATCTGTGAAAGCTAGGAAAGTAGGCATTAGATTGTTCCCTGTTTTTACTAGACCCATCCTAGGGCTAGAGGGATCATCTCTGTCTGGAGAGAGGATTTTCCTACATAACACTCTTCCATCTAAGGGTTGTTGAGACTAAGGAGTACTTCACCTTCTACTGCCCCATCTATTATGAGATCAAAGGGAGGTTTCGTTGATTTTTTCAGGGGGGGATCCGACCCTCATTGTTTTATTTAGATATTCTGACTAGAAGTGCTTATCCCTACACATGTAGGAGCCCCTCAATCTCCAAGCCCATATTCTTCATCCTCCTCCTAGAATAAAATTTACCCAATAGATCGCTTCCTGCTTCATGGCGTTACCCTCAGGAAGGGGAACTAAGAGACAAAGCTATATCAACACAACTCCAAACATCAAATCAATGTGTACTTGTGGGGCCTTTCCCCATCCCACAAGCTTTCAATGACATGACTATAACATATCCCTTCCAAGGAGATGGAAGGGATCCCCTAGGCCTTGGTGGAAAACTACCTCTTCCATAAAATAATGTAATGGATGATATAAGCATTCAACTAGTTCTCCTTTTTGAGGTCATACTATACTGAGATTCCTTCATTTGGCCTTACATGTTAGTAGAGATGGGTTTCCTCCCTGATAGACCTACCTCCCTACTTTTGGTTCTTCTTGTTCTTGAATCTTCTCTTCCTATACATCTCCACCTCAAAGTATATTTTTGGGCTTGGGTTCAAGGGATATTCATGCCTTAGCTCAAACCCCACTCTCTACTCTACCTTTATTTACTTTATGCATCTTATCTTTTATATGATACCTTTGGGTACTCTTTCTTTGTAATGAAATCATCATATCCAACATTCCCTTTGGCCTACTTTTGTGATAATTAGTAAAATATCAATAAAATTGGCTTATCTATCTACTTATGTAAATTTTTATTTTTATTTTTGTTCATTAATATTACATTCTTTTACACATGTCATGCATATTGAGTTGTAGAGTACACTTTTATTTACAATTAATATACTAAATGAACATAAAAGCAAGGTTTTTTTTATTTTGTTATTATTGATATTCTATTTATTTTTTTCACCAAAATATGCCATATCACCATAATGTTACATTACATATGTCATTCATAACTATATGGAGAATGCACCTTGCTTCTCTCAGTGCAATTATTGGGTAAGCACAGTTATGTTCATTTTTATTTTGTCAAGTAGATTAGTGGCTAAGGGTTAGTTGTTAAGTCAGTCATAGTAAGATATTATGTATTTTGTGTAAGAACTATTACCCACCTTAGTGGGTAACCCCTAGGAGAATTTTTTTCTCCCATTTGGTTAGCTAACTAGCTAGTAGCCCTCGATGATCCACAAATAGGTTTACTTCAGAGTTCTCCACCTATGTTCTAGTCAATTCTTTCTCCCATCTAGCATACTTATTGAAGGAAGGTGGATCATCTATCAAAAGGTATAGTAACCATTTTTATAATTATGTGCTTTAATTTAATGTTTGGGGCATGTTATTATGAATAATAGGCTAAGCTAGATGACTATATGCTCTTGATTGTACCCTTGTTCCCATACTTCACCTGGGAGATTATCATTTTCCCTTGTCCAATGTGACCTCCCTAGAGGCCCTTTTCTTCCACTCTTAGGAGGGGCACTAATAGGAGGCATTGATTGATATAATTTTCTTGACATAATCCATAATTAAAAACCTCCACTTATTCCTTATATCCACTTACATTTTTTTGGTTGATTGTCATTGGCCATTGGGTTTGGCACCCTATATCCTCATCTTTGAGTCAAGGCATGGAAAATTTTTCCTAAGGGGTTGATGTAGCTGGAAGAAACATAAAAGCATATGAAGCCACAAATGAAAGAAAAAGAAAAATGAAAAAGATATCTAGGACATATATAAGTGTGTGGGAAAACGCGTAGCATAAGATATACCCCCCTCAATACTTGTCACCCATTTTCTATATCTAAATAAAGGAACTCATGAATGACCCAAACCTGATGGGTAATAAAATACTACATCCTTAATTGGTATTGGAAAAAAATAAAGCAAGTTGGGTCACCTAAGTTATGCAATAAATAAATACAAATCATTAAAGTAAAAGGTGCACTAGAGGGGTGGAAAAAACAAGCTGAGGAAAGAGGTAACTCATGTCTCCATGATTTCTCCCTCTTCTCATCATTATAATCAAGACGTTGGAATTCCCTTTAGTTGGTACCATGTATATGGCCATCTTCCATGAAGTATTTCCCATTCCATAACCATATTGTTACATGCATCTATGGATTGATGGGTCTACTTGTGAAATATCCTTCCATTTAGGGGTTGGGAGCACCTAATAGGGCTAATTGCGTAATCATCCCTAGTATAAGCATTGGTAAATTGCTTAGAAATCATGAGATAGAAAAACATTTCAAGGCTAGGTTTGTATGAAGTATTTTTATGCCCTTAACATTGAATATGTTCCACCATGATGCTTTAAAGGTTTTTTTTGTCCCTAATGATGTTGATCTCACTTGATATTGAGAGTATGTTTCAAGTGGTTCGTCGCACATCCAACACATATCCTTTGAGGGATGCCTTGACACATCTCTAGCACAATAGGGCATATAATCCACATGGTTGTATGCCCTTTTATACACTTCTAGATGTTGAAATGTTGAGCCAAGCAGCCAAGGCATTGACTTGATTGATGATGTGCCCAAATGGACCTATGACGCCCCCAAGCTGGACTTGTACTTGTTTGATGGACATTGTGTTGTTTTAGAGATTAGATGATGATGGAGACCACTTGAGATGGTTTGGGAGTGATAACACACCCTATTTTGATACCAACACTTGATCATAGGTGTTGGTGTCTCGTGTTTTGATAGTTTGGCAAATCAAAAGACAAGGCAACATCAGAGCCAATCTTTAGAGTTCCAGGATCTAGTCCTCCTGTTCTCAGAGAGGGATCTCTCAAATGTTTGTTTGCAAAGGTTTATCTTGTGTGCTTTGAGTATTGGTTTTAGAATAGTTATTAAGTGCAGGTTTTTGTTTGTTTGGTTGAATTGATACAACAGAACATAAAAGATCTAGGAAAGATATATATAATGGAGAAACATCTGGTTCATTGGGCAATGGAGTCAAAAAGAGGTCATAACATAATCATCAATGGATATGGGATATCAGAGGGAAAATCTAACTTGGCCACAGGATCCTTTGGTTTTTGGAATGAGATGGACATCAATGATTTGAAAAGAGAAGTTTAATTCTCAAACAAAGGGAATTTGAAAGCACAATTTGAACAATAAAGAGCTTTTTGATAGACATGGCTAACCATGAATCCTACAAATCACACCTTTAAGCAAACAAATGATTTCAAAACAAATTTTAAAATGAAATCTAAGATTCAGGGAACACCCTATTTCCTCAAAGATTTTATTTCAAATGACTTAGAAAACATAAAAGATTCACTGATAACTGCAGTCATAGAAGAGGGAACACCTAACACATCTATGATTACAACTATAAAGACCTTTGAGACAACTGTTTAAGTAAGGACAAAGGGAAATATCAGAACAGACCTCCTTGAATCATTGTAAACAGAAAAATACAAAGGGAGACTTCAATAACAGTTTTAAAGTGGCAACAGACAAGCAGGGAGAACCATAAATCATGCTGAAACCAACTATTCGAACTATTAAGGAAATACACAAGCATGAAGACTAAAGAGAGAGGGTAAAGACTCTAAAATACTTCAGCAGAAGAAAACATGAAACAGTGAAGGATGAACAGGTCTAAGGTGCTTCCAGGAGTCATTTCTTAGCCTAAAAATTTCAACCTACTGTAGTAAGAAATTATGGAACATAATGAAAACATGGGAAAAACATAAAACAGTTCGGAATACTTCACCAACATCCAAGCTCATGGATCCGATGATAGAGCCTTCATAGTAACAAGCATGCAACAACATCATCAGGGCTTCAAGACTTAAAATTCTTCTTCAACTTCAACAGACTATATATTATTTCAGAGAGTTCCAATATTACAACTAGTGATCAACCAACCAACCAACCAACCAACAACTTCTCATCTTCTACAAAGGTATTTATAGAAGAATGAGGAGGTGAGATCTGATAAAAGATCTCCCAAGATAATTAATACAAATTAATGACTTCTCGGCCTTTGAGGGGCTTGATGGAGAAGTTTACAGGTGTTCTCACTGTATTAATGGATTTACATTTAAGATTAAGCTTGGTGGGAGATTTCATTGACTTTTGAGGCTCTGTGTCATGTTGGAGTAACTCTGCATATATTTTTGCATTTAGTTCTTCGACAGAATCAACTCTCTGGCTGTGTTCGAGGAAAATATATGATTTTGGACCATAACTTCGGCCTCTGTTTGAATGCTTTTAAGCCACAGGTGGCAAAGTGGTAGCTGGGAAGAATCAATTTGCCTCAGATGTGGCGGTGAAGGCTTTTCTGTCTAATAACACTTATGATGTTCCTTTAACTGTGTTTTAATCCTGGGGATTAGGCTTTTGATAATCATTCTTAGTCGTAATCCTCAAATCTGTCTTCAATCTTCTGTTCTGGTATGTTCTTTCTTTGACACTGATACTCTTTTAAGTGTGTTTTAATAACACAGTGTCTTGTTGATGTGCAGGCCGCGCAAGGCTCGTATGGCATCAATGCCTAAGAAGTATTGACGAGACGTGGAGTAGAGCCTTTTTAGTCCTTTTCCCTTTGATAACCAAAAGGATAGAGGATCGTCACCCTCAACTTTCTTTTCCTTCATATTATGGGAAGAACCTTCGAAACCTGCAAAATAAACAAAAGATTATGAAATCCTGTGTTTTTTGGGAAAGACTGCTTCAGAGGGCGTGGGGAGGAGCGTAGCCGTTGGATGGTAGCACCCGACGGTGGAGATCTACGTATAATAGTTGAAAGGAGAGCGATGGGAAGTAAATGCGGGAATGATTTGGGACCATCCGATCTAGACACGTGGACGGTCCAGATCCAATCGGAGGCTCGCAATCAGGGGAAAAACTTAAATGGTGCCGATGTATAGGGAAACGCCGATGCGATTGAGCGTTGGCCGTCGATCTGAGGATCAGATCGACAGTGGGGAGTGAATCAGAGGGTTTCAAAAGGCGGAGGAAAGGTTAATGATCAGAGCGAATTAGGGCCGTTATATGAGATCAAATGGATGGTCCGAATGCAATCGAAGTCATTCAGTCGGCGGGGAAAAAATTGCACAGCGCTGAAAACTTGCGATGCAATTGAGCGATGACCGTTGATCTGAGGATCAGATCAACGGTGGGTAATTAATCGAAGGGATGGCCGATCGGGGGGAACAAACAAATGTACTGAATGAAAAAATACGATGCGATGTAATGCGGGCCGTTGGATCGGCTTACGATCAACGGTGGGGATCGGTTTTAAAGTGAACCAGCGGAAACCCTTTATGATATACAAAACCCAAAAATTTTAATAAAACAAAGGTTTCTGCATACATATATATATATATATATATATATATATATATATATATATATATATATATATATATATATATATAATATGGTTAGGTGCCCGTCTGCGGGGCCTTTGGATGTGTGGAATGTAGTATGCTCGGGGCGTGATATAACAAAGGGCCAATCGCAATCAGAGCCTTGGGCTTGGGCTTTTCAATCTAACCATTGAAATTTTCCGATGCGATAAGCGCCTTGGGCCTTTAACTCTCGGTCCTAGGCACAGGCTATATGGAATGAAAAGAGGTGGGGGTGGAGTTATAATAAAGGGACTCAATCACATCGGAACTTTTGATGCGGTCTTTCAATCAACCCATTGTGGATTTCTCCGATGCGATTGCGCTTCGGGTCTTTTTATTTAAAAAATAATTGTATGGGCGTGCTAGACCAAAAATTTGTATAAGTGGGTTTTGGTATAGTTTAAAAATGAGTTTTAAAATATATAAAGAGGACTTTTATGAATGGAGGAAGGGGAATCATGAAAATAGAGGAATTTATGGGGGGTAAAAGGGGTAAAAATGAAGGTTAGTTTCGTGGTGGAAAGAAGGGAAAAAATGGCCTTTGCAGCAGTATTTTCCCATGAAATCAGCAGAATTTCTGAGTATAAAAGGGAACAACAGTGAATATTTAGACAGAAGTATGAAGCCTTCAAGAGTCTTCAAGAGCCAACACTTTTTTGAAATAAAATTTGTTCCTTGAAGGCTCCAAAAAATGATTTAGCCACCTTGTGGTATAAAAAATTTATAGGTGGCTAACAATAGGGTTGCCACATCACCAATGCATGCCCTAGGAGGGTGGCACGAGCCTTCTTAATGACAATGTCATGGTGGGGGGGATGTTACTTGGATATGTACCCATGCATTTTAATGATGTGCCTTTGAGTGAGGGGAACTGGTGGACCCACTTTGTCACTTGCTTGATGGAGATGCTCTTTTTTGGAGGATGATGTCATGTTGGAGAGTGACATATTTCTTAATTTTTATCATTTTGTAAAGCTATCTTGAGGTCGGATTGTGACCTTTTTTGCCTAGTTGAACATTTCAAGAAATATTTTAGGCTTTTTGTTGCAAACTAGTGAAAAATAACTGGGTTTCCCTCATACAAATATTGGGAATTAATTTTTACTTATTCATTATCACACACACTCTCTTGTCTTCTCTTGAGTGAGTGCACACTAGTTGTCCTCTTTTTTTATCTTGAACACAATGGATAATTGGAGTGAATATTCTTGGAAGGGATATTTTTGCATGAAGAGACTATCTTTGCATTGATGAAGTGATTATTGATTGAATGGTGTAATTTTATTGTCATTTTTCTTCCATTTTAAATGACATTTTCTAAAATTAGGGTTTCTCTTGTGTGATATTAAAAGTGCAAAATATTTCATGAAATCTTATTTCTATATGTTATGTGAAAATTTTCATCTAAGAACCCATTAAAGGAATTTGTTGCATGCATCCTTTGATCTTAAATCTCCTACTAAAAGAAGTTGCTATGGGTTCTAAGAGAAGCTGTTTAGTCTTCCACCCACCTCATCCAATTCCTTCTATCATTGAACTTGCCCTCTTTGACTCCATTTCCTTATTGAATAGAGGTACTAGTCTAGTTGTGGGATCACCTTTTAAAATTTCTCTTTTCTTTATTTCTTGGTAACTAGGGTTCGAGTTTTGTTTAAATTTGAAATTATTCCTATATGTTATCTTCCTTTAGGTGTAAATTTCATTTATTAATATTCGAAATGAAAAATATAATATTTATTGCATGTTTTCACCCTAAATATAGGGATGACATCTAGGGTTTATTATTGACGTTCTATGTATTTTTAACCATTAAAAACCTAAATTTGACCTATCCCTTGCTTACCTCTATATTAGCCTTCAATCCTTCATTGATATCACCATTGATAGGCTACTTATTTTATGTTATATGCTTTTGCATGTTGTAAATATGCATATAACAAAATCCCTAGCTTATAACAACTTTTTTTTAGTTTATTTGGGTTGCTGGAAAGTGCACTTGAACATTTGTAACTCTTATCTTTGAACTTCAAGGTTTTACTGATACATTTCCCCTTATCACCTTTGAACCCTCATTTGTTGAATACCTTTCTAGGTGATTTATTTGCAAGCTCCTTAGAGAGCCATTTTGGCTTGGAACCGTAGACATCTAACCTCTAAGTCTTTCTAGGGAAGCATCCATTGTGGGGATAACATCTGACCAAAAAACAACAAGCGAGAAGTCATTGAGGTGACAATGGTGGTTAATCTCTTTGTTGCCATATGATCCAAGTTTCCTAGTGAAGCTTTGGACTAGGCTTGTTATATTTTGTGGTAACAAGGACCTTATGTGTATAAAACTCAAGTAAGGTTTTCGTTCAATTACTATTCTACATTGTATTTTGTTGGTAGGATTCATATCAATTTGGAAAATATTTCTGCCTGTCATTCTTATTTATTACTATTTCATTTGTGTTTTATTTCTTAACATGCTAGAATCTGTAGAAATTTGAATGATTTGCACTCATATTTTCCTTAAATCTCAGACTGTATTGCTAAAGGAACAAACCCTTAAAGCTCTCAGGAAGCACCCCAAAATTTATGCTAGCAGGCCCAATTTGTATGCCGGCAGACCCGATAATTTCAGGAGTGAATGTGGTTGTTTGAGGGTATGAACACAACCTCCTACTCGCTGGATCTAACACTTAAAACTACCCATGACAATAGCAATTGATATCTCGGATCTTGTCCTTGATGTTTGAGGCTTCCCTTAAAGACTTAAACTTGACCCTGTTAGGAAGTTCGAATTGCTGTAGGAATGTCTCCTTGTTTTCTGTTGTAGAAGTTCCTCAAGCTCTCCTCCTTTCTCCTTTTATCCTCCCCTCAGTGCTCTCGTGAGAATAATTAGCCTCTTTCTCCTTTTTTCTTCTCCATTAAATGGAAACCCTATCCATAAGATCTAATGATTGAGATTTAATATCAAACCATTTAGATCAAGGGTGGAGATTAGTCCCCTACTTGACCCCTCCTCACGTGGTCCCCTTTTCTATTAATGAGCCTCCCTAGTACTTTTTGATGTTTTAGTACCCTGGTTACTTTTCCTCATAAAGTCACTTTAAGAATATAGAAGTAACTTTAATAATATAAAGTGTACTTTAAAGTGACTTTTAAAACACACTACTTTAATAACTTAAAGTACCTAGTACACCTCCACATAAAAAGTACATTAGCCCCCTTGATATTAATAAACTCATAATATCACTTAGAAAAAAGGTGATTCCCTAGGCCAAAAGATGAAATGCCTAGGAAACACCTCCTTGGTACCATTTTCAATAGAATTTCCTCTCAGAATTTTTCATTTCTTCATTGGTAGGGTTTGTAGATATTGAGGAGATATTTTAGATTCAAGTATGTGGATTGAAGGCTAGTGTCGATAATCAAATACCACAACTCTTTAAACATGACAATTTGTTTTTCTAAAATGACTATCTTTGTGTTCCATTGTTTTTTAATGGTGATGATAACATTTTGCATCCTATAATACGCTTTCCAACCAAACATACTTATTAGAAAAATATTTGTAAATGTTTCATGATAATATGGAGTATGAATCCATTGTTTGCAATGGTCTCAACAAACAACCATTTGTAGAATTTCCCTTTCACTTTCTCTGGAAACAAATCAAGACTCCCTACCAGGAATGCAATTACTGAAAATTTGGCATAATACTCAATATGTGATGCGTAATTCTATGGGATTAAGTTTTATGTTGGATGACTGAGGGTTAAAGGCAATCGTATGGATATTCAGCTAAAGTCTTCATAAAATTTGATTTGTGGGATTCTACACTGAATAGTATTCAACATTCCCATGTTTTCTGTTATTCCAAGTCTGAGTTTTCAATAGTATAATTGATCAACATAAATTTTTTATATTATATATTATAATTAACTAGGGCCTGTGAATAGCAGTAAATAGAGGCAGGACATGTTGAGTAAACAACACAACCTACTTCTATAACAAAGTTATTTTAGGGACAGGATGGTTTAAATTTATTTGGGTAGATGCTTCTGATCAATGATGTGAGTGGCACCTTCCCAATATGGGAATTTATTGCATGTAAGTATATATCTCACAACATATTTGTGTCATTCGGCTAACTAACTGCAAGTGGGGGTAAATTCCTTCCAGATTTGTTTTCCTCTTGTGCAAACAAGATGACCCATGAGGGGTGATCTTGTCAATTGAATCTTGGTGGCATAAATAACAACACAACGCATTTACCAACTGGGAAATTGACATTATCACTTCAGTTTTGACTTAAGTTATCCTATAAGTGTTTTTTTATGGCAGGTGCAATGCTATAAGCATGCCCCCTGATCAGTTTTGAAAGGCCATTGCATTCCATATCTAGTTTCTTGTGTCAAAAATAGAAATAGTCAGATCTAATGCATGCATGAAAACAGAACGTCACTTCTCCATAGATGGTTTCTTTAGGAAACTATCCAGCTTGCTGTCTGAGTGGGAAAAAGGGCGTAATTCTCCTCAAGCAACATCATGGAGGTCTCGGGGCTAATCCAATTCATTAACCCTGATGGATTTCAGAGGTGCTGAACATAAACCCCTAAAAGCCTGCATCATGTTATGCGATTCTCTCAGAAATAACTGTGCAGTTCACTATCCAGTTTATTCTACAACCTTCTCTAAAGGTGGTTGAAATATTTATTGTATTTTTCACTTGTTTATGGATTTCAAATTCTTATTTAATTTCATCATTTCTTTAAAAAATAACCTGGCAATATGATTGGCATAAATTGCCTCTTTGAAGGGCAGGGAATAAACCATATTTGAAATGTGAATTAACATCACAAATGTGTTTATGGAGTTGGCTAATCCATGAAAAACTGTCACCTACACTATGCATAAAGGTGTTGGCCACCTAAGCTATGATCTTAACGTTCTTTTGGTCCATGATCTATTTTCTGAAATTGCAGTACCGCATAACACAAATTTGTCTTTACAAAATTCACTTTTCTTGAGATTAACGAAAGGTCTTTTAGCTCTAATTAGCTCGGAACACCATTCTCCAGTGTTCCAAATGCTCCTTCATTTTCCTTCTAGAAATTGAAATGTTATCAAAATAAATGAACCAAATGTACCAAAATATTTTCTAGCTATCCTGTTCTTGTGAACATATTCGTAGGGGCAATAGATAGATCAAACAACATCCAACCATATTTACGAGGACGATTATTTTTGAAAGTTGTCATTCCATTCTTCTCCTTCCCAAATTTGGATTTGTGAATTCTCTAATCAATCTTTTAAAAGACCTTTACTCGTGCCAAGAAATCCAAAATGTCATCGTTTCTCGATAGTAATAGATACATATATTTCATAGTAGTTTTATTAAGGTATCTATAGTTTGTACACAACTTCTATTTGTCTCCTTTATTGGGTCACTTTATTGGGTTATATTAGGGCCGGTGTGTTACAAGGACACATGCTCTCACATATAAAACCCTTGTACACTAATTCTTTTTATTTTCCTTATTATCTATTTATCCTCTTGAGGAGTCCATTGGTAGGCAAATTGGTTGGGAAGTCTTACACTTGAAATACAATCTATTTGGTTTGTTATACCATTTCAGAGAGGTAAATTTACTTGGTAACTATACAGTCAAGTACTCATATTCATTCAACAACTTCACTTAAACAAGGATTTATTTCCTTTTTGGAACTTCCTCTATTGGGTGCAACAATAACATACTCTCCTCTTGTCTCTTGTCTCCTCTAGGAACTCTTTCCTTCATAACCAAATGAGAGATAAGGTACTTAAATTAGTTTTTTATTCATGTTCCAAACTTCAAAGGCTTCAAATTATGCCTTTTTCCGTTTAGTTGCACCTCACAAGTGTTATCATTTCCATAATGGATTACACTTATATCAAATTTCCATTTCCTACCCAACAACAAATTGTCACCAAGGAAAGTGAGGTTTGTCAAATTTCAGAAAGGGATGGAGTATTTGGTAACTTTGCCACATTGGAAAATCAATTCTTGAGCATAAAGTCAAGGTTCTCGATGCTTGAAAGTGTTAGTTTTTGTAGCATCAGATAGGTGTTCTAGTCTTGATTTGTGTTAGACACGCTAAGAACACGATATCCTCAAAACCCATAAAAGGTTTTGCAAGACAAGTTTGTGAGATGCCTAAATTAAATTAATTAACCATCACTTAAATTTTTCCTAATTCCAACTTAGGAAAACTGGTTAATTAATAGTAATTAATTAAGGAAATGTGAGAAAGCTCTAGAAACTCACACAAATTGAGTTTGAGATGATTTAGCCATTGATGGAGATCTAATCATGGCCGTTGGTTCATCAACAAGAGATTATAAGAGCAGATTGATGAGGATGGAGATATATACACAATGAGAGCGAGTTCCTTGGCAAATCGAGCTATCCAACTACAAAATTCGAGCATGGAAGAAGAGTTCGAACCAGAACGAAGTAGAAGGTTGAGGAGTAGCGGCAGTGAGATTCTGGGGGAGCCTTCCATTTCCGAAGAGTCAACAATAGAGAGGCCAAGTTATTCCACTTATAGGTTGTGCAGGTGTTGCGTACAAGCCTCAAGAAGGCAGTTCGATTAAGCTGAGGAACAGGGTGATTCAAGTGCTAGTGGCCAGGAAAATTTCTAGAAGGCCTAGTGAGTCACTTCCAGAGGCAGTGTTAGTTAGGATGTCAGATTCTGTAGAAAATCCACATAGATTCAATTGATCTGGTAATATGCTAAAACAAAATAATTGAATCTATTCTACAAATTGTGGAAACCAATTATGATCGCACAATCACATGAACAAGAAAGAGAAATAATTTCAATCACACAACACAAAGATGTATATGGGGAAAGCCTCAGTTGAAAACCCTACTATTTGTATATTGCATTAAGTCAAGAATATGAAACAATACAATTTTTCTCCAAGGCTTGAGAGCTCTCTGCACTATCTCTGACCGTCTCACTCTAATCCAAGAAAATTTGATCCAATACTTCACCAATTTCCTGCCTTTGGATGCTTAACCTTGCTTACGCTTTCCTGAGGGAATTGAGCCCCTATTAACTAGGAAATTCCCAATAATTGATTGCGCAATACATCCAAGGCATCTTGCTGACCTCATGCATGACCCACACAATTTTCTAATTATAAAACTGATAATATACTTCCATTTAACTCCAATCTCAATTGGGTCTTCCATAAAACTGACATGTAACAACTATTTATAGAGAATATTTAGTTAGCTGATTGATCACTGCATGTGAACTAAATCATATTTAATTCACTGGACCTCTCACTAGCTCCTCCATCAGTTAGAACTAGTTAAGTTGATTTTAACTCAAATCATTAAGTTAAACAGTTACAACTAAAAATAAACTGCAACTGGACACCCTAAAACTTAGAGTGAACTTTTTATGCCTCCAGTTTGACCCCCAACTCGAATTGAATGAAATAACTAAGTCTTCCCAACTCATTTAACTAGTACAAGTTGTCATGTGATGTGGAGTTATAATTTCCTTATAATTTAATTAAGGTAAAATTAAACTAGAATCCTCTTCTTGTTGCCAATTTAAACACTCCCTCTCAACAAGAAAGGGATTGTCTGCTACCCTGATCCTGCCTCTATGGAACTCGAATTTTCCTCTTGACAATGCCTTTTCAAGATGTCTACATCCCGCTCCTATGTGGGAATGTACTCTAATGACATAATTTTCCTCTACACACAATCTTTGAGATGGTGATACCAAATATAAATATGCTTGGAACTGTCATGAAAAACTGGATTAACCGAGAGTTTGATGCAACTCTGGTTAACATAATAATTCATCGTTGGATCCATCTGTCGATCAAACAAACCAAAAAGTATCTTCCTCATTCAAATGGCCTCACATGCTACTTGACTAACCGCCATGTACTCTAACTCTACTGAATTGAGTGTAATTGATCTCTATTTCCTGTTGTACCAGGAATCTGTTGCTGATCCAACGCTGAAGATGCCCCCTGATGTAATCTTTTTGTCAGAAGGACTACCTTCCCAATCTGCATCTGTGAAGCCTTGAAGCTTCACTCCCTCTGTTCACCTTTACCATTTCCAAAAATCTATAGTGCCTCTGAGGTATATCAATACATGCTTTCCTGCCTTCCAAAAGAGCTTGGTAGGCATAACCATAGTTGGATTAAGCTGGTTAACCGCACAACATATGTATCTTAGTGTTTTCACCAAATATATGAGTGAACCCACAAGCTTCCTGTAGATGGTATCATCTAATAATTCACTTGAAGTAACATCCTCCTTCCTCCAGTTTCCTGTTAGAGGAGTCTCCATGGGTTTGCTGCCCTTCATGTGGAACTTCTTTAGAATCTCGTTGGAATACTTGCCCTGAGATAAAAATAGCTCCCTATATCTTTGTCAAATTTCCAATCCCAGGAAAAAATGCAAGAACCCCATATCCTTCATCTCAAATTCTCTTGCAAGATCCTCTTTGCAAGACTTGATGAGCTGCTCATCACCTGTTAGTATAAAATCATCGACATAAATTACAATGATCAAAAGTTTACCTTCTACCACAATATGGTAAAGGCACGCATCTACTTTACTCTTGGTGAATCCCAACCCAGTGAAGTAGCTATCGATCCTGGTGTACTGAGCACGAGGTGCTTGTTTCAGTCCATACAATGCTCTCTTGAGCCTGCACACATGCGACTCTCAGTTGAAGGTCTCAAAATCTTCTTGCTGCTCAATGCACACCTCTTCCTCAATCACTCTATTGAGTAAGGATTTACTTACATCCATATGATGTATCTACCATCCCATCTGCACTGAAAGTGCAAGGATGGATCTGATTGATGAGTACCTTGTGACTGGTGCAAATTTATCATTGTAATTAATCCCCTCCACCTACAAGAACCTTATGGCCACAAATTTGGCCTTGTGTTTCTCCACACTAACATATGCTGTTGGCTTCACCTTGCAGATCCACCCAGATCCTACAACTAACTTCCCCTCTGGTCTTGAGACAACTTCCCATACACTGTTTTTGATAATGGAGTCATGCTCCTCAACCATGCAATCAACCCAAAGTAGTTGCTAGACTGCTTCCTCGAAAGAGGATGGCTCTATATCTACACTCTCACTCATAAGATCCATGTAGCCAATGCACTGCTCTAGGGAAATTTTCTTCCTGCGTTGTGATGTGGGTACTCCCACATTCTCTCTAGCATTAAGCACCAACTTTTCAGTCTCTCTGGTGTGCTTCCTTCCATGTTGGGATGTCTTTGCATGAGTGGTTGCTTCCACTCTCCATTCCTCTGCTTGTGGCTTCTCCACAAATTGAGGTTCTTCTTTCGGCACCAATATCTCCTTAACTGCATGCAATTGAAGCTACATCTCAAGGGAAATTCACATGGCCTTCTCTTCATCGAATTTCATATCTCTTCTGACCACTTTCATCCTATGTGAATTAATTTCACAAATATTAATTCACTATCTCTGACTGTCTCACTCTAATCCAAGCAAGTTTGGTCCAATACTTAACCAATTTCCTACCTCTGGATGCTTAACCTTGCTTACGCATTCCCGAGGGAATTGATCCCCTATAAATTATGAAATTCCCAATAATTGATTGCGCAATAAATCCAAGGCATACTGCTGACCTCATGCATGACCTGCACAATTTTCTAATTATACAACTAATAATATACTTCCATTTAACTCCAATCTCAATTGGGTCTTCCTTAAAACTGACATGCAACAACTATTTATAACGAATATTCAGTTATCTGATTGATCACTACATGTGAATTAAATCATATTTAATTCACTAGACCTCTCACTAGATCATTCATCAATTATAACTAGTTAAACTGATTTTAAATCAAATCATTAAGTTAAATAATTACAACTCAAATAAACTGCAACTAGACACCCTAAAACTTAGAGTAAACTCTACATGCCTCCAGTTTGACCCCCAACTCGAATTGACTGAGATAACTAAGTATTCCCAACTCAGTTAACTTGTACAAGCTGTCATGTGATGTGGAATTTCAATTTCCTTATAATTTGATGAAGGTAAAATTAAATTAGAAGCCTCTTCTTATTGCCATTTTCAACACTCCCTCTCAAGAAGAAAGGGATTGTCTGCTACCTTGTTCCTACCTCTGTGGAACTATAATTTGCCTCTTGAAAATGCCTTTTTCAATATGTCTGCATCCTGCTCGTCTGTGGGAATGTACTCTAATGACATAATCCGCCTATGCACATAATATTTGAGATGGTGATACTAGATATCAATATGGTTGGACCTATCATCAAAAACTGGATTAACTGAGAGTTTGATGCAACTCTGGTTATCACAATAAGTCACCGTCGGATTCATCTGTCGACAAAACAAACCAACAAGTATCTTCCTCATCCATATGGTCTCACAATCTTCTTGACTAGCTGCCATGTACTCTACCTCTGTTAAATTGAGTGCAATTGATCTCTGTTTCCTGCTATACCAAGAATATGCTGTTGATCCAATGCTGAAGATGCCCCCTGATGTGCTCTTCTTGTCGGATGGACTACCTACCCAATCTGCATCTTTGAAGCCTTGAAGCTTCACTCCCTCTATTCTCCTGTACCATATCGGGGATACTCTATAGTGCCTCTGTGGTATCTCAATACATGCTTTCCTGCCTTCCAAAAGAGCTTGGTAGGCATAACCATATCTCGACTAAGATGGTTAACCACATAGAATATGTCTTGTCATGTGTTCACCAAATACATGGGTGAACCCACAAGCTGCCTGTAGATGGTAGTATTTGCTACTTTTCTTGAAGTAAGATCTTCCTTCCTCTAGTTTCCTGCTAGAGGAGTCTTCATGGGTTTGTTGCCCTCCATGTGGAATATTCAGAATCTTGTTGGAATAATTTCCCTAAGATACACAGAGCTCCCTATCTCTGTGTGAAATTTCATATCCTAGGAAATAATGCAAGAGCCCCATATCCTTCATCTCAAATTCTCTTGCAAGATCCTCTTTGCAAGACTTGATGAGCTACTCATCACCTGTCAGTATCAAATCATCGACATAAATTACAATGATCAAAATTTTACCATCTACCAAAATATGGTAAAGGCTCACATTTTCTTTAATCTTAGTGAAGCCCAACCCAGTGAAGTAGCTGTCGATCCTAGTGTACCAAGCACGAGGTGCTTGTTTTAGTCCATACAATGCTCTCTTGAGTCCGCATACATGTGGCTCTTAGTTGAAGGTCTCAAAACCTTCTAGATTCTCAATGTACACCTCTTCCTCAATCACTCTATTGAGTAAGGATGTACTTACATCCATCTGATGTATCTTCCATCCCATCTATGCTGAAAGTGCAAGGATGGATATGATTAATGAGTACCTTGCAACTGGTGAAAAGGTATCATCATAATAAATCTCTTCCACTTGAGATAACCCTCTGGCCACAAATATGGCCTTGTGTTTCTCCACACTCCCATCTGCTGCCTTCTTCACCTTGTAGATCCACCTGGATGCTACAACTGAATTCCCCTCTAGTCTTGGGACAACTTCCCATGCACTATTTCTGATAATGGAGTCATACTCCTAAACCATGGCATCAATCCAAACTGGTTGCTGCACTGCTTCCTCGAAATAGGATGGTTCTCTCTCTACACTCTCACTCATAAGAGCCATGTAGCTAGTGTACTGCTCCAGGGACCTTCTCTTCTTGCACTATGATTTGGGTGCTCCCACATTCTCTCTATCATCGAGAACCAACATGTTATCCTCTATGGCGTGCTTCCTTTCGTCTCGAGATGTCTCTGCATGAGTGGGTGCTTCCACTCTATGTTCTTCTACTTGTGGCTTCTCCACATATTGAGGTTATTATTTCAGAGCTAAGAGATCCTTAACTGCATGCAACTGAAGCTCCCTCTTAAGGGAAATTCACATGGCCTTCTCTTCATCGAATTTCATATCTCTTCTGAACATTGTCATCCTATGTGCTAGAAAGCACACCTGATAGTTTTGAGGTCTATCGGTGTACCCCAAAAATATTCCCAACTCATTTGTTGGCTCTAGCTTCTTCCTGGCATCTTTGGTCACACGGAAATAAACTGATGAACCAAAAAATTTAAAATGCACCACATTTGGTTTCTTACCTGAAAAATCTTCCTTTGGTGTACTCATCCCAAGTATATGATGAGGACTTATTGTTAGGTCTCAATCTAGTCTCCTAAACTGAGCTCATTTAATTGTCAACCAGGATTTGTAAACTGCTGAAGTGAAGTGTACCATATGTACCTAGGTGCTTGTTTCCTAATGCGTTGTGTGTAGTGTTTGTGATGTTTTTGGTCTTTTATGTTGATTTATGATGTTTTTGGTCTTTTGGTGTTTTATGTTCACAATGAAAATGCCTAGAAAACTAATGGAAAGAAGTTGGTGGTCAAAAACAGAGTTAAGCCGAATGTATGGAATGGCAAATGCAATTGGAAACACTGAAGTAGAATCTGAACTATGACTAAATAAAAGCAAAAGCTTGATAATGAATTTTTAGGCAAATGACACAAACTAAACTTGAGAAATGATCACTAAATATGCAAATCCTCTAACTAAACAGTTAAACACTAATCTTACCATGATGCAACATTTTGTTCTAAGCTCTTCTATTCTATGACTAATTCCTAGTTCTATTCTGCAATTTAATTGAATATCACAAAACCTTTACTCAAAGAGTTATTGGTTTCTTTTTCGAATTAGTTCTTTTGAGAAAGAGCTCTGTTTATAAAATGATGAGGAGATTGCAGAGAGATTTCAGACCTTATAGTGATGTTGTCTTCTGTTCCTATGGCTATGGATCATTTGTAGTTTTTAGAACAAGAAGATATTTTTGAATAATGAAGGTTGTCTTGTTAATCCTAACAACTAAAGTAATCTATTGTGCAATGGATAACAATTTGAATATGAGATTCAAGTGCAATGAATTAATCTAAGAATGAACCTAAGATGCCACTAATCTAGAACAATGCTGAACTATAAGTCATCATCAAACTTGAAACAAAGTAACTGAACATGAGTTAAATGCAATGAAACTCTGAAGCATTCTAACTATGCTAACATGCATTATTCTATGAAGTTACACAATCTGTTTGTTCATCATTAGTGATATTTTGGAAGAGTTCCTTCTTTTGGAAGAGGTAGAACAATTCTGACTGTGTACTTGAGTGCAATTGTAAGCAAATGGACTGAAAGCAAATGAAAAACTAAGTTATCACCTCCATACCCTACTCGTCATTATGATGTCTTGGGCAAGCGTTTAAGAGCAAGAACAAGGATGATACTTAGTACAAACACACAACTAAATCATTCATTATCACAGTCATGTCTTGAACTTCTTAAGGATGTCTTGGAAGAGTTTCTTCTTGTGGAAGAGTGATTAGAACAAGTGTAACTTATGATAGTGAATAGCAAAAACTACAACTAACTCCTACAGTACTATAGCTATTCATCATTCATCATTATAATCTGTTGGAAGAGTGTCTTCTTGTGGAAGAGCTGGAATGAATATAACTACAGTAGCTAGTTAAAACAACTATAAATTCAACTCCTAATCCTACAATACCATAGTCATTCAACATTCATCATTATGGTCTTTTGGAAGAGTATCTTCTGGTGGAAGAGTTAGAATGAGTACGACTACAGTAGCTAACAAAAACAACTATTAATTCAAATGCAAAGCGTAAAGGCAGCTAGAAAAACTTATCTAATTTATGCAAAATAAATCCGTGCAAGAGGCAGGGGCCCTCTACCACTTGACGGCATTCAACTTCAAATTAAATCACGCCTTCAAAATAACTTTGTCTGCTCCATTAACGATGCAATAGTTTGAACATAACACTCTGTGTCTTCAAGGACGTAACACAGAGTTTAAACAAAATCTAGCAACAAATCTAACATAAAATCTCTAACTAAGCTCTCGGTCTACTCAAGAGTTTATAAAGCAAATGCAAGTAACAATAATTACAACAATTTAGGAATAATGTCTTTCCTTATCCGAATCATATTAGGAGTCTTTGGGGTGGCTACGTGAAGAAGAAAAGACATCTGGACTAAAACAGTCCTAGTAGGAGTCTTCCTTCATAAATGTGTTTCCCACGTGCATAACCGTACCCAGAATCCATTTCTTCCTCCATGACGAGCAACGAACCATGTAGACACGACGTGGATCATGCCCATATGCGGTTTTTCTCAAGAGGCCACCTGGAACATACTCAAACATGAAGGTAGCTGCAGAATCGCTGGTTAGCTACGGAATGTCTGCATTCTGCAGCTAGTTCCGGTCGAAATGCTTAACAATGGAAAAAATCACAAAATTCAACAAGTCAGTCATGTAAACCATTCTAGAAGTAATTTTAACTATATTTATTGATCAATTGGGTTTAAGATAGAAATGGACAAGGGAAAATGAGGTAAAATGAGGTGAAGGAAAGCACAATTTTGAGGCTCAACATACCCCCACTGCTGTCTCTTTACATGTCCTCATGCAAGTTATGCTATGAATTCAGAGGCTTCTGCAAGGACATCTAATCCCCTTCTTCTCCTTTTTCTGGAAGCTAGAGGTCTTCTGGGTTTCATGATAACAAGTTTGAACCTGAGGTTGGTGAGTGCCCTGATCAGCTTTTTGTTCCTTGTCTTCAACTTCTCATTGGTCCTCTCCACTTTGTCTATATGCAAGGATAAGGTTGAGTTCATATCAGTCTTGAGCTTGATTTGATCTTTGAGAATTTCATTCTCATTTTTGATGTGTCTATTCAGCAATTCCAACTCATATCTATCCCTTCTTAATATATCAATTTCAGAAAGTGGAGGACTGGGGGTTCTCTCTCTGCTTTCTGAAGCTGTCCTCTCTAAAGTTTCCACATAATCATAAATTTCTTGTTGAGCAGGATCAATTTCAGGGGTTCCTTCATAAAAATCTTCTTCATCATCCTCTTCAATGGGTGTTTCTTCATCTTCAATATTGATTACCCCTGTTTGTTTGATTGGTGTTTTCTTCAGTTTTCCCTTTAATCTGTGGCTTCTCCTAGGCTGAGAGGATCCCTCTCCTTTCTCTGTGGCAGATTCCTTGATTATCTTCTCTTCCTTAAGTTGCCTCTTGATTCGAGTCAACTTATCTAAAATGATTTCCTCACTGCTCTCTTGGACTGGTTTGTCAATTTCAACTTTTGAAGCCCTCCATTTCCTACTTCTCTTTGTAGGCTGTGGTTCAGGTGATGGTTCTTTTGCTTCTTCAAAATGATTTCTTATTAATAAATCATCCCATGTATCATTTGTTTTAGCTAGATGATGCTCAATCAAAATTTTGACCAAACCATGATGATACAGGGTTGTCTCTAAAAATTGAACTCTTCTCTGAACAAAGGAAGCCATCTTCTTCAGACTTTGAAGCAAGAAATATGGTAGGTTTAAGTCTTCTCCCAGAAAATGCATCATGAGTCTAATGTGGTAGACATAAAATGTCCCATATCTACCCTCACATGTAACAAATTTTTGTAAAAGAAGTAGTATGTTTCTCCATTTGTTTTTCAATGCAGTACTGGGAATTCCTTTCTTGAATACACTAACATCCATATTTGGTGATTTTAAAATTTGTTTCCAAGAGTCATTGTGGAATTCTCTATTTTTAAACCATCTCTCTCCAGTTCTGAGCAATCCTGTAGCCTCTGCAATAAAAACTTCAGTGACAGTAAACTTGACATCCCCTACTTCAACTTCGGTTCCTTGAAATGATCTTGCAAATGTTTTAGTGACTTCCTTATGAAAGCCATTAAATTTTTCCAAAAATTGAAGCCATCCTATTTGTTGTAACATTTCTTTGCATTGTGGGTAGCCTTCTAAATATTTTGAACCCACTGGTTCAGTCCTTACGATGAAACCCATGATTTTTTTTCAATATCAAATTAACACTTTTCTACCCACAAAACAATGACTTTCACTTTCGGATTGAAATGGCTTCAAGCTCTTAAATGAAAATGGCTTCAATTTTGGAATGACATACCTCTGATTGATAATGACAAATGCCTTCAAAACCTCAGACTGATATGCTTCTGTTTGATAATGAAAGCAGTTTCAAATTTCGAGCTAATATGTCTCTGATAGACAGTGGCAGATGGCTTCAAATTTATTTTTGTCTTGATGGAGGACTAATAGGTCCTACAAAATCCAAAGCCCATTTTTCAAAAGGTTCAATGTGTACCTGAGGTTGTAATGGCATCTCACCTGAAGGAGAAGGTTTCCCGACCCTTTGGCAACTGTCACACCTTTTTACATACTCCCTTGCATCTTTAAACAAAGATGGCCAATAATATCCTAAATTAAGGATCTTATAGGCTGTCCTCTTATCTGCAAAGTGTCCGCCACAAGGTTCATCATGACATTCCTTGAGAATTTCAGGCATCTCATCTTCACGAACACACCTTCTAATAATCAAATCTGGACCTGTCTTGTACAACTCATTAGCGACCGATGAATATCTTGCACTATCATTAATGATTTTTCTTTTATCCCTTGCATTCATAATTGAAGGAAATTTTCCTGAAACTAAATAATTGGCAATATCAGCAAACCATGGAGTTTGAGTAGAGATTGAAAAAAGATATTCATCAGGAAATTGATCTTTAACCGGAGTGTCATCTTTGATATTTTGAATTCTAGACAAGAAATCAGCCACAGTGTTTTGTTTTCCAGGCCTATCTAGAATAGTAATGTTGAATTCTTGCAATAATAACAACCATCTTATAACTCTGCCATTAGTAATTGATTTATTCATTAAGTATCTAATTGCAGAATGATCAGTGTGAATAAAAGTTTCATAACCTGTTATATAGTGTCTAAATTTGTTAATGGCATGAACAACAGCTAAAAACTCTTTTTCAGTTACAGTATAGTTTAACTCTGCAGGAGTCAAATTTTTACTGATATAATAGATGGCATAGGGAATTAAATCTTTCTGTCCCAATACTGCTCCCAGAGCTGTATCGGAAGCATCCGTCGAGATATGAAAAGGTAACTTCCAGTTAGGTCCCCTTAATATAGGTGCTTCAGAAATTTTGGTTTTCAGGGTTTCAAAAGCTAACTGGCAATCAGAAGTCCACTTGAATTCACAATATTTGGTGAGTAATTTGAAGAGTGGAGATGCTATCTTGGTAAAGTTTTCTATAAATCTCCGATAGTACCCTGTAAATCCTAGAAAAATTCTAACATCTCTTTGACAATTTGGAATGGATAGGTTAGAAATAACTTCAACTTTCGCTTCATCAACTCTAATCCCATCCCCTGAAATGTGGTGCCCTAAAACAATACCTTCAATGAACATCATAAAACATTTTTCATGACTAAGAGAAAGGTTTGCTTCTTGACATCTTTTTAAGACTTTTTCCAAGTTTTCTAAAGCCTCTTCAAATGTATCCCCATAAACTGTAAAATCATCCATGTACACCTCTACACAGTCATGTATCAGATCAGAAAAAATTCCTAATATTGCCCTTTGGAATGTTGCAGGTGCATTGCATAACCCAAATGGAAATACTCGGTAGGCATAGGTACCCCAAGGACAAGTAAATGTGGTTTTATCTTGGTCTTCAAGTGCTACTTGGATTTGATTGTAACCACTAAACCCATCCAGGAATGAAAAGTACTTTTTACCTGCTAATGTATCTAATACTTGATCTATGAAAGGTAAGGGGAAATGGTCTTTAAGAGTAGCTTTATTCAGTTCTCGGTAGTCAACACACACCCTCCATTTTCCATTTTTCTTAGGCACAATCACCAAAGGAGAAACCCACTGACTATCTGAAATAGGATAGATGAAATTAACATTTAACAATTTTTGTAATTCTTCCTTGACAATTTTCCTAAGATTTGGATTCATCCGTCTTTGAGGCTGTCTGATTGGTTTGCAATTTGCCTCTATATAGATGTGATGAGTACAAGTCTTGGGACTTATCCCTTTCATGTCGGTGTATTCCCATGCATATGCAGAAGAATGTCTCTGTAATACTTTGACTAACTCTTCTTGTTGAGATTTTTCTAGGTTTTTGTTTATGTTCAAGGTTTTTCCTGGAAAAATTTCACTTGTAGAGCTGCCAAATTTGTCCATGGAATGAAGAGACATCTGCCTAGATGACAAGAACTCAATATTGGATCCCTCTTGAAATGATTCATGTTTATGTTCTGGAGAGGATTCAAAGTTTTCTAGAGTATTCAGAATTTGATTATCTTCACTAATTTTTGAAATTGTGAAGAGTGGTTGTAAATATTCTTCATCCTCTATCCATTGAGTGTCATCTAGATCTGTAATTGTCCTAGCTGGAGGATATAAAGTGAATTTCTTTGTTGAAATTCCATCAGAAATATACATATCATCGGACCTACAACTAATAAAAGCATCAGCTGTAGCCAACCAAGGTCTTCCTAGTATGACAGGATGGCCTCCTAGATTATTCTTGGGTGTCAGGATCATGAAATCCACAGGGTACTCCCAAGAGTCTAGGGACATTGGAATGTCTTCTATTACCCCATCTGGTCTGATCACAGATCTATCTGCTAATTGTAATAGTGTGGGTGTAAAGAGAAGATTAGGAAGTTTCAGTTTGTCCATGATCTGTCTACTCATGATATTTATTGCTACTCCTAAGTCAATGAGTGTGTTTTGAATTTCAATTCCATTGATGTGAATTTTGACAACTGGATTTCCTGGGTCAAGGTACTTTGGAATAGTAATCTTACCCATCATAATATCTGCTATTTGTCCTACCAGTTGAATTTTCTTGGTTTCTCTTATTCTTTTTCTTGTTGTCTTCATACTCAACTCCTTTATTGTTTTGGCTAAAATTGGGATTTCTTTGATAGCTTGTAATAATGGAATTTTAATGCAAACATTTCTCAGCTCATCTAAGAAATCATAATTAGGCACCATGATTTGTTTTTCTACACCTTTATCAATTTGTAATCTTTCCGGAAAGGGAGGTATAGAAGTAGATGTGGATGGTTGCTCTAATACTGGAGTTGGATTTATTGGATCTTTTTGTTTCAGTTTTTCAATGTTTTGGTCTTGAAAGGATGTATCTTCCTCAAGACTTTTATTAACCCGTAGGGAGTCTTCCTCAGAATTGTCTTGTTCTTGTATGATCACAGAAGGTTTCCTCTTCTCAAGTATCCTTCCAGACCAAAGTTGAACATCACTAAGGTCTAGAGGAGTAATTAAATAAGTTGGAAATTGTTGTCCTTCTATCATTTATGTATTCTGAGGGTTCTTATTATTTGGGTTTGGTATGGGCTGAGCTGGAAATTGATTGGATTTTTGAGGGAATAGTAATGGAAGTGGTTGATTTTGATGAGGTTGGTTCGGATGATGTTGTTGAGGATTTTGTTGAAAATTTTGTTGAAGATTTTGAGGATAAAAATGTGGATATGGTGGATAGGATGGTGGATACTGATAATATGGAGAGTATCTTCCATAGGGACCTTGTGATCCTTGTGCCCAAGCTTGAGATTGATTTTGAAATTGGGGCCAAGGTTGCTGCCAAGAATTCCAAGGTGGAGGTTGATTATACATTTGATCATGAAATCCCTGTGTCTGAGGTCCCTGCCAAGGTCTTCTAGAAACAAAGTTAAGAGATTCTGTGGAATCTGTAGGAGTTTCTTCTTGAAAAACAGCCTTGAGACCAGGAAGAGAAGGACAATTCTTGGTCTCATGTTTCTCGGAACAAATAACACAGGTTTCTACAATTTTTACATCCAAAGGGCACTCTCTCAAGGCATGTTTCTTCCTACATTTGGGACAAAAGATTGCCAAGGCATCAGATTCAGCCTTTTGCTTGTTTTGTATCTTGAGGGTGTCTATTTGTTCACTAAGACTCCCTAAGATGTCGGATTTAAAATCATCAAGCATGTGTCCTATTTCTGATCTACTTACTGTCCCAGAAGCAGATTTACTTGCCCTTGCAAGAGCAGGATCTCTTGGACCTTTGGCAGTTTTAGATTTCCCTCTGGAAAGGTTGATACATAACTCAGATATTTCAGGTAATGTGAGTTGTGATATATTCCCTTTTCCCATCATGTTAAGGATATCCAACCATTCATCCCTAATTGTTTTCAACAAAAGAGCTTTTAAAGTGTCCTGATCTAGGTTTTCCATTTGTGCCCTTTTTATGTTGTATTTAAATCTTTCCAACAAATATTCTAAGTTTTCATCTTCTTTTTGTAACATCTTGAACACTTCTTCCTTATGATTAACCGGAATACAATAATCCAAGTATCTCTCTAGAAATGCTTGTTTCATGTCTTCCCATGTTCTAATAGAACTACTGTTTAAACTCATAAACCACTTCAATGCTGTTCCCTTCAAAGTTGAGGGAAATAATTTCAGTTTTTGAGCATCTTGTAAGTAGTCATAAGTCCTACACAACACTTCAAATTCAAATAAGAAAGTTTCAGGATCTTCAGTTTTAAGTCCATAGAAGTTCGGAAGGACAGAGGGTGAAATGTTTTTCATGGTTGTATTGGTTTCTTCATCAAGTATAGGGAACCCAAAAGAGCTTCCTATTCTACCTCTTCCTCCATCCGCACCTCTACCTCCTTCTCCTCTTCCTCCTTCTCCTCTACCTCTACCTCTACCTCCTCCAAATAATGTATGTTCTCCATTAACAACTCCTCCTCCTCCTTCTTCTGCCATGGTTGACTCTCCTGTGGAAGTAGAAAGGTTTGTGTCCCTAACAGGAGTCTTTAGATCTTCTTCTATAGTAGGTTCAGTGGATGAAGTGGAAGGTTTCTCTAATGGAATAGGTGACCTTAGATCTTCTAGAAGTCCAGGATCAGTAAAGGATGGAAGATGGGTTTGAGTTGAAGGTGTATTAGTTCTAGGTCTAGATGAAACAAGTGGTGTTCTAGAAATCAAACTTCTGCCTCTGCTGCTTATAAATCTTCCCCTTGAATCTCTCTCCCTACGCATAAAATTGTTTTTGGATGCTAAGAAACAAAGGTTACCTAGTTTTCACTTCCCCGGCAATGGCGCCAAAATGTTTGGTCTCAATCTAGTCTCCTAAACCGAGCTCATTTAATTGTCAACCAGGATTTGTAAACTGCTGAAGTGAAGTGTACCATATGTACCTAGGTGCTTGTTTCCTAATGCGTTGTGTGTAGTGTTTTGTGATGTTTTTGGTCTTTTATGTTGATTTATGATGTTTTTGGTCTTTTTGTGTTTTATGTTCACAACGAAAATGCCTAGAAAACTAATGGAAAGAAGTTGGTGGTCAAAAACAGAGTTAAGCCTAATGTATGGAATGGAAAATGCAATTGGAAACACTGAAGCAGAATCTGAACTATGACTAAATAAAAGCAAAAGCTTGATAATGACTTTTTAGGCAAATGACACAAACTAAACTTGAGAAATGATCACTAAATATGCAAATCCTCTAACTAAACAGTTAAACACTAATGATGCAACATTTTTGTTCTAAGCTCTTTTACTCTATGACTAATTCCTAGTTCTATTCTGCAATTTAATTGAATGTCACAGAACCTTTACTCAAAGAGTTATTGGTTTCTTTTTCAAAGTAGTTCTTTTGAGGAAGAGCTCTGTTTATAAAATGATGAGGAAATTGCAGAGATATTTCAGACCTTATAGTGATGTTGTCTTCTGTTCCTATGGCTATAGATCATTTGTAGATTTTAGAACAAGAAGATGTTTGTGAATAATGAAGGTTGTCTTGTTAATCCTAACAACTAAAGTAATCTATTGTGCAATGGATGACAATTTGAATATGAGATGCAAATGCAATGAGTTAATCTAAGAATGAACCTAAGATGCCACTAAACTAGAACAATGTTGAACTATAAGTCATCATCAAACTTGAAACAAAGTAACTGAACAAGAATTAAATGAAATGAAACTCCGGAGCATTCTAACTATGCTAACATGCTTTATTCTATGAAGTTACACAATCTGTTTGTTCATCATTAGTGATATTTTGGAAGAGTTCCTTCTTTTGGAAGGGGTGGAACAATTCTGACTGTGTACTTGAGTGAAATTGTAAGCAAATGGACTGAAAGCAAATGAAAAACTAAGTTATCACCTCCATACCCTACTCGTCATTATGATGTCTTGGGCAAGCGTTTAAGAGCAAGAACAGGGATGATACTTAGTACAAACACACAACTAAATCATTCATTATCACAGTTATGTCTTGAACTTCTTAAGGATGTCTTGGAAGAGTTTCTTCTTGTGGAAGAGTGATTAGAACAAGTGTAACTTATGATAGTGAATAGCAAAAACTACAACTAACTCCTACAGTACTATAGCTATTCATCATTCATCATTATAATATGTTGGAAGAGTGTCTTCTTGTGAAAGAGCTGGAATGAATATAACTACAGTAGCTAGTTAAAACAACTATAAATTCAACTCCTAATCCTACAATACCATAGTCATTCAACATTCATCATTATGGTCTTTTGGAAGAGTATCTTCTGGTGGAAGAGTTAGAATGAGTACGACTACAGTAGCTAAAAAAAACAACTATTAATTCAAATGCAAAGCGTAAAGGCAGCTAGAAAAACTTATCTAATTTACGCAAAATAAATCCGTGCAAGAGGCAGGGGCCCTCTACCACTTGACGACATTCAACTTCAAATTAAATCACGCCTTCAAAATAACTTTGTCTGCTCCATTAATGATGCAATAGTTTGAACATAACACTCTGCGTTCTCAGGAATGTATCATAGAGTTTAAACAAAATCTAGCAGCAAATCTAACATAAAATCTCCAACATAGCTCTCGGTCTCCCAAGAGTTTATAAAGAAAATGCACGTAACAATAATTACAACAATTTAGGAACAATTTATTTCCTTATCCAGATCACGTTAGAACTCTTTGAAGTGGCTGCGTGAAGAAGAAAAGACATCTGGACTGAGACAGTCCTAGTAGGAGTCTTCCTTCATAAATGTGTTCCCACGTGCATAACCGTACCCATAATCCATTTCTTCCTCCATGATGAGCAACGAACCATGTAGACACGACGTGGATCATGCCCATATGCGGTTTTTCTCAAGAGGCCACCTGGAACATACTCAAACATGAAGGCAGTTGCAGAATCGCCGGTTAGCTACGGAATGTCTGCATTCTGCAGCTAGTTCCGGTCAAAATGCTTTATAATGGAAAAAATCACAAAATTCAACAAGTCAGTCATGTAAATCATTCTAGAAGTAATTTTAACTATATTTATTGATCAATTGGGTCTAAGATAGAAATGGACAAGGGAAAATGAGGTAAAATGAGGTGAAGGAAAGCACAAATTTGAGGCTCAACACTTATGTTCTACACAAATGATGTTTTGTTTCAAGCTTCAACCCACAGATGCAATGGTAGGCCTTGATCATGCAACATCGCTCATGATTCTCCCACAATAGTTATGTTATTCCTTTCTATAACCCCATTCTGCTGTGGGTTATAAGGTGCTATCAATTCTTGTCGAATTCCTTCTAAAGAAAAAAAGTTCTTGAATTCATTCGAGACATATTCTCCATCATTGTTGCTTCTGAGAGCCTTCATCTTCTTCCATGTATCTTTCTCGACAAGTGCTTTGATCTCACAAAACTTTGAGAATGTATGATATTTCTTCTGCATGAATATTATCCAACACTTGTGTGAAAAATCATCTACAAAAATCACATAATACATATGTTTTTATATGGAGGCTGTTGAGAATGGTCCACACACATCTGAGTGAAATCTCTCAAGGATCGTTTTTGCTCGGTTTTCCTTCTCATGAAAGGTGGCATGGGTGTACTTTCCCAATGTACACCCTTTTCATGTATCTCGTTTCTCAAGTGCACTCTTGGGAAGTCTTGTAGAAATATGTTTCATTATATTCAAAGTGCCATGGTGTAGATGGCCCAATCTTCTGTGCCATAAATCACCGATGTCTCGGCTCTGCACCTTATCTGCTTTTGTGCTCAAGGAAACATAGTCTTATACATCCAATTTGTAGAGGCTATTTACTTGAACCCCAATAGTCTTCACCTGTCTTGTGGCTGTGTGGCAAAGGAGCGCCTTTCCTTTGATAAATATGACATCATATCCATGGTCTTCCAACATAGAAACTGAAAATAAATTCTTATTTAAACCAGGAACATACATGACATATTTTAGTATCAGAGGAGTACCAGACTCCCTCTGAAAGGTAACTGTACTTATGCCGGTCGCACTATACCTCCCGTAATCTCCCATCTCGATGTGCATCTCGAGATCCTTCTCCTCCAAGTTATTGAAGAACTATTTATTTCCGGTCATATGGAATGAAGCTCCACTATCCAAGTACCACACATAACCCATCACTAATGACACCATGCATGCAATGAGAGTGAAATCCAACTCAAATTGTGAAGCAAGTGCTTCACCTCCCACTCCTCCTAAGGGATTATTACCGGTCTGATTGTGCGAACACTTTGTAGCATAGTGTCCAAGCTCATGACAATGAGTTTTTTTTGGCCACGTGACCACAATACGATTTGGAATGGGACACCATCCCTTTCCCTTTCTTCACCTTTACAACCAAGGCACATTTCTCCTCATCATCATCCTTTGATGAGGATCCACCTCTAGAGTTCCATCGAATCTCTTCTTGTACCAATTCAGACCAAATCACTCCCAGTTTGGTAGCTTCTCCCTCCCATTCAAAAAATCTTGGTAGCTATGCTAGCTCTTGGGAAGGCCTGGAAGTGCCAGGCTCACCGAATCATCCTCCGAAACTATCACACCAAAACTTCCAATATCATCTCGACATTGAGTGAACTTCGTCAAGTATTTTGGTATCATGTCGCCCTTATCCATCTTGATATTTTTGAGGTTTTCATTCAACGCCAAATTCCTGTGGTTGCTGTTGTTCTAAAAAAAATATGTTAAGGACTTCCACATAGAATATGAAGTTTCCTTTCCATGTATATTTGAGACAATACATTCTCAAACTCCTTCTAACATAATCCTTCTCAGCTTTGCTACATTCTTCTTCCATGCATCAAGATTTTGAGCATCTACTATTGCGGGCCTGGGAATATCAATGTCTATGAATTCCTTCAATCCATTGTCGTCCAACGCTGCCTCCATCCTTTCCTTCCAATATATGTAATTAGAACTACCCTCAAGGGGCTATTCGAGTCTCAACCCACATAAAAACATCCTAATGGACTATTGGCACTAAAAAATAAATCTGCAAATTCGATTCACATGTTCAAAATAAACTCATATTATTCTCTTCTATAGTGATTCCTGCTCTGATAAAATGTAGAAAATTCACATAGATTCAACTGATCTTGTAATATTCTAAAACAAAATACTTGATTCTATTCTACAAATTACGGAAACCAATTACGATCTCACAATCACATGAACAAGAAAAATAAATAGTTTCAATCACACAACACAAAGATGTATATGGGGAAAGCCTCAGCTAGAAACCCCGCTATTTGTATATTTCATTAAGTCAAGAATATGAAACAATACAATGCTTCTCCAGGCTTGAAAGATCTCTGCACTATCTCTTACTGTCTCACTATGATCCAAGCAAGTTTGGTCCAATCACTACAGGGAAAATATCCTCTAGTGGATGTTTTTGAGGAACCCCATAGAAAAATACCCCAGACATCCGTTTCTAGCTGAGGATCCTAGAGGAGGTTGGCGGGTGGAGGTTTTTGCGGATGTATTTCTTCCAGTGCTCTTATCAACCTAAAACTCACCGCTGTGTTCAACATGACAAAGCACTGGCGCATAACAAAAATTGGCACACTGGACACCATGCGCTCCGTACACACTATTATAAATTTATCGGAGAAATAATAAATTTACCAAGAGGAATAATAATCATGAAAAACAACCAGCAACAAATCATAAACATTAACACAAATATTTTACCGGGAAAACCCCAAACTCCGGGGAAAAACCCAACCAATGAAATTTCATTAAACATTAGCCAAAACCCTGGCCAATCTAGCCAAGTGAACCTTCACCACTCACCTCCAGGCCTACATTACAATAAATTATTCCCAGCCTTTTATAGGCTCCATTACATGCAATACCATGGGATGAAAACCATGGGTGCACAAACCATGTGCCCCAAAACCACTACTATTTACCCTAGTCAACATTGACTCTACCCCGAGTCATGTTTACCTAACAATTCCCCCCTTAAACTTGACTTGGGTATTATTGACTAAATCCAGCCAAACCTGCTAAGTGAGACAACCCCGCTCACTCTAGCTCTTTCCCCCCTCAATATTTTTATGCAGGGTAATTATTAACTTGACATCCCCCCTATCACCTAGTTCTAACCCAAACTTTACTAGTGATTACCCAGGGGTACGCATGCCATACCAGGTCTTACAGCAGTATGCCCATTTACATGTAATAAATTAACTCCATTATAATAATATATATATATATATATATATATATATATATATATATTTGTTTCATTGTTACTGCCTTGTACATATGAAATAAATGTCCATATAAAAAGAACCCATCTACTGGATTACATGGGTCACCAGCCAATCCTCTAGGAGTTCTCTTCATATACATGGTTCATCAATTAATTAATCCACGTGCAAACATCCTATCATCTCTGAATTTCTCGGACCAACTTCTTATCACTGCTAGTCGCCAGATCTGAGTTGTGGCAGCACCATTGTTCTCTTTATCCATTGAGAAACCCTCCATGGAATTCCCCATGGAATCAATCAATTGGATATTTCCTATTTCCTAGAAACACCATGCTCCGTATGGCCAGATCTGCAAAAGGGTGCATTTATTTCTCCATTCACAAGCCAATAAAACCCTTGGCTACAAAAGCGTCCCTCTGAAGCCAAATATGACTCTGATACCATTTGTTAGAAATTTATCGGAGAAATAATGAATTTACCGAGAGGAATAATAATCATGAAAAACAACCAGCAACAAATCATAAACATTAACACAAATATTTTACCGGGAAAACCCCAAACTCCGGGGAAAAACCCAAACAATGAAATTTCATTAAACATTAGCCAAAACCCTGGCCAATCTAGCCAAGTGAGCCTTCACCACTCACCTCCAGGCCTACATTACAATGAAGTATTCCCAGCCTTTTATAGGCTCCATTACATGCAATACCATGGGCTGAAAACCATGGGTGCACAAAACCATGTGCCCCAAAACCACTACTATTTACCCTAGTCAACATTGACTCTACCCCGAGTCATGTTTACCTAACACACACACGCCCGGTGCGTTTTATTTCTGTAGAGCACTGGTGCTTTACATGTCGACCACACAGATACCGCCCGGTGTGGAATATATGAAACACAGTGGGGCGCCCACAAAATGTGCGCACCGGTGGATGATTAAATAAAAAAATTACGGCAAAAAAACCACATAAAACATTGGCACATCGGAAACAGTGCGCTCCGTACACACCCTCCTGGTGCTTTTAATTGAGCAACCACGCCAGTGCGTGTCATATCGTTAGCCTTGGTGCCTCATAGAAAGTGCGCGGAACATAAACGTCCCGGTGTTGAATGAGTGAAATGCACCGGGATCCCCATAAATGCCGCGTGCCAGAAAAGGGTTTAAAACAAACAAAATTACGACAAAAAAACCGCAAAAATCATTGGTTCACCGGGCACCGTTATCGGTGCGTCAGGTTACTGTAGAGCCCCGGTGCGTCACATCCCCACACCCCGGTGCGTCATAAAAGTGAGCGGAACATAAAATTCCTAGTGCAGAATGATGGAAATGCACTGGGGTCCCCATAAATGCCGTGCACCAGAATAGGGTTAAATAAAAAAAAATACGGCCAAAAAACCGTAGAAATCATTGGTTCACCGGATAGTTACCAGTGCATCATGATACTGTAGAGCACTGGTGCTTTAAAACTACGCCGCCCTGGTGCCTCCTAAAAGCGAGCGAAAACAGAATGAGCCTGGTGCAACATACAAAAAATGCACCGGTACTCCAGTGAAAATCCCACGCACCAGAATAGGGTTAAATAAAAAAATTTATGGCCAAAAAACCACAGAAATCATTGGTTCACCGGACATTATTACCGGTGCGTCATATTACTGTAGAGCACCGATGCTTTAAAAATACGCCGCCCCGGTGCCTCCTAAAAGCGTGCGAAAACATAAAGAGCCCGACGTGGCATACAGAAACGCACTGGTACTCCAGTAAAAACCCCGCGCATCGGAATAGGGTTAAATAAAAAAAATTACGGCAAAAAAACCGCATAAATCATTGGTTCACCAGACACCATTACCGGTGCATGATGTTACTGTAGAGCACCGGTGCGATAAAATTACACTGCCCTGGTGCCTCCTAAAAGCACGTGAAAACAGAAAGAGCCCGGCGCGGCATATAGGAAATGCACCTGTATAGCAGTAAAAAGCCTGCGCATCGGAATAGGGTTAAATAAAAAAAATTACGGCCAAAAAACTGCAAAAATCATTGGTTCATCGGACACTGTTACCAGTGCGTTGTGTTACTATAGCGCACCGGTGCGTTACAGTTACGCTGCCTCGGTGCCTCCTAAAATTGCACGAAAACAGAAAGAGCCCGGTGCATCATTAAGACAACGCACCGGTACTCCAGTAAAAACCCGGCGCACCGGAACAGGGTTAAATAAAAAAAAATTACAGCCAAAAAACCGCATTTTTCACTTTTTTCAGTGCTATAGAGCTATCAAGCACCAGTGCAAGTTATCCTTGCTTGAGCCGCATTGACATCCGTGCTCCCATTGCACTTATTGCACACATTGCTGTTGTACATTGCCACTAATCTCCAGCTTGAATTTTATAAAACAGTGGACAAATTTTCTTTTTTAAATTGTGCAGCCAATATGCCTCCTCGACGGGTAAATGTATAGGTATTTTTCTTGTTTTTCCATAATTAAACCTTTTAGTGGATTAAAATTTGAAAAAACATTAAAATTAACCATTAAAAAAAAAAATTTGTCGCACGGTGCGCTCGAGCCGTTCGGCTCGCACCGGTTTGCGGTGCTGCCTATAAATTTATAGGCTGCACCGCACCCAGTGCTGAAGGAGTCCACACCGGTTCTAGGGTAGTACCGCGAGGCGCACAATGTTATTTTAAATTTTTTTGAAAGTACGGTGCGATCATTTACCAGGCCGCATCGTTGACAATGTTGAATCGCGGCCACCTGGTGTGTTGACCAAATTATCCACCCCAGGGCACATAAGTTTTTTGGCGCAGCAGAACCAAAAATTGACATTGTCAATGGTTCAGGTTGGTAAACCGGTGCTAAGTGTATCCACAACGGTTCTGGGGCGGATTCCAAAGGCGCACTGTGTAATTGTAAATTTTACGACAAAGAGCGGTGCACTCGGATACCTGGGCGCACTATACAACTAAGTACGGTGGCAGGAGGGTGGTGTGCTGACTTAGCTATAAGCCCCGGGGTGTATAGTGAAGTCAGCAAACCAACCTCCTGACACCGCACTTAGTGAACGGTGCACTAAAAATATTTTCTAGAGCATCGCTCTCGGTGATTTTTATATCATTATGTGCATCGTCGCCGGTGCGTCTCTGTGGAGGGACGTACCGTTACTAGTGCGTTACTATGTTTTTGGCGCACCGAATCTTGTTTTATTTATTTTTCAAAAAATATTTATATACGTATATTTGTGAATACAAGTGTTATTTAATTAAAAAATTGTGTTTAATATGTCAATCATTCAGAGACGTGAAAGGAGATAAGAGGAGAAACAACAATGACAATAGGCGGAACAATATAACATGGTTCGCCTGTGGGAGGCAAGAGAGAGGGAGAGAAATGCGTACCCTCGCCCTATTACAACAGTGACACAGGGGCTCCTAAGGCAGGTAGGTCTCCTCAAGTTCTATGAGGAGGCTACTTCCCTAAATTACCATAGTGGTTTTTTGAGACATCTTATCCGAAGGTCGAGTGCCCAGCAATAGGCTTTCTAAGTTGGTATCGACCAGTGGTACACGCCCACTGAGGAGGATGTATATTTTATTACAGGGCTTTTAAGGAGAGGGGTGGATTTTCCCTCATTCCCTGAGGTTCTAGCTGGCTATGTGGTAGGGAGTCAGTTAGTTTACTCCCAGAGATACATTGGAGTAGATAGATTGTCTCCTTCAGATTTTCAGGTCTCCAGAGGACAGTTATGTATTGGTGCATTTGGTCTTGAGGAGGTCCAGTGTCTCTCACTTATCATTTCAACCATTTCGCACAACACCAGTGACAGGAAATGTATTAGTTTCCAACTTTTATATTATGTTGATTATTTACTACAGCAACCACGACTTGTCAGGTGGTTTGCCATTTTTTACAGCAGTTCTGTACAACATTAGATAGATGTCGTGCTCGTGCACAAGGGAGGGTCAACTTCCCTTTTGCTTCAGATATTTTTTGTTTATTTTTTGAGAGGTTTCCAGAGACGAGGCCTTATTTTCTTCAGCAGCGTCGTAGGCCGATTACTGAGGCACATATGCATATGTGGGGGCAGATGATTCCCAAGAGGGAGGAGACTCTGTTTCCAGCGAGGATATCAGATGATGCACTGGGGTTGCTAGCTAGTGTTTTTGAGCATCCCTTCATTATGGTCCCCTGTCCTTATGTGGGGTTGGATTGGCGAGGGTGTGCCAACATCCTCTTCACAGATGATGAGCCGCCAGATGATAGAGGTAATATTACTGTTTTATTTAAATTTATTCTAACGTTTTCTTTAACTTGTTTTTATTAAATTGTGTAATGAAATTGTCTAATTATTGTTGTGTACTTGTATATATTTTGCAGACATTGGCTCTTATGATGGCGAGGAGATGCCGCCACCACCACCTAATCCAGTTGTGGATCTTGATGAGGATGCAGAGGGCATGATGCCATATATTTCCAAGGATCAGTAGGAGGCCGGTGTAGATCAGAGACCTGCTCCTGCTAGTGCACTGGCCCGCGGTCGATGTCTGAGTGATGCTAGATATAGGATGGAGTTGGGAAACCAACTCATTGCATTTTTTGTTGATGCGGGCATCCACCCCATTGATTTCAGAGTTATAGAGGCCGATGATGGGCTCTTACAGATGTGGAGAGGCATGCCACGTGACATGTACAACCTGATGCGGCATGTCGTAGGAGTTACGATAGATTTTACGTGACTGACGAGGACTGTCGCACGTTACAAGCGAGCTGCAACACATGATGGACAGTATGCGAGGCACAACGTACAATCGACATCTCATGATTGTTCACGGCCTCGGGCTGCGTGAGATTTGCATGAGCCTCCAGTAGCATCTACCAGCAGCCATCATGGAGATGAGGCTCGATCATCGGATGATCCATGACATTTATATTACAGTTGTATATTTTAAACATTATTCAATTATATATATATATATATATATATATATATTATGGTCCATGTATTTTATGTTCATTTTGCAGTTGCACTTAATTTACATGTTGGTGATCATCATTATGTGTATGTTTATTAGGTCATGTTAGATATGTTCATTTAATGTGCAACTTGTAGATAGATGTGTATGTGATAGCATGAGATGTATATTTGATGTTTGTGTTGTACTGATGATGTTAATATATAATGTTAATTGTGTTTTTTTAGATGATAATGATCACGATGATGCAGTTAGCGATTTTGAATGTGTTTTTTAGTCAAATATGATGTTTTTACGATGCTTATCATGAATGTGATGTTTATTAATTAATTTATAAATACCAAATGATCATGATATTGTAAATTTGTAATACTTGTATTTATAATTGTATTTAAAATTCTAAAATTGTAATTGTAATGATATATATGTAAATTTCTAAAATTGTAATTGTAATTGTAATTTTTTAATTTGTAAAATTGTAATTTTATATATGTAAAATTCTAAAATTTTTATTGTACATGAAATTGTAAAATTGTAATTGTAATTGTAATAATTCTAATTCTAATTCTAATTATAATTGTAATTGTATGTAAAATATTTGTAAAATTTTAATTGTATTAATGTGAAATGAATTTATTAAAATTTTTAAATTTGTAAATTTGTAAATTTTAAATAATTGTAAAATAATAAATATAGAATAATATGATTTATTGTAACATAAGGAAATTTAGAAAATAATGCAAATAAATTCCCGTGCTTAATTATAATTATCATTATTTTATTATGATCTTAGATATAAAAAAATAATTAATTTATACAGTATGCCATTGTTTTTGAGATCAAGTACATAATACCAAATTATCAAGTGAATTATTGATTTTAACATTAACACAATGTAAATTACCAATTAATTCAAAATACATATTACATTAATATTTCGAAAAACTTATCTTAAAAAGTATAAATATTGATGAAATAACACATATTGTACCATATCACTCTCGATTCTCATGAACACCCTCATTATCTTCTAGCTCGCATGGCATGAAAACACTATTGTTCTCAAAAATATGTTTTGATCTAGGGTCATGTGTCAATACGAACCACCAATCCCTATCCAACACATCTGGGTAGAAAAACACCTGGTTGAAGTGTTTAGGGAAAACATAGGGCTCCTTAGCTTCATCCCACATCTTTCTAGATTTGATACATATCAGCCTACTATCGCGATCTTCCTTTACATTATTCCGATCAAAGGTGTCCCACCACTTGCACCTAAAAATAACACATTGGAAAGAAGAAAAATCCACTTCAAATGATCTCTTGTATCTTTCCGATGTTACCTAACGTCCCTCTTACTATTTGTTGATCACGATGGCTAGATCGACTAGATTGATCGAACTCGACTTCCACTCCACAGTCTTGTGTGATGTTTCCAGCATTGACATTTTCTGTGCAAAAATGGTGTCCATATGCCCACATAGATGGGAATAAATTCACCTTTAATAAAAAAATTTAAAAAATCATTTAAGTGTCATGTGTCTTATAAATAATAATCCAACAGTTAAAATATGAAATGTAGATGTCTTAATATAAGTTTCAAATTTACATATAAATTATTACCAAGTTGCTGCACCCAATCCCTACGTTTAGCGCATCCTCTTCAACACGCGGGTAACGACTGGTAGCACCGTATTTCTCTCTGACTTGGTCAGCAACCCAACTGTTGGGGCATATTCTTGGCATATTTTCTTTTAAATGATCGGGATAAGGCACACTTCTACCATTCAACCATTTGAATTCTTTCCTGTCACTATCCCATTTCATTATTTTTTGTTCGTACAATGCGACCCACGATTGTGTCGCTTCAGAATTGTAAAGAATGAATTTATTGATTGCTTCAATTTCTGCATTCGCTGATGAAATCAAACCAACATTATATAGTACTTTAAGATCAAAATATACATTATATCAAATTTCAACATAAATATTAATTACTTTTTGTAAATTTGAAAAATTATAAGTCGCTTACTCTTTATCAAGCACTTTTTTCCACTTGTTTGGAGCAACTCTCCTTCTCTTTTGTCTTCATCCAATTCATCGCCCCAAATCACCGCACTTGGTATATTTTCGATCTTCTTGATGTACTCACTGGCATAGTAGAGAGAATCATACGATATGTACCCCTTTGCTATAGACCCCTCGGGTTTTTCCCTTTGTCGAACAAAACCTTTCAATTTATTCATGTACCTCTCTAAGAAGAACATCCAATGACAAGAAAAAACCCCAACTAATTCAACCTCATCTACCAGGTGGATTAGAAGATGAACCTGTAAGTCCATGAAACTCGTCGGCAGTTCCTTCTCAAACATAAAAACAATCTCAACTATCTCTTGACGCCATAGTGGAATGCTAGCCACATGAATCTCCTTTGACGTGATCCAACGTACAAATGCAGATAATTTAGATATGGCACGTCCTAGGTCTTGAGGGAATTCATGTTTCACACACCCATGCACAAACAAAGGATAATGACACTACAAAGTTATAAAAACATGCAATAATATACAAAATTAGTTATGTTTTATGATCACCGCATGGGATAAAATTTATTAGTATAAAAAACAATAAAATCATGATTTTGACATTATACGTACTCTTAGAAGATTCAAATGGTCATGCGATTTCAACCTCGAAAAATGGTCATCCACGGTGAAGTAGCGCTGTAGTGAAGACCCATATGAAGTTGGCACCCTCACATCCATTATAAATTCCTTTGCCAAAGATATATCATCTTTTCTTAAAATCCACGGGACATCACCTTCTTTGAAAAACCATGAATTAGAGGGATCAACGCCTGCCTCTGATCCCGTACTTTCTAATCGTCTTGGCCAATATTTCTTTTTAGTTTTTGAAGTAATAAGATCTTTCCTAACCACCAATGTGTCACTTTGTTTCAATGATATGTGCCTCCATAAAGAAGATGAAACATTTTTAAATATAGGCATGGGATATAATAAGTGGGCAATCTTAAGATGCTCCCAATATGGGAGGTCATAAAAGATAGATTTCCTTTTCATCCCAATGGGCAATTTCTCAACATAGGTGTTGAAGAAATCTGGATCATCGAACTTAGGCTCCCCATTTGAATCGAACATTTCTGTGAACTCCTTCTCCTTCTCTCTCTCATATGATCTAAGACATTCAGCTGGTGTCATTATTGGAGGCCTTTGGGTTCTTTCTCGTCTACCATTGAAAGCGAATGCTGCTCTTTTGTAAGGGTGTTGTTCTGGTAGGAATATCTTGGAGAAATCATTCACTGGCTTTCGTAGGTTCTTGGACCATCTAGCTTTCAGAGAAGGTCCACAACATTTACATCCAAAATGCCCTTTTGTTACAAGACCTGCGAGATTATATTTGTATACATTAATTAATATGCATGGCACGTTAAAGAATATCATGAAGATCAGAACAAATAATATTACAAAGAATTAAATAACTAATATGTGAAAGAATATTGTTAGATTATATATAAACAAATCAATAAATTAAACATGTAATTTACCAGAGCAAACTCCTATGCCTGGATAATCATGTGTCGTGTAAGCACATATGCCATACAACGTAAGCCTCCTCTCTGCTGCGATGGGTCTTGATACATCGTATACATTTATCCCATCCCATAATTCCTTCAATCCATCTACCAGTGGTTGTAAGTAGACATCCATATTCTTCACTTGTTTTCTACCAGGGACTATGAGAGCCAACATAAGATGTTCATTCTTGACGTACAACCATGGGAGGACATTGTTATTGATCACTACTACAGACCAAATAGAATAGTTGGTGTTCGGAGGGAATATGGGTTGACGCCATCCATGGCTATGCTGAGTCGTAGAATTCGTACTTCATTCTTGAATTTTTCGGGCCATGTATCCTCTACATGCTTCATGGCTATTGAATTAGTTGGTATTTGCATAACTCCCAACTCAATTTTGTGTGAGGCATGCCATCCCTGCAACATAGCTAATTCTTTGCAACAAAAGAGCCTTTGAATCCTTTGGTTTATAGGCATGTGCCTCAATATCTTAAAAGGAGGACCAGTACGTGATTTACCCTTCTTTTTTGATTTATCATACCTGTCATGCCCACATTTCAGACACATCTATTTGTCTACATATTCTCCTCTATATAGAATACAATCATTTGGACATGCATGATATGATATGTACTCAACACCCAACATTTTCAACAATTTTTTTCCCTCTTCGTAGCTACCGGGCAAGACATTATCACTTGGAAGAACCTTATCTTTGAATAACCTATAGTTGGTAATCATGGAAAACTATATTAATAAATGTACATTAATGTCGATACAATTATTAACGTTCATAAAATTTAACATTTGTAATGTTCATTGTAGTGTACTGATTATATTTCAAATTTATATATAAGGGAAGTATTTTATGGTAACTTGCCTCAAAATTTACGAGAAACATGCATTCGACAAGCCAAAATTTGCTTTAAAGTTGTACAGTAACATCATTGTCCCCAATTGGGTAGACTTTGACTAACCGCCAGGTTGAAAGAAAGGGGTGGTGGAAACAAATTTAAGGCTTTCGAAAAAGGTGTCAGCGATATGAGCATCATCCCCTAGCTGATCATCATTTTGGAATGCATCTAACAACATTGTCTCCATGGCAGTCGTATCCCTTAAGTAATCATCCATACCAACCTCTATTTGATTGTCTCCATTGCCAGCTTGTGAAGAACTACTATTGCTGTAGTCATTCCTAATTGGTGAATTTGGATGTAGCGGGAATTGAATCGGTGGTTGATTCAACCATTCTTGGTATCGTTCCTCTCAGATTTTTTCTCTGAATTCATTCTTCTCTCGATTTGACATTGTCATGGGGTGCAATGGAAGATGGTAGGTAGGTCGTTCATTATCACTAGAATCCTAATAATTAAAAAAAAATTTGAACATGATTAGTACAAAATATTATGATATCAATTAGTAACCACGTTGACAATATTGCATGATTATAAATTGGTTTGATGTTGAAATAATTACATATTAATCAATATATATACCAAACAATTATAATTGTAATTACCATCATTGTCCCAGAATTGTGGCTAGAAGATGCAATATTGTTACAATTGGTAGGGTGAAGTGGTTGTCCATTTTCATCTACCAAATGTGTCTTGCAGTATGCAGCTCCTGATAAGAACTTTCAATGTTTTGGAGCAGTACTTTGAATATAATCTTATGCATCTAAACTTGATGATGAATCTGCATGAACCTGCAAATTTGTATACATTATAAATTTAATTAAGTTGTGCATGATTGACTACATGGATAAAAAACATACATATATTCAATTAGATAGTGAAAAAATAAAACAAATCTAAAGTAAATATTACGTCTCCACATGGATAGGGAGAACTCTGCGATGTACTTTGAGAAATATTATGGAACGAGCTGGATCTTGAAGAATTGTCTATTTCATATAATATATGATATTTTCTCCTTGCATTTGAGAAAAACAACAATAAACTTTGGTGCACAAACCTAAATGTAATTCCGGTGCGTACTGTTCAGATAACCGCACCGACAAGTTCTTTATTTTGTGCACCGATGTGCTTTTGTAACAAGTAGCACCGATGTGTTTCAATTAAACGACGCACCGGTAAACGAATAACCGCAATAAAATGAGGCAAAACTCTATTTTATTTAAGTGAAAAAAAAGCGGTAAATTGAAAATTGGGCGGCAAAATATTTTCGAAAATCTAATTTCATAAAACATTTCTTTAAATACTAAACACTTTTCATTATTTCACTATTTTTGCAAAAAAATTCGGCTAGAGATTTGTAGGATACATACCTGGAGCAAACAGAGCACAAGAGCACTGTGGAGCAGGGAAATACATTTGAATAGATGTATCCAGACAATCCGAATTCCAAACCTCTGGTAATTCAAACCCTATACCATAGAATTTTAAACGACGTGAGTAAAGTTTATTGTTTTTTTGTACTTTTTTCTGCAGTTTTTTTTTATGCAGTGAAATAAGAAATCAAAGTCTATTGTTTTATTTTATTTTTTCTCTAGTTTTTTATGAAGTAAAATAAAAAATCAAATCTTATTTTTTTTAACTTTTTGTTTTTGCATTTTTTTACCTTTTCTGCAGTTTAAACAAAATAAAAAAAGAAATCAATTTTTAGAAACAAAACCCTAGATTCTTTTTGTTTCTGCCATTTTTTCTCCCTCTTTCTTTTCAATTTAGATTTATAGGGTTTCTATACTCATAAGAAATCCAACCCACAAGACGACTTGCATAGTCAGATCCCAATCCATGTTGGCCCTTGCATCAATATTAAAAAAAATACAAATCTTTTTTCGCCGATGTGCCCTGTGTAACATTGCGCACCGGTGCGCTTGGTTACACCAGAGCACCGCTAAAGTAAAATGATAAAAAATAAAAAAATAAAAATATGTTTTTATCAGTACACCATTTGTAACATATGACACCGGTGCACTATTACATTATGGAGCACCGCAAAACGTGTTGTTTTGGAAAAAATCCATTTTACAAACATACCCTACATTATTTTTGTTTCTGCCCTTTCTTCTCCCACTTGTTGTGATTTCAGAATTAGGGTTTTTCAATTTATATTTATAGGGTTTGTATTGCTAAATATAAGCCTAAGACATGCAACCAATAGGAGGATCTGCATAGTCAGATCTCAATCCATGTCGGCCCTTGTGTCAATCTTAAAAAAATACACTTTTTTTCATCAGTGCCCCCTTCGTAACATAGCGTACCGGTGCGCTATATTATACAAGCGCACCGCACAAGTACAGTGATAAAAAATTAAAAAAACAAATTATGTTTTTATCAGTGCGCCATATGTAACATATGGCACCGGTGCACTATTACATTATGGTGCACTGCACAACGTGTTGTTTTGAAAAAAAAACATTTTACAAACATACCCTACATTATTTTTGTTTCTGCCCTGTCTTTTCCCACTTGTTGTGATTTTAGAATTAGGGCTTTTCAATTTATATTTATAGGGTTTATATTGTTAAATATAAACCTAAGACATCCAATGAACGGGTTGACCTACATAGTCAGATCCCAATCCATGTCGGCCCTTGCATAAATTAAAAAAAAAAAAATTGATGCATCATGTCTGAAAGAGTGCACCAGGGCACTCTGTTATCACAGCGCACCGTGAAAGTACTGTCATAAAAAATTAGAAAAATATGCAGCCGGTGCGCTATTTCATTATGACACACCACAAACGTTCAGTTTCAAAAAAAAAAAAAAAACTTTCAAAAAATACAAATCTTACTTTATTTTTGTTTCTCCCCTTTCTTCTTCTTCTTTCTGTGATTAAGAATTAGGACTTTTCAATTTAGATTTATAGGGTTTGTATTGCTAAATATAGACCTAAGACATACAACCGACGGGACGATGAACATAGTCGTATCCTAACCATTTGGGCCTTGGAATGATTAAAAAAAAAAGATTTTTTACTGGTGTGCCCTATGTAAGGTAGAACATCGGTGCTTTGTTGTTTACAAGAGCACTGGATAAGTAATGTGAAAAATAATATTTTTTAATGGTGCACCATATGTAAAATATAGCACCGATTTATGCTAAAAAAACTAACACTGGATGATTTTTATTATTTTTATGATGGGTAATCGGTGCAGTCATTGACATGTAACACACCGAGGCTTCTTGTTGACATAGAGCACCGTATGGTGTATTATACTATTTTTTCGATGTGTGGGAATGACATACACGCACCGACGTCGGTGCGTTCACCATGAATAGTGCACCGGGTTTTTGAGATTTTTTTTTTTAATTGAGAATTTGACAGTGTATTTAAAAATATATTATTGAATGATATGATACAGGTTTGATATTGTTAAAGAAATGACTGACAAGAGATCAAGTAACAAAAATACTGATAACGCATCAAGAAAAGCAAAAAAGGAAAGTTCTTTGTAAATGTTTTACAAAAAAATTGTTTTTGAACTATATGTAAGTTTAAATAATATGTATTGTTTAATGTGTATCATGTAAAGCCACAAAATGATGAAGCTCGATAAGATTATTTCTGATCTAGGACCAAAAGAACGTATAAGCTTGATGGAAAAATTGCAAAAGGATGAACGAGGTGAATGAAAAAATACTATCAATCCAATATGAGTTTCTTTTCTTAGTTTTCATTAATAATATAATTCAAATTATTAGATAACATGTGTGAAAAATTATATTAATTCACCTTTGTTTAATGTTCTACAGGGACCAACAACTCAGAAAAGGAAGGAATGTTGTTCTAAGAAAAGAAAAACAATAGAACATGCAAATGAAAATGAATTGCTCCTTAGCTTATCTGGAGTGGTGTTGGAGGTTAACGAAAGGGGGAAAAACTTTTACAAATGTTTGAGGGATCTAGTGGAACGAATGTATAGACGTTCTTTCCACTTACAATACAAAAACCAATCCAATGATTCCAAGAACCAAATTTTATGTAAACTACAGGAAGAGTTTCCAGAGAATTGGTCAATGAGACATGTCAGACTTTTAATAGCAAAAATGTACAACAACAAAAAAGAAGGAATGAAAAAGTAATATTCCTTTAGATGTTTGTCTAGAATTATTTATAAATATCACTTTTGTTATACTTACTTTTCATATATCAATATAAAAAATAAATAGTTTATTGTCATGTTACATTTTCAGGAAGATTATGAAAATCTCAAAAGATGAATGAGCTGATATCAGAAATATGCCAGTAGGAATGTCCAAAAAGGTGTACAAGGAGATGGTCAAAGAAATGGAAAAAATTGCATCACGGGAGGAGCCATCTCAACAACAACGTGCTTCAAATGTAATATGTAATCATTGAATTTTTTAATCATTAGGTAAAATAAATAAACAATTTAGCATTAAATATTAATTTTCAAGTATTTTCTTGCAGAAAAGAAGAGAAAATGAAACCCATTCAGCACATAAAACAGGACGACAAGGAAGAAAAGTATTGATGTCTAAGTTTGTGAGTAATTGTTATTTTCTTATAACAACTTAAATAGATTTCATTTTTGTATTTTTAAGTTGTTTTACAAAAATCATCATTGAATGTCTCCAAACAGGTGCTAACATACAAAGAAGAACCATCAAAGGAATTGATTGAAATTGGTTTAAATATGGGTTGTGTGTATATGTTGGCATATCAGAACTTAATTGTGGAATTTGTAAGCATCTATCGATCTTGTTTTACTTAGCTCCGTCTATAATTAGTAGAAAAAATAAATCTTTTATATTAAATATGTGATTTCTTATGGGGTATAAAACTTGCAGGAAACAAAGTCTGGCACTGCACCAATAGATCAAATCTTGAAAGATGGCATGTTACATGATTTTGAAAGAATGTGTATAGTTTATGAGTCAATTGTTGCATTGGTACGCCATTTCTTTTCGATTTACATTGATATATATTATTTAATATTGCAATTTTCATTATTCTCACCAATGTATACACTCATTACAGTTTATTTTTATGTTTGTAGATGGAAGAAGGTGAAGAAGAAGAAAACAATCAACGTCGTGAACAAAACATTTTTGAAAATAACCCAAGTCATAGAAGTAGCTCTAGCAGTGATAGCAGTTCAAGCGAAGAATGATGATCACTATGTTTGGATATAAAAGCAAGGCGTTGTACTATTTTTGGAAAAATGTCTGTGAAATCAGACATTTTATTTAATGTAATGGACATAGTGTCCCAATTGAAAGATAAAGGGATTCCAATAATTGTCCCATTTTGTATGACAAAGAATGTCTTATTCATATATATATATATATATATATATATATATATATATAATAAATGTTTTAATTTATTCTATTGCGTTCTCTATTGTCACTATTGCGTTTTCCATTATCGTTCTCAAATGCAGTAATAAAAATTTAATTCACATGAATATTGTTATAACATATATATGTGTCGACTTTTGATGAATAATGAATTTTAAAAAACCACAATAATTATGATATGATGTAACAAATTAATATAAAAATCACATTCAAATCCATTAATAAAAATTTAATTAATATGAATATTGTTATAATATGTGTCGACTTTTGATGAATAATGAATTTAAAACAATCACAATAATTGCACTACCACAGGTCAATGTTTCTAAAAAATACAAAATGAGAACTGGTGCGCTTGTATTATTAAGCGCACCGGTGCGTTTTTACTACCTATCGGGACCGCACAAATACCAAAACCAGTTAAAAATATCGAGGCATTTGTGCGGTACGACGCTCCGGTGCGTTTATGTATCTATACGCACTGGTGTCATTTTATTGCCTATGAGCACCGCACGAATACCGATACCAATTATAAATTGCAGTGCGTCTGTGTGATACTATGCACTGGGGCGTTTTTTCTGTCTATACGCACTGGTGCATTTGGATGACCAATAGGCACCACATGAATACCGATACCAATTACAAATCTCAGTGCATTTGTGTGATATGCACCGGGGCGTTTATGTGTCGATAAGTGCCTGTGCATTTGTATGACATATTTGCACCACACGAATATCGATACCAATTGTAAACCTCAGTGCATTTGTGTGATATGATGCATTGGGGTGTTTATATAAGCATACGCACCGATGCGTTGATACGACCTATGGGCACCGCTCAAATCCCAAGACCAATTAGAATGGCCCCATGTGTTGTATCACTAACACCAGGCCCGGTGTTGATATTTTCCTTAACGACCTAGTGCATTCTCCTTCGACCACCCTGGTGCACTGTCTACTGATATGCACCGGTGCATTAAAACCTGATAAGAGCACCGATGAAAAAACATCCGTAATAACCTCCGGCCGCCCATTTTTTTTTAGTTGTGTTGAATTTCCGTTAAAATCTCCGCCAAAACCTCCGTTACCAGAAACAAATGTGGTAGCATATGTTTTTTTGACAATTTTAGCCAATTTTGTAACACTAAAAACCTCCTTTATAACCTCTGATAGAGGGTCTTTTCCTTGTAGTGAATACTTAACCAATTTCCTGCCTCTGGATGCTCAGCCTTGCTTACGCATTCCTGAGGGAATTGAGGCCCTATTAATTATAAAATTCCCAATAATTGATTTCACAATACATCTAAGGAATCCTGCTAACCTCATGCATGACTTGTACAATTTTCTAATTATACAATTGATTGTATACTTCTGTTTAACTCCAATCTCAACTGAGTCTTCCTTAGAACTGACATGAAATAAATATTTATAGCGAATATTTAGTTATCTGATTGATCACTGCATGTGAATTAAATTAGATTTAATTCAATGGACCTATCACTAGCTCCTCCATCAACTAGAACTAGTTAAATTGGTTTTAACTCAAATAATTAAGTTAAGCAATTACAACTCAAAATAAACTGCAACTCGACCCCCTAAAACTTAGAGTGAACTCTACATGCCTCGAGGTTGACTCCAAACTCGAATTGACTGAGCTAAATAAGTCTTCCCAACTTAGTTAACCTGTACAAGCTATCATGTGATGTGGAATTACAGTTTCTTTCTAATTTAATTAAGGGAAAATTAAATTAGAAGCCTCTTCTTGTTGCCAATTTCAACAAATTAGGTTGAGTATTTCCAGAAGGAGTGCGAGTAGGACCTAGGTAATCATTACATAAAGGCTTACACAGGGCTAGTTCGAGTAGCTAGTAGAGCTAGTTTCTGGAGCCAGATTAGGTGTCAAGTGAGACAAATGGTCTCACATATATTTTGGACAAATTATTTTGTTGAGGATTGCCAGTTTGGGCATCCAATTATTGTACTCTAATTTTGCTGCTCATATAATAAAATAAACCCTCATCTGATGCACCAGTTTTCCCATTTTGGTTTTTCCAAGGAATTTTATCCAAAAATATTGGCGTCGTTTTTATTGTGTGTGTGCATTTATTTTCTCCCTGTTTATTTTCCACATCGTAATTTTATTGTGCAGAAATTGCAGTGTGATTTATTCATTATTCGCATAATAAATAAACTGCATAATTAATTAGTTAGAAGAATACATTCTAGTTGTTGCATCACAAAGAATTTTCACATGGTACTAAAGAAAGTTTGAAGGACAGATCAAAAGCTCAGAAGACAAAGGAGAAAACTTTATAGTTGAGAGGGATTTCTAAGAAATATTTTCCAGATCTGTGCAGAGGGCAGCCCAGAGTGCGAATTGCAAAGGAAAAGGGTTCAATTTTCAATTCCAACCAATAGAAAATTTTGATCAGCCTTAGTTACAGATATTTGCAGGTGTGGATTTGTCGGATAGAGGGTTCATGTGAGTAGATCAATCATTTCATTGAGAAGATCTATGTGTAGTGATTTTGCAGCATATTTTGTAGCAGTAGATTAGCACCAGGTGAAAGAGAAAAACACACACAGAGGAATTCCCATAATTTCTCAGAGGGTTTCCAGATCCAGTTCTCAGGAGGAAATCATGAATTCCAAGAGCAATAGGTCATAGTAGTATTTTCCAGTCAACCAATGGGAGCATTAGGAGTAGAAGATCGTGTGCGAGATTCCAGAGAAAGACTTCTAGAGGGTTGAACGAGTTTCCTAGTTGAGGAGTAACAAACAATATGAGGATCAGAGAAGGATTTCTGGAGGCAAACAAAGGTAGATATGCGCATTCCAGGAGAGAGTGCGAGCAAAAGAGAGAGGCCGAGTAGGAAAGGGAGGATATTCCTATTTATTTTTTCCCAGTTTTAAGTTTTTACAGAGATGGCCTCAGTAGGACTCTGAGATTAGGATAGGTTTAAAGGGGCCTTTAATTATTGTGTTTGGAAAGCGATAATGAATTTCCTTCTATACGAGTATGGTTTGAAGACGTATGTAAAGAATTTTTTAGCCATACCTTCAAATCAAGAACAATTAGAGAAATACAATAAGGAGATGGCCAAGACGAAGAGGATGACCCTCGATTATGTTTGAGATCATATAGTTCCACATCTGTTTGGCAAGAATACTGCTAAAGAGATGTGGGATGCCATTACAAATATTTTCAAAGATCCTTCTGAGATCCGGAAGATGTTTGTAAAGGATAAGAGGATGAATGATATGATGCATAAGCGTGAGGGTGTGACTCCTTATCTCACTAGAATTCAGAATGTCTGAGATAAGCTTGCAACAATTAGAGAGACACATCCCTATAGTTATATAGTGCGTACAACTCTCAATATTTCACCAATGAGTGGTCAAGGTTTATTCAAGGTATCGTTGGATGAGATACACTACATGGTTGGGATCGACTGTGAAGTGATTTCACTCAGGAAGAGATGAGGCTTGCTCTTGTAGAAAGTAATATCAACAACAAGAGTAGAAAATGATTGAAGAGTGTTAAATACGAGGAGAATGTAGCTCTTGCATCTAAAGGGAAAGCGAAGAAAAATCCCAGTCAGGGAAAATAATTAAAGGGAGGAGAAAAGAATAATAAATATTTGTCGAAGATAAAATGCTTCATGTGTGGTGAGTTTGGTCACTATAGTACCTAGGTCCCAAGAAGAAGAATGACAAGAAGTGGGAGCAACAGACAACAATTTTGGTGCACATAGATGATTTTTCCACTAGATTGGAGGAAGATTTCACCTTGTATGCAACAATACCTCTAGGAGAGAGTTGGGTATATATTGAACTCTAGTCCCCATAGTTGTAGAGATTGAGGAAGGTTCCAAGGAGGATAACATCAGAAATATGTTTCCCCATGGATCAATACCCTTGCTACAAGGGCCCACAATAATTCAATAGCAGTTGGATCATATTATTCAACATGCACAATAAGATTCTGAGGGATAGTTGCAGAGCTATTATTAGTCAGTTACTGAGGGTTAATGAAATTTGGGCGCATATAATTACTCAATAGATAAAGAAAAGCTAGATGAAGTTAGAGTTTCAATGGATAGTTGATGGGATTTGGTTCACAATTGTAGTAGTTGTAGCAACAAAAAAAACATGAGATTTTTTGTAGCAGAGAGAAGTGTTGGCAACAATGTAGGATGACACAATGTAGTGTCAATAACAACATAGATGTAGGAGAAAAATGGCTTGATGGATAGTGACAATTTTTTACAATTGTTAGACATCAATACCGTGAGGGGAAGATGTTACGGGAGAAAGACATAATAACACCTTCCTCGCTAAGAGGGAGTGTTAGTTTTTGTAGCATCAGACAAGTGTTATAGTCTTAATTTATGTCAGAGAGGCCAAGAACATGAGATACTCAAAACCCATAAAAGGTTCCGCAAGATAATCTTGCGATACACCCTAATTAAATTAATTAACCATCATTTGAATTTTTCCTAAGTATAACTTAGGAAAACTAGTTAATTCGTAGTAATTAATTAAGAAAAGGTGAGAAAGCTATAAAAACTCACAAAAATTTAGTTTTAGATGATCTTAAGCGTTGATGGAGATCTAATCATGGCCATTAATTCACCAATGAGAGATTATAAGAGCAGGTCGATGGGGCTAGAGATAGAAACATCAAGAGAGTGAATTCCTTGGCAGATTGAAATATCCAACTGTAGAAGTCGAGCATGGAAGAAGAGTTTTCGCTAGAAGGACGAAGAAGGTTTAGGAGTAGAAACAATGAGATTCTAGAGGATCCGTCTAGTTCTAGAGAGTCAGCAATAGAGAGGCTGAGTCATTTCACTCAGAGGCTGCACATGGGTTGCAAAAAGGCCTTAAGAAGGCAATTCAATTCATCCAAGGATTAGGGTGATTCATGTGCTAGAGGTCGGGAAAATTTCCAGAATGCCTAGTGAGTCACTTCCAGAGGTAGAATCATGAAGGACATCAGATTCTGAGCAGTTCCATGAGGAGTGTGAGTAGGGCCTATGCAAGCACTGCGCAGAGGCTCACACAGGTAGAGTTTGAGCAGCAAGTAGAGCTAGTTTATCGAGTCAGATTAGGTGTGGAGTGAGACAAATTGTCTCATAGATATTTTGGCCAGATTAATTTGTAAGGATTTCTAGTTTTGGCATCCAAATTTTATACTCAGATTTTGCAGCTGCATATAATAAAATAAACCCTCATTTGCTGCACCAGTTTTCCCTGTTGGGTTTTTCTGGGGACTTTGGTCCAAAAACATTAGTGTCATTTTTATTGTGTGTGTGCATCTATTTTCACAACTTCCCATTTATTTTCCTCACCGTAATTTTATTGTGAATACATTGCAATGTGATTTATTCATTATTTATTGTAAAAAATAAACTACATAATTAATTAGTTAGAAGAATAAATTCTAGTTGTTTTATTTCGAATAATTTTCACAAAAATTGAATAAATTTTTGGTGACTTAGGCCCATTGGTAAAGTGGGAATCAATAAATAAACTACTGAGGAAGTCAAGGTAATAAGGAATTTTATAATAAGAAATGAAGAAGATATAAAAATCAAATACAGTAAAACAAAACTCTCAATTTTCTTGTTATTGATATATATTTTACATGGAATTTCAAACAAGCATGAAATTCCAGGGTGAGATCCGTGAAATTTTTTCTCTCCAAGGCTTGAGAAGATCCTAAGTCAAATCTAGTTTGAATATATATTTTCAAATTTCATATGGAATAGGGTTTTAAAACCTATTTGCATCTTAGACGAGTCAAATTTGCAATTATAAAATCTTGATAGGGAAAACTTAAGCTATAAAACATTTTGTAGGTTTCCTTACCAAACTCAATACCTTGGATAATACAAGAAATTATACTATTATAAGGTGGGACAATACGTTCATTTTGGAAAAGTGTCCCGAAACAACAACTTGAGAAAATTCATTCCTACTGAGCTGAAGCCTCCACTAAATTCTAGACAACTGTTCAACTAGGAGTTTTATCTCATTTATTAATTATATTAGTAAGTAGTTCACTTTTGGTCACCTTGGGACCAATAGTGAAAAAACTCAAAAGTCAATAAGTCACCATATTGCAAGGTAGATATAAATTTATAGATGCATTGTTAGAAAGAGTGGGAGCTTCCAGAGTGATCAACAAGCGAACACTATCGATGCTTCATACAACTGGTTTGCCCATTCCTTAAAATATTCTACTGGTATAGTAATTTCAACCTTACAGAAGTTTACATAACTATTACAGTAACAATTGAAATAATGTTAAGGGACCAAATCACATAGCACTAGAATATTAACTAGAAGTTCATGCTAAGAAAAATTCTATTGGTTGGAAAGGATATGAAAAAAAAATACATCTATGCATTTCTCTTATTAAAATTTTCATTGGTTAGACTACAAAATTTAGCAAAGCAGGTTCTGGAAATATTTTAGTATGTTAGGTGACTTATGAGAAAGCCTTATAAACATGGGAAATTCCACATGAAGATTTGGCAAAGATAGTGAGAAATTGGTGTGATAAAATTCGTCACTATAAGAATGATAAATAAGGACTTGATGAGCCTAATGTGCTAGCTTGGGATTGAGATTTTTGAATATCAAGCAGGAGGTCTCAATGACAAATCCCCAAGTTGGATGCCTCTACATATATGGGCCTTTGCAACCAAGGCCTTAACAACCTTGTAATGTCTCGAACCTTAAAATCAACTTGAAAAGTGGCACCCAAAACAACATATTTTTTTTGAAGTCAAAATTACAATTTTTTTTGAAAAGATGGCCTTCATAACTTGTATTTTTGGAAAAATAAAATTAAAATGAGTTTTGTAATTGAAAAATGGTGCTCCCAGTAGCACCTCTTTTTTCGGAGGGTTAAAATTACAAATTCTTGGAGACCGAAACCTTGATAACCACAACATTATTATTATTATTATTATTTGGGCTGACTTGAAAAATGCGGGCTTTGAACCTTGAATATCACAATTTACATAATATTTTATAATGCAAAACTCTAATTGAGCTGTCCCTGTTGGTTCTTTGTAACCAAAATCTTTAAATCAACCCCGATTGAAAAAAATGCTACCGGTACTATTCTTATTTTTTTGGGCTTAAAATTGTGACATTATTTATATCATTGTTTAAAAACCTCGTGCTATTGAAAATAAAATAAGTAGCACAAATATATGTTGGAAACCTTTGAACACTACTGAGATGGGGGGTGAATCAATAGCATGACTTAGTACTATATTTTTACTTTTATCTACCTTACTGAATCACACACACTAATTAGCAAAAACTCAATAAACATTTACAGATCTATACATAAATAATACGCAACAAATAAACCATATGAGCAACATAACCATGAATAAGAACACAATAAAGCATCAACACATGAGACACAAGATATCTAGTGGAAAACTCTTCACCGGGAAAAAAACTACCCTTGCTGTTGTTGTGCTACTTTGAGTCTTCTATTAAGAAAATATAGTATTTTTACATAGATTGCTAACTCTGATTAGCTAGGAGACTTGACCTCATATATAATCAACTAACACCCATCAGTCTGGAGACTTGATTCTACTGATCATCTTGGAAGACTATGTTCTCACACGGATCTACAAACTACCATTAGCTAAAAGACACCAGGATCAATCAATCCTCTCCCAACTCCAATTGGACTATCCAACAAACATTGGATTGAGAAACTGTTCCTTTTGCTGAAACTTCACAATCAGTGCTCCACATCCACGAAGTCACTGCTCCTCTACTCTATACAAAACCCATTTCATCTATTTTCAAATTGGATCTTTGCATAATCTGATTCAACTCTACAATACGAACTCTAGAGCAAGAAAATCTCATAAATCAAATAAAAACACCACAAACATGCTCTCCACTCCAGAAAAATAATGGCCACATCAATTCTCTAATACCTTCACCAAACAACAACAAAATGACAACTCATACTCCACCATAATATTAAACCCTCACACCAAAATATAATTTCTGCATACTACAATTAAAAACATACAACACAATGAATATGTGCCAAATGCACTAGCAACACCTGCAAAAACAAATATGAGAGTCACCACAAAAATTCTCCAGTAGCATGTAAAAACTATCCAAACAATCTCAGCTACAACAACGTCAAATCTGATATGAAAACTAATGTACTGCTTCAGAAATAAGCTCCATTCACTTCCATTTACACTCACTCAGTGAAGCAATTCTTCTCTAATTCACTCCCATACTCAACCAAAAACATCAACCAACTCCAAAACGTAGAATATAAAACAGGTACGACGAAATTCACTTTTGGTTGGGATCAAAGGTGCACTAGTGGAAATAGAAGGCTCCCATTTATCTTAATTATTCATTTCTCTATTTCATAGAATGACAACTTGCAACAAATTTGTGGATCTATAATTTAAAGAAATAGGAAAAGTTCTACAAAAAACATAGGAATAGAAGAGAATCTAGTCAAATTATAAAATGAATTGAACCAATAATTTCTAGGCAGATGGAAAGTGAAATAAAACCAATTCCAATAGGGTACTTATTCATCATTATTTTTATGTAACGCTAAGCCATCCACTAAGGTTTCAATCTGTATGCCATAGGACGCATCTGGATGCCATGAGTTTTAAAGGGAAATCACATCGTGCCGATTTTTTTTTTTTGAGGTGGACAATGATTCACCATAGAGGTTGAGGTCTATTGTGTTAATCCATCCACAATGGTTCCATTCTAGTTGTGGTCTACCCCAATATATGGAATAATTTTAAATGGAAAGATACTATGCTGCAAGTCATTTGTTGATTCTAATTTCAGTCATGAAGTCAATAGAGTGAAATTAGAGTGAACGTTGACTAGGTTTCCATTAGCAACATTGTATGTCCTACTAGGATGACATGAGTTTCAAAGGGACGAGACTAAGTGAAAGTCTGAGGGTGTAGTTTCTTAGGGTTTATTTTAACAAAAAACATGAAATATATATGAATGAATAAATTAGGTGAGAAAAAACATTCAAAGCACCCATCGTGATCTATAATTCCTGTCGTGGCTAAACTTGCAGCTAAAATTTGGTTGATGAATATTGCCCTAAATTTACAGGACCTGTGGACACTACTTGGGCTCGCTGCCAAACTGGAAAACAAACCTTGGGTTGGGCTTTTCCTGGACATTCAAGTGAAGATGAGGACCCACTTTTGAATCTCTGATCGATATTTTTTCGATAGATACCTACCCATTGTGGAACGCGACCAACCTCTCATGGGCTCCCTCCAGGTCTAGAGGAATCAAGAATTTACCCAACACCTTTTCCAAGTTCATATTATAGTTCAAACCTTAGAGGCCCATGTAAACCGTAATTTAAAGCTATGGATTCAAAATCCCAAGTCAAGAATTATTGGAAATCTTCACTAGCTCGAAATGCTCCATATAAGAGCTTTCCACCAAGTTCTGGACATTAGCGGCAGGAGCATCGACAAAAATGAGAGGAACCATGACTATCTGGAATAGGAAATTATCGAATTTAATATCTAAAAAACAAGGAAATATTGAAGAATGAATGCCTACTTTGGTGCATTTGGAATCCATGGCGAATCAAGGATTCTCAGCGCCAAACCTCCTGCTAAAACGATCACGAACAAAAAACATATCCAGTTGTACCAAAAACTAATAATATCACAACGTCATCAGATCAAATCCTGTTGAACACACATGGTCTCGAGGCTTCACGAAATCGAATCTCATAGAGATTTATGATTATTTTTCCCCACATATATACATGTTAGAATAGTTTTCCAGGCCAACCTATCTGAGTGACCAAAGATTTGGTTGTCACACAAGTTGGAGGAAAGGGCCATCTCACTAGTAACTTTATAAGCTAATAACACTAAATGTAAATGAAGACTCATATTTCCTAAAAATTGTGCCCATCGGGCCATCACCTTATCACCTCACACATTAATATATTGTTGTCATACCTCCTCCCATTAAATATCAATTATGACACATTGACTGTTCGAGCCATCTTTTGTCCCTCACCTTTGTACCAAGGCATGTGCCAGTGCCATTGGTTCATTCAATTAAATCCTTTCGTCAATCACCATAACATTCTATAACCTGTTGCATAAAGAATATGGCGAAACATTGGTATTTATGTAAAAGAGTACTATAGAGTATATATGTTGCTAAAATAGTCTTAGAAACAATTTATCTAGTAGCCTTTCATCAAGAATTTTGTTATAGTATTTAAATTAAAAAAAAACAAGTATAAATAAAAATTAACATTTTTTTGATCCCTAATTTTCACTTCGCACTTCTAGGACGTGTTATATCCCTCTCAAATGGCCGTGACATGCTCAATTTTTACTCTTGTCTATAATACATTAATCATGCGCTCAAGACCACATCATTGCACACAAATAATGGTATTTGTGATTGATATGATCCAACATTAATCAATATATCGTGCCCACACTCAAGGAAATCCATGATGCACACACACATCAAGACATCATTCATGGGTATGGGCCTTAATAAACATATCATTCCTACACTCAAGGCTTCACCATTGTGCACACCAAAGAACAAGTGTGATGGTATAATCAATGTTTTTTAGCATAATAAATCCACATTCAAGGCTATTCCATAACACACAGCTCAATACATGCGATGGGTCTCACCTAGGGATTTTTACATGAAATTTTTCTTGGGTGATAAACTATATACCAATTCTCCATATACGTAATCTCCATCATAATATTCATAAGGAAAAATATGGTAGAATTGTAAACACACAAAATGGAAGATATACTTCCATGAATTTTGTTATAATTTTTTTTAAGGAATCTTGACATGGTGTGTTAGAACCATTTCGGATGATATACTTATACATATATGTCTCGCACAATGTGTGAAACTTGAGTTGAACTCACCATCGCAAGCCGATCTATGTGTAAATGCATTGCGATCGCGAAATAGGTTTGAGTCTACTTTGGTATAGGTATAACATAGTTTGGAAACTTTTTACACACACACAAAAACATATCTAAAGATTTAAATATTGGAAGGCTAGGCCAAAACCACTAGGATTCACCAACCACCTGTAAATCAAGAAAATGAAACATAGATTTATTCTCTATGCCATTTTAATATGTTTAATCGCAAATAGGGATGTGCATGCTTGCAATGAACTTGCCTTAACCTCACTAGTGTATTGATTTATATGAATTAATAGAGTGAGATCTGGCCTAAGCCCACAAGGCTCTACCAACAACTCACACATAGACAAAATAAACTAGAGATTTATTTAGGCACGACCCAAATTTTTTCTCATGATTAACTCATGCGTATAACACTGGAAATTTAAATCTGAGCATTGCTACCACCTATATGTTTTTTGACCACATATGAGAATTTAATATTCCATAAATAACATCCAGGTCAGAAAACTTATCTGGTTATGCCAATTTCAGTTGGCGACTGGAGAAGAAGAGACACCTTAACCTCCAAAATGTAGGTAGTTACAAAACTATGTCTGTAACTAGGCACCCCTGTGCGAGGATCTGAGTCTGAGATCTTGCACTTTTTGAGTATAAATTCACGAACTGAGTTATAGGAGTGTTGTCATTTGTAGGTGGTTTATCAACCAAGGACAAGAACAATGGCTTATTAGATGTAGCAAGCACCTTGGTTTATCAATCTTGGCAAGTACTAGTAAGATATTGTACAAGTGGTTTATCAACAAAGTACAACAGAGTGGCCTATCAACCATATCGAGCATCATGGTTTATCAATCTATGCAAGCATAAGTAAGTTATTGTACATGTGGTATATCAACTAAGGATAACATGATGGCCTATTAGCCAAATCAAGAACCATGGTTTATCATTCCTAGAAAGAACCCTTATGTTCAATCACTCTTTGTTCATGCTCAATCTTGGTTATATATGGGAAGAGAGAATTGGTGGAGGGGGAGTCACCCTTCAGTGTAATTCCCTTTGCATTTTGTTCTTGCTCCGAGTTATTTCTCAGGAATTCTCTCAACCAAAAAATTTGGAACCTCTTTCTCTCCTCAACTCTTGTATCTAATGTTGTTTGGGGCTACTCTCCAAGTGTTAACGAGAGGATACTCTTGCCCCTCCCTTATGTTTCCCTGCCAACAAGCTACCCCTTCGGGGAACATAACTTATATGACACCACCATGCATTAATGGCTAACCCACTCAGACTTGGACATGTGTTCCTCTTCCCCATATTTTCTTTTTAATCAATTGCTTAAAATGTTTTATTACGTGTATGCTAAGAATTATGACATACAAAATTTAATTAATTTGTCAATTGACATTATAGTCTAATTAATCATTTTAAATCAAATGTATTAATCCATACTTATTTAATTTTGCATTATGACTAATTAATTATTATTAATTAGTTTAAATCATAATTATTTAATTTAGCATTAATACATGATTAATCCATTAGTGTGTAATGAACAACAATACCTGTTCATGCATTTCGGTATAATTTTCAGAAAATAAATGAACTTCTACCAGTAATAATTTTATTATATTAATCATGTTGAGTTTCCATGCAAGAAGTATGACATGAAATTGAGATACTTAATTACAAAAAAGTGTTTATAGAGATCATAATAAAGTAGCAGTGTTATAAACCACACCCCCCTAAAGGAAAACTATCCCTGGTATTCTTACAATATTTGAAAATATGATAAAATATAAATTTGAGCTTTATAGAAACAACTCTTTTACATATATTATGTATTAAAAAAAAATGGGTACAATGTTTTCATCTAATTTGTATGGTCCTAGGTTTCCTCATAGAATCCAAAGTGCTTCTATTACACCTTGACCAATTCCATGATGGTGTTACAGAGCACGATATGCCTATTGCATAGAACACACAAAGGTTCGCGCTGGAACTCTCCCTCTAGCTCCACTTGTATCACAAACCAATTAATTACATGATTATAATCATACACATACATTTTCAATAAGGATATGTGGAATATATCATGTGCCCTTATGGTGGGAGGCAAGGAAAATCTATCAACCACTGGTCCCACTCTTTCCAAAATTTGGAAAGGTCCACAAAACCTGGGTGCAAACTTAGCATAGGACCCCAATTTCAGTGAAATCCTCCTCGGTCTAATGCAAAGATACACATGAACCCCCACTTGAAATTCTCTATGCGTTCTTTGCTGATATGTATAGCTCTTTCTATGTATCTTGTGCTACCTTTAACTTCTGTCTGATACTAATAAAATTTTGTTCCATCTCCTATAACATATATGGCCCAAGAGTTACCCTATTTAATCGATCATCATAGCTAATGGGTGTATCACACTTTTTTCCATACAAATACTCAAAGGGGATCATATTCAATGATTCCTAATAGTCGTTTTTATATGCTAAATCAATGATATTCGTGCCACATCTTTAGCTGATGCATCACGTACATTCTCTGCAAGTACTCCAACACCCTATTCAATCTCTCAATTTTCCCATATTTTTGAGGATGGTTTCCTATATTGAATGCCAACTTAGTTCCAAAACTAGTGAAAAACGCTTTCAAAAATTTGGAGGTGAACATGGAATCCCTGTCTGATATTATATTCTTGGGTATTCCATGCAGATTTGCACAATGATGATGGCCATTGTGATTCTCCCTCATACCCTATTGGATTAGTCCATGCTGAATGGGAGGTGTTACTTTTAACTTACCCAACATCCATGGTCTCATTATGACAATGGGGTTATAAAACTTTTTTCTTTTCCAAAGTGTGCATAATTAACTTTGGTTAATGCCATAACATCCAAATCATTAAAAGCTTTCCAATGATATAAATTTTGTATCAATCCAAGTCCTGGATTATAAGTTACACCCTTTCAAACTTAGTTAATTAACCCATGCCACATCAACATGACACTGCCACATGGTACCCACATGTCGTTGCCACCTCACTTTTCATCAAACACGGTGTTCATGACATCACCATGCCATAGCGACATTGCGCCATCAATCCACACACTTAGGAACATTCTGTTCCAATAATCCACGGTGAAACATGAATATTCATGTCAAGTAACGAGGATGCTCATGTCCTGTGGCTCTTGTTTATCACGACTTCTGTTAACTCACACCAATATTATAAGGTAGCAGTATAAAAAATCTCCGGGGATCCAAGCTCCATGGTCACATGGCCCTTGTCCACATAGACTTCACACTAGAATCATGCATTAGCTCCAGGCCTTATGCCACCACATACTACAACCATGTGTCATGTGGAGCTAGCCGATTCGACAATCAAAAGTGCCATTTCCCGCTACCATGTGTCAATGTTATGGAGGTTCCACATCAATTTCCTATCCACATCTTCTAAAATGCAACGTGATGTTCTGGTAGCCTTTACTTTGCCTATGTGGAATTTTCCACGTTAGCCAAAGTTAGGGGGTCCCATAGGGCTAAGCCCTTTGTGCAAATCAACGTTTCCCCATTATCATTTATTGTGGTCAATTACTAACTTTCACATTATCTAGCATATCGCTATTACCTTGGGACATGAATATCTCCATCCTTAAACTTCAAGGTTTTCTCATCCCATGGAGACACATCTTCGTCCCCTGGAACATATATATTCCTGCCTCTAGACATCAAGGACTCCCATCTCGCAGAGACACGTTCTAGTTCCTTGGAACTTATATAGTCTCATCTCCAAACATCAAGGTTTCCTTTACATGTTCCCCAAAGTTTATCTACCCTTTATTATGAATATTCTCTTTGATTCATTGGACTTATAGACTCAAGGATTATAGGGACTATGCATTGGCATACTCTGAGGCCAAGTGTCACTCTAAACACTAACTTCCATAGGAAAAAAAACCTTATTTCAATTGTACAATTATGTGCATTTCCCACACAATATGAAAACAAAACTAACAACATGCCTACAATCTAACACAAAGAAAACAAGCCCAACTGTGGTTAACACTAATTTGTAAATTTAAGCCCCGTGACAACATATCGTGTCATAAAGTGAATCCCACACAACCGTCAGATCCACAGAGAAAACACCCATCATAGTATATATAAAATAAACAACCTTAATCAAATAATTTCCATGAAACCCATATCATGCCAACAATGGATATCACACACAGTAATAGTTTAAATGAGCACATCAAGCATTCATACAATACCATGTAATTAACTCTTTAACTCAGGAACATACAAAAAACCACAGGTATATACAAGTCCCTTGAAACCATGAGGTATTCATATAATCATCTCATTATAGAAAATTTCCTCCACCAACAGTGAAGATACAATCTTTGTAACACATAATGCCATTACTCTTTGTACACAATGAAACACACACACACACACACACACACACACACACGCACACACACACACACACACACACACACACACACACACACACACAAAGTCTCCACTCTGCTAAACATAAATCTAGAGTACAAAATGTTTCCACCTACTTAACTTTGTAGGAGTCTAGAACACACAATGTCTTCACCTTTTCTTATCTTGTCTTGCCCTCACCCCACTCTCCTTTAGTGTGCTCCTTATCTTGCACCACTGTTTCTCCTTACTATTTTCCTTCTGCGAGTTCTCTTCCCATCCAAGCATGTGCATTCTCGACATAATCTCCCCACATTTAATTTATATTCCTTTTCCTTTTGCACCACATCTATGCCTTATTCTTCTTAGTCATCCCCTTTGCATGTTGAATTCTACAACATGCCCATAAATAATAAGAACTATATGGACCTTTCATCCTATACTGTGGGCTATCCATTCTATCCTTCAATTCTTGCACTATTCTGCCATAAATTTATTAGGTAGATTGTTGACAAAATAAATGCAATGGATTGGGTTTACAAACAACTCCTCCTCAAACATATGAATCTGTGTCCCTTCTTTAGTCCAGTCACTATTTAAATTTTACGTCAATTTACATAAGAAGTCCATGCAATGATATTTACATGACGGGTGACAAAAAGGGCTATTACAGATCCCACCCCTTAGAAGAACACTGTCTTTAGTGTTCTATACCTGAACACCAAATTCAATAGTGTTCTAAATCTGAGCACAAAATTCAATAGTGAGATTTATATACAAACAACCCTCTTTAAATTTTCTCACACAACAAAAAAAAAGGTATGATACCCTCATTTGATGAACCATTTCTCAAGTGGCCTCATTTGTCCCAAAATGCTTCTATTTCACCTTGACTTGCTTGATTTTTTGATTCTAGAGTACGATTTTCCTTTGATCTAGAATGCATTGTAGTTATGGTTGGAAATATTCCCTAGAGTCCACTTGTAACATAGACCAATCAAGAACATGATTAGCATAATGCACATACATTTTAAGCAAAGAAGTATGGAAAACATCATGTGGTTTCACTATGGGTGGTAAGGCTAGCCTATAAGTGACTATCCTCACCCTTTCTAAAATCTAAAATGGTTCATAGAATCTTGGTGCTAACTTAGCGCAAGATCCAACTCTCAGTGAACTATTCCTTAGTCAGATGTAGAGGTAAACATGTTTCCCCACTTGAAATTGCTTGCACATTGTTTTCTTATATGCATAAATATTTTTCTTGTCTTGAGCCACTTTTAGTTTTTGCTTGATAATAACTATCTACTACTCCATTTCCTTCAACATATTAGGTCCAATATGCCCTTTTTTCACTGGATCATTCCAGTTGATGGGTGTATTGCATTTCCTACCATATAGAGCAACAAAATGAATCATATTCAATGACTGTTGGTACCCATTGTTATAGGAAAATTATACCAAAGTTCGAAAATCTTCCCACCTCTTTAAATGATGCATGAAATAAATTATTAGCATGTCTTCCAACACCCTGTTTACTCTTTTAGTATGTGCATCCATTTGAGGATGATACACTGTACTAAATTCTAACTATGTTTCAAGGTAAACAAATAATGTTTTCCAAAACTTTTAGGTGAACTTGGCATCTTGATCTGAAATAATCTTCTTGGGTACTCCATGCAATCTAAACACTTAATGAAAATATCAGCAATGTCACTTTCTTGGTGAGTGGATTTGACAACTATATTGTCTAGGTATCCTTGGTAGTCCTATGATGAAGTCCATATAAATGACTTCCCACTTCCACTTAGGTATGGGGATTTACTGTAAAAATCCTACCAGATGTTTACATTCCAGTTCTACTTGGTGGCACTCCATTCATCTAGAAATATTCTTGGAAACATCCTTTTTTATGCTTGTCCAATAATACATATTTTTCATAGATGTTATCATTTTTTGATAACACGGATGACCTAAATAAGGAATTTTGTGAAACTTGTTAGAGATGAGCTTCTTCAAGTCACCCATGCAAGGTATATACCACCTATATTTATACTTCAATAGTCCATCCTCTATGAGAGAGTAATTCTTAGTCAAGGCTCCCTCTGGCTCCTATTGTAAGCGATATTTTATTTGATGGTAATGCTCATCTTGATGCATTGCCACTTTAATATTTTCCTTAATGTCAAATTCATCGGTACCGATGGTCGCCACATGAGTCACTTAAAACCTTATGTTAAGTGCATTTTCTACTTTGTTTTCCTTTCCTTTAACATATTTGATCTCAAAATAAAATTCACTAATCAAGGCAAACCACCTTTCTTGTCTTGCATTATTATTGGTTTGATCAAATAAAAACCTCAACCCTCCATGATATGACATAAAAACAAATTTCTTTCCAAGGAGGTAATGCCTCCATATTTTCCATGCATGCACTATCACTGCCAACTCCAATTCATGAGTGACATAATTTATTTCATCCTCATTAAGCTTCCTTGATTTGTAATAGACCACTTGTCCTTATTGCATTAGGACTCCATCAATCCCTTCTTTGTAGGAATCCTTACACACCACAAAATAATTTTTCGGGTATGCTATTATCAATATTGGTGCATATGTGAGAAAATGTTTTAAATGCTCAAAAATGGTTGCACATTTTGTTGTCCATTTGAATTTAGTTCCTTTTCTTTGTAATGTTGTGATTGGATGTTCAATTTTTTACGAATTCCAAATGAATCTCCAGTAATAAGTGACCAATACCATGAAGGATCTAACTTCTACCACATTATGAGGAGTAGGCCACTCCATGATGGCTTTGATCTTCTAAGGATATACTACTACTCCTTCCTTGGAAACAATGTGTCCCAAATTACTGTACCTGTGATTGGAAGAATTCACACTTTTTGAGTTTGGCATAGATGTTGTTCTCTCTTAGTAATTGAAAAAATGCTACCAAATTGTTCATTCATGTTCCTCCTTGGTCTTAGAATAAACCAAGATGTCATCTACAAAGAATTTTTTTTTTTTTCTAAATATAGAGTGAGAATGTTGTTCATCAAACACATCAAATTTTCTAGAGCATTGTTGATTCCAAATGGAAACACCACAAATTCATAATACCCATATCTAGTTCTGAATTCCACCTTGTGGATGTCTTCATCCTTAATTTGTACCTGATGGTACCCATATCTCACATCTATTTTTGATAATACTACAACTCCTCTTAGTTGGTCAAACAAGTCATCAATCTTCAACAGAGGATGCCTATTCTTTATTGTGGCTTTGTGGAGCTTCCTATAGTCAATGCACAATCTCATTGTTCCATCATTTTTTTACAAATAATACAATATCCCCAGGGAAATACATTGTGTCTAATATATCCCATGTCCAACATTTATTTTAATTGTAGTTTAAGCTCCACCAATTCTAGTGCACTCATTTGATATGGAGCTCTTGAAATTGATGCTGATCCAGGTAATAGTTCGATTGAGAAATTAATTTCTCTTCTTGGTGGTAGTGTTAGAATTTCCTCAGGAAAATATCATTAAATTATTTAAAAATAGGATTCTCTTCCATCCTATCTCTTTCAACTTCTGACTTTCTGGTCACTTGTATAGAATATAGTTCACATCCCTTTTGACTGCACCTCTTCATATGCAGTGCTGATATTTCCCGAATTGTCATCATATTCCTTATCGCTTGTAGCGTCTTTCTTTCTGTTTCTTCATTGAGGCATTCCATCAACTTGTTGTAGCAATCAAGTATTTTCTTATGGCTTGCTAGCTAGTCCATGCTAATTAGCACATCATATGAGCCCAAATGTAGAAATTTTAGGTTTGCAGAGGTGGGCATGCCATTTACCACTAGTAGGCACAATTTCACCACATATTTAACTCATATCTTGGTTTCTATGGCCAATTGAACTAACCAAAAACTTTTATGGGTTATCTTCTCCAATACACACTTCTTTGCAACCTTTGGGATAACATAAATTAAATTATATCCCGTGTCTATAAAATTTGAAATAGGTTGGTTATTGACCATACCTTCCAATTAGATCATTGATGCTCAGTGACTAGTCTGCCTGTTTTTCAACTCGACATAAATTCATGGCACATTCTGAGCCAATATGTTGTGAAACTAGCTCCAAAAATAGAAGAAAAGAGATATCAATGCCTTAGAAATAAGCCACTTCAAGGGGGAAACCTCTAATACATTACATGAATGAACAATTATTGGATGATACAAATGAAAAAACCTCCTTTCTATATATAGGAGTCCATGGGGCCACAATGTAATCCTAGTGGGGCCACAATGTAATCCTAGCTGACCTAACAATAATAATTTAAGGGCACAATAATAACAATGTGGGGGTTACAGGGGTACAAACATAACAATAAGGGGGTTACACTAACAAAAATACGGGACTATACTAGTAATATAGTGACCTAACATGCTCCTCTCCTTGAAAAAGTGTTGTCTTGCCACGTTCGCTCTACTGAACCAGTCCATAATTAGGTCATTGTGGGAGATTGGACATAACGTTGCCTTGAAGAATCCAAATCAGGTCAAACCTGTGGCATTCGAAAGAGGATTCATAGGGCTACCTCAGGGCCAAATTTCAGATATTGAAGATTCAAAATCACAGAGATAATTCTGTTTCAATATCAAGCTCCTCAAAAGCAAGAAAAAGGTGTGTATTTTTTTCAAATTACATAAGTCTTGTTTGAAAAAAAATTAGTTTAAATTTATTCCAAGGGAATACTGAAGAATAGATATCAGTATTGGGTTCTAAAATGCCCCTAAAAAGAATTTAACACCCATTAAGCCTTTATAAGGCTCTACTATGACTCATGAAGACGAAGAAACACAACATGAGATATCAAAATTACAAGAGAAAGTGCACCAAATTTTGCTATTACTAAGAGCAACAAAAAATGAAATGGAAGATTTGAAGAAAGGCGTGGAAACTAAGATGAATGGTTTGAAGAAAGGCGTGGAAGCTATGATGAATGGTTTGGAAGCTAATATGGATGGCATGGAAGTGGGCATGGAAGCTAAGATGGATGACATGGAGGCTAATATCGATGAAAAGATGAAAGACAACATTGAAAACATGAAGAATGATCTAAAAGTAGACATCGAAGGTTTGGCAAAGTTGATACAAGAAATGTTTCCAAATGGCGAAAAGATAGTAGAGGAAACTCATGATGAGAACAAAATAAATGTTAATCGTGACTTCATAAAATCTAATGTTGGATGGAAGAACCACCATATTCCAAAGATGGATATGAGGAAGTTTGATGGAAAGGACCCCGTAACATGGATACTACATATGGAGCAATATTTTGATCTCAATAATGTGAAAAACACACAAAAGGTACACATTGAAACTTTACATTTAGAACAAAATACATTTGTATGGTATCAATGGCTTTGCTCCCGTAAAAAAATTGTCACTTGGTCAATTTTTACGGAGGAAATGATAGCACATTATGAGGATACAAAGAGAAAAACCTTCTTTAGCCAATTGATAAATCTCAAACAAAAGGGTTTAGTGGGGGAGCACATTGAGGACTTCCAAAAATTGAATATAAGGGTAACTGATATTCCAGAGGAACACAAGATTGATGTCTTCATAGGGACTTTAAAGGATAACATCCAACATGAAGTTCACATTTGGGAACCTGATTCATTGGAGAAGGCATTCAGGTTGGCAAGAAAAATTGAATGTAAAATTATGGCGACAAGGAAGCCTACCACTCACATCTATAAAGATGGAAATGTTGCTACTCCTAGACTTCCACAACCTACAAGGTTGACACCACAACAATTGGAAGAAAAAAGAGCAAAAGGGCTTTGCTACAGTTGTGATAGAAAATACACTAAAGATCATAAGTGTGCTGAGAAGAAATTATTTTAAATAGATTGTGAAGAGGAAGAAAATGAACAAGAAACTTCAAAAGAAGAGGATATACACCAGGAACCAACCCTAGAAGAAGAATAAATGAGTCTGACCATATCGTGTAATGCATTGGCAGGAATTACCACTCCTCAAACTCTCAAGATAGAAGGACATATCAAGAAGAAAAAGGTAGTAGTGTTGATTGATTCGGGTAGTACCCATAATTTTATTCATTGTAAGGTAGCCAAGGAATTGAATTGTTTCCTATACCCAACACCAGAATGTCAAGTGATGGTTGCAAATGGAGGAACTATAAATTGCTCTAGAAAATTCCATAATATCAAGCTAGCCATAGGGGAATATGTATTGAATATTCCAATGCTTTCCATCCCAATGGGAGGTACTGATGTTGTACTAGGAGTACAATGGTTACAATCTTTGGGGACGATAGATTTTAATTTTCAAGAACTTTTCTTGAATTTTTTTTCAGAAGGAAAGGAAATTGAATTATGGGGTATCGTAGGGAAGCCAGGAAAGATAATAATCTCTAATGTCATGACAAAGCTTCTGAAGAAAGAACAATAGAGCGTAATTGCACAATTATGCTCACTAGAAGTTCCAACATCAAAATCATCTATTTCTCCAGATCTCCAAAAATTCTTGGACAATCATTCCAAGGTGTTTGATACTGCCAAAGGACTCCCACCTATTCGTGATAATGATCATGCTATTCATTTGATTCCAGGAAGTGTTCCTCCAAACATCAGGCCTTACAGATATCCTTATGTCCAAAAGAGTGAAATTGAACGTATGATTGCAGAAATGTTAGAGGCTGGTATAATTCAACCTAGTCAAAGTTCTTTCTCTACTCTAGTAGTATTGGTGCACAAGAAATATGGATCATGGCGCATGTATTCGGATTATAGGGAGCTCAATAAGCTCACTATTAAAGATAAATTTCCCATTCCCGTGATTGATGAATTATTGGATGAATTACATGGAGAAATTTATTTTACCAAGTTGGATCTTCGTTCAGGATATCATCAAATTAGAATGAAGACTGAATATATTCCGAAAACAACATTTCGAACTCATGAGGGTCATTATGAATTTTTGGTCATGCCTTTTGGCCTTACCAATGCACCTTCTACATTTCAAGGGTTGATGAATTCCATTTTCAAACCATTCCTTATAAAATTTGTGCTAGTATTGTTTGATGATATACTAATCTACAGTAGGTCTTTGAACGATCATGTTCAACATGTTGATAGGGTGCTCAAAATTTTGGAGGAGAAATAGTTATATGCAAAAATATCCAAATGTTACTTTGGATTACAAGAGGTGGAATATCTGGTCATATTGTATCTCACGAGGGTGTTAAGGTAGACTCTAACAAAATTAAAGCTATTAAGGAATGGAAAGTCCCCACAACCATAAAGTAGTTGCACGGATTTCTCGGGTTAACAGGGTATTATCGCAAGTTTTTTAAGAATTATGGGAGAATAGCAGCACCTCTAACAACATTATTCAAGAAAGATGCATTTTCATGGACTCCTGAAGCAACTAAGGCCTTTGAACATCTTATAGAGGAAATGTTCCTAGCACCAGTCTTAGCTACGCCATACTTCAAAAAAACCTTTATTGTGGAATGTGATGCCTCAGGAAATGGAATTGGTGTTGTTTTAATGCAAGAAGGAAGACCCATTGCTTTTGAAAGTCATTCAATCAAAGGAAAGTATTTACAAAAGGCTATTTATGAGAAGGAAATGTTGACAATACTACATGCACTAAAGAAATGGAGACCTTACCTAATGGGAAGACACTTTAAGGTAAAAACTGATCATGATAGTCTTAAACACATCTTGGAACAAAGACTATCTTCAAAAGATCAGCAAAAATGGGTCACAAATATGTTGGTTTATGACTTTGAAATTGTCTACAAAAAAGGGTAGCTAAATGTTGTTGTAGATGCACTCTCAAGAAAGGATGAAGAGGTGGAAGCATTACTTTGTGTCATTTCAATTATCCAACCAGATTGGATAACCGAAGCAAGGGATGAATGGAAGAAGGACGAAGAAGTGTGGACTCTCATTCAAAATTTTCAGCAAGATCCTAGTACATCTAATACATTTAGTTGGAAAAATGATTCCTTATGGTACAAAGATCGCTTATATATTTGCAAGAATTCCCAACTAAAAAAAAATATTATTTTGGAATTGCACACTTCTCCTTTAGGAGGCCACTTGGGATTTTTAAAAACTTACCACAGGGTGAAGAACGAATTTTTTTGGGATGGCCTTAAATCTGATATTCAAAATTTTGTGGTGGAATGTTTGGTTTGTCAGCAAAATAAAGTGGAGACAATTAAGACCCTGGGTCTTCTACATCCTTTATCCATTCCAAGTCAACGTTGGGAGGAGATTTCAATGGATTTTATCACAGGTTTACCTAAGTCCAAAGGAAGGAGTGTCATCATGGTGGTAGTTGATAGACTTACCAAGTATGCACACTTTTGTGCATTATCTCATCCATTTAAAGCGAGTACAGTTGCTACTGCATTTATGGAAACAATTCAAAAGCTTCATGGAAACCCGAAGATTATTGTAAGTGACATAGATCCCACTTTTATAGGAAATTTTTGGACGGAATTATTTTCTTGTTTGGGTACTCAACTAGCTCATAGTTCATCTTATCATCCTCAATCCGATGGTCAAACAGAGATAGTGAATAAATGTTTGGAAGGATATATTCATTGTTTTGTATCTGATAAGCAAGCACAATGGGTCAAGTGGTTACCTCTGGCTAAATGGTGGTATAACACTTCCTTCCATACTGCAGCAAAAATGACCCCATTTATGGCACTTTATGGATATCATCCACCATCCATCACATCTTCTTTAAGGGAAAATGCTAGGGTTCAAGTAGTGGAGAATCACATTGAGAATCAACAAGAATTTCTCCAACTCTTAAAGGATAACCTAAATTTGGCACAAAATTGAATGAAACAACAGGAAGATCAACATCGTAGTGAGAGAAGTTTTGATGTGGGAGACTGGGTGTTTTTACGGCTACAACCATAAAAAAAAATATCCCTCAAGCAAGCTAAGAAGGATAATAAATTATCACCAAAGTACTATGGTCCTTACAAGGTTTTGAAAAATATTGGTACTATGACATACAAATTGGAGCTTCCTGCTTCTTCGCGAGTGCTCCAGTTTTCCATGTTTCATGCTTAAAAAAAATTATAGGGGAAAAACTTCCAGTTCAAACAATATTGACAAAAATTGATGAGGAAGGAAAAACCATATTGGAACCTGAAGCAATCACGGAAACAAGAACTCGAAAACTACGAAATCGATCAATTTCAGAGTATCTCATAAAATTAAAGAACTTACCCACGGAAGATTCTACATGGAGGATGAGAATTTTATACAAAAGCACCCAAAGCTACTCAAGCATTGAGGACAACACCTTTTTGAAGGAGAGGATCATGTTAGGTCCTTATATTACTAGTATAGTACCTTATTGTTGTTAGTGTAACCCCCTTATTGTTATTGTTGTACCCCTGTAACCCCCATATTGTTATTATTGTGCCCTTAAATTATTATTGTTAGGTTGGCTAGGATTACATTGTGGACCCACTAGGATTACATTGTGGCCCTATGGACTCCTATATATAGAAAGGAGGTTTTTTCATTGCATCATCCAAGAATTGTTCATTCATGTAATGTATCGGAGGTTTCCCCCTCGAAGTGGCTTATTTCTAAGGTGTTGATATCTCTTTTCTTCTATTTTTGGAGCTGGTTTCACAAGATATGGTATCTCTCTACTTCTTGCACACTGTACAACCTTGGATTGTTATTTTGTAACTACATACATTCTTTCTTCTCGTAGTTTTCTCCACAAGACTAAACTCTATGGGTTATCTTTTGAACTCCTTGACTTCCTCTCCTACATGATTAGAGAACTAACCTTTATCCATAGTATTGGATCTCTGTTGAAACTCTCCCTTGCCTTGGAGGGAATGGAAACCTTTACATTCATTCATCTTGATTGGTGTCCTGCAACTCTCTTCCCTTTTCCTCCAAAGTTAGGCTTACCTTTTCCCTTCCAATCAATTCGAAACTTAGTCTTATGCTTGGACTGTTCAAAGAAATACTTCATCTTTCAGATGGAATCCTCTAGGGATTTGGATCATCAAACTCTATTATGTCCCTATAAGCATGTAGCGATCCACTGAGGTACCTCGAAATATTTATCTTCTCATCCTCTATGTAAGTAAAATACCTCAACAACTACAAGAATCTATTGGTATATTATTTAGTTGTAAGTTGCCCCAATATGTGCTCATGAAACTCCTTCACCTTGTTGTCATAATACCTTTCGGATAGGTACCTTCTCTCAGAAGTATTTCTCATATATCCTCTAGGACAACTCATTTTTTCTAATTTTATTGACATTCCCCAAGCCTTCTCACCAGATATCAATTTCACCATTCAAGCTAAAAAGGGATACTCTTGAATTCATATTCTTAGAGAAATCACGCACTATGAAATATTTTTTCATTCCAAATAACCACGCTTTTGCGTCCTTGACCTTCTTCACTTCACCATCAAACGTATGGGGTTTTTCATTCTTAAATTATTTCGACATAAAATATTTCTCTTTCCTTTTCTGCTAATGATTTCTCTTAGTGGCGGAACTAGATAGTTTCTTGTGACATCCCATTCTCCTCTATAGAGTACTAAGTAAATTTCCTCCTCTCACCATGTCTTCACTTGTCTATTTGTCTTTTCTTAGATATGCTACCCTTTGCACCATTTTTCTTTAATGCTTGATTCCCAAGTATTGATGGGATTTTTCTACCTTTACCTCTTCCTTATTGGTTTTCACCTAGCTCATGCTACTTATGCCATTGAAAATCTGATAGAATCTGCAAAGTAATTGCATTTACTTATGCCTACTTTTCCTGAGCTATGAAAGCCATCTCATTTTTAGTTTTATAACTTCTTGGATAAGCACTTAAACTTCTATGTGTGTTCATCTAGTTAGGGGAGTCTTCCTCTATCCTCTTCCAAATTTAATCTACTTACTGATGATGCTAGAATGTATTAGTGCTTTACTTCACCATTCTGGAGCTCATCCCCTTTAACCTATTTCTATCCCTTAGTGCCTTCTCATGCTATATTACACACAAATAAATATTATTAAAATAAAATACCAATAAACATATTTAATTATCACCTTGGAATATTTACAATAAGCATGTTGGTCTATTCAAATTTCTGAAACATCAAACCTCAAGATAGTTTTATAATTTGAAACAAACTAGCATAACCACATTTTCCATGCCAAATATCTCTATCAATTCACAATTCTGATATCAACAGGAATAAACGTACAACACATAATCACACACAACAAACCATCAACCTTTAATTGACATAGAGTGTGGCATACCACATTTTAACAAGGATCAAATGTGTTCTCCCAAGGGTCCTATATTGAAATCTTTCTCTGAGTTCATCTAATCTATAACAAATATCTAAAAATTTATCCTCCTAGGCCCATTCAGTTTGAGTACTGAACATAGATCCAATACTATACTGTAACAAAGTTCCACATTTTATTTCCAAATGTCCAATTTAGAACCTTCTACTTTGATACCATTGTGTAACACTTCTTCCCACCCCCTTGGATTAGTATAGGTTGGGATGCGTTACTTTTAACTAAACCAACCTCCATGGTATCATTATGAATATTTTATTACAAAAAAATATTCTTTCCAAAAATGTGCAAAATTCACTTTGGTTAACGCCATCACATCTAGCTCCTTAAGAGCTTTTCGACAATATAAATTTTTTCTTAATTTGACTCCTAGATCAAAATATATTCCCTTTCAAAGTTAGTAAATTAACTCATGCCACATCAACATGACACTACCACATGGTACTCACGTGGCACAGACACCTCACTTGTGGTCCAACACGATTCTCATTACATCACCACACCATAGTTCCATTGAGCCATTTGACCACATTCCTAGGAACGTTTCGTTCCATTAATCCATGATGTGACATTAATATTCACATTGAGTAACGAGGATCTTCCTGTCCTATGGCATCCATCTACCATGACTTCTATTAACTATGTGCCACTCTTATAAGGTATCACTACAAAAGATCTCTCGGGAGTTGGGCACCATGGTGACATGGCGCTTGTCCATGTAGACTCCACGCTGGCACCATGTATCACCTTCGGGCCACGTGGGAGAACATACTACTACCACATGTCATGTGGATTTCACTGATTCAACAATTGAACACTCTATTTTGTGTTGTCATGCGTCACCATTTTGAAGGCACCATGTCGGCTTCCTATCCGTATCCTCTGAAATTCCATGCGATTTTCTCGTAGCCTTACTTAACCTACGTGACATTTTCCACCTCAGACTAAGTTATGGGGTCCCATAGGGCTTATTCCCTTTATGAAAATCAATGTTTCCTCATTATAATTTTATTATGGTTAGTTATTAATTTTCACATTATATGACATATATTTGTTCCTTTGGGACATGAATATATCCATCCCCAAATGTCAAAGCTTCCCTGTTCTACGGAGACACATTTTTATCCCTCGGGACATGTATTTCCATCTCCAAATGTCAAGGTTTCCCGTCCTACAGAGAGACATCTTAATTCCCCAAAATGTATATATTCCCATCTCCAAATGTCAATGTTTCCTTTACATGTTCACCAAGGCTTATTCGGCCTTGATTATGAATTTGATCTTTGAGTCATTTGACTTAGAGAATTGAGGATTGCAGGAAACATGCCCATGACTCCCCTGAGGTTGAGTGTTAGTTTAAATTCTAAATTCCACAGGAACAAAACCCTCATTTCAATTATACAATTTGAAGCATTACCCATACAATATGAAAAAATAACTAATGACATCTCTACCATATGGCACGAATAAAACAATCCCAACCATGGCTAACCTTATATAAATTTAAGTCCCGTGAAAACATATTGTTCCATAAAGTGAATTCCACACAATACCATCAGATCCACTGGAAAAATAAACATCATAGTATATAGAAAATCAACAACCTTAATGAGATAAATATCCATGAAATTCATAACATGTCAACAATGGATATCACAAAGAGTAATAGTTTAACTGATCACATCAAGCTTTCATACAATACCATGTAAATAGATATGTAACTCAGGAACATATCAACAACCATAGGTATATGAAATTCCCTCAAAACCTTGAGATATTCATATAACCATCTAATTATAGATAAATACGAATAACACATTCCTCCACTAACAATGCAGATACAATCATTATTATAACACAACCACATTACTCTTTGTACACAATGCAACATATATATAAGTAAATACACTTATATGTATAGCTTGGATGACTGGAAATTGAGGGGGGAATTCAACTCTCCACCCAACTATAGGCCAACTGTATAATAATATTTCTTATAGCTAACCACTCCCAAGATAGATTCAAAATATGGATTGAGTGCTCAAGGAATTTCACACCAGTATAGTTAATCAAATCACATGGGAACCCAAAGAAAAAAATATCTCCACCTGGAAATTAGGAGTCCAGAGAACACAATGTCTTGACCCACTATATATTGTAGATATTCAAACAAACATAAAGTTTACACTCTGCTAAATAGGAATCCATAGTACAAAATGTTTCCACCTGATTAACCCTAGAGGACTGTAGAACACATAATGTCTCCACCTTTCTCCTCTTGCCTTTCCTTCACTTCACACCCATCAACATGCTCCCACTCTTGCACCAACGGTACTCCATAACATTTTCCTTCCACGAGTTCTCTTACCATCTCAATATGCATGTTCCCGACATATTCTCCCCATAGTTTGTGTCTATTCCTCATCCTTCCATACCACACCTCTACTTTCTTATTCCTGTCTACCCCCTTGCGTTTTGAATTCCACAACATGTCCCCCTGGGACAAGGACTGCAAGGACCTGTTTTCCTCTACTGTAGGATATCCATGCTATCCTTCAATGCCTACACTAGTTGACCATAAATTAATCATGGAGATTGTTGAAAAAATATATGAAATGGATAGGGTTTACAAGCAAATCCTCCTCATACCTATGAATCTATGTCCTCTCCCAAGTCCAATAATTATTTACATTTTAAATAAATTTACATAAATATTCCATGTAATTATATTTACATGAGGGATGACGTAAAGGGTTGTTACAACCTTTTGGTTGGACTTAAAGCAATTATGAAGTAAGATGACTTGCTCATCTTTTCCACCACCACCATGATACCATCATTCTGTCTCAGTGTATTTGGAAATCCTATGATGAAGACCATGTATATGATTTCCCACTTCCATTCCGAGACTGGAATTGGTTGTAATAGTCTAGCCGTATTTCTACATTCCACCTTCACTTGCTGACAATCCAGACACTTGGAAATTCCTTGACTTTGTTTTTCATGCATGAACAATAATACATCTTCTTGATGGTGATAATAATTTTTTGATATATGGGATGACCTGTATACGATATTTTAAGAAACTCATCCATATGAGCTTCTTCAAGTCATCTACATTGGGTGTATACAATCGATCTTTTAACTAGAACATCCCATCATCTGTGAGTGTGTCGTATTTACTTAAAGGTCCTTCTGGTTCTTTTTGAAAAAAATATTGGACATACTAGAATTAGAGAAATTTTGAGGTCTAAAATGGGCCTCCTAAGGAATATTATAAAATAATAGTGGAAATAATAAAATAGATTAGTTTACATCATCAAATTTTAGAGGGGAAAAAGAAAAAAAACTATTTTTTTCAACTTATCTTCTTATGCTTTTACTCAAATTTCGAGAAAGAGCACTTGTTGGATGCATAATTTAATTCCCTATTCAAGGAATACCCATGTTGCATACCTTTGATGGAACCGGTAGGGAGATAAGATGAAAATACAAGTTGAAAAAATAATTTTTTTATTATTATTTTTTTAATCCTTTTACTTTTTTATTCCAAAAATGGTGAATCATCCCCCATTATTGGCATCATCATCTTGAATCATATTGGTTCCTATAAAGTTGATTTTGGTTGTAAATTTTTGTTTTGAGGCCCATTTTATACCTCAAAAATTCTCTATTGAAGTGTTCATCTTGTACCAATACTTCCTTAATCCTTTCCCTAATGCTAGATTCGCAGGAACTTATAACTGGAAAATGGTTTACTTGCATACTTTTTCTAAGTGCATAAAACACATTGTTCTACTTAATCTTGATATAATTGATATTGAAGTCAAATTAACTAATGAGGGCTAACCATATAACTTGGCTCACATTCAATCTGGGTTGGTCTAATAAATATTTTAGTCCCACATGGTCTGACATCAACACGAACTTTCGCCCGATCAAGTAATGTCTCCACATTTTTAATACATGAATGATTTATACAAGTTTTAAGTCATGAGTGGAATAATTTATTTTGTGTTCATTTAACTTCCTTGACTCATATAGTGAATTATGTGTGTTTCATAGGAGCAAGTTATGAAAGTTGCATTTAGTTTGTGCTCTTTGTTGTTTGCTCTTTCCCTGAGTAGCTAGGATTTTCATTGAAAAAGCTAAATTGAAAAGTTTGCTTATCATTTAGTTTGCATTTTTAGGAATTTCCATCACATCACGTGGTGAACCTCAAAGAAAAACCTTTAAACAAGATCGACATTAAATTTTCATCAATTTACCTAAGAAAGCACTAGACCATTAACGATAACATTTAGAAGTTCTAGGCAAGAGACGTGTTTCGTTGTCGTTAAACATAGCAGCTGTCGCTAACTTGTATATGATACATTCCGAGTGTGATACCTCACTCCACATACATAAGTATATCGGAGCTTGTCCATGTACCTTCGGGTATATAGGGCGATGTTCTAGTACGAAAAGTATAAGGGGGTGCTCACACTGCGGTTTTGCATTAGACAGTGCTAATACGGACTTGGGAGTCCACGTACCTTCGGGTATATTTGGGAGGAAAAATTTAGGTTTCTATCCATCCATAGGTAACCGACTTGGCCACATTGTAACTTTTGATACACCGAACATAGCATTCGGGGAGATTTCCTGCCCGTACTTCTTGGTTAGCCAGGAGATATTCTGCAGTTCACAATTACTTGGTAAACATTTTTTCTAGAATTACCCTTTTATTTTGTTTATTTGTTTTTGGTCATAAAATAAATCAGTCATCGTCAAAGAAGAACACCTTTCCCTGTCGTTCGCATAGAATAAAACTTAAACCACCTTTTCCACTGGAATCCATTTCCAGTCGGAGAAGGCGACATCGTTCTACCGAAACTATTACTATCAATATCTCTGGTGTGACATCATCCTCACATATACCATAGTCGTCTCGAGTTGTTTCTAAAAATCCTGGTTCATCTACTGTTGTCGAGACAGAGTCCTCACAGCTACTCGTGGTCACGATCCATCCAATCAGTGAGACCATACCTCCCGAACCCGATGTTATTCAACTGGAATTTGATCCAAATCCTATCATTTTCTTATAAGAACATCTGAATCCTGAAATCGAACAACCGGAAGTTGTTCCTGTATAGGTGGCCCCATAATCGATTGTAGCCATTGAGTATCCCATATCGCGAAGTCAACCACCTGAAATATACTTAGGGCTTGACGGAGAAATCCTTCCACCTGGTTTGATTTCGATTGAAGAAATGCCACAGGAAGAAATGCCTTTGACTCCAACCCATTTTGGATTGGAGCTTTATCTTTAGGATACTTTTCCTCAATCACCTCACACTAATTTATTTGATCTTGTGTCTATTCGAGTTCCCGTAGATCCTGTAGGGTATACATTGGGTTGTATAACCATACCTGAGACAACATATTCGGTTGTACCATCTATTCCAGTTGCGACAACACCTGCTCTTTCCACCTTGTTGATGTTCACAACTTCACTAGAGTCACATCTATATGGTGGACCTTCCGTCCCACTTGGTTACCAATCTTTATCTGGAACCTTCTCTAGTGCATCCTCGGCTCCATCGACTTCACCAATGTCATCATCTGGTATTCTATCTGGTACATCTCTAATGAGTACTTAACAACTTGATCATTTATATACATCATTAGGGCAATATCAAGCTGGTCCATCTCGGTATATTCCATCCAGTACAATTTCAACTGGACTCCCAACATTTGGAGAACAATATTTTCCATATTATTATACTCCTCATGCTGGGGGGAAACATTTGGTCACCCATTTTGATAGTACTCCATCGTTATTTGGTCATCCTAATGTTAGAATGAATTTTTGTTAGTGGAAGCCCACTCTACCCATCCAACCACAAATAGTTGTGCAATCATATCAACCAGTTCAACCTGTATCACCCACATATACTCCACTTTTTAATAAATCCTTACCCCTGTTACAGGCTCAAAGTGTTGTACCCCAACCATCTCAGGCAGTCCTTCAACCCAATACACTCAAGTATTGGGCCCTCAGACTCCAACTCATTCGACTGGTTTACAACAACCTCCTATATCTAGAATTATTTATTCACAAGCTAGATTACCTTATTATGGGATTTCGCAGCCACAACTGGGTTATACCTATTCACAACCTAATCTAAGCTATTCAAGTTTGGGTTATAATCTTGGTGGATGTCTACCTTAGCAGCCACAAGCACAAATGCAACAACCCTCATTTCAAAAAGTAGCATACCCAGGTTTTGGTCAACATAATCCTCAAGCGTTTTATTATCAAAACAACCCCTATCTGGGTTACCAGAAATAGATTCCTTATGCTGGTGCTCAAGCGGCCTGTTTCCCAAGCAATTCCATCATACCCTGGATATGGTCAACCCGACTTAAATCGAAAATTTCCCTTTGTCGCAACTTTAGAATTACCTAATTTAAACTGGCTTACAAACGATCCAATCATCTATGTTTCTTGGTGGTCAGTGATACCTCATAAATTTCCCTCGGATATTCCTAAGTTCAATGGAAACCCTGGAGAAGACCTGTAGACGCATGTTATGAATTATCATTTATGGTGTTCATCCAACTCCTTAAATGATGACTATGTTTGACTACGTCTTTTCCAGCGTACACTCACTGTTTCGACCGCGAAATGGTACCCTGAGTTACCAAGAGCTTCATTTGATAATTTCATTGCCCTAGCTACTACCTTTCTGACCCACTTCTAGTTACCCATATGATATGAAATTGGAATGGAACTCTTGACTAATTTTAGATAGAATAATTCTACTCACATTTCTAATCATATGCATGAGTGGTTTCGTTGTTGTAGAATGTTCAAGACATTTGTTCCTCATCAGATCCTTGCTGAGTGGTTAATTAAGTCCATGTTACCATCTATAACTGAGGATGTGTCTAAGGGTGGCATCTTCATTGAAGAGAAAGTCATTTATTGTGCCCAGTACTTAGAGTTTATTTATACTCAGTCTGGCACGCTCTACGAGAAAATTCCCAACACGTCGCTATCTAGTTTTACTGTTCCTCCTCCATCTAAGGACTCTCATGGCGATGACGGTATGATTGATACTAAAAGCACACATCACTCTACTACATATGATCCTACACCTTCTTCCAAAATTCATGTCGTGTCATCTGACAAAGGAAAAAGTGACAACCAACCCGGAAGTAAGAAAAAGGGGAAATCAAAGAAAAAGAAAACTTCAACCCTGCAGGAACGATCATATGATCAAAAAGATGGCAATCGGAAACCTCGTTACCCATGCATAATCGTTACCCAATCCTTCTTTTCTTGCATCCATGCAAACTAAGAAGCATTTCTCTAGATCAACAATTCTTAGGATGGGTGCATGTGTGAGAAAATACTTGAGTTTCTCAAAGCCGACTACTTAGTCTAACGTCCACTAAAACTTTACCCCTTTTTTCTTCAGAGCTGTGATTGGATGTCCAATTCTTAAAAAATCCTAGATGACCCTCTGATGACATCCTACCAACACCATAAATCATATGACTTCGGTGTCATTTATAGGGGTGGGCCATTCCATGATGGTCTTGATTTTCTTAGGGTCAAAAAATACACCTTCTTCTAATACCACATGCCCCAAATATTGAAGCTGCCTTAAATAATTCACACTTAATGAGTTTAGCGTATAACTTGTATTCCCTCAACAACTATAACATTTTCTTCAAATTTTCCTCGTGTTCCTCTATGTTTTTTGAGTAGACCAGAGTATCATCCACAAATATTAAAACAAACTTGTCCAAGTATTGGTTAAGTACATTATTCATCAAACACATGAACATGGTTGGTGTATTTGTAAGTCTAAATGGCACCACCATGAACTCGTAGTGCCCATATCTTGATTTGAATGTCGTCTTATGAATTTCCTCCTCTCTGATCTTGGCTTGGTGATAGTGAGACCTTAATTCAAATTTTGAAAACATAATATCTCCTCTTAGCTAGTCAAACAATGATCAATTATTTAATGTTTCTTAGGAAATACACTCATGATTATTATGAATGAATTATTCTGAAGTGATGACACTAGAAAGAAAATAAAACCCTTACTTCAGATATGAAATGATGAAACTCTACTGCAATTTCTTCCAGATATCCTGTAAGACATGTGGCACCCTTAAGAATTAATTCAAGGTGACAAGACTATTGCAATGATAATTATGCACAACTTATTGAATAATGAATAGAAAACCTTATTGCTATAATACTTCTGAATACCCTTCCTATTGCAAAATGTTGAAACTTATGATGATAATAAGACCCTTAAAATTGGAGGAATGATGAGTCACTTACTCAGATGCCCTGAAACAGTATGCACTTCTTCAAATTGTATATGCAAGATAAGGATAGATTGTTGCTTTGTTTCAGTTTCTTAAAATAAATCCCTCAAACATATGTATTCAAATGAGGTCAAAATACATACAAACATCTCAAAAGAATGGTCCTGATTGAAATTTTATAACAAGGATAATACATGTGTGGCTTAAGTTTGGTTGGCTCAATTATGGCATGAGGTACGAGTATAAAATTTTACCTTTATTTCCAGCGAATTATTCAACATTTGATGTGATGCATAAAAATTCATACAGGGATACGAGAGATAACTTTTAATGTATTCAAATTTGGTTTAAATTGCAGTACCAAATGTCTTCAAATCATGTCAGGAACATTGACGCAAACCTCTTGTTCACAGGTTACAACTTTCAGAAATGTGGCCATACAGTAGTGCTTATTTAAATACTTGAATGAATGGAATGGAGAACGAACCTTTATTCTTCAAAATAGTCCAAGACCACAAGAATTTTAGGGGATCCAAGCCTATCAAACCTCAATCTAAAAGTATTATGCATAGAGGTATAGGCTTAAAACATTTCAGGTGGCCATTGCCTTGATGCTACAATTGTTCATTGAATCGTTTTTTAGAACTTGATGACCGCATGGAGTAAGATCACAATTCCAAAAATATTTGGTTTATTTTTCAGTTCCACAAATATATATAAGTCTATAAGATTATGCCTTCAAGGAAGGACACAAATATTTAGAAATATTCTTTCTTAGTGTGATGAATGGTCCAGTTGAGGTTCCAAAATAGCCCTTGACTTGTTATAAGGAAAGACCAAAATCTCCAGGATTAAGGTTGTACAAGGGTCACACTTCACACTGGTTTTCACATTTGAATTTTCCTCATATATTTAATATGTCACACCTTGATTCAAACTTAAAGAAGGCCGATAGATTTGATAAGTCTTGACCATAGAGATGAAGCCCTCATGCACAGAGGCAAAAATCAAAGATAAGTGTAACCAAGATTCTTCTTCTTTCTTGGTACAAATATTGTAGAGGCTAAGAGTAAGAAAATAAAATTTTGGCACAACATAATTTGGTATTTTATCTCATTCATTTGTCCTACATAGATTCATACAATAATTAAACCCTTATCCCAAGAACCATAAACAAAAAGCCTTCCACAAATTCTGCCTCTCATCTGATTTTTCTATTTCTCCACACGGTCGAGAATTTTAATCTCACAACTTCAAAATATATGCATTTTATTCAGGAAAAGGAGGGCTAGTAAAATTATCTTACATAGTTTTTAAGTGTCTCATAAGAGCCAACCTAATCCCAAAAGGAAGGAATTTTGTAGGATTATTTTGAATTTAAAATTCAAAATATTTTCCTCCACAAAAAAAAATCAAACTTTATTTTTTCATCCAATATTTTATAATGCAAAATAAATAGTTTTAGTCCTTTTCTTTTCATATGAATTGTGTCATAATTTACTTTGCCAAAATTTTCCAATAGCATTTTTCCACATCATCTTCCTCTTGGGGTTTTTCCCATGAGTTGGGGCTTTCAACTTAAAAAATCATACCTCTCGAATTATAACGGCTCTCAGGGCGTGCCACACATCAATGGAATTGGCTCGACGAGGAGAATCCAACAAGGATGATCTAGAATTTAATAAATATGATTTTCCATGTCATTTTGGTCAAAAAAGGTAGGGCATCTTTTGGTGCTAATTGGGTTGACATCAATGACATCCACATTTCAACAAAACCAAGTATATCTATTAGGAACCTCTCAAACAAGGTACACAATTAAACAAAAGTTTTGACAACACATCATAATGTGCACACCATGGTATACATTGGTAATTTAATTGCTCTTAAATTACTTCATAAATTATTGACTAGGGATTGTAAACTGATGAAGTACATGTGCACCATTTGTGCTAGGATTCCTTATCATGTGAGTAATTTTAAATTGAATGAGGAAGTATTTATGCACATGATTTTTATACGAAACTCAAAGTAAACATATTTTCACTCTTGAAAAAAAGGAAAGTTCACACTAACAAAAAGATAAAACTAATTTTAAGCGCAGAAATAAATGTCACACATGGAAAAATTAAATATTTACACTTGACACGAAATTAAACTAATCTTAGAATGCAAAAATAAATATCACACAGAAAAAATCAAATTTAAATCTACTTCACACTTGATAGAAAGGGAAACTAATTTTAAAGTGAAAAAATAAACAAAATCTACTTCTACTTCACACTTAATGAAAATAAAACCTCAAAGAAATTTAATTGCAAATATAAAAATCAAATGATTCTAGTTTCTATCTCTTAATAGAAATCTACATGTGCATAATAAATCCCATCGATTATTTTCTTCATCATTCTCACAACGAGATTAAATCTCTAAAAGTATTCACACAACGAAATTAAATCTATGAAGGAATTGTGCAGCAAATTCTATTATAAAATCTATAACACTGATTCTAGAAAGAGAAATTATATTTATTGTGATGACTAAACTACCAAAAAAAACTTAACTAGAAATAAAAACAAAACCTTACAACTCTCAGGGGGCCCTCCCTTGAGTGCAGGTACACAAAGATCAAAATAGATTAATCACACATATAAACACACAACATCATGGAATAAAGAGCTTTAATCAATCGATTGTAAAGAGTATTTCAAAATAACCAGTCATACATCATTGTGCTGAGAGGTAGGTTTTATAACCTCATTCGTTAAAATGTTTGGAGATTATTAAGCCTATATTCCTCGAAAAAATGTCTTAAATAATATCATTTAAATAAGATAATGATTCTCCATGATTTTCTATCGAAGAAGAAAATCATGAGGCAAAATATCAACTTCAATCCTTTTCTTGCTCGACTGATCTGTCTTTGACCTCCTTTTCCGCTAGGTTGACTTCAACGTTGACCTACTCATACGTGCATCCTTGTCACTCGCTAGAATAGAATAATATGTGGATATTGTTGTGCTAGCTAAAAAATACCTATTCATATGCTTCGTTCCTCAACTGGTCTTTCAGAACATATAGATTCTTCAAATAAGATGCATAATAATTTATTAGCTGCAAAATTGATGCAATTCAGTAGTTTGTGAAAATATTGAATCAAATAATAAAGAAAAATGAAACTATGAATAAACGATGATTAAATAATTGTTTTTTGTAGTAACCTTGCTAGATGACACTTAATTAGGATTATTGTGGTAAAAAAGGAGGAGAATGGAGTTTAAGGATGGCGTAAAAAAGGGACAATTTTGGTCTTCAACATTCCCCCACATAGAAGATATTGCATGTCCTCACGCACAAAATTTCAAAATTTTATAACCCACTCTGTCATTAAGCTATCTCTAAGGACGAGCAAGAACATCTAAATTAGTTCTCCTTGCTTTTCTGGTGCTGGCTGCCATCCTTGGTTTCTTCATTAAGATCCTATACTACAAAATTCTCACCTTGCTTTTGACAAATTTATTTTTAGCTTTCAAATTCTTGTTTTTCTTGTACTAGTGGAAAAGATGTACGAGAATATTTTTATTTTGAGACTTTTGAATGTAATTTTGTACTTTAATTTCTTTGTGTTCTCACTTTAGATAATTATTTTACACTTCCATTTCATAAATTTCCTGTTTAGGAGCATATTCCATTCTAGGTTCCTCTGGAGGACTGAAATGAACTTATTCATTTAAAATTTCTTCCCGAATTAATGATTACTCAACAGTTTTCCCTTTGGATTTCTGTTCAAGAGAATCTATATAGTCATATATTTCTTGTTGGACATGGTCGATTTCAGGGTTTTTCCTATCAGGCGTGCAATTGGTGATGATATTGTTGGTTCTTCTTCACCTTCTAAATCAATAAACCCTGGAGACTGTTTAGACTGTTCACTGGTTGGTTTCTTAAGTAGTGCACTTCTTCTTAATTTTACTGGTAACTTTTCATTAATGGGAGCACACTTTTTCTTTCTATGTTCTTGGACCTTCATCTGTAATGATGGGTTTATTCCTTTTAACATTATTTTGTTTAAGGTTTTATAAAACATTTGCAAGATAATTTCATCATCAGAGTCCTTCTGTGGTTTCCTATATTCTTGCATTTCATGTGCAGGTAAATCTTGGTTTTGAAGCTTGGGTTTTGAGGGAAATTTTCTTTAACTCTTATTTGTTTTGGAACTAGGTTCATCTCGCTCAACTTCCTTGAAATGATTTCGAACCAGAAAATCCTCCCAATTATCCCCTTTACTCTTTAAATGTGCTTCAGTCAAAATATTTACTAACACATGATGATATAGAGAATTATCAATAAACTGTATTTTCCTTTGGATATTAGCATCCATTTTTCTTAAATTGCAGAGCACTAAATATGGTAAATTGATTTTGTTGCCACTAGTAAAATGCATCAACAATCGAGCATGATAAAATAACATATTCCCAAATATACCCTCACAGGTTATAAAATTCTGAGTGATCAGCAACAAATTTCTCCATTTAATTTTTAGGGCTCTTACTATAATTCCTTTCTTGAAAACTGAGATGTCTGTACCTGGGTTTTTAAGGAAGAACTCCCACTCCTTTTCCTTGACTTTCCAGTTTTTAAATCAACTTTCACCTTTTCTCAGTAATCCTGTAGCTTCCACCATGAAAGATTCTATCAAGGCCAATTTGATATTCCCAACTTCTGCTTCTATCCCATCATTGGCCTGAGAAAACAATTTAGTGACCTCCTTATCGTACCCATCGAAATTATCAAATAACTGTAACCATTGTGCCTACTGCGATTGTTGCTTCACTTGTGGATAAGCTTCAAGAAAATTGGTTCCATTTGGCTTAGAACGCACAAATAACTCCCATGTTGAGGAAGTCTCAGTCCTTAATTTACTTTTTTGACAGAATTATGGAGTTTTAATGTTAAAGACGGGATTTGGGTAGCAATTGTGATGTTTTTAGCGAAGAAGAAGGAAATAGAGTCAAAGGAAATGGGATATGATGCGAAGAAAGTGTGATGGGATGCATAGGAAATTAGATGATATACAGAGGAAGTGGAGTAAATTCAAATGATGGAAATGTTTTTAATAATCATTTCATACCCTTTTGACAAGAAATGCAAAAATTTCGTAAATGAGATTGAGAGAACCAATGTCATCTCATAGTAAGGGTAATTATTATGTGATATGGTGGAGGCAATGGTTATAATCATCAATTTATATCATAACTCAATGTTTCTTTTAATATTTGACTAATATTTACATACCTTGTATTTTTCCTTACTTATTTGTTTCTTTGTAGATTTTTTCTTTTGTAGATTGATCAGGTTGCTTATATGACTATGACATCTTCATCCATGTTGCTTTGGTTGTGATATTTCCATATTGTTCTGATTGTAATATGTCAAGTCGGCTGCGGAATATCATGAGAGCTGCAGATTATTGACAATTCTGTTGCTGTTTTAATTTTGCAAAAGAGGAATAAAAGAAATGGGACAAGAATATGAAAATTAAATAAAATCCAGGCTGCCAAGAATTCTTGGTTTTAAACTTAGATTTTATGTATAAACATGCCAACAATGTTGGTTTTCATGGTAATACAATTTATTTATTTTTATTTTTTATTATATATATATATATATATATTATTATTATTTTCTTTTTAAGAAAATAGAAATAAATTTGAAATCTAAGTTGGAGAGGAAGAAGAATATTTCCTGGCCAATTTCAAATTAAGATTATATTGCATATTTCTAATGAAATCCTTTGTTAATGGTTTATGATATATTCGTAATCTATGACCATTTATAAGGAAAGTTAATTTTTCTTCATCAATGGTTTTAATTTTGACTGCTCCATTATCAAAGATAGTTTCAACCTCATAAGGACCAAGAATAAAAAGTAATGCCCAATTACTCAGCTGGAACTTCCTGCCTTTGATAAAATTATCATGCCATCTAGACCTTTGTTGTTTAACTATGCTGGTTTTGTGAATAGTATCTTGTCGTATCTCATCAAGTTCATTCAATTGCTCCATTCTTTTTTTTCTGTGCTTCTGATAGATCAATACCCAATTTGACTGTTGTTTTGAAGGCATTTATTTGGAACTCAATAGGGAACATGAATTTATTCCCATAAACAAGTTCATAAGGAGTATTCCCTGTTGTGTTTATCCATGTGGTATGATATTCCCATAAATCTTCTCGAAGCTTTTCTGCCGAATCCTTTCTATGAAGATGCACAATTTTGGTAAGAATTTCTTCAAGTAATTTATTAGTTGATTCAAAATGTCCATTTTCTTGGGGATAATATGGAGTGGATTTCTGATGTTTGATTTCGTATTCCTCCATTATCTTCAGCACCAACTTGGATGTAAATTGAGTACCTTGATATGTCAGAATTTCCCTTGGGACACCAAAACGAGTGAAGATATCATAAAAAATAAATGAAACGACATCATTTTCAGTAGCAAAAGGAAGTAATTTAGCTTCTACCCATTTCGTGACATATTATTTATAGACAAGAATGTACCTTTTTTTCTTGATGGTGGATTAATTATACCAACAAAATCCAAAGCCCACTTTTCAAAAGGTTCAATAAGCACCTGGGGTTGTAGAGGAATCTCATATGAAGGAAAATTTTTTCCCATTCTCTAACAACTATCACATCTCTTAACATATTCTTGACATATTTAAAAAGAGAAGGCCAATAATATCCTAAGAGAAGTATTTTAAAGACAACCATTTTATCAACAAAATGTCCTCCACATGGTTCATCGTGACAAACCTTTAATAGTTTTGGTACTCCACCCTCTTTGACACAACTTCGAATGATTAAATGACGTCATGTTTTGTACAATTCTCCATTTATCCATGAATAAGATGCACTGGTTTGAATAACTTTCCTTTTCTCTTGAGGAGAAAAATATGAAGGTAACTTCCTTGTGGCCAAATAATTAAAAATATATGAAAATCAAGGAGATTTAATAGATAATGCAAAAATATGTTTGTTAGGAAAATTATCTTTTGCAGGAATATCCTTATTATCATTTCGGATTCTAAATAAAAAATCAACAACTGTATTCTCCTTTCTAGGTCTATCCAAAATAATAATAATGAATTCTTATAATAACAATAACCATCTTGTAACTCTGCCATTTGTAATTGATTTATTCATTAAATATCTAATTGTAGAGGGATTTGTGTGAACAAAAGTTTCATAACCAGTGATATAATGTGGAAACTTATTAATGGCATGCACAACAACTAAAACCTCCTTTTCTGTTACAATATAATTCAACTATGCAGGAGTCAAATTTTTAATTATGTAATAAATGGCATATGGAGTCAAATATTTCTATCCTAATACAACTCCTAAGGCTTTTTTTCACAAAGGAAAAATTCGTAACTTTTCATTAATAGATAAGTTACATGTTACATGTGCTAGTAGTGATCACTATGAAATAGGCTATGAAAAACCAAATTACTGCCTCATCGGCATCCCGTCAGACCAAATAAAATCCAGAAATAACTGTTACAAATAAATGCCTATAAAATCACAAGTAAGTTCGCTGCATAACTTACTGGGAATAGAGACAATATGATAAATATATACAATGCCGATAAATAGTCCATGGGAGATAAATATGTCAAAATAACCTCCCAACATAGGATGTTCTATCAAACAACCCCGAAAAATGGTGCCTCATCTATAAAAGGCTGATGAAAAAATCTGAAAACCTGTTCCCCAATCTGTTCTGTAATGTGCCAAGTGCCCCAAGTCAGCTCCGTGGCTTCCTTGGACAGCTGATCAGCCACTATGTTATGAGACCTGAAAATATGTGCCACAGAAATGGAGTCAAATAGGATCCTGAGATGATGAACCTCCCACAGAAGTGCAGACAGTGTGTGCATGTGATATTGAGCAAGTTCATTGAACCAATTGATCACAAGAAGAGAGTCCCCAGAAATCTGAATGGAATTGAAATGTTTTTCTCGTGAAAAATTCAGAAGGAGTCTAAGGCATTGAAGTTCAGCATATTTTTTGGTGCCAGGACCTAATCCCATCCTTATTTCATAATGGTGGTGATCATTTAAATGAAGGGTAGCGCCCCCCCCCACAGCCCTGTGCGTTAGCCGCACCATCAAAATAGGCCCAAGGTCTGCTGCGGTCAATGAATTCAGGAGTCACAGTAGTGGGGGGTTTTTGGTGTCGATCCATAGGCAAGAGATTGTAGGTAGCAATGGTCACGGCACAAATGCTATCACAGTTAATTGGTAGGCCATTGAATATAAAATTGTTACGACCAATCCAAGTTTCCCAAGCCAAAATCAGGGGAAGATTTCACATCCTCGGGCAATTTGCGTTCAACTACCACCAATTTGACCATGCTTCTTGTAGATATTCTCCCTGCCAGGGATGTTGACAACCCAAACAAACAGTAACTCGTGCCTAGATTCCCAAAATAATATTGCATTATAGAAATAGGTGAGTGGTATCCTCGCTATTTGAGAGGCAGTAACAACATCGTGATGGTCCATGTATGGCATGGTGGTGGAGAAAATCCATGGTGGGAACGCACTGGTTTAATATGCACCAGAATAAGGTTATGTGTTTGTGCGGGGCATTCAGTTTCCATATGTTGTGCCACCACCAAGCTTTTAGCGGGGGTTCTTTGTGCTGAATGAGTGCCAAATATCCAAGTTTGGTGCATATTGCCCGTTTGGTGAATAAGCCCAAATCAATTGGTCATCCTGATATGTAATGCAGATATTGGATGCTTTTAATGCCCAGATGAAATTCTGCCATACTCGAGTGCCATCCCGAGGGATCTCAAGATAATCCTCCTGTAGCCAGGTCTGGCCCTGCCAGGTGGAATGAACAGGGTCCGTGATTTGAGCAAGGAAGAAGATATCTCTGTGGGCTAGATGCTCTAAAATGAATGTAGGTAATTTATAAAATTCTCCACTTCCAAACCAAGAATCAGAGCCAATTCTCACTAATTCCCTAGATCCGATTTTCCAGATAATCCCATCTAAATGATATGTGCTGCTTTAGTGATCGCTTTCCAGATTATGGATGCACCAGTGGATGGCCCGATCTTGTCTCTGATCCAATCAAGGGTATTCCTGGGCGTAATGTATTTAGCAAAAATTACCTCCTTCTAGAGGCTGTGACCAGTAATTAAGTGCCAACACATTTTGGTAGCAAGAGCTTTCAAAAATAGATGGAGATCTTTGATCCCCCAACCTCCCCATTGCTTGGGAATGTTGATGTGATCCCAAGCAATCCAAGCAAATGTAGAGTCCTTTCCCTGGTTGCGCCATAAGAAGTGTCTACAAATACATTTAATTCTGTTGGCAATACCAATAGGTATCCACGCCAGGGTCATCCAATAGACCGGGATAGCTTCGAACACTGACTTTATGAGGACCAAACGTCCAGCCCTGGAAAGCCAATGGTTGAACCAAACTTTGATTCGACGTTCAATTTTGGAAATGAGCCAGTTCCAATCTTTGATTTGATAATCATTTGGTTTGATGTGATAACCCAAGTATTTAAGACCTTCGCTGATATCAATACGAACATAAGAAAAAAGATTCATGGTAGTGCCTTGTTCCAGGCTCGAGCAACCAATCATGATAATAGAAGATTTGAGAGCATTAGGTACCATACCGGTGGCTCTGTAGAAACATTGAACTAGAATATCTAATTGAACCGAGTCTTGTCTAGAGCCATCAAGAAAAATTAGAACATCGTCCACAAATAAAAGATGAGTAAGGTGTAAAATGTCACTGATCTAGAGTCCATGTAAGGTTCCTCGAGCCTTTGCATTTTTGATGAGGACAGAGAGACCTTCCATAACCAAGACAAATAATAATGGTGAGAGAGGACATCCTTGACGAAGTCCTCGCCCCGCATGAAAGAAATCAGATGCAGTGCCATTAAGTAATATGCTGAAAGTAGCATGATAGATGTAGCGCATAATCTAGTTTATAAATGTATGAGGAAAGCCAGAATGAATAATAATGAGATGTAAGTAACTCCAGTTCACCTGATAGAAAGCCTTTGCAAGGTCAATTTTGAGAATGGTGGATTTAAGGCGCTTTGTTTTTATGGAGTGGAGGACTTCTTGGGCAGTACCAATTGCTTCATGGATTTTCCTATGGTGGAGAAAGGTGAATTGTTCCTTTTCTATGTGAGTGGATAGGAAAGGCTTGATTTGATTAGCAATTATTTTTGAGATGATCTTATAAATGCAGTTACAAAGAGATATAGGTCTGTAATCATGAAAGCTAGAAGGGTGATCTGATTTTGGAATGAGTGCAATAAAAGTAGAGTTAAACCCATCATAAATCCTGCCTCTCACCCTACTATCCTCAATCATAATCAAAATGTCATTTTCCATCAGTTCAAAAAAGTGAATGAAAAATTCAATGGGCCAGCCATCAGGCCTAGGACTGTGAACCATTTCAATACCCCCTCCAGCTCACCCATAGTAACAGGTGCATTGAGGTCATCCATTTGCTCCTGATCCACAAATCGATTGAAAGGTTGTGTAATATGAATAATATCTGGGAGATCAATGTTGATTGGAGCTCTATATAGGTTAGTGAAGTGCCGAGTGCCCAGGTCATGTAGTTGTGATTGTGTTCGCGCCACAAAACCATGCTGATCAGTCAGTTCCCAAATAGCATTTGCAGACCTGTGAAAATTTGCATGTTGTTGAAAATTTGTGTTTTCATCCCCTGCCTGAAGCCAAATTTCTCAACTTTTGAGTCTCCAGTCCTCCTCTTTTTGTCTTAGGATTTTTTCATTTGCAGTCTCAAGTGCAATAAGATGCTCTTTGGAGGCGTCGGACCAATAACCCATAAGATCAGAGTTATTGAGGAGTGAAATTTCATCTTATATCTGATAGAGTTCCTCCCTTTCCAGTCTCTTCTTGTTCTTAACCCATTTAATAGTCAGGTTCTTAATGCGCGTGAGATTTTCATTGATAGTTCGGGCAGGGTCCATGTCAGACATGGGATGACAATGCTGCCAGGCCTGGGTGACCATCGAGTGATATTCTGGGTCTCGTAGCCACCTGGAATTGAATTTGAATGGAGGTCGGGCCCTGTAGGGACCGCATTCAAATTCCAGGAAGATAGGAGAATGATCAGATATTCCCCCCTGCCCCACCCATTATCGAGTCCGAGCTAATGTGCTAAGAAGAGGCTGCTTGATGAGAAATCTGTCCGGCCTACGAGCCAATGCCGCATCCCCAGTCCTTCTTTTCCTCCAAGTGGGCTGTATCTTAGTGGTCTGAATGTCAAAGAGGTCAGTAGACCCGATCTTGGAAATGAAAAATTACACCAAAGGATCAGGTGTAGCATGAGTACCCCAATAATTAGAGATTCCCAATGAGAAATTTAAGTCACCACCCAGTATAATGTTTGGAAGTGCAATAAGGGAACAAGACAGTAATGAGTTCCAGAAGGCATCTCTATTTATGCAGGGTCCATAAACATTTATCAAGGAGAATACCCGATTAGAGTGACCAAATATAATCTCCATACCAAGAACCCCAACCCGTCCCTAGCAATTAACAATCCTGGTGGTTTACAGTTAATACCCAAAGCACAACCCCCAGATCTTCTGTGGGCATCCAATGTAATGAAATTCCAGTTGGGTAGGAAATATTTTAGGATAGCAGCAGCCGTATAACCTTCTCCTATATTCTCTTGAAGAAATAAGATATCAATGGGCTTCTGAGCAATTATTTCCTTAAGTGCCAATCTCTTATCGTGGTTGGCCAATATCCTGCAATTGTAGGAGAGAAAAATCATGATGTAATACCCAGATAGGGTTGCCTTGCTCTAAGGACCCGTATAAGGGAATATTGTGTGCCAGCTTCCACCTCTAAGTTTTCCCGCTTTATGGCCTTAGCCATAGAAGATGGTCTACCTCTCATCTTGTTAGGGGGATAGCCCGGCCCCGACCCAATGCCAAAGGCATCCTCAGAGTGAGATTGAGAGAGGGATCTTAGAAAGTAATTGTGTCTCGAAGTGGATGACTCCGAGTGAGAAGATGAGTGGCATGAGGTAGGGTCAGCAGATGTGTGTTGGATGATGGGGGTAAATGATGGCGGGGCCTGTGAAATGGAACAATAGATCGAAGGGTATCTTTGAGAAGGGCTGGTGGTACCCGATGATACACAAGGAAGAGTAAAAGATGATAACTGAGTAGAAATAACAGTAATAGATGATATACAAGGAAGAGTAATGGATGATAAATCAGAAGAGATATTTGAAATCAAAGAGTCAGTAATAGGAGATGTACTCAGTATAGTCAAAGAGCGCTGAGAAGTCACCAGAGTAGCTTGAGCATGAGATCTGGGGTGTGTGACAGGCCAATTTGGAACTCCTAAGGCTTTATCTGAAGCATCAATTAAAATATGAAAATGGGGGTTTCACTTTGGTCCTCTTAAGATGGGTGCTTCAGAAATATTTTCTTTCAATGTTTCAAAGGATTTTTGGCAATCCAAATTCCAAATGAATTCACAATATTTTGTAATCAATTTGAAAAGTGGAGAGGCTATCTTGGTGAATTTGTTTATAAATTTCTGTAATAACCAGTAAAACCAAGAAAAATTCTAACATCTCTTTGACAAGTAGGAACTGATAATTTGGAAATAACTTCTACTTTAGATGCATCCACCTTAATTCCATCTCCTGAAATGTGGTGGCCTAAAAAAATTCCCTCGTTGAACATCGGAAAATATTTTTCATGGCTTAATGATAGGTTTGTTTCTTTACATATAATGATATTTTTTTCCAAATTTTCAAGAGGTTCCTTAAAATAATTTCCATAGACAATAAAATAATCCATATAAACTTCCACACAATCATTAATTAAATCATAAAAAATTCCTAGAACTTCCCTTTGGAATGTTGGAGGTGCATTACATAATTCAAAAAGAAGTACTTTGTAAGCATAAGTTCTCCATGGATAGGTGAAAGTTGTTTTGTCTTGATCTTTTGGAGCTACTTGGATTTGGTTATATCTTCTAAAACCACCCAAGAATGAAAAATAATTTTTCCCTGACAATGTATCAAGGACTTAATCTATAAAGGGAAGTGGAAAATGATATTTCAAGGTGGCTTTATTCAATTCCCTATAATCCATGCATACTATCCATTTTCCATTTTTTTTGGAACAATCACTAATGGTGACACCCACTAAATATCTGATATTGGATAAATGAAATTCACATTCAACAATTTTGTAACTCCTCTTTAACAATTTCCATTAGATTTGGATTCATCCTCCTCTGAGGTTGTCAAATGGGTCTGGTATTTTCTTCAATTTAGATATGATGCATACAAGTGTTAGGATCAATTCCTTTCACATCAATGTATTGCCATGCATAAGCAGAGGAACGCTATTGTAACATATTTATCAATTCTTTCTTTTGATATTCTTCTAAATTATCATTAATATTCAAAGTTTTTCTCAGAAATATTTATATTAAAGAATTGGAAAATTTTTCCATAGAATGTAAAGCCATTTGATGAGATGATAAATATTCAACATTACATTGTTCTTGAAAACCTTGATCTTGTTCACAATATGAGGAAGAATTATTATTATTCATCAAATTTAAAATATGATCTTCTTCATCTATTTGTGACGTAGAAAATATTGGTTTTATATCAAAGTCTTCGTTATCATCATCTATCCAAACTTCACTTTCTACTTCTATTGTTGTTTTTGCAGGGGGGTATAGTGCGAACCTCTTAGTAGAGATTCCATTAGAGATAAAATTATCACCAGATCTACAACTTATGAAAGCATAAGTTGTATCTAACCATGGTCTACCTAGAATCAATGGATGTCCTCCTAAATTATTCTTGGGAGTTAAAATCATAAAATCAACAGGATATTCCGAAGAATATAAGGAGACAATACATCTTATAACACACCATATGATTTGATAATAGATTTCTTTGCTAACTGTAGTAATGTTGGTGTGTATTGAATATTGAAAAGTTTTAATTGATCCATAGTTTGTTTACTCATGATGTTGATAACTGCTCCCAAATAGATCAATGTGTTTGGAATACTCATACCATTAATGTGTGCTTTTATAGTGGGGCTACCTTGATCTAGATATTTATGAATTGTTGGCTTCCCCATCATAATATCTGCAATTTTCCTGACTAATTGGATTTTTTAAATTCATTTCCTTTTTCTTCCTGATCTTTTAATGATTAACTCCCTGATTGTACTTGCAAATATTGGTATTCCTTTATAGATTGTAACAGAGGAATTTTGATGCAAACATTCTTCAGTTCATCTAACATGTCATATTAAGGCAACACAATTTGTTTCTCCATTCCTTTGTCAATTTTAGCCTTTCAGGAAAAGGTAGATTTTGAACATAAACAAAAGGTTGTTCTGCAAAGGGAGTTGAGTTCATTGAGTATAGCGGTGATTTATTTATGAGTTATTTCTTCTTTATTAAAAAATGTTTCTTTCTCAAGAATTTCATCTTGTTGCTGAATAATAACAGATCATGACTTATTTTCCAAACTCTACCCATCTAATTTGGACATTATTTATATCTAATGGAGTTCTCATGCAAGCTTGGAAATTATGACCTTCTATATTGTAAACATGTTGTAAATTTTCATTATTTTTGTTCGGATGTGGCTGAGTAGGTAGTTGATTGGTTTTTTAGGGGTATGAGTTGGGTATTAATGGAAGTGGTTGATTAGAAGAATGATTTTTTATTTGAGATTGTGGAAACGAATTTGATTGAGGAAGATAATATGGAGGTTGATATGGAATAAATGGTTGTTGAAATTGATTAAACTGAGGATTCCTAGGAGGGTACTTCCAACCTTGTGTGCATAATGGATTTTTAGGTGGTGAATTTTGGCAAGGCATTGGGGTATTCCAATTGTTTTGAGGTTGTGCATATGATTGGTATTGAGGGTTAAGACCTTGTACTATACTTGGCTGTTGGGGTTGCCATGGTATTTTACCAATAAAACAAAGTGACTCAACTTGGCTTGTTTCAACTTCATTTTGCAATACTTCTTTGAGTCTAGGGATTGAAAGACATGCTTTTGTGTCATGGTTTTCTGACATATAGAACATATTTACACACTATTAAGAGGGCATTCTCTTAGAGAATTTTTCGTTCTGCATTTGGGAAAAAAAATTGACAATGAAAAATTTTCATATTTTTTCTTGTTTTGGAGCTTAAGGGTATCTAGTTGTTCACTAAGACTCCCTAAAATATATGTTTTGAAATTGTCAAGAAAATTTCCTATTTCTTCTCTACTTACTGTTTCAGTTGTAGATTTATTAATCCTAGAAATAACAGGGTCTCTTTGATTTTTCCCGGTTCTAGCCTTACCTCTTGAAATATGTGTACAAAGTTCACAAATGCCTCTAAATGATAACTGTGAAACATCTCATTTTCCCATTAAATTGAGAATATATAACCACTCATCTATAATTTCTTGCAACAAAAGAGATTTCAAAGTTTCATCATCTAGATTATGCATTTTAGCCCTTTTAACAATGTAAGAAAATATTTCAACCAAATCTTCAAGATTTTCATCCTCTTTTTGCATCATTTTAAAGAATTCATCTTTAAGGTTATGAGGCATACAATAATATTTGTATTTTTCTAAGAAAACATCTTTTGTTTCTTCCCATGTTATTATGGTATGCGTTCTTAATCACATAAACCATTTAAGTGCTCCTTCTTTAAGAGTGGTTGGAAACAATTTCAATTTTTGAGAATCAAGTAAGTAGTCATAAGACCTACACAAGACTTCAAACTCAAAAAGAAATGTTTTAGGATCCCCATTCCTTACTCCATGGAAAATATAGAGGATTAAGGGTGAGATATTATTCATTGCGGCCCTGGTATATTCATCTAAGATGGGAAATCCAAAAGTTTTTGGTTCTCCTGTACCACCTCTTTTACCTCTTCCTCCACCTCCTCCTCTATTTCCTCCTCTACCTCTTCCTCCTCCAATCCTATGTTCACCATTCACATTGTGTACCTCTCCTTCCCATTCTCCTGCCATTGTAGATTCTTTAGAGCTATTATAATGCTCTATAATTGGATTTTCAACTCCTCCTCTGGTTCTTCTATTAATGGAATGTTAAAATAAGTTTTTCATTCCTCTTCACTAGGAACTTCTAGTTCTTGTACTAGAAGTTTTCCTCCAGTTGAAGATAGAAATATTATGCCTTTTGTTGGGGATGTAGGTTCTTCTACTACAACTTCACTAAAGGAAGTTAGTGAATACCTAGGTTGTATCTTAGATCTAAGTACCTCAAGAAGTCTATGTCTACATGCGAATGATGGAATACGAGTTTCGGTGGATGGTGTGGCAGTACAAGGTCTTGGTGGAGTGAGTGGTGATGTTGGATTTGAGCTCCTACCTCTACTTATAAATCTACCCCTAGAATCTCTTTCCCTATGCATAAATTACTTTTTATCATATTTTTTTTAAATTTTTATTTAAATGAAAAAAATCCTATATACACTTCCCCAACAACGACATCAAAATGTTGGTAATTTAATGATCTTAAATTACTTCATAAATTATTGATCAGGGCTTGTAAATTGATGAAGTATATGTGCACCATTTGTGCTAGGATTCCTTATCATGTGAGTAATTTTAACTTTAATTATGATGTCTTTATGTAAGAAACTAAAAGTAAAAATATTGTCACTCTTGAAGAAAATGAAAGTTCACACTAACAAAAAGATAAAACTATTTTTAAGTGCAGAAATAAATGTCACACTTGGAAAAAATATTTCTTTACACTTGACAGGAAAGTAAACTAATCTTAGAATGTAGAAATAGATATCGTACAAACAAAATCAAATTTAAATATACTTCACACTTGACAGAAAGGGAAACTAATTTTAAAGTAAAAAAATAAACAAAATCTACTTCTAATTCACACTTAACAAAAAAAAAAAAAAAACCTTGAAATAAATTTAATTGCAAATATTAAAATCAAATGATTCTACTTCCTATCTCTTAATTGAAATCTACATGTGCATAGTAAATCCCATCGATTATTTTCTTCATCATTCTCACAACGAGATTAAATATATAAAAGTATTCATAAAACAAAATTAAATCTATGAAGTAATTGTACAACATATTATATTATAAAATCTATAACAAATTCTACAAAGCGAGAAATTATATTTATTGTGATGACTAAAATAAAAAACTTAAAAATTAACTAGAAATAAAAGAAAAACCTTACAACTCCTAGGGGGCCCTCCCGTGAGTGCATGTATACAGAGATAGAAAAGGTTAATCACGCATCCAAACACACAATACAGTGGAATAAAGAGCTTTAATCAATCGATTGCAAAAAAATATTTCATAATAATAACCAGTCATACATCATTGCGTCGAGAGGTAGGTTTTATAACCTCCTTCTTTAAACTGTTTGGAGATTCTTAAGCCTATATTCCTCGACAGAATGTCTTAAAATAACATCATTTAAATAATATAACAATTCTCCATGATTTTCTATCGAAGAAGAAAATCACGAGGCAACATATCAGCTTCAATCCTTTTCTCGCTACCTGATATGTCTTCGGCCTCCTTTTTCGCTGGGTTGACTTCTATGTTGACCTGATCATACTAGCGTCCTTGTCATTTTATAGAATAAAAGAATAGGTGGATAAATTTCTTCTATATTCGAGCTACCTTTTCATATGATTTGTTCCTCAACTAGTTTTTTAGAACCTATAAATTATTCAAATAAGTTGCATAATTGTTTATTAGTTGCAGAATTGATGCAATTCAGTAGCTTGTGAAAATATTAAATCAAATAATAAAGAACAATGAAACTATGAATAAAATATGATTAGATACCTGTTTTTTCTAATAACCTTGCTAGTTGAAACTTAATTATGATTATTATGGTAAAAACAGAGGAGAATGGAGTTTAAGGATGGTGTCAAAAAGGGACAAAGTTGGTCTTCAATAGTATAGATAAGATTTTTGGACATGAAATCATGATGTATCACACAAGCTTGACACTACGCCATTGTGCATGAGCATTGTGTATGTAAGATATCCGGTCTCTGTATGATGACATAAATAATCAACACTTAATACTATGCGCACATACCAAGGTATGTATCAGGGTTTTGTTCAAATCATGACATCATATTCAACCCACGTTCTATGTGCCATATGCACACATGCCAAGGTATTTGAGAGTGGTTTTTCTAAAATACATCAATCCCGCACTCAAGATTGCACCATTGTGCACAAGTTAGGGTATTTGTGATTGATCTCATCCAACATTAATCAACATATCATACCCACACTCAAGGATTCCACTGTGTACACACACATTAGGACATCCTTGATGGGTATGAGCCTTAATCAACATATCATTCCCACACTCAAGGCTGTGCCACTGCACACATTGTAGGACAACCATGATGGTATAATCCAATTTTTTTAGCATAACAAATTGATATTCAAGGCTATGCCACAGCACACACCTTTGAACATCTGTGATGGGTTTGACCTAGGGATTTGTATAGAAAATTGTTCATGGGCAAGATATTGAATAACAATTCTCCATATACATAATATCCATAATAATAGTCATAAGTCAAAGCCTGAACGAGTTGTAAACACAATAAAATGAATATATAATTTCATGAATTCAACTATAAAACAATATGAAGGAAGCCTGGTGTGGTGTGTTAGAACCACGCTAACTGATATACATGTACATATATGTCTTACACAATATGTGTGGTTTGAGTCGAACTCACCATGGAAAAATAATCTATGTATAAATGCATTGTAGTCAACTAATATATATATATATAGGCAAAGAGAGAGAGAGTTGGGTCAAAACCACTAGGCTCCGCCAACCACCCATATATCAACAAAATGAAATAGAGATTTGTGTTCAATGCCAGTTTAATATGTTTAATCGCAAAAATAGATGTGAAAGCTTCCGCCAAACTTGTTGGAAAATCACTAGTGTATTTATTTGTATAAGAATTAACAAAGTGATATCCGACCCAAGACAAAAAGTCTTTGCCAATAACTCATACATTGAAAAATTAAACTAGATATTTGTAATGAAATGACCTAAAAATTTTCTGATAATTGACATATACATATAACATAAGAAATTTAAATAAGAGCATCGCTACCACCTCAATTTGAAATTCAACCATTCAATATATTTTCATATAGTAGATTCTTAGATGAAAATTTAATATTCCAGAATTAGAATCCAACTCATAAAATTTATTTAGTTACACCAATTTTGGTTGGCAACTGGAGAAGAGGAGACACATTAACCTCTCAAATGTAGGTAGTTATGAAACTTTGTCTATAATTGGCCACCCCCATGCTATGTTTGGAGTTTGAGAGCTTGCATTTTAGAGTAGAAATTCACCAATTGAATTGTAGGAGTGTTGTTATTTGTAGGTGGTTTACCAACCAAGGAAAAGCATGGTGGCTTATATGTTGTAGCGAACACCATGGTTTATCAATCCTGGAAAGCACTAGTAAGTTGTTGTACAGGTGGTTTATCAACCAATCATAGCATGCTGGCTTATTAACAATAGCGAGCACCGTGGTTTATCAATTGTGTAAAACACCTATAATTTGTTGTACAAGTGGTTTTGTCAATGAAGGAAAAAAATGACATATTATACATAGTGATAACTATGGTTTATCAATCCTATAAATCACCCTTATGTTTAGTCACTCTTTGTTCATGCTTAATATTTGGTATATGCGGGCAGAGAGAATTGATGGTGGGGGATTCACTCTTCGATGTAATTCCCTCTATGCGTTGTTATTTCCCATATTTTTTTCTCAGGAATTCTCTAAAACCAAAAATCCGGAACCCCCTACTCTCCTCAACTATTGTGTTTATCACTTTTCGGGGTTACCTTCATGTGTGATTGAGAGGGAACTCTTTCCCAAACCTTGAATTTCCTTCCCCAAAAAGTTATCCCTTTGGGGAATGAAGCTCATAAGGCATCACCATGCATTAATGACTAAGCTGCTTAGATTCCATCTTGTGTGCCTCTTTGCCAAATTTTCTTTTTAATTAGTCACTTAAAATGTTTTATTATGTGTATGTTGAGAAGTATGACATAAAAAATTTAATTAATTACCCAATTGGCATTATAGTCCAATTAATCAATATTAATTAAATATACTAATGCATATTTAATTAATTGTCATTAATTAGTTTAAAGCACAATGATTTAATTTAGCATTGATACATGATTAATCCAATAATGCATAATGAACAAAAACACATGTTCATACCTTTTGTATTTATCAAAACATAAATGAAATTATACCGATAATAATTTTATTATATTAATCATGCTGAGTTTCAATGCAAACAGTCTGACATTACATTGAGATGTTCAATCAGATAATTTTTTTTATAGAGATCATAATAACATAGTGGTGTGTAATATTCCAAATTGGAAATAACAGCAATACAAGACATAAAAATGTAAAACACAACAAATATTATCATGAAATGAGAGGGATCAATATGCAACCATAATTTTGTTAATATATCAGCAACAATATACAAAAATATAATGAGGGACAAGCCACTCAAGCAATAAGAACAAGCCTCCAATGATTAGAACAATCAGCACATGAGTTGCTGCAACTGTATATAATGTCAGAGAGTAGTGACAGTGCTGTCTATATCAACGTAGCTGCTGATGTAAACATACATAAATGAAATATGGTTGAAAGAAACAAAATAAATTCCCAGAAAAGAAGATGTGGGCTCTAATACATGATTTCTAGCCAACCCGTAAAAGATTGCTAGAAATACGAAGAAATATACAATGTGACAAATAACCTTGGGGTTAGTATGCCACTAAAAACTAGATTTGATATGGAATGAGGCTATGAAAGATATGAAATGGTGATGTCCTCCTCCAATGGTATTTCTAAATAGAAGGCTGATCCATCTACTCAGAAATAGACCCTCCTTATGAGCTCAATGAACCCTCCCAGCAACTGCCTCAAAAAATAACGCAGTTCAGAATTGTGACTGCACTGTGAGGGATAGTAGATGGTTGGATTGATGAAAAATATGTGAAAATATTCCCATTAGCCCTCTTTTCTTATCCTCCAATGGATAGGCTACCTCTCCATTGAAAAACAAGCCCAGAAATGGCTCAATGTGATCCTCCTTTGTTGCACCCTGCAACACAACCTAGCTCTAAACAGAAATTGCACTATAGCTGAAGGAGGTAGCCTGGACAGAATGCTGGAATGAATAAATGGAGCCTAAATAACCTCTCCTTCCCTGAGGATGAGTTATAGATTCCCGATCGGGAACACCCTTGTGCTAAACAACACAAGAACCTTGCTAAACATCAAAAGGTAGCAAAGTCTAAACAGACCAATATCGAATGATAATCTAAAACATGAATAACAATTTATGCCATTCCTTCCATATATATTAGGTGAGTCTTCTCACATTGGGTCCCATCCATGCTTGCCACCAAGCTCATGCAATTTTTCCTCCACTAAAACTGCGTTGCCTCATCATGAATGCCAGTCCTCCATGACAACTCTGTTGACTTGGTCAAAGTTGACCTCTTCAACATGTATCTCCTCCAATTCACACCCAAAGGTGCTTAATCCAGTTTCTTATTCTTCCTCCTTTCACATTAGGAGTGTAATTATTCCTCCTAAAGAGCTTTATGGGCCTCCCCACCCACTTATTCACCTACCTGGTGACAAAACAAACTATAGTATTCCACTTAGCTGAAGGTTAAAATTTTGGAATATTACAGTCCTCCATACAAAATGTTGCTTGTCCTCAAGCAACTGTAAAGGTGGAGAAAAATTCCTCCCTTACTATTCTTGTGGCCTTCTCATCAATGGTCCCCACCACTACTCAAAATAATCTGCAATAAATCTGCCCTCCAATGGTTCCTTCCAAGTATGCAAACCCAAATGGCTCACATCATGAAAAAGTGGAAGGTGTAAATGGAAACCTTCTTGCTATCCAATGGCCTCCTCAAGGTAGGAATTATGATAAACATAGGGAATATCATCCCCAATGAGAGTCTGCCATACCCATGCTATCATCCCAATTAAATGAGCCATTCTAGGTATCTCATCAAAGAAATCCTCAACCCCCGGTTTATGCAATGTATTGGGGCTACATGGAGAGATTAGATTTTCCACTAAAGTTGTTTCTCTCTCCATTTATGGTAAGTATGGGGCTACTGCTGATCTTGGGCTGAAATTTCATGGCCTCCAAGAATGGCCCAAGTTACCCCACCAAATAATCCATGAAGTGCCCCTCCCAAGAACTCAAGTTCTCCAAATGGCTCCTCCCACATGAAGAAAAGAGATATAGTGTGGAAATCATGGTTTTCCCATTGTTTCTCCTAAAACATGCAACATATAAAGTAGGGACAATCATACTCCCAATGGCATCTCCAACTCTTGTGCTACTCTCCCAACAAAGCTTCCCATAAACATAATAACATCATCAATATATGGAAGCAAAAACCAATGAAAACAAGTTGCCATATGACAACCACAAGGTGGATCATAGTTCCACATATGGAACCAATGTAGTGCATCCCATGCCTGCCTCAAAATAAATAATAACAAGTGTCTTTTCAGCCACTTTTTTGCTACCACAATCATCCTACAAGATAGGATCATAAAAGTAACATGTGGTGCCAATGGTGCACACCAAGAATCATGTGGCCTCCCCCACAAACCACCAATAGCATGGCCAACATAAATGCTGCAAATGGCCTCAAGTACATCACAATACCATATACAAGAAGGAATGAACCTCCTCAGTACAACATGCTACTCATATAAAGTAAAGGAGTACAAATCATAATGCAAAATTGTACCTTCGTTACTATGTACTTTGGTCATTGAGCTGAAATGGCTCAACTGGAAGCTCTCCCTCACTCTCAAGGAGTAGGGAAGTGGTTGTGACAACCTCTCCATCAAAATATAGGCTATGCATCTCTCCATTTGCTGATGTATATCTTGCTGGATGCCCTCCCAAGTGAACTCCTCCATCAAAGAATGAAATGCATCAAAGTGCATGGAAAGAAATTCCATATGTGCTACATGTAGTAGCTTCTTCTTGAGCTCAGAAGCTCTAGTCAAGAAGACTTTGCCATAATAATAGATGACCTCATAATTCACCATGTATCTATCATCTCCCTCTGGGTGGCAAGCACCAAGATCCTTGGAGTACTCTACCAAAAGTTTATACCTCCAATACGGATCAATCCTCCTAAGAGACAACACTGAAGATCTGAAATGTGAAGCTCCCCACATGATGTTGTCTTCCCCTTTGACATCCCCCATGCCAAATTCATCCTCAAAAGTGCTTCCATGGCCATCATGCAGCTACTCATGCTCAAGTAGAAGGGTGGCTTTTGCAAGTTGGCCTCCCATGATAAGCTACCATCCAAAAAGAATATCCTTATCTTGGCCAATGTAAGCATGAGTGGCCTCCATATACTCCAATATATGGAGGATTCCTTCCACAAATAAAGTACCCTCTGTTTCTATAAATCCATGGAGCAGCTCCCTTACACCATGGTGGTGCTATCATCCATCACTGCAGAAACTTCTGTCGGCGCAGAATATGTAGTGAGAGTGGGTAATGCTAAAAATGGGAGAGTGTATCCCTCCTCTTTGAGTCTATCCCAGACCCTCTGCGATGTACTAGAACCCTCCAAAGTATCCACCCCTCCAGGATCTAAAAGTGGTGAACCAAATGGTAAGATGTCTCTCACAAACTCTAGATCTGGTGGCCTCCCAGGTGGAACGCCCCCATTTAGTGAGACATCAAACTCTGAAGTGGACTGCATATATGAGTGGACTGATTTGTTGCTCTCTTCACTGTGCAATACATTCTCCTTCTTTTGTGCAGAAACCTCCTAAAGTAGATAAGGGTGAATTCTCATCATCCCTTGATGTTGATCCTTCTTCTCTTCTTCTCCTCCCATCTCACAATCGACAAAAATTGATACATGTTGCTCCGGAATTGTGCTTTTGTTACCACATGTTGGGTCATTTGGAACTCCTTGCAAGGACACAAGGGCTCCTCTAACGGAAGAAATGGCTCCCTTACCATCTCCATGTGGTGATGGATCTCCTCCTGATGGTACAACACTGTTAGCTCTTCTTTTCTCATCCTCTTCATCAATGCCTCATCATCAATGAGAGACCCTTGATCTTGGTCTTCCCTTGAAGGAGGAGCCTCAATGTCTTCATCTATAGAAGAGGGCTCTTAAAGAAGTGGGGATATTGCCCTTGGCAAGGTATAATGCATGTTTCTATCCCCTTCAATAGAAATATGGAGTGAAGTTGGAAAAATAGATCTCTCTAACTTATGAAAAGATTTTGAGTTTTTGGGTTCAACAAAAGATGCTTCACAATGTTTAATATCAAATATTTTCACTTATTTATTAGTGAACCCCGCATAAGTGTTTACATTTTCATGATAAAATGAAGTATAACTACAAAACCACCAATCATGGGCCATACCTTTGAGGTGCAGTACTGCTACTCTAATGGCCTCCTTTTCTGAAACTTTGTGTAGCTGAAAATAGGAATCTAGCTCCTTCACCCAAGCCTTGGTTGTGCACTTTGCTGATCCATCAAAGTTAGCTAGAAATATTCTACCTCTCCTGCTTCTATTATGGTTGCTGGATCTTCTATCCTCCTTGAGTTGGAAAAACCCTTGGAAGTCCAAGTGCTCTTCGAGTCTCAAATATTGAGACTCATACTCCTGAAGATAGTCAATCAAGGTCTCCTTCCTTGGTGCATATTATTCCTCCATCCTTCTTGCAGTGAATGTGGGAAATAAACTACGTTGTGGATATTCATGTGTGGCTGAATTTCCACACCCATCTGTGAATACGTAGGGCTTGCTTCACTTTCAAACCCTCTTGAAGTTTTTCTACACCTCTCCCCTTTCATCTCCTTGAGATCTTCCTTAATATTTCCCACAGTTTGGAAAAGAAGTTGGGGGATCCTCTCTTCCTTAATTTATCCAAATAATGGAGTCATGCCTTTGTTTCTTTTGTACAAATTCTCTTTTCTATGAGAAAAATCTTCTCCTTCTAATGGCATAATGTATTGAATGCACAGGCTGAGCCAGGATTATGCTATGATACCACTATAATATTCCAAATTGGAAATAGCATCAATAAAAGACATAATAATGTAAAACACAAAAAATATGATCATGAAATGAGAGGGATCAATATGCAGCCATAATTTTATTAGGATATCAGCAAAAATATACAAAAATATCACGAGGGACAAGCCACTCAAGCAATAAGAACACGCCTCCAATGATTAGAACAATCAGCACATGAGTTGCTGCAACTATATAGAATGCCAGAGAGTAGTGGAAATGTTGTCTATATCAGTGTAGCTACTGATTTAAACATTCATAAATTAAATATGGCTGATATAAACAAAATAAATTCCCATAAAAGAAGATGTGGGCTCTAATACATGATTTCTAACCAACCTGAAAAATATTGCTAGAAATACCAAGAAATAGACAATGTGACAAATAACCCCGGGGTTAGTATGCCACTGCAAAATGGATCTGATATGGAATGAGGCTATGAAATAAATGAAATGGTGATGTCCTCCTCCAATGGTATTAGAAGGCTGATCCCTCTACTTAGAAATAGACCCTCTTGATGAGCTCAATGAACCCTCCCAGCAACTGCCTCCAAAAATAACGTAGTTTAGAATTGTGATTGCGCTATGAGGGATATTAGATGGTTTGCATAATGAAAAATATGTGAAAATATTCCCAAGATCCATCCTTTCTGATCCTCCAATGGATAGGCTACCTCACCATTGAAAAACAAGCCTAGAAATGGCTCAATGTGATCCTCCTTTGCTGCACCCTGCAACACAACCCAGCTCTAAACAGAAACTGTGCTGTAGTTGAAGGAGGGAGCTTGGCCATAATGTCAGAATGAGGAAATGAAGCCCAAATAACCTATTCTTCCCTGAGGATGAGGTAGGGATTCCCGATCAGGAATACCCTTGTGCTAAACAACATAGCAACCCTGCTAAACAACAAAAGGTAGCAAAGTCTAAACAGACCAATATCAAATGATAATCTAAAACATGAATAACAATGGCTGCCATTCCCTCCATATATAGTATGTGAGTCTTCTCACATTGGGTCCCATCCATACTTGCCACCAAGCTCATGCAAGTTGTCCTCCACTAAAAGTACGCTGTCTCATCATGAATTCCACTCCTCCATGACAGTGCTGTTGACTTGGTCAAATTTGACCTCTTCAACATGTATCTCCTCCAATTCACACCCAAAGGTGCTTAATACAGCTGATTATTCTTCCTCCTTTCACATTAGGAGTGTTATTATTCCTCCTAAAGAGCTTTATGGGCCTCCCCACCCACTTATTCACCTACCTGGTGACAAAACAAACTATAATATTCCATTTAGCTGAAGGCTAAAGTTTTGGAATATTACAAGGTGTTACAATTTTTTTCTTCATTTTTAATGTTTTTTTACAAAAACATAGGACTTAGTATATGGTTTAAATAATTTTGCAATCATAAGCCCCCAAAATAAAAGGTGCTACCCATGGCACCTCTTTTTGATTCATGGGTTGATTTTACAATTTTGGTTGTGACGACACTAGTTGGAAAGGCCATAGATTTGGAAGAAATTGCAATGTTGACCTTGAAAAAAGGTGGGTGTTATTGCGAATATCATTTTTTGATTTCAAAGTTGATTTTTTCTTTCTTGCAATAATATAGGTTTTTAAGACCAACCTTTCAACTAATTTATAGTTTTGATCCTATGAGAAAACCAATGTTGATGTTCGTGCTTATTCTCAATTAGGGGGTTTATTTAATTTTTTTTTTTGGAAACATTACAAGGATTTTAAGGCCATTTCTTTTTAATGTGATAATTTTTACTTTTGAAAATAAAGGTGCTATCAATAGCACCATTTTTTTATTTGATGGTTAATTTTGGTGTTTTTTACTTGAAATATGAATTTTTAGAGCTAGACTTCATATTTTGAGGTGCTAATTCTTATTAATTGACTATGTTGTCACAAAAAAGTGTAGAATTAGAGAAATAAACTTACTGGCACACTTTTTTGATGTGTTTGGAATGATAAAGATACTAATATGACAAGTTTGTTTGTTTTTTTTAAAGTAGAAGTGTTTTCATTTCTTCAAATCAATGTTTTACATCGAAATATACTCAAATATGTTTTGGTTTTCCACTAAGGAAACCATGCCATGGAGACAGGTAGAGGGACATGTTGAATGATCCGTTGAATGGATTAAACTAATATGACAAGTTGTTCCTACATATGTAATTCAATCAAGTGGACTTTCACTCATTTCGATTTCCACCTTTTGTCATTGGGTTCTTATGATGCTTTGGTTGAGTTTGATTGCATCACATCACATTTAGCTAAGTCAAATGGCTATGAAAAGATATTTGGTTTTATATGTGATGAAGGAAACTTGAGGAAGGTCCAAGGAATCTCTAGACCTATTTATCCTATGTAAGTGAATATGAAGAGCTAATTCTTGAAGAATTTCTAACTTTTCAAGATTTTTATTATGCATTTATTGATGAATTGCTTTGAATCCATCCTAAAATAGCTCATAAGTATACTAGTCGTGTATGGTTTTACAACAATAGCTCCAACTGAATGGTGGTTGATAGTATTTTCCTAATATTGCTGGTAGGAATGTCCTTAGAGAGATTATCTCTTTTCTTCAATTTGGCTGAACCTTGTAGAGTTATTTGGTTATGGATAATAAGTTTCTACATGATCTATCTTGTGACTTTATGAAAGTTATTTTCTTTGTGCATCTAAAAAATACATGAAGAAGTTTTGAGATTTTCCATTATCACATTATGGCCTTCATCTTGAGGATGACTCTACTTAAGGAAGAACCTATGTTTGGGTGGTGAATTTTCCTTAAGAATTTAGTTTTTTTGTTTCTTTTAAAGATAAGTATGGTGTTCCATGGTGCGATTTTATCTACTTTATTACTAGATATATATTTTTCATGTGATGTTTTTCTTGTTTTCTAGATGGATGGCATTTTGTTCAAATTTCTTGTATAAATAATTTCTGCCAAGAGTATAATTTGATTGCTACAATTAATATTGTGAATGTATTTTTTTTCCATGCCTAATATCCAAGGAATGGTAAAGAGTGGTGCATTAAAATTCCATGACGTGTAATTTATCTAAAGATATTTGGTATTAAAGTTAAAAAGGTATCTTGTTGATGTATTTTGTTATTGTTTTCTCTTCATATTTTTCATATCCATCCTTAGTTGCAACCACATGCACTATTCTATATATCCCTACACAACAATACCCTTTACCTCGTTGAGGTTGATTAAATTTTTTTTGTTGGTGATTGACAGGTAAATTTTTTTCTATTGCGTGCCTCAACATCTTGAGCGAAAATCTTGTAATTTTTTGTCCAACCTCCTTTCTCTCTTTTGAGATATTATCCTACCAGAGAGTAGTGCCAATATATGAAACAATATACATATGGAGTTCCATTAGATATTAATACTTTCATTCTTACTTTATTTCATTGTTTAAAAATTTGATCGATTAATATTTCTAGTGAATGTATAACACCGAATTGGTTCCTAAGTTATCTTGATCCTCTTTAGACTCATGTTGTTGCAATGTGTCCTCTAGGGATTCTAACATTTTGATAATTCTTCTTCAACAATTTTCTTGCATTAAAAAACATAAATATAATAACACCCACACTACCAGATCATAAATAAATGCATAAAATTAAAACTATTCAGAAAAATGATAACACACAAAAGATGAGCCATTAGTGTTAAGAGTGGAAAAACCTCACTATTGGGGAGAATTCCTTTGTGGCAACCACATTTAATTTTGGCATATGAAGGCAATACAAGTAATTACATTTTGTAATGTAAGAAAATGGTTTTAATCCTCATTCCATAAGAATATGAAGAGACACAAAAGACACCTTATTGTAATAGTGTAAAATTTTGAAATTAACAATACTTGTTCATTTTCTAATAAATAAATTACGTTGCAAATATCCCAAGTGAATGCATATTTACAACACTCCCTCTTAGTGGAATATTTGCAATGATAAGCCAAATTTCTCACCAAATTCTTCCCTTCATATCACAATTCTTGACCATGTTTGACACCCCAAACACATGCTCAATTGGTTTCCTCAATATCAATCCAATACCCAAATTGTCCCCACATTTCCATGTTTGAAACCAAACTTCAAAACATAGAAGTATCCCCTTTTGCACAAATATTAATGGAATTTATTATCTTGATCAAGGGGCCTATTATTATCTCATTCCCTATGAGGAATAAATTCATCCATTTTCACATTCCTACAGATGCAAAAACTCGTCATGCTACTCCCAAATAATCCCATGTCAAATTAAATACATAGCTGATATTTGAGTGATTAAGCACTATTTGGATCCAAGACAACAAAAAACCTAAGTATTAGCATCAATTCTCCTTCTAAACCCAATGATTTCATGTAACTAAGCCATATACCACCAAGTTCAACTCCCGTACTCAACCTCATTTACCTTTTAATTGGAGATTTCTGGTTAATGTTGGAAAATGCAAACATTTTCAACATAGTCATTCTCGTTTAGGGATTGTGTATTTTCAATTGATTTGTAAATAACCATGGATATTTATTTGGGACAGTTTGTCACAGGATATCTTACAATATTTTGAACTCTCTTATTATGCGGTGTTTTACCTTATATTAAGATTTCATGTCAAAATATTAGCTCACAAAATATTGAAATAAATTAAAATTAAAATGAAATAAGCTAAGTGATAAGTCAAATAATTGCAACAAGAATGTTGAATTCCTTAGCTTTAATTTTAAATTTTCAACTTAGAAACATGCTACTTTGATGAAGTATTGTACATTATATGTGAAAATTATAGAAATGCATATATCTACATAGAAAGGGGACATGTTAAACTCTATGAATGCAAGAACTACTTAAGAACAAGAAGTTTGAAATGAAAAGAGCAAGATTTAATGGAAAAATTGAAATTACATGGTGTAAATTGATTGATTTGCTGAAAATAATAGAATTCAAAGGGCTACAAAACAAATATAAAAGCACCTAATGTTCGAGTGACTAATCCTACTTGACATGTTGCAAAGTTGAAATAAATTGCTATAAAACAAAGTAACTCTATATAAATGTTTATTTTGAATGACTAAAAGTATACTTTTGCAAAATAAAGTTATCTATGCTTGAATTGAAATGTTCTAAAGCTAAATTAAAGTTAATAAAAAATTAGTTAACAATACATCCTCATTAATGACATGAAACAACTAATCTTACATGAAATGGTAAGTTGGAAATTGCTTCAAAAAATAAAAATTATTTGCAAGAATTATTATATGATAAAAATATTGACAAGATCCACTAAAGGAAATAGAAAAAGGGAAAGATAAAAATAGACAAAAGCCCCTTGTTTAGCATTGAGTGGAACCTAGTTAAATTTTCTATAAGGGACCTAAAGAAACTACCAAGAACACTAAACCTAAAAATACACTTTCTACATTTTGTTACATATCTATAACAAAAATTCATATTCCATAATTTAAAATTCACTAGATCATAGTAGAGTTGTAAATTTTCAAAATAGAAATATTAAACTAAGTATAACCCCTATCTCCTATACAAAAATTCTTAATCAATCAGCTCTTCAATCAGTGCTTGATTAAAATGTTATTGTCCTCAAAATATCTATAGTTAGGGGCTAATGTTTTAAGGGTTAAATTATCTTCTATATGGATCTTTATTTGAGATTGGAATTGAGATGGTGCTTGATTTGGTTGAAGTCATTGAAGGTTTGGAATGACTTGGAATTGGAGAGGGGACACAATCCCCCTTTTATCTTACATGGGTGTTGGTGAAGAATCCCCTTCAAATTCAACTTGCTTGAGAAATGGGTTAGTAAACCACCTTCAGACATGCATGAATGTATCAAAACCACATTGAGGCTAAGAAACATGTCACAACTAAATCATCCAATCATATCATTAATATCTGAATGCATGAATTTTGAGATATTTTATTAGTCATAGTCAAGATAGGTCTTTTGGGAGTCACAGACTCTCTAAAATTTCCCTTAAAATACATAAATCGAGAGTTCCATCACTAAGAAAAGAACACCATATATACAATGAACAAAAAATTTACCTTAAGAGAACCCACTATAGGAAAAACCTAGTTAGAGGATGAAGCAAAAGTTTCCTTTTTATTCTTAGTTATGAAATGCAAAATAAAAAGAAAGTTCACTCACTATGTACTTGACATGGACATTGTGGCCTGCATGGTTGTTACATGATATAATTCTCTATTTTACTTCAATATCCCACTTTCAATGTTGTTCTCAACAATGGATTAATAAGGAATACAAGATATAACATTTAACAATGTCCTGATAGTTTTCTAAGGTTATAGGTTTTGCATGCCTTAAATCTTGATTATGATTAGGGTTTTGGACCCTCTAGAATCTTCCTAAAATTACACACATGACTAGATCCATTTGCTAGAGTAATGTGCATTGAAATGGCATTTGCTTGATATCATGGTGGTCAAAAGGATAGGTGAAATTAGGTGAGACACAAATTTCTCATATGAAATCTAATTGAGGTGATGTTTGCATTGTTTGGAATCTCTCAATGTGTAAAATAATGTTGAGAGGTTGATAAATTTGTTCACAAGGTTTTGACCCCAAAAATTATCATTAAAGGCCTTCATTAGGCTCTAAAAGTTTTTGGACCCTAAGTCACCAAAGTGGGAAATGCCCCAAAATGTGTCATATAATTCAATAGCTCCAATTTTTCCAACTAGAAGTGACTTGCTCCTAAATGTGTCATGCAAGTAAATAAATCTAATTTTTCCACCTAAAAAATATTATAATAGATGAAAAATAATATAATAATTTATTTTAGATCATAGCTCCCCATTTAAGAAGGATTTTGGTCCGTGAAATATTTTACTGAAGGAGGTGAGGGGATTTTTCCTCTACCTTATCCCTAAACTACCATTTGGTCTTGTCTGAAAGTTTTATTTTCAACCTAATCTACCATATTTCATGTTTCCTTTCTTTGGTTGTTTCAGTCTTCTTATGTAAAGCTATATATTCAACTAAATATTCCTGAGATTTTAATGCTATATTTTATGGTAGTCATGACATACTCATCAATTGCTTGGTCCAACATGGAAGGCTCGTAGAGTTTTACATTTTCCACATTCACTATAGATTAAATGCACATATATGCGGTAAAATAATTTTGTAGGCATTGTCACTCACCTTCTCCAATGCTTAAAAAGGACAAAGTTGCAAATCCTTGAACTTCTTATTAGGACTCTACAAACTTTCTTTGTTTAGATGCAACTAAACTATATCTCCCATCTGGAAGGCATTCTCAATTGAATGCTGATAATGTTGAGCCTCATAATTTTCTTGTGGATTCTTTAATGTCCACTATACTTGTATATGGATTTGATTGATTTTATAAATTATTTTTTAAACCTTTATTTGATGTCTTCCATAACTCAACTTTGTTGTCCATATACACCATCTAAAGGAAAGGGTGGAATGTACTCAAAACAAGTTTCAAAAGGGGATTTACTAACATAAGTATGAAATGATATATTATAAGAGTGTTGAATATAAATAAAAATTTCACCCCAAGGCCTTGGATGCTTCTGATTATAACCCCTCAAAAGTTGAACCAATTCCCTGTTCACTAGTTTTGTCTACCCATTAGTTTATGAATGAAAATTTGTAATTCTCTTAAACTTGGTTTTAATCTTCTCCCTAAGTGTAGTGAAAAATAACTATCATATCTCTAATTGAGATGATATTCCTTAGTATCCTAAAGTGCAACTAAAACTTTTTTGAAAACATGTTTTCTACATATTGTTCATTGATAGTATTTTTACAAGGCATAAGAATGCACATCTTGATAAATGTGTCTATTACCATAAATAAATAGTGATTTCCATTATTTTTTCTTGGAAAACCACTCATAAAATCCATGGAGGTTCTCTTCCATGATTTAGTAGGTATAGGTAAGGGATGGTATAAACCTTTATTTTTGTTACTAGGAATGGTGGTATAAGAAAATATGTACCCTCAAATAAATATAGCTACATTTTTTTCATTATTGATCTAGGATTTTTTCTTCGGTGATGTTGAACAAAATTGATAGAAAGAGCTCGAAAATACCATAAATTCAACATTCATGACGAAAAAACATTAAAAAAAGGAAATCTAGACAATGCACCAAGTTTTGTTAACAAATTTCACTCAAAATGTGTGAGCTATGTCTCCAGGCCCAACTTGAAAGTGGATATGCCTATATATTATATCATCAAAATACACGCAAATACATGGAAAAATACATGAAAATACCTCACATCTGGGGATGAATAAAAAATACACTGCTTGTATCCCAATTATAATTGCACTAGTTGATTCCTTATGAAATTTCGAGAAAAATGAGTATAAACTTGACTAGGTTTTGGAATTGTCACCTCCTAAAAAATTGTGCAAAAATAGATTAGAATATTCCCTGGAATATTATTTTGGAATATTCCTTGGAATCCACCTCAGTATTTGTGCCCACGCAAGACACCTCTCAGCCTGCCACCCGTCTAAATGTCATTTCCTCCCTCTCTATAGTCACAACCTTTTTGAATATGAATGACATGGAATATATATGTTTATTTAGGTGAACTTACCAAGTACCACCCAATTGGCTTGTTGAAAAGTGGCTTGGGTGTAATGTGGGTGGCCCGAGGTCAAACCCCATGGGCTCCCATTATGGTGTTCCATTATAACAATAGGTTTGTTTTAATATTAAATTGGGTTGTATAGTTATTTGGTTGTTCATGTATATATATTATTCTAACTAACCACCGCCAGACTTGGTTTATCTCCACCAAGTTTAACCAACCTCCAAATTTGGAACTCCGCCATGGTTATGGGTTGGTTGGGCCAACCCGACTTCCAGCTAGGTGCCACGTGGTACCATTCGATTGGGTCATGTGGCACCTTCCCATTGGCCCACATATGTGCCCAATCACCGCTATCTTGCCACATCATCCACTCAGTAGGAAGCCACGTCATGCCACATGGAACATCTAGGGTTGACACATGGCACTCCTAAGGGGTGCCACATGGTGCCTCCTAGGTGTGCCACTTTTCCTATCACTTCTTCCTTTTTGCATGATTACATGAAACTTTATATGACCATAAATTTATCATACATGCTCATATTAAGGTTTCTTTCATGCCATTGGAATCATCTCGACGAAATCTATGACTTGGTGCTAGTTTTTCCGAGATTTAAGGAATTTAAATTTTGAGCCTGTTTGGATCCTCTTGGATCAATCCTCTCCACTGAGAATATTTTGGGCCCCCAAAATCCTTACCAATCAATATTTAGGTGACGAAATTTCTCCCTCACTTTCTTCTTTACAATCCATTTTGCAATGTTGGGATGCATTCCTTTGAAACCCACTCGAAGGTACTCCACATCTCCTCGTCATGAAGTCATGGTCCGTTTGTCTAGGATGATGTCTTTGGGAAAAAATTCCAATTACTTTGGAGTTAAATTCATCCACTAATGGAACTTGATCACTCTCCTCTATATCCATTATCACAAGAGGTTCGTAAAGTTTCAAGTTCTATAAATTGACTAAAAAATATATCTGCTTATAAGTTGGAATATCAAGGTGATAAGAATTTGTCCCAATCTTTTCTAATATGGTGAATGGACCACATTTGATTGGTTTCAGATTTTTCCATTCTCCCTTCAACCCATCCTTTCTTATGTGAAGCCATACTGAGTATCCAACTCAGAACTGATGATAAACCCTGTGTTTGTCATGCTAGGCCTTATACTGTGCCTAACTCTTCTCCAAATGTTCCTGCATTGTTTGATGTATTATCTGAATCCTCGAAATGAACTTACGAGCTCTGTCTTCATCACTTCATTTATTGGAATCCTCATTTTTCCCAAAGACCAAGTCTAAGGGTAAGCTTGGCAGCTGCCCAAAGCATGTCTCAAATGGTGAACTTTGAGTAGAAGAGTTCAAAGCCCTATTGTATATATGATGGACATAATGTATTTTTCATCTCACAACTTAGGATGCTTGTTGAAATACCCTAGGAGAAAATGAACCACTGCTCTGTTGATGACCTATGTTTTTCAGCCAGTTTGTGGATGGAAATACATACTCTTTAGCTTGGTGTCCATCATTCTCCACAATCTTGTACAAAATTATCCAAGGAATAAAGAATCTCGAGTCAAGACTATAGAAATTATACAACATGCATGTATATCTTGGATTCACCTGATCTAACAATGTACTAAAGTTAAATACTGAATTTCATCTACCAATATTTTGCGGAATTAAAAAAACACAATCACTAATCACATGAACATGAAGAAAGATCAATCACACACAACACAGATAATCTCCCAAGGAAAGGCTACAACTCAAAACTCCACTATCTTCTTTTGTATATTCACAACATGGATCATGAAAAAATTACATACAAAAATATTCTCACAAGAGCCCTCTAGTACTCAGCTAATTGTCTCACACTGTCGTATGAAAAACTGACCAACACATAGCCAATTCTCAGCCTCCAGATAGCCTGCCTTGCTTGCACAATCCCTAAAATATTGGAATTCTTGCATTCCTTGATTGTGCAAGTATCATGGGAACTCCAATGGGTGTTTGGTTTCATGTGTGCAACCCAATAATCCTACAGCTGATAATCAACTTCCCTTTCACCTAGAAATCAACTGGGTCTCCATTGGATCTGACATGCATGCAACTAATAATAGTAAATCTTTAGTTGCATGTGAGATCACTGATTGTGAATTAATTAATATTTAATTCACTAGTATATCTTCAGTTACAACTAGCACAACTGAGTTTAACTCACTTAACTGAGTTAAACTAATTACAACCTTCATTAACTAATGCACTACTGCACTTCGAACACTGTTACAACTAGAATTACTTTGCATGCCTCACCAACTACCTCTAACTCCAAATACACTAGCTAAATGAATTTATCACTTTCAGTTAAATCATTCAATTCCACATTGAGAATATATTACAGTTTAATTTCCATCTTAATTAAGGGATAACCAAAAGAGACATGCACCCAAAAATGGCACTGTGGGCCCCACCCTAGTCTGGGTGCTTAATGCACTAGGCATGGGTGCTGAATTTTCTTATTGAATATTAATACTTCCTCTCAAGAAGAAAGGGATTATCCTTCACCCCAATCCTATCTCTATGGTGTTCAAATTTTCTCCTGGTGAGCGCCTTCGTCATAATATTTGCATCCTGATCTTCCGTGGGAATGTAATGAAGAAAATTAATTCTTCTCTGCACACAATCTCTGATATGAGGGTACCAGATATCTATATGCTTGGACCTATAATGAAACACAAGATTAATTGAGATTTTCATACAAATTTGATTATCACAATGAATCACCGTCGGATCCATATGAGAAGCAAAGAAACCAACCAAGATATTTCTCATCCAGATAACCTCACATGCAGCTTGAATTGTTGCCATGTATTCTTCTTCCGCTAAACTGAGTGCGACAGATCTCTGCTTCCTGCTGTACCAAGAAATTGCTGTCGACTCGATACTAAATATCCCTCCTAATGTGCTCTTTCTGACCGATGGACTGCCATCCCAATCTGTATCTGTGAAGCCATGCAGCTTCACTCGCTCTGTCTTTCTATACCACAGACCACACTCTGATGTGCCCTTCAGGTATCTCAGGACATGCTTCTCCGCCTTCAAAAAGAGCTTGGTAGGCTTAACCATAGCTTGAATCAGCTGGTTAACTGCGTAGAAAATGTTTGGTCTCATGTTCACTAGATACATTAGCGAACCCACTAACTATCAATAGACAATATCATCCACTACCTCTCCATAAGTAGCATCCTCTTTCCTCCAATTTCCTGGAAGAGGAGTATCCATGGGTTTTTAGCTCTCCATGCTAAACTTACCCAATATATCCTTTGCATACTTGCCTTGAGACACAAAAATTTCACCATCTTGCTGCCATATTTCCAATCCAAGGAAATAATGAAGGAGTCTCATGTCCTTAATTTCAAACTCCCTTACAAGATCCTCCTTGCATGAGTGTATCAGATGCTCATCACCAGTCAAAATTAGATCATCAATGTAAAGAACAATGATCAATAGCTTACCCTAAACCACAATCTAGTATAGGTTTTCATCTGCTTCACCTTTGATGAAGCCCAGTCTGGTGAAACAACTATCTATCCAAGTGTACCAAGAGCGAGGTGCTTGCTTCAGCCCATACAATGCTCTTTTGAGTCTTCACACATGTGACTCACTATTGAAGCTCTCGAAAAATTCAGGCTACTCTATTTATAGATATTCCTCAATGATCCCATTGAGAAACATAGTTTTCACATCAATTTGATGAATGTGCTAGCCCATATGCGCCAAGAGTGCAAGGATGGATCTTATGGAAGAGTACCTTGCAACATGTGAAAAATTCTCATCATAATATATCCCCTCAATCTGTGAGAATCCCCGGGCCACAAATCTCAAAACTCCCATAAAAAAATTGCTTTACCTTGTAGATCCATCTCGATCCAACCATTGATTTGTCGACCGGTCTTGGGACTATCTCCCATGCATTGTTTTTTACAATGGAGTCATACTCATCCACCATTGCATCAACCTAAGTTGGTTGTTGCAATGCTTCCTAAAAGGAATATGGTTCAGTCACAATACATTTGCTCATAAGAGCCATGTATCTAGTAAATCAGTTAGGAGACTATATCTGTCTACACTGTGAAGTAGGGGCGCCTACATTATCTACAACATAAAGTCTCAATCTATCAGCTTCCATTGTGCGCCTTCTTCCATTTCTGATGGATGGCTCTGCATGAGTGTTTTACTCCACTCCATGAACCTACGCATGTGGCTGATCCACATCTTGAGACTCATCCTTGCGAACCAACAGTTCCTCCTCTGAATGCAAGTCTAGCTCCCTCTCAAGGGACAACCACATGACTTTATCCTTATAAAATTTTATATTCCGTTGCACAACAATTATTCTGTTGTTTGGAAAATACACAGGATAATTATGCATTGTTTCTGTGTACCCCACAAAAATCCCAACCTAATCTGTTTGTTCTAACTTATTCCTGGTGTCCTTGGTCACATGCACATAAACAGATGAGCCAAAAATCTTAAAGTGTGAAACAACAGGTTTCTTACCAGTGAAAGCCTCTTCAGGTGTACTCATGCCAAGTACCCTATGAGGACAACGGTTCTACACATGTACCACTATGTTTCATTCTTCTGCCCACAGATGCATTGGTAGGCCTTGATCATGCAACATCGTTCGTGCTGCACCCACGATCATTCTGTTAATTCTCTTCGTGACCCCATTCTACTAATGGGTTATGAGGCGCTTTGAGTTCTTTTTGAATTACTTTTTTGCTACAGAAGTTCTTGAATTCGTTAGAGATGTATTCTCCACCATTATCACTCCTAAGAGCCTTCAATTCCTTCCCCGAATATTTCTCCACCAGTGCCCTAAACTCACATAACTTAGAGAATGTTTGATATTTCTTCTGCATGTAGAAGATCCAACACTTACGAGAAAATTCATCAACAAAGATTACATAGTACTTATGTTTTGTTGTTGAAGCAATATAGAAAGGACCACACACGTCTGTGTGAACTCTCTCGAGGATCCCCGAAGCTTGGTTTTCCTTCTCATGAAAGGTGGCCTTTACATATTTTCCCATAGTACATCCCTTGCATGTTTTTAATTGTGCAAGTGTACCCCTTGGAATACCAGTAGAAATATGTTGCATGACTTTCAAGGCTCCATGGTGAAGATGGCCTAATCTCTTGTGCCATAATTCACCCTCATCTTGGCTCACCACTTTATCTGCCTTGCCCATCAATGCTACGAAGCCATCTACCTCTAGCTTGTAGACATTCTTAACTCGAATCCCTATCCTCTTGGTTTGTCCCATTGTTTTATGTCGCATGAAAGCTTTTACATCACTAAAAACAACATCATAGCCTCTATCCTCCAACATTGCGACTGAGACCAAATTTTTCTTCGGACCTGGTACATGCATTACATGTTTTAATTGAATTGTTTTACCTGACTCCCTATGAAAGGTAATGGTACCAATCGCAGTAGCACTGTCCCGTCCGTCGCCGCCCATTTCAATATGCATATGGAGATCTTTCTCCTCCAATTCATTGAAAAGCTCCTTATCTCCCGTCATGTGAAGGGAAGCGCCACTATCCAAATACCACAAAGATCCAATGCACTGGACACCATGCATGTGATCAATGAGAAGTCAAGCTCAAATTTCAAGGCAAAGGCCTCACCAACTACAAATCCTCCAACCTTCTTGTTCTTCTTCTTTTGTGGATAGTTAGTAGCAAAATGCCCATGCTCGTGACAGTGAAAACACTTCACCTTGGACATGTCCTGCTTCTTACCATTCTTGGACTCAGAGTTAGAATGGAATTTCTTCCCCTTCCCCTTCCTTGCATTGGCAGCCAAAGAAAAATCCTCTTCATTCTCATTCTTAGATGAAGATCCATCTTTGGTGTTTCATCTAAACTCCTCCTACACCAAATCCCGATGTAATGGTAACCAATGGGTAAATCCAACTTAGTGAAATAAACAACATTCTTCGATTGATCAATAAAATCATCCATATGAGCGAGAGGATATCGATTTTTCACCATGATATTGTTGAGAGCTCGATAATCCACACACATTCTTGATGTGCCATCTTTATTCAACATCAATACAATTGGAGAACCACATGGGGATGATATAGGTATGATGACTTCTTGATCCAACAAGTATTGCACCTGATTCTTGATTTCTCCCATTTCAACAATTGACATCCTATACATGCCCAAATTTGTAAGAGGGGCATCTTGTTGAAGATGGATCTCATTCTAAATTTCCCTCTTGGGAGGAAATCAACCTAGCTCCTGAAAACTCTCATCATAGTTAGAAACAATATCAAAAATTTATTTCCTATGAGAATGATTACAACCTTTGAAAGCATAAAATGGTACATATTTTTTCCTCACAACCATGTTAAAGGCAACTATGAGGACAACGATAATCTACAGGTTTAAATAAAATATTTGAGGACAAAATAACCTGTCAGATAATTATGAGACCCATATGCTCAGATATGTTATTTAAACCTGTAGATTACATATTTGTGACATGTTTGACGAAATTCCTGTCATGACTAGTAGGGTCTAGTCAAGCCCTTGCTCAAATGTTTAATTGTGCATCGTTATTGCATCGTTATATTTAATTTATGAAATTTTCATTGAGTTATGGTCAGTAACCTGGGATTTGGGCCTGAAAAAGTGGCTCAAATCTCGGGGATGTTGGCACAAGTCTATGGGAGAAATTCCCTGGAAGCATGTGTTCCCATGTTGTGGGAGCTTCTAGAGCCTCCTAGACGCACCCTTGCCCATATCAAGGGAGCGTCTAGGGGTTAAATAGTATAAAATCTCAGTGGGACCCAGGCTATGGTTACCTGAGTGATAGGAATGGCTCCTGAGAGTTTTGTTGCTGATGTGGAGGGTTTGTTTGATGTGTTTCCACCGATTCCTCTTCTTTAAGGTAACCTTGGAGGTTGAATCATATGAATGTAACTCTTCATCACATGTTTGCCCCAGTTGGCTGGTTACTTGGGGAGATGTGGGAGTTGGGTGTTATAATGTGGTATCTGAGCATGGTTGCTCTCTCCTTGGGATGTGTCTAGTTTCTGCTCTCTTTGGGTGATGTCTAGTTCTCGTTCTCTTTGGTTGATATCTAATACCACATAGTGGTATCAGAGCATGGTTCACCCTTGGAATAGATGGGAAATGTGTGTTGGTTATTCATTCATGTTGGTTAAACGTGTGGTAATCATCCTTGTGGTCTATATGCTTGTTGCATATGCATGGTGTCGGTCATGGTTATAGTGATGTATCCATGTGATAAAGGATTTTATGTTTGTGAAGTGTGTCATCATGAGTGTATGATTGGTTATGCATTTATATGTGTTTATCATGCATACATGTTAGTTGCATATGTGTTCTGTACATTTGTGGACTATGTGCTTGTTATGTATGCATGGTGGTGGTAATTTTTGTAGTGGTGTTGCCATGTGGAAGTTGATGGTGTTATTGTTGGATGTGATCGTCATGAGTGCATGTCGGTTATGCATTTGCTATACATGTCAATGTCTATATGATGTTATGCATGCATTTTCATGGTTAAGGTTGTTGTCCATGAGGTCATTATAGGTATTTTAGGTCATCATGATGTTATTGATATGTTATGATGCTGATGTGTTGGTTGAGATAGCGCAAGAGATGAAAATCATCAAAGTGAAGTTGTAGCACTACGATTTGGGGTAAGAGAAGATCATCATAAAGGTATTGTATGTTTGGAATGCAGGTATGTTGGTTAATAATTGTTATGAGCATTAGGGTTACTTATATGATTTTCATTTTTTTGTTATTGTGGTCACATGTATGATAAATGCTAGTTGATCAATGTAGTCATATGCATTGTGGTTATGTTTATGCCTTTCATTCTATTGATGTTATGGTTACATACATGATAGATGTTAATCAATTAGTGTGATCATATGTACATATGTTGGTTAGTTAGGCATGGTATTAACTTGAGGATTATGTTATATGTTGTTGATGATTATGTTATATGATTAACTTGTTGTTGTTATATGATAATTAACTTGATGATTAGGGATATTGCATTTAAGATATTGATTTTATATGTGTCATATCAAATGGATTGGCCTATGTAGATGTTTAGGGTTATTACATTCATGTTTGAGTTGATATATTTGTGATATTATGTTGTACAAATCTAGACTGATTGTGCATATGGGATTGTTTGACAATTGTTTATGAGGTTATGATGCGAACATGTTAGCTAGTTACTGTTATGGATATAATGACCTTATTTATGTTTGAATTGATGTGTTGTGAAGTTATATCATGCTAATATAGATTGATTGTGCAGACAAGATAGCCTCCCCTAAGATACATTAAGGTATGAGTTTCCTTATGTCGTTTATTTGGTGTTTGAATGATTTATTATGTCGTCTATTTAGTGTTTGAGTGTTTGGTGTCTATTATGTCATCTATTTGTTGTTTGAATGTTTGATTAATTGCATGATATGAGTATGTGTATGTAATATTGCATGAAGAAATGATCTTGTTTTAAGGCAGTTGTACTAGCATGATATGTGCTGAGATAGTTGATATGTACTTGAGTGTAAGTAAGTGATAGTTGTAGCAATATGTATTATGAATGATAAATGTGAGTTGATTTTTTATATAACTAATAGTTGGGTGATGTGATAACACATAATAAAGACTCAATTGCATCAATGTAAATGATAAAATAAAGGAATTGGGAAAGAATTACTTTGGCTATGTTTGGAGACCTTAATTCCAAAAAAAATGAGTACTTTGCATACAAGAAGTATTCTTAAACCTAATATTGTTTGACATTATGTGGATATGTGTTATATTCCTGAACATGTATTTGGAAGGTATATCAACTAATTTCTAGTTATTGTTGGTTTCGTCAAGGGAATTGGAGTCCCTTAAGAGAAGTAATGGAAGTGTACAGTTACAAGGAAACATGCTTGACACAACAAGGTAAGGTAACTGGTATAGTGTATATTTATGAATACACTAACAATTATGTGTTTATGGCAATATGATTTAGGGGATTGCATGGAAAAAGATACTGTCATGAAATCTTGGATAAGGCTCAGGTGATATTTCATTTAGAAGTATTGGGAAACCATGGGATTGAGTCACGATGTTTCTTGCTAGTATTGTGCTTTTGGTCTTTTGTGATTTTTTGCGCTTGATTTGTGAATTTTTTATGTCTGGTGCAAGGCCTTGCCACTTTGTTTGTGGTTTTATATTGATTTTGGTTTTCATGGTCTTCTTATTGCATGCTCTTGTTCTTGCCTTTTATGTTTTGAGAGTCTTGGGAATTGGTTTGGGAAATATGAAAGTTAATGGAGCTCAGGAAGGGATGAATGGAACCTGATAGGTAATGTAAGACCTAGATGAAAATTAATGCATGAGTGAGGGAAGTTGAAGGAAAGAGTATGGAAATTGGTTGGACTGGTTGGGTCCATTATGGTAAATGGACGATGGCAGTACAAACATGAGAAAGGCAACAAAAAAGGGTAAAGTAAATGGATCTGAGGTATCATATGCCTTGGATATGTTGGGAACGATTGTTCTAAATGTTGTGCATGGTGTGCACAGATAAATGAAGTTAACTTAACCTTGACCTTATGTTATTTGGTAATTATGTTGTGATAATGATTATAACGATGTATATATATGTATATATGTATGTATGTATGTATGTTGTTGTTCGACAAGGTTTTCAGTAGTGCTGATTGTTTTACTTTGATATTTTTGTATATATGTATGTATGAATGTTGTTGTTTGACAAGGTTTTCAGGGATCATTCTTGTGGAGGAATGATTGCTTATGCAGGTAAATGATGTGAATATGTTCTTGGTATTATGAGGAATCAAGTGGGAAGAGTAACTCTAAAAAATCTACAAGGTCAATATCATGTGGATATGAATTGATACTATATGCTTGTACTATGCCTATGTTTATGTTATGGATAGGTAATACTAAGGGGTATATCAACGAAGTGAAAGTAGTGTGATCTATGACATGCTAGGATAAGCATGGATAGTGGAACGACACTAGAAGAAAGGTTTCTTGTGGGGTCAGTGTGTGGTATATGGATGTGCGGTACTAGTTTTATGTATATGTTTCACATGTTGTATATTCAATGATTGTACCTATGGTGATGTGTACATGTAACCTATATAGTATTGTGTACATATGATGTTGCATGCTTGTTGTATATATGTTGTTGTGCTAGGTATAGATGGTTTTATGTACATGTTGGATATCCAATGTTGTGTACATATCGTACTATGCACATGTTAGATATGCGATGTTGTGTGCATAGCGTGTTGTGCACATGTTGGATATGTGGTGCTATGTACGTATGGTGATATGTACATGTTTTATATGTAGTGATATGTACATATGGTGTTGTGTGAGTGTTGTACAAATGGTGCTATGTACATATGATCTTGTGTGCATGATTGTACATGTGGTGTTGCGTACATGTTGTACATGTGGTGCTATGTGTAGGTGGTGCCATGTACATGTCATGCATGTGGTGATGTGTACATGTGGTGTCGTGTACATTTTGTGCATATGGTGATGTGTACATGTGGTATTGTGTACGCATTGTACAAGTGGTATGATGTACATTTGACATTGTGTACACTTTATGCAGGTGGTATCGTGTACATGTGATATTGTGCACATCTTGTGCAGGTAGTGTTGTGTATAGGTGGTACTGTGTACATGTTGTGCATATGGTACTATTATACATGTGGTATTGTGTGCATGTCATACATGTTGTGTTACAACATGCAGTACTATGTATGTGCATTGTGTAGTCATGGTATCGTGACATGTGTATTCGTTGTGTTGTACTATGTATATGTATATGTATTGTGTTGTATTGTACAATAGGTGTAAGTGTATGTGTTGTATGCCATTATAGGCATATGTATTGTGTTGTATTTTACATTGGGTGTAGGTGTATGTGTCATATGCCAATGTGGGTGTGTGTATTGTATGGTGTTGTATTGTGTATGTGGATGTATGTGTTGTGATGTACACTATGTATATGTGTACATGATTAAAGAGAAGCAAAGGAATTGGGTGCTTTGCAAGTGTGGAAACTGATCCGGTGTGTGTTAAGAAAGAACAAAGGCAGAAGTAAGAATCGATGAAGGATAAGTATTGATATTTTATTTCAGTTTTATTCTGCATGTGATCTATGATTTTGATTTATGTTGATTACATGTGATTTATGATGATTGCATGTGATCTATGATTTTAATTTATTATGGTTGGGTTTTGAGCTAATCGGATGTGATATGTTTATACATGATCAATCAAACAACTAGTTTGACTAGTTGTGACAAGAAGTGAACAGGGTTGCAAGTGTACCTTATTGAAGAGCTACCAATGAGGTATGATTTGAGTTTATTTCAATTGATTTTGAGTCTAACAGGAATTATGTGCATGGTATAAGAAGCATGTGAATGCCCAGTTGCGTGGTTGAAACTGACTGAAAGAATTGGCACCAATAACAAAAGAATTGAAACATGAAGCAATATGATGGTAAAGCATTTCGGGAGTAGGGCTAGTGTGGGACATTGGTACCCAATAACATCCATTGATTTCCATGAGCATGCTATAACCGGTATGATGGTTTTGAGGCAGGGATATTCCTTGGTTTTTGTATCTTCCTATGCGAGGAAGCACTAGTAGAAAAATGATGAAATTAGTGACTAGGATACTAAAAAAGTTAGTCACCGCAATTATTGGAAGTGAATTACTACTAAATTTGAGCAATTTTAAGTGACCAAACTAAAAATGACTAATTTATTCTAGGGATAAAATATAGGACTAGATAATACATGACCAAACTAAAAGCGACTAATTTAATCCAAGACTAAAATACATGACTAGATAATAAGTGATAAAATTAATAATGATTAACTTAAATAACTACTATATTCCAAGAATAAAAATATGACCAACTAACAAGTACAAAAAGTATATGAATTACTCGTTCATGTTATTAATTTTTAATTATGTCACTGTAGAAAGGGAAAATTGCAATTTTGATATTGAAGTGTTACATTTCACTACATGGGTCACCGAATCCATCTGCAATGTTAAAATTTAGAGAAAAAGGGGTATCTGAATACATCTACAGTGTTAAAATTTTGAATACCATTTTTTCTATAAATTCTAACACTTCATATGGATTCAGAGACCCCCTTCTTTGAATCCATTTGCAGTGTTAAATTTAGAGACAAAGGGGTCTCTGATTCCATCTGCAATGTTAAAATTTAGAGACCCCTTTAAGAGGGTCTCTAAATCCATTTGCAATGTTGAAATATTGTCTAATACTTCAATGGAATCTAGGGTTTTTGCATAGGAGTGCACCTTGAGGTACTACTCTCCTAATTTTATGCCTAATTTCCTGAACCTCACAATTTAAGTTGTCCTATTTTCATTGTTTTTTCTTTCCAAAGTTATGGTCAAGGTTCTCACATATGGATATATAATAATACCATAAACTATCTCTATCAAACTCATAACTGAAAATGAGAAATATATATATATATATATATATATATATATATATATATATATTAACATAATTTTTATAATTTATATTTTTAAAAATAAAATCATATTTATTAAAATATAGTATGATATACTAATATAAGATTCAATAAAAAAAAAAATTGACCATTAATTTTAATATATTCTTGGTTTTCAAGTTCTTGTGGTTATTGTTTACTGAAGAGCTTGCCGGATTATCCACAGTCTTACGAAACATTTGTCGACGTTTCGAATCCCAACGGGGATCCATCTTCAGGACAATGGAATGAAGAATTTTAAGAAGGGTCATAATACATTAATAGTGAAGAAGGTACGAAAGGCAAGGGCTGACCAAAAAAGTTTTTTATTATTTCAATTTTTATAATTTTTAAATTCTTAATTTTTAATTTTAATTTTATTCAAAGATTTATTTTTAAATTTTTTGATTTTTAATTTTAATAATAATATTAAGTTTTAATGTTAATAAATAATAAACTTATTAAATTTATTTTATTAATAAGTTTATTATTTTCAAAGTTTTATTAATAAAAAATAATAAACTTATTAAATATATTTTATTAATAAGTTTATTATTTTCAAAGTTTTGAAAAATCCTATCACTATTAATTCATATGAGGTTTATAATTTATAAATTGGTTAAGGTTTATTTTAATTTATAATATTTAAGGGAAATTTATTTCACTATTTTTAAGGGCATTTTATTTTATTTAGTAAATTTTTCTTATTATTTTTAATTTAATTAAAAATTAAAAATAACAAGTTTAAAAATATCTATCAACCTACCTATTTTAAAAATTAATTAATTTTAAAAATAATGCTTTAACAAAACTAAGGATTTTCTAATGAGTATTAATATTTATTTATTTTTATTTTAAAAATAAATAACTATTTAATACCTTAGAAAATTAATGGTTTTAATCAGAAATGTTATAGTTAATTATACTAAAAAGTATTTAAAGTTTATTAATGTTTACTGATTAGTTAACTTTTATTTTTACTGATTAGTTAATTTCTAATCTAATAAATATTAATCGAGTAAAATTAATAAAGAATGGAAGAAAATAAGTATTTTCTACTTAATAATTATTAATAAATTAATTAATTTTTATTATATAAAATAAAAATTAATTAACGTTAATAATTATTAAAAGAAAGTTCCTTATTTGTTAAACCATTACTTAAAGAAAGGGGACAAACCTGAGATTATTCTACCTACAAACGCATACCCGGGAGAAGTGTGTTTTCGAGGAGAAGATTTGTTGAAGAAGAGGACGCTAGCTGTCGCTAATTTCATATCCCCCATCCCTATTGAGGTTTTCAGGATGTTTTTTGATCTCAAGGGCCTCTTACTTTTCTTATGTAATAGTGATCTTCTCTTGCAATGATCTTTGCATCTTCAAGACGCACTTGGTGCTTAGTTTTTGAAGAGTGTTCCGCAAGGGCAGAAGTGCGAAGTCGTTCATGCTTGATATCCGCTCTGTGCTCCTTGAGTCTCTTCTGGAGTGAACGTCCAGTTTCACCGATATAACTTCTCCCGCATGAACAATCAATTTTGTACACTCCTTTAAATTGTTCTGGACTTATAGCATCGTTAACTGATCGCATTCTTTGTTTAATAGTTCTTGTTGCTGAAAATTGTGTGAAAATGTCGTTCTTTCTTAGAGCCTTGGTGATTTTATCAGTGACACCTTTAATGTATGGTAGAAAAACCCTCCCTCCTTTTTCTTGGGGTTCAGGTCATTTCTGGGGTAAGATTGCACCCTCAGATATTTTTAGAGCCTTCCTGATATCTCTTTCTTTATAACCCAAACCCTTAAAAATAGATGATAAGTGGTTGATTTCTTCGTTAAGGTGTTCAACATCAGATATACTCAAGGCCCTAACAGCAAGGGTATTAAGGAAACTGAACTTCTGAGCTGGATGATGGTAGGAATCGGCATGGAGATAACTATCAGTGTGGGTCTTCTTTCTGAATACACGGTGCCCAAGGGTTCCATCATCATTTCTAATAAAAAGAACATCCAGAAAAATAATACACCTATTTTCTTCAGTTTCCATGGTAAATTTGATATCTGGGGAAATGGAGTTCAAGTGATGAAAAAACTTGTCCAGATTCTCTTTTCCATGAGCCCACTTTATATTAGTATCATCAGCAAATATTTTCCACCAGTATGGTTTTAAGGGATATGAGGCAAGGGCCTTTTTCTCAAAGTGTTCCATATATAAGTTGGCGACAATAGCGGATAGTGGAGAACCCATTGTGACCCCTGAAACCTGCTCATAGAACTCTCCTTGAAAGCTGAAGAAAGTGGAATGAAGGCAAATTTCCGCAAGCTTGGCTGTTGCTGGATCAGTAACCTCTTTGATGACCTGAATTGCTTCATCTAAAGGAATCTTAGTGAATAGGGATACCACATCAAAACTAACCAAAATTTCACCCTCTTCCACTATTTTATCTTTGATGAGTTTAAAAAAATCATTTGAATCCTTTATGAAAGAGTCTGTGTTCCCAACAAGGGGTTTTAGGATCTTAAAGACATATTTTGCTAGCTCATAGGTGGGAGATCCTATGGTGTTGACAATCAGTCTGAGGGGGATACCGTCTTTATGGATTTTGGGTAATCCATAGATCCTGGGTACGACATCACATGTAGGGGTCAACTTATTTTTTAACTTGTCGTCAAGCCTTGAACTCTTAATCGCTTTCTTGACTTCTCTTAAAAATTTCGACAAGGGGTTGGAGTTAAGTTTCTTGTAGCTACTGCAATCAAGATGCTCTTTCATTTTCCTTATATAGTTAGTCTTATCTAGAACAACAACAGCACCACCTTTTTCTGCTTTAAGTATCACAATGTTTTCATTATTGTGTAGGGTTCTCAGAGCATTAAGTTCTTCCTTATTTAAGTTGCTTCTCGGAGTTTTGGCCCTCTTCAAGATAAGGGAGCATTCTTGTCTTAATGTTTCTTTATCATCAAGAGCTAAACTTTGAATTCCTTCCTCTATACTGCACAAGATGCTTTCATTTGGGATGCTCTTGGGAGCAACCGCAAAGCCTAAGCCCTTGCTAAGAATATTGATGGAAACTTGATCTAGCTCTAAAGAGGATAAATTCACAACTTTTTTATTTTTATCATTCTTGATTTGTGGCCTTCCCCTTATTTTGATTCTATGCTTATTATGGAGCGATTCGTGGCTCATCTCAATACATGACAACCTGTCTCCATCCATACCACGTAGATCCAAGGGTTTGCATGGATCGACCGAAGTGGAACCCGCAATATTGCATGTTTTTACATTGTTTACGATCGAAGTGGAACCCACGGTATTGCAAGGATTGGAAACTTTATTGACCGTAGTGGAATCCGTGTCATTGCAGGGATTAACACCGAGTTTGACTGTTTTGGAACCCGAGGTATCGATGTTACAAGTGTTAACTGCATTGAAAGGATTGACATCGAGTTTGAACGAGTTGGAACTCGTGGTGACCGAGGTATCATTGCTACAGATGTTAATGGCTATTTTGGAAATCCGGCCCGAGTTTTCTAATAAAGTAGTATTTAAAATAATGTTGTTTGCGTTTGATTCATTAAGAAGCCTGGTTTTTCTGTCCATTACCAGTTCCATCGTAGCAAAGGACTCCATCATGTCAGCGTAGATCTCATTGTTTTTTAATGTCAGAGACAACGATTCAGGGGGTGCGTTGTAATTTCTGAGAGAGAGAAGGTAATCCGTGCTGTAATGGATTATCTTCAACGATGGATTAGAATGAAAGCTGTAATTTTCAACCTCATTATTGTTAGGAACGTGTCCACTGTTAGAACAGTCACTGATCTCAGTTCTGTGTGAACAATTAACGCTCTCTGTTGTGTTCAAAAAGTCCCCATTTCCAGCGCTTTCTGAACGGTCTACGTTACCAACCATGTCTCAATTGCTTTTAACACTGCACATACCAGTATCCTTGCTGTCAACAGACTCAGAATTTATAAAATGAATCACTCTTTCAACGTTGTTCTGCTTATTCCTCCAGACCGGATGGTTGATGGGGTAATCATTCTCAGAACAGATAGGAATCACACCATTATTGCCCAGTAACATATCAACGGAGTTAAACACTATCCCATCTGATAGTTCCAACCCATCAGAGGATGCACTTGGTCTGAATTCTTTATCACCATAGACACTGTTATTGAACTGGGACACTCTTCTCAGTTTTTCTAATTTCCTGTCATGCCTGCTTTTAGCCAACATACCCTCCCTTTCAGCTTTTAAAGTAGCCCTTGCATCGATTATTTGCCATAATTCTGGAATGATTAGATTGGATAATTTTAAATGAAGAGAAAGCCTAGAAAGCCCCATTTTATCCAGCAGGGCACGATTCTTATTGATTTCTCCACGAATTAGGTTAAAACTAAGTTTTAAAAAATATTTGTTATATCTGTTAAGATGAGGTTTAGGTTTAATCTGAGCGAAAAGAGGAATGAGGTTATTGTCACGACATTCTTTAAGAAATTTTAGGTCTACTTCCCTTCTTTCAATCTTCATTCTGGTTCTTTCGAGATAACAGATCTCTTCCCAAGATTCCCCTCCGTGTAGGGACATAATTTTGGTTTTCAAGTTCCTGTGGTTATTGTTTACTGAAGAGCTTGCCAGATTATCCACAGTCTTACGAAACATTTGTCGATGTTTCGAATCCCAACGGGGATCCATCTTCAGGGCAATGGAATGAAGAATTTTAAGAAGGGTCATAACACATTAATAGTGAAGAAGGTAGGAAAGGCAAGGGCCGACCAAAAATTTTTTTTATTATTTCAATTTTTATAATTTTTAAATTCTTAATTTTTAATTTTAATTTTATTCAAAGATTTATTTTTTAATTTTTCGATTTTTTATTTTAACAATAATATTAAGTTTTAATGTTAATAAATAATAAACTTATTAAATTTATTTTATTAATAAGTTTATTATTTTCAAAGTTTTATTATTAAAAAATAATAAAATTATTAAATATATTTTATTAATAAGTTTATTATTTTCAAAGTTTTGAAAAATCCTATCACTATTAATTCATATGAGGTTTATAATTTATAAATTGGTTAAGGTTTATTTTAATTTATAATATTTAAGGGAAATTTATTTCACTATTTGTAAGGGCATTTTATTTTATTTAGTAAGTTTTGCTTATTATTTTTAATTTAATTAAAAATTAAAAATAACAAGTTTAAAAATATATATCAACCTACCTATTTTAAAAATTAATTAATTTTAAAAATCATGCTTTAACAAAAATAAGGATTTTCTAATAAGTATTACTATTTATTTATTTTTATTTTAAAAATAACTATTTAATACCCTAGAAAATTAATGGTTTTAATCAGAAATGTTATAGTTAATTGTACTAACAACTATTTAAAGTTTATTAATGTTTACTGATTATTTAACTTTTATTTTTACTGATTAGTTAATTTCTAATCTAATAAATATTAATCTAGTAAAATTAATAAAGAATGGAAGCAAATAAGTATTTTCTACTTAATAATTATTAATAAATTAATTAATTTTTATTATATAAACTAAAATTTAATTAACGTTAATAATTATTAAAATAAAGTTCCTTATTTGTTAAACCATTACTTAAAGAAAGGGGACAAACCTGAGATTATTCTACCTACAAACTCATACTTGGGAGGAGTGTGTTTTCGAGGAGCAGATTTGTCGAAGAAGAGGACGCCAGTTGTCGCTAATTTCATATCCCCCATCCCTATTGAGGTTTTCTGGATGTTTTTTGATCTCAAGGGCCTCTCTTACTTTTCTTCTGTAATAGTGATCCTCTCTTGCAATGATCTTTGCATCTTCAAGACGCACTTGGTTCTTATTTTTTGAAGAGTGTTCCGCAAGGGCAAAAGTGAATTCGTGGAAAATAACTAGAGAAGGTTGTCCTCGCTACCAGTTTGACAAGTGAATTATGATAGGTTTTCCCACTATTAAAAAAATATATATTAATCAATTTTCACATGGTTTAGTATTTATTAAAATTAAATGTCACAAAGATAAATTGAATATGGAAATAAAATTGAAAGAGTACATGTTTCAAAATAAATAAATAAAAATTTACAACAAAATTATTGTTAATACATTTTTTTTTTTTTTTAATTTCAATATTTTAATTTTAATGGCAAGATAAATTCATCCAAGGAAAATGTAAACCCTCCAAGAAAATTAAATTTGAGTGATGTTTGGAAAGTATAAAACATCCATGTTAACTTTGGACTCCCACTTGGACAACAGTTCCTTCTGAGTTTGGTTTTCCTCTTTTTTCCCAAAACCCCAATGTTTTCTTTTAGGGTCTGCAATGGCTTAAATATGTGAGTCAGTCCGAGTCTTCAAAAAGAAGTGGTATTCATTAATCTAATTAAGCATTATGGTACCACCTAAAAGAGGTGGGAAAGACGTTGCACCTTTAGGCATGCAACATCAAAAACATCAACAGGGCAGTGCAAGGCATACATTGTTTCTGGATTTGAGAATGGTTGTCTTATGGTACTTCTCCATGCATATTTTCTCTTTGAAGGAGCTCGTTGATATTGTGATTCATATTCCAACTATATTTTATAAGGGTGAAAACCTTGTAAGTACATCATAAAACTTGGCCATGGTCAGGGTTTGATTCTATGACTGTGCCTTATTTTTTATGCCCTTTATATTTTTAAGAGTTTTGAACCTTGGTGAAATTCATCAATTTTTAGACACTTTAACAATATTGCAAGGAAATTAAAAGGTAAAACTATTACTAGGATGCCTTTGGGTTCAAAGTTAATATGGATTTTTTATTGGTACATTTCTTCTTTTGATTAATGAGTGATATGTGGAAAAACTTTCACATGGTATGAGATATTTTTTAACTTGAACTTCTTCATTGCATTCATTAACAATGAATTTTCCAATACACCATTAGATCATCCATCAGTTTAGGGTGTGTGGAAGGAATTTTCGGTATCTGGATAAGTCTTTCAATACATGATTTGGATGCAAATGATATTCTGTGTTTTCCTCTCCTCCTATGCGACGGTCACAATGCCCAACTAATTTATTAGTAGATATGAACACAAAAATCCACTTTATCATTGAGGGAGAGAGTTTGAACCTTGTACCAATGCATGAATCTATGTTTTCTTCTAGTAGAGTTTTGACAAGGTGCTCAAAATTACCATAGTAAGCGGAGGGTCGACATCTAATGCATCCTTTGGTAGGTTGGTAATGAATTTTCAAGAACAATCAAACATGGCATCTATAAATATTTCTCCCTGTTCATTTTCAGACACAACCTTCACATTATCAGGGAAAGTTCCCAATGAAAACTTGTTGCTCCATCCGTGCCTTTGGTTGATTGCCAATTTTGCATGCATTCTTGCCCTGGAATAAGAAACTCCATCCATGTCGTCTTCCTTTTTTCTCTATACTAGACATGTGAAACAAATTGCTTGGATTTATTTGCAATGGAAAATAATTTCTTTTCCATTAATAATAAATATTATTAGCAATAAAATTTGATAAGACTCTGTCACATAACTCGAGATCCCATTTGCATCTCATCATGATACTCACTACATCCATGAACACTATTAGGATTTTATGTTTGACCTTCAAAAAATATTTGATACATGTGCAACAAATTCAACTATCTTACTAGAGATATAATTTCCCGGATTACTACGTACAAAAAATTTTATAATGACAAAGGGGCCTCTAATATTGCCAATTTACCATTAACCTTCTTGTCTTGTTATCTGCAAAGTACAACCCATTTGGCAGTGTTTCAACATCTTGATTGGTTCATCTGCTTGAACACAATGATTTGGTTGTACACATTTTACATTGGTGATGTAGAAGAGAATTGTATGTTACATGCCAAAGCACTATCAATTGCAAGAATGTATGAATTGAAAATTGCAAGTGCCATTATTTCTTCTTTATTATTGTGACCATTCACTTTATTTTCCTTTAATATCTTTCTGATATAACATAGTTGGATTTGAAAATATGCCTCTATCAATTGTTTTTTTCTTTTTCTTTTCCAGTTACCTCATTGTATGGCTTCCCGATTAAGGAAAATAGTCATAACGACGAAGAGTGAAGGGTTAGTGAAATCTAATGTAGGACAAGGTTCTACAAATAAATAATGAACCATAGCTTGGAGCTTAACCACAAATTTTTTTGATCAATAGTAGTGTTTTCAGTAATAAGACAATATGAATCTATAGCTAGACTGTTAAATTTTGTACCTCTTGCTCAACTAGTGATTTCCCCTAGTGATGGTGCAACAGAGATGGCACTTTTAGCCTTTTCAATACAACAATGATGAACATGTTGAATGAGGGTGCAAGACAAAGTGGTATAAAATGATGAATGAATGCTCCACCTATAATTAATTCAACTCTAGAGATCTTTCAGATTTTACAGTTCCAGTATCAGATATGTTTTTATTTTTATTTTTATCTTCAGATTTTTTTTTTGTTAGTCTTAGAATTCAAATCTATTGTTAGTAGGAGGGTGTAAATCCATAGATAGCTGAGGAGCTCATGCATGAGGATTTTCTAGTTTTTGGTAGAGGGCACAAATATCGAGGAGGGGATGCATTCTTGCATGCTCCAACTTATCTTGTAGTTGAGTGCACTTCACCTTGCACACTTGTCCATGCAAGGAGGGTGCACCAGTTAATGGACTAGGATTAGGATTTGATTCGATTATAAGGGGTACTATTTACCTGTGTATAGATTCATTGTATTGATTTCTTAATCAGTCTGTAAGGGAGAAGAAGGGGCACACAATTGTGGTGGTTAGAAAATTTTCATTTGAGTTTATCTGTTGTGTATTTCTTCTTTGCAGTAATTAATACAATTGTAGATTTGAGTGGTTCTATATAGCATATTTATGATGTTATTATATTAAGGTGTGCATGTTAGTAGATTAAAGTAGTTCAAATATATTGGTTTGATTGGATTTTAAAGTTTGATCTACCTAGCCTTTAGGGTTTAGTTTTTGACTGAATTTTTTTCATATCATGCTCTGAAAAGTAACATGGTTATGGTAAATTTTCTGGAGATGAACTGTGTATTTTTTTTTATATGCCCCCCTTTTTTGGATTATTTTATTGTAATTTTTCTAATGTTTAATAATTTAGAGACCTATATATTTTTAACATTGGCTCTCTTTTATATATTACAAGGCTAATGGGTGGAGTTTCCATTTTAGATTTGTTTTTTTATTATTTATTTTTGGATGAGAACTAGAATATTTTTGTATTAGTAAATTCTGCATCGAGGTGACACTTCAGAGTTACATACGTCATGAGAGCCATTAGGTAAATATCAGTCCGAGATTGTGGGATAAAATATACTGCTAAGAGATTCCATTATAAAAAAGTACAAGTAGTCAAATAGGAAATTTACATTGTAATGTAGATAATAGATTCCTGAAATGGAAATTACGAGACCTAAGTTGTGGAGAAGGATGTTAATTTGTATTGATGTCCTACAATTTCCTTCGAGGTGGAGGATGAGAGGAAATACATAATCTGTTGAGGCCATTTCTCCTTTTCTCAAAGTGTTGGAGAACGACTCTAAATTCTAGCTGGTTGAGCTTCTTGGAGGTCCTAGAGTTAAGAATAGAGAGACCCACATTCATCTGGTACCTGGTGGATGAATTATTGATGTATGCGAATGTATATCATTATCTCCACCTATGCTTTTAGATTAGAGAAATGTATTTGAAGGAGTCAAAGAGAGGATTTTAGCTCCTCAATATCTCTAGATTGTTGATGAAGGGTAGTTTTGAGATCCTTCAACTCTTGAATAGCCATGAAACCTAAGATGGCGATGCAATTACATGCAAGTGAAGAAAAGATCAAAACAGGGAGAGAGTGGGTTAAGCTAGGGGGGGGGGGTGTTGGGAAATGTAACTAGGTTCAGTCTTCATTATTATACTTGAGTCAAATGTAATATATTTTTCAAAAGAAAGTGAAAAGAATCTTTATTATTAATTTGATTTGACTTATTAAAGCATGGGTTTCATGCTTTGATCAAGTGTCTTAGATAAATCCTCCAATGTAGGAGTTAGGTTATTTGTCAAAGTCAAATGTGTGAAGAATCTTACATCCATCAAAGTCTCACTATTTTTAAAAGGATCCTGTACAAGTTAGCTTCCATAAGGATACCCCATGTTGGCCTATATGAAGATACAATTGTTCAAAAATTCATGTCGAATTTTTTGATGGGAAAAAACTATATATACAGGGTTAAGGTTTTCTCATTATTGAACCACATAAATTTAGATTAAAATTCACAGAATTAATCTCACTAAGGCAGGTGAGGAAATGACAGTGGAAAATTTCAGGTTATCATAGTTTCGGTTCTATCATAGTGGAGCACATTTTGGTGATATCTCAGAGGATACATTTCTATGTTATCTCATAAGACACATTTTGGTGGACACACTTCAGTGTTATCACAGTTACGACACTATTAAAATTCAGTGATAGCTATGGTAGGTATATACTGTGCAATATTGAGGCGATGATAATGGCCAATCCAGTAGATCAATCGCAAATCCGTCATCTCCAGGTAAGAACTGAGATCCCTCTCATCATTTTAAGTCATTTCTTGTTTCCTGCAATTGTCAATTTCAAATTTTTGGGGAGGAAATGTAAAAATTAGGGCTTCGCGATTGGCGCAGGTTTCGAGCACGGAATCATGCCAACCACCTGATTTTTAACACTAGGGCGCACCCATTGGCGCGACTGTTTTGGAAACAGTCGCGCCAAGGGCGCAAACCATTTCTAGTAAAAAATATGCATCAAATACCCCAATTGTTTATATATTTAAGGGTTAAAATTGACTAATACCACTCATGTGTGTGTGTTTGTAGGTAGAAAGAGGAAAAATGGTCATTGAAGGGAAAGAATGGGAAAATAGTGAAGAAGATGAGCTAGCCATGGAAAATGAGGGAGTCATGGAAGCCCTTAGAAACTATGGTATGAAAAAATTCTTCCTAACACCGTGTCTCCTAGCCCAACCAGAATTATTGCAGTATCTGATCAGTATACGGGACGAAAATCAAGAGAAGTTCATCCTACGGGATCAAGAACTTGCGATTGATGTCTCTGACGTGCACTTCATCACAATATTATTGCGGAGAGGTGCAACACCACTCCTAACCGGGACCCAACCCTGCATGGAAAACATGACCATGGTGATAGAGAGGGTATGTCGAGGAGCGCGGAAGGGATCAGGTAGTGGGAAATTTGATATACAAACTATCCCATATTTAACACTATGCGTGGTACTGCATACCATCACACGGGCTGCGGGATCACAAGAACCGCACGAAGCAACAAATACATAGTTGCTTCTTGCTGTAGACTGCATGGCACCGACCATCTACAACTGGGCAAAGGCCGTGACCACAAACATGATGTGCCAACTAACCAAATGCAAGAAGACCAAACTGAAACAATTTTGTTATGGATCTATTCTGATATTGTTCTTCTTTTAATTATTACCCATTTTTCAATGACAGGAGGTCATAGTCTCGACACCACTAACGAGAGAACCATGGATGGCTTGATGGGCAGCTCTGATGCCAAGGGCAGGGGGCGGTCAACAGATGTCCCGGAGACCAGAATTATTTGATTGGCTCCGCCAACAACTGATTATAATGGAGGAATGGCCATACTCTAGCACAAATTTCACTGATGATCCGAACCTCCCACTCCTGGAGGGAGAAGATTGGGATGAAGATTTGGGTGACTCATTTTTAAGTTTTATGAGTATTATGATTTTTTATTTATGCATGTTCTGACATTAAATCCATGTGATGCAAATGTTGGCCCAGAGAGACCTGCCGGTATGTCACCGATAGCGAGACGAATCCCTCACAATTTCAACCCTCAAGGCGAGGGCGGCGAGGAAGATGAGATAGTGCGCAACCTGGAGGAGATCACACGAGGAGTCCTAGATTATGCATGTTTTGATGATGTTCCTCGTGCCTACCAGAGAAATACCATAGGGGTGCCCATTCAAATTCACCGCTTGCTGAGGCGGCTAGTACGAGCCGTGACATGTTATCACAAACACCATGCTGATTAGACACCTAGGTTTTATTTTATCTGCATATTTTATGAGACATGATGTCTTAGGATGTAACAAAAACATACATATATTTTTTGACGTTATGATGCACACAGTTGCAAACATACGATATATATATATATATATATATACATCTATTTCCCTACATGGATCTCTTACATATGATGATGCTTTTACAAATGATGCAAATGTCTATCCATTACAATGTTAGCCACTGTATCAGTTAATGTGTTCATTCATCCAGGAATATGTTGATAGGTAATAAAATAAAAACGTCTTTCCAACAAACAAATACATAAATACAATCTCAGAATGTGCGAATTTCTAACTGAATAATGATTATTGAGTTGCAGAACAAAAAGCTATGAATCTAGATTTACAAGCAATGCGCGTATGCCGAGGTTGATTTCCTCGGTTAATAGCTCAATGAAAGTGCTATATTCAATGGCATTGTTTGTATTTTGTCCTATCAACTCACTAGTAGGATCATAAATTACCCAGGCTAGAAAAATTCTTGGTACTGCGGGAAGCACCATCCGTGAAACCGACATAATGGGTAATAGACATTTGCATAATAAGCAAGACCCAATAAGCAGACAAATGTTCACAAAGCACACCAAACCAGAAAACATGTACAAAAATGAAAACAACACCTATGTACACCTATTACGCATGAATGACTCATGCATAATATTTTTTGAGATACAACCCATTTCTGGGCTGTTCAAGAGGATGACCTTCGTAGTCAATTAGCTCATAGGCCCCATTTTGCAACAACTTTTTAACGATGTAGGGCCCATGCCACATAGTTTGAAATTTTCCTACCCCTAGCTTATCACGAGCTTGGTCATATAGGAGGAAGATATCTCCTTCAACGAAAGAACGAGGGGAAACTGATTGATCAAAATGATCTTTGACCCGCTTTCTCTGTGCTTCGATAATGAGAGCAGCAAAGCGGCGGGTTTCATCCAACCTTTCTAAATAAAGGAGACACTCTTTTTCTAGTGACGTATTCGGAAAGTAATTCAACAACCAACTTGAGCAAATGTATTTCACATTCAATCGGGAGAGTAGCTTCCAGAACATAAACCAACTGGAAAGGAGTGAACCTGGTTGCGATCTTCACTGAGGTTAGGTATGCCCAAAGAGCCGAAAATGACATGAGATTCTAATTTTATTTGTGGATCCCAATCGTACATTGAAGCATTGTGACAAGAACTTTGTGCACAGCTTCAACCTAGCCATTGGCTTGAGGGTAGTATGGCATTGAGCTGTCGTGACACAGACCCAACTTAGAAGTCAACTCCGCCACCATATAATGCCAAAAAAGGGAACCATGATCGGTAACGATGGCTTGAGGGACACCAAACCTAGCAATAATATGATTGAATATGAACTAAGCAGCTTTCTTACCATCAACGGCAAGTGTAGGCATTGCTTCAGCCCATTTGGTGAAGTAGTCCACGACTACGATAATATAAGCATACCCCCCGGCCGAGTGAGGGTTACACGTCATAAAATTGATGCCCCATTTCACAAAGGGACCAACGGTAATAACATGATGAAGAGGAATGGGTGGCGCACGCAACTTGCATTGATAAATTTTGCAATCCTGGAATTTACGAATTGCGACAATACAGTCTTTGAAAATAGAAGGCCAAAAATAACCAGCACGAAGAATCTTCTGTGTAGTTGCATAACCAGACATATGACCGCCACAGACACCACTGTGACAATCATTCAGAGCTTTCTCAGATTCCTCGAGAGTGAAACATTGCCGGAGTATGGAATCGACTCCAATACGATAGAGAGTATCTCCAACTATACAATAAGGTCGTGATTGATGGCGGATGCGTCAGCTGGTATCTTTCATCGACTCAGATCTTAAAAGATGAAGTTTGGAGATAGACGATGATATCACCATACCAAGGATCGAGGGTGCTAATAATATGTAGGTCATGGGGTTGCATTTATAAATCACCGTCACTGTACGCAAAAGAATATAATGACAAAAATGTTGAACAACATAAACATCGGGCAACACTAACTTCCCGACGTAAGCATAGCGCATTTCAGTGTCAAGAAGGTTATGAGACAAGTAATAAATAACATGCTCATGACCATCATCATCGTCTTGTACCAAAACCATGGAAATCGTGCTGAAATCGACAACCAAATAAAGGGAAAAATCATGATGATAATATGGAGGGAAGAGAAGAGGAGCATTGACCAACAATGTTTTCAACGCATCGAAATATTTCTAAGCGATCTCATCCTAGTAAAAAGGAATGCGCTGTTTTAACAATCGTGTAAATACTTTAGCTACTTCGGCATAGTTAGGTATAAAAAAATGAAGAAAATTAGCTTTCCCTTGTAAACTCTGCAACTGATGTAATGAGGAAGGAGAGGGGAGATTGATAATAGGCTCAACCTTGAGAGGATCCATGCGAATTCTATATTTAAAACGATAAACCCTAAGAGTCTATCGGAATCAACGTAGAAGACACACTTGTGCGGATTAAGCCGAATGTTATAGTGTCTAAAACGAAGAAAAATCTGACGAAGATGGTTAGGATGGTCTCTACGCTTCCCTGGATGAGCCGGAAGGTCATCCAGATAAGGTTGACTGATGTGACGAATATCATGAAAGGCATAAAACATCACGTGCTGAAATGTGGCCTCGAAATTCTTCAAAACAAAGGGAAGTTTCTTATATGAAAATTTACCCCAAGGAAAGATAAAGGCAGTCTTGTGTTGATCAGTCAGGAGAATATTAATCTGATTATAACCCAAAAAACCACCCATAAGGGAAAAAATCTCTCTCCCGGCACAGTCGTCAATGATTTGATCGATGAAAGGAGTAGGATAATTATGCTTAGGACAAGCTCGATTGATATCACGATAATCAACACAGACACAAATAGTGCCCTGTTTCTTATCTACATGAACAATATTAGAGACCCATTCTGTCAATGGAATCGGATAAATGAAACCGGCTTTGAGAATATTTTCCACTTCAGCCTTAATGGAAACAACTTTCCTAGGATGCATCGGATGAAGACGCTGATGAACAGGTTTCGAACCAGGGTAAGTGGGAATCTCATTTACCATGATGCTAGGATCAATACTGGGCATTTCTTCATAGGACCATGCAAATACATCATGGAATTCGCAGAAAAGGCTAGTATAGACTTGCACTTCACCCGAAGAACAAGTAACCCAAATATGGATGTTCTTGATGATTCCCGGTGTAATGGAAATGTCGATAGGCATCGTCTGAGTGATGTTAATCAAGTTAACTTCTGAAAAAACCTCATGGACCTGAACAGGTGTTTGAAGTGAAGGAGAAGGAACCTGAGAGGAAAAATTCTCAAGATAGGTAGACATGGCCTCGAGGCTTGGTAGAAACAAGGAACGATGATGACCATCATCCCACGGCAGATTGTTGAGAGACAGGGTTTCCACGATAGCCTCATCAAAAGGAAACACTTCTTTCAAAATATCTGGTGAATCAAAATCACCAAGCCAAGGGGATTGAGAAAAGATGTCGAGAGCGACGCTCGAAAGAGCAAAAACAGGATCAAAATCCGATGCAGAAATGAGTTCACAATAATCAATTTCAATTAGACTCAAAGGCATCGAATCGCCGAATGAATTGATTTTTTCAGGAGAAGGGATAACCCAGGGGTCATCGGTTTGAGAAATTATGTTGACCTGAACAATATTTGGCAGTGGAAGAGGAAAAACACCCATAAGGGAAGGATCCTTGAAAAGGCCTGGCCCTACACTCTCGTAAGGAGTAGGAATCTTGTCCACGTACAGAATGTTGTTCTCAGAAGAAGAAGTAAAAAAAGACAATTGATCAACAGTATAATCTTTCCTTCATGTGGAAACTTCAAAATATGAAAGAGATTGGACAGAACACACAACATAGCGTGAGTCCAACTATGACCAAGGAGAATATTATAATTGATTTTTCATCAATGACTTTGACCTCGACATTGACTGTCTTCCCTTATAATGTTTTCGGTAAACTAGCGAGAACACCAAGAGGTTTAGATTCTCTTCCATCAAATGCTTCAAGGGCATTGGGTGATGAAGTAAGAGCTGGAGAACCAATGGCTTTCCAACAAGTAGATGACACAACATAGGTAGATGCACCCTCATCCACGACAGCCCGGTGAATATTCAAACCATTAATACCAACTTGAATAATGAGCACAATTTGGTGTGGGAGTTGTGGGACACAATTCTCTAAATATAAAGCGAGCAAACTAGTATGGGTAGGATCAATCCCACCTATCGCAGATAGCACAGCTTTTCGTTGGAAAGGAGAACTCTGAAGTACTTCTAACACAGACATTGCGGATGACGCCTGAGCCAAATCTTCAACAATACTGTAATGCTGAGTGGCACAGGCATTGGGATTGTATAAAGACTTACGGAGGACACCTTTGGAAGGTGGTCGCACAAAAAATTTAGATTTAGTCCATTCAATCTCAAGAGGACTAGAAATAGGAGGGGGAGGAGGACCATCAGCGATCTCTTTCCCCACTGCCTGACGCGAACCAAAATAATCTTTTGATCGAGTACTAATAGAAACAGGTGCATAACCGTTCATCATGAACACTTCTGAACCAGATGGAGTAGAGGACTAAGGGTTATCTACCATCTGAGTTTTCTGAGGGAAGGGTTCTTTAAGAATGACCGGAGCTTCTTGGGTGCCTTTGAGAAATCGACTCACTTCAAACCGTCGAGGACAGTCCTTGGTGAAGTTCTCATCATAAAAAATCAAACAAGGATACTTCGGTTTACGTTGAGAGCTATCAGCAGAACAAGGTTTTGGAGAATCCTATTTCGGGGATCGGCTTTGGCCTTACCTTTACCCTTCTTCTTACCTTTGGAAGTGTTATCTGTAGGATTGGCCTAAACAACAGTCACTTCTGCGGGTATGCCAGAATTCGAATTCGACTGAGAAGCTACATTATTGGAAGAAGTAGATTTTTTCTTCCCAGAGTTAGATGAAGGAGACTTCTGAGAAGTCTGCGATACAGAACCAATAATACCATCAACGGATGGAGTCACTGGTGGTTTAGAGGTTCTAGGTCGAGGAGCATTAGGCAAGATATCGTACAATGCGCCATACTGAGAATACACGAGATCAAGATACTGGGCGTAAGAAATGGCTTGTTCCTCGGTTACACATGCCCCCATAGCAATATCTTTGGCAATCTGATTGACAAAGGATGTAGTGAACCAATGAGTCAGAAGCTGATCAAGTATCTCAAATTTGATCATGCGACGACGATGCCGCCACTCATGAATATGATTCGAGATATGAGTAGCTCGGTCCTATTTCAATGAAGTGAGGAGATGCATCCCAGTCTCATAGTGGATCGATAACTGAAAATGTGTAAGGAACACCATGGCCAAACAATTGAAATCTTGGAAAACTCCATGAGACAACTCAATGTACCACTTTGCAGTGGCACTAGTAAGAGTTCGCTGGAACATACGAAGACGAATAGAATCGTCAACCCAAGAATTAGAAGAACACTATAAGTGGTATGTCATAACATGCGTTTGTAGAAATTATATGCACTAAGAATGAATATTTCCAAGATCCACTTGATCTCACACTATTTAACTTTATGCAAGATACTGAATCTATTCCACTTGTTAATCTTTTGTGGGAAAATTAATTGCACACACATGTGAAGCATAAACAAAAATATTCAATCACACATAACATAGTTTTTAACCAAGAAAGCCTGAAGCTGAAAACCCAAAATATATATTATGTAACATGGAGATCATATGAAAATCTCATACAAGCATACAAAGCTTATCACAAGCTCTCAGTACAATACAATCTTCATACACTAATCAGGCCTAATATTTCAAATCCATGCACCTATCTTTGCCACCTGCTAGCCTGCCTCCACTGCGCAATATCTGCCGAAGAATAACTCTAAATGAATTCGAATTACTCCATCCTTGACTGCTCAAATAGCTCTAAATGAATTTGAATTACTCCATCCTTGACTGCTCAATCCTCATTGGCATCTCCACTGAGTGTGTGATGCAATCAATGCATCACTATAATCACAACAGATAGTCTATCTTGCCCTTTCACCTATCTCTCCACCAGTCTCCACTGAAACTGCCATGCACTGTAGTTAACTGATGTATTCTTCAGTTGATTAATGAGTTATTATTTATGAATTAATTCACTAATTAATTCACTCCACTCTCATTGGTGTATCAATCAGTTAGACTAGATACAACTAGCTCAACTGAGTCTAACTGAGTTAAACTGAATACAACTCCATAACTACTTCTTCCAACTATGTCATAACTCCGCCACTTGAGTTCTAACTGAGTCCTCCATGCATTAGCTTTAGTAAACCCTTAGGAATTGCGTAATTCCTTCTATCAGGTGATGTGCCACATTGTGCACTGAACTGAAGTGATCCGAGAGAATAAGTTGTTGTTTAGAGTCTGATTATTATTAAGAGCTAATAATAATCGACATGCATCTATTTTTAGATTGACGATCTATAATTAGACTTCGCCCAATATTCTAAAAACAGAATTTCATTTAATTTTTTCCAACTTGATCAACAATCCACAAATAGCATCCTACAACTTCTGAAATATGATCATCATGTCTAAATAGACATAGTCTAAAAATAGACTTGCGCCAAAAATAGCCTACGGGCCCACTTAGTGAAGGCGACTCTTTTCACTAAGCTCATCATCTTGTTGAATCTCAACACTCCCTCTCAACAAGATAGGGATTATCCTTAACCCCAATCCTGCCTCTATGGTATTCGAATTTGCTCCTGGTGAGCGCCTTCGTTAGAATATCTGCATCCTGATCCTCCGTAGGAATGTACTGAAGCAACATGATCTTTCGTTGCACACAATCTCTGATATGATGATACCAGATATCAATATGTTTAGATCTATCATGAAACATAGGATTAAACAAGAGTTTAATGCAACTCTGATAATCATAATGAATCACCGTGGGATCTAAATGTGAACTGAACAAACCAACCAGTATCTTCCTCATCCAGATAGCCTCACATGCAACTAAACTTGCTACCATGTATTGTGCTTCCGCTGAACTGAGTGCCACAAATCTTTGTTTCCTGCTGTACCAAGAAACTACCATAGATCCGATACTGAAAATCCCTCCTGATGTGCTCTTTCTGTCTGTTGGGCTTCCTGCCCAATCTGCATCCATGAAGCCATGCAACTTCACCTCATCCATCTGTCTGTACCATAAACCATACTCAGATGTGCCCCTGTGATATCTCAGGACATGATTTCCCGCCTTCCAAAAGAGCTTGGTAGGCTTAACCATCGCTTGTGAAAGCTGGTTCACCGCATAGCATATGTCCGGTATTGTATTGACTAAATACATGCGCGAACCCACCAACTGTCGATAAACAGTGGCATCCACTACCTCTGCCGATGTAGCATCCTCTTTCTTCCCATTTCTTGGAAGAGGAGCGTCGATAGTCTTGCAGCCTTGCATGTGAAACTTCTCTAGTATCTCCCGGGCATACTTGCCTTGAGACACAAACAGTTCACCTTCCTGCTGCCATATTTCCAATCCAAGGAAATAATGAAGGAGGCCCAAATCCTTCATCTCAAACTCCTTTGCAAGATCTGCCTTGCATGAGTGTATCAACTACTCATCACCTATTAGTATTAAATCATCAACATAAGGTATAATGATTAAAAGCTTACCCTCAACCACAATCTGGTACAGGTTTGCATCTGCCTCACTCTTGATGAAGCCAAGTCCAATGAAATAGATGTCGATCTGAGTGTACCAAGCACAGGGTGCTTGTTTCAGCCCATACAACGCTCTTTTGAGCCTGCACACATGTGACTCACTGCTGAAGATCTCAAATCCTTCAGGCTGCTCAATGTACACCTCTTCCTCAATGATCCCATTAAGGAACGCAGTCTTCACATCCATCTGATGAATGTTCCAACCCATCTGCGTGAGAGAGCAAGGATGGTCCGTATGGAAGAATACCGTGCGACAGGTGCAAAGGTTTCTTCATAGTCAATCCCCTCAATATGTGAGAAGCCCTGGGCAATAAATATTTCCTTATACTTCTCAACACTCCCATTAGCATCTTGATTTACATTGTAGATCCATCTTGATCCTACAACTGATTTTCCCATCGGCCTTGGAAAAAACTCCCAAGCACTGTTTCTAATAATGGAATCATACTCCTCCACCATGGCATCTACCCATGTGGGCTCCTGCGTTGATTCTTCAAAAGAATATGGCTCTGTCACAATACAGTTACTCATAAGAGCCATGTATCCAGTATATCGGTCAGGTGACTGTCTCTTTTTGCATTGTGATGTAGGGACTCCTACATTCTGTGCTGCATCAAGCTTCAGTCTCTCAGCTTCTGTGGTACGCTTTCTACCTTATCTGATGTTTGGTTCTGCATGAGTGGACTCCTCCACTCCATGAATCTCCTCCTATGGCTGATCCACATCCAGAGGCACATCTTTGGGAACAAGAAGTTCCTCTTCCACATGCAAATGTATCTCCCTCTCAAGCAACAACTTCATGGCTTTCACCTCATTGAATTTTATATCCTGTCGCACAACAGTCATCCAACTATCTGGAGAATACACACGATAGTTATGGGGTGTTTCTGTGTACCCCACAAATATCCCAACTTCTACAGTCGGCTCCAGCTTCTTCCTGGCTCACATGAATGTAAACAGGTGAGCCAAAAGTCTTCAAATGAGAAATATCAGGCTTCTTACCAGTAAAAGCTTCTTCGGGTGTACTCATGCCAAGTACTCTATGAGGACAACGGTTTTTCACATAAACCGCAGTGTTGCATGCTTCCGCCCACAAGTGCATCGGTAGGCCCTGGTCATGCAACATCGCTCATGCCACACCCACGATCGTTCTGTTCTTTCTCTCTGTGACCCCATTCTGTTGTGGGTTATGAGGCGCTATGAGTTCTCTTCGAATTCATTCTTTGCTACAGAAGTCTTTGAATTCGATCAAGATGTATTCACCACCATTATCGCTCCTTAGAGCTTTCACTTGCTTCCCCGACTCCTTCTCCACCAATGCCTTGAACTCACAGAACTTTGAGAACGTTTCACTCTTCTTCTGCATGAAGAAGATCCAGAATCTATGAGAATAATCATCAAGAAATATCACATAATACCTGTGTCTTGCTATTGAAGAAACTGATAATGGTACACACACGTCTGTGTGAATTTTCTCTAGGATCACCGAAGCACGGTTCTCCTTCTCATGAAAGGTGGTATTCACAAACTTACCCATTGTACATACTTTGCACTGATTTGACTGTGCAAGAGTAACCTTGGGAAGTCCAGTAGAAATTTTCTGCAAAATCTTCAAAGCGCCATGGTGAAGATGGCCTAATCTCCTGTGCCATAATTCACCCTCATCCTGGCTCACCACTTCTTCTGCCTTGCCCACCATTGCAGCGCAGCCATCTACCTCCAACTTGTAGAGATTCCTAATTCGAACCCCTATCTTCTTGGTTTGACCCATTGTTTTATGTCGAAGGAAGGATTTTCCCTCACTGAAAACAACATCATAACCCTTGTCTTCCAGCATTGTGACTGAGACCAAGTTCTTCTTTAGACCTGGAACATGCATGAAATTCTTCAACAAGAACGAATTATCGGACTCCCTCTCAAAGGTAATGGTCCCAATGCCAGCCTCACTGTACCAACCATCGTCGCCCATCTCTATATGCATTTGGAGGTCCTTCTCCTCCAAGTCACTAAAAAAATCTTTGTCTCCCGTCATATGGAAAGACGCACCACTGTCAAGATACCACACCGATCCCATGCAGCTTGAAACCAACCATGCGATCAAGGAAAAATACAGCTCAAATTGTGAGGCTAAGGCCTCTCTAGCTGCAGATCCAGCATCCTGCTTATTCTTCTTCTTCTGTGGATAGTTAGTGGTGAAATGTCCATGCTCGTGACAGTGAAAACACTTCACTTTTGACAAGTCCTGCTTCTTGCCTTTAGCATCAGATTTTGAAGGATTTTTCTTCCCCTTCCCTTTCCTTACTTTGGTAGCCAAAATGAAATTCTCTTCATCTTCATTATTCAATGAAGATCCATCCTTGGTACCCCACCTTATCTCCTCCTGCACAAGTTCCGACCAAAGTCGCTCCCATCCCGACAATTTCTCCCGTCCATTGACAGAGTCTTCGTAGCTATGCCAACTCTTCGGAAGCCCAAGGAGAGAAAATCTCACCAAGTATTCTTCATCAATAGTAACCCCCACACTTCCCAGGTCATCCTTGCAGTGGACAAACTTCGTGAGGTATTTTGGAATACTGTCGCCTTTCTCCATTTTTATTTTTCTGAGGTTATCTTTAAGCGCCGACTTCCTCTGGTCACTTCTGCTTTGGAACAAGTCTTTCAAAGCCTTCCACATTAATAATGGAGTGGATTTCTCATGAAGGCTAGATACAATATGGTCCTTCACACCTTCCAACATAATTCGCCTCGTCTTTGGTGTCTTCTTTTTCCATGCATCAAGTAATGTAGCATCGCTAGATCCCGGTTTAGGAACATCACTATCGATGAACTCCTTCAGCCCCTTATCCTCCAGCACTGCCTTCATCCTATCCTTCCAGGATATGTAATTCGAGCTCCCAACAAGGGCATTCTCCAATCTCAACCTGTTGAACGACATTTCAATGTATACTCGATTTCTACACCAAGAATCTTCTATAGCAAATTCGAATTGTCCACCAGCACAAACTCACTTCACAATTGCAATCTTCAATCAACAATGCTCCGATACCATGTAGAAATTATATGCACTAAGCATGCATATGTCCAAGATCCACCCGATCTCGCACTATTTAACTTTATGCAAGATACTGAATCTATTCCACTTGTTAATATTTTGCGGAAAAATTAATTGCACAAACATGTGAAGCATAAACAAAAATATTCAATCGCACATAACATAGTTTTTAACTGGGAAAGCCTGAAGCTGAAAACCCCAAATATATATTATGTAACATGGAGATGATATGAAAATCTCATACAATAATACAAAGCCTATCACAAGCTCTCAGTACAGTGCAATCGTCATACACTAATCAGGCCTAATCTTGCAAATCCATGCACCAATCTTTGCCACCTGCTAGCCTGCCTCCACTGCCCAATCTATGCTGAAGAATAGCTCTAAATAAATTCAAATTACTCCATCCTTGACTGCACAATCCTCATTGGAATCTCCACTGAGTGTGTGATGCAATGAATGCATCACTATAGTCACAACAGATAGTCTATCTTGCCCTTTCACCTATATCTCCACTGGTCTCCACTGAAACTACCATGCACTGTAGTTAACTGATTTATTCTTCAATTTAGTAATGATTTATTATTTATGAATTAATTAAATAATTAATTCACTCCACTCTCAATATTGTATCAATCAGTTAGACTAGATACAACTAGCTCAACTGAGTCTAACTAAGTTAAACTGAATACAACTCCATAACTACTTCTTCCAACTGTGTCATAACTCTGCCACTTGAGTTCTAATTGGGTCCTCCATGCATTAGCTCCAGTAAACCCTTAGGAATAGCGTAATTCCTTCTGTCAGCTGATGTGCCACATCTGTGCACTGAACTGAAGTGCTCCAAGAGAATAATTTGCTGTTTAGAGTCTGATTATTATTAAGAGCTAATAATAATCGACATGCATCTATTTTTAGATTGACAATCTATAATTAGACTTCACCCAATATTCTAAAAATAGAGTTTCATCTATTTTTTTTCCAACTTGATCAACAATCCACAAATAGCATCCTGCAACTTCTGAAATATGATCATCATGTCTAAAAATAGACATAGTCTAAAAATAGACTTGCACCAAAAATAGCCTCCGGGCCCACTTGTTGAATCTCAATAGTGTTTGGGGGTCTTCACCAGGTTTACCCTCAAATTTAGGACAATTACTAGGAATATTGGTCGGAACCGGAGGCCAATATGGATTATGAAGAATAGGATCATTTGTCAACTTTGACACATCAGGTAATTCCAACATAGCAAGAAACAGTAACTGAGTATTGAAATTCATTGGAGGTCTTTGATAAGGACCTATGTGTACATGTTGTGTAACCAGCTTCAAAAATACAAGAAAGAGATATCAACTCCTTAGAAATAAGCCACTTCGAGGAGGAAACCTCCAATACATTACATAAATGAACAATTCTTGGATGATACAATTTACAAAACCTCCTTTCTATATATAGGAGTCCATGGGGCCATAATGTAATCCTAGTGGGCCACAATGTAATCCTAGCCGACCTAACAATAATAATTTAAGGGCACAATAATAACAAAATGGGGTTACAAGGGTACAATAATAACAATAAGGGGTTTACACTAACAATAATAAGGGACTATACTAGTGATATAGGGACCTAACATGCCCCTCTCCTTCAAAAAAGTGTTGTCCTCAGCGCTTGAGTAGCTCTGGGTGCTTCTGTATAAAATTCTCATCCTCCCATGTAGAATCTTCAGTGGGTAAGTTCTTCCACTTGATGAGATACTCTGAAATTGATCGATTCCGTAGTTGTCGAGTGCTTGTTTCTGTGACCGCTTCAGGTTCCAATATGATTTTCCTTCCTCATCAAGTTCTGGAAATATTGTTTGAACTAGAAGATTTTCACCTATAACCTTCTTTAAGCATGAAACATGGAAAACTGGATGTACTCGCGAAGAAGCAGGAAGCTCCAATTTGTATGCCATAGTACCGATCTTTTGCAACACCTTGTAAGGACCATAGTACTTTGGCGATAATTTATTATCCTTCTTTGCTTGCTTGAGGGACATTTGTTTGTATGGTTGTAGCCGTAAAAATACCCAATCTCTTACATCAAAACTTCTCTCGCTACGATGTTGATCTGCCTGTTGTTTCATTCGATTTTGTGCCAAATTCAGGTTATCCTTTAAGAGTTGGAGAACTTCTTCCTGATGCTCGATGTGATCTTCCACTGCTTGAACCTTCGAATTTTCCCTTAAAGATGATGTGATCGATGGTGGATGATATCCATAAAGTGCCATAAATGGGGTCATTTTTGCTGCGGTATGGAAGGAAGTGTTATACCACCATTCAGCGAGAGGTAACCACTTGACCCATTGTGTTTGTTTATCAGATACAAAACAACGAAGATATCCTTCCAAACATTTATTTACTATCTCTATTTGACCATCATATTGAGGATGATAACATGAAAAATGAGCTAATTGAGTACCCAAACAAGAAAATAAATCCATCCAAAAATTTCCCGTAAAAATGGGATCTCTGTCGCTCACAATAACCCTTGGGCTTCCATGTAGCTTTTGAATTCTGTCCACAAATGTAGTAGCAACTGTACTTGCTTTAAATGGATGAGATAATGCACAAAAGTGTGCATACTTAGTAAGTCTATCAACTACCACCATGATGACACTCTTTCCTTCGGACTTAGGTAAACCTGTGATAAAATCCATTGAAATCTCCTCCCAACGTTGACTTGGAATGGATAAAGGTTGTAGAAGTCTCGGAGTCTTAATTGTCTCAACTTTATTCTGCTGGCAAACCAAACATTCCGCCACAAACTTTTGAATATCAGATTTAAGGCCATCCCAAAAAAATTCTTTCTTCACCCTGTGGTAAGTTTTTAAAAATCCTGAGTGTCCTCCTAAAGGAGAAGTGTGCAATTCCAGAAGAATCTTTTATTTTAGTTGGGAATTCTTACAAAGATATAAGGGATCTTTGTACCATAAGGAATCATTTTTCCAACTAAATGTATCATATGTACTAGGATCTTGCTACAACTTTTGAATGAGTGTCCATATAGATTTTTCCTTCTTCCATTCATCTCTTGCTTCGGTTATCCAATCTGGTTGGATAATAGAAATGGCACAAAGAAATGCTTCCACCTCTTCATTCTTTCTTGAGAGTGCATATGCAACAACATTAAGTTTTTCTTTTTTGTAGATTATTTCAAATTCATAACCCAACATCTTTGTGACCCATTTTTGCTTCTCTTCTGAAGATAGTCTTTGTTCCAAAAAGTGTTTAAGACTATCATGATCAGTTTTTACCTTGAAGTGTCTTCCCATTAGGTAAGTTATCCATTTCTTTAGTGCATGCAGTATTGCTAACATTTCCTTCTCATAAATAGGTTTCTGTAAATACTTTCCTTTGATTGGACGACTTTCAAAAGCAATGGGTCTTCCTTCCTGCATTAAAACTGCACCAATTCCATTTCCTGAGGCATCACATTCCACAATAAAGGTTTTGTGAAGTCTGGTGTAGCTAAGACCGGTGCTAGGCACATTGCCTCTTTAAGACGTTCAAAGGCCTTAGTTGCTTCAGGAGTCCATGAAAATGCATCTTTCTTCAATAATGTTGTTAGAGGTGCTGCTATTCTCCCATAATTCTTAACAAACTTGCGATAATACCCTGTTAACTTGAGAAATCCTCACAACTACTTTATGGTTGTGGGGACTTTCCATTCCTTAATGTCTTAATTTTGTTAGGGTCTACTTTAACACTCTCGTGAGATACAATATGACCCAGATATTCCACCTCTTGTACTCCAGATAAACATTTGGATGTTTTTTCATATAATTGTTTCTCCTGCAATAGTTTGAGCACTCTGTCAACATGTTCAACATGATCCTTCCAAGACCTTCTGTAGATTAGTATATCATCAAAAAATACTAGCACAAATTTTCTAAGGAAGGGTTTGAAAATGGAATTCATCAACCCTTGAAATGTAGAAGGTGCATTGGTAAGGCCAAAAGGCATGACCAAAAATTCATAATGACCCTCATGAGTTTGAAATGTTGTTTTTGGAATATCTTCAGTCTCCATTCTAATTTGATGATATCCTGAACGAAGATCCAACTTGGTAAAATAAATTGCTCCATGTAATTCATCCAATAATTCATCAATCACAGGAATGGGAAATTTATCTTTAATGGTCAGCTTATTGAGCTCCCTATAATCTGGGCACATTCTCCATGATCCATCCTTCTTATGTACCAATACTACAGGAGCAGAGAAAGAACTTTGACTAGGTTGAATTATACCCGCCTCTAACATTTCTGCAATCATACGTTCAATTTTGCTCTTTTGGACGTAAGGATATCTATAAGGCCTGATGTTTGGAGGAACACTTGCTGGAATCAAATGAATAGGATGATCATGATCACCTTTTGTGTGTTTTTCACATCATGGAGATCAAAATATTGCTCCATCTGTAGTATCCATGTTACAGGATCCTTTCCATCAAACTTCCTCATATCCATTTTTGGAATATGGTGGTTCTTCCCTCCAACAGTAGAGTTTATGAAATCATGATTAACATTTATTTTGTTCTCATCATGAGTTTACTCTACTATCTTTTCACCATTAGGAAACATTTCTTGTATCAACTTTGCCAAACGTTCAATGTCTACTTTTAGATCCTTCTTCATGTTTTCCATGTTGTCTTTCATTTTTTCATCGATCTTAGCTTCCATGTCATCCATCTTAGCTTCCATGTCCACTTCCATGCCATCCATCTTAGCTTCCAAACCATTCATCTTAGCTTCCACACCTTTCTTCAAACCATCCATCTTAGTTTCCACACCTTTCTTCAAAACTTCCATTTCATTTTTTGTTTTTCTTTGCGAGAGCGAAATCTGTTGCACTTGCTCTTGTAATTTTGATATGTCATGTTGCCATTCTTCGTCTTCATGAGTCATAGTAGAGCCTTCTAAAGGCTTAATGGGTGTTGAATTATTTTTAGGGGCCATTTTAGAATCCAATATTGATATCTATTCTACAATATGACCTTGGAATCAATTCAACTTGATTCTTCAAACAAGACTTATGCAATTCGGAAAAAAAATACACACCTTTTACTTGCTTTGAAAAGCTCGATATTGAAATTGACTTATCTTTGTAATTGAAAATCTTCAATATCTAAAATTCAGCCCTGTAGTAGCCCTTTGAAGCTTCTTTCAAATTCCATAGGTCTGATCTAATTTGGATTCTTCAAGTAAAAGTTATGTCCAATCTCCCACAATGACCCAATTTTGGACTAGTTGAGTAGAGCGAACTTGTACGACTTGCCACGTGTCACTGTTTCGTCCTTAAGATTTGAAATTGATAGAAAAGAAACTACAGTCTGTGTAATTGTGACCACTTTTTACGAAACTCCAATCCAATGCTCAGAGAGAGAGTTATGAATATTTTCCCACGATCACCTCTTTGAGATGAAATTCGGGAGCCTGAAAAAGCACTGCCGTCCACAGATAATATCTCCAAAAATATTGCGAACCAAGATTTGAAATTTTTTGACGCGTTTCCTCCGGATTTCAGCTTCGCACCCTAAAAATTTTAGATTCTGAACCTTAGTAGAAAAACATTTATAGTGCAAATTCCACGATGACCTGTTTAGGAGCCTGAAAAAAGACCTAACTTCCACAGATCATATCTCCGACAATATTGCGAACCAAGCTCTGAAATTTTTAGAAAATATTCCTCAGGATTTCAGCTTCGCACCCTAAAAATTTCAGCTTCTGAAACTTCGTATAAAAAAATTTATAGCGAAAGTGCCACGATGACCTGTTTGGAGCAGCGAAACCCTAGAATCCAAAGCTCTGATACGAAATGTTGTGTAACCAGCTTCAAAAATACAAGAAAAGAGATATCAACGCCTTATAAATAAGCCACTTTGAGGGGGAAAACTCCAATACATTACATAAATGAACAATTCTTGGACGATACAATTTACAAAACCTCCTTTCTTTATATAGGAGTCCATGGGGCCATAATGTAATCCTAGTGGGCCACAATGTAATCCTAGCCGACCTAACAATAATAATTTAAGGGCACAATAATAACAAAATGGGGGTTACAAGGGTACAATAATAAAAATATGGGGGTTACACTACAATAATAAGGGACTATACTAGTGATATAGGGACCTAACAGTACATTCCACCCAGTTCAAATAGGATTCTGTCGCCATATATTCTATCTTGAAGAATTCGGATCATAAGGATTAAAAACAGGATAATTTAGTTGATACTGGGATTGAGGCCTAGGATATTGAGTCGAAGCAGGCCACTGAGGTGCTTGCTCAGTAGCATAAGGATTTTACTATGGAATGTAGGTATGACTTTGAGGTTGCTGATACATAGGTTGATTTTGAGGGCACGAAATCTGAGGTGCACTATATACCGGTTGATTTTGAGGGTATGAAATTTGGGGTGCATTATATACCAGTTGATAGGAAACTTGAGGGTAATAATCACCTTGCGGTTGCACAGGTTGACCTTGCGAAGCAGGTTGAGCAGGCTGCTGAGCAAGATAAAAAGGTAAAACTGGCTACATAAACAAAGGAATCTGCTAATGGGCAGGTTGCAATGGTTGCTGAGCTGGTTGAACCGGTTTTTGAGGATGACCAGGTTGACTTTGTGGTAAAGGTTGACCTGATGGTTGATAAACTTGCCCCCCAGGACCAAAATATGATCTTGGTTGAATCAAAGGTTGACGCAAGAGACCAGAGGGTTGTCGATGTTGAACCAAAGGTTTTCCTTGTAAAGGTTGGCCTTTTGGACCGTATGATTGTCCCTATGTACCAAAAGTAGGGCCCTACTGAGCTAAAGGTTGTCCCTTAGAGGGTTGTCCTTGTAAGCCAGAGGGTTGCACAAGCAAAGTAGGTCCCAAATGAGTAATAGACTAATAAGGATCATAGACGGCTTGATAAGGATCTATAAGAGGCATATAAACATGATTCCCATGCTCATCATAATGATGCAGATATACATATATGGGATTACCAATAGCATCATAATGATGAAAACGAGGATCTCTAGGAGCTTGATACTGTTGAGAACCCTGAGAATTCTACTGTTGAAGAACTAACAAATATTCTTCAAAAGTGAAACCGCCAGGAATCACAGGGGTAGTGGAAACTAAACTAGAAGCCACACAGGCTGTAGGTTGGACTGGAACAGATGTAACAGTAACCGACAGATCTGATGCCGAAGGTAATGGTACTGACGAAGATTGGACCAAAATCTGAGGAGGAGTTACTGTGATGGATTGTGCTATGGACGCAACACCAGACATAATCTGACTCAGAGACCTATAGCCAGCCAGAAGTGACATCGAAGGCGAACAAGATTGGACAGAGGCATGAGAAATATCTTCAGGAAAGAGTTGATATTCTCCTGTGGATATAGGCATTCTGTCACCGCCAATAGGACTGGAGGAATCCATATCTGAGTCTTCCATAAGATCTTCAAAAATACTATGAGTACTAGGATGTACCACAGCAGCAAAAAAATGTGATCTAGACGTAAGAGGAGGAAATTCCCCTTCTTCCCTAAAACCAGACCAAGTAATTGAAGGAGGCCAATTGAACTCAACTGGCTCGTCAAGTGGAGATTGAGTAGCAAGGGGCTGTATAGATGGTAGAATGGGTTGCAAGAACTCAATAGATCTAGTGGATTGAGGAGTTTCAAAAGAAGCGTCTGAAAAAGAGCTACCACTGGGAGGCAGTGAGGACGATGAAACTGGATGTTCTGCTACTTTGACTGTAAATCAGAACAGGAAGGAAAAGAGATAACCAATCGAAAGTACCAAAATCAAGAACCAAGAAAATTAATCAGACCAAGTAACAAACTTTACTGGGCGTGTAATCGTAGGTGATTAATTTTATAACACTGAAACCAAAATTCACTGTTTCATGTTTTAAGAGTCGAGAAAGAGGAAAAATATGACTCTAGTCACTTTCAATTTGAAATGAGTGTGAAAGGACAAGTGCTCAATGATCTCTTCTCTTGTTTAAAGAGTCATGAAAATATCTAAATGAATTCTCAGGAATTCTAAGCAAGAGGGTGTACCAGGTTTCCGTGAACTGCCATATACACCTTGGTGATCAAATGAAACAGAAATGACCAAAGACCTGATGTATGTGCAGGTAGTCTCCCCGAATGCTGTGTTCAGTGTATCATGGTTATAAGGTGGCAAACTTAGCTTCCTATGGATAAAGGATTCCAGCCCATAGGGGTCTCCCTTTATATACGCGATGGTACGAGGAGCACAAGTCCGTACTAGCGCTGTCTGAAGCCAAAAAGCGAGCGACAACTGCTAGGTTTTAAGACGCCGGAACACGTCTCTAGCCTAGACCACTAGAAATGTTTCTTTAGGTTCCAATGTTGCCTTAGGTTAATTGTGTAAATTTTAAAGTTAATCTTGAATTATGTTTCAATTTCAGGCCCTATCGAATGTGGAGCTCAACTTCCTAAATGCAAGATATATGTAAATGAATATCATTTCAATTCGATGAATGCTAGCTAGAAGAAGGATAGAAATATTTCGAACAAGAAAAAAAAGAGAACATGCAAAGAAAATTCTAATGCCCTTAATGCAATCAAGTGAAAACGAAAGTCCTTCCTAGATTGACAAATGCTAGTTTATGTAAAGGAACGTTTCATTTGCAATGCAACAAAAGAGTGCAAAGTTTTTTTTTTTTTTTTTCAATGAAATGAAGCACACATTGTACTAATTCAATGGAAAACAAAATAAACACTAGTTTTCGTTTTGCGAATGTAAGGTTTCGAATTGAATGACTCAATCAAAACGAAACAAACAAAAAAACATGCAAGCTAATGGAGCAAAATTTCAAACAAGAAAGAGAGTTCTCAAAACGACCCAAACAAGCAAAGCAATCAAAGCTCAAAGTCTTGTAGAAGAAGGACTAATCGAAAAAACGAAAAGACCATTCAATCGGTAAAACAAAAGGATCAAGAAAAATCAGTTTAAAAACCCAGAACGATACTGACAACAATCAAAGAGACTCGTTCTCGAACAGAAGGCTCGGTGTGCAAGAACAACTAGAAACTGTAAGGTCTTAAATGACACCGATAAGACAACGAACAAACGACTGAGGGAAAAAAGTCTAATATAGTCTACATAGTCTCCAAAGGCTTAAACACACTAAAAAATAACCCAGAGGCAAGAAAAAATGATCAAAAAACGCATTAGGGGGCTCAAACCAAAACCTACAGGGATTGGCGTGACTGTAAGGCTGCAACCCACACCATACAGAGGTTGGCGCGAGTGCTAAAAGAGCAACATGCACCCATCGGCGTCACTGTCCAGACAAAAAATGTGCCAAGCTGGATACCTATGGGAAAAAGAGGAAAAACCCTAAAATGAGCAGAGGTCAACCTTGACTTCCTGGAGCTAAACAAAGAATGGAAACTTAGCAAAAAAACCAGAAAAAAGATAGATAACTAAAACAAGAATGGAAACCGACCCAACAGAATGACAAGAAAAACTCGCACTGATCCCCAGTGGAGTCGCCAATTTTTTATCAAGGTAAATACTCTTTGTAGACAGAGACGATCCCTCTAGCCCTAGGGTTGGTCTAGTTACAAAAGGACACGGTAAAGTGTTGCTTCCTAGTTAATGAATGAACAAAAGACATGGTAGATTGACCTACCTTGAATCCAACACTATCGATGTTGCAGAAAGAGTAGTGGTCTCTCGCTCCCACCTTGGTAAGTCACGATCCATTTTCTGTCGCGCTCAGATATTTTCACATAAGACAAAGAACAAGAAAAACATATGGAAAAGTAGTTTCACTCACAACTATTAGCTAATCAAAGAGGGATAAACATATCGTAGCAAATAAACATCATAACACAATAGTGGAACCAAACAGTAGTCATGTATATTAATGAGTAGAAGGAAGAGTACAACTGATGCTTTGAAATCATGATCTCCTCCAGCGGGGTTTAGACGAAACGAGTCTCAATTTTTGGTCAGGGAATTCAGACTCAATCTCTCTTAGAAGTCATCGACTCGAGCTCTCTCAACACAATATTTCTTACTCTATCTCCTCTAGCAGCTTAGCTATAGTATAATTCTCTTAGTTCAGCTATTCAGCCGTTCAAATATTTTTCTATAATGTGTTAAGCTAGCTTCTACCAAAGGAGATGGTTTCTTATATATAGGGAAGAGAGGATTTTGGGATCCCTACAAAGGTGGGAGGGAGTCCTATCCTTTAGGAGAGTTCCAAGGGAGGTGGAAACTACTAACTAAAGGAAGGAGTCCATGGTTGTTTTAGTTCAACCACTCCCAATGACTCATCCCCGAGGTGGTTGGAATGGAACCTCTGCCTATATTTTTAAAAAACATTCCATAAACAGCTTGGCGCGAGTGTTTAACTAGCATAGGGCGCCAAGTGGCACAGGCTCAATGTTAAATTTCCAGGTCAGCGCGAAGATGTAACGGGCTACTTGTGCCAAGGAAAAAATAGGGATTTTCACAGCTCTTCTTAGGGAAATGTCAACAAGAAGAATGTTTATTTCATCAAAAGGGATGCAAGGATGATATTTCAAATCATGACACTGCGTATTGGTCACAGAAACGACCCTTCAATGTGCGAGTTGGGGATTGCAGGGACAGTGACAAAATGCTGTGTAACAGGGAAAAATGTCAGCAATGATATATTGGGTTATAAGAGGCATCCCAACCATTGATAAGAACACCCATGTGATGTTGTCATATGGGGTTTCAAGATAAATGATGCTAGATTGGTATGAAACTCCCTTCTACTAGCTCCATGCAGAGGGCCATATTTTCCACACAGAGAGATATATCCCAGAGCATATCCATCTCTTTTACCCAACTTTATATCTGGAGCCTAAGATGGTAGGTGTTATCACAAAATCTGACTCTGATAGGCTGCTCATCAAGTAGACTCTAAGTAACTCTTTCAAACCAATCTTTTGGCTAAGGCTTAGCCTCCTCAACCTGAGAGGGCTCTCTCAATAAGTTTAAGATTTTTGATTAATGATTAGATGGCTAACTCTAGGAATAAAAAGGATAAAAATGTATAACTGGTTGAATCACAGATTAGAAAACACTCATTGGGCCATGGATTCAAGATAGTCTTCAACAAAACATCATAATCTGTCAAACATGGAAGTCAAGGCACTTGGAGTCTAGGTTTATGAGAAAAACAATAACACAATGATAAAACACAGTATATTTGCATGTGAAGGAAGTTAGAGCATTGTCAAATGAATTCTATGTGACACATACAAATACTACTGCAAGTAGGTAATTTAAAAAGGCCATAGAAAGATGATACACTTAAACTCCTTGTGAATCTTGAGTAGTCAAACAAATCTGTGTATTAATTTGAAACATCACAGTAACATACAATAACACAACTGATTTGCTAATGAAAATTCCAACCTTGAGGAATTCGACCTCATGCGTCATATAGAGTCTTTACATTTCTTGGATTCCATGATTCATCATTAGGAGAATTTGAATTTCTAAAATTGACACCTATCTAATCATAAAACAAACTCTTAATTACAAACTAACAGCTAACTGTCTTCTAGGAGTTCTAATACAAATAGGAGTGAAACTCCTAAACATGTCTCAAAAAACCTTATCTAAAACTTAAATATTTTATTTGACAGGTGCTAATCCATGTCTTTGACCTTTATGATGCTTCCAGCCTTGTGATAAACCTTGCTGATTCATGACCTAACCGTCCTAAAAACCAGGAGACAAAGTTTCCTGATTTTTAGCCCTTAACCTCCATGCTTATCTTCGAATATCTTTGCGGGAATTAATGAATGTTTTGTATATGTGACATGTGCTAACATTACATTAACACTTCAACCTTCCACTTGTGCAAAAAGGAATCCTCTAAAAAATGGAAATAAGATGAGACATGACTGCGCTACGAAAATAGCCTGTTTTCATAGCGTAGTTTTTATATCATTGTAAAACACTTCCTTTGACCATTTCTTTCTTCTGCTTTTCAATCTGAGTCTTCATTTGTGATCTTGATATTTCCACTAGCAATACCAAAATTTCGAATCCAACAGTCCTTACCTCCCAAATATATGCACAAAATGCCAAAAATTCACCTTCAACAGTTTCATAGTGCACTACGAAATTGCCGTTTATGCTCCCTTTAACACAAATTTTCCAAAAATTTACAGTTTTGAGGATATTAAAAAATTCTCAAGGATTTATATTAACATCAAATAGCTTTAAAATATGTTCACCTTCAAAAATGATCTTTTTCTTCATGACAAAATTGTTTCAAGGATTTATCCTTTTTTTCCCTGTTTCATTGTTGCTGCAACTATATTTCTAGGTCTTCAATCTGCCTCCTCAGTTTCCTGTTGGTATCCCTTAACTGAACATTCATCATTCTCACATATCTAGCCTCTTTAATTGAAGGAATATTCCAAGCAAAGTAACGAGCTTCACTTCTTATTATTTCTGCTTTGGAAACCTTTTCAAGTTCCCATAGAGCCTTTATCCTCCTTAAATTTGTCAATTCAGCAGCATGCCTTCTTGCTCTCTTCCTTAGTCTAGCAATTTCATAATTAGCTGATTTCAAACTTTGTTCCATTTCTTCATAGCTGGATTTTTCTGTCTGAGTGGAAAATACTCTGTTTTTGTCACCTTTAGGTGTTGGTGATGAAAGATCTACGAACTCTTCCTGAACAGTGGAAGCTTCCTCTGTTTCTCCTAACTCAATATTGAACTCTTGCATGTTTTTAGATTGCCTGGTTAAAGGTTTTCTGGGCTTGAACACAAATGCTGCAACCTCATCCTCGAATTCCAGTTTCTTAGAAGATTTCATCTTCATAGGTTTTTCTTCACCAAATTTTATGAAATCTTCCTGTACCAAAGGGGATTCTTCATTATCAATGACTTCTAAAATATAATTTAAGTTACCCTTTAAGCCTGGACTTTCTCCCGAGATCATTGATTTACCCTTCTCCTTTGCAATTTGATTTCTAGTCAATCTCCTTTGAACTGGTTTGTTAGCTGATTGTTCTTGTGTCATTTCTTTAATTTCAGCTATCTTTTCTTTTGTAGGTTGAGGAGTCTCAAGAATAACCACTGATGCTTTACTCACTTGCTCTTTCACTTGCTTGCTAGGTTTCAGCTTGACAATATTTTTGACCTGGTCATTACAGGCTTACTGGTTTTTGCTGGTGGGATTTATTTAGCCTTAGGGCTAATGCCTGTATCTTGGTTTTCCACTCCAAAACCATATAAAAACAAGAATGAAGACCATTCTTTGTTGATCATTTGAAGTTCATGTAAAACTATCAGTTTAATTAGACCATGATGAAAAAGGGAAGTTTCACATCCTTGAGTTTTCATTTTTACTTTATCTTCCATCTTAGCTATACTTCGATATAGGAAGAAAGGAAAATCTAAAAAAATCATGCCAGTAAAATGTAACAAGAGTTTAAAATGATATGAATATACTTTATGATATCTTCCCTCATAGGTAAAATACCTTTGAATGTTGAAGAGAAAGTTGGCATAGCTGTCTTTGATGTAGCTCCTTGGAGTTGCCTTGGTTAAGTCTGTTTCTGCAAACTCTGGCTTCAGAAACACATTACATGGTTCCATATCAAATTTGAAGTTTTTGAACCATCTATCTTTCCCCCTAGGAATCTCTATCACCAAATCTATGATCTCAAGGGTTACTGCCAATTTTAAGTTTCCATTGTTGTGTTTGAGCCAGTGAAATGTAGAACAAATTCCTTTGACACTTGATTGTGTCCTCCCTGCAATTTTTTACAAAATCTCCAACACCCTGTTTTCTTGAAAGCCTCCATCATTGATTTATCTTTGGCTAGAGCCTCTGTGATTTTTGGCTCTTTTCTTAAACAATGAACATACCTGTGGTTTTTATTTTCTTCTGTCATCTTTGCCTTTGAATTCCTGTAACAAATCAGCCTCGCTTGAATTTCTGTTTATTAGCCCCGCTTGCTTATGGTAGTCAGCCTCGCTTGTTAATGGTGATCAGCCTCGCTTGAAAAATAGATGAGAGAAGCTTTGGTAAGAGATTACCATAAGCTTAGCATTCGAAAATGATCTGTTTGAGTGTTTGCATGCAAACTGCAATAAGAAACCCACCAATCCTTTCGAATTTGAAATTACCTATCATGATGACCCCTACATTCGAAATGATGGATTTGAATGGTTGCATGCCTTAGAAATGAATCCTAGCTAACACATAATAATGAAAAATTAACAGAATTTGATTGAATTGATGATTTGACAAGATTGCCTACGAATCCGCGCTTTTGTAGCACACTTAGTTAATTTTCAGGGGTTTGCGCTACAAAAATAGCAGCGTTTTCGTAGCGTAAAACAAAATTTTTACACTGTCTGAGCTACGAAAACATGGTTTCATGGCTAATTCAAATTTCTTTTCAAATGGTTTAAGATATGACTTATAAAGAGGATGTGAGACCTTTAAGACATGGAATAAGGTTTTTAAACTTTATTTGGATATGAAAATGAGACTTTTGAGACTCTTACCCTATCACCTACCCTTTAAAGCATGAAATGACTCAACACCTATCTAAGACCATGACTAGGAATGATGTAAACTATCCAAGTTTAAATTTTTTTTTTATGGTGATAACAATAGGATAGCTTCCCTTTTGACTTCAAAGGAATACCCTCTATTTTACAGTGGTAATTTGATGCATTGAGGCTCTCTTGTACTTGGCTCTAGAGATTTGTATTTATTTTTCTTAGCATTGTGATAGTCATGTTAAGATATTTTTGAGTAGGACTAATTCTATCTTTTATAGGGGTGGTCTTTGAAATCCCACTTTTTACTGCCAATTATGAATTGAGCAGTCCTGTTGATGTAATTTTGGCCATTTTTTGTTCATTAAGTAACCTATATTACCTTCCCAAAGACTCTCTTTCCTCTTCCACTCTAGTATTAAACTCCAATGTTGCTTCTCAAGAAATATTTTTGGTGGTTATTATAATATTTATTATACTTTGGTTTTATAATAGTTAAGCATAACATCAAAACCTAGCATGCCTACCATTTGGACTCATGATCATTCACTAGTGGGGTCTTTGCCTTGGGCTTTGAGCTAGGAAAATTTGCAAATCATGTCCACATTCTACAGTATGGGGTCATTACAATTCAACCCTCTTGGATTGACGCGATTCTCATAAACCACTGCATTGAAAATAATACATGATTTAGTCTTTTTTAATCCAAGGGTTAAAACTAGACTCTTATATTCTCCAGGTCATAAATTTCACATACAAATATTGATGGGGGGAATTTTATGTTTGGATTGTTGGAAAGATCTTGATAACATCTACATTGTGGGGGTATTGAGGGCATGCCCCCCATATTTTTGGGTTAATGCAATGATGAATACCGGCCATAGATATCAAAATTCAACATGTCAAGGGAATTATATATCAAAGATACAAAATAGAGAGAATTGACATGAGAATGGTGATAATCCCTCAACTTTCCCATGAATATATCCAATAAATTGGTGACAAATGAATGATAAATTGCCCAACCATAGGCATCTTCTATAAATTCCACCCCAAAACTGGGTTATGAGACCACAGGGACGAAGGATGGCCGTTTGGGATTTTTTCTCATCCATGCCAACCCACAATACTAAAAAATATAGCCACACCCAGATACCAACAATGCTTTCCCTCATTGAAATATTCTCTAGGTATCTCACCCAACATTCAAATAGTGAAAAACCTCTTCCACTTAGAAAAACACGACACAAGGTCATGATATCCATTGAATCCATCCCCTCTAGTTCCATAGTGTTGACATAAATAATTTGAGCTACTGGTTTCTCATTGGGAATCCCCAAAATTCATATACCTTGGGTCATTGGAGTGATGAATCATACAAGTGGATAATGTGATTCCAAATATACCTTAGCTCATACATCGATCTAAAGAAGTGGGTGATCATATTTCATGTTTCTTACTCTACAACTCTCTCTTCAAACATAATGAATTCCTTCCACTTCTTCCAAAACCCCTCTAGCTTGGCACAAAATCACACATCTTGCAAGATCACTTACTTATTGGGTTGGTTACATGGAATTCCATCTATGGAGGCATGTGTTATTTCAACATGAGGAAGAGTGTAAGAATGGGAGGGAAATAACCTCTCCAAGAAAAAGTATATGTTATGTCTCCCATGAATGAGGATCATATGTCTTCCATATAACATTTTGAGTTTGTACTTGGAACATATGATCAACAAGGTAGGTGAAAGAGATTTTAATACAGCGAGGTCAAAAGGTAGAACCTCTGTAAGGGACATATGGAATCAATGATATATTTGGTTATAAGAGGCAACCCGACCCTTGATAAGAAAACCCAAGTGATGTTGTCATATGGGGTTTCACGATAGATCTTGCTAGATTGGTAGGCAACTCACTTCTACCAACTCCGTTCAGAGGGCCATCTTTTCCATATAGAGAGACATCTCCTAGACCAGATCCATCTCTTTTACCCATGATTATATCCAGAGCCTGATATGGTACGATAGCTTCCCTTTTGACTTTAGAATAATACCCTCTGTTTGACAGTGGGCATTTGATGCATTGAGGCTTCTCTTGTACTTGGCTCTAGATCTTTGCATTTCTTATTCTTAGCATTGTGATAGTCATGATTAGATATTTTTGAGTAGGAATGATTCTTTATTTTATAGGGGTGGCCTTTCAAATCCCACTTTGTACTACCAATTATGAACTGAGTAGTCCCTTTGATGTAATTTTGGTAATTTGTTGGACATTAAGTAACCTATCTTACCTTCCCAAGGACTCCCTTTCCTCTTCCACTCTTGGATTTAGCTCTTGTGTTGCTTCTCAGAAAATATTTTTGGTGGTTATTATATTATTTATTATACTTTGGTTTTATAATAGTTAAGCATAACATCAAAACCTAGTCTGCAGCCATTTGGAATCATGACCATTCACTAGTATGGCATTTTCCTTGGGCTTTGAGGTAGGAAAATTTGTAAAGAATGTCCACATTCTACAGTATGGGGTCATTACAATTCAACCCTAAATGCTCGGCTTGAGATTCTAAAGATTGGTGAGAAAAATGAAGGTAATTCCCATATAGAACTGTATGCCCATTACCAGAGACGTTTGAGCATCTTCATTGACTAGCCTGGCTGCTTCAACATGACAAGTTTTATGCCTACACATGTGGAACAAGTACACCACGATTTTGATGATGTTGTAGCCAACCTAGTATTGTTGCATGCTTCAATTCATTAATATGACTAGCACCAAGTACCAAAAATACTTCTATGTTAGTTGGATCAACACCTCTTACACATACCATTGAAGTAATGACCTGTTGTTAATTATCATTTTCTACAGGGGTAATACCAAGCAACCATTCCATACCTTCCTGAGTCATTTGCAGTACTTGAAGAGGATAAAGTATCCTGATAGACCTTCCACTATTCAAAAATCCCCCCAGGGATTGTCCCCCATGAGAAGCACAACTTTGTCCTTAACCACAAATACGAGCTATCGACCTGATCTGCAAGGGTCCTCAAGTTGACCTTCTAAACCAGACATACATTCTAGTTGTAATATTCCTATTTAGCAATTCTGCTAACTGGAATATTAATTTTGGCCAAATTTGATATTGTTACAGTTTTTTACTTATGAAATGTGGATTTGGGGGTCCAAAATTAGAATTAGGCAACTATAGGCCTCCAGAAATTAGGCTAAGACGAAATATTGTGACAATAGTGTAGGATGGGGCCCAATGAGGAGAAACTGCAACCCACATGGAGGCAATGCAGTCATTGGAGCATATTGGAGGCTAGAGGCATGAGGTGGGGCCCAAGAGAACGTAGGTCAACCTTGGTTAAATATGAAACATGAGGCTCATTCTAGGCATTCATTCAGCTTATTTATTATTGTCATTTTGATTGAGCACACTTGAGCTGGAGAGCCAAGTCTGCAGTGCTGTTCAGTACACGAGATCTTCAAGTGGAGATCTAAACCTCTACCTCGGGGGAATTCGAGTGCCCGCTCAGGAGAGGAGTTCTGCATTTTGTGGGAGGATTATCCATCAACATATTCAAGATAAATGTTAGGCCTCCATTTTGTATTTCTTTATATCACCTTTACTCGAACTCCCTCATGCTTTTGTTTAGTTTGAATGGTTATTGTCGTGGTTTTGTGCATTCTTAGAGACAATAGAATAAGTATTTACTATTTTCCATGATTCCCTTATTTTAATGAGATTTAAACATTAAAAGAATCATTAATAATAGTTTGCGTGTTTTTAGGTTTAAAATTGAGTTGATTATATTTTTATGCATATGCCAACAAGCCTTGATCCTACATTCACCTCCCTGTACTATGCAGGAGATTCCTGTACCAATTAGGATTCCTGCACCGGTTTAATATGGGATTCCCACACTCCGAAGAGTTCATGTAATAGGCATCAAGTTCTTGCACCAGGCATCAATTTCCTACACCACGCATCAAGTTATTGCACCATGCATCAATTCTTGCACTGCACTCACGTCCCTGCACTGGAGTCAATGAATGCGTAGACTACTTTAATTATTGGAATCCGGTCCACATTACTTTGTTGAATATTTGAATAGAAGTTAGAGGATATTTTGGGAAGTAATTGTTGGTCAAAATCACACTTATTTCATCATCAGATTCAGAACGATAAAAGAGGATACATTTACCAAAATAGACCCTCATGTACCAGATTCAACTCCTCTATTCGACATTCAGTTACACCATAACCAAATCTGATTTTATCCATGGAAAATTGTTATGATTCGTACCTTATGTATTTTGATTAGCTTGTTAATAGTCCGATTTGTAATGTAAATATATATAAACTCATAGACCGCCTCGAGCCAGGAACAACAATGAAGGAGTGGAAGAGACAGTCCCAATGTAGAATTATATGAGCATCGTTAATCTGTGGATCACTCCCTCTGTTTTATGGAGTACGATATTTTCCTGGACCATGTAAAGACCGAGATTTTAAATATCAATCAAATAATTTCAAGCTATATTATGTTAAATTATTTTATTTGTTTTATGGTTATAATATCTATGTGAACTAGATCAATGACAGAGGGTGCGAGCTGGCTGGATTGGCCGCTAGATCAGCTCAACACCACTCTAAATTTTTTGAGAATAGTTTCGATTATGGTTTTCTGAGTGAGTGCATTTAATTTGTCATTTAATGTGTAGAATGATGTATTTAATGTTATATACATAGGGTCTTTTAAAGCGATTCTCATTCCTCTCTTTTTCTAATTTACTTGCAGAAATTGTCACTTGGTACATAATGAATTTGTATAAAAAATTCTAGGTCAGTGATCTATTTTTCTTCCTTTAAATTATGTGTATTCATGTTGTACAAGGTGCGATTTGAATTGCTCCCTCTTATTTATACTTTGGCTTACGAGAATTTATTTCTCTAGGAAATGACCATGCATCTTTTGATTTAGCTAGAACTTGAGTTTCTATAAATCGTACTAATGACAACGATGAAGGATGCATAGGGTATTTGTTGTGAACCTGTAGGGGTTGTTTCGCTTTTTATCCATCGAAATTATTCTAAGTTTTGAATATTCTCATTGGTCCCAAAACGTGTTGAGGGCATGAGAATTCGATCTTCCTACACTACTTATCGTTATTGGAAGACCTTTATGATTTTGAAGTCTGTAGTAATGCATACAATTTTCAATAAATAGTAAACCATGAATTGACAGATTCCTCTTTTGAATGCCCATTTGATGCATTTTCTTCCAGGTGTCATTTACTTCAAAGAAATGGCAATTGATATAGTATGAGAGAGAGTATTTCCTGTTTCGACCTTGTCCTTACATAGTATTTAGTAATGATTGATGGTGCTTTTAATAAATCATATCTTAATTTCTTAAAGAATTTTGTTACGCAAAAATAGATGAGGAAGAATAAGCGCAAACTTGTTATGAGGTTTTAGCGCTTCTATTTCTTAATTTTATTTTCACAAAGAATGGTTTGGAATTGATCTTGAATTTATTTTCGTATTTACATTCTTCCTTTTCTATGTTGTTCAAGAATTGCTTGGTCTCTAGTCAAACAATAGTTAGGATTTACCTTTTGTTTGCAAATAATTAGGATTTCCTTTTGCAATTGGTAATACTGTAGGTTTGCCTTTTATTTTTGAAATGTTTGACCGAAGATTGATTTAAATTGTCAGGATTGGTTTTTTCTCAAGTTTCCTTTGAAGTTTAGGATTCACTTTAATATGTTGAGATTGATGCGAAAGTTAGACTAGAGTTTTATTTGCAAGCTGCCAGGGGCTCTCTCTGGCATTTCTAGTTCCACACCTTGAAGTTCACGAATTCCCGGATTGAAAATTAAATGTTGGTCCATTAATATGCCGTATACTACTCCTAAAAATACAACATAGTACCTTCATGACTGTTTGGAAACAGAGAGGACTGAACAATGTAGTTGGGTGTTGGTGACAGGAGTGTGGAAGAGAAGTGAAGATTCAACAGGATATTCAGAGGGGAGGCTAGCCACATCCTACTAGGTATTTTGGTAGAAATTTGAGGAATTTACTAGTAGTTTCCTACAGTGGTTCGATTTCCCTCGCAGATCAGTGAGCCAAGCCCAAGAGGGCCAATTTCTAGGGTCGAGCTTTCAACAAACCGTTTGCGGGTTTTTTTGGGTTTATTGATGAGAGGCCAAGATTAATTTGGAAGAATTTTCTGGGTAGAATTAAGAGGCCAAACAAGGATCCCAACTCAGCCAACAACTAGAGGAGCTAAAGGAAAATTGGGCTAAAATTCTGAATTCAATATATGGCCAATTTCTTCGTGGGTTATTGTTGGTTTCTAGAGCAGAGTCTGTGGTTAAAATCCCAAAATTTTCCGAGCAGCGTAGTAGGCCCTAGCAATATTTTATTTGGACCAACAAAAATATTTTCTGGGCTAGGAAGCGCAGTCATTGAGCCACGTAGATGAGTTTCCAGTAGGATTTTTGTTTGGGTTTGAGTTTTCCTTCAGCCTGCCTTGAGTAGGCCGAAGTGTAATCTTTTCAACACCTAATTTGTTCTCTTCCCTAGCATATTAATAAAATAGCTCAGCAATTATTTTGGCCCCAAATTATATGTTTTAATGGTGTTTTCCTTGTTGCTGTAACTTTTAGTCTATTTTTATTTATGTTACTGTTTCATCCCAATTTGGGATATTATAGTGGTATCAGAGCTTTGTTCTTGGATTAGTCGTGGGGATATTTTTCTATGAATGAGGAGGTTAGGCAAAAAATTACCCACCAAAGGCACTAGAGGTGGAAAATATGGGGGAGTCAAGGAGAAAAATGGAAGAAACGTTTGGTAGCATCGTAAAGGCACTAAATTATTTAGCCAAAGGACAGAAGGGAATGTTGGAGGGACTCAAGCAATAAAATAAGGATAAGAGAATCCATCATGAGTTCCTATTTGGGGAGACTTTAGGGTCTCACAATAGTGTGACCACCCTTTACCAACCACTCACCCGCTAGCCTCCAGTAGGCCAACCAGGTCCACGACGCCTACATTTTTACCTTCAGTACCGAGTGAGAAATGTAGGAAGAATGATCATATACCCATGGGAGATTATTTTCAAGAATGGCAGTCCATGGGGGAAAACTCCAGAGCAAATTTTTCCTTCAAATATTACTTCTAGCTCAAGCGGGATGAAAAAGGCAGGAATAATGGGGGGTGTAGCATGCAGAGGTCAGATTTGCAGCATACCATTGAGAGGATACCCTTTCCCACATATGATGGATCCACTGAGTTCACGACTCAGGATTAGGTGGAAAATTCAGATACCTTTTCCTAGCTTAACCGAATAATAGAGGGGGAATATATCAAAATGGCTACCTCACACTTAGAGAATGAGGGCACACAGGATTGTGGGGAGCTCATAGATAAACCTAGTGTGATGCAAGAGTCACCCTTTTTGAAGAATCCCTTGACTGATCTGATTGACATCATAGAGGAGAGAGTGGAACATATACCCATAGGGCCATCCATTGATGGGGTGCCAAGGGATAAAATGGTGTTAGATGATGGTCGCCCACAATAATTTTATCAGTTCCAAGAAGACCTTATAGTGTTGAAGGAGAAGGCCACGACACTGCAAGAGGATATTATACAACAAAATGAGGGATTATAGGTCATGAGAGCAGTTTTTTCCAAGTCAGCATCCAAAATGACTCACATTGGGGAGCGATTGTGTTCCCTAATGGTCCAACTAGAGTGCACATTAGGGCATTAGAGAAACCCTCTTCATATGTACATAGATGGGGTTGGTAGCACTAGCAAGTTTCCTCTGCACATTGGAGAGGGAGAGGCAAAGTCACCTCGACACATTTTGGGTGACGACCAGGTGGTGAGATGAGGCGACATGAGATGCATAGGGTGAAACACTCGCATGATATATGGATTGTTCTATGTGTGAGGATTCTTGCATTCGATTCCTCTCTCGAGGTTAGATGGAAATATATTCTGAGTCGATACCCAGTAGGATGTGGTGGACTCATGGAGGTGATCGTAGTCTAGAGTAAAGCATAGTGGGGGATTTCAGACACTGAGGGCATTGAAGGTCTAGGTTGGAATTGGGATCTAGGTGGGGCTTCCTATTCAATATTATACATGCAATATGGCTATGGAATTGATGAGGTAGCCAACCTAGAGACTCAGCACATGGATTCCTTAGGGAAGTTCCAGTCGACACTAGCATCTAGATGGTTTGTGAGCAGGCTCCATGGGCGGTATTGGCATGTTGGTCATACAGGGGGTCGCAAGATGATTAACATTCCTTGGAAGGATCTGGTGGGAGGAGGCGGCATGGGTAGGCCACCAGATTGGGCATTATATGGAGATTATGTTCTCCCATTGGGGTATTGGGCACATGAACCACTAAAGATCGACACAACAAAGATATTATCTCTAGAAAGTGTGGCGTTAGGCCACTCAGGTTTACCTAGGAAGATGAAGAGGTGTACATCACATCATGGCGGATGTTCTAGCATAATGATGGGCACATGGGCACATATGGGATGACCTATGGTACATGGGGGGAGGGCATTGAGCATTGGTAACTAATGGTGCATGGAGTTGTGCCAAAGAGTTCATTGCTATATAGAGGAGTGTAGGGGTACATACTTGTGTGCAACCAAACATGATGACACACAACAAGTTGATGGATTGTTGTCGTCAGAGAGATCTCTTGACGAGTACATAATGCACACCATTGGGTTTGGCACACTCAAATTTGGAGTGTAAGTTGAACACAGGGCCAACCGTGAGATTCCATTTATCACTCTCCAACATTGCACACTAATACAGGGTGCTTGGATATCATCTCTTGATGCTCTCATCATGAGCCACAGGACCCAGGAGGATCATTTGGGACAGTTGGACGGGTCACGGTACATTGGGAGAGAGGTTGTTGAGTTTTGGCATATGGTTAGGATGCGAGTTGGTGGATGTAGGCTTGGGGGTAGTATGATCTTCTGCAGAGGTAGCACTTGCACCACCTTTGAGCCCACACTCAGGGAGATGCATGAACCCCTTTTGGTGAGAAAACTTGAGGTGTCATAGGAGCCTGAAGGATGATGGATGTAGAATTTGTCTACATGAGGGAACCCATACTCAGAGAAGTGTCCAAGTGTACCCTGAGGAGTTGGGATAGTAGATTTCACTGCGTGGTTTGGCAGGAGCAGTGATGGTTGGCTTGCATGAGACACACTCCTAATACTTGGGGTCCACCCATAGGTTACATGCAGAGGTAAGAGATGAGGGCCAAATGCGTTCAAGCAGGTAGCAGTGCTACACAACATCATGCATAAGGGAGTTGGAGTTATAAGCTCCCAATATGGTTAGGGGATCCATGGATCCGGTTGGTGGGTGGACCACTCCATTATGTGATCAATGGGGTCATGACATAGGGTGATCCATTTCACCTTGGGTTTGACCCGTGGGGGATCACTAAGAACACCATTGTTTGGAGAGGTAGACTTATGCTGTTGTTGCTCAAGATCGAGATCGAGAGTGGAGGGGTAGATATTGGCATCATGGAGATGCCCAAGAAGGTTGAGCTTTACTCTCACACACCTCCAACCATTAGGCCTTAGGAGAGGAGTATACAGTCTGCACACGTTGGTTATTATTTCATAATCAGAGTGGCGCAGTGTCAGCATGGTGGCACCACTCCGAGTTTGGAAAGGGATCTGATCATCACCACTCTTTACAACTCAATAACCCTTAGGGATGAGTTGGCTACCATAGGAGAAATTCATGCAGATTTTCTATTGGGATTTAGCGAGACCTAGATGGCATGGGGGACTTCAGTAGCATGGCAGGTGGGCCAAAAACATGATATCAGGATAAGCTCACGTGAGAAAGACACTTTCTCTATAGGGATTGGGTGGTATCTTTGAGAGTATAATCATAAAGTGCATGAGATGGCCTGGACGACTTTATGATGAGTTGGGCATAATGCCACACTATCATGATCCCCTACTCATTGATCGTATACAAGGGACTACGGGTAATTATAGAGGGAAAGACAGTGAGGGGAGTGAGAGTATCCTCAGGTTGGACAACACGACTTGGGGTCCTGGTATTGAGGGATTCTTTCATGACAAGACAATGTAGAGGTCAGAGACAATTCAATGGTACATCAGGGGCCTTGTAACATTTTTTAGTGATATTAGGGAGAAAAAATTAGAGAGTATGTTTGTTCAGGCATTGCTTAAGGAAAAACAATCTTGGCGGGGAGGATTGTAATATGGCTGTTTAGATATTCTATTAACTGGAATATTAATTTTGGAAACTTTTGATATTATTACAGTTTTGACTTAGGAAATGTGGATTTGGTGGCCCATAATTAGAATTAGGCAACTATAGGCCTCTAGAAATTAGGTTGAGGCGAAATATTGTGAAAATAGTGGAGGATGGGGCCCAACGAGGAGAAGCTATGGCCAACATGGAGGCAACACAGTCATTGGTGCGTATTGGAGGCTAGAGGCATGAGGTGGGGCCCAAGAGAATGTTGGGAAACCTTGGTTAAATAGGAAGCATGAGGCTTATTCTAGGAATTCATTCAACTTATTTCTTATTGTCATTTTGACTGAGCATGCTTGAGCTGAAGAGCCAAGTCTGCAATGCTGTTCAACACACGGGATCTTCGAGCAGAGTTCTCAACCTCTACCTCGGGGGACTTTGAGTGCCCGTTCAGGAGAGGAGTTATACATTTTTTGGGCAGATTATCCATTAGCATCTTCAGGTGACAGTGTATTCCCTTTAGGACTACATGGAGACGTAGAGGACTGCGCAATGGCTGTGTAGTGTAGTTGGGTGTTGGTGTCGGGAGTGTGGATCAAGAGAAGTGGAGCTTCAACAAGATATTCAAAGGGGAGGCTAGCCACCTCCTACTAGGGATTTTGGTAGAAATTCAGAGGCATTTACCTGTAGTTTCCTATAGTGGTTCAATTTCCCCAACAGATCAATGAGGCAAGCCCAAGAGGGCCAATTTCCAGGGTTGAGATTTCAACAAACCCTTCACTAGATTTTGTGGGTTTATTTAGGAGAGGCCAAGATTAATTTGGAAAAGTTTTCTAGGTAGAATTAATAGGAAAAAAAAGGATCCCAACTCAGCTAGCAGCTAGAGGATCTAAGGGAAAACTGTGCTAAAATTTCGATGTCAATATTTGGGCAATTCCTTTGTGAGTTATTGTGGATTTCTTGAGCAGAGTTCGTGGTTAAAATCCTTGAATTTTCTGAGAAACGTAGCAGGCCTTGAAGCATTTCATTTGGGAAAGGAGCAACATTTTCTGGGCTAGGCATCATAGTCATTGAGCCACATAAAGCAATTTCCAGTAGGAGTTTTGTTTGGGTTTGGGCTATCCTTCAACCTGACTTGAGCAGGCCCAGGTGCAATATTTTCAGCACCTCATTTGTACTCTTTCCCAACATATTAATAAAATGGCTCAAAAATGTATATGGCCCAAAATTATGTGTTTTAATGGTGTTTTCCTTGTTGCTATACTTTTTAGTCTATTTTACTTTATAATACTATTTCTTCCCAATTTGGGATATTACACCAGTTGAGTACACAACTCATGGTAGCCACTAAAGTGTGTGACATCTACTAACCTTCTAATGGATCCTAGCTTGTAATCCTTTGTAAAGGTTCTTATATGTGGGTTTCAGCTCTGACAATATTAGTGTGCATTACAATAAACCACTTTCATCAAAGCCTTCAGACAAAATTGTGGGTTGTGTTTGAGACACAATACCCTAACCCCTAGAAAGAAGATGGGATTCAACTTGCCGAGCTAGTGGAAAATATGCCATTTGATTAATTCATACTCCCCTTGATGAATTCCATGAAGCTGAAGGAGTTTTACCATCTTGAGAGAGAGGTCCCGTTAAATTTCTAGATGGTTGTCGTATATGAGGTTGAATATCCCTCTGCATGTTTGGGTAGTGGGAAATTTCATCTGAAATTAGTGAATGTAAAATTATTTGAAGAAGGCATGTGGTGGAAAAAGATACAGGTGAAGAAATATTTGCATTAAAATAGGTCAATACTGATTTTGAAGACACATATATGGTAAAATTATTAATGAATTTGACAGAGACACTCAGGGTCTACGATAAAGAACCTGCAATGTGGGATATTTTAAATGTCTGTTACTGGAATTGTACTTGCTCAGAAGTGATTTTCTTCTATAAAAATTAATGTTGTAATGAATTTTAGTAAAATTTTAGTTGCACAATATTATTCAGTGATTGTTGATGCTGCATATTTTGAGCATGTGTTGGCCGGATAAATCGTTCTTGCGGACAAGACCGATCTCCCTAGTGTCAAAAGACAATCTAGCAACAAATGAACAACTAAGTTTGTCTTTCTCTAAATATATTCGTTTTACAAATAAATGCTATGAAGGTGTCGATCCTACCTTAGATCCAAATGCTTATTTGTGGTCGTAAAGCTTCCGTCGCATCAATAATCCTTTTATTCGCAACAAGAGTTCTTTCATCACAAGAAGTGTAGATGTTTTCGTCGATACGCAATCACAAACAAGCAAAATATTACATAGCACCTGTATAGAACTCATCATAAACCATGCTTATCATAGTGATCAAGGAATATATGAAATAAACGTCAACCACGACGGCTTATTGAAATAAACAATCGAGCGACAATTTATTGAGAAAAACAAAACTTGATTGTATTAATCTTAAAATAATAGAAAGAACCTTGTATAGCCTTGATGTTCGAAAGGCCTTCCCGAGTGTCGGCGGAGTCTCCTCTACTTTGATAAGTCTTGCACTCTTCCTTGAGGAGCATAAAGTGAAAACGTCTTTCCTCTCAAAGCTCAACGAAGAAGTCTAAATCTCAACAGCACTTTAGCTCAATCACAGATAAAGCTTGAACTCCAATTCTCAATCTCCAAAAACTTCTTGACAAAAATCTTAACCCTTTGAGGCTACCCAATGCCTCCTTTTATAGAGCAGATGAGGAGGTTAGGATTCCACCTTTTAAGGGATAGAATCCTCCTTCAAAGGGATAGACTCCTCACATCAAGGGATTAGTTCCTTAAGGTGAGGGATACATGCACCTTATCAAAGCGTACTCATCCCCAAAAATTCTCATCTAGAACCTTCTAGAATTGACCTCAAACCACTTTTTGACTTTACTTTCTCGCATTTTTGACTTTGAGGAGGGTACGCAGGCATTGCAAAGGAAAAAAGCGTTCTAGAACATAGGTAAGTAGTGTATTACATGCGTACCCAAGCTAGGAATGCAGGCAAGCCTCATGTTACCTGCGTACCCAAATTTTCAGATATTTTTAGGGTTTTTCCTCCTGTTTCAGGTCTTGACATGAGGATTAAAGGTTGTAAGACTTGCAGAGGAGGCATGTATGAGTTTTAATGAGCTCATACAGTCAGCAGAATGTCAAGGTGACAATTTTTAGTGTAACAAATTTCCCCCTAAAGTGCGAAGTCTGGAATAGATGAAGATGAAGTCTGTCATATATGAAGAGTGAAGTACTTTATCATTTCAAGGATCATCCTGTGGACATCCCGGTCGGAACCTGTAAAAACATTCAATGAAAAATATATATATGTAATCATATCATCACTGAGGTAGGCATTCCCATACTCAGATCAAAACTAACTAGACTTGTTCTGATACAGAAATGATTTTAATATTACATCAATAGTGTAGACACAGCATGGGCACAGCCATCTGTAATGAATAGTCTACTATATAATAATAAAAATCCTTGCAAATTGGATGGTAGAAACTAGATCTAGGGTCTTGATTTCCGCTTCCCGAACTAGTACGATTCTATCCATGCGATTAAATGTACTAAAGTCGAACATGGTAGAAACCACTTGATTACCAGTCAATGATGTGAACTATTAACAAGTGTGAGAGAAACCACCAGTAATTTCAATGGCTCTCAAAGTACTCAGTACAATCCATGAAATGTGAATGAATGAGCTGGAGTCGAACATGTCACGGAATCATTCGATTGAAGGTCAATGATGCAACCTGTCATCGAAGGCTAGAAACTTGCCATTGAGGAATGCAGATTTCAAAGTATTGATGATTTCTAGATCAACTTCCTAGATAATGAGTTGTCGTCGATAGAAAGTGATCTGTCGTAGGAAAGCCCACAACACGAAATCATAGATCAAGTTTTGAAGAAATATATTGGCAAGGACTGACTCATGGATGGTCAAAATGGAAGACAAATATTTCGCAAATGAATGGTTTGTTTGAACTGTCCTCTTGAACACATAATCCAACCGTGTATGTGATTGGTGACACTTGACCCAAAGCTAATACCTGGGAAACCGAAGACTTTCACAGTGATGATTAATTGCTAGGTAATATTTCCCAACCAGTGAACAAAATAGTCAGTGTTGTAGAGCAAGGACCAATTTCCGAAAATTCAAAATACAACAAACAAGTCATTTTTCTCTCTTTCCCCACCTGGTTTATGCAAGTACCTCTTTATTTTTGACAAGCTTGAGGAGGATAACATTTGCTTGTTTATAAGCTCATCCTTTGTATGATATCTCAACTTAGTTTAAGATTCGAACCCTAAGAAGGGAGTGGTTTGCCCTCATGAAAATTAAAACAGTCTCATCGTTAAATTTTAACGAGTCCAGTATAGGAGAAACTCGGTGTTTTTCAATTTTAGGGAGTCAGAAGAAAAACTTAAGAAAACTCCATGGGTGTACTTTTTCGTAAATTTAGTCTCTCAGGCCCGAAAAAGGATAAAATAATGCGGGAGAGAACTCTATTGATCGTAATTAGTCAACGTATACCTTTTTCGTAAATAGTCCATTTCAGTCCGTAAAAGGGGTAAACTTATACTGAAGGGACGATTATTCATTTACTTTAACGAGTTCGAATAATCAAGTACTCGGCAATCTTTTCATGTTTAGAGAGCCTGAAAAGGGTTTAAAAGAGAACTCCAAGGTTTCTCTTTTTCGTGATTTTCAAGAGTCCGAAAAAGTGATAAAAGTATACTCAGTAGTTTCGCTTTTTCTGTAAATTTTCATGAGTTCGAAAAATGGATAAAAATATACTCCTGTGGCCGACTTTCAATTTAATTTATGAGGAGGAAAGACCGAAAGAATCCTACATTTTCATGCCACGAGAATGAAAGATATCGTAACAATTCGGATTTTCATGAGTTTAATGAGTCTTGAAAATAAATCGAAATTGACTCAAGATAGGTTTCATTTTTACAAAATCTTGAAACAAAGAAAAACTATGCTTCAGAGTGCTTTCATTTTTGCACAAGCTTAAAATAGAAACAAAACTATGCTTGATGCCCCCTAAGCGTAACTGCTAGAGCGCATGCCCCCCTAGCTTCATTTCATTCAACTAAATACATTGCTGGTAATTAATAGTTGGATGGAATGAAGATTCATTTATGAGATCATATGAAAGAATTGACCTAAAACTGTAAGAAAATTATGCAAAAAATTGAAATAACTAACCTAAATATATGACTTAAAATTTACGAGATCTATTCAAAGACTCGACTCAATGGGGAGTATTTGTTTCATTTTTTAACGAGCTTAACATAGCAAAAGAACTATGCTCATGGCAACGTGTTTCATTTTTTAACAAGGTTGACACAGTAAAAGGAACTTTCCTCTTCAACATGTTTCATTTTTTAACGAGGTCGATAATCATATAAAACCATCCTCATATCTAATTCATTTTTTAACGAGGTTGACCTTCATAATAGGAACTATTCTCTGACCAACTATTCATTTTACCGAGGTTGACATGGTGAAAGAATTATCCTCATACCGGTTCATTTTTTAACGAGGTTGACATAGTAAAAGGAACTGTCCTCATAAACTACTTATTTCTAATCTATCAATCTACTCTCTACAATCTACCTACTGATTCATTTTTTAATGAGGTTGACACAGGAAAAGAACTGTCCTCATCGCCGACTGATTCATTTTTAAACGAGGTTGACTCAAGTAGTTATTTGAATCATCCCCATCCATTTTAACCGATTCTCATTTTTAACGCAGGTTGACATGAAAAGAACTATCCTCATACCGATCTATTTTTTAACGAGGTTGACTCAGTAAAAGGAACTTTCCTCATACCTGATTCATTTTTTTACGAGGTTGACTCAGTGACAGGAACCATCCTCACCAACTGATTCATTTTTTAATGAGGTTGACACAGGAAAAGAACTGTCCTCATCGCCGACTGATTCATTGTTTTAACGAGGTTGACAAAAGAAAAGGAAACTAGACCTTCAGTCTTTATCTATTTTTTTAGCGAGGTTGACTCGTGGAAAATAACTTTCCTCCGACCAATCAGATTCATTTTTTAACGAGGTTGACACAGAAAATAACTGTCCCTCACATTTATCCTATTTTTTAACGTAGGTTGACTAAGAATAGAACCATCCTCAACAGCCATTGATTCATTTTTAACGAGGTTGACACAGTAAAAGGAACTATCCTCGAACTCACTGATTCATTTTTTAATGAGGTTTACACAGTAAAAGGAACTATCCTCGGACTCACTGATTCATTTTTTAACGAGGTTGACACAGGAAAAGGAACTATCCTCAGACTCACTGATTCATTTTTTAATGAGGTTGACACAGTAAAAGGAACTATCCTCGGACTCACTGATTTATTTTTTAATGAGGTTGACACAAGAAAGGAACTATCCGTAACCTGATCATGTCTTCCAACTCGGAAGAAACATATGCTACTGGAGTACCTGATCATGGCTTCCAAGAGGTCTTCATCAGAAGGAAGAATAGTTCTTTGGAAGGAACACATGTCAAGGGACTCAAAAGGGATAAGAACATCACGTTCAAATAATCCCATAGATTTTTTCATGTCAATTACCGAATCTAAGTCAAAGGAAGACGAGCAAACAGTGAGAGGCTTGCTTTCATCGGTAATTGAAAACATGGGACTAGTTGCCACATAATTAACCCGTGGCGGGGTAGATACCACTTGTGAATCAGGAACATTTAGGGGTGTCATATTATTGGTAGTCGAAACAAGACTAGGGAACGAAATCTGGTCTACAGTCACAATATTTCCATTGTGAGGGAAATACATCACGCGAAAGAGTGTTGATATGACAGCTTTCATTGCATAGACATAGTCTCGCCCAAGGAGTAAATTGAAATCCAAGGGACCTCGAACTACCATAAGATCAATATAGACAGTTTTACCTTCCAAAGTAATAGAAAACTTAGGAAGGATCCCTAAAGGTTCACTAACGGTTCTGTTAAAAGCTTTCGGGGGATCATGAATAGGCAGCGAAGCCGAGGGGAACCCAAAGCTTTACTAGCTATGGTATACACCTTCATCTACCTATGTGCTGTGTATGTCCCTACCACCAAACTTCATAATGATTTGGAAAGGGATGGAGGAAGGAAGACGAAGTTCTGTCAGTCTATTCCAATCAAAGGAAAATACCTTAGTACTTGGAGGGGGTTTTGTAGAAACAGGTGAAATGCCCCCTGGCGTAGAAGAATCTGATGTAACAAGAAGAACTTGAGCGGTATGAAGTTCACTCTCTATAGGAAGAATGGGATCGACCAAATGTGAAATCGAATCGACCACTTGATCAACTAATGGATCAGCAACCTGAGTGATATGAGTTTCACTCTCCAATGGAAGAGTGGGATCGACTGTACTTGAAATTAGATCAATCACTCCGTCAGTTGATGGTAGGTTGGGAGAAAGTTTACGGTAACCAGTTGGAAGTTCTTGCTGTGGAACAGTAAGGTTTTCCAACAATTTTGAGGCTTCATCCATGTGAGGGAAAATGTGAGTTTGATGACTCCCTTTGCATAACCTACAAGGAAACCTAACTTTACCCTTTTTCCCAGGAACCTTAATATCACTGGTTGATGGATCAACAGTAAGTTGATGATAATTTTCTAACCATACTTACAGGACCTTAGGAATACCAGGACAATTATTAAGGAAGTGGTCACCCTTACAAATATTGCAAGGGTATTTGGGTTTGCGATGCATGTTTGAGGTTTCCTCAACACAAATAACACTTACAGCCATGGTTGGTTGGTTGACTTCTTTCTTATCTTGCTTCTTCTTCTTCTTCTTCTTCCCTTTCTTCTTCTTCATCACCTAGTTACTAGCGTCAAGCCTTTTACCAAGCGAAGAGGAAGAAATGGAGGAAGAAATATTAGGCGAAGAAGGTAAAGGGTCAACAGAAGGTTGGTGATGTTGAGATGGTGAACTCTGTTGAAATGAAGCATTCAGTTGAGGTGGAACAAATGGAGTATTCGGGGCCAACGAAGTTGAAAATAACCATATTGGTAAACCTATTGTAAATCTAGGTAATGACAAAGTAGCCATATAAGGAGGACCAACATTTCCAAAGCAAGGAAAAGTACTAGGAATCTCATTAAGCGGGGTTCCTTGGTTGGTAAATTCCGGAACAGTTGCCATTATATTCAACTTCAGTGAATTTTATTAACAATTTAAAACTAAAATTAAAAATTCACAATTCACACCTAACAATTAAAATTCACAATTCACACCTATGGTCTCTAAAAGCAAAAAAAAAAGAATTAACACGCCTAAAAATCGAGGAGATCAAACCACACACAAACAGTAATTTTTCACACTAAAAACACTAGTTGGTGATGAAATCCAACATCGTAGTATTTTAATGTAGAAAGGGAAGTTGGGACAGTTACTCCGACAACCTGCTTAATGAAATAGACCGGTGCAAGTTTCTCCACTTAAACCATCTCAAGTGAAGATAACCCTCCGGAGAGTCCAAGTGAGTCTAGTCGACGTCTGCTCCAGGTATAGTGAGATCTTTCCTTCACTGTCACCTTAGGAAATAATCTTAAGTTTATGGACACTAAGGTTACCAATAGTAACAAATATAAATTGTGAACAAATACGATCCTGATTCTAATACAAGGGTAGAGTAGCAATGCAACTTTGAAGGTTCCTCGACATGGTTAATCTGAGGTTTACCGACAAGTGACCCCAGGCTCCTCGACAATGATTAATCTGAGGTTTACCGTTTGTAATACGCGCAAAATCTTCTATCCTCCCTAATGAAACAGAATTGATTGTCTCAAAGGTTCGGACATGATCTCGTGATTGACTTCTTTAAGAGAAGCTTCCCAGATTATACAAATTATGATTGGGTTTATCTCCTACCGCAAGATTTGTCTTGTTTTAGTTGATTTGGAAAGTTAAATACAACCTATTCCAAAGCACTAATCCTGAGATAGATTGGTGGAAAGAGCCCTAAAAATGTAAAAATTACTAGATGAATTTTAATTAAGCGTTGTGTTATTTAGGTTGTTATTACTCAAAAGGGTAAATGGATATGAAACCAATGGTGTTATGACCCGAACCAAAACTGAATGCAATCAAATATGATAACGTAATATTTTCAATTCGATGAATCCTAACTAAAGTAAGGAGAGAGTTTCCATTCACTTCCAACAATGCAAAAATTGATCACTAAGAGAAAATATAACAAATTATCTAATGCACTAATTTTATCAAGAAAAATTAATGCAAATCAATCCCAAAACAATTTTTTATTTTGTGTTTTTAAAACAAGCATAAAAACATCTAAATTCAAATCAAAGAAAACTGATCTAAATTTGTGATTGATTTTTCAGAATGTAAACTATGCAGTTGTAATCTATGCACAATTCACTTGAAAAGTATGCAAATTTAATCTATGCACATTTTTCATTCATATTCTGAAAATGGGAATCTTCACCATGCAAATTAGACTTATGCAAGAGAATTCTCAAACAAAAGATGATTCTAATGTGATCTAAGAACCAATCAAGTGCAAGTCAAGAAAATCGGGTGAGAGTTCCAAAGATCAAAAAACACTCAAAGGCGATTAACACTCATACACAAGATGAAAAATTGTGAAAAGACTGAGACAAACCTCCAAGTAATGACCAAAGGAAATCAAATTAATAATTTCTCAAAAAAGAGGCTCAAAACACCTAGTTAACTTAATGGAGAATGATGAGATGAAGAATTGCTGAAAGAAATTCAGAAACAAGAGATTTTTGACAGAAAAGTACAGATCTGGGGTGAGATGCTAAGAATCCTAAATTAAATCTAACCAAATTAGAAAAAAAGAAATCTAAATTTTTTCAAAAAAATTTAATAGGTCCGTAGGCTTCCTAAGTAACAAAGCAAGCCCCGCATCATACGTACAGCAAGCAAACTGTTTATTCAAAAGAATTAGGTGAAGTGTCCCCCGAAAACTTCAAGAAAAACATAAAAGATTTCAAAATTTTCAAAAACAAAGAAAACCTAAGCTACCCAGGAAGGTATCCATCAATCAAAAACCAGAAAAAACTTTTCCTCAAATCAAAATAAAAGAGAACCAAAAACAACAAGTTTCTTTCCCGAGCGGAGTCGCCAATTTGTTGGCCGGATAAATCGTTCTTGCGGACAAGACCGATCTCCCTAGTGTCGAATACAATCTAGCAACAAACGAACAACCAAGTTTGTCTTTCTCTTTCTGTAACATAGAGATTCGTTTACAACAAATGCTATGAAGGTGTCGATCCTACCTTAGATCCAAATGTTTATTTGTGGTCGTAAAGCTCACGCAATAATAATCCTTTTGTCGCAACAAGAGTTCTTTCATCACAAGAAAGTGTCATTCTTCGTCGATCTCTAATCACAAACAAACAAATATTAAATAGCACCTGTATAACAAATAATCATAAAACATACCTATCATAGTGATCAAGGAATATATGAAATAAATAATCAAACGACATCTTATTGAAATAAAAAATCAAACAAAAATTTATTGAGAAAAACGAAACTTGATTGTATTAATCTTAAAATAACAGAAGAACCTTACAACCTTAGCCTTGATGTTTGAAAAGGCCTTCCCGGGGTCCGAAGAAGGAGTCTCCTCCATTTTGATAAGTCTTGCACTCTTCCTCCAGGAGCATAAAGAGGTATGTGATCTTTCCTCTCAAAAGCTCAGCAGAAAGAAGTCTAAATCTCAACAACACTTCAACTCAATCACACATAAAGCTTGAACTCCAATTCTCAATCTCCAAAATCTAACCATTTGAGGCTACCCAATGCCTCCTTTTATAGAGCGGATGAGGAGGTTAGGATTCCACCTTTGTAGGGATAGAATCCTCCTTCAAAGGGATAGACTCCTCACATCAAGGGATTAGTTCCTTAAGGTGAGGGATACATGCACCTTATCAAAGCGTACTCATCCCCAAAAATTCTCATCTAGAACCTTCTAGAATTGACCTCAAACCACTTTTTTGACTTTACTTTCTCGCCTTTTTGACTTTGAGGAGGGTACGCAGGCATTGAAAAGGAAAAATGCGTTCTAGAACGTAGGTAAGCAGTGTATTACATGCGTACCCAAGCTAGGAATGAAGGCAAGCCTCATGTTACCTGCGTACCCAAAGTTTCAGATATTTTTAGGGGTTTTCCTCCTATTTCAGGGCTTGACATGAGGATTAAAGGTTGTAAGACTTGAAGAGGAGGCATGTATGGGTGTTAATGAGCTCATACAGTCAGCAGAATGTCAAGGTGACAATTTTTAGTGTAACAACATGACGCAGGAAATTTTTCTATGCTTGTTGTGGAAACACATTTAGAGCTTTCTACTGAAGTATAAGGTGATTTGGTTGTTGCTGCTGCATAATTTGAGCTTGTTGTTGATGTGTGTTCTATTGAAATTGTTGTTGCTGTTGTAAGTTTTGTGCTCGTTGTTGAAGAACGTGTTCTAGATACTTTTGATGCTCAAAAATTTACCTGTGTACAAATGGTTGCAGTACACAATGAAGTTTTCGTGACTGAACAAGATGTTGTGGTTAACATTGTAGAAACTTCTTTGAAAAATTAACACTCCCTATTTCCTATAGTGCTACTACAACGATTTCCTTGTAAATATCTGGTTGGATTAACACCACAGAAGAAGCCCTTGAAAGTTTAATCCCTAAAGATGTTTCTCTTTAAGAAAAACACAAACAATGTAAAAATGTTTCTCATGTGAATCAATAAATGATCCCAATTACTATGTATAGAGGTGAACCACACAATAAATGCTTCACAGAGGTGAACCACACAATCAATGCTTCAAACTTTATCCTATGCGATTCTTTGGATCATTTAATTGGATATTCAAAATTTCATGTGTCAATTGGAACTTCCAATTTGGAAGTACTTAACCTAGCAATAATTCTCACTCAACAATGTTGAAACAAGAGAGCATTCACATTCTGTGTGTATAGGTCTACCTATACCTATTAATGCACCAAAAAACCCCACTGTCATTGGGGACACTTTATACAAATGGCCCTTTTTACACTTTGATCTAGATCTAGGACCAGACTTTGGTACGTTTTGAATATAATATTCTTAGTTAGTTACAGGTAACAAATTTCTACTACAGGGTTGTAGTTTTCCGTGGTGCGCCTGCTGTTGTTTTATGTTTTATCCATATTTCCACAAAATTGCAAAATTAAAGAAAATACAATGCACACACACGCACACACACACACACACACACACACATATATATAGGGAGGGTGCCAAGGGAAAATTAAGTTTAGACTCTCGGGAGTGCATCACATGTTCTTTTTTACAACCTATTAAAATGTACCATCAAGGAGAATTATAAGGAAACCCTTGTTTTAGTTGTTAAACTTCAAAGACGCAACCTATTGAAGAAGAGCACAACTACCATAAAGCTTACCAAACATATATGTTTTCTTAAAATCATATATATTTGTAATACAATTTTGTGATTGGAGAAATAGATCTTTGAAGCTAGAGCCAAACAAGCTAACATATAGTAAATAAATTTACTCATGCAATCCGTAACAAGATTAAATGGATACTAAAAAATGCTTTTTAAAAGATAATATATGTATTTTTTAACATAATTGACTCCCCTCTTATTAAGGTTACGCTTCTAATAAAAAAATGTTGGGGTCCGCATTGCATGCCTCCCTTAACCATTATCCAAAACAAAAACAAAGAGCCCTAGATAATGAGCTACACTAATTGTAATATTGTAGTGTCTCTCTCCATGGTGTACTCATTTTTACAATCAAACCATCCAAATCTTTTTGAAATTTTAAATAAATCTTCCCCATGAATTTTGGCCCATGTTTCTCAAAATATCATCTAAGTTTTCCAAGGTTTGGCGTACCCCTGTTTAGGTTACACTGTTAGTATAAATTTTTTTCCTTGAACTTCATTTTACATGATCGTTTAGGCCCAAATTGATGTTTATCTGATGCCTCCTTCACCCCCAACAATTATTAGGTATACTGTATGAGGCATTGCCTTGTTGCAATAGAAAAAATGTGTTCTTAGTAAAATCCTATTTCCTTATTCCATGAAGTCTTTCCCTCCTTGGATTCTCTCCATTTTTGAACTTCCCATATTTCCTCTACCATTCTCCTTTGATAATTTATGAGTGAATTTCATTCCTTCAATGTTTTGTCTGAACCAATCCTTCTTATTTGAATAGAAATTTTCTTGTTATCACACAGATTCCCCCCCTGGGGAGTCAGTCCCCAAGGGGTTTGGAATCTTAGGCTAGATTTCCCTAACCCCATAAATGAAACTCTCACTTCTATTCTCCAGATTAGTACTTGCAAATATTTGGGAAGGGACATGCTTGATGTAGTCTTTTTTGTTCAAAGTCTGAATATTTGCAACTAAATACTTGAAACCCTTAAAATCAAATGAAAATACACAGCTAAAGATTGCAGGTTACTAAGAAATTTCTTCAAGTATGTGAAATAGTATCTCAATTTCAACATACAAATCATTAAAAATATTCCTAAATCTTAGTACTGACTAGTGCTTGTGGGTTATGGAGAAGATGGAAAGAAGGAAAAGTAGTAAAGCAATTCCAAATATGATCTGGCTGATTAAAGAAGTCTATGTCTAAATCATTAATGAAAAGAGGGAAATCAACTGATTGAATTCTCACAGTAAAGAATATTCTATAAACCAAAAAAATAAAGTTATTTTACTCAGATACCACAAGAGTACATGGTTCTGATCCTATTTTAGATACAAAATTTCCCTTAAGAAACGAAAAGAGATGTAGCTTAATAGTCACTCATTAAGATGTTGGTGACCTATGAAGGACAGACTGTAACCTTTAGAATAAGAACTTGGATTAGGAAAGATATAAGATAACTTTATGTAGGTGGAATTTATGTACTGGTAATTCGAGGTGCTTTCGCTTCGCGCTACTTATTTTTTATGCAAGTTCTAATCTTAACTGTTTGTGCTTGATTTGCAGTACTTTGTCTTCTATAAGAAGAGATGATGCTCAAGGTAAGTCATATATTGAATTAAAATATTTCTAAATTTTTTCTTGAAAGAGACTCAAGATTCATCTATATGCAGTTACTTCAGATAAATATGACTTTCTTGAAGACTTAATTTTGTCTCCAAAAGGTAGAGCTAGTCTCCTTTGAAATAACTCTAAACTTGAGTAAAATATGTGATTTATTTATCATACGTACAAGCCTTACAATATCCCATTGAAAATATGTTAGGTTGATTAAGAGTGTTGTTATTGGATAAATTCAAGATTTATTTTCCTATTTTTATAAACTTGGTTTTATACACAAAAGCAACAATGAATTCATAGGAAGAATCATGCCATCTTGAGCCTAATCTCACCTAGAAAGTGTTGAAAATTGTAACTAGGTTCGGTATTCATAAATTTAATTGAGTCTCTATGCAATGTACTTGTCAAAAGAAAAAATAAAATAATTTTTCTTATTATTAAATCATGGATTTCATGCTTGGGTCATCATTATATTAGTCAAAGTCCCCATTATGGACTCCTAGGATTAATATTGAGTCATTAGAGTCATTGTACCTTTTATAAGACCCTTCTTGGGCTTTCAAATTATGTAAAAATAAGTATTTTTTAGTCAAATATGTATTATTTCACCTCCACACCAAGTCACCCTAAAGGAGATCAAGTCAGATTCAAACTGTGCAATTCGACCTCACTTGGAGTAGATCGAATTCATTTGGACCATCTCACTCACTCAAGTTTCGATATCTCAAGAGGAGTTTGAAAAACTGCGAAGTGGGCTAAGGAGGCTAAAAGAAGTGCAAGTTTGGCTAAGGAGAAGGAGACAAAGAAAATCAAAATTTTGGCACCTCTCTCTCTCTCTCTTGTGCCCTAATTTGGAAGATCAAATTTTTTCTAGTATTGTTGTTGCCAGTTGCTACATAGTCAAAGTTGTTGGGGTTGAATTGCTGCTACTACAAGGTCGAAGGTCTGGAAGGGTTGAGTTGGTACAGAGGAAGGTCTAGCCTATGTAAAGGTTGAAGATTCTCAAGGAAAACTATTGAAGGAAGAGAATTTTTACTGGGTTTTCCCCTAGAGAGGGGTTTTTCCTTGGCAGAGTGCCTAAATCCTGTGTCTCGTGTTTTTGTGATATTCATACACACATAATTTGGTAATTTCTTTATGAAATATAATATAAGAAATAAGTAAAATAATCCAACATAATTCACAAGTAATTATCAAGAAAGAAGAAATCAAACACTCCTTTCCAGCAATTTTGACCAGGCAGCAGTTTCCAACATCAAGGATCTTTCGACATCTAAAAAAATTTGAAGACCTCAATCTACCAATATAGGACACAAAATAGAGAGAGAGACACCAAAAGTTATATTTTGTTATTCTCCTTAGAATTCCCTAAACTCACACTTCTTTTGGCTTCCTGGAAACAACCTTCGAACTTTTCCAGCTACTCTTGAGATATCAAACTAGCTTGAGATATAATTCTCGAAATGACTTCGACTAGCTTGTATTTATAGGATTATTGTGGGTCAGATAGGTGTGGGATTAGGATGATTTGATATCATCTTGTCCAACTTGGTGTGGAGGATACATAAATCATATTTGAATCAATACTTAACTTTTTTTAGATGATTCAAAAGCCCAAGAAGGGTCTCTTTGAATGTGCAATGAATCTATAAAATCAATATTAATCTTAACAGTCCACAATGAGGACTTTGGCTAATATAATGATGTCCCAAGCATGAAACCCATGCTTTAATAAGTCATTTACAAGAATAAACATTATTTTCTTTATTCTTCTGTCAAGTAGATTTCATGATGACTTCAATACATTAAATGAAGACTCAACCTTGTTACAATTTGCAACACCAATGATGTTTTCAGGAAACATAACCTTCAAATTATTTTTGTAAACCAACTTTAGGCTAGTGCAAAGGATGAGTCGTCACATTAGATAGTGATACGTAATATAAACTCAAAAAAAATTATGATGTTGCAAGTGGTCCTTGTAAATGTTAATGCATGGTTTTGGTGTGGCGATTGCTGAGAAAGGACCATCCACTTAAAAATGATACATGGATGAAATATTCAGACGTATCAAAGCATGGTAACAACATTGATGAACTCATAGAAAAAAAACCCATGAAGAAGTCTTTTGTTCCTTGGTAGTCTGATGTAGGTGCACCAATAATACATGTTTGTTCTTTTGTTTTGTCATATGTAGGAGTTGCTAGCACAGTTCTATGCTAAGTCATGAGTCTATTTTAAATTTTTTGTTTTTTAGGATAGAATTTGTAAATTTCAAAAAATTTAGAAAACTACCGAAATTTCCAGTAGTGTCTGTTTTAGCCATTTTCGAACAGTTTGTTTTAATTTTGTTTTGTGTCTATTTTTCTTTAACCCGATACTACCAGAAATTCCAGTAACTTCCCCCTGGTTTAAAAAAAAATAAAAAACATATATGCTTTTGTGTTAAGCCACACATTCCCATTATCAACTACGTTTTTAAAAACCTTTTATCATGAGTTAGGCCACGTGATAGTAAAGGTTTATGTCGAGTGATGTTAAGTTAAATTCGTGGTTATACGTGGTGAATGCTAGGTGTTAATATCCAGTTTTTAAAAGCCTATCGTTGTATGTCCGGTCTGCCAGTTGAGTCATTTCATCCACATGTCAAAGTATGTGTTATGTGTTAATAAAGATCGTGGATCTACAATTTTAATGTGATGTCTGTTTGGTTGATCACGTATGGACGCTGCCGGAAATTTAGGCCTATAATAAAGATTCAATGGAAGTGACTACCAGCTCCAGCTCCACTTATCTCCAACCACCTGTAGCATACCATCTGAAACTTTGCAGCCAACTGAAGTTCATCATGACTACCACGAGTGTATGCTACGATCTAAGATACTTACCATAATGAAAAATCTCATGCATGGGAAAGTGAACCAACGTATCTATTTTAAACCTCTGAAAATAAAGGAAGATCATTAGTTTTGAGTTTAATTGTTGGTGAATGAGATATTCCAGTGAGAAGCTTGAGAAAGGAGTCTTATATTTCAGACAAGATCTCATAGAAGACACAACAACACCTATTAGGTGAGCTCCTCTAGTCTTGCCGCCTATCAAATATCAACAGAAAACCTTATTTATTACTAAATATGAATAAGAAAGGAGGAAATATAAAATGAATTGAACCCAAAGGAACTGATCTAGTTGATGCTGATCCGAAAATGATAAGGTTGTTTGTTCAAGCGAGGTGGTATCCACCGTGTTCAAGACTGGGAAGCTCTTATTTAGGAGTAGCTCAGAAGTTTGCACACTCTTTCAATGAAAAAGAATAAAATATCTATTGGCTCATATTGCAGGTATCAGCAGAGTCAATTTTTGAGGCTTTCAACCTTCCACATGAAGGAGAAAATTGGTTTAAAGGCCAGGTCATCACTGGAGGAGAACTCAACATTTTCCTTAAATATGGACATAGATATCCCAACTAGACTAAAGGAAGTCCCAACAGTTACCTCAAAAATGAATGAGATGAGACTATTAAGCTCATCAAGATTTAATTCACCTGTGAGAGGAGGTATACTATGGTTTTTCTTTATCATATGAGATTTTTGTTTCATATTGCAGGTATGAAGACCCTCAACTTACCATTATTTCTACTGAAGAGCTTGACAAAGATGTCAGCTAGGATTCAAACACACACAGCTACAACAGAATACAAATTATACCATCAAGCTATTATTAAAGTGCTGGTTGAGGAATAATTCACGAAAAGAAGCCACTCCTGGGACCATTTTCCGTTTTACAGGGTAGGCCAACCTGCACCAACACCATATATTACATCTCAACCATCTTCAAATTCACAACAACATCCTCAACCTGCTAGGAGAACTAAGAGAAAGGATAAGAAGGAGAATCCATAAAAAGGCTCAAGACAGAAAATAAAAGACTCCTTCAATAAATATTGAGAAGAAGTTGGAGAAAGGAGAAGTCTCATCTACCAATAAGCCTAAATCAATGAAGATGGTGCCCCCCATTCCTAATTTTCCCAAATTTTATACCAGAGCACGAAGAGGAAGGTCTGCAACTGCAGAAAAATCCAAAAGCAGAGGTACTACCAGAAATTTTGGAAGCAAATATTCAACATAAAATTTTGAAGGAGTATCATCCCACTAAGTTTGATTAAGAGCTCCTAAAAGATGCAAGGTATAATATTAGCAAAAACAAAAAGAAAAAGGATGCCAAAATTGTTTCTAGTAGCGGAAAAAGACACATAAGAGATAACAACAAGTTTAGGCTCAAATCTAAAGCCCTGCATAATCCAAGTTTGCTGACAGAGGTCATAGATGTAGAAGGAAAATATGAAGTGTTACAGACTGTAACCCCTTCAATTGCAGAGAGTAATGAGTCCAAGAAGAAAGAAAAAATCAAAGCCCCTTGAGATTAGCAAACATAATCCTCAAAAAGAAGAAAAATTCAAAAGGGTTCAAAGGAGAAAAAGACCACTTTCAAAGAAATAACCACCAGGACCACAAGATCAAAATTAGTTGTTGACAACAAATTAGACTTGGACAAGCTTACAAAAGTAGTAGTCCATATGGAAGAAAGGTAAAAGGGTTTCCTAATAAAACACCTTTTTGCTTACTAAGTACATTTTTGAACAAAAAATCAAGTTTCAAAGTGTATAAGTCTGCATAGGTTTTTCAAATGTATGTTGTGCATTTTTTGAAAAATAAACAGAGCACTACCGTAAATTTCATTTTGACAACTGTCAGCAAAGTTTCCGTGCAAGTTTAGGAAATATAGGGACTCATAAATATATGGATATAGCAAGTGATGGTTGATAATGTTGGAAATATTGAGAGGGGGCGGGGGGGGTGAATTAGTATTCCTTTCAATTAGAGCATTAGTTAATCCTCAATTATTATCAGTGTTTGTATAATGATAGCAGCAAACAAGAGGAACACAAATGCACACAGTTTTTAAGGTGGAAACCCACTCCGGGACAAAAACCACCTAATGCTTTAATAATAATTCTTTAATATTCAATTACAATTGAAAATAAAGCTCCAACTTCCTAGAATCTAGAAAAAAATTCTTCTCCATCTCCCACTGGATGGAAGCTCCAACGCCCAAGATTCTTCAGTAGCAATTGAACGGATGCCCCAACACCCAATGAGCTACAACTCACCCTAGCACCACCCTACCACCCTATGGAAGAATAAAAGAAGAATGGACTCTCATACCAGGGAAAATGGTCCACTTTACAATGATATAGAATAATGCAGAAGAAGAAGATATACTAGACCATAACCCCAAATTTGACACAACCACATAATGATGATCCTAGACCTCCCAATACTGCCTCTTCAACCCTTGGAAAATAGACACTAGTACAATTTGTACAATAATATATTTACAATGACTAAGTACAATTATACCTTTACAATGATTGTATGAAGTGCTTCCCACTTGAAGACTTCATATGATGAAATTATTGCTGCTGTTATGCACCTTGGTTTCTGCTCTTGTCATGCTACCTTCTGTTGCACCTTGCTTTTCTTTTCTGCCATAGAAAGTCTGGTCCTTTGCAATCCTTGACAACACATGATCTAGATTTTTCTTGCCTTCTAGGAGCTCGATATTGAATCTGGTGTATCTCTGTTATTTCAGATCCTCAATATCTGATTTTTGGTCCTATAGTAGTCCTCTAAGTTGTCTTTCCAATGCCACAGGTCTGACCCAATTTGGATTCTTCAAGAAAGAGTTATACCCAATTTCTCACAATACCCTAATTATGGACTGTTTCAGCAGAGTGCACTTGTATGGCGTGCCACGTGTCACTGTTTCTTCATTTGGCTCTGAAATTGATAAAGAAAAAACTACAGACTATGCAATATCTTCCAATTTTTATGGAATTCCAATCTGATACTCAGAGAGAGAGTTATGATGATTTTACCAAGGTCACTTCTTTGAGATGAATTTCAGGAGCCTACAAAAACCATTACTTCCATAGATCATATCTCCAAAAATGTTGTGCAACTTGGTCTGAAATTTTTACTGCAGCCTCCTCAGGATTTTTTCTTGACCTCATAAAAATTTGAGCTTCTGAGCCTTCGTAGAAAAAATGTTAGAGCGAAAATTCCACGATGACCTGTTTCAGATGGCCGAATCCCATGCATAAGAAGGAAATGAGGATCAAAATTTATATAAGTGCTTAAGTTGAGAGGGGATTCAACAAGTGAATGTGGGAGGGATTTTAGGAACTTAAAAAAAATATTAATTATGACTTTTCAATGACCCATGCCCCAACCCCATGGGGTTTTAGCCCACTAACTGGGGGTACAAACTTCAAACATGAATATCTCTCAAACCGTGAAGAATTACATGGCGTGCCATATATCAACAGAAACATCTCGACAAGTAGAAACCATAAAAAGAATTATTGACCCAGAATGTATTAATTTTATAGGTCAAAATTCCCATGCAATACTGGGTTAGCCCCTGGTGCTGATTGGGTTGAATTCAATGACAACCGCTGATCAACAATCTCCCCCTTTGGCATTGATGGCAACACAAGTACTCCCCCTGCGATCATGACACCTCTTCCTACAACATTCTCTCCCCCTTTGACATCAATGGCAAAGGGTAACTCCCCTTGAAACACAACCATCCTGTGGACCTATACACACTTCCACTCGCGCTGACACACAACCATCCTGCAGACCTGCACACACTTCCACTCCCCCTTTATATTTTGAAAAATGAAAATCTAATGAGAACTTGGGAGAATCCCAAGCTTCTGGTGAAGATATTCCAATGCTGGTGAATATTTAATATGTGATTCTTTTGGTGCTACTTGGAATCTTGCTACTTGTCCAACTGCTTGCATAACATCTAGTCTGGAGGCTATTACATATAGAAGACTACTAATCATAGATCTATACAACCTTTTATCCACATCCTTAGATGAGTCTTCTATGCTCAATTTGCAACCAAGTAAAGACATCTCAAAATCACTTTGCACCTTTGTAGCAAAATTCTTACTTAGTCGATCATCATTGCTACCAATTATTGTATCATCCTCTTTAGCTATTAGACATGCTTTAGTTGCTTCATCCAGAACATATATGTCGTTTGGAGCTCGAATTGTTGTAGCCACAATTTCACCATACACGCCTTTCCTGATTTCACATTTCGTGGAGTTGAATAGTATTGTGTGTCCTTGATCACACATTTGTCCAACACTGAGCAGATTGTGATTCATGTTTTCAACCAATAGAACATTCTTGGCTTGAACATCTTTGCTTTTGAGAGTGACAGTACCTGATCCTATAACATTTGAAGATCCATAATTTCCAAAGGAAAAGGTTCCAACCTTCTTCTCTTTCAGAGATACAAATTTATTTCTATCTCCAGTCATATGCGTTGAGAAACCGCTATCAACATACCACACATCTTTGTTCTTTTGAGCCTTGAGAGCAAGAGCACAATTATCATTCTTCTTCTTCTTCCATGTTCATTCATTCTGTAGCTTCTCACATTCTTCTGAGATTTCAAGTTCCACAGCCTTTTGCTTTGTGTCCAATAAAGCTTCTGATTGCAAGATCGAAGATATTTCTAAATGTTCAAATCTATCGATGTTTCTTGTTGAGCTGGAGGTTCAGATGATTGACATCTCTTGGAATTTTATTCGTTCCTAGGGTACGTGCTTTAATATTCTACAACTTTACATCAAATTTTCCATATTAATGAATAGTAGCCATAAAAAATATGTTGTACCTGGATGGAAAATTTTCTGCTGAGAATTTATTCTCCAAGGCCATTCTTGCTAATCTTATCCAATGAAGTATACATGCATGTCAGATTTCATAGGTCCATTGTATTTTGTTGTAGAAGGTCCCGCTTCTTCTTCTTTGTAATCGAGGCCAGTTTTGTCATTGTAAGATCGTTGATTGTTGATGAGTTCTTCCAATGCCCTTGATTTGTTGGTATAGTTTTGGACAGTTTTTCCCTTCTTCACTTCCTTACGCAGTGAGACTATTTCGGCTTCTAATGCTTCCCTTTCTTGGTTTCTTTCTTACAAATTGTTTTGAAGTGAATCTTCAATAAATTTGTGTTCTTCAACTTTAATTTTGAGACCTTGAACCTGTTCTTCAAGATTATTGGAACGGATCTTCTCAGCCTTGAGCCCTTTTATAAGCCCGATTTCCTCCTCAGAAAATTATTCTATGGTCAACCCTTCTTCTTCATTGTTTGATACCTCTTGTTTACCGTGTCAGTTTATTGTGTTTTGGCCATAAACAATACTCTCTCATTGATCTTTTCTTCACTATCATTGTCTTCATCTGATGATGAGCTATCTTCTTTAGAGTGAAAGTTCCTTTGAATCTCGTTGTTGAATTTCTCTAAAGCCTTTCTTTATTTTTGAGTTGCCATTACTTTTGCTTCTGACATTTTGCTGCAAAAATTCCCAACCTCATTACAACAAAACATATCAAAATGGGAGTTTACCTTTGAATTTTCCCTTACCAATTTTTAGTTTTCTCGTAAAGTAAGCATATTCTTCTTCTGAAAGACCTTCTCCATCATCTCCATTTTCTTCACACTTGTAGGTGCATGTCATTCAATTGAAGGTTGTTTGTCCTTATTGGTTTTCTTAGAGGCAACGAACGTAGTTTCTAGATGCGAAGTACCCTCTTCTTCATCAATTCTCATTTCATATGCTATGAGAACTCCATGTAATTCCTCTTTGTTGAGCTTGTCCATATTTGCACTGTATTCTAAGATCGGTACCTTTGGGTTGAATATCCTTGGTAACGTTCTAAGAATATTTCGTATAATATTCTTCTCGTCAACTGGCTCTCCCAATCCTTCCAGAGTATTGGTTATTTCATCAATGTATTAGAAGTTTGCAGCAATGTTGCAATCTTCTTTCATTCTGAGTTGCTCAAATTTTTCTCTATAGATGTGAAGCTTTGATTCTTTGACATTTGAGTCACCTACATATATATTCTCAAGCTTGTCCCATAAATTTTTGGTGGTTTTAAAACCCAACACTTAATGATAAGCAGATTCAATAAGTCTACGGATAATAATATTCTTTGCTTTTGCATCATTTACCAAATTCTTCTTACCTTGTTCATCCGCGGTTGATGTAAATCCATTTTGAACAGTGTCCCATACTTCGTAACCTTGCACCAAGAGATAGAACTCCATTCTTCCTTTCTAGAGTGCATAATTATTTTCATTGAACAGAGGTACATCATTCTTGGTATGCTCCATGACCTTCCAAATGTTAATCACAAGAAGAACGTAAGCTTCCAATTCAAATTGTTAAAATACCTATATTGGGAATTTATTCCTTTCAATTAGAGCATTATACCCTGATTACACAAATACAATAATTATAAACAAACAAAGATAAAACAAAAATAACATGCTTTAAGGTGGAAACCCACTTCGGGACAAAAACCACCTAATGCTTTTCTAATAATTCTTTAATATTCAACTCCAATTGAAAATAAAGCTCCAACTTCCTAGAATCTAGAAAAGTATTCTTCTCCAGCTCCCACTGGATGGACGCTCCAACTCCCGAGATTCTTCAGTAGCAACTGAATGGATGCCCCAACACCCAATGAGCTACAACTCACCCTAGCACCACCCTACCACCCTATATAATAATAAAAGGAGAATGGACTCCCGTACCAGCGAAAATGGTCCACTTTACAATGATATAGAATGATGCAGAAGAAGAAGATATACTAGACCATAAACCCAAATTTGACACAACCACCTAATGATGATCCTAGACCTCCCAACACTGCCTCTTCAACCCTTGGCAGATAGACACTAGTACAATTTTTACAATAATGTATTTAGAATGACTAAGTACAATGATACCTTTACAATGATTGTATGCAATGCTGCCCGCTTGAAGACTTCATATGATGAACTTCTTGCTGCTGTTATGCACCTTGGTTGCTGCTCTTGTCATGCTACCCTCTGCTGCACCTTGCTTTGATTTTCTGCCGTAGAAATTCTGGTCCTTTGCAATCCTTGTCAACACATGATCTAGCTTTTTCTTGCCTTCTAGGAGCTCGATATTGAATCTGGTGTATCTCTGTTATTTCAGATCCTCAATATCTAATTTTCGGTCTTATAGTAGTCCTCTGAGTCATCTTTCCAATGCCACAGGTCTGAACCAATTTGGATTCTTCAAGAGATAGTTATACCCAATTTCTCACAATGCCCTAATTATGGATTGTGTCAGCAGAGCGCACTTGTATGGCGTGCCACGTGTCACTGTTTCTTCATTTGGCTCTGAAATTTATAGAGTGAAAACTACAGACTGTGCCCTATTTGTTGCTTTTTATAGAATTCCAATCCGATACTCAGAGAGAGATTTATGATGATTTTACCAAGTTCACTTCTTTGAAATGAATTTTAGGAGCCTGCAAAAACCCTTACTTCCATAGATCATATCTCCAAAAATATTGCGCAACTTGATCTGAAATTTTTACTGCAACTTCCTCAAGATTTCGGCTTCGCCTCATAAAAATTTCAGCTTCTGAGCCTTCGTAAAACAAAAGTGAGAGCGAAAATTCCACGATGACTTGTTTCAGATGGCCGAATCCCATGCATAAGGAGGAAATGAGGATCACAATTTATATAAGTGCTTAATTTGAGAGGGGATTCAACAAGTGAATTTGGGAGAGATTTTAGGAGCTTAAAAGAAAATATTAATTATGACTTTTCAGTGACCCATGCCCCAACCCCATGGGGTTTTAGCTCACTAACTGGGGGTACAAACTTCAAACATGAATATCTCTCAAACCATGAAGAATTACATGGCGTGCCATATATCAACGGAAACATCTTGACAAGTAGAAACCATCAAAAGCATTATTGACCTAGAATATATTAATTTGATAGGTCAAAATTCCCATGAAATATTGGGTTAGCCCCTGGTGCTACTTGGGTTGACATCAATGACAACCGTTGATCAACAAATAAGTGGTTATGAGGTTGTTGAGGAGACAAATCAATAGAAAAATGGGCAGCATGTCAATACACTTAGCAGTACAGTCCAAACTGTCTTCTATTCTCTCATGTACATATGTCTTGTTAGTTAGGTTTCGATGGGTGTTTTATAGAAATATAAACCTACAAATAAGTATGCTTTCCCCAAGTGTGGTGGTGCACTTAGAACAAAAGAAAAATAAAGATATCTGACCTTTACCTTAAAATTAATATATAAAGGGGGAGAAACCTACTTGTAATCTATTCACTTTCCCTCACCTCCCATTGTTGCTTTCGTCACTCTCAATCCAACTTAACTCGATTGATTGATACCTACCATGTAAAACAGAAGAAAAAAAACAACATAAAGACAATAAAATCAATTAAAGTTAAACAAATTGAATCGATTAAATTTATAAATACACATGTAACATCATTGACAAGTGCATTAGGAAAGGAAAAAATGTCTTTATTATGAAGTAGAAGGAAGAGTACAACCAGTTGATTGATTCGCTGTCACTCATCCAGATTGATTCCCATCCTCATCACATCTAGCATAAAAAATCCAACAACATCACAGTACATGCATAATACCTCCAAGAGATGTGATCTCACCAGCATAACTCTACTAAACACAAACTATTACTCTCTTGTGCACTATGTTCAGTGCTCTATTTATAAGTATATGAAGGTAGTTTGAAATAAATGAATCATTGAATTACTTTCATAAAAATGGATGAAGAGGTTTCCTTATTCATGGGAATAGGAGGTGTTAGTATGGGATAAATTTTGAAAAATTTATGCCCCGGGCATGAAAGGTTTTGCATGCATATTCTGTATATTGGCGACAATCAAAGGTGAAATCAATGGCTCAAATCAATTTCAGACCCCTTCTATGTTTTGAAATTTAACGGATGAAGGAGGTCCGAAAAAGGAAGTTTTCACAATCAAGTCATGATTGAATGGAAAATGGAGGTTAATTTGCATCCCCTTCACAATACCGCTCACCATTGAGGTACCCCTCCAAAATTTGGTTTCAGTTTTGCATGAAAAATGTGACAATAGTAAATTTTTACTTCGGGGTTGAATTAAATTAGTGAAAGCTGCCCTAGGTTAATGCTTTCATAAAGGCCAACGAGTGGCAACGCAAAAATTTTGTTGATGTGTCATTAGTTGGAAAGACACTTGCATTTATGGGGTTTGGAAAGGTTGGAACAAAAGTTGCTAGGCAGACTAAGGGGCTGGGAATGCATGTTATTGCATATGATCCATATGCTCCTGCTGATAACGCACACACAAGTAGTGTGAAATTAGTAAATATGACACATTCCTATGCAAGAGCAGGTGATGAATCGGACACAAGAGTGATTCACGCCATGATTACCAGGAATTATTGAAGCTATCTCTAGTGATTTCGTGAATTTGGTCAACGTAGATTTTAGAGTGAGGCAAAGAGGTTTTGCAAATAAGAGAAGAAAGGGTATTGTTTGATGGTTCTCGTCAAGAGCCATTAGAATCAATCCAGCTACAAATTGCAGATGTAGAATCCAATATTGCTAGTATTATCTCAGAAAGGGAATTGAAACATCTGAATAAGACTCATTAAAAAACATATATGTTATTACCCATGGTGCTAGTGTGGGAATGTCTCATCTCTTTAATTCAATGGCAACAATTTTGTTCTGTGGTTTTAAACAAGCTAGATAGAGGAGAACCTTGGAATTACTACTATGACATAAACACTATGCTACAGTAGTCAATTTTTAACTCTTATAAGGGTATGTTTTTTCCATCTCTGGATTCTCTAGTAGTGACCATATCTTTACGGTTAGATGATGCACCAGAGCAAGGTTTGGAACTATTTCTCTCCAATTAATTGGACGTTGTCGTGAGTTTGACATGGTGTCCTAATGCTTGCATCCGTTGAAAAGAATACTAATCATATTTTGACGTTTTCATTCATGGGAGACTCGATCAAATAGAGTGTTTCAAGGGATTGTTGGCAGATCTTCAAGGCATAAAAGCAGGATGAATAACACATTTGAGTGTTCATTGGTGTTAGAAAAAGTCCCCGATTCATAAATATAAAAGTCATTGAATATGGATTTTACAGAGTACATGAGCGTATTGAATTTAAGACCAAAAAATCATAGGAAAATTCTCAGTTTTGCAGGGGGTTTGCTGATATCGGTGGCATCCTTTGTTACCAGTTGGATATGATAACCTTTGATGAATTTTTTGATGGGAAGAATGTGTGTGAAGACTCGAAATAAACAATCAATTCAAAATTTATATCCTAAACATGCCAACCACAACTTGGCATCAGGCCTCAAGAGTTTAATTGTTCTATTTTCGAGACTAAGAAACTTTTAGGTCAGCATCATATGTTACACTGGTGCATGTTGGAAACTTACTTCTTCATTGAAGGATCATGTCAAGGTGTTAGGAATATTATTAACAGGACATAGTATCAGGATTGATAGAGAATATTAAAACTTGCAAATGGTGAATTAAGCCTCCATAGGAGAAATATTGAGATTTTCAATCATCACAATTGTTTTCTCTAAATATAAAAATTAGTATGAAGAGGCATCCACAAAGTTAGGGCACTTGAACAATTTTTCCATATTTTCAGTCAAAAAATTCAGTATTCCGAGGGTATCAAATTAGGAAATAATGAGCATTACTTTAGGCTCAAAGATTAGACCTTTGATAGTAGTGAGGAAATTGTATCCTTTCTAGATTTTGATGAAAAGTAATTTCAGATTTCTAGCCACTGAAATAGCAGAAAAAAAATTCGTTTATAGGGTACAAATAGAAATTAGAGCACAAGTGGCAGTCGAATGTATATTTTAAAGAGATTTTTTGGCAACAGAGAATGATGAGTCAATTTGTTTCCCGATTTTGTGACAAAAAAAGGATAATATCATTCAAGCAACAGTTTTCCACCAAAACAACGCCAACACATCCACATAATTTATTTTTATGTTACCATCAAAGTTTATTTCTGCCAATAATACGCTATCTATTAATATAGCGTTAATGTAATTTTTTTTGTAATAGTTTTGTATAAATACTTCAATGGTCGAAGTATTATCGACGAATTTGTTGGTAGGATTGGAGCAATGTTGTAAATAAGCTCACAGAGCCTCCTTTGATTAATTTCAGTAATACAATAGCAACATTACAGGATTCTTGTGTCACTCATGTTGGTGAAGTGCATCTGACTTTGTATTTGTGTTTTCACTGTTATTCTTTTGTTTTTCATAAATTATGAATTATTCAATAGAAAATTAAGGTAGAATTTGTTTAAAAGAACACTCTGTTTCTAGATTTGGATAGTTTCTATGTTTTCTGCTAGAGAATTAGTTTCAGAATTCTTAATTTATCTGTTATAATCACCTTTCCTCACCTTTTCTCTCACATCACTCAACAATCTCAAGAAACCAACAAAGGTGCCTATCCTGCCCTGTAAGTTTTCAAGTAGAACTGCCTTGATTGAATTAGGCTTCTTTGACTCCTTTGCCCAATGACCCATTTCCCTTGCTGATTCCAACCAAAAAATTCAAAAACCCAAACCATGTACTATCATAGCTAGCCTAATATATTCTTTAAATTAAAGATAAAACTTATAGAGAGATCCCTCTCTGAGTCTAGGAGGGCTAGATCTTAGATTCAAAAGCGGTTTTGATGTTACCTCTGGGGTTCTGTTTTCAGCCTTAGAATTATGGAGTGATAACATAGTGGCGACCATACTGGGGACACCTTACTCAGAAAGCATATCAAGTTCTAGATCTAGTTACTGATGGTGGACAGTGACCAAACACAAGAAGGCTGAATCATTCGCCTGGCGACTCCAATCAACTCTAGATCAGTTCCATTGAAATATTCCATTGGAGAAAGAACCTGAAACATGACCAAGAAATCTGGTAATATCAGATACTCAAGCTTCAATTGTATTCAAGACATTTTTGGCTTTATCTGTAGTTATTTTCTCTCTTATTATGATTCTGGTCAAGAGTACATTGCTGAAGTTCATAGTGATCAGTTGCAACCTGAAGAACCTAAAAGGATTGAGCCCATCCCTATAGCTCTGGTACTCAATCCAATACCTCTAAAATTCCTAGATGGATACAAGCCTCTGGGTTTTCCTCCTATCTTCCATGACCTCCCTGCAAATTATAGCAATAATCTGCCCAGGTTTGATGGATAAAATGTGAAGATCACTGCTGAAAAGCACATTCAAAGTCTTGAGGATTTTCTTGATCTATTTGAGGTGGAAGAAGATGATGTATGTATCGGGATTTTTTCCCTATTATTGCAAGGTACGGTTAAAAATTGGTTTAAGAATCTTCCAGCTGCAAGCATTAGAAATTTTCATCAATTCATGCAAGTTTTCCTAGGGCAATGGGTAATCATGGGAACTTTGTTTCTCATCCTAGATGAGTATGACCATTTAAAAAGACAGCCAGGGGAGACAGTACAAATTTTTTTAGCTAGGTTCAATAAGGTGTACCATTCAATTCCTGCTCATATGAGGCCACCCCCAGGTTTAGCCCTCCTGCACTACCCAGATGCCTTTGATCCAGATATGGAATTCCAATTAAGAGAAAGGGACATTGCAACCCTTGAAGAAACAAAAAATACTGCAGTTGATGTAGAATCTAACTTGCTGAACAGAAAGGAAAAATTGAAAGCATTGATGAAAGACAATATAGAAAAAGAACATTTGATATCTTCAGAAGTAAAACTAGATATTCTGACAAACACAGTCAATGAAGTGATGCATAAGATTAACAGGAAAGAGGAACATGATGTTCAAATACCTCATGTTTCATTAGTTCTAGAGAATACAAGGATCAATGTACCCATGCTATTTGCAACTCAACCTTGGCATCCTAAGACAAAATATGATTATTTCATGTACTCAATTCACAACATAGCCAAAGATAAAGTTCAAAATCAAAAGGAGGTAGGAAAATCTCCTGAGATGATGTGCATGTTAGATGAACTTGCATATAGATTAATATTCTTGGATGTGATCATCAAGATGAAGATTATATGGTTGAGATTGAGGCTGATTGTTCATAGAAACCAACACTATCTTCATGGGAAGAACAAACCCAGTTATCACAATGCAAAGATGGCAATCAAACTCTGCATACTAAGTAAAGTTGTAAGGAGGAAAATGTAGAAAGTTTTCAAGTGAGTGAAAAATGCTTGCCCCTGTGTTTTGCCTCACTCCTGAGAGAAAATTGCTAGAAGATCGTAAATAGAAAATATGAGGAATTTTATAACGAATCAATTGAGGAAAACAAGGATGATACAGAACCTTTTTTAGATCTATAATTTCAGCCTCTGAGTCATACTGAATGTAAAGTCTCAAATGAAATCACAGATTTTGAAACAAAGGAGGAATCGATCCATTTTGATTCTCTACCCTTATGCTTTAATTTGTTTTAGATTGTGAAAGGAAATCTGGGTCACTTTTTGGTTGATAATCACAGGAGAAATCATGAGATGTCAGTAGAACCAATGCTACAACCATCTAAAGCACTACATGATCCAATAGATGATATGTTGGATGGTTTGAGTTTTCAAAGTCAGTTTTCATTTACCCATAATGATTTCAAAATATGCTATGATATGGATATAATCAGACAGTCTTCCCCATTGTCTTGTTCAGTAGAAGTATCGAGACAAAACTCATCGGATAAAATGCAAACATGTTCTTAGTTGTTTGAAGACATGGGGAGAGCATGTGCCGTACTAGGATATGAAGTTGGGTTTACTGAGCCATAATACGTAGAAATAGGTCAAGTGTATCTTGATCCAGTGGCTATCTATATGGAGAAATTTTTCATCACAAAGGCACAATACATTTCCAGCATTTCTATTTTCATTTCAGGTCTACCAAGCTCCCTGTAAAAAATATCAGGTTGGGAATTTCTATCAAATACCATTAACAAGTTTGTTTCTAAGTTTGGTGAAAAACAATGAAAGAAAAAAGTTATTAGTGCAATTGCTTGATTGATTGCACTGAAATTATTGTATCATTTAGAACAACAGTAATTTCAGCAGATTAGGGTAGGTAGGTGTGAAAATAAGCTTAGTACTGAGTATTTTTTCCAAGAATTTTTTTTAGTGCAGCATAGTTCAGATTCCTGCATTCAGATTTTCAAGGTGCAACAATGATTTCCTTCTGATAATTTGCAGTGCATAGTTTAGTTGTAGTTTCAGTTCGGATTGAAGTACACAAATTAGATTCCCGTCTGAAGTTTAGAACAAATGAATAAAGTTTTTAGTTACATAATTTTTTAGCAGAGAAGATTGCTAGCTTAAATAATCTCAATGACCAAGGCACTAATTGCCAAATTCAGATATCGACGGTTCTTTGTTGCCTCACTGGGAGGACAACATCCCTAGAAGCAACCGATGTTAGCATGGGATAAATTTTGAAAAAATTACACCCTGGGCATGCAAGGTTTGGCATACATATTCCGTTTATTGGTGACAATCAAAGGTGAAATCGATGGCTCAAATCAATTTCAGAGCTCTTCTATGTTTTGAAATTTAACGGATGAAGGGGGTCTGAAAAATGAATTTTTCACAATGAAGTCATGATTGCATGGAAAATGGAGGTTAATTCACACCCCCCTTCACAATATCACTCACCGTTGAGCTACCCCTCCAAAATCCAGTTTCAAGTTTTGCATGACAAATGCGACAATAGGAAATTTTGACTTCGAGGTTGACTTAAATCAGCCTCGACTTCAATTTCTTCGTGTCCAAGGGTGAGCAATGAATAAGTGGCACCAAAGTGACCTGTGAGGTGTTCGAATCCTTGCGTGGAAGGCTCAAGGTCGTTAGAAGAGCGGGTCTGGGTAAAGACAAATGTGGATCTACAGGGAGTCACTGAGTTTGGGTGTCTGGTCATCAATGCTCCAATCGTTAATAATGTTGCGTCTATTAAACACGGGATTACCATGATCACATCCATGATGCAAAATGTGGCCTAGGCTAATGATTTATAAAGCCTGGTGAGTGGCAACGATTTTTTTTTTTGATGTGTCATTAGTTGGAAAGACACTTGTAGTTATGGGGTTTGGAAAGGTTGGAATAGAAGTTGCTAGGCAGACTAAGGGGTTGGGAATGCATGTTATTGAATATGATCCATATTCCCATGCTGATAATGCACGCACTAGTAGTGTGAAATTAGTAAATATGACCCATTCCTCTGCAAGGGCTGGTGATGACTTGGACACAAGAGTGCTTCACGCCATGATTACCAAAGGAATTATCGAACCTATCTCTAGTGATTTTGTGAATTTAGTTAATGCAGATTTTATAGTGAGGCAAAGGCGTTTTGCGAATAAGCGAAGAAGTGGTACTGTTTGATGCTTCTCCTCAAGAACCATTAAAATCAATCCAGGTACAAATTATGGATGTGGAATCCAAGTTTGATAGTACTATCTCAGAAAGGGAATTCAAATATATGAATAATACTCATAAAAAAAAATATATGTTATTACCCATGGTGTTGGTCTGGGAATGTCTCATCTCTTTTATTCAATGGCAACAATTTTGTTCTATGGTTTTAAACAAGCTAGATAGAGGAGAACCTTGCAATGAATACTATGAGCTAAACACTATGCTACAGCAGTTAATTCGTAACTCTTCTAAGAGTATGATTTTTCCGTCTCTGGTTTCTCTGGTAGTGACTATCTCTTTACGTTCAAATGATGCGCTAGAGAAAGGTTTGGCACCATTTCTCTCCAATTAATGGGACATGGCAGTGATTTTGACATGGTGTCTTAATTCTTTCATCCATGGAAAATACTACTAATCATCTTTTGACATTTTCATTCATGGGAGACTCGATCAAATTGAGTGTTTCAAGTGATTGATGGTAGATCTTCAAGGCATAAAACTAGGATGAATAGCATGTCATTCAAGTGTTCACTGGTGTTAGCAAAAGACCCTGATTCATAAATAGAAAGGTCATTGAATATGGATTTTTACAGAGTACAGTAGCCTTTTGAATTTAAGACCAACAAATCATAAGAAAATTCTCAGTTTTGTAGGGGGTTTTTTTATATCGGTGGATTCCTTTGTTACCAACTGGATATGATAACCTTTGATGACTTGTTTGATGGGAAGAATGTGTGTGAAGACTCTGAATAAACAATCAAGTCAAACTTATCCTAAACATTCCAACCACAACTTGGCATCAGTCCTCGAGAGTTTAATTGTTCTATTTCCGATACTAAGAAAATTTGACGTCAGCATCACATGTTACACTAGTGCATGTTGGAAACTTACTTCTTCATTGAAGGATCATGTCAAAGTGTTAGGAATATTATTAACAAGACATCGTGTTAGGATTGATAGAGAAGATTAAAACTTTAAAATAGTGAATTAAGCCTCCATAGGAGAAGTATGGAGGTTTTCTATCATCACAGTTGTTTTATCTAAATATCAAAATTCATATGAAGGTGCATCCACAAAGTTAGGGCAGTTGAAATTTTTTCCAGATTTCAGTCAACAAATTCAGTATTCTAAGGGCATCAAATCAGGAAATATTTAGAATTACTTTAGGCTCAAATATTATACCTTTGATATTAGTGAGGAAATTTTATCCTTTCTATATTTTGATGAAAAGTAATTTCAGATTTCTAGCCACTGAAATAGCAGGCATACAATTCATTTATAGGGTACACATGGAAATTAGAGCACAAGTGGCAGTTGAAGGTATATTTTAAAGATATTTGTTGGCAATAGAGAATGATGAGTCAATTTGTTTCCTAATTTTGTGACAGAAAAACAAGGATTAGATCGTTCAAGTAACAATTTTCCACCAAAATAGCGCCAACACATCCACATAATTTATTTTTATGTTACCGTTAGACTTTATTCTGCCAATAATATGCTATTTGTTAAGATATAATTAATGTAATTTGTTTTGTAATAGTTTTGTATAAATACTTCACTGGTTGAAGTATTATGGGGGGGATTTTGTTGGTAGGATTGGACCAATGTTGTAAAGAAGTTCACAGAGCCTCCTTTGATTAATTTTAGTAATACAATTGCATCATTACAAGATTCTCGTGTCACTCATGTTGGTGAAGTGCATCTGAATTTGTATCTGTGTTTTCACTATTATTCTTTTGTTGTTCATAAATTCTGAATTATTCAATAGAAAATTATGAGCATTTTTTTTTTAAAAGAACACTCTGTTTTTGGCTTTCGATAATTTCTATGTTTTCTGCTTGAAGATTAGTTTCAGAATTCTTAATTACTTTGCTACAATCCTCTTTCCTCATTTTCTGTCACACCACTCAACAATCTCAAGAAGCCAACAAAGGTGCCTATCCTGCCCTGTAAGTTTTCAAGTATAACTACCTTGATTGAATTAGGCCTCTTTGAATCCATTGCCCAATGACCCATTTCCCTTGTTGATTCCAACCAATCAATTCAAAAAACCAAACCATGTACTATCATAGCTAGCCTAATATATTCTTCAAAATAAAGATAAAACTTATAGAGAGATCCATCTTTGAGTCTAGGAGGGCTAGATCTTAGATTCAAAAGTGGTTTTGATGTTACCTTCAGGGTTTTGTCTTCAGCCTCAGAATTACGGAGTGATAACAAAAGGATAAGAGGTTTAATGAGTTCATGGGTTCAAAATTTGAGGCTACCATATGAGGTGAAAGCTGGAAAAACTTCTAGAAGTCACTAGAGGTTGGGAAGATTCCAGGAATCCAATGAAAAATTCACTCCCAGTTGACCAACACATTCTAAAGTGGGCCTAGATCCTCTACAATGCAACCTTCCATGGGAGTAGATGCTCTGCAAAGAAGTTACAACTGTCTAGTGGTGTGTTGATGCCTCAATGGGGCACTTCAACTGGCATCTAAGTAGTGAAACTTTCATGAAGGAAGACCATCATTGTTATGAATTTTTTAGGGCATGTAGCAACCAATTTAGAGTATGATAGACCTTAATGAATACTGATATGTGTTTTGGGATGATGCCCAAATTGAATTGTAACAGATGCCCCCTAAAGTATGAAGTTGAAAATGATATTGTTGAGTGATTTTACTTACGACGTGATGAGGAGGAACTGAAGCAGACGATGACCTAAATAAATTAAAATACATTAAATCATGATATATGTTCATCTTGGACATGAATTTCAGAGGGAGGCATATCCCATACTCAACACATAAACTGTCATAACATCAGAAAGTCATCTATAGATATAGAACCATGATAGGATGACCATATGAATAATGACCATTGTATGGATGATTTAGTACTTCTCCTAAAATCATAGCTCGGATGGATGAAGCTAGATCTGAGGTCTTCTATGTTGTTCACTCGATCACTTAAAGTATGAGTCTAACCATGTGAATATGTGATCTAAATTCGAACATAGGACGACACCATATGATTACCAACCACTGATGTGAGCCATTAACAGACGCAAGAGAAACCATCGTTGATGATAATGTCTCTCAAGGTACTGAAGTACGATCTGCATGGTGTGAATATATTATTTGATGTCGAACACCATAAAAATTATTTCAGTCGAAGGCCTGTGATGTCAAACTGTCATTGGAAGCGAGAAACCTGTTGTTGATGTAAGCAAGCTCCAAGGTATTGAAAGGTTGTTTCTAAGTCAACTTCCCGGATGATGAGCTGATGTCGACAAGAAGTGACTCATCCCAAGAGGGCATTGATTCTTCCCCCATCAATGACACAAAACAAGAGTAATGATTTTGGAGACAGAATGTGACTGATGAAGCAATGTCCAGGATGGTGGTCATGAAATGAATGTTTATGAGTATTGCAAAGGATGGGGAATAACTAAGTGACTTCTCTTGAACATATCAGAGACAATGAATGAATTGGAATCATTTTACCCAAAACCGAAGTAATGGATGGTATGATATACCATAGGTATGATAGACCATCAAGAAGATTACCCAACCCAAAAATCACGAAGATGAAGTGAGTAAGTGTCATGTTCAAGAATGAATTTCTACCAAAAAGTGTTTTATCCCTTTCCAATTTTCCCCAGTCATTTTTAACCAATACCTCTTTATTTTTTAACAAGATCGAGGAGGATAGAATATTATTGATGTATAATTCCACCCTTCGGGTGAACCCATCGCTATTTGATGCTTTAATGAGTCTAGCGGAGGTGAAACTCGATCTTGTCATGATGGACAAGTCCGTTGCTATTTGATGCTTTAATGAGTCTAACGATAGTGAGAACTCGGTCCTTTTTCATATTTAGAGAGTTTGAAAAAGATACTAAAAGAAAACTCCACAAGTTCTTTTTCGTATAATAGTCCCTCAAGTCCAAAAAAGCATAAAATAATTCCTAAGAGAACCTCCTAGCCATGTTCGAATAGGGTTTTACTTTTTCGTAATCATAATCTATCTCATTCTAGAAAAGGGTTAAACTTATAATGAGTTGATTTTGTTTCAATTCCTTTTACGAGCTCGAAAGGACAAGCACTCGACAATCTTTTCATATTTTGAGAGTCTGAAAAGAGATGAAAGAGAACTATACGGGGGTTCCTTTTTTGCATTTATCAAAGCTCGAAAAAGAGATAAAATAACACTTTGAATTATTTTTCATGTTTAAAAAAGCTCGAAAAAAGAGATAAAATTGTGCTTTGAGTTCCTTTTTCATGTTTAACAAAACTCGAAAAAGAGATAAAACCGTGATTTGTGGTCAAAATTTCATTTCATGATCATGCATGACTAACTCACTGTAATCAGCTGCAAACCTTCTCAAAGAAACATCAAATGGATTAACAATACTTGTTTAAAGTTGTAAAAATGGGTAAAAACCATAGTCATTTCATTAAATATGCATAAATTAATCAAAAATATTATTAAATTGAGAAATTACCAAGTAATTTTTACCATTTCACCTTTACCATTCGAATTCTAGTGCTTTGAGCCTGTTTTACCCTCGAACTTTAGTAGTTGATTGCGACAGAATCTGTGGATCATTTCTCGTTCCGTCTAGACCAGGTAGAAGATCTTACCCTCCTCTTTCTATTAATTTCATTCTTTTTCAGTTTCATGCATATTTTTTAAGGGTTTTGTGGCTCCTAGGGTAAATATACAACGCCCTAGGACTAACACACCCTTGAATGTAGAAAAGTGTGTTCCAGAGAGGATGGAAAGAGAACGAGTCCCTCTGCAACTCTTTGTGTTCCACTCAGGGGTGCGTTAGGCGCAATTTAGAAAGTTTTATCTTGTTTTCTACCCAAAATTTCCCAATTTTTTTGCATGGAATGGATCCTAACTTAGCCTATGGTGTAATTTTAGACTTTTATTGGATCATAATGTCAATTACATGGTGAGAAAGAGAACATAAAGAACAAGATATGGTTTCCCTAAATGATCCTAGCACTGTGAGAGCCCTCATAGACTATGGGTTGCTCAAGTAATTCAGATTTCCAAGGATGAGGCAACAAATGGAGCTATTGCAGTTCTTGATTTATTCATGGGACCCGACACTACAATCGTTTCACATTGGGGACAAAGTGCTCCCAATATTGGTTGATCACATTTAATTTTTGACTAGTTTGTCGAGATGTGGTGTCCCCATTTCCCTTGTGGGATCCATATGTGGAGGTGAAATAGTGAAGGAATACATCTTCTAGTTTTTTCGACTAGGAATTGAGCCTAGCAAATATGGAAAGATAAATATCAAAGATGTTCGTGATATGCCTTTGTGAACGCTCCTATTCACTATCGAAAAGCTAGTTGGTAGTGTGACACTATATGTCGCAAACATATCATACATGCAGTATGTGCTTGAGTGTATCGATCCAATCATGTTCAACTGGGATGAAGCAGTACTCCTTGAGATGAAAGAACAACTAACCAAGGTAAAAAGTGGAAAGACCAAAAATTTCAGCTATCTTGATCACTTTTTTTCCGGAGCGAGTTCCATTAATGCAGCCACAACATGTGACAGTGGGATTAGTTGGTCCTAGAGATCCACAGATGTAGCTGTGGGTCGAGATGATGGATAGACATGCTGGTTAGTAATCAATCTTGTTTTCCACTGCATTCTTTAGTTGGCTTCGAAGACAAAATATATTCATAGAGGAGCATCCATATTCAGTGATGGATTTCTGCAGAGATCCAAATTTTATTTTACCAGTTGGCTCTCAATGGGGTGCTATAGGTAAGACTTTGACCATGTTTTTGATTTTTTGGAGTTTTTTACATATTTTTGTGTTTTTTTATTTTACCAAGACTAAACTAAAAATGTTTTATGTATGCAAATGTAGGCATTATTCGACTAGTTGTTCATGTGTAGCAGGCGAGAGAACCAACATAGAGGACTTTCGAGAGAGCAGTTATATAGGATTTGGATTTATCCGATACTCTTGCTGAGTTGCAACAACATGTGGAAGGATTGACTCTTGGGATACCGGATGCCCGAATCGAGGAGTTACTTATGAGGCTGAAGCACCATACCATTGGTGTGCCTAACTGTTGGATGAGGCTATTGCGCATGATAGCCCAAGCAGTGACCTACTATCATGAGCATCACTAGGTTTAATAAGATTATACTATGTATGTATACATTTTCAGGTGAAATGACCAACATGTCTTGGACACAATTTTGTAAAAAACTCGATATAAATCTATTTTACTTTAAGTGTTTTCTATGATTATGTGCAATCCTATTCAGTTTTATGATGTGAATTGAAAATCTATCATTGCATATGTTGCAAATGTCTATTTGACACATAATTAGCCAATAAATCAACCGAAGTGTTAAGTTTTTGGAAATATGTTGATATTGAATGTAATCAAAATGTCTTTCCAAAATACGAACTCTAAGGAACATGCGATGAATTTCTCGATTTCAGATAATATAGACACCAGTAAGATATATTACGATAAGTTGTGAGTCCAACCTGATGATGATGCAGCAAATGCCAAGTGAAATGGCATTAGAGAGTAGTTCAATCAACCCGCTATAATCAACGATATTGTTGGTTGATCGACCAATAAAAATCCCTTAGAAACTCACTAACTCACCACTTGGAGCAAAGATGGCCCATGCTGTAGAGGATAAATTCTGAGTACTATGACTAGCACCATCGGTATATCCAAAAAATGGTTCCAAATATTTTTACATATGCAAAAAATTCAAAGAGGATTACTAACCACATGAAAAAGTATAAAATACACACTGCTACATACAGGCAATCAAAGCATATAATACAATGTTTACTATGCAAAATCAAGCATTGTAACGTTTAAGATAAAACCCATTTCGAGGCTGTGATAATGGAATCCCATCATAATCTACCAACTCGTAGGCACCCTTAGCCAGAATGTGCTTGAAAATGTAGGGGTCATGCCATAATGGTTCAAATTTCCCTGTTCCTAGCTTATTAGCTTCTTGATCATAAATCAAGACTAGGTCTCCTTCCGAGGAGGTGTGAGGCTTGACATTGCAGTCATATTGCGCCTTGATTCGTCTCTTATGCGCTTCGTTGGCCAATGTGACTTCACAACATGTTTCATCTATAAGGATGAGATCTAACAGATGTGCCTCTTCTTCAGAAGTGTCAGGTAGTAGGTCAATCACGAGTTTCAATGATGGTATTTCACATTGTATTGGAAAGATAGCTTCCAAACCATAATCCAGCTGAAAGGGAGTGAATCTAGTCACATTTCTCACCAAGGTTTGATATGCCCACAAAGCTGAGTACAAGATCAAATGAAAATTTTGTTTATGAACCCAAATCATGCGTTTAAGCATACACTTAAGAATCTTGTTGATAGATTCAACATGTCCATTAGCTTGCGGATAATAAGGGGTAGAAATATCATGTGACAGTCCTAACTTGGCAGTCAACTCATCCATCATGTGATTGCGAAAATGTTTTCCATGATCTGTGACTATGGCTTGTGCTACACCAAACCGTGAAACCACATGGGTAAAAAATAACAATGCAATTGTCTGTCCCATATTGTTGAATGTAGGCATCACCTTGGCCCACTTGGTAAATAGTCAACGATGACAATAATATACCCATGCCCCCTGATCGAGCTGGGGTTACATGTCATGAAGTGAATGCCCCATTTTGAAAATGGTCCAACAGCGACGATAGGATGCATGGTGCTGGAGGAAAGAAGGTTTTACGATCAAATATCTGACAAACGTGACAACTTCTAACCACGATAATGCAGTCATGAAATATGGTAGGCTAGAAGTAACCAATGCAAAGAATCTTCTGCGCGGTAGCATAGCTAGAAAATTGTCCACTGCATGCACCCGAATGGCAATCATTTATAAATTTTTTGGCCTCCTCATGCATGAGGCACCTACATAAAATCGGATCGACACCATGACAATAAAGTGTATCAACGATGACCAGATAATCTTTGGCTTCGTATCGGATACGTCGTTGTTGTGAGCGAGAGGTATTGGGCCGAAAAGTTTGGGTTAGGAGATAGATGATGAAATGATCCGGATTTATGAAGGAACACAACAGAATAAACACATAACCATAAATATAGAGATGTAGTGGAAATAACAGTTCATTTCATTAATATCAAAGAACTGAAATTTGCTTACAGACAGAATGGAAATAAAACTAGCTAGGGCACTGGTAGCTATCTCTGAGAAGAGATGTGGCGGCTACAGGCCTCTGAACTGAGTTACAATGAGGCTCAAGGGCCTATTTATTATTGAGAAACAATGGAGAACTCTAAACATCCAAAACCTAACCCTAGGAGATGAAGCGCCAAAACTATGGGCCCCGTTTGGGTAAATTGGTGTTTCAACTTCCCAGGGACGTAACTTTGGCATACTATCTTTGTTTGATGCACATGATACATCATTAGAAAGATCCATCCGAGGACTAAAAATTTCGCCATGAATATCCATTCCAAAACAATTCTAGAATAGAATAATATTCGCTGGAGGCGCAACACCCAAAAAACGTCATTTAGGGCCTCAAAACGGCTCTGGAAGTTCAGGACCTGAAAAACTGCTAAAAATAGTAAGTTGTGTCGAAACTGAAAAAATGAAAGAGACAATGGTGGGGCCTCAAGTGGAATAGGTGGGTGGCCACCAATATCCACCTGGATCATGAAATCTCCATACCACTGGTAAAATGACTCGATCAGAAACAAAAAATCATTCGGAATTAATGGTTCCGTAGAAGGATCAATAATACTTGAAATGATGTCACAAATAATTTCCGCAAACACCAAAGAATTATTTGAATTGGATTTGATTAATTTCAAATCAAGATCCTAGAAAATTATGATCCATTTTTAATATTCCCCCCCAGCAATTGACGTGACAGAATGTATGTCATAGGGTTGCAATCTGAAATGACAATGGTCCTTCAGAGCAGGATATAATGGAAAAATATTTGTATAAATTGAATGGCTACCAAAGCGAGCTTATCAATGCATGTGTATTTAAATTCCATATTATTGAGATTACGACTCAAATAATATGTCATATATTCAATCCCATCTTCTTCTTGGACTAAAACCATAGCGATGGTTGATTTGTAGCGGAGAGATACAGGAAATAGTCACTCTGATAATTTGGGGGATAGATTAATGATGCTCAGATCAGGGTATATTTAAGAACACCAAAGGAAGCTTGCACAACCTCATCCCAATGGAAGGGTACCCCCTTTTTCAAGAGTCGAGTAAATCCTTTATCCATTTTGGCATAGTTAGGAATGAACCCACTTATAAAATTAGCCTTCCCTTGGAGTCTTTGTAACTAAAGAAAATTGGAAGGAGCAGGAAAATCAAGAATATCCTGGACCTTCATTGGATCGAGTCAAATTCATCAAGAAATCAACGACAGTAAGGTGATATATTTCAGATGGATTATATTCACTGTAATATAGAATATGGGATCGTTGATGTGATGATTCCCATGGTTCTTATTCCGATATCATGGCTCCATAATTCTCTCATCAGTCGAGAATAAACGTGAAATGGATCAGAAGAAGTACCAAAATCTGAAGAACGATAAATCCAAATGGTCAGTGACAAAGGATTTGGATTGGCCACATAAGCCAAGAAAATTGATTGCTATGCTAACTCAATTTGACTTAGCAGCATGATGTCGCCCAACCTAACTACTTCAAAATCATTGGGTATCTTCCTTAAGTCAGATGAAGTGGAAGATATCATGTTGTAGGTCTCTATATGTGTGATTTCCACCGATGTCGTAGGTTACGGTAACGAAAAGGTGCCCCATTAGGGAAGGATACTTAAAGAGTCCTACACCAATTTTATGAAGAGAAGGTGGGGATCTGTGAACAAACAAAATGCTTCCAGTTGCATGGGAACCAGAGGCGAAGAAAGAGACTTAATCGATGGCTATGATACTTCTTTTATGGGGGACGATGATCATACAAAATTAAGTAGATACTACCACAACCATAATGTAAAAGCACGATATTCCAATTAATATATTGTAGTTGAGGGGTCCGTCAATGACCTCAAATTCAACAATAACTTATTTTTACCCTAGTTCTACTTTTAGGTTACTAGGAATTCCACAAGGCTTATATGTACGACCGTCAAAATCTTTCAACGTTGTAGGTGACTGTGACAAATTCAGTGAGCCAAGTGAATTCCAACAACTCCTTGACATGATACAAGTAGATGAGCCTTCATCAATGATAGTGCAATGAATGAGGCAATTCAGGACACGTACTTCAATCAAGAAATCTAACTGTGCTGGTTATTGTGGCACATAGCCCACGTGATTAAAGACCAAAAGATTTGAATCCATCGGTTTGATTCCACCAATTGTAGACAACAAAGCCTTCTTCTCAGAGGGAAAATTCTAAAGAACCTCAAGCTTTGACATAGCAGTAGGTGACTGAGCCAGGTCTTCTACTACATTATAATTTTGAGCTGCACGAGCTCAAGGGTTGAATGTAGATTTTTGAACTACTCCCTTCGGCGGCTTTATTGTTAACTATGGAAGGATATGCGATAGAGCCGAGTCAGATGACATCGAAGTCGAAGTGGTAGGTTGATCTATAATATTTACTTCGAGTCAACACCAAAACATCAGTTTGGGCTTCATGGTGGATAACATGAGCACTTGCAAACTAGAAGGATGATCGATCACAACCATATGTGTTTTCGGGTTTGGAAATGGATGCGGCATAAGTCTTAAGAAGCTTTGGGACTTCTGAAAGGTGAGGAAAATCTCGCGTAAAATTATCCTCATTACATATCAAGCAAGGGTAACGAGGTTTTCGAAAAGAACTGGATGAATCATATGATTTTTCCTGCGGGGGTGAGTTTGATTTCTTCTTATCTTTACCCTTCTTCCTATTTCCAGGTTCCTTATCAATTTTTCCTTTGTTAGGCGACACGACATGGATTTCAAAGGAAGATGTAGGATCATATGCAGTAGGGTTTTGATTTGAAACAGGAAGTGTAGGAACAGATAGTCGACTTTCTGTCGGAGCGCTAGAAGAACCAATCACACCATCGCTGACATGAATGTCCTAACCAGATGGAGAATGAGGAAAAGTAAAATTTTATCGCGACGCATTTGGAATATTTTCATGGAGCATGCTAGACTGAGTGTAAATCAGATCCAGATACTAGGCACAAGAAATGAATTGCTCTTCAGTGACAACACTTCCTTTGGCCACATCCTCAGTGATAGATGGCAACAAGGACTTAATAAACCACTCAGCAAAAATATGATTATGAAAAAATGTTTTAACCATTCGAATATGATGACACCACTCATGTATATGATCCGATATATGAGTAGTAGTGGTCTGTTTAAATCTGGTCAAAAGTTCTATTCCAGTTTCATATTTGATGGGTAACTAGAAGTGGGTTAAAAAAGTAGTGGCTAAAGATGTAAAGTTATCAAACGAAGTTCATGTTAATTAAATGTACCACTTCACAGCCAGACCAGTAAATGTTCGCTCGAAAAGAAGCAATCTAACAGAATAATCATTTAAGGAATTAGAAAAAAATCATCAATGATAAGTCATGACATGCGTAGATGGGTCTTCTCCAGAATTTCCATTGAATTTGGGAATGTCCAAGGGTAATTTATGGGGAATCACCGGTCTCCAAGGTAAATAATGAATGGGATCATTCGTGAGACTATTTAAATCTGATAACTCTAACGTTGCAACAAATGGAAATTGTCGATTAAGGTCAGGTTGAGCATAAGCAGGATAAGATGGAATCGCCTGAGCAATATGCCTTTTCATACCAACAAATGGATTCTGTTGTTGGTAACCAAGATAGGGGTAGGCTTGTTGACTAAGACCTGGATAAGCTTGATAGTGTGAGAATAGTTGCTATGGTTGCCATGGTATCTGATAAAATAGTTTCCTGCCATGATAATTCAAACCTGGTTGTGAATAGACAGGGCCAATAGAAGCCCGTGGTAAAGGTAAACTAGTTCGTGGTTGTGAAATTACTGATATAGATGGTTGTTGAATACCAGCCTGGAATATAGAGTTTGTAGACCCGAAACTTGAGGGTTAGGGGTGGAAGGACCCGCTTGAGTAGATTGACCAACAACCATAGAAGAAATGACAGGTGTAGTAGGCACAAAAGAAACATGTTGAACTAGTTGATATTGATACACAACCGTTTATGGCTGAACATGAAAAGTAGGTTGCCATTGGCAAACATGAATTCCAACATATGATTGACCTAAATATGATGGAGTACCATATAGACGAACATCTGTGGTCCCCCACCAAAATTGAGTATAGGCATAATGACTTTCATATGATGGGTGTCTAGCAGATACTAGATAAGATGGATGGTAATTGGATGGACTGGCTTGATATTGAGGGTCAAGATGTTCAGTACTCATAATAGATGAACCAAATATAATTCCAGATGATGACGTGGGTGAAGTCCATGGACTAGAGGAGACACTAGAGTAGGTTCCATTTAAAGCCTGGTAATCGAGTGGGACAGATGGACCACCATAAAGATGAGCCTCAGGTGTCGTCAAAAACATAAAAGATGAAGCAACAATAGATGTTGTCGCATTTGTAACAGGTGGTACTATCTGGGATGCTATCTCTGCCATGGTTAAATAACCCAAAAAATACTCTAACAAATCTATAGGAACTTGAGAGTGAAAAGGATCAACAGAAGTGGAGTAGGTCAAACAAGGAAAAGACTGATATAAATGAAGCCTTGACCAAAAATGAGTGGGAGTTGAAGGGGTTGTCTCTTCCTGAAGTTCTTCCTCTATTGAAATCAAACCAGGTGGAAGCACTTCATCGTCAAGCCCAAGATAAATTTCAGGCGGTAAAATCTGCGGTAAAGAGGAAGAATCAATAGTCACGGATGACCGAGGATAAAATGGTTCAATTGGTTTAACTTATTTTTATTCGAATTTATGATCAAGATGTTCTGGTAAAATAATAATGGGCTCTGCATCGAATTCCAGTTGAACAAGCTCGGGTTCTGGATTTACCGTTTCACTGGATTGAATTTCAATGTCCTTAGGTAACTGTGAAGTTTCCGTCTCGACAATAGAAGACAAATCGATATCAGTCAAAATGACTTGAGACTTAATATTCAAAGGATCATATGTCTCTGGTATATCAGATGATGTAGCACCAAGAGTTCTAGAGGTACCAGACTCGATACGATGAGCGTGCCTTCGTCTACTAGGTGTAGCTTCTGGTGGTAATGAAGGTTTATTCGTTGTCCTACTCGAATGACAGGGAAGGGGTTGATATTCTTCCACAATTATTGATTGATTTTATACAAAATCAAATAAACAAAAAGAGGGTGATACTAGGCAAAAGGTTTACAGAGCAACTGTGAAATGCAATATACTTCTGCAGTAAACCAAGGACTTATGTACGTGTAGGAAATCTCCATGAATGCTGTGTTTGGTGTATCATAGGTACAATGTGGCCGACTCATTTACCTATGGATGGTAATAAACCTAAAGTTTTCCTCCCAAATATACGCGAATGTACGTGGAGGCCCAATCCATATTAGCATTGTCTAATGCGAAACCGCACAGTGAGAGCATCCCCTTATAATTTTCGTACTAGAACACTGCCCGATATACATGAAAGTATGTGGAAGAGATCTGATATACTTACATACATGGAATTAGGTATCACACTCAAAATTTATCGCAGACAATTAACGACAACTGCTATGTTTAATGACACCAGAACATGTGTTCTAGCCTAGACCTCTAAATGTTATTGTTAATGTTACAATGATTCCTTAGATAAATTCAGATAGATTCTATGTTGATCTTGATTATCAGTTTGTCTTTCAGGTTCACCGTGAGATGTATTGAACACTCCTTGAATGCAATTAGAATGATAAGTATTCGTTTCAAATTGATTTTCGAAAATGAAAAACTAGCTAGAAGGAATAGAGAAATCATATTGTATGCAATAAAAAATGAGCACATCTAAATTAAAATTTTCCCTAAACTATTCCTTAAGCAACACTCATAATCCCTATATGCAAATTCAAGTTTTTATTTTCAATTTCATTTAATTTTAGATGAGAAAAAAGAAACTAATGCAAAAACAATCACTTAAAAATTTCAAGAGAAACGAAGATTGAAATAACAATTCCTCTTTTCAAAAATAATGAATTGATCAAATGTAAAATTTAAATTTGGAACTATTCGACAATGATAAATAAAACACAAAGAAATGTTCATAAAAAAAAATTCAAAGTGAGGCAAGAAGAGTAGAGGAAAACTAGTCTCTAAAGGCAATCAATCACTCAAAACTTCAGCAAACAAACACTGACATGAATTGGAAAAATAAAAAATAGATATATTTTGGTTGGCCACAGGGGCAACTCAACCCTGAGTGGGAGACAGTCCATTGCAGAGAACTGTCCCTAAGCTAGCAGTGCTATGTAGAGTACTGTGTCAAGACCAACAGTGCATTGGTGCCAGAGGAATCTTTGAAAAAGAAATCAAATACACTACTTTTGATAAGACACATTCAAATGACTGAAAATAAGAAGTTAAAGTCTACTAGACGTTTATGGACAAGGAAAAAACCACTAGCGATGATCCGCTGATCCCCAATATGGTCTCCAATTTTTTTTACAGAAATACAAACCTACAGATAAGTATGCTTTCCCTAAGTGTGGTGGTGCACTTAGAACACCAGAAAGAGAGATATCTGACCTTTTCCTTAAAATGAATAGATAAAGAGAGAGAAACCTACTTGTAATCTGTTCGCTTTCCCTCACCTCCCTCTGTTGCTTTCGTTGCTCTCAATCCAACTTAACTTGCATGATTGATACCTGCCATGGAAAAACGAAGACAGAAAACACCATAAAGGAAATATTATCTATTCAAGTTAAACAAATTGAATCGATATAATTAATAAATACACATATAACATCATTGACACAGGCATTATGAAAGGAACACATGTCTTTATTATGAAGTAGAAGGATGAGTACAACTATTTGATCAATTCACTGTCACTCATCCAACTTGAGTCCCATCCTCATCACATCTAGCATAAAAAATCCAACAACATCACAGTACATGCACAAACCTCCAAGAGATGTGATCTCACCAGCATAACTCTACTTAACACAAATTCTTTCTCTCTTGTGCACTATGTTCAGTTCTCTATTTATAAGTAGAAGTAGGTAGTTTGACATAAATGAATCATTGAATGGACTTCCTAAAAATGGATGAAGAGGTTTCCTTATTCATTGGAATAGGAGGATAAGAGGTTTAATGACTTCATGGATTCTAAATTCAAGGCTATTAGAAGAGGTGAAAGCTGGAACAAATTCTAGAATTCACTAGAGGTTGGAAAGATTCCTAGAATACAATGAAAAATTCTCTCCCAGTTGACCAATGCACTCTAAAGTGGGCCTAGATTCTCTGAAGTGTAGCCTTGAATGGGAATAGATGCTCTACAAAGAAGTTACAACTATCTAGGGGTGCGTTGATGGCTCAATGGGGAACTTCAACTGGCATCTAAGCAGTGAAAATTTCATGAAGGAAGGCCATCAATGTGATGACTTATTTAGGGCATGTAGCAACCAATTTAGAGTATGATAGACCCTAATGAATACTAATCTGTGTTTTGTGATGATGCCCAAATTGACCTGTAACAATGGGATATATATTTTCTTAATGTCCTACAACACCTATGTAATGTGATGAAGAGTGGTTCCTTATTTTTAGGAGATATGGAGTTGGTCTCTCTCTCTCTCTATATATCATTTGTAAATACCATTTCAGGGTTGGATGTTGGTCTACCTGAAGAATTAATATAATAAAGAAAAATACTTTTTTCACTTCATGCTGTAGGATTTTGTGATTCAAGGATTATCTAATGTATGGTGTGTTTCTCTCATTTTTTATTTCTTCTGATTTATGGGTTGCAACAACCAGTAAGGTGTGAGTAAGAGAAATGTTAGAGGATATAATATTAAATTATCTACTTTTTAGTCTTCTGCAAAATCATGTGTCTGTTGTCGATCATGTTTGTGAAGGTTTCATGAAGGATTTATGAAATTATTTATACATGTATGCTACTTTCTAAATTTTGTTTAATTTACATAAAACCGAGTTTATGTAAAGAGCCACTATTGTATCTGTGTGACTGATTTAGGATATGCATATTTCTTAGAGTAAGTACGAACTATCTATCTCCTTTCATTTGTTACAATTTTCTCCCTATACTACCAATTTACCTATACAATTATAATTTCCACAACTTGCTAAATGCATGAAAGTCTTAAATAATAAAAAATAATTTCAAACTCTTTAAGAAGCCATCCCACCACTCAAAAATTTTAATTTGAAATGAACTAAAATGTGTAAGGCTTACTACTTTTGCAGTCAAGTATTGATTCTTTGTGCTAACATATTTGGCACTGCTGCTGGGGCGGTGAATTGAAGTTTATCCTTGGGTGAATGACAAAGTTATAAGTCTGATTCTGAGTTTTACAATTCCAACTTTTTTTTTAGACTACTTTACACCTGGAAACTCCATTGTTGAAGTTATGGCTCCTAGAAGGGCTAGAACTAGGGCTAACGCATATTCCCGTTTTAGAATTCTAGTCACCAATCCTCAAAAGCTTATCAAGAAAAATAGTAAACGAAAATTTTCTGCCTTTGCTACTGTTTTCTCAAAGGTTGTCCCTAAAGAAGTGTTGCAAACTCTGTCCCCTGATTTTGCAGAAAATACTGCACCTCCCTTGTTTTCTAGCCAACAAACAATATCTACATCAAAATTTGATGCTTCATCATTTTATTTTCACAATCCACTAATTGTTGTTCCACAAATCCCAAAAACTCATACCATGGTAGGTCAAAACCAACCCCCTAATCAAATGGATGCAATTATTGCTGCAAGGTATACCCCTTTGGTTTTACCTCAACCTATGAATGCATTACCCACAAGAGATTATCTCAAGTACATGCCTAAATTTAGTGGTGAGGGAGAGGTAACAACTGAAGAACACCTTGCTGATTTTTATGCCTATGCTGATAATCTAAATTTTGAGCATGAAGATATCTGGATGAGATTTTTTGTTCAGAGCCTTGAGGGTGATGCTAGGAATTGGTTCAGATATTTGAAAACTGGTAGCATCACTGGAATTGAAACCTTAGATTATACATTTTTAAGCAAATGGTGTGATAGGAAATATTTTATGTATTATGTCATTGAATTTTGTGCAATAAAAAGAAAAGAAAGAGAATCAGTTTATGAATTTCCTAAGAGATTCAATAAGATGTTTATCAAAATACATACTGAAATCAAGCCTACTGAAGCTTCAGCCAAAATCACTTACGCTAGTGCCTTTGATCCTGATTTTTGTTTATTATTGAGAGAAAGAAGATCTATAACATTAACACAAATGCAAGACAATGCACTAGAGGTAGAATCTAATGTATTAGTAGCTGATAGGCTCAGAGGAGGGATTGACAAAGAAAAAAAGAAGCAAAAAGTTGAAGTTTCATCTTCAGGAACTTCTGATATAGATCATAAGATAGATGAGCTGACCAAGATGGTTAAGTCATTAACCACTGAGATGTCCAATCTCAATATGGAAGAAAGACAAATTACTACTAAAAATGTTTCATTTGATCAACATAATAGGTAGCAATTTAGAATACCTAATGCTCCTCAAATTTTGTAGAGAGAAAGCAGAGATGATGATGATCAAAAAGTGCAACCCGCTTTATAGAATGCGATATTTGAAGATGAAGAGGAAACTGAAGGGTTCGATAAAGGTGTTGATATCAATTTTCTAAGAGATAAAGAAGGGTTGATTAATCTTACACAAGTAGAGTATGAAGATTTTGTGTCATATACTCAGAATAATAAAGTGGGTTCAGATCATTCCACGACTGCAACTAATAATCAAAGGAGATACAATCTTATATCAAATAATATTGATGATAATTCAAAGCCTATTTCACAGCCCAAGAAGAATAAGGATGCAGTTAAAATTCCATCAGAAACGCAAGTGGCTCAACCTAGCAAACCAGAATTTTCCGTAGCAGTTAACCCTCCTTCGCTTTAGGTAAAAATTTCTCACAAACTGCCCCCTATTTTCAATTTTGAGAATGAGATACAAAAGATAAAGATTCTTGTTCCTCTTGTAAAACTCATGAAGAATGATGATTTCAAAAATAAATTTATGAAATCTCATTAGCCTCCACCTACCGAAGTAGCCTCTGATTTTGCTAACCTTCAAGGTGACAAGTCCACTATTATTTTAGGTCCATTGGTAGAAGATAGAGATGACTCTACCCCTCCCTTAAATCTATATCTGAATATTCATGATAAAATCTTGCATAATTTCCTAATGGACTCTAGAGCGTCACATAATTTAATGCCAAGGTAGTCGTGGATGAAATAGGTCTTGAAGTAACTAGAGAATACCAAAATCTTTACTCTTTTGATTCGCAGAAATTTCAATGCCTTGGCGTCATCAAAGACCTCATAGCAAGCCTATTTTAGTTACCCATGAGAAGGATGGTGATGGATATTGTTGTAGCTAACATTCCTCCTACATTTGGCATGTTAATTTCTAGTTCATGGATTAGAAGCTTGGGAGGAACTTTATAAATGGATTTCACTTATGCTACTGTCCCTATTTTTGGAGGAGAACAAAGGATATTTTATGGTGAAGCTCAACTGGCATATTTCATTAGTGATAGCATAGACTCCACTGATCATCCAATTTATGCAAGAACAACTGATGTTGGTTCAAGCATTTTACATATGGATAATGTTGAAAAGTATAACTAGGTCGGTCTTCATGTTGACTAGGTAATTATGTAATTATGTAAAAGAAGAAGTCAAATTAATATATGTTTTTGTTGTATGTGCTTCATGGGTTTCATGAGCATGATTTATTATGTAGAAGGACTTCTTCTTGATGTCCATTAGGTTTAAAGTTAAGTGTCTGATCTAGTCTTTGCGATATGCTCCAAGACCTTGTATATCAAGCTCCATGATATAGTAAAGACAACCTTCAAAACACTGCTAAAGAAACACCCCTCGAAATGTTAAATAAATTACAATGCTAGTCGGCTTACATGCTGTCTTATAGTCAGCCTATAGTCATTGGGAAATTCGGCCTACAGGTTAGCCTAAAAGCTAGAAGAAACCCTATATATAACCTAGTCTACTGCGGCTCATTTACACATACCACACTACGATTGTCTCTGAGATTTCACTGTGATAAGTTTGTGGATATCAAAAAGAATAAATTGTGGTATATTTAATTGAACCTAATACAGATTCCTTTGAGAAATATTGCGAGAAAATTTGAGGAGCTTGCAGACTATTTTGTGAAAAGAAATATGCAAATTTCCTGAGACTATTTCAGAGAATGAAATGCGTATTGTTGAAGATCAAGCACAAGGTTTCAGTGAGATGGTTACAAGTGTTATGTTGGAAATGTTTTCATTGATGGCAAATTAGCAGTAGAATTTCATCTGTGAACATATGTATGCACCCTGATGGAATCCGTGATAAGTAAGAAATCTTGTGAGGGGATTAATGGTGCTCTGTATGTTGTTCGAGGAACCGATGTTAATACGGTCGACAGTGTATCCAAACTGGTAGACAGTGGAGTTATATATTCGTTGAATATATGATATGAACAAAGTTATGGTTTTAAGCTCCACATGGAAGGGTCTACGCTATTAGTAAGGAGATGACTGGCTTTCATAGAGAAAGGAACAAGGAGCGAGAGCAAATCACTTATAACGCGGAAGAACTAAAACAGAGTATTTGGCATTGAAATTTCAGTGGAACACGAACTAACCCTTTGGAATCATGAACGGAACTTAGAGGCGGAACATAAAAAAAGTAAGCATGACGGAACCCTGCGTGGAAGAGCGGAACCGTGACCAAGTGAATAGTGAAGGCGGTTTCCAGGTTTCATCGCACCACCCTTCGGTGATAGGCGATATTTCATGGTTAGGGAGTGATTCCATAGAAATGTTTACATGTAGCAAAGGTGGACCCACAAAAACCGCTATCAAAGCATGCCATCGCACGTTAATGTTCGACCAAAGAAGCCAAGCGATATTATTGAACGTCGTTGATCTAGGAAGGGGTCATCAGACGGTGTTCATTTGCTATAGATGCGCGAAGGTTACCCAAGGTACGATGTGCCATTGCGCATTATCATATGTGCATCATCAATGAACGATATCCATCGGATCATCTGAAGACCGAGTGATGTGCTCTTCGCCGTCGGATGGAAACGATCGTTAGCGATGGGCCCTAGTTTTAAATTATATTGATTGGGCCGTCGATTATGTATGTGGGGCCAAAACCAAAGGTCTATTTAAAAGCTATTTGATAAAAGTGCTGGTTATTAATATAAAGTTCTATTATATATTTAATTTCCAAAGGTTGTGAATAATATTTATTTATCAAATTCCACGAATTTGATAAATAAAATTCCAATAAAAGAAAGAAAACCATCAGCAGCACGCTAATGTTTCTTAACCTTGGCTATAATATTATTTGGCAGAGATAAAGATTACCTTTGGGACAATTCGTGCATGGAAGAACGAAGATTGGGATTTCAATTTGGATTGGTTTGACTTTTAATATGAATACCATTAGCGGTTGAGTGGTTTTCTACTCATGGTATTGATAAAGGCTAAACTATATAAGGAGAAGAGGATTATGCTACAGGGTGTGCAGGTGGAAGGGTTGTTAATAAATAAATCTCTTTAAGAGATATTTGCATACATGATGCACCGATGGATATGATCTAGAAATTATGAATCTCTACGATGATCAACAAAAGAAATGATGAAGACTTAACAGAAGTATGATGAAGAAATTGAATAAATATGGTGTATCTGAGGGTTGAAGCCTTCTGTATGAAAGAGGAAGTATCCTGCCAGTAGAAGTTGGTGTTAAAATCAGGGGGTTGGAGCTCCCTTCCAGTAGTGGCTGGAGAACGAGAGAAGTTTGTAGCCTTTTTGCAGGTGGGTGCCTGCGTGCTGGTATAAGTCTGCACCAGTACAAAATTGTAAGATGTTTTCTTTATAATAAATATTAAAGAAAGAGACGACAACAACAGTGGTTTTCTCCTAAATTGGGTTTCCACCTTAAATATTGGTGTTATGTGTATTGATTGTGTGTGATGGTTGATTCTGTTACTACTGCTCATGCTTACTGCTTACCAAACATCTGATGAATGAATGATGCAATAATCTAAGTAAAGAATTAAACATATAATAAGATCTCTGGACATATGCAAGTTTTCTTAAGGATATCCACATTTATATGCGAGTTGGATTCAGTAAAGTAACGTATGGGTTAAGAGAAAAATAAAGTGAAAAGCTTTTCAGTCAGCTCTAAATACTGATTCACCCCCCCCTCTCATTATTTTTCCCAATAATTGGTATCAGAGTAGGTCCTTCTGAAAAAGCTTAGCCGCTAGAAGGAAGATCAATCAAGATGAGCAATTAGGATGGAACAACATCTATCAGGCCTCCTCTTTTCAACGGAAACAATTTAATCTTTTGGAAAACAAGGATGAGATCCTATCTTCAGTATCTGAGAGAAGATGTATGGGCTATTGTTGAAGGAGGATATCAATATCCAGTCACAGTACCAACAGATCCAACGGAAAGAAAGAATTACGAAACAGATGCAAAAGCGGTCAATGCTCTATTGGGAAGTCTAACTGAATCATAATTTGTCAAAGTCATGCAGCTGAATATAGCCAAGGCCATATGGGACAAACTCATTCTAAGTTATGAAGGTGATGCAAAGGTAAAAAGTGCTAAACTCCAAAATCTCAGAATTCAATATGAGAATCTAAAAATGCATAATGAGGAGAGCATTGCCAATTTCTTTTTACGTCTTGATGATATTGTAAATCGTATGAGAAATCTGGGAGAAACAATAACCGAATCTACTTTGGTTGAGAAATTTTTAAGATCACTAATGACAAAATTTGAGTCAAAAGTTTCTGCTCTTGAAGAAAAACAGGATCTTCAAAATCTTACAGTGGTGCAACTTCATGGCATACTAACTGCATATGAAATGAGAAGAGGAGGACCATCTGAAGTCAAAGAAGCTGTCTTTAGGACTTCTACAAAAGGGAAAGAAGTACAAGAAATAGAAGGATCAGAGTATATCTCAGAAGAAGATGAGGTAAATTTTGTAAAGAAACTCGAACTTGGTACAGGACGGTTTAGAGGTAAGCTTCCTTTCAAATGTTTTGCTTGTGGAAGAGTTGGTCATTATGCTGCTAAGTGTCCTCACAAAGAAACACATGAAAAATGAAAGGAAGTAGCAAGAAGAAATAAAAACCGGTTTAGCACTAGAAAAAGTTACTATACTCATGAAGACAGTGATGGGTTATCTAACAGTGAGGAAGAATGTGAACAAGATCTTAGACTTCTCATGGCATTTGAAAAGGAATCTAGAGAAGAAAAAGATACTTTTATGGATGCTTTAGAGGACAATGATTTTCTTGATGAATTCAATCAACTCAAAATATGCTTAGAAGAAAGTAAAATATCCATAGAAACTCTAAAAAATCAGCTTGAAGAAAAGGAGAAACATAATGAGAAATTAGAATGTGAAATAGTAAGTCTAAGAAAAGAAATTGAGAAAGTAAAGACTATGAATCTTAGATTTGCTAAAGGATCTGAAACCTTAGATGAGATTATCTAGGTACAACGTTCTCCTTTTATAAAGACAGGTCTTGGATATATCAGAGAATCTTCTCAGACTTCAGCACCAAACTATCTAAAAGCAGCTACATCCAGTATAAAACATTCTGCCACTCAACAAGGGAATAAAGAATCTTCACAGCTAAAGCATGACCAGCTCAATTAAAATAACACTAACAAGAATACCTTTCAAAGAAACACCAACCAACAGGTAAATTCTAGTAGAAGATTTCATGATCGCAGAAATTTCTTCTTCAATGGACAATGTTTGTCATGTCATAATTTTGGTCATAAAGTTGTTTAATGTGCTGCATACAAAACCATTATGACAAGAGAAGCAAGAAAGAAAAGAAGGGATATTGGAACAAATAATAATACCTATAACAACTTTTCTCCTCTTCAAAATGAAGTTGAATGTGCTTATTGCAATAACTTTGGCCATGAAGAATCTGAATGCAGGAGAAAAATCCAGCCAAAAGAGAAATTTCCTTCAAGCTCCAAAGTGTGGAAAAAGAAGGAATTACAGGTTGAAAATTGTGGCATAGCTTTATTTGCAGAAGGTGAAGAAAATCAATGTTACATTGATAGTGCATGCTCTAAACACATGACAGGTGGCAAAAACAAACTTCTTGCATATAGTGCTCTAGAAAAGGAGAAGAATGTTACATTTGGAAATTATACTCCTACTGTTATTAAGGGAAAAGGGTTTGTTTTTCTAAAAGAGAAGGCGAAAGCTAATAATGTCATGTATGTAGATGGATTAAAGAATAACCTGTTAAGTGTAAGTCAAATGTGTGATCAAGGAACTGAAGTTGTCTTTAGTTCAAAAGAATGTGTGGTACGTGATCTTGATACAGGTAAAACAATTATAAAAGGAAATAGAACTCCAAGCAATCTGTATGTATTAAAGAACTGCAAAGAGCAATGTTACTTGAGTAAATCTTCAGAAAACTGGCTATGACATAGAAGGTTGGGGCATCTGAGCTTCTCTCAAATCAACAAATCAAGCAGACTCAAAGTTGTTCGTGATCTTCCCAATATTACTCTACCTGAAAGTATCATATGCAAATCTTGCCAATTCAGTAAGCAGACCAGAGTGCAATTGAATGCCAAGGAAGGATCATCAAGTAAGCCTCTTGAACTTATTCATACTGACATATGTGGACCTGTGAGGAAAAATTCACCACGTGGTGAACAATACTATATCTTATTTATTGATGATTTCTGTAGAATGTGTTGGATTGGGTTGCTTAAACACAAAGATGAAGAATTTGAGAAATTTCAGATCTTCAAAGAACTAGTTGAAAATGAATTAGATCTAAAAATCAAGTGTCTTAGATATGATCGAGGAGGAGAATATACATCAGATGAATTCCTTGAATTTTGTGAACAACATGGTATAAAAAGACAATTTTCCATAGCAGGTAATCCACAACAAAATGGAGTAGCAGAAAGAATGAATAGAACAGTTCAACAAATGGCTAGAGCTATGCTTGATGATTCCGGAACACCTGACACATTTTGGGGAGAAGCAGCACATACAGCGGTAAATATTCTTAACAAGGCATATGTTCGTGTAAATAGTGATAAAACTCCATATGAACTATGGTATGGTAATCCTCCCACTGTGAAGAATTTTAGAATTTTTGGAAGCAAATGATTTATCAAAAATAATGATGAAAAACTTGGCAAGTTTGAACCCAGAGCAGATGAAGGAATATTTCTTGGTTACTCCTCTAGGAGTAGGGCATATAAATGTTACAATAAAATACTTCGGAATATTGTTGAATGTATTGATGTTGTTATTGATGAGTCTCCTGCAACTCCAAAAGAAGAAAAACAAACAAAAAATGAAGACGATGATGACATATATCCTTATACATCTAATAGGAATGATATAGACAATGAACCCAATGAAGAACCCGAAGATGATTTATCTGAAAAAGCTCCATGCAGATATGTTCAAAAGAATCATCCAGAATCTCAAATTTTGGGAGAAAAGGGATCAGGTGTACAAACAAGAAGGAATCTTGTGGGATCTTCTAGCAATCTGGCATTTATGTCCACTATTGAACCACACAATGTCAGTCAAGCTAGCAAAGATGAATGTTGGAATCAAGCCATGAATGAAGAGCTTGATCAAATTGAAAAGAATCACACTTGGGAATTAGTACCAAGACCTCATGACAAAAATGTCATTGGAACTAAATGGATATTCAAAAACAAGTTAAATGAGAATGGGGATGTTATAAGAAATAAAACTAGACTTGTTTGCAAGGGGTACGCTCAACAAGAAGGTATAGACTTTGAGGAAATTTTTTCTCCTGTAGCCAGACTTGAAGCCATAAGAATGTTTCTTGCTTTTTCAAGCTTCCAACAAATCAAAGTTTATCAAATGGATGTTAAATCTACTTTTCTCAATGGTGATCTAGAAGAAGAAGTTTATATAGAACAACCAGAAGGATTCATTTTGGGAAATGATGAAAAACTTGTTTGTAGACTTAAAAAGGCTCTATAGGGTCTCAAACAAGCTCCAAGGGCATGGTACTACCATCTTGACAAATATCTTCGTCAACAAGGATTTTCAAAGGGGTCTGCTGATAGCAACTTATACACAAAAACTAAAAATGACAAACTATTGATTGTGGTTGTATATGTTGATGATATCATTTTTGGAAGTAATGAAGAGTCTATGAGTCAGAAATTTGCTTCTGATATGCAGCAAGAATTTGAAATGTCTTTACTTGGGGAACTAACATTCTTTCTTGGCTTGCAAGTGCACCAAGCAATGGATGGCATATTCTTATCACAAGCAAAATATCTTAAGAAAATCTTGAAGAAGTATGGCATGGAAGATTGCAAACCTGTAAGTACACCAATGATAACCAGATGTAATCTCAGTTCTAATGATGATTCCCCCACGGTGAATCAACCAGAATACAGATCTGTGATAGGAAGTCTACTTTATCTCACTGGGACAAGATTAGACATTATGCATGCAGTTGGGATTGTTGGACGATTCCAAACTAATCCAAAAGAGTCTCACCTTCAGGCTGTGAAAAGAGTATTCAAATATCTACAAGGAACTCAAGACTTTGGACTGTGGTATCCAAAGAATGTTGATCTTACTCTTCATGCATACACTGATGCAGATTGGGCTGGAAATGTTGATGATCGTAAAAGCACTAGTGGTGGTGCATTCTATATGGGGCCCCGGTTAGTATCTTGGTTCAGCAAGAAGAAAAGCTCTATTGCCTTATCTACAGTAGAAGCAGAATATGTGGTTGTCGCATCATGTTGCACTCAACTTCTCAGGATGATGCAAACCTTACAAGACTTTCAAATCAAATTTTCACCTCCTATATCCATTATGTGTGATAACACAAGTGCCATAAGTATCTCAAAGAATCTTGTTATGCATTCCAAGACCAATCACATTCCCATCAAGTATCACTTCTTACGTGAACAAGTGCTTGAACAAAAGGTGAAGTTGGAATATGTGCCCTCCAAAGAACAAGTTGCTGATATATTTACCAAACCTTTACCCAGGGAAGCATTCGAATATCTCAGATAGAAGCTGGGAGTAGTCTCTGTCATGCAGAAGATCAGATCTACTTAAATACAGAATATTAATTGAATACACATTTTTCCTGAAGGACAGAAAACTGCGTATGGGTAGTTGCTGACAAATTTTTGATGGGTCAGCATTCTTCAGCACAGTTGCGGTGCTGTTGGGTATCTCTGGATGCACAGGTTAAGGGGGAGCATTGGTCTTGTGGAAAGAATGCATTGTTGGCATTCTAATTATGTTAGAAGATGCAACATAATCTCAGGGGGAGCATGGTATTATCGGTACATAGGATCTTGGTATTATTTGCCCCACAATATGTATGGCACCGGACCTAAAAAGAAACTTGATTTATTAAATTAGATTCACGGTACTGTGGAGGCACTCCTCAGTACAGAATTATCATCGGGCTTGTGCTACAACAGTTAATGACTACACAACTTTTAACGTGAACTCCGATTAGATCTGATCAACCCTTTGCCATTGATGTCAAAGGGGGAGGAAAAGAAAATAAAGGGGCTTCTATTAGACAAACAGAGGCAGAGTGTTGCCATCAATGCCAAAGGGGGAGATTGTTGGAAATGTTGTCATTGATGGCAAAGTAGCAGCAGAATTTCATGTGTGAACATATGTATGCACCCTGATGGAATCCGTGATAAGTAAGAAACCCTGTGAGGGGATTAATGGTGCTCTGTATGTTGATCGAGGAAACGATGTTAATACGGTCAAGAGTGTATCCAAACTGGTAGACAATGGAGTTATATATTCATTGAATATATGATATGAACAAAGTTATGGTTTTAAGCTCCACATGGAAGGGTCTACGCTATTAGTAAGGAGCTGATTGTCTTTCATGGAGAAAGGAACAAGGAGCGAGAGAAGATCAGTTATAACGTGGAAGAAATAAAACAGAGTATTTGGCATTGAACTTTCGGTGGAACACGGACTAACCCTTTGGAATCATGAACGGAACTTAGAGGTGGAACATAACAAAAGGAAGCGCTACGGAACCCTGCGTGGAAGAGCGGAACCGTGACCGAGTGAATAGTGAAGGCGGTTTCTGGGTTTCATCGCACCACCCTTCGGTGATAGGCAGTATTTCCTCGTTAGGGAGCGATTCCATAGAAACTTTGACACGTAGCAAAGGTGGACCCACGAAGACCGCTATCAAAGCGCGCCATCGCACGTTAATGTTCGACCAAAGAAGCCGAGCGATATTATTGAATGTCGTTGATCTAGGAAGGGGTCATCGGACGATGTTCATTTTCTATAGATGTGTAAAGGTTACCCAAGGTACGACGCGCCATGACGTGTTTTCATACGTGCATCATCAACGAATGATATCCGTCGGATCATTTGAAGACCGAGCGATGTGCTCTTCGCCGTCGGATGGAAACGATCGTTAGCGATGGGCCCCAGTTTTAAATTATATTGATTGGGCCATCAATTATGTATGTGGGGCCGGAACCAAAGGTCTATTTAAAAGCCATTTGATAAAAGCACTGGTTATTAATATAAATTTCTATTATATATTTAATTGCCAAAGGTTGTGAATAATATTTATTTGTCAAATTCCATGAATTTGATAAATAAAATTCCAATAAAAGAAAGAAAACCATCAGTGGCACGTTAATGTTTCTTAACCTTGGCTATAGTATTATTTGGCGGAGATAAATATTACCTTTGGGACGATTCGTGCATGGAATAACGAAGATTTGGATTTCAATTTGGATTGGTTCGACTTTTAATATGAATACCATTATCGGTTGAGTAGTTTTCTACTCATGGTATTGATAAAGGCTAAACTATATAAGGAGAAGAGGATTATGCTACAGGGTGTGCAGGTGGAAGGGTTGTTAATAAATAAATCTCTTTAAGAGATATCTGCATACATGATGCACCTATGGATATGATCTAGAAATGATGAATCTCTATGATGATCAGCAAAAGAAATGATGAAGACCTGACGGAAGTCTGATGAAGAAATTGAAGAAATCTGGTGTATCTGAGGGTTGAAGCCTTCTGTATGAAAGAGGAAGTATCCTGCCAGTAGAAGCTGGTGTTAAAATCAGGGGGTTGGAGCTCCCTTCCAGTAGTTGCTGGAGAACGAGAGAAGGTTGTAGCCTTTCTGCAGGTGGGTGCCTGCGTGCTGGTATAAGTCTGCGCCAGTACAAAATTGAAAGATGTTTTCTTTATAATAAATATTAAAGACAGAGACGACAACAGCGGTGGTTTTCTCCCGAATTGGGTTTCCACCTTAAATATTGGTGTTATGGTGTATTTATTGTGTGTGATGGTTGATTCTGTTACTACTGCTCATGCTTACTGCTTACCAAAAATCTGATGAATGAATGATGCAATAATCTAAGTAAAGAATTAAACATATAATAAGATCTCTGGACATATGAAAGTTTTCTTAAGGATATCCACATTTATATGCGATTTGGGTTCAGTAAAGTAACGTATGGGTTAAGAGAAACAAAAAGTTAAAAGTTTTTCAGTCAGATCTAAATACTGATTCACCCCCCCCTCTCAGTATTTTTCCCAACATGTTAAACTACAGCAGATTTACCAGTAATTGAAATGTGGATCTGAGGTGTAGATTCTAAAGTGTAGAACAATGTTAAGGTTAAGAAAATGATGTGGATTCACATGTTTATCACAGTGGTAAATAGTCCGAGTTTGTAAGGAAATAATAGTGAAGTAAGGGATGCAGATTTATCTGAAGTGTCAACAGTGAAGAAGTGTGAACTCTAGTGAAGTTCAGAATTCATAAATAATGATATACGGATGTAAGAAGTGATCAAGTATGGATCACAAAGGTGCGGAAGAAGGTTCACATTCTGAAAAGGTGATATGCAAGCAAAGGATAAGAAGGATGATCTTGAGATAAATCTAGAGACCAAGTTCTCTAATGAAAATGGAGGTCAATATATATTGAAGAACCAAGAAGATGTAACAAGGTATTGAAAGCATACCTAGGTCAAGGGTCTGAGCCATGGTCATGGTACTTATCATTTGGAGATCTATGAGAATAATTCTTTTCAGGTTTTCCTTTCCAAGAGGGAGAGATTTTTCCCTGGCTCTAGGAGCCTAATTTTGTGTCTTGTGTATTTTGATAATTGACTTGATGAAAGACTAAATAAGACAACAAAGAGAATACATAAGTAATTCAAGTAAGCTCACTAGTAATTATCAATAATTTAATTTGTATTAAGCTCCAACCCTCCAAATTATCAACATGGTATCAGAGCTAAGGTGCTAAACACAAGGGCTGCTTGTCAACAAAGACACTTAAAGAAGCGTAGATCAAAGTTTGGGTTGGAAAGTCAAATCAATTTTCAAGGAAGACTATCTAGCTACTTCAAGTGAGATCCCCTATCTCATTCAAAATATCAACTCATTCAACAAAATAATATTTGCCATCAAATATTTTCACTCAAGACATTGTTTGAAAAGAACCTCAACTTCTAAAGTTATTCTTTATAATCAAGGGTTCAAGTATACCAACGTTGAAGAAAGGAACCCCTTTAATTTATTCTTACTCATCATCAAGGAAGTGGCAAGCCAATCCACTCAAGTAAGTATTCATGACCCTATCTGTGAAGATGCCTTATTGTAATGAAAGAAACAAGCTGGTTGGGTCATTAAAATTTAGTGCATGGAAGAAAAGGACAATCTTGAATTTAATTGAAGAAAAAGTAATGGACTATATCAAAGTATATACTGTTCAACCTCCAAAAAAAGATGCTCCAGCCCCTGCCAAGTACATGAAGGGAGAAATTAGAACCCAAAGGATTCTCATAGAATCCATCAAAGACACTCTCATTCCATATTTATTAAAGCTAAAGACTTCAAAATAAATATATAAGAAATTGGTGGAGCTATTCTCTGTGAGTACTGTAGGGGAAGAAATCTCTCTAAGACAAGAACTATACAAAATGAAATTATCAAGGGAACAAGGAATCCTTCCATACTTCATGAGGATTTCTAAAATAAGACATCAACTGCAGGAACTAGGAGAAGTGATGTCTGACACTGATATGACTACAGTGGTGCTGAATGCTCTACCATAGGATTGAGGAAACTTCACTTCTAGTCTATAGGGGAAGAAAGAAGATTTATGTTCTCTATGTAAAATATAGGAAAATAAGACTAAAATCCAAAGCCAAAGTGAAGAGAATCATGCCTTTGCAGCCTCATACAGGAAGAAAGGAAGATTCAGAAAATTTGGCCCTCGAATAAAAGAAGAAATATGGACAACTTATGATTCTTTGGATGTAATGAACTTGGGAATTATAAAAGAGATTGTCCTAAATCTGGAAAGGACAAGAGGAAAAAGGAAGAAGCTCATGTCACTAATGAAAGAGAAGGACATGATGCTAAAATATCTAAGAAGGAGGAAGTGAGAGATCTATATTATGATTGAGATCATATTTCTCTTTAAGTGACCTCTGATTAGTTGTAAATTAGTATGATAGGAAGTAATGTACATTAAGAAGCATATCGATAGAAGCATGGAAGGAGCTCTCGATGAAACAACTTCTAGAAAACCTCTCTGATAACATTACTAAAGTAAACTAGTCATCAAGATCAAGGGTCATCATGGGAACAATATTCTGGAGGTGATGACATATTGTTGAAGCATGCCAAAGGAATGAAGCTATTCATTCTAGAGAAATTTCTACAAGATGACTCGGGGAAATAGATATGAGGTATGCAGACATATATGTTGATATTAGATGCTGTGAAGTCATGCTATATGGTTTCAGGTAATAAATTCCATATGTAGAAGTATGATCTATGAAGGATGATATCTCATTGTAATGAAAATGAAATCAACATAATATGTCCTCATAGAATATGAGGTGGTTGTACATAAAGAATAAATTGGAAAATTTGTAATATCCTAGGAATGAAGAATGTGAAGAAAGGAAGAAATCATGAAATGAAACCACGTCAAGAGGCAATTATCATCTGGAGGCCAAGAATATGTGACTAGGAGATCTCCTGGGAAGATATGTAGACTCTGACTGAAGTTTGGTAAATAAGAAGACCCTTGGAAAAACATATAATTAGGAGATGTGTCAATCTGTATGAAGGATGTTGATTCCTACAGGAATATGTCATGGTGAAAGATCATCACTAAGGTAACCTTTGTTCTAAAAGTTCATATGTATATGTTTATCTAGATGAATTTGTGCAGGGCTGCTAATCATAAGAAAGAATGTATGATCCTTGGGGATGATTCGAAGGAAAGAAACATGGCATAATGATGGACCAGATGAGGAAGACTGATCACTTTCTCCTAGTGGGCCTGACTCATGGCTGAAAGTGATGGATGATCTATACCCTATGAAGCCAAAAGTTGAAAATTCCTCAATATCGAAAACCATGACATCGAGGGGAGGAAATCTTCATGGGTAGCTAGATTGTTGTTGTAGGACCCTGGTTGATAAGGATATCGGTGGTAAGTATCTTTCTTGGAAGAAACGTGAAGTGTGTCCTTCCTGTGTTAAGAGGGAGTGACGTATGTGATTATCTATTACATGTGTCATGCACTAGACCTAGACTAACATCTGTAAGTCTTAGTGAAGGCCATGTAGAGAGAATGGATAGACACATCATTCTGGTCTTCACCTAGAAGACAAAATAGAGGATTGGGTAATCATCTGGAATTCAATATTCTTTGAGAATGAGATAGGGAATTCAAGTAAGAGTAGCTGTGGACCAATAGTCTTTGAGGGTTGGCTACCCAAGAGAAGAATAGTCCAGGAAGGTCATACTCTAGGAACACTTAGGTGGGGTATGTACCTTGGAGAGACAATGACTATGGTGTTTATTAGTCGTGTGTCTCGCCAACATTGTAGCCCATTTTCTCATTAAGAGATGGGGCTGTTAGTGAAGGCCTTGCACTAGGACAATGCTGGTTGATATGATGCTATAGAGATGTGATTACCAATCCGATTCTTCTTACGAGATTCTTCAGTTCGAAAGTGACCATGTACCTGTATGAATACCTACCTAGTTAAGAGGGAGTGTTGAAAAGTGTAACTAGGTCGGTCTTCATGTTGACTAGGTAATTATGTAATTATGTAAAAGAAGAAGTCAAATTAATATATATTTTTGCTGTATTTGCTTCATGGGTTTCATGAGCATGATTTATTATGTAGAAGGGCTTCTTCTTGATGTCCATTAGGTTTAAAGTTAAGTGCCCGATCTAGTCATTTTCATATGCTCCAAGACCTTGTATATCAAGCTCCATGATATAGTAAAGATAACCTTCAAAACACTATTGAAGAAAAACCCCTCGAAATGTTGAATAAATTACAATCCTAGTCAGCCTACATTTGTCTCATAGTCGGCCTAGAGTCATTGGGAAAGTCGGCCTATAGGTTGGCATAAAAGCTAGATGGAACACTATGTATAACGTAGTCTATTGCAACTCATTTACACATAACACACTGTGAATGTCTCTGAGATTTCACTGTGATAAGTTTGCAGATATGAAAAAGAAGAAATTGCGATATACAACACTGAACCTAATGCAGATTCCTCTGAGAAAGATTGCAGACAAATCTAAGGAGCTTGCACACTGTTTTGTGAAAAGAAATATGTGGATTTCCTGAGACTATTTTAGAGAATGAAATGCAGATTGTTGAAGATCAAGTACAAGGTTTCAGTATGATGATTACAAGTGTTAAAATACAATAGATTTACCAGTAATTGAAATGAAGATCTGAGGTGCAAATTCTAAAGTGTAGAATAGTGTTAAGGTAAATAAAATGATGCAGATTCACATGTTGATCACAGTGGTAAATATTCCAAGTTTTTAAGGAAAGAATAGTGAAGTAAGAGATGCATATTTATCCGAAGTGTCAACAGTGAAGAAGTGTGAACTCTAGTGAAGTTCGGAATTCATAAATAATGATATGCGGATGTAAGAAGTGATCAAGTATGGATCACAAAGGTGCGGAAGAAGGTTCACATTCTGAAAAGGTGATATGCAAGCAAAGGATAAGAAGGATGATATTGAGATAAATCTAGAGACCAAGTTCTCTAATGAAAATGGAGGTCAATATATATTGAAGAACCAAGAAGAAGTAACAAGGTCTTGAAAGCATACCTAGGTCAAGGGTCTGAGTCATGGTCATGGTACTTATCAATTGGAGATCTATGAGAAGAATTCTTTTCAGGTTTTCCTTTCCAAGAGGGAGAGATTTTTCCCTGGCTCTAGGAGCCTAATTTTTTGTCTTGTGTATTTTGATAATTGACTTGATGAAAGACTAAATAAGACAAAGAAAAGAAGACATAATTAATTCAAGTAAGCTCACAAGTAATTATCAAGAAGAGAATTTGTATTAAGCTCCATCCCTCCAAATTCTCAACAGATAATGTTTCCCTGCATGCATAAAAGTTTTATATTTTGAAGCCTGTTGAAAAACATATCAATCATGAGGGTTCTAAGCTGTGGAAAATATATTTTGATGGCTCATGTTCTAGAGGAGGAGCTAGTGCCCGAATAGTTCTCATTTCCCCTTTTAAAGAAGTCTCCACTTTTTCTTTCAAACTTGAATTTGAAGCAAATAACAATGTGGCTGAATATGAAGCTCTGTTGATTGGTTTAAAAAAAACAAAGGACTTGAATATTTCAGAAATTTATGTTTTTGGAGATGTTGAACTTATTATTTAGAAAATCAGAAATGTTTATCAAACCAAGCATCCTAGACTCATAGATTACCAGAATGCAATATGGATCATTATAGAAAACTCATTCCTAGCCTTTAACATTTATTTTATTCCAAGAGAAATTAATATTTTGGCTGAATCACTTTCTATTTCAGCAAGCTCATTCAAGATTCCAATACCTATAAAGATGAATTATGAAGTGGAAGTTAGGTTTAGACCTAGCATTCCTGATAATGTCAAGCATTGGAAAGTTTTTGAGGATGACCAAGAGATTAGAAGATTCATTGAAGTTGATGTAGAATTTGTTGTCCTCAACATTGATCAGGATGACTATCTCATGGAGAATTATGATGATTATCAAGATAGAAGAAGAAGAAAAGAAAAAACATATTTCTAATAAGCCTATTATACAATTTCCTACCAATCATATTCCCAAGGGGTTAATCCCACTTGAGAAGCTCTTTGATCACAATGATGTTTCAGTCAAACTACAGTTAGATGAAACAAAAGAAGAATTGCAAGAAAAAATTTGGGCACAGAAAAAGAACCAAGGTATGTTAAGTTGTCAATAGCTTTATCAGAAGAAAGAAAGATTGAATACCACAAGTTATTTTGTGAGTTTGTTGATGTTTTTGCCTGGAAATATGAGTATCTTAAGACATATGATACAAATATCATTGAGCATAGGATACCATTGAAAGATGATACTAATCCATTCCGACAAAAAATAAAACAAATAAATCCCCTATTGTTACTAGTGACGTAGAAGGAAGTGAAGAAACTTTTGGATGCTAAAATCATCATTCCATTGAGATACTCAGATTGGGTTGCTAATCTAGTTCCAGTAAGAAAGAAGAGTGGTGAAGTCATATTATGTGTAGATTTCATGAACCTTAACAAATGCTCCAAGAAAGATAATTATCCATTGCCAAATATGAATCATATTCTTCAAAAGGTAATCGTGTCAGACAAAATTTCCATGTTGGAGGGTTCTTCGGGTACAACCAAGTATCTGTTTGGCCAGAATATCAAGAGAAGAAAAATTCACTACTTCTTTGGGAACATTCATGTATGAAAAGATTCCATTTGGGCTTATGAATTCCGGAACTACTTTTCAGCGTGCTATGGAATTTCTTTCATTGGAGAAAAATACAATTCTTGGTCATCTATTTGGATGATATTATTGTTTTTTTGGCTTCAAATCAAGAGAACCTTCAACACTTGAGACAAGTATTTGTCAAATGAAGGAAATATGGTATAGCGTTGAATCCAAATAAGTCTCATTTTTCTCTTAAAGAAGGTAATATGTTGGGTCACATAGTTTCTAAATATGGAGTGAAAATTGATCCCAAAAGAGTGATTGCAATTCAGGACTTAACACTTCCAAAATCCAAAAATAGATTCAAAATTTTCTTGGTAAGATCAAGTTTTTAAAAAGGTTCATTCCAAATTTTGCTAAAGTGGTGAAGCATAGTACTTGCATGTTGAAGAAGGAAAAAAGAAGTCAAGTGGAAATTTTAAGCCAGAAATTCATTTTAGCTGATAAAAAAAGATATCATTGAAGCACCTCAGTTGGTAACCCCTAAATACTCAAATTATTTATCGATCTTATCATTTGCTTCTCAAGATACTATTGTTGTTGTTTTGTTACAAAAATATGCATAAAATAGGGAAGCTCCCATAGAAATTTTCAGCAGAGCTCTTAGAGATGCAGAATTGAAGTATGAAATGTTGGAAAAGCATGCTTATGCATTACTAAAAGCTCTGAAGGCTTTTAGAGTTTATATTTTGCATGCTCAAATGATTTCCTATTTACCTTCATCTGCTGTTAGAGAAATATTAGTTCAACCTGATATTGATAGAAAGATACTTAAGTGGGTGACTAAAGTTCTTGATTTTGATTTAGAGATAAAGCCTACCAAACTAATCAAAGGTCAAGGAATAGCCAAACTACTAGATGAAGATAATTGTAGAGTTTTGGGCTTGAATTTCATGGATGACAATCAAGAAGGGAAAATTTCTGAACCTATAGGCAACATGACAGTAGATGTAAAAATTCATGAGTGTAGCTGGTATAAGGATATCATTTATTTTCTGCATCATTTTAAACCTCCTCCAAATTTTGATAAAAGTAGAGTAAGATATTTGAAGCTAAAAACTGTTAAATTGTGCATCAAAGATAAATTTTTATATTGTAAAGATCCTACAGGAGTTTTTTTGAGGTTCCTTGACCCAGATGAGTCCAAGAAAGTTATGTTTTATATGCATAGTAGTGTGTGTGGAGGTCATCACTATTGGAGAACTACTACATACAAAATATTGAGAGCTAGCTATTTTTGGCCTAGCTTATTTTCTGATGTATGTGTTGAGGTGAGGGCATGTGAAAAATGTCAGAATTTCATTGGTAAGAAACATTTGAAGTCTTTTACTCTCAAGCCCATAGTTTTTTCTACACCTTTCTAGCAATGGGGATTACATTTCATTGGAGAAATTCATCCAATTTCATGTGAACAACATCGTTGGATACTTGTTGCAAGTGATTAATTCACCGAATGGATTGAAGGAATACCTACCAAAAAAGCTACTCATAAAGTTATAATTAACTTTATGGAGGAAATCATAACCAGATTGGAATTTCCATCAAGGTTAGTAGCAAATAATGCAACTGCTTTTAAAGCTACACCATTCGTAAATTTATGTGAAGATTATGGTATTCATCTCACTCACTCTACAAATTACTATCCACAAGGGAATGGTTTAGTTGAATCATATAAAAAAAGTTTGGTAATAATCATCACCAATTTATTGGAGCAAAACAAGAAAACCTGTGATTCAAAACTAAAATTTTCTTTATCGGCTGACATGGTGACAATAAAAAAATCTATTAATACATCACCTTTTCAAATGGTTTATGGAACTGGGATTTTTTTTCCAGTCCAATTAGCTATTCATGTAGCCAAATTTCTGCAAGATCACGAAGCTGAGCCAAATGATAGGACCAGGAGAATTTATCAAATCATATAACTGCAACAAAAGCAAGAACAACAATATGATTTGGTGCGAAAATATCAACAAGTTGTAAAGAAATTTTTTTATTGAGGAACTAAAAAAGAATATTTTCAGACTGGATATCTGGTGTTGAAATGGGATGCACAACATCAAGATCCTGGTAATCATTCCAAATTTGATGCTTTATGGATTGGTCCTTTCAGAATCTCCAATATTTTGCAGAAGAATACTTTTGAGTTGCAACATCTTGATGGGACATAATTTTTTGGAGGCCCATTTAATTGGCACTTTCTCAAGAAATTATTTTACTAAGGCTATTGGTGGACTAAATTCACTATAAATACCTGTGTGTTTCATAATAAGACTCCATAGCCCAATGCCAAGGCACTGAAACTGAAAAATATTCTTAGAGCCTCGCACTTAGAGCTTTATCCCCTCTGGAGCCAATTTTAGCATAGCTCTATGCTAAGTCATGAGTCTATTTTAAATTTTTTCTTTTTTAGGATAGAATTTGTAAATTTCAAAAAAATTTAGAACTCTACCGAAATTTTGGGTAGTGTCTATTTTATCCATTTTTAGACAGTCTGCTTTAATTTTGTTTTATGTCTATTTTTTAACCCTATGCTACCAGAAATTCCGATAACTTCCCCTGTATTTTAAAAATATTAAAACACACATCCGGTTTTGTCTTAAGCCACATGTTCCCATTATTGACTACATTTTTAAAAAACCTTTTATCATTAGTTAGGTCACATGATATGAAATCTTTTCGTTGAGTGATGTTAAGTTGAAGTCGTGGTTATACGTGGTGAATGCTAGGCATCAATATGCATTTTTTAAAAGCCTACTGTTATCTTTCCTATCTGTCAGCTGAGTCATTTCATCTAGATGTCAAAGTATGTGTTATGTGTTAATAAATTTCATGGATATGCAATTTTAATGCGATGACCATTTGGTTGATCACACATGGATGCTACCGGAAATTTAGGCCTATAATAAAGATTCAGTGGAAGTGACTACCAGCTCCAGGTCTCCTCATCTCCAGCCACTTGTAGCATACTATATGAAACTCCGGAACCAACCAAATTTCATCATAACTACCACAGGGTGTATGCTATGGTCTAAGATACTTACCATAATAAAAAATCTCATGCATGGGCAGGTGAACCAACATATATGTTTTAAACCTTTGAAAAGAAAGGAAGACCATTAGTTTTGAGTTTAATTGTTGGTGAACGAGATATTCTAGTGAGCAACTTGAGAAGGGAATCTTATATTTCAAATACGATCTCATAGAAGACAATGCAACACCTGTTAGGTGAGCTCCTCTAGTATTTCCACTTATTAGATTTTATTAGACAACCTTATTTATTACTGAATATGACTTTAAAGGAGGAAAGATAAAACGAATTGGAACCTAAGGAGCTAACATAGTTGATGCTAATCTGAATTTGAGAAGGTTGTTTGTTCAAGCAGGGTGGTCTCCACTGTGCTCAATACTGGGAAGCTCTCATTTAGGAGTAGCTCAGGGGTTTGCACACTCTTTCAATGGACATGAAGCACCTATCTATGGTATCGGATTGAAAGTATCAACATAGTCAATTATTGAGGCTTTCAACCTTCCAAAGGAAGGAGAAAAAGGGTTTAAAGACCAAGTCATCACTAGAGGAGACCTCAAAGGAATTCCCAATAGTTACCTCAAAAATGAATGGGCTGAGACTGTTAAGCTCATCAAAATTTACCTCACCTGTGAGAGGAGGTATATTGTGGTTTTTATTTATCATATGAGATTTTTGTTTCATATTGTAGGTATGAAGACCCTCAACTTACCATTATTTCTACTGAAGAGCTTGATAAAGATGTCAGCTTAGATTCAAACACACACAGTTGCATCAGAATACAACTTATACCATCAAGCTCTTATTAAAGTGTTGGTTAAGGAAGAACACAGGAAAAACCAATCATGGGACCATTTTATTTTTTATAGGGCAGGCCAACTTGCACCTACACCAAATTTTCCAGCTCAACCATCTTCAGCTTCATAGCACCATCCTCATCCTGCTAGGAGAACTAAGAGAAAGGCTAATAAGGAGAACATCCATAAAAAGGCTAAAGGCAGAAAAGAAAAGACTCCTTCAATCAAGGTTGAGAAGAAGTTGGATAAAGTATAAGGCTGATCAACCAATAAGCCTAAATCAATGAAGATGGTCCCCCTATTCCTCCTTTTCCCAAAGTTTATACTAAATCGTAGAGAGGAAGGTCTACAACTGTAGAAAATCCAAAAGCACAGGTGCTACCAGAAGTTTCGGAAGCATAAATTCAACACGAAATTCAGAAGGAATATCAACCCACTAAGTCTGATGAAGAGCTCCTAAAAGATGCAGGGTATTATATTAGTAGCAAAAGAAAGAAAAATGATGCCAAACTTGTTGCTGCTAGCAAAAAAAGACACACCAGAGACAACAAAAAGATTAGACTCATATATAAGGCCCTGCATAATCCAAGTTTGCTGACAGAGATCATAGATGTATGAGGACAATCTGAAGGGTTCCAGATTGTAACCCCTTCAATTTCAGGGACTAATGAGTCCAAGAAGAAAGAAAAAATCAAAGTCCCTTCAGATCAGCAAACATAATCCTCAAAAATAAGAAAAATTCAAAAGGGTTCAAAGGAGAAAAATCAGTTGTTGACAACTAATTAGACTTGGACAAGCTTGCAGAAGCAGTAACCCATATGGAAGAAATGTAAAAGGGTTTCCTAATAAAACACCTTTTTTCTTATTAAGTAAATTTTTGAACAACTCAAATTTCAAAGTGTATAAGTTGAATAAGTTTTTCAAATGTTTGCTATGCATTTTTGAAAAAGAAACAGAGCGCTACCAGAAATTTCGGTAGCATTACAGTTTTGTGCAGTTACAGTTTTTTACTGGAATTTCCGGTAGTTGAAGTTCATATTTAATGAAGACACATGTTTATTAAGGAACCAAAGTCATGAGGAGACAAATTAGCAAGAAAAGGGGTAGCATGTCAACACACTCAACAAGACAGTCCAAACTGTCTTCTCTTCTCTCATCTACATCTGTCCCGTTAGTTAGATTTTGATGGGATATATTTTTAATGTCCTATAAAACCTATGTAATGTGAGAAAGCAGTTCCTTATTTTTAAGAGAGATGGAGTTGGTACCTCTCTCTCTCTCTATATCATTTGTCAATACCATTTCAAGGTTGGATGTTGGTCTACCCGAAGACTTAATATAATAAAGAAAAATCCTTTTTTCACTTCATGCTAGAGGATTTTTTTATTCAAGGAGTATCTAATGTATGGTGTGTTTCTCTCATTGTTTATTTCTTCTGATTTATGAGTTGCAACAGCTATTAAGGTGTGAGTAAGAAAATTTTTAGAGGATATAATAGTAAATTATTTGCTTTTTAGTCTTCTGCAAAATCATATGTATGTTGTAGAGAATGTTAGTGAAGGTTTCATGAAGGATTAATGAAATTATTTATACATGTATGCTACTTTCTAAATGTTGTTTACTTTACATAAAACAAAGTTTATGTAAAGAAACACTATTGTAGTTGTGTGAATGATTTAGGATATGCTTATTTATTAGAGTAAGTACTAGTTATCTATCTCCTTTCATTTGTTACAATATGCTCCATATACTACCAATTTACCCATACAATTTATACTTGCCAAAAATTTCTAAATGCATGAAAGTCTTAAAGAATAAAATCATTTCGAACTCTCTAGGAAGCCATCCCACCACTCAAAACCTTTAAATTAGAAATGAACTATGATGTGTAAGGTTTGGTCATTTTACAGTCAAGGAGTGACTCCTTTCACTAACATATTTGGCGCCTCTTCTGGGGAGGCGAATTAAAGTTTATCCCTGGGTGAATGACAAATTTATAAGTCTGGTTTTGAGGTGTAAAGTTCCAGTTATATTTTTAGACTACTTTACACTTGGCGACTCCATTTTTGAAGTTATGGATCCTAGAAGGGATAGAACCAGGGCTAACCCATATTCCCCTTTGAGAATCCTGGACGGTGATCCTAAAAAGCTAATCAAGAAAAAGAGTAAATGAAAGTTTGTTGCCTCTGCTATTTTTTTCTCAAAGGATGTCCCTAAAGAAGTGTTGTAAACTTTGTCCCCTGATTTTGCAGAAAATCCTATACCTCCCTTGTTTTCCAGCCAAAAAATAGTATCTACATCAAAATTTGGTGCTTCATCATCTGTTGTTCACAATCCACCAATTTTTGTTCCAAAAATCCCAACAACTCATACTATGGTAGGTAAAAACCCACCCCCCAGCCGAATGGATGCAATCGTTGCGGAAAAGTATGCCATTTTGGTTTTACCTCAACATATGAATGCATTACCTGCAAGAGATTATCTCAAGTACATGCCTAAATTTAGTGGTTTGGGAGAGGTAACTGCTGAAGAACACCTTGCTGATTTTTATGGCTATGCTAATAATTGAATATTGAGCATGAATATGTATGGATGAAATTTTTTGTTCAGAGCTTGAGGATGATGTTAGGAAATGGTTCATATCTTTGACAACTAGTAGCATCATTGGAATTGAAACTATAGATGATACATTTTTAAGGAAATGGGGTGATAAGAAATATTTTCTGTATTATATCACTGAATTTGGTGCAATAAAAATAAAAGAAGGAAAATAAATTTCTGATTATTCTAAGGGATTCAATAAGATGTATAGCAAAATCAAGCCTACTGAAGCTTCATCCAAAATCACTTATGTTGGTGCCTTTGATCCTGATTTTTATTTATTATTAAGAGAAAGGAGATCTATAATACTAACAAAAATGCAAGACAATGCACTGGGGGTTAGAATCTAATGTATTAGTAGCTGATAAGCTCAGAGGAGGGATTGACAGAGAAAAAAGGAAGAAAAAAGATGAAGTTTCATCTTCAAGAACTTATGACGTAGACCCTAAGCTAGATGAGCTAACCAAGATGGTCAAGTCATTGAACATTGAGATGTCCAAGCTCAATATGGAAGAAATACCAAGTACTACTATAAATGTTTCATTTCATTAGCCTAATAGGTAGCAGTTTAGAAGACCTAATTCTCCTCAAATTTTGCAGAGAGAAAGAAGAGATGTTGATGATAGAAAAGTGCAGCCCCCTTTGCAGAATGCTATATTTGAAGATGAAAAGGAAACTTAAGGGTTGGAGAAAGGTGCCAATATCAATTGTCTAAGAGATAAAGAAGGGTTGATTCATCTTACATAAGTAGAGTATGACGATTTCATGTCATATACTCAGAATAATAAAGTGAGTTCAGGTCATTCCACGATTGCATCTGATCATCAAAGTAGATACAATATTAGATCAAAGAATATTGATGATAATTCAAAGGCTATTGCACAAGCCAAGAAGAATAATAATGCAGTTAAAATTCCAGCAGAAAAGCAACTGGTTGAACCTAGCAGACCGGAAATTCTGGTAGCAGTCAACCCTCCTTCACTTGAGGTAAAAAATGCTCATAAACTGCCCCGTGTTTTCAATTTTGAGAATGATATACAAAAGATAAAGATTATTGTTCCTCTTCTAGAACTCATGAAGAATGATGATTTCAAAAATACTTTTATGAAAGCTCTTCAACCTCCACCTACCGAAGTAGGCTCTAATTTAACCTTCAAGATGAAAAGCCCACTGTTATTTTAGGTCCATTAGTAGAAGGAAAAGATGAATCTACCCCTCCCTTCTATATATCTATGAATATTCATGATAAAATATTGCATAATTATCTAATGGACTCTGGAGCCTCACATAATTTAATGCCCAAGGTAGTCATAGATGAACTAGGTCTTGAAGTAACTAGAGAATACTAAGATCTTTACTCTTTAGATTCTCGCAAATTTCAATGACTTGGTGTCATCAAATACCTTGCAGTAAGCCTCTTTCAGTTCCCCATGAAAAGGATGGTGATGGATATTGTTGTAGTCTACATTCATCCTAGATTTGGCGTGTTACTTTCTAGGTCATGGATTATAAGGTTGGGAGGAACTTTTCAAATGGATTTCGATTATGCTACTGTACCTACTTTTGGAGGAGAACAAAGGATAATTTATAGAGAAGCTCATTTGGCATATATCATTAGTGACAACAAAGGCTCCACTAATCATCCAATTTATACAAGAAAAACTAATGTTGGTTCAAGAATTTTACATATGGATAATTCTGCCCTGCCTGCAAAAATTTTTCAGATTTTGAAGCCCGCTGAAAAACATATCAGTCATGAGGGTTCTAAGCTGTGGCACATGTATTTTGATGGCTCATGTTCTAAAGAAGGACCTAGTGCGGGAATAGTTCTCATTTCCCCTTTGAAATAAAGATCCACTTTTTCTTTCAAAATTGAATTTGAAGCAACTAACAATGTAGTTCTATTGATTGGTTTAAAAACAACAAAGGACATGAATATTTCAAAAATTTCTATTTTTGGAGATGCTGAACTTATTATTCAGAAAATCAGAAATGTTTATCAAACTAAGCATCCTAGACTCAGAGATTACCAGAATGCAGTATGGAGCATTATAGAAGACTCATTCCTGGCATTTAACATTTATTTTGTTCTAAGAGAAAGTAATATTTTGGTTGATTCACTTTCTGTTTCAACAAGCTCATTCAAGATTCCAATACCTATAAAATTGAAATATGAAGTGGAAGTTAGGTTTAGACCTAGAATTCCTTATAATGTTAGTAATTGGAAAGTTTTTGAGGATGAAAATGAGATTAGAAGATTAATTGAAGCTATTGAAGAATTTTTTGTCCTAAACATTGATCAGGATGAAGATCTCATGAAGAATGATGCTGATTATCAGGATACCAAAAATATAAAAAAACAAATTTCTAATCAGCCTATTACACAGCTGCCTACCAATCATATTCCCAAGGGTTTAATCCCACTTGAGAAGCTCTTTGATCACAATTATGTTTCATTCAAACCACATTTAGCTAAAAAAAAGCTGAATTGGAAGATTTCAATTTGGGCATAGAAAAATAACCGAGGCATGTTAAGTTTTGTAAAGCTTTATCATAAGAAAGAAAGACTGAAAACCACAAGTTGTTTTGTGAATTTGTTGATGTTTTTTCCAGGAAATATGAGGCTATTAAGACATATGAGACAACTATAATTGAGCATAGGATACCATTGAAATATGGTACTAAGCCATTTCGGCAGAAATTGAGACAAATCAATCCACTATTTTTACCAGTGATGGAGAATGAAGTGAAGAAAATTTTGGATGCTAAAATAATCATTCCATTGAGATACTTAGATTGGGTTGCTAATCTAGTTCTAGTGAGAAATAAGAGTGGTGAAGTCAGATTATGTTTAGATTTTAGGAATCTTAACAAATTCTCCAAGAAAGATAATTATCCATTGCCAAAGATGGAGCATATTCTTCAAAAGGTAATCGGGCCAGACATGATTTCCATGTTGGATGGGTTCTCCGGGTACAACCAAGTATCTGTTTGTCTAGAAGATCGAGAGAATACACCATTCACTACTCCTTGGGGAACATTCATGTATGCAAAGATGCCATTTGGGCTTATGAATGCTGCAGCCACTTTTCAACGTGCTATGGACATTTCTTTCATTGGATAAAAAGGTAAATTGTTGGTAATCTATTTGGATGATATTACTATTTTTCAAGCTTTAGATCAAGAGCACCTTCAACACTTGAGACAAGTATTTTTTAAATAGAGGAAATATGGTATATCGTTGAATCTAAAGAAGTCTTATTTTTCTCTTAAATAAGGTAAGATGTTAGGTCACATAGTTTTTGAAGATGGAGTGAAAATTGATCCCAAAAGAGTGATTTCAATTCATGACTTAACACTTCCAAGATCCAAAAAAGAGATTCAATATTTTCTTAGTAAGATCAATTTTTTAAGAAGGTTCATTCACAATTTTGCTGAAGTGGTGAAGTATATTACTTGCATGTTGAAGAAGGACAAAGAAGTCAAGTGGACATTTGAAGCTAGAAATTCATTTGAGCTGACAAAAAAAGCTATCATTGAAGCACCTCGGTTGGTAAGCCCTGAAAAATCCAAGCCTTTCTTGATCTTCTCATTTTCCTCTCAAGCTACAATTGCTGCTATTTTGTTACAAAATATGTAGAAAATAAGGAGGCTCCCATAGCATTTTTCAGCAGAGCTCTTAGAGATGCATAATTGAAGTATGAAATGTCAGAAAAGCATGCTTATGAATTAGTGAAAGCTCTGAAGGCTTTTAGAGTTTATATTATAAATGCTCAAATTATTGTCTATGTACCTTCATCTTCTGTTAGAGAAATATTAGTTCAGCCTGATAGTGATGGAGAAAGAAGTAAGTGGGTGACTAAATTTCTTGAATTTGATTTAGAGATAAAGCCTAACAAACTAATCAAAGGTCAATGATTAGCAAAACTACTAGCTAAAGATAATTGTAGAGTTTTGGAATTGAATTTCATGGATGACAATCTAGAGGGGAAAATTTCAGAACCTATAGAAATCATGGTAGTATATGTAAACTTTTCTGAGTGCAGCTGGTATAAGGATATCATTTATTTTCTGCAGCATTTTAAACCTCCAAATTTTGATAAAATAATAGTAAGATATTTGAAGCTGAAAACTGTTAAATTCTCTGTCAAAGATAACTATTTATATTGGAACTATCCTACAAGATATTTTTTGAGGTGCATTGACCGAGACGAGTCCAAGAAAGTTATGTTTGATATGCATAGTAGTGTGTGTGGAGGTCATCACTATTGGAGAACTACTGCATAAAAAATACTAAGAGCTGGCTATTTTTGGCCTAGCTTATTTTCTGATGTATGCGCTGAGGTGAGGGCATGTGAAAAATGTCAGAAGTTCACTGGTAAGAAACATTTGATGTCTTTGCCTCTCAAGCCCATAGTTTTTTCTGCACCTTTCCAGCAATGGGGCTTAGATTTCATTAGAGAAATTCATCCACCTTCAAGTGGACAAAATTGTTGGATTTTTTTTGCAACTTATTAATTCACCAAATGGATTGAAGCAATACCTACCAGGAATGCTACTCATAAATTTATAATTAACTTTCTGGAGGGAACCATAACTAGATTTGGATGTCCATCAAGGTTAGTAGTAGATAATGCAACTACTTTTAAAGTTACACCATTGGTAAATTTCTGTGAAAATTATGGTATTCAACTCACTCACTCTACAACTTACTATCCACAAGGGAATGGTTTAGTTGAATCATCAAACAAAAGTTTGGTAAGAATAATCACCAAGTTATTGGAGCAAAACAAGAAAACCTAGGATTCAAAACTGAAATTTGCTTTATGTGCTGACAAGGTGACAATAAAAAAATCTATTAAAACATCACATTTTCAAATGGTTTATGGAACTAACGCTATTTTTCCAGTCCAATTAGTGATTATTGTAGCTAAATTTATGCAAGATCATGAAGCTGAGCCAAATGATATAACCAGATAATTTATCAGATCATAAAAGTGTAGCAAAAGCGATAACAACAATATGATTTGTCGAGAAAATATCAACAATATGTAAAGCAAGTTGTTGATAGAGGAACAAAAAAGAAGAATTTAAGATTTGGGATCTGGTGTTGAAATGGGATGCACAACATCAAGATCTAGGTAAGCATTCCAAATTTGATGCTTTATGGCTTGGTCCTTTCAGAATCTCCAATATTTTGCAAAACAATACTTTTTAGTTGCAACAACTCGATGGGACAAAACTGTTCGGAGGCCCATTTAATGGGCGTTTTCTCAAGAAATTATTTTACTAAGGCTGTTGGTGGCCTAATTTCACTGTAAATATTGTTGTGTTTCATAATAAGACTCCATAGCCCAATGAAAAGGCATTGAAACTACAAAATATTCTGAGAGCTCTATCCCCTGTGGAGCCAATGTTAGCACAGTTCTATGCTAATTCATGAGTCTATTTTAATTTTAATTTTTTTAGGATATAATTTGTAAATTTGAAAATTGTTTAGAACGCTACGGAAATTTCTGGTAGCGTTTGTTTTAGACATTTTCGGAAAATATGTTTTAATTCTGTTTTGTGTTTGTTCTTCTTTAACCTGATGCTACTGGAAATTCTGGTAACTTCCCCTGTTTAAAAAAAAGAAAAATTCATTTGCTTTTATGTTAAGCCATGTGTTCCCATTATCGACTATGTTTTTTAAAAACTTTTTATCATGAGTTAGGTCACGCGATAGGAAAGGTCTACGTTGAGTGATGTTAAGTTGAAGTCGTGGTTATACGTGTTGAACACTAGGTGTCAATCCGCAGTTTTTAAAAGCCTACCATTGTCCATCCTATCTGTCAGTTGATTCATTTAATCCACATGTCAAAGTATGTTTTATGTGTTAAGAAAGATCATGGATGTGTAGTTTTAGTGCGATGACCATTTGGTTGATCATGGATGGACGCTGTCGGAAATTTAGGCCTATAATAAAGATTCAGTGGAAGTGACTGCCAGATCCAAATCCGTTCATCTCCATCCACCTGTAGCATACCATTTGAAACTCTGCAGCCAATTGAAGTTCATCATGATTACCACAGGGTGTATGCTATGGTCTAAGATACTTACCATAATGAAAAATCTCATGCATGGGAAGGTGAAGCAACGTATTTGTTTTAAACCTACGAAAAGAAAGGAAGACCATTAGTTTTGAGTTTCACTATTGGTGAATGAGATATTACAGTGAGAAACTTGAGAAAGGCATCTTAGATTTCAGACAATATCTCATAGAAGACACACCAACAGTTGCTAGCTCCTCTAGTCCTGCCACCTATCAGATTTCAACAGACAACCTTATTTATTACTGAAGATGACTAAGAAAGGAGGAAAGATAAAACAAATTTAACCCCAAGGATCTGATCTAGTTGATGCTAATCCGAATGTGAGAAAGTTGTTTGTTCAAGTAGGGTGGTATCCATTGTGTTCAATACTAAGAAGCTCTCATTTAGGAGTAGCTCAGGAGTTTTCACACTCTTTCAATGGACATGAAGAACCTATCTATGTTCAATTTCCGAGGCTTTCAACCTTCCACAGGAAGAAGAATTTTCTTTTTAAATGCCAAGTCATCATTGGAGGAGACCTCAACAGTTTCCTTAAAGATGTACACAGAGATGCCAACTAGGATAAAGGAATTCCCAGTACTTACCTCAAAAATGAATGGGTCGAGACTGTTAAGTTTATCAAAATTTACCTCATTTGTGAGAGGAGGTATAATGTGGTTTTTACTTATCATATGATAATTTTGTTGCATATTTTAGGTATGAATACCCTCAACTTACTAAGAGATTGAAAAAGATGTCAGCTAGGATTCAAACACACACAGCTACATTAGAATACAACTTATACCATCAAGCTCTTAGTAAAGTGTTGTTTGAGGAAGAACTCAGGAAAATAAACCAATCATGGGAACATTTTTTGTTTTACAGGGCAGGCCAACCTACACCTACACCATATTTTCTAGCTAAACCATCTTCAGCTTCACAGCAACATCCTCAACCTGCTAGGAGAAATAAGAGAAATGATAAGAAGTAAAACATCCATAAAAATTCCTAAAGGTGGAAAAGAAAATACTCCTTCAATCAAGGTTGAGAAGAAGTTGGAGAAAGGAGAAGTCTCATCAACCAATAAGCCTAAATAAATGAAGATGGTGCCCCCCATTCCTCATTTTTCCAAAGTTTATAACAGAGAATGGAGAGGAAGGTTTGCAACTGCAGAAAATCCAAAATCACAGGTGCTATCGGAAATTTCGAAAGTAGACATTTAACAAAAAATTTAGAAGGAATATCAGCCCACTAAGTCTGATGAAGAGATCATAAAAGATGTAGGGTATGATCTTAGTAGCAAAAGAAAGAAAAATGATGCCAAAACTATTGCTGGTAGCAGAAAAAGACACACCAGAGACATAAACAAGTTTAGTCACAAATATAAGGCCCTTCATAATCCAAGTTTGTTGGCAGAGGTCATAGATGTAGAAGGACAATCTGAAGGGTTACAGACTGTAACCCCTTCAATTGCAGAAACTAATGATTCCAAGAAGAAATACAAAATCAAAGCCCCTTCAGATCAACAAACACAATCCTCAAAAATAAAAAAAAAATAAAAAATGGTTCAAAGGAGAAAAATATCACTGTCAAAGAAACAACCACCAGGACCACAAGATCAAAATCAGTTATTGACTAAAAATCATACTTGGACAAGTTTGTAGAAGTAACAACCCATATGCAAGAAATGTAAAAGTGTTTCATAATAAAACACATTTTTTCTTACTAAGTACATTTTTGAATAGCAACTCAAGTTTCAAAGTGTATAAGTCTACACAGGTTTTTCAAATTTTTGTTGTTCATTTTTGAAAAAGAAATAGAGTGCTACCAGAAATTTCGGTAGCATTATAACTTTTGCGCAATTATAGGTTTTTACCAGAATTTCCAGTAGCACCTATTTTAAATGATTTTTGGAAACTATTAGCAAAGTTCCCGAGCAAGTTCAGGAAAGATAAGGACTCGTAACGACATGTATATAACAAGTGATGGTTGATAAGTGGTTATGAGGCTATTGAAGGTCATATTTAATGAAGACACATGGTTATTAAAGAAAGAAAGTAGAAAAATCAATAGAAAAAGGGGCAACATGTTAGCACACTCAATAGTACAGTCCAAACTATCTTCTCTTCTCTCATCTACATCTTTCCTGTTAGTTATATTTTGATGGGATATATATTTAATGTCGTATAACACATATGTAATGTGAGGAAAAGTGGTTCCTTATTTTTAGGAGAGATGGAGTTGGTGCCTCTCTCTCTATATATATCATTTGTAAATACCATTTTAGTGTTGGATGTTGGTATACCTGAAGACTTAATATAATAAAGAAAACTCCTTTTTTCACTTCATGCTGGAGGATTTTGTGATTCAAGGACTATCTAATGTATGGTGTGTTTCTATCATTGTTTATTTCTTTTGATTTATGAGTTGCAACAACTAGTAAGGTGTGAGTAAGAAAAATGTTAGAGGTTCTAATAGTAAATTATATGCCTTTTAGTCTTCTGGAAAATCATATGTATCTTGTAGAGCATGTTATGAAGGTTTCATGAAGGATTTATGAAATTCTTTATACATGTATGCTACATTCTAAATGTTGTTTAATTTACAAAAAACAAATTTTATGTAAAGAGCCACTATTTTAGCTGTGTGACTGATTTAGGATATGCATATTTCTTAGAGTAAGTATCATCTATCTGTCTCTTTTCATTTGTTACAATCTGCTTCCTATACTACCAATTTACCCATACAATTTATACTTTCCACATCTTGCCAAATGGATGAAAGTCTTAAAGAATAAAAATCATTTCAAACTCTTTAAGAAGCCACCCCACCACTCAAAACCTTTAAATTTGAAATGAATTATGATGTGTAATGCTTACTCCTTTTGCAGTCAAGGAGTGACTACTTGAGCTAACAGGAGTATTTTTGGGTTCATATATTATGCACCTATAACCTCCTCCATCTCACATAATGGTCCAGTGTTATGTACAAAGGTGAACCACACAATGTTTCTACTATCCTTTGTGGTTTCAGGGTCCTGGATTCTACAATTTTCTGTACCACATTCTTGTCATTTGTTGAAAGGAAAATTATGTGGTTTTTAGTCCCTATGTATAAGATTGCTTTCGCGTAGAAATTTTATTCCAAAAACAAGTTCGATCATTAGCTGTCTCACAATAACTTTTAAAACCTTCCATAGTGTTGAATATATGCAACTAAATCACCACTAGACATAAACTTTGTTACTATGCACAAATCTGGTGGCGTTGTGAAAGCACCAATAAAATGGACTATATCTTTATGCGATACTTTCTTCAAATTGAACACCTCTTGTAATGTTGAAAAATGTGTTTCTTGTGAGTATGTTGACTTATTTTACATCCTTACTATCTTATCTTTCATCAAGATATTACCATATTACATATGTATGAAGATAACAAAACAAGTGACACAAGATGTAGGCACTATGCTAGGTGTTAGCATTGCAATTTTTCAAACTCTGGTCACTATTGTAGTTGTGTCTTTGATCCTCTCTTGTCTCCTATCCTATGGTTGAAGGTCTTGGAGGGTTAAAATGTGTACTAGTTTTAATCATTTTTTAACAAAATCCAATTTTTTTTTGAGTCCAATAGTTTTTCTAACATATAGTTCTTAGGATAAATTTTCTTTTAATAAGTCTTTTAATTGCTTTGAGTAGTTAAGGTCATGGGTTTAGCTTGAGAAGTATTATTTATTAACAATTATATCTTCTATCCAAGGCCTAAGGAGAAAATGTCAAAGTTATCAGTTATTTTAGGAATAACAGAGGAATAACTACCTTTTCTAGAAACACATGTATTTTCTTTAGAAAATCTAGTTTTACATTTTGGGTGTGGAGCCTGATTATCTTCTTTATTTTGTATCACAACATTGGACCCCTAATCTTAACGGGGTGGAAACACCGCCCGTAATTGTATGTTGCCTGGGCGGTCCGGGGGGGGGGGGGCACCCTCGAAGCTAAAAACAGATGTAAAATTGCCTTGTAAAAGTATAGTAATTTCTAGTCAACTTGGGTCATTCATTAGGCGGTTGATCTGACGGTAGAAGTTATGTTTGATGTAGGGTTTTTTTCCCTAAAAGGCAACCCCTCGTTTTGTATAAGGGTATTGTATTGCAGTTGTGTATTATATGTGTATTCTCAGAGTGAGAAACTAATAGGGAGACTGTGAGAGAGAACATAGGATATTACAATGGATCTACTATAGGTTGTGTCTCTTCATTTTTCTGGATAATAGAAAGGAAGGGTTGGTTGTTCAGGGTGGACGTAGCCCAAACTGGGTGAACCACGTATATCTGTGTCTGTCTGGTTTTATGTGTTTTGTGTGTTTGTGTTTTCCACATATTTTATGTGTTGCATTGCTCTGTAATATATAATTTTATAACATTACAAGCAACACATAAATAGCTACCTTTTTCAAAAAGTAGCTATTTCCTGTAGAATTTGTACAAGGAGGTAAAGAGGCATTACTCAGGTGAAAAGAAACTGCTCTTGGAATAATTGAAGGTATGCTAAATCAAGAAATATTACCGTTTTGAAAGGTGGCTATTTCTAATTGGAGTATTCATTAAAAAGGAGGTTGACTATTTTATTTGCTAAGGATAGTTAAATCTAATGCTACTCATCAAAGGTGAAGTATATCAATGCTGAGTTATGAGTAGCAATCAGTTAATAATTCGATGGAGTGAAAGGTTCAGTGAAATGAGTTGGCACCAAAAATTTAAATCAGTTAAGTTCGTGTCACTTAGCCTTACCATTATCTACGACATGTAGAGCTTTGTTTCCATTTACGCCCAAGAAAGCTACAACAAACCATTTCTTATCCTCCATAACCTAGTTTGTTACCTTGTGCTAGCAGTTAGGGCTTCGTGGAGGGTTGTGTTTCCTTGTTTTACAGGTGTGCATTAGTGGTTAACTTAGCTGTTAACAGAATGGGTAAGGGTGGTAAGGGTAATAGTTCAGAACCAACCAATACTCATTTTGTTGATCATCGTGTAAAGCCACAGTTCCAAGCAACAGGGTGGTATCATTTTTTAAACATTTTTTCAGGATAAAATGTTGCAGTTGCTCAGGAATTTTCCGAGTCATTCAATGGAGAGCAGGTTAAGCTGGGGTCTCGGACCTTGAGGATCACAGAGACCATTATTGCACGAGATACCCAAACATCAGCTACAGGTGAGTCATGGTATAAAATAAAAACCTTGCTTAAAGAATATTTAAATCCATATCTTAAGCCTGAGCATGAAAATATAGATTGGACCCCTACTGTGCACATTTATTACTTTAGGCCTGAGTGGAAATATGTTATTACCACAATGCAACGTTATATTACATGTGAAGGCAGTTTTTCCACTATGCACCAGTATCATGTGAGGTTTCTAGCTCACTTCAGGCTCTAAACCTATGAACTTACCATTTTTCCTTTATAAATATCTGTTGAAAATGTCTCAAAAAATACAAAGAACGCCAACCTATTCTCTTCACAATATTTATCACAGGGGTTTAATCAAAATGTTGGTGGTTTATCAGCTAAAAAAGAAGAGAACCACATGGGAATTTTTTTTAGAATATGAAGGTTTCAGCAGTGTTAAATCAAGGAGAAGGGTAGGAAGGCCTTTAAGGAAAAATACCCAAGAGGAGCAGTCAAGCCCTGCACCTACACTAACCCCTTCACAAACTGGTCAATCTTCTACACCATCTAGCAGACAGAAAATGAACTCAGCTAGGAGAGCTAGAGTTCAAACCACCACTCCTATACCAATAATACAACCATCCAAGGAATTTTATACTAGAATACTACCTAAGGAGCCACAAAACTTGGGGTCTTTTAGGCAGGAGCATGCAAGCAAGCTTAAACAAAAGACTACTCTACCTGACAAGAATGCAATGTATAAAGGTAAGGAAGAGGTAGCTTCCTCTTCAAAGAATAAACGCAGGAGAAAACTTATCCTGATAGAGTGATCTTCAGTGGAATTCACCCCTGAAGCCTTAACACCAAGCCATGTTCTAGAGACTAGACAGGAGAATGAAGAAGAAAATTCCACTCCAACACCAGAGGAAACAATACTAGCACAAGTCTTTTCCTCTCTCAAAACATTAGCTAAGGGGAAAAGTAAAGTTTCAGAGACTACAACATAATAACCAAATACAACCCAACGTTATTCATCTCTTATTTCATCAGCAAAAGGAAAGAATAAGCCATAATCCACTCATACTCATCTTTTGAGGAAGAAAGTAGTGAAACATAGTTTACTGAAACAAAGTTTGAGGAGGGGCAGTCAAGCAGAGTTATCCATGGAAGAAGGAGGCCTTCATACATTCCTAATCCATACATTCAAAGGCCTCATACCATACCAAAGAATAAGATCATTCTAGCAAGAAAAATCACAGCCAAACCTGTTCTCAGAGATGAGATAATAAACACAGATGAAAGCCGACAAAATGATCTAGGGAAGAAGAAGACTCAGAAGAAAAAGAAAGTAAAAAAGAGAAAGCCAAACCAGAGGGTCATTAAGGCAGAATGTATTAGGAATTTTTCTTATATACTAGATATTTAATGATTAAATGTCTAAAACCATGAAAACCTGAAGAATCATATCATTGTTGACTTATCTACATAATTTTAAGAAATAGCTACCTTTTCGAGAAAAGTAGCTATTATTTTTAGAATTTGTATAAGAAGGTAAAAAGGTAGCATTTTGTTCTGGTTTCGAGGAATGACACTAGGTGGTGATAAAGTGAATGCAACCTAAATTGTAATGGTTTTTTCCAAGTGTCTTCTAGTCAAGTTATCTGCCAGATGTCATTTTTAGTTGGTAACTCCTACACTTTTTTGGATAAAGGTCCAGGTGTCCTTTTCAGTTGGCAGTTGCGAATTTTGTGGAGGAAGTTTTCGAGGAAACGAGAAGCACTCAACCACCTCAACTCAACCATTTCGAGCTCCATACTATCATGTTTTGTCTTAATAGTATTTCAGACTACTCTTCTGTTGTGTTTTAGATAAAATTTACTATATGTAGAGGATTTTAATAAAGTCTCTGAAACAAACTTGTACTTTTTGTGGAGGCTTTAATAGAACACCTTTTTGTAGATATACGGTGTCAAGCAATGAAGAAAGGGTTCGTTGGTTGCTCATATCATTTCATTCTGTATTGTATATTTTTGAGCTTATACTATCCAAAAAACACTCTTGAGGACTTTTGAATGGTTGATGTGTGTATTGTCTATCTCCTTATGTGTTTCCATACTTTACTGTTTCATTCTAGATTATGATCTACATATGATGTTTCATGTTTTTGTTAGTCTTGTGGTATAGCTATATATGATTATCTAATTTTGTAAGTCTTGTTTTACAAGCTTTTTGGATAAGATATGTATGGTGAAATTATTCATAAGCTTTCCCTGTTACAGAAATCTTCAAATGTATGATGAGATTCTTGTAAGTCTTGAAGAAGCCTTATTTCATCAATACATTATAGGTTGCAAATATTTTGTCTAATTTTCTTCTTAACAATGGACATCTATTTTTTAGACCCATTGCTCTTGCACATTCTCCTAACCATTAATATACTAACTAATCCCTGATACCACATCAAGCAGTAGTACCCTCATATGTGTGAGTGATTTATTAGTTTGAAACCCTTTAATTTTCAAGTGTGTGTGAGAATCTAAACCACTTTCCAAATCATAAATATAACTATAAGAAAATCCCTTGAGCTTAATATGTGTCTGGTTAGGTGCTTGTAACAATCCAAGTGTTGATTCCAACGCTAACATCTTTTTGTGTGTTTGTCGAGAGACGAAGATTCGGAACTCAGTATTCTCCCGAAGTTTTTTGCATGAATTCCTAGTAGTTTTTAAGGGTGAATAAAAACTAGTCATTTTTCTGATTGTAATTGGTTCACTTGGTGACTACACAAAGAGGACGAGGGGTTTCAAGACTGCCCACCACAAGAATAAATTAGAGATCACCTCCTATGACTCTAGTTTCTGACCCAAAAAATATAATAAATGATGCAAAAGGAAAACACAAATCAACTGAAGCTACATCACATTCAGTGAAAAAAGGTGCATTCAAAGTTCATTCCAAAAGAAAAGGTACCATCATCTATCTCAGAACATAAATAAGTTTCAGTTTCAAAATACTCTACTGAAATATTTCAAGTTGAAACTGCTTCTATAAAAGACAAAGTAGATGATGTTAGCCTAGATTCAGCTGAAAGTATTTCTCATCCATCATTTAGTAAATCAGAAACAATTATTATTCCAGTGAAAGAAGAAAAATCCTAGGTTTTATGTGTCAGCGAAGAAAATCATCAATGAGAAGCCGTTGTGTTGACAGAATGGGAATTAGAAAAAGTATTGGAAATTGCACCCTTATTAGATAGGGCTAATTTAACTGAAGAAGATATTCACACAATTCTAAGCTTTCTTCAAACTCATCCTGAATATCAGTCCTCTCTTAGTCGATAATCGGAGTATTTTCCTTTTTCCCAAAACCCATCTATTGGTTCATCCTCTTCTCATCAAGGAGAAGGTAACATTCTTGAAAATGTTGATTTTTAATGTAGCTTGGACAAGTGGTTTCCCATGGGTTAGTCTCTACCTAGGGAAAAGTGTCCAAAATAATTCTTTTCCTAAATGTGACTTTATAAAGTGAAAGTGACTTTATAAGTGGTAAAATTAATATTAAATTATAAAGTGAAAGTGACTTTATAAGTGGTAAATTTAGTATTAAATACAAAGTGAAAGTGACTTTATAAGTGGTGAAGTCAATATTAAATTATAAAGTGAAAATTAACTTTAGAGATAAAGTACAATGTGGGTACTTTATTTAATGGGTGAGTCAAAAAATAGAAAGTGAGAATTAAATGCACATTTATTCTCATCCCTTTATCTAAATGAATCTGAGCCATTAGATCTTATGGTTTCCCAAAAGTCATTTAGGGAAACAAAAGAGGGAAAAGAAAATGGAGACTACATTCATTCATTCTTCATGAGGAGATTGGAGAAAGGAGGTTGAGAGTTGGATAAAATTTCATAAAGATAAATTTTTTGCAGCAAGCTAAAGGAGTGATTTCTGGGCAAAGTTGTGCACGGAAATCAAGGTAGAGAAGACAACATAAGGTATGGTTTGAATAAAATTTAATGTTGTGATATGCATGTAGTTCTATGGTTGTTTTGAGAAAAATAAAAACATCCGTACAGTACAGTCCGCGTCCGTACAGTATTGTTTTAGATTCAAGTGAGCACAAAAATCGAGGCAAAGTGGGCATGATTTTGAAGGATTTTAGGGTTGAAGATATATGTTGTATCTTGTTGTTTTGTTTTTTCTACAAATGTATTTTTCCTAAACTTGAAAGAAATAAATTTGAAGATCTCTCTAACAGGTTTTCCCCGGAGAAGATTGAAGGGGTTTTTCTTGGGTCTAAATTGACCAAAAATCTGTGTATATTTTTTTATGTGTTGCTAGTCTGTTTATGTCCATATTTATTTTCACCATGTGTTAACAGCCCCATGTGTTTTAATTTGAAAATTTCATTTCCATAATTCTATATGTTTAATGTAATTTTATGGGAAAGGGCATTTAACTGAATGGGAGTGATAAGGTGAAATCAAAACTAGGTTGGGATTGCAGGAAAATTTTTATTCATTAAATTTCAACATGGTATTAGAGCTAGAGGTTAAAAATTGCAGTTTGAACAACAGACAGTAGTTTGGGATAACAAACAGTGGTTTGGAAAACAAACTGAATTCTTGGACAACAAACTCAGTTTGGACAACAAACTGATATTTTGGGACAGCAAGGTGAAATTTCACACAGACTGAAATTTTGGGACAAAAAGGTGTGATGGAAAGTTCATTTCTCTATTTTCTTGGTTTTGTAAAATTTGGACAATAGTCATGGCCATGTTCTTAATAATAGAGGACAGACTGGATGGGGTATCCAACTATGTCGTTTGGAAGGGCATAATTCAGACAGTGTTTTAGGAGGCAACAGTTTGGGACATAGTGCGACAAGATGTTGTATCTCTACTGATGCAGATGAAATTGTTGAATTCATAAAATATAATTCAAAGGCAAATGATTTTGATGGACAATCTGAAGTATCATGTGGTTCCTTAGGTGAGAGGAAACACATATGCATATCAGATGTGGAAAACTCTAACCACTCTCTATTAGAGTACCAATGAGAGTAGGAATATGGTACTCAAAGAACAATTGAAGAACATTAGGATGAAAAAGGCTGAAATTGTAGTTCATTATCTTGGTAGGGTCAAATAGGTACATGATGATTTGACTACTATTGGTGAGGTAGTTTCACCCATAGAGTTAGTTAGGATAGCCGTAGCGGGGCTTCCTATGTCTTGGGAGGTCTTTGGAGATAATATTACCTCTAAGGAGAATCTTCCCAATTGGGACAGATTTTGAGATGATTGTGTGCAGCATGAGATACAGAAGACTGAGAGTGGTGGGGTGAAAATAGTAGATGAGGAGGATGTAGCCTTGACAACTAGGGGGAAGAACAAAGGGAAGGCCAAGAAAGGAGCCTCATTATATGAAGCTAAGGTAAAGGAGAAGAAGAAGAAGAAAGATATAGATATGTCCAAAGTCAAATTTTGGGCATGTCAGAAGATGGGACACTATGCTGCTACGTGTCATGAGGGGAAAAACAAGGGGAAGAAATGCATTGCAAATTCAACAAAGGTGGAGCAGTTTTCTTCACAGTTTTACAGGGATTTTGCATTTATTGCTTCTACATATATTAGGAGTACATCATCTAATGTGTGGCACATAGATAGCGGGGCTTCCCGCCATATGAAAAGTGCACATGAGTTATTTTTAGAGCTTGTAGAGAAGGCACTTGATATTAATATTGTACAAGGAGATGACTGCATTGTGAGAGCTGTTGGTGTGGGGACTGTGACCTTTGAGAAGGAGTCTTTACCTCCATTGAAGGTCATGGATGTTTTGTATGTTCCAGGGATGAATAATAACTTCATTTTAGTGTCTGCTATGGAGGAGAAGGGGTTTGATGTCACCTTCTTAAGAGGGTCGGTATTGATGCATTCTAGGGGAGATTCCATCACTTCGGTCAAAGTGCACTACATGGAAAAGACCCTCTAGTGGAGGTTATAAAAGAGGTTTTTAGTGTTATAAAATTGGCCAAAATTGTCAAAAAAACATTTTCTACAGCATCCGTTTATGGTTACGGAGGTTTTGGCGGAGCTTGTAACGGAAATTCAACACAACTAAAAAAAAATGGGCGACCGGAGGTAATTATTGATGTTTTTTTCATCGGTGCACTAATCAGGATATAACGCACCGGTGCGTACCTGTAGTCGGAGCCCCAGAGCGGTCGAAGGAGAATGCACCGGGTTGTTAAGGTATAAAACAACACTGGGCGTAGTGTTGGTGATATAATGCACGGGACCGTTCTAATTGGTCTTGGGATTTGAGCGGTGCCCATAGGTCGTTTCAACGTGTCGGTGCATAGACTTATAGAAACACACCGGTGCACAGTATCACATAAATGCACCGAGATTTATAATTGGTATCGGTATTCGTGCAGTGCCCATAGGTGGTACAAATGCACCAGTGCGTATAGAAACTTAAATTCCCCAGTGGGCAGTATCACACAAATGCACCGAGATTTATAATTTGTATCAGTATTCGTGCGGTGCCTATAGGTTGTACAAATGCACCAGTGCCTATAGACATAAAAATGCCTTGGTGCATAATATCACACAAATGCACCGAGATTTATAATTGGTATCGGTATTCGTGTGGTGCCCATAGGTCATAAAACGTCACTGGTACTTATATAGACATACACACACAGGTGCGCCGTACCACACAAACGCCTCGATATTTTTAACTAGTTTTGGTATTTGTGCGGTGCCCATAGGTCGTAAAAACGCACCGGTGTGCTTAAGAATGCAAGCGCACTAGTGTAAGAATACATGCACCAATTTTCATTTTGTATTTTTTAGAAACATCGACCTGTAACAGTGCAATTATTGTGATTGTTTTAAATTCATTATTCATCAAAAGTTGACACATCTTATAACAATATTCATATTAATTAATTTTTTATTAATTCATTTGAATGTGATGTTTGGATTAATTTTTTATATCATATCATAATTATTGTGTTTTTTTAAAATTCATTATTCATCAAAAGTCGACACATATATATCTTATAACAATATTCATATGAATTAAATTTTTATTAGTGCATTTGAGAACGACAATGGAGAATGCAATAGCGACAATAGAGAACGCAATAGAATAAATTAAAACATTCTTTATATATATATATATATATATATATATATATATGAATAAGACATTCTTTGTCATACAAAATGGGACAGTTATTGGTATCCCTTTATCTTTCAATTGGGACACTATGTCCATTACATTAAAGAAAATGTTTGATTTCACAGACATATTTCAAAAAATACAATGCCTTGCTTTGATATCCAAACATAGTGATCATCATTCTTCACTTGAACTGTTGTCACTGCTAGAGCTACTTCCATGACTTGGGTTATTTTCAGGAATGTTTTGTTCATGGTGTTGATTGTTTTCTTCTTCTTCACCTTCCATCTACAAACATAAAAACAAACTGTAAAGAGTGTATATACATTGGTGAGAATAATGAAAATTGCAATATTAAATAATATACATCAATTTAAATAAAAAATAAATGACGTACCAATGCAACAATTGACTCATAAACTATACACATTCTTTTAAAACCATGTAACATGCCATCTTTAAAGATTTGATCTGTTGGTGTAGTTCCATACTTTGTTTCCTTCAAGTTTTATACCCCATAACAAATCATATATTTAATATAAAATATTTATTTTTTCTATTAATTATAGACGGAGCTAAGTAAAACAAGATCGATATATGCTTACAAATTCCAAAATTAAGTTCTGATATGCCAACATATACTCACAACCCATATTTAACCCAATTTCAATCAATTCCTCTGATGGTTCTTCTTTGTATGTTAGCACTCGTTTGAAGACATTCAATGATGATTTTTGTAAAACAACTTAAAAAATACAAAAATGAAATCTAGTTAAGTTGTTATAAGGAAGTAACAATTACTCACAAACTTAAATATCAATCATTTTCTTCCTTGTCGTCCTGTTTTATGTGCGGAATGGGTTCCATTTTCTTTTCTTTTATGCAAGAAAATACTTAAAAATTAATATTTAATGCTAAATTGTTTATTTATTGTACCTAATGATCAAAAAATTCAATGATTACATATTAAATTTGAAGCACGTTGTTGTTGAGATGGCTCCTCCTGCGATGCAATTTTGTCCATTTCTTTAACCATCTCCTTGTACACCTTTTTGGACATTCCTACTGGCATATTTCTGATATCAGCTTGTTCATCTTTTGAAATTTTCATAATCTTCCTGAAAATGTAACATGGCAATAAAATATTTAATTTTATATTGATATATGAAAATTAAGTATAACAAAAGTGATATTTATAAATAATTCTAGACGAACATTTAAAGGAATATTACTTTTTTATTCCTTCTTTTTTGTTGTTGTACATTTTTTCTATTAAAAGTCTGACATGTCTCATTGACCAATTCTCTGGAAACTCTTCCTGTAGTTTAGATAAAATTTTGTTCTTGGAATCATTGGATTGGTTTTTGTATTGTAAGTGGAAAGAACGTCTATACATTCATTCCACTAGATCCCTCAAACTTTTGTAAAAGTTTTTCCCCCTTTCGTTAACCTCCAACACCACTCTAAATGAGATAAGGAGAAATTCATTTTCATTTGCATGTTCTATTTTTTTTCTTTTCATAGAACATCATTCCTTTTTTGAGGTGTTGGTCCCTGTAGAACATTAAAAATATGTGAATTAATAGACTGTTTGACACATGTTATCTAATAATTTTAATTATATTATTAATGAAAACTAAAAAAAGAAACTCATATTGGATCAATAGTATTTTTTCATTCACCTGATTCATCCTTTTGCAATTTTTCCGTCAAGCTTTTACACTCTTTTGGTACTAGATTAGAAATAATCTTATCGAGCTTCATCATTTTTTGGCTCTACATGATACACAGTAAACAATACATATTATTTAAACTTACATATAGTTCAAAAATAATATTTTTTGTAAATAATTTACAAAGAACTTTCCTTTTTTTCTTTTCTTGATGTGTTATCAGTATTTTTGTTACTTGATCTCTTGTTAGTCATTTCTTTATCAATCTCAAACCTGTACCATATCATTCATTAATATATTTATAAATAAATTGTCATCTTTTCAAGTAAAAAAAAAAAGCTCAAGAAACCAGTGCACCATTCATGGTGTACGCACCGATGCCGGTGCATGAGTGTCTTAGAAACCCATCGCAAAAACAGTATAATAGATTGTACGGTGCTCTATGTCAACAAGGAGCACCAATGCGTTACATGTCAATCACTGCACCGATTAACCATGATAAAATAATAAAAATTGTCCAGTGTTAGTTTTTGTAGCATAAACCGGTGCCATATTTTACATATGGCGCACCGATAAAAAAAAATGTTATTAAATTTTTATCACATTACTTATGCGGTGCGCTTGTACAATACAGAGCACCGGTGCGCTAGGTTACGCAGGGTGTGCCAATAAAAAAAATATGGTTTTTTTTAATTCACGCAAGGGCCGACATGGATTTGGATCCGACTATGCTAATCGTACCGTCGGTTGGATGTCTTAGGTCTATATTTAGCAATACAAACCCTATAAATCTAAATTGAAAAGCCCTAATTCTAAAATCATAGAAAGAGGGAGAAGAAAGGGTAGGAACAAAAAGAATGTAAGGTTTGTATTTTTTGAAAGTTTTTTTTTTCTTTTTTCGAAACAGAACGTTTGCAGTGCGCCATAATGAAATAGCGCACCAACTGCATATTTTACAAATGGTGCACTGAGAAATAATATTTTGTTTTTTGTTTTTTTTTTTATCACAATACTTGCACGGTGCGCTAGGATAATAGAGCACATCGGTGCGCTCAGGTACACAGGGTGCACTGAAAAAAAAATCTTTTTTTTTAAATTTACGTAAGGGACGACATGGATTGGGATCTGACTATGCAAGTCGTCCCGTGGGTTGGATGTATTAGGCTTATATTTAACAATACAAACCCTATAAATATAAATTGAAAAGCCCTAATTCTAAAATCACAAAACGAGGGAGAAGAAAGGGCAGAAACAAAAATAATGTAGGGTTTGTTTCTAAAATGGTTTTTTTTTGCAAAACATCACGCTTGTGGTGCACCATAATGAAATAGTGCACCAGTGCCATATGTTATATATGGCACATTGATAAACACACACACACACACACACACACACACACACACACACACATATATATATCATTGTAATTTCGTGGTGCGGTGGTATAACAGAGCACACTAGTGCGCTATGTTACCCAGGGCGCACCGACGACAAAAATATTTTTTTTTTTATATTCACGCAATGGCCAACATGGATTGGGATCTGATTATGCAAGTCGTCCCATGGTTTGGATGTCCTATGACTATACAAACCCTATAAATCTAAATTAAAAAGCCCTAATTCTGAAATTACAGAAAGAGGGAGAAGAAATGGCAGAAACAAAAAGAATCTAGGGTTTTTGTTTCTAAAAATGGATTTTTTTTTTTTTGTTTTTGTTTCTGAAAACTACAGAAAAGGTAAAAAAAACTGCAGAAAAAGTAAAAAAAAAAACAATAAACTTTGATTTTGTTATTTTACTTCATAAAAAAAACTACAGGAAAAGTAAAAAAAATCAATAAACTTTGATTTTGAAATAGCATGACCATTTGAATCTTCTAAGAGTATGTATAATGTCAAAAGCATGATTTTATTATTTGTTATATTAATAAATTTTATCCCATGCAGGGATCATAAAACATAACTAATTTTGTATATTATTGCACGTGTTTATAACTTTGCAGTGTCATTATCCTTTGTTCGTTCGTGGGTGTGTGAAACATGAATTCCCTCAAGACCTAGGACGTGCCATATCTAAATTTTCTGCATTTTTACGTTGGACCACGTCAAAGGAGATTCATGTGGCTAGCATTCCACGGTGGTGTCAAGAGATAGTTGAGATTGTTTGTATGTTTGAGAAGGAAATGCCGACAAGTTTCATGGACTTACAGGTTCATCTTCTAGTCCACCTAGTAGATGAGGTTGAATTATTTGGGGTGGTTTCTTGTCATTGGATGTTCTTCTTAGAGAGGTACATGAAGAAATTGAAAGGTTTTGTTCGAAAAAGGGAAAAACCTGAGGGGTCTATGGCAGAGGGGTATATATCGTATGAGTCTTTCTATTATGCCAGTGAGTACATCAAGCAGATCGAAAACCAATCAGGTGCGGTGATTTGGGATGATGAAAGGGATGAAGACAAAAGAGAAGGGGAGTTGCTCCAAACAAGTGGAAAAAATTTCTTGATAAAGAGTAAGCGACTTATAATTTTTCAAATTTACAAAATGTAATTAATATTCATGTTGAAATTCAATATAATGTATATTTTGATCTCTAAGTACTATATAATGTTGGTTTTATTTCATTAGCGAATGCAAAAATTGAAGCAATCAATAAATTCGTTCTTTACAATTTTGAAGCGACACAACCATAGGTCGCATTGTACGAACAAAAGAGGATGAAATGGGATAGTGACAGGAAATAATTCAGACAGTTGAATGGTAGAAGTGTGCCTTATCCCGCTCATTTAAAAGAAAATATGGCAAAAATATGCCCCAATAGTTGGGTTGCTGATCAAGTCATAGAGAAATACAGTGCTACCGGTCATTACCCGCATGCTGAAGAGGATGTGCTAAACGTAGGGATTGGGTGCAACAACTCGGTAATAATATTTTTAATTTATATGTAAGTTTGAAACTTATATTAAGACAACTGCATTTCATATTTTAACTATTGGGTTATTATAAGACACATGACACTATGATTTTTTTAAATTTTTTATAATAGGTGCATTTGTTCCCATCTATGTAGGCATATGGACACCATTTTCGCATAGAAAATGTTGATGCTGGAAACATCACACAAGACTGTGGAGTGGAAGTTGAGTTCGATCAATCTAGTCGATCTAGCCACTGTGATCAAAACCTAATATGAGGGACATTAGGTTACATCAGAAAGATACAAGAGATCATTGAAGTGGATTTCTCTTCTTTCCAATGTGTTATTTTTAGGTGCAAGTGGTGGGACACCTTTGATCGGAATAATGTAAAGGAAGATCGCGATAGCAGGCTGATATGTATCAACTCTAGAAAGATGTGTGATGAAGCTAAGGAGCCCTATGTTTTCCCTAAACCCTGCAACCAGGTTTTTTTTTTACCCAGATGTGTTGGATAGGGATTGGTGGTTTGTATTGACACATGACCATAGATCAAAACATATTTTTGAGAACAATAGTGTTATCATGTCACGCTAGCTGGAAGATAATGAGGGTGATCATGAGAACCGAGAGTGATATGGTACATGTGTTATTCATCAATATTTATACTTTTTAAGATGAGGTTTTCAAAACATTATAATATGTATTTTGAATTAATTGGTAATTTTCATTGTGTTAATGTTAAAATCAATAATTCACTTGATAATTATTTGCAATTATGTTGATCTCAAAAACAATGGCGTACTGCATAAATTAGTTCTTTTTTTGTATCTAAGATCATAATAAAATAATGATAATTCTAAAGTACATGAATTTGTTTTCATTATTTAAAAATTTTAATAAATTCATTTCACATTAATACAATTAAAATTTTATAAATATTTTACATAAAATTACAATTTTAGAATTTTACATACAATTACAATTTTGAAATTACAATCAATTCACAGTAATACAATTAAGATTTTACAAATATTTTACATACAATTAGAATTAGAATTAGAATTTTACAATTTCAAGTACAATTACAATTACAACTACAATTTTAGAATTTTACATACAATTAGAATTACAAATATTACAATTTTACAATATCATGATCATTTAGTATTAAATTAATTAATAAGCATCACGTTCATGATAACCATCATACAAACATCATATTTTACTAAAAAACACATTCAAAATCGCTAACATCATCGTGATCATGATCATCTAACAAAACACAATTAACATTATATATTAAGATATTCATTACAACACAAACATGAAATATACATTTCATGTCAAATAACTCGTGTTATCATCACATACACATTAAATGCACATATCTAATATGACCTAACAATATACACATCGTGATGATCACCAACATGTAAATTAAGTACAACTACAACATGAACATAAAATACATGGACCATATATATATATATATAACTTAATAATGTTAAAAATATACAACTGTAATATAATGTCATGGATCAGCTAGTGGTAGTACAACATCAATATCAATACTAGTGGAGGCCTGCTCAGTCAATGGTGCAGCCTCGATGGTCAATGGTCCAGCACCCTGCTCATGATCATGAGTACTGATGGATGCTGTGGGCTGCTGACTGGACGTGGCCGATGGTCCAGCCTCATCTCCATGATAACTACTGCTGGATGCTAGTGGAGACTCATGCACATCTGACACAGTGCGAGGTGAATGATCATGAGATGAAGAGTCACTGCTCGTGGACTTTCCATCACCTTCTACATCACGACCACGCCTATAATGTTCAACAGTCCTAATTAGTCGCATAAAAATTGTCATAACTCCTACGACATGCCGCATCAGGCTGTACATGTCACGCGACATGCCTCTCCACATCTATAATAGCCTATCATCAGCCTCTATGTCTCTGTAATGAGCGGGCATGATGCCCGCCTCAAAAATCAATGCATTGAGCTGGTTACCCAACTCCATCTGGTATCTAGCATCATGTTGACCGCGCCTAGAACTGGCCTCCTGATGATCCTCGACATCTGCCATGCCCTAATCATCATCAGCTGGATCCACACCTAGATCATGTGGTGCTGGTGCCGGCATCTCCTCGCCATCAAAAGAGCCAATGTCTGCATATATATGCAAGTACACAACAATAATTAGAAAATTTCATTACATAATTTAATAAAAACAAGTTAAAGAACATGCTAGAATAACTTTAAATATATAAAAAAGTAATATTACCTCTATCATCTGGCGGCTCATTAGCTGTGAAGAGGATGTTGGCACATCCTCACCAATCCAAACCCGTGTAAGGACAGGGGACCAAAACAAAGGGATGATCATCAACACTGGCTAGCAACTCCAGTGCATCCTACGATATCCTCGCGACAAACTCAGTGTCACCCCTCTTGGGCATCATCTGACCCCACATGTGCATATGTGCCTCAAATGTCATCCTACGAGGCTGCCGAAGAAAAGTAGGTCTCGTCTCTGGAAACCTCTCAAAAAATAAACAAAAAATCTCTAAAGCAAAATGGAAGTTCAACCTCCCCTGTGCATGAGCATGACATCTATCTAAGGCTGTACAAAACTGCCACAAAAAAATGGCAGACCACTTGAAAAGTCATGGCTCCTATACTAAGGAATCAACATAATATAGAAGCAGACAACTAATGTATTTCCTGTCACTGGTGTTGTGCGAAATGGTCGAAATTATAAGTGAGAGACATTGCACCTCCTCCCTACCAAATGCACCAATACGTAACTAACCACTAGCAACCTGAAACTCTGCAGGAGACAATACATTTTCTCCAATGTATCTCTGCGAGTAAAATAACTGAATCCCTGCTGCATAGCCAACTGGAACCTCTGGGAATGAAGGAAAATCCACCCCTCTCCTCGATAGCCCTGTAATGAAGTATATATCCTCCTCAGTGGGTGTGTACCACTAGTTAATACCAACCCGGAAAGCCTGTTGCTGGGCATTCCACCTTCAGATAAGATGTCTCAAAAAAAAATTATGGCCCTTTAGGGAAGTAGCCTCCTCATAGAACTTGAGGAGGCCTACCTGCCTTTGGAGCCACTGCGTAACTACTGTAATAGGGCGAGGGTACGCATCTTTCTCCCTCTCTCGTGCCTCCCACAGGCGAACCATGTTATATTGCTCTGCGTGTTGTCGTTGTTTTTCCCCCTCTTCTCTCCTTTCATGTCTCTGAATGATTGACATATTAAACACAATTTTTTTATTAAATAACACATGTATTTAGAAATATACATATATATATTTTTTTTTTGAAAAAAAATAAAAAACAATCAATGTGTTTGTTGAGCATTGGAAAAGGTATGAATTTGCCATGTATTTCTTTATCTTTTTCCTTTAATCATAACTCCTTTATATTATAGAATGGTAATATATTGAAGAATTATAATAGAATTAAGGAGATTAGTGATTGTTGCAAATTGATTAAATATTGTCTTTTCTTATATGCAGAAAATAGATGAAGTGGGAAGCCACCATTCTGGAGAAAAAGACAAAGAAGAGATAATTGTTGTCCCTTCAACAAAAGACCATATCCAGAGAAAAAGGTCGAAATTGGAGCGCACAGTCGAGGAAAATAAAGGAACAACACGACATCAGCGCAAGAAGACAAAACGATAAATGAAGATAGAAATAGAGCGAATCCCTCAGGATCTCTCGATCCTGAGGGATCACTGCTCAAAGCTTATCTGTATTTCTTGTTTCATCTGTTGGCTATTATAAAAGGACAATGCTTGTAGAAATCAAACAATGTATTATGTATTATGATTATTCAGATTTCCTGTTTTATTTTTATGATTTCTCATTGACTCTCATTGGTTAAAACAGAGTGTGATTGCTTGTAAACTCTGTTACATATGATTAATATATAATCCGGTTGTTGTTCCATTATTTGATACTGGAGTAGTTTGGCGGTGCTTCATTAGCGGCTAAGGGCTCGACCCTGGTGGATCCACCTGCTATCTGTACCATTACTTTCCAATTCCTATCGTGTGACGGTTTTATTTAGTTCTCATTTCCTTTAATTGCATTGCTTCACAGTTTCCATGTTTTATAGCTTACTGTTTCAATGTTTTATGAAATCGGTTCGTTGCATCAGTTGTGAGTGAATTGCATTGTTATTCCTTTTCCAACATAACAATATTATTTATTCCTCTGTAATTTTTATTTTTGCGCTTCTCAGATACAAATTTCTGTTGTTTAGAATTTGTTGTTCATTTCCATTAAATAGCTTTGTTTTTCATTTCTGATAACTAGCTTTACTATTTATTCATTTCCTGTAAGTATTTGGTTTGCTTTTGAATGTTATTGCAGAGAGCTTGTTTATTCTATTTCCATTAGCAACATTATTGATTCAACTGAGTTACCATTTCCAATTATTTGCTTTATTGAGGAGTGTAAGATCATCAACTATAAATGACATTGGCTATTATTGTCTAAGTTCTCAGATTGAGGATCTTGTTTATGCTTGATTTCATTTACATCAGTTGACAAAGGAAAGAGTTATTACTACTGCATCCTTGACTGATAATTGGCGAGTGAGTGATTGAATTTTAGAGCATTAAGTTTCATGTCATTACAATTAGATTTCAATTTCAAGCATCTGTTTACTCTTATATTTGAAACACTGTACTGCAAATTGGAGAGAATTACTCTTAGATTAAATTTTTGCCTCAGACTGAGTACACTCTTGAGATAAAAAATCGTACCTAGATTGATAATTAATGTAGGATAAATAGGAGTTAAAAAGACACCTTTTATACCTCAACAGTGTCGAAAACACAGTCACGCACCAGTACCGGTGCATCTTTCTATGGAGCGCACCAGCCTCGATGTACCTAATAATATTAAGCACCCTGATGACGGTGCTCCAGAAGAATTTATAGTGCACCGTTGACTATGTACGGTGTTAGTAGGGCAGTGTTCTAACAAAACTCTACGCCCAAGGGCGTATAGTTAAGTCAACGGACCTACCTCCTACCATCGTGACAGTGTGAACGATGCGACCTTTTATAAGGTCTCACCGTTGACCCAGGTGAAATACGAAAAGCCATGCATTGAAAAAAATAGCTGCCTTGGGGCTACTATTTTAGTCAATGCACTACGTCATAGCTATTCAACTAGGTTAATGGTGTGGCTAGATAACGGACCACACTGCACTTTTTAAAAAAATTAAAATAACACGGTGCGCCTCCAGTACTGCCCCGGAACCGGTGCAGATACCGTAAGCACCGGTTTACCAGGAAACACAGTTGACAATGTGGAATAGCGAGAACACGGTGTGTTGATAAAATTACCAGAACCTGTGCGGAACATTTAGTCAATGCACTATGTTGCCACTGTTCCACATTATCAACAGTGCAGTCAGGTAAACGACCGCACCGCAATTTTTAAATTTTTCTTAAAATAAAACAGTGCACTTATCGGTACCGCCCCGAAACTAGTGTGGATACCATTAGCACTGGTGGCAGTGCGACCTGTAAATTTACAAGAAGCACCGCCAACCGGTGCGAGCCGAATGGCTCGAGCGCATCACGCAACAAATTTTTTTTTCCTTTTAAATGGTTAATTTTAAGGTTATTTGAAATTCTAATCTGCTAGAAGGTTTAATTATGGGAAAACAAGAAAAATACCTGTACATTTGCTCGTCGAGGAGGCATATTGGCTGTAGAATGTGCAAAATAAAATTTCTACACCATTTTGAAAAATTCAAGCTGGAGATTGGTGGGCAATGCACAACAGCAGTGTGTGCAATGAGTGCAATGGGAGCACCAATGTCAAGGCAGCTCAGACAAGGTTAAATTGCATCAGTGCTTGAGAGCTCTATAGCACTAAAAAAAGTGAAAAATGTGGTTTTTTGGCCATAATTTTTTTTTTTATTTAACCATGTTCTGGTGCGTGGGATTTTATAGCACACCAGTGCTTTTGCTTCAGTTCACACTGGGCAGTTTCTGTTTTTGTGCGCTTTTTATGAGGCACCGGTGCAGACGGTCAGTAAAGCACCGGTGCACAACAGTAATACAATGCACTGGAAGGATGTGTACGGAGCACACAGTGTTCGATGTGCCAATGTTTTGTGCAGTTTTTTGGCCCTAATTTTTTTTATTTAACCCCCTTCCGGTGCACGAGATTCTATGGACGCATCGATGCATTTTGATCATTCTACACCGGGCGATTACTGTTTTCACGCGATTTTTATGAGGCACCGGTGCAGATGCTTTGTAATGCACCGGGGTGCTAGAGTAATAAAACACATCGGGCGGGTGTGTATGGAATGCACGGTGTCCCGTGTGCCAATGTTTTGTTTGGTCTTTTGGCCGTAATTTTTTTTATTTAATCCCATTCTAGTGCGCTGGTTTTATGGGTTCCCCGGTGTGTTTTCGTCATTCTGCTCTGGGCGATTTCTATTTTCGCGCACTTTTTATGAGGCACCGATGCGAATTCTGTGTCAAGCACCAGGGTGCTACAGTAATAAAACGCATCGAATGGGTGTGTACGGAGCGCACGGTGTCTAGTGTGCCAATGTTTTGTGCGGTTTTTTGGACATAATTTTTTTTATTTAACCCCGTTCCATTACGCGGGTCTTATGGGAGCACCCGTGTGTTGTATTCATTCCGCACTGGTCAGTTTTTTTTTCCGCGCGCTTTTCATGACGCACTGGTGCGGATGTGTTGTAAAGTCCTGGTGCTCTACAAAAATGAAACGCACCGGGCAGGTGTGTACGAAGTGCACGTTGTCCGGTGTGCCAATGTTTTGTGTGCACCTGTGCTTTCTCATGTTGAACGCACCGGTGCGTTTTACGGTGATAAGCACACTGTAAGAAATACATCCGCAAACACCTCCGCCCACCAACCTCCTCTAGTAACCTCTGCTAGAAATAGATATCTGGGGTATTTTTATAAGGGGTTCCTCAAAAACATCCACTAGAGGGTCTTTTCCTTGTAGTGGTGATTGGAGTACGGTTTGGGAAACTATACAGGTTTAGCTTTCAGTCGACATGAGCATTGGTGAGTATCACATCTGGTAGCACCCACACTAGTACCACCAACAATAGAGACTTGTATGAGTTATGGCACCAGAGGATGGTGTATATGCATCATGGAGCTTTGATAGTTTTAAGGGAGAACTAGAGTTCCTAATTTCAGTGTTGAGCATAATGAGGTCTGCAGAGGGTGTGCTTTGGGAAAGTACACCAAGTTACCATTTCCAACGAGCGCATAATATTCCTAATTAGCTTTCAGCTAGTTGGAATATTAATTTTTTCTTTTTTCATTAAGATAGATGAATAAGAGAGTAGAGAGACCCATAAATATATTTAGTAGGAATAAAACCACTTCTAATGTGAATGTGGATCATTGTATCAGTTGAATAAAGCACTCTTAGGTGTGAATGAGGGCTAAATAATGTGGATGGGGTCAAGGTTGATCAGATCAACAATGTTGTTATGGAGGTAGTGGAGAGTTATTGGAGGACAATGCAGTCATAGTGGGAGGGAGTCTCCATGAGAGTAGCATCTTTAATGAGTGGGAACAAGGGTGATGAGGCTCACAAAGAATATAAGGAAGGGGATGGCAGCCATAGAGGGCACTCTAAATATTTTTTATGTTTGGTCTTTTATGACTTTCTGCATGCTTCAGCTGTTTAGCAGAGTCTGCTCTACTGTTTCACACAAGGGTGTTTACGAGCGGAAATCTCACCCTCATCCTCAGGGATCTTTGAGTTCCCACTTAGGAGAGGTTCCTTTGAGATTCATTCCACCATCTTTCATTAGGCTAAGCTTTAGCCATTATCAGTAGCGCATTCTCCTTTAGGAATTGCATTATTTTGCAGGGAAATTGTAGTGGAGGGTCAAGTACCCAAGTTCTTGAGCTTGTTTTCTAGTGAGGGGAGCATCCCTTCATCCGAAGGACCTATTGGGAGGTTCCTTGAGCTTCATTTCCACCATACAGCATCAGATCAAGATTCATCCAACTTCACTAGCGCAGTCTCCTTCAAAAACTGCGTTATTTTGCAAGGAAGTTGTAGTGGAGGGCTTAGTGCCCAAGTCTGTGAGTTTATTTTCCAGTGAGGGGAGAAACCCTTCATCTAGAGGGTCTATTGGGAGGAGTATTAGCCATTTTTGCATCATATTAGTAACCTTCTGAAATTTATCCAGTTTTGGTGCGTTATTCAACATTTATCCATTTTTGCAACTGGAAGAAGCTTCATGCTTCACATTCTAGTTTGGTGGATCCCACATTGTATAGCCAACTTATTGGCTCTTTGATGTATCTGGTCAACACTAGGCTAGATATATTATTTGCAGTGAACACACTTTTCTAGTTCATGGTTGAGCCCACGAGGGTGCACTGGGTAGCTGCAAATCACATTCTTCGCTATGTGCAGGGGACTATTGATTATGGTCTGGACTATAGGCGGGGAGATAGAGTGAGGTTGGTAGGTTACACATATCATATTGGGTGGGGAATCATTCTGACAAGAAAATCACTTCAAGGTGTTACTTCAGATTGGGTTCTATAGTTGTGTCGTGGTTCATTCAAAAGAAAAATTTAGTTGTGTGGAGCTCTTATGAGGTTGAGTATATGGCGGATAGCCGGGCTAGTTGTGAGGCCATTTGGCTACACAAGTTATTGTACGACCTATTTGATCAGGAGTTGAGACTGACGGTTATTCACTATGACAATTAGAGTTTCATTAAACTCGCGGAGAATCCAATGTTTCATGACAGGTCAAAACACATTGACATCATATATCATTTCATCAGGGACTATGTTCAGAAGGGGCAGTGAATTTGGAGTATGTATCGATAGATGAGAAGGTGGTTGATGTTATCACAAAGTCCTTGCCAGGAGGAAAACATTTCCATTTCAAGGACAAGATGGGTCTAGTGAGAAACACTTTCCTCGGTAAGAGGGAGTGTTGATTCTTAATGTACCTTGGACAAATGGTTTCCCACGGGTTAGTCTCTACTTAGGGAAAAGTGTCCAAAATAATTCTTTTCCTAAGTGTGAATTTATAAAGTGAAAGTGACTTTATAAGTGGTAAAGTCAATATTAAATTATAAAGTGAAAAGTGACTTTAGACATAAAGTACAATGTGGGTACTTTATTTAATGGGTGAATTAAAAAATAGAAAGTGAGAATTAAATGCACATTTATTCTCATCCCTTGATCTAATGAATCTGAGCCATTAGATCTTAGGGTTGCCCAAAAGTCATTTAGGGAAATAAAAGAGGGAAAATAAAAGAGATACTGCATTCATTCATTCTTCATGAGAAGATCGGAGAAAGGAGGTTGAGAGCTAGAGAAAAGTTTTGAAAGAGAAATTTGTTGTAGCAAGCTGAAGGAGTGATTTATGGGCAAAGATGGGCATGGAAATCAAGGCATAGAAAACAAAAGAAGGTATAGTTCGAACATCATTTAATGATGTGATCTGCACGTAGCTTGAGGGTTGTTTTTGAGAAAAAAAAATTGGGGAAAAAAAGTTGTACAGTCCATACAGAATCAGTACAGTACAGTCCGCATCTGTACAATATTGTTTCAGCTTCAAGTTTGCACGAAAATCGAGGCAAAAGTGGGAAAAAATTTCAAGGAGTTTTGGGCTGAAGAGATAAGTTGTATCTTGCTATTTTGTTTTGTCTGCAAATTTTTTTTCCTGAACTTGAAATAAATAAATTTGAAGGGATCTCTAATAGGTTTTCCCTGTAGAAGATTGTTGCATGGGTCTAAGTTGACCAAAAATCTGTGTGTATTTTTTGTTATGTGTTGCTGGTCTGTTTATGTCCATATTTATTTTCAGCATGTTTTGACAATCCCATGTGTTTTAATCTAAAAATTTCATTTCGATAATTATATATGTTGAATATAAGTTTATGGGAAAGGGAATTTAACTGAATGGGAGTGATAAGGTGACATTAAAAACGGGTTGGGATTGCAGGAAAATTTTTAGTCATCAAATTTCAACATAAAATTTGACCTTTAATCTCTCTGACTTTTATTTTAGTAGAACAAAGTTGAAGTTGCCACAATCCTTCAAGAATCTACATCTGAATCTGATTCTCCTAGAGAGGTTGAAATAAATTCTTCTACTGTTCATTTATTTTAAAATCCATTGTTTTCAGCTCCAAAGCCTGAAGAACCAACCCAATAACTTCAATCTTCTTCCATTAAAAAACAAATACTAACTGCACAAACTATAATTTCAAGCACTAAAACATCCACATCAACAAGTCTTCCACTACTTGTACCTCAGCAATTCATGGCTCAACCTCCTCGTAGAAGGATACAACAGATTGTTGTTGCAAGATATGCACCACTCACTCTTCCTCAACCTTTGCATCCTCTTCCTGAAGGGGATTATCTGAAATATTTTCCCAAATACACAAGGGAGGGAGAAGGAGTATCTGCTAAAGAACACCTAGTTGCCTTTTACAGTTATGCTAATAACCAAAACATTGAACATGAATATGTCTGGTCAAGACTCTTTGTTCAGAGCTTGGATGGAGAAGCTCGTAAGTGGTTCAGAAATTTTCCACCAAGTTCAATAACAGGAATAGATGCTTTGGAGGAAGTGTTTTTAAAAAATGGGGTGAACGTAAGGATTACTTGTATTACCTTACATAGTTTGGCGCTTTAAAGAAGAATAATGATGAGTCATTGGAAAATTTACAAAGAGATTCAATAAAGTTTATCAAAATATTCCTGTAGAAGTCAAACCTCTTGAAACCACAACCATGATAACCTTTGCTAATGCCTTAGACTCCAAGTTTTCAATCTGGTTGAGAGCCGAGAAGCCACAAACATTGGTAGGTATGTAGGAGGCTGCTATTGAAGTGTAGTCCAATCTTATGGCCTCAAATAAACTTAAAATTGAAGAGGGGAAGGGAGAAAAGGATAAAAATAAAATGAAAGAGGAGAAACCATCTTCTTCCTCTAAAAATTTCACAGCTAAAGAAAAGCTTGATCAAATGTCAAATTTGATTAAAGATCTTGCTTTCAAAATGAAAAAACTAGAGTTAGAAAATAGGCTTGCTGTTAGGCCCATTAAAAATGAAGGAAATATAAATCAAACTTCTTTTAGGAGACCCTTTCAGCCTAAACAAATTTTACAACACCCAAGAAGAAATCTTGATGATCCAAATGTTCAGCCTCCACTGAATTATTTTGCTGAAGAAAGTTAGAAAGAACAAGAAGAGGAGGATGAAGATATAAATCTTGTTGGGGAGACATCACAGTCAACTTGTTTGAATTTCCAAGAGTATTAAGATCAGTCTAGGATAAATCTATTTTCAGATGATGAAGATGCTCATATTCATGTCCAAAATGAGAAAAAGCAACCTGAAAGTCAAACAAGAAATTATAGTTTGAGGTCAAAAGGGGCTTGATCCGGATTTATGCAGGAATGCAACAGAATAAACATATAACCATAAATATAGAGATGCAGCGGAAATAACACTTCATTTCATTAATATCAAAGAACTGAAAGTTTCTTACAGATAGAATGGAAATAAAACTAGCTAGGGCACTGGTAGCTATCTCTGAGAAGAGATGTGGCGGCTACAGGCCTCTAAACTGAGTTACAATGAGGCTCGAAGGCCTATTTATTATTTAGAAACAATGGGAAATCCTGAACAGCCAAAACCCTAATCCTAGGAGATGAAGCGCCAAAACTATGGGCCCCGTTTGGGTAAATTGGTGTTTCAACTTCCCAGGGGCGTAACTTTGGCATACGATCTCCGTTTGACGCGTACCATACCTTGTTAGAAATATCTATCCAAGGACTACAAATTTTGGACCTCAAAACGACTCCAGAAATTCAGGACCCGAAAAAGTGCTAAAAATAGTAAGTTGTGCCGAAACTGGAAAACTGAAAGAGACAATGGTGGGGCCCCAAGTGGAATAGGTGAGTGACCACCAATATCCACCTGGATCATTCCTCCCCCCTTAGGAAGCAATGGTCCCCATTGCGTTAAGTTCTTCCATGAGATGAGGAAATTTCTGCTGAAATTGGTCCCTGGTGAACCACTTTCCTTGGTGCAGGAGTTGGCTAACTTTGACAACCCGATACAGTTGGATCTTCTGTTGGCGAGTGTTCTTGATTTGAATTTCCATGATACAATCTGTGGTGGCATGTTCCATGCAGTTTGGGTTTAACTCTGTTGGCGGATGTGTTGAATGTGCTCGATGAAGCTACTTGCTTTGTCAACTTCAGACTGGACAGGAGCTGAATTGGCCTGAGCAGCTGCAAATGTCATGGCTACGTCAATGGGACATAGTGGCTGGAATCCCAAGCCCACCTGAAAGGGGCTATGGCCAATTGAACTGTGGAGAGCCCAGTTATAACTATGTTGTACATAGGGGAGGCTCTCGTCCCATGTGCGGGGATGCTTTGATTGTACATGCGCAAAATGTGTATAATCATTCTGTTGATGACCTCTGTCTGGCCATCTGTTTGGGGATGGAAAGCTGTGGACTTGGTGAGCTTTGTGTCCGATATTTAAGAGAGGCTGGACCAAAATGTGCTGAGGAACCTGCTATCTCTATCTAATATGATAGACTATGGGATCCCAAAGTGCTCCCACACTCATTCAAATAAGAGTTTAGCAGTGGCTTCTACTGTGATATTCTTCTTACAGGCCGCCATAATGGACATCTTCGAGAATCTGTCAACGACCACGAAAAACACAGTCATTTCCATTCTTAGTAAAAGGCAAGCCCGACATGTAATCCATGGAGATGGATTCCCAAGGTTGACTAGGGGTAGGTAGTGGAGTATATAGGCCTTGCTTCTTGATGGTCGGTTTGGCAATGGCACAAGCAGTGCAAGATCTAATGTGCTTCTCGACATCCTTTCGAAGGTTCAGCCAATAGAAATACTTCTGCAGTATTGCTACTGTTTTCTTGACCCTGAAATGCCCAGCGACTCGACTGTAGTGTGCTTCCCATATCATCTTGGCAAGCTCGCTTGAAGGAACAAAAAGGTGTCCTAGGTGACATAAAAGTGCATCTTGGAGGTGAAAATTTGGAACTTGCGTACCCCGACGAGTGCCTTGTAAGTGTGGCCGAATTCTGGGTCACTCTCATAGAGAAGCAGCCAATTAGAAGTCTCGTGCCCACAAGAGTTGAGCACGGTGGTGAGTGCCACGATCAGTGGTCGGTTGAGGCAGTCTGCAACATTATTGGTGCTACCCTTATTGTACTTGATGTTCAAATGAAACTAAAGTAAATATGTGGACCACTTCTGATGGCGATCATTCTGCAACTTCCCTTGTGTTTGTATGAACTGCAGGGGCCGGTGGTCTGTGTGGATGATTGTTTCCTTCCCCAAAATGTAATGCTTCCATTGTCGAAAAGCTTGCACAATGGAATAAATTTCTTTTTCATAAGTGGGATACTTGCGAACTGTGTCAGAAAATGTCTCACTGTGATATTCCACTGGATGTCCCTATTGAGTAAGAACTGCCCCAATAGCATAGTCAGAGGCATCTGTCTCGATCTCAAATGGCTGTTGCAAGTCTGGTAATGTGAGCACTGGGGTAGAACAGAGGCGATTTTTCAATTTTATGAATGCATTCTGTTGAGGTTCTGACCAAAAGAATTTTTTTCTCGCTCCTCCCTTGGTGACTTGACTCAAGGGCCAAGTGATATGAGAGAATCCCAACACGAATCTACGGTAGAAATTAGCAAGACCCAGAAAGCTGCGAAGTTGTATTATAGTGGTTGGGGTTGGCTAATCCCGAATGACTTGGATCTTGGCAAGATCCACATGCACCCCCCTTTCATCAATAATGTATCCCATATATTGAACCTGGGTCATGCCAAACGTGCACTTATCCAAATTGGCACACAACTTGTGTTGCTACAGTGTTTGGAGGACTTGTCGGATGTAGTGAAGGTGCTTTTCCCAAGTCTGGCTGAAGATCAGAATGTCTTCCAAGTACACCACTACAAATGAGTTGGTGAATGGCCACAAGATGTCGTCCATCGTCCTCATGAAAGCTGCGGGAGCATTCGTCAACCCGAAAGGCATGACCAGCCATTCGAAAAGGCCTTCCTTTGCTTTGAAGGCATTCTTCCACACATCAGAGGGTTCAATTGATACTTGGTGATACCCAGACTTTAGGTCGATCTTTCTGAAATATTTTGCACCTTTGATTTGGTCCAGAAGGTCATCAATCCGTGGGATTGGGTACCTATTCCGGACAGTGATCTTGTTCAGCGCCCGATAGTCAATACAGAGTCTCCACTTCCCATCCTTCTTCTGTACCAACACGATCGGGCTCCCACAGGGCGATGAACTTGGTCTGATGTGACCTTTCTGCGACTCCACGAGATGCTGCCAGTTACATCATTCTCCCGAAACCAGTACAGGATAGATCGGTCCATTGGTGGCAGCACACAGTCAGATCAATCGGGTGTTTGACCTGGCAGTGCAGAGGAACCCCTGTGGGTGAGGTGAAGATGTCCCCGTACTCCTCCACGACCTTATCCATTTGTTGTTGTCGTGCAGAGGGGCCCTGTCTGGAGGTCGTGGCCACAGTCTTCTTCTTGCCCTGGGGGCGGATCATCAGAAAAACGAATTTCCTGGTTTGGGAAATGAGATTACTACATTGTTTTGCAGTAACCAAAGAGATAGTCGTAGGAGGTGGTACCTCTGGTATCCTGTACAACTTATTTCCCAAAGTAATAATAACAGCACGAGGTCGAGACTCATACACGGCATGACGCTTCCACAAGTATGGTTGTCCTAATAATACATCAGAAACATCAATAGGAGCAACGTCACATAATACCTCATCCGTGAAGGGCTTGATGCTATAGGGAAGGCAACATTGCTGGCTGATGCAGAGATCTCGTCCTTGGTGAAGCCACCCGATGGTGTATGGATGTGAGTGAGTTGTGGTTGGCAAGCCCAACCACTTCACGACGTCTGCTGAAATGAGGTTCTTTTGGATCCCATTGTCGAAAATGAACTGTACAGGGGAGCCCTTTACCCACATATGGGAGTGGAAGAGACGTTCCTCCTCCTCTGGATCTTTGTAGTGGCAACAGTGGCATTGGGCTCTGCATCAATAATATGTTTCCTTTTTTCATTCCCCTTTTCAGGTTCTGATTCAGAGTCGGAGCATGCATCTGACTCAGAAGCCCTCATCTCGGCCACTAGCAACTACTTGGCCCGACACTCACTTGTGTTGTGAGTGGAGATCTTATGGAACTTAGAAAACTTTCCCGTGTCCTTCTTTGGCTTTGCGGTGCTGCTCTTTTCTTGTGGCTTCGACGGGTTGTATTTAGCCATCATGCCTTTGCTATGTCCTTTGTTCTGTGGTTTGGAATCACCTTTCCCTTGCTTTTGATTCGTAGATCCAAATTCCCGCTTCTTCTATTTGAATTTCTGCTCAGTCTTGGCAGCATATCGGTATGATGTACCAAGTGAGGAGATGTCGAGGAACTCCATTTCCTCCTGAATGTATCTATGTAGACAGCTGCGATACTTTAGCACCAGATGTTTCTCTAAATATTTGATACCCAACTTTGTGCGCAGGGTATGGAACATATTCGTCAGCTCATGCACATCTTGATTCCTTTGTTGTCGCAACGTGGTCCATTGTATGTACTTGTCCTCATAGCTACCCACGAGATGGTACTGTTCCTTGACAGTGTCTCGGAATGAATTCCAAGTTGGTACAGTGGAGAGTTATAGAGAAGGTTCTGTCTAGTCCTTGTTCTCACAGTAGGTTCCCCCTAGTCCTTAACATGGGGGGTAGCTTTGAGGAGTGCAAAAATAATCTTCTCCTGGTCTGAAAAGTCATGAATAGAGAAATATCCTTCTAATAGATTCAACCATCTATCTATGGCATCTACGTCTATTTGACCCTCAAATATGGGAATGTCAAAATTTACTTGTATCTTAAAAGGAGTCGCACCTCCAGAGTGGCTGCTGGATGCAGATGCGCTGCCGGTGGGCAACCGTTGAAGGATCTGAGCAAAGTTATCCATCATCGCGTTCCTTTGTTTTTCGAGGGCCTCCTCGAGCAATATTTTGATATGATATCCTACTCCCTCATCTTTCTTTTCGCCCCCCATGGGCGTCTGTTGAGGTTTGCAAGGCTGATCTTGCAAAGGTTCCACCAGATCAAGCCCTAGCTCCTTATACCCCGACCTCGCTGGGGACATGCAAAGAAGGATCGAGAAAAAGCAGACCACTCTGATACCACTGATCTAGATTTATGCAGGAACGAAACAAAATAAACATATAACCATAAATACATATATGCAGTGGAAATAACACTTCATTTCATTAATATCAAAGAACTAAAATTTGCTTATAGACAGAATGGAAATAAAACTAGCTAGGGCGCTGGTAGCTATCTCTGAGAATAGATGTGGTGGCTACAGGCCTCTGCACTGAGTTAAAATGAGGCTCAAGTGCCTATTTATTATTTAGAAATAATGGGAAATCCTAAACAGCCAAAACCCTAACCCTAGGAGATGAAGCGCCAAAACTATGGGCCCCGTTTGGGTAAATTGGTGTTTCAACTTCCCAGGGGCGTAACTTTGGCATACGATCTCCGTTTGACGCATACCATACCTCGTTATAAAGATCTATCCAAGGAATACAAATTTTGAACGAAAAAATCAATCCATGGACCCATGTTGCTCTCCATTTTCCCAAAAAACGTCGTTTAGGGCCTCAAAACGGCTACGGAAGTTTAGGACTCGAAATACTGCTAAAAATAGTAAGTTGTGCTGAAACTGAAAAATTGAAAGAGGCAAAGACAGTGTTCAGCTTCTTTCTGATACATTTGAATGCTTCCCTGTACTACAGATAGATAGAACGATGTAGTTGTGTCTTCAAGCGTCATCCAACGGTTGTGGCATCAGTACAATAGTAACCAAGCCTTCAGATTCTTTGCAGCATCAATACAATCTTTCCAAGAGAGATTCTCATATCAGAACAACATCTTCACATAGGTGTCAAGCAATCATCCATGTGGTCCAACATCACCATGATCTTCAAGATTTAACATGAAGTAACATATGTAGGCAAAAGATCTCTCAACCATAGTAACACACTCTGCATGATTTATTTCTGAATTAAATGACATCCAACTCATCCATGTGTGAGTACAAAGGATACTTAGCAGCAACCAGGGCTCAAAAAATCATCATAATAAATCATGTACCAAGTCATCATCATTTGAGCATGAGTATCACAAAAACCAAAGAACAAGCAGTCATATTGCCAACAATGCAATCATTAGTATTCAACCTGCTGCTCCCCCTAAACCAGTGCAATCTGAAGCACCTTCAACAGCAAATTATCAACAACAATCTCTGCATGATCTGTCCTCATCTCTGAATTATAAGACTTTCATTTCAACAACGAATGCTCTTCATCATAAAGAAACCAGGCTTCATCCATAATCTTCAACACAAGAACCCATGTATCATTTCATTATCAAGAGTATAACCAGAATGATGCTAACAGTGCAATCATTAGCATTCAGACTGATGCTCCCCCTAGACCTCTGCTCCAGATCTTCAGCTATCAGATAAATTTCCTTATCATCAATGCATACGCGGATGTGTCAGCTGGAACTCGCGTGTATACGCGACTTTGGTGAATATAACCCGCGTATGGAAAGTGAAACATAGAAATTTTTCACATTCCTTTATCTCCCCCTGCAAATTTACCTTCTGTTCCTATCTTTTCTTCACACCAGATGCACTTTTAGAAATACATATAACCAGAATAATCAAACCAACCATGAGAGACATCATACATTGCTCCCCCTGTGACGATACATTACTAGATCTTATAATGTATCTCACATTATTCCTGCAGTCAATAAGAAAGGTCAGCTTCAGAGGCGGATGACTGCAGTAGGGTCAGAATTCCCTACGTTTCTGATCAGTCCTTCAGTTGAGTGTTTTCTTCAAGAAAATCATTGTCTTCTAGAGCATCCACAAAAGTATCCTTTTCTTCTCTAGATTGATTCTTATTCCATCCCTCCATCTTTTTCCAGACTTGTTTAAACTTTCTATTTGTGTGCTGGAAGTTATCCAATTTCTCATATCTGTTCAACCTGCATTCCTTTTCTACATGTCCATACTTGTTGCAAGAATAACATCTCATGTGTCCAGAGAAATAAGCATGAGTATTTCTAATCTTTCTCCTTTTACAATCAGCTGCTTTATGTCCATACTTGTTACATGAGAAACAATATCCCTTGAAGCTACCAGAGTACATGTTTGTTTGTGGCTGAATTGTCCTGCTTCTGCAATTTGCTGCAACATGCCCATAGTTATGACATTTAAAACATTCAATGTTCTTGAATGAATTCCTTTGAGAATTCATGATTGTTGGTTGATCTTTTGACTCTTTCAACACTTCAGATTTTGCATTGATGTCCTTTGATTCTTTAGCACCTCCTTGTGAGCTAGATTCTCCTTTAACAGTTTCATGGAAACCAAGACCAAGTTTGATAGCAGAAGACCTTTGATTACTCAGAATATTGTCCAAAATATTAGTACTATCTTGAAACCTCAAAAGTTTAACCTTTTCTTCTAATTTACCTTTGAGAATGTTTACCTCAACCTCCGAGGCTTGACATTGCTTTGTCATGCTTTCTTCTTTCCTTCTTCCATCTTCTACTTGATCCTTCAGATTTAGAATCTCTTCTTTCAACCAATTTTCATTTTCTTCACATGTTTGTTCCAGCTCTTCATTCTTCTTATTTGATTTTTCCAGAACCCTTTTGAGAGAGATGATTTCTGCTTCAAGGCCTTCATTCTTCTTATTTGATTTGTCCAGGTCTTCTTTGAGGGAAATGATTTCTGCTTCAAGTCCTTCCTTTTCAAATGATTGTAGAGGTTCCTCATCTTTCTTACTTGATGTTTCTAGATCTGCTTGCAGAGAGATGATTGCAACTTCAAGTCCTTCATTCTTCTTGCTTGATTTTTCAAGATCTGCTTCTAGTTCTTTAATTTGATTGGATGCATAAGTATGAAACCTTTGATACTTGTCCATCTATCCATTCAACATTTCTATTTGATCTTTCATTTGAGAGATCATCTCTTTGTTGATAGAATCTTTCTTATCAATTGCTCTTTGTTGTTCTTCATCTTTGATCTTGAGAGCTTTCTCTATTTCCAAAACACTACTTTCACAAACTTCATTATTGTTTGTACCACCAAGATCATGCAAAGGATGTCCCCAATCACTATCTGATTCATCTTCTTCTATTTTCTGAGATATCTCCTTGCTTCGAGTAGCCTTCTTCTTTTTCTTCTTTTCCATGAGCACTTGTAGAGCTTCGTCAGAATCTGTTTCATCTTCTTCAATTTTTGCTATACATGATTTCTGAGGTATCTCCTTTCCTTGAGTAACCTTCTTCTTTTTCTTCTTTGCCATGAGCACTTTCAGATCATGGTCAGAATCTTCTTCATCTTCACTGGACACTTCATCATCATCTTCTTTTGCATAATAACTCTTTTTCTTTTCAAATTGTTTCCCTTTACCATGATTTTCTCTATAAGGACATTTAGCAGCATAGTGACCAACTTTTCCACACTCAAAGCATTTGAAGGGAAGCTTACCTTTGAATCTTCTAGTACCTAGTTGGAGCTTTCTCACAAAATTTGCTTCTTCTTCATCGGATATATAGCTGGATTCTTTGACAACTTTCTTTTCTTTTCCTCTTGTAGATGCCTTAAAAGCAGCTTCTCTTATTTGAGAAGGACCTCCTTGTCTCATTTCAAAAGCAGTCAGAGTACCATGTAATTGAACAATAGTAAGAGTTTGCAGATCTTGCCTTTCTTCAATAGCTGAAACTTTAGAGTCAAATTTTGAAGTCAAAGATCTTAAGACCTTTTCCACCAGAGTGTTATCAGATATGGTTTCACCCAAATTTCTCATCCGATTTACAATATCATCTAGACAAAGAAAGAAACTGGCAACACTTTCATCACTATGCATCTTCAAATTTTCATATTCAATTCTAAGAGTTTGGAGTTTTTCACTTTTTACCTTTGTGTCTCCTTCATAGCTTAGAATGATTTTTTCCCATATTTCTTTTGCTGAATGTAGCTGCATCACTTTAGCAAATTCTGATTCAGACATGCTTCCCAATAAGACATTCACTGCTTTGGCATTAATTTCATACTTCTTTCTTTCAGCTGCATCAGTAGGAATATTTGTCGGGTATTGATAACCTTCTTGCACGATTGCCCATACATCTGCACCAAGACTTTGCAGATATGCTTTTGTTCGTACCTTCCAGAATATCAGATTGCTTCCATTGAATAGAGGTGGCTTTATAGACATTACTCCTTCTTGACTTCCCATTGCGAAGGATCTCCTTCAAGCGATCAAGCTTCTGCAGAAGGACCTGCTCTGATACCAATTGTTGGGAAAAATACTGAGAGGGGGGGGTGAATCAGTATTTACAGCATATTCAAACTTTTTATTTTTTCACTCTCTAAAACCCATACGCTACTTTGATGAAGCCAACTAGCGTATATACGCGGAAATCCTTCATGAAACTCGCGTATACCCAGAGATCTAATTATACCATTAGTTCTTCACTTATATCATTCCATCATTCATTTATTAGATGTTCTATAAACAGTAAACATGTGCAGTAAGAACAGAATAAACCATCACACAAAGCATCACACATGAACACCGGGATTTTTAGGTGGAAACCCAAGTCGGGAGAAAACCACCGCTGCAGTTGCTCAGCCTTCAATATTTTATTATAGAGAAAACATGTTACAACATATGTGTTGGCGCAGACTTGACCAGCACGCAGGCACCCACCTGCGCTCGTTTACCAGCCTCTCCTGGAAGGGAGCTCCAACCCCCTGACTCGTTTACCAGCCTCTTCTGGAAGGGAGCTACGACCCCCTGCTCTCGTTTACCAGCCTCACCTGGAAGGGAGCTACGACCCCCTGACTGAAGGCTACAACCCTCAGCACCTCTATGGACCACGTTTCATCAATTTTCACACTGGATCCAACCAAATTCAATAGAACACAATTTGCAGGCCACATTTCATCATACTTTCAGACTGGACCCTTTCCATACTTTTAAGCACAAACATACATCACCAACAGATACTTATCAACACAGATCAGATAGCAGAAACATAGCAGAACAGATCAGATATTTCATACCCCTTGCTTCAGCAAACCCTAGTTTGCATACGCGCTTTTACTTCACTGATGTCGTGTATATACGCGCTTCCGTCCACACAAACCAGCGTATACCTCAGTGTATATTTTATTGCGCATACGCACTTTCTCTTCGCTGGAGCCGCGTATATACGCGCTTCCTCCGCGGCGAAGTAGCGTATAGATCTTCAATCTTTACAGAGCAGCATACTTCATCAGATCAGATATTCAGTTCAGATCTACCCTTTTGCTTCAGACAAATGTTCGCCTAGATGTTCGCCTCATCACAGATTTAATCACTCCATAAACAAATCTAGCAAATACAAGTACATTAAAGATCCCGCTTCATCATTTCTTCATAAGTGCTTCATAGATTCAGATCTATCATCAAACCTTTACCCTTTCCATACAGATATACTTCACAGAGAAGTATTCATTCAAGCTCAGACATCTTGCTCTCACACTCATGATTTGCACAATGAATTTCTTCTCCTTATATAGGTTTATCCTTTTCAATACCATGAGCCCCTTTTTCAATACCATGGGCCAAAACAATACAATGAGCCCAAAACTACCTGGACGGGGTCAATTAGGCGGATCATTACCCAATACAATGGGTCAATACCATGGTGGTTACCCTTGGTTTTGCACTTTTTGAGCGCTTTAGCCCATACGCGACTCGTCACGTTCTTTTCCGCGTGCATACGCGACTTCACCTAGGAATATCCGCGTATACATAGAGACATACTCTTTTCATCATTCTTTGAGCACATTCTGAATTCCTTTCTTCATTGCCTTCTGTAGATACAACATATTTTCTTCATCAAGAACTTATTCTCTCAAGCACAACTTCATCAAGAGGTTGTCATTATCTTCATCAAGTGGGTTGCCTTTCAAGGACAACACTCAGCATCATAATGTCAACAAACATCATATCACATCAGATTTACATCATTTACCAAGTTCATCAAGTCAAGAATAACTTCATCAGGTGGATTTCCATCAAGGACAGCACATGTCAATAGTCGCATGTCTTTATCTTCATTCAGTGGGTTGCGATCAAGGACAACACTCTGCATCATATTTCCAACACCATGAGATGAGGAAATTTCTGCTGAACTTGGTCCTTATTGAACCACTTTCCTTGGTGCAGGAGTTGGCCAGCTTTGACAACCCGATACAGTTGGATCTTCTGTTGGTGAGTGTTCTTGATTTGCATGTCCAGGATATAATCTGTGGTGGCCTATTCCATGTAGTCTGGGTTTAACTTTGTTGGCGGATGTGTTGAATGCGCTCGATGAAGCTACTTTCTTTGTCAAGTTTAGACTGGACATGAGTTGAATCGGCCTGAGTAGCTGCAAATGTCATGGTTGCGTCAATGGGACATAGTGGCTAGAATCCCAAGCCCACCTGAAAGGGGCAATGGCCAATTGAACTATGGAGAGCCTGGTTATAACTATTTTGTACATAGGGGAGGCTCTCGTCCGATGTGCGGGGATGCTTTGAATTGTACATGCGCAGAATGTGTACAATCATTCTATTGATGACCTCTGTCTGGCCATCTATTTGGGGATGGAAAGCTGTGTACTTGGTGAGCTTTGTGTCCTACATTGACCAAAGGCTGAACCAAAATGTGCTGAGGAACCTACTATCTCGATCTGATATGATAGACTGTGGGATCCCAAAGTGCACCCACACTCATTCAAAGAAGAGTTTAGCAGTGGCTTCTGCTGTGATATTCTTCTTACGGGCCTCCATAATGGAAATCTTTGAGAATCTTTCAACGACCATGAAAACACAGTCATTTCCATTCTTATTTGAAGGCAGGCCCAACATGTAATCCATGGAGATGGATTCCCAAGGTCGACTAGGGGTAGGTAGTGGAGTATATAGGCCTTGCTTCTTGATGGTCGGTTTGGAAATGGCCCAAGCAGTGCAGGATATGATGTGCTTCTCAACATCCTTTCGAAGGTTCAACCAATAGAAATAGTTCTACAGTATTGCTACTGTTTTCTCGACCCCGAAATGCCCAATGACTCAACTGTAGTGTGCTTCCCATATCATCTTGGCACGCTCGCTTGAAGGAACACAAAGGTGTCCCAGGTGACATAAAAGTGCATCTTGGAGGTGAAAATTTCAAACTTGCTTACCCCCCAAGAGTTCCTTGTAAGTGTGGCCGAATTCTGGGTCACTCTCATAGAGAAGCAGCCAATCAGAAGTCTCGTGCCCACAAGAGTTGAGCACGGTGGTGAGCACCACGATCGGTGGTCGGTTGAGGCAATCTGCAACATTATTGGTGCTACCCTTCTTGTACTTGATGTTCAAATAAAATTGTTGCAGATATGTGGACCACTTCTGATGGCGATAATTCTACAACTTCCCTTGTGTCTGTATGAACTGCAGGGGCCAGTGGTCTGTGTGGATGATTGTTTCCTTCCCCAAAATGTAATATTTCCATAGTCGACAAGGTTGCACAATGGAATACATTTCTTTGTCATAAGTGGGATACTTGCGAACTGTTTCAGACAATGTCTCACTGCGATATGCCACTGGATGTCCCTGTTGAGTAAGAACTGCCCCAAAAGCATAGTCAGAGGCATTTGTCTCGATCTAAAATGGTTTTTGGAAGTCTGGTAATGTGAGCACTGGGGCAGAACAGAGGCGATTTTTCAATTATGTGAACGCCTTCTGTTGAGGTTTCGACCAAAAGAATTTTGTTCTCGCTCCTCCCTTGGTGACTTGACTCAAGGGCCAAGTGATATGAGAGAATCCCAACACGAATCTACGGTAGAAATTAGCAAGACCCAGAAAGCTGCGAAGCTCTATTATAGTGGTTGGGGCTGGCTAATCCTGAATGACTTGGATCTTGGCTGGATCCAGATGCACCCCCCTTTCATCAATAATGTATCCCAGATATTGAACCTGGGTCATGCCAAACGTGCACTTCTCCAAATTGGCACACAACTTGTGTTGCTGCAGTATTTGGAGGACTTGTCGGATGTGGTGAAGGTGCTCTTCCCAAGTCTGGCTGAAGATCAGAATGTCATCCAAGTACACCACTAAAAATGAGTTGATGAATGGCTACAAGATGTTGTCCATCATCCTCATGAAGGTTGCGGGAGAATTCGTCAACCCGAAAGGCATGACCAACCATTCGAAAAGGCCTTCCTTTGCTTTGAAGGCAGTCTTCCACACATCAGAGGGTTCAATTGGTACCTGGTGATACCCAGACTTTAGGTCGATCTTGCTGAAATATTTTTCACCTTTGAGTTGGTCCAGAAGGTCATCAATCCGTGGGATTGGGTACCTATTTAGGAAAATTATCTTGTTCAGCGCCCGATAGTCAATACAGAGTCTCCACGTCCCATCCTTCTTCTGTACTGACACGATCGGTCTCCCACAGGGTGATGAACTTGGTCTAATGTGACCTTTCTGCAACAGCTCCTGAATCTGCCTCTTGATTTCATCATTCTCCAGAATAGAGTGTTGATAGATCGGTCCATTGGGTCGCGACGCACCTGGGGTCAGATCAATCAGGTGCTTGACCTGACAGTGCAGAGGAACCCTTGTGGGTGAGGTGAAGATGTCCCCGTACTCCTCCACAACCTTATCCATTTGTTGTTGTCATGCAGAGGAGCCCTATCTGGAGGTCGTGGCCACAGTCTTCTTCTTGCCCTGGGGGCGAATCATCAGGAAAACGAATTTCCTGGTTTGGGAAATGAACTTACTGCATTGTTTTACAGTAACCGAAGAGATAGCGGCAGGAGGTGGTACCTCTGGTATCCTGTACATCTTATTTCCAAAAGTAACAATAACAGCACGAGGTCGAGACTCATACATAGCATGACGTTTCCATAAGTATGGTTGTCCTAATAATACATCAGAAACATAAATAGGAGCAACGTCACATAAAACCTCATCCGTGAAGGGCTTGATGTTATAGGGAAGGCGACACTGCTGGCTGACGCGGAGATCTCGTCCTTGGTGAAGCCACCCGATGGTGTATGGATGTGGGTGAGCTGTGGTCGGCAAGCCCAACCGCTTCACGGCATCTGGTGAAATGAGGTTCTTTTGGCTCCCATTGTCAACAATGAACTGTATAGGGGAGCTCTTTACCCACATTTGGGAGTGGAAGAGACGTTCCTCCTCCTCTGGATCTTCCAGTTCCTCCTTATAGATCTTTGTAGTGGCAACAGTGGCGTTGGACTCCGCATCAATAATCCGTTTCCCTTTTTCATTCCCCTTTTCAGGTTCTGATTCAGAGTTGGAGCATGCATCTGACTCAGAAGCCCTCATCTCGGCCACTAGCGACTGCTTAGCCCGACACTCACTTATGTTGTGAGTGGAGCTCTTATGGAACTCACACTACTTTCCCGTGTACTTATTTGGCTTTGCGGTGCAATTATTTTCTTGTGGCTTCGAAGGGTTGTCTTTATCCATCATGCCTTGGCTCTGTCCTTTCTTCTGCAGTTTGGAAGCACCTTTCCCTTGCTTTTGATTCGTAGATCCAAAGTCCCGCTTCTTCTGTTTGAATTTCTATTCAATCTTCGCAGCATACCGGTATGCCATACCAAGTGAGGAGATGTCGAGGAACTCCATTTCCTCCTGAATGTATCTATGCAGACAGCCCCGATACTTTAGCACCAGAATTTTCTCTGAATCTTTGATACCCAACTTTGTGCGCAGGATATGGAACAGATTCGTTAGCTCATGTACATCTTGATTCCTTTGTTGTCGCAGCATGGTCCATTGTATGCACTTGTCCTCATAGCTCCCGGTGGGATAGTACTGTTCCTTGACGACGTCTCGGAAAGAATTCCAAGTTGGTACGGCCGAGAGTTACAGAGAAGGTTCTGTTTGGTCCTTATTCTCACAGTAGGTTTCCCACCAGTCCTTAACATGGGGGGTAGCTTTGAGGAGTGAAAAAATAATCTTCTCCCGGTCTGAAAAGTCATGAACAGAGAAATATCTTTCTAATAGATTCAACCATATATCTATGGCATCTGCGTCTATTTGACCCTCAAATATGGGAATGTCAAAATTTACTTGTACCTTAAAAGGATTCACGCCTCCAGAGTGGTTGCTGGATGCAGATGCGCCGCCAGTGGGCAGCCGTTGAAGGATCTGAGTAAAGTTATCCATCATCGTGTTCCTTTGTTTTTCGAGGGCCTCCTCGAGAAATATTTTGATAGGATCTCTTGCTCCCTCATCTTTCTTTTTTTCCCCCATGGGCGTCCGTCAAGGTTTTCGAGGCTGATCTTGCAAAGGTTCCACCAGATCAAGCCCTAGCTCCTTATACCCCGACCTTGTTGGGGACATGCAAATAAGGATCGAGAAAAAGCAGACCGCTCTGATACCACTGATCCAAATTTATGCAGGAACACAATGGAATAAACATATAACCATAAATAAAGAGATGCAGCGGAAATAACACTTCATTTCATTAATATCAAAGAACTGAAATTTGCTTACAAACAAAATGGAAATAAAACTAGCTAGGGCGCTGGTAGCTATCTCTGAGAAGAGATGTGGCAGCTACAGGCCTCTGAACTGAGTTAAAATGAGGCTCGAGGGCCTATTTATTATTTAGAAACAAAGGGAAATCCTAAACATCCAAAACCTAACCCTAGGAGATGAATTGCCAAAACTATGGGCCCCGTTTGGGTAAATTGGTGTTTCAAATTCCCAAGGGCGTAACTTTGGCATACGATCTTCGTTTGACGCGTACCATACCTCGTTAGAAATATATATCCGAGAAATAAAAATTTTGAATGAAAAAAATTCATCCATGAACCCATGTTTCTCTCCGTTTCCCCAAAAAATGTCGTTTAGGGCCTCAAAACAGCTCCGAAAATTCAGGACCCGAAAAACTGCTAAAAATAGTAAGTTGTGCCGAAACTGAAAAACTGAAAGAGACAATGGTGGGGCCCCAAGTGGAATGGGCGGGTGACCACCAATATTCACCTGGATCATTCCTCACGCATTAGGAAGCAGTGGTCCCCATTGCGTTAAGTTCTTCCATGAGATGAAGAAATTTCTGTTGAACTTGGTCCCTGGTGAACCACTTTCCTTGGTGCAGGAGTTGGCCAGCTTTGACAACCCGATACAGTTGGATCTTCTGTTGGCGAGTGTTCTTGATTTTCATGTCCATGATACAATCTGTGGTGGCTTGTTCCATGCATTCTGGGTTTAAATCTGTTGGCGGATGTGTTGAATGCGCTCGATGAAGCTACTTGCTTTGCCAAATTCAGACTGGACATGAGCTAAATCGGCCTGAGCAGCTGCAAATGTCATGGCTACGTCAATGGGACATAGTGGCTGGAATCCCAAGCCCACCTCAAAGGGGCTATGGCCAATTGAACTGTGGAGAGCCCGGTTATAACTATGTTGTACATAGGGGAGGCTCTCGTCCCATGTGCGTGGATGCTTTGAATTGTACATGCGCATAATGTGTACAATCATTCTGTTGACGACCTCTGTCTGGCCATCTGTTTGGGGATGGAAAGCTGTGGACTTGGTGAGCTTTGTGTCCAACATTGACCAGAGGCTGGACCAAAATGTGATGAGGAACCTGCTATCTCGATCTGATATGATAGACTGTGGGATCCCAAAGTGCACCCACACTCGTTCAAAGAAGAGTTTAGCAATGGCTTCTGCTGTGATATTCTTCTTACAGGCCGCCATAATGGCCATCTTTGAGAATCTGTCAACGACCACGAAAACACAGTCATTTCCATTCTTAGTAGAAGGTAGGCCCGACATGTAATCCATGGAGATGGATTCCCAAGGTCAACTAGGGGTAGGTAGTGGAGTATATAGGCCTTGCTTCTTGATGGTCGGTTTGGCAATGGCACAAGCAGTGCAGGATCTGATGTGCTTCTCGAAATCCTTTCGAAGGTTCGGCCAATAGAAATACTTCTGTAGTATTGCTACTGTTTTCTCGACCCCGAAATGCCCAGCGACTCGACTGTAGTGTGCTTCCCATATCATCTTGGCACGCTCGCTTGAAGGAACATAAAGGTGTCCCAGGTGACATAAAATTGCATCTTGGAGGTGAAAATTTGGAACTTGCGTGCCCCCCAAGAGTGCCTTGTAAGTGTGGCCGAATTCTGGGTCACTCTCATAGAGAAGCGGCCAATCAGAAGTCTCGTGCCCATAAGAGTTGAGCACGGTGGTGAGCGCCACGATCGGTGGTCAGCTGAGGCAGTCTGCAACATTATTGGTGCTACCCTTCTTGTACTTGATGTTCAAATGAAACTGTTGCAGATATGTGGACCACTTCTGATGGCGATCATTCTGCAACTTCCCTTGTGTCTGTATGAACTGCAGGGGCCGGTGGTCCGTGTGGATGATTGTTTCCTTCCCCAAAATGTAATGCTTCCATTGTCGACAGGCTTGCACAATGGAATACATTTCTTTGTCATAGGTGGGATACTTGCGAACTGTCTCAGACAATGTCTCACCGTGATATGCCACTGGATGTCCCTGTTGAGTAAGAACTGCCCCAATAGCATAGTCAGAGGCATCTGTCTCGATCTCAAACGGCTGCTGCAAGTCTGGTAAGGTGAGCACTGGGGCAGAACAGAGGCGATTTTTCAATTCTTTGAACGCCTTATGTTGAGGTTCCGACCAAAATAATTTTTCTCTCGCTCCTCCTTTGGTGACTTGACTCAAGGGCCAAGTGATATGAGAGAATCCCAACACGAATCTATGGTAGAAATTAGCAAGACCCAGAAAGCTGCGAAGCTCTGTTATAGTGGTTGGGGCTGGCCAATCCTGAATGACTTGGATCTTGGCTGGATCCACATGCACCCCCCTTTCATCAATAATGTATCCCAGATATTGAACCTGGGTCATGCCAAACATGCACTTCTCTAAATTGGCACACAAATTTTGTTGCTGCGGTGTTTGGAGTACTTGTCGGATGTGGTGAAGGTGCTCTTCCCAAGTCTAGCTGAAGATCATAATGTCATCTAAGTACACCACTACAAATGAGTTGGTGAATGGCTGCAAGATGTCGTTCATCATCCTCATGAAGGTTGTGGGGGCATTCTTCAACCCGAAAGGCATGACCAGCCATTCGAAAAGGCCTTCCTTGGCTTTGAAGTCATTCTTCCACACATCAGAGGGTTCAATTGGTACCTGGTGATACCCAGACTTCAGGTCGATCTTGTTGAAATATTTTGCACCTTTGAGTTGGTCCAGAAGGTCATCAATCCATGGGATTGGGTACCTATTCAGGAAAGTGATCTTGTTCAGCGCCTGATAGTCAATACAGAGTCTCCATTTCCCATCCTTCTTCTATACCGACACGATCGGGCTCCCACAGGGCGATGAAATTGGTCTGATGTGACCTTTCTGCAACAGCTCCTAAATCTTCCTCTTGATTTCATAATTCTCCAGAACAGAGCACCGATAGATCGGTCCATTGGGTAGTGGCGCACCTGGGGTCAGATCAATCGAGTGCTTGACCTGACAGTGCAGAGGAACCCCTATGGGTGAGGTGAAGATGTCCCCGTACTCCTCCACAACCTTATCCATTTTTTGTTGTCGTGTAGAGGAGCCCTGTCTGGAGGTCGTGGCCACAGTATTCTTCTTTCCCTGGGGGTGGATCATTAGGAAAATGAATTTCCTGGTTTGGGAAATGAGCTTACCGCATTGTTTTGCAGTAACCAAAGAGATAGCGGCAGGAGGTGGTACCTCTGGTATCCTGTACAACTTATTTCCCAAAGTAACAATAACAGCACGAGGTCGAGACTCATACATAGCATGAAACTTCCACAGGTATGGTTGTCCTAATAATTCATCAGAAACATTAATAGGAGCAACATCACATAATACCTCATCCGTGAATGGAATGATGCTATAAGGAAGGCGGCACTGCTAGCTGACGTGTAGATCTCGTCCTTGGTGAAGCCACCCGATGGTGTATGGATGTGGGTGAGCTATGGTCAGCAAGCCCAAATGCTTCACGGTGTCTGCTAAAATGAGGTTCTTTTGGCTCCCATTGTCGACAATGAACTGTACAAGGGAGCCCTTTACCCACATCCTTGAGTGGAAGAGACGTTCCTCCTCCTCTGGATCTTCCGGTTCGTCCTTCTGGATCTTTGTAGTGGCAACAATGGTGTTGGGCTCCGCATCAATAATCTATTTCCCTTTTTCATTCCCCTTTTCAGGTTCTTATTCGGAGTCAGAGCATGCATCTGACTCAGAACCCCTCATCTCGGCCACTAGCGACTGCTTGGCCTGACATTCACTTGTGTTGTGAGTGGAGCTCTTATGGAACTCACACCACTTTCCCGTGTCCTTCTTTGGCTTTGCAGTGCTATTATTTTCTTGTGGCTTCGACGGGTTGTCTTTATCCATCATGCCTTGGCTATGTCCTTTTTTATACAGTTTGGAAGCACCTTTCTCTTGCTTTTGATTCGCAGATCCAAAGTCTCGCTTCTTCTGTGTGAATTTATGCTCAATCTTGGCAGCATACCGGTATGCCGTACCAAGTGAGGAGATGTCGAGGAACTCTATTTCCTCTTGAATGTATCTGTGCAGACAGATGTGATACTTTAGCACCAGATGTTTCTCTGAATCTTTGATACCCAACTTTGTGCGCAGGGTATGGAACAAATTCGTCAGCTCATGCACATCCTGATCCCTTTGTTGCTGCATCGTGGTCCATTATATGTACTTGTCCTCATAGCTCCCCACGGGATAGTACTGTTCCTTGACGGCGTCTCAGAAATAATTCCAAGTTGGTACGGCCGAGAATAGAGAAGGTTCTGTCTGGTCCTTGTTCTCACAGTAGGTTTCCCACCAGTCCTTAACATGGGGGGTAGCTTTGAGGAGTGCAAAAATAATATTCTCCCGGTCTGAAAAGTCATGAACAGAGAAATATCCTTCTAATAGATTCAACCATCTATCTATGGCATCTGTGTCTATTTGACCCCCAAATATGGGAATGTCAAAATTTTCTTGTACCTTAAAAGGAGTCGCGCCTCCAGAGTGGCTGTTGGATGTAGATGCGCCGCCAGTGGGTAGCCGTTGAAGGATCTGAGCAAAGTTATCCATCATCGCGTTCCTTTTTTTTTCAAGGGCCTCCTCGAGTAATATTTTGATAGGATCTCCTGCTCCCTCATATTTCTTTTCGTCCCCCATGGGCATCCGTCGAGGTTTGCGAGGTCGATCTTGCAAAGGTTCCACCAGATCAAGCCCTAGCTCCTTATACCCTAACCTCGTTGGCGACATGCAAAGAAGGATCGAGAAAAAGCACTCTGCTCTGATACAACTGATCCGGATTTATGCAGGAACGCAACAGAATAAACATATAACCATAAATAAAGAGATGCAGCGGAAATAACACTTCATTTCATTAATATCAAAGAACTGAAATTTGCTTACAGACAGAATGGAAATAAAACTAGCTAGGGCGCTGGTAGCTATCTCTGAGAAGAGATGTGGCGGCTACAGGCCTCTGAACCGAGTTACAATGAGGCTCGAGGGCCTATTTATTATTTAGAAACAATGGGAAATCCTAAACAACCAAAACCCTAACCCTAGGAGATGAAGCGCCAAAACTATGGGCCCCGTTTGGGTAAATTGGTGTTTCAACTTCCCAGGGGCATAACTTTGGCATACGATCTCCGTTTGACACATACCATACCTCGTTAGAAAGATCTATCCGAGGACTACAAATTTTAAATGAGAAACAACTCCGTTTTTCAAAAAACGTCGTTTAGGGCCTCAAAACGGCTCTGGAAGTTCAGGACCCGAAAAACTGCTAAAAATAGTAAGTTGTGCTGAAACTGAAAAACTAAAAGAGACAATGTTGGGGCCCCAAGTGGAATAGGCGGGTGACCACCAATATCCACCTAGATCATTCCTCCCCCCTTAGGAAGCAAAGGTCCCCATTACGTTAATTTCTTCCATGAGATGAGGAAATTTCTGTTGAACTTGGTCCCTGGTGAACCACTTTCCTTGGTGCAGGAGTTGGCCAGCTTTGACAACCCGATACAGTTGGATCTTCTGTTGGCGAGTGTTCTTGATTTGCATGTCCATGATACAATCTGTGGTGGCCTGTTCCATGCATTATAGGTTTAAATCTGTTGGCAGATGTGTTGAATGCGCTCGATGAAGCTACTTGCTTTGTCAACTTCAGACTGGACAGGAGCTGAATCAGCCTGAGGAGCTGCAAATGGCATGGCTACGTCAATGGGACATAATGGCTGGAATCCCAAGCCCACCTGAAAGGGGCTATGGCTGATTGAACTGTGGAGAGCCCAGTTATAACTATGTTGTACATAGGGGAGGCTCTCGTCCCATGTGTGGGGATGCTTTGAATTGTACATACGCAGAATGTGTACAATCATTCTGTTGACGACCACTGTCTGGCCATCTGTTTGGGGATGGAAAGATGTGGACTTGGTGAGCTTTGTGTCCAACATTGACCAGAGGCTGGACCAAAATGTGCTGAGGAACTTGCTATCTCGATTTGATATGATAGACTGTGGGATCCAAAAGTGCACCCACACTCGTTCAAAGAAGAGTTTCGCAGTGGCTTCTGCTGTGATATTCTTCTTACAGGCTGCCATAATGGCCATCTTCGAGAATCTGTCAACGACCACGAAAACACAGCCATTTCCATTCTTAGTAGAAGGCAGGCTCGACATGTAATCCATGGAGATGGATTTCCAAGGTCGACTAGGGGTAGGTAGTGGAGTATATAGGCCTTGCTTCTTGATGGTCGGTTTGGCAATGGCACAAGCAGTGTAGGATCTAATGTGCTTCTCGACATCCTTTCGAAGGTTCAGCCAATAGAAATACTTCTACATTATTGCTACTATTTTCTCGACCCCAAAATGCCCAGTGACTCGACTGTAGTGTGCTTCCCATATCATCTTGGCACGCTCGCTTGAAGGAACACAAAGGTGTCCCAGGTGACATAAAAGTGCATCTTGGAGGTGAAAATTTGGAACTTGCGTGCCCCCCAAGAGTGCCTTGTAAGTGTGGCCGAATTCCGAGTCACTCTCATAGAGAAGCGGCCAATCAGAAGTCTCGTGCCCACAAGAGTTGAGCACGGTGGTGAGCGCCACGATCGGTGGTCGGCTGAGGCAGTCTGCAACATTATTGGTGCTACCCTTCTTGTACTTGATGTTTAAATGAAATTGTTGCAGATATGTCGACCACTTCTGATGGCGATCATTCTGCAACTTCCCTTGTGTCTGTATGAACTGTAGGGGCTGGTGGTCTGTGTGGATGATTGTTTCCTTTCCCAAAATGTAATGCTTCCATTGTCGACAGGCTTGCACAATGGAATACATTTCTTTGTCATAGGTGGGATACTTGCGAACTGTCTCAGACAATGTCTCACTGTGATATGCCACTGGATGTCCCTGTTGAGTAAGAACTGCCCCAATAGCATAGTCAGAGGCATCTGTCTCGATCTCAAATGGATGTTGCAAGTCTGGTAATGTGAGCACTGGGGCAGAACAGAGGCGATTTTTCAATTCTGTGAACGCCTTCTGTTGAGGTTTCGACCAAAAGAATTTTTCTCTCGCTCCTCCCTTGGTGACTTGACTCAAGGGCCAAGTGATATGAGAGAATCCCAACACAAATCTACGGTAGAAATTAGCAAGACCTAGAAAGCTGCGAAGCTCTGTTATAGTGGTTGGGGCTGGCCAATCCCGAATGACTTGGATCTTGGCTGGATCCACATGCACCCCCATTTCATCAATAATGTATCCCAGATATTGAACCTGGGTCATGCCAAAAGTGTACTTCTCCAAATTGGCACACAACTTGTGTTGCTGCAGTGTTTGGAGGACTTGTCGGATGTGGTGAAGGTGCTCTTCCCAAGTCTGGCTGAAGATCAGAATGTCATCCAGGTACACCACTACAAATGAGTTGGTGAATGGCCGCAAGATGTTGTCGATCATCCTCATGAAGGTTGCGGGAGCATTCGTCAACCCGAAAGGCATGACCATCCATTCGAAAAGGCCTTCCTTTGCTTTGAAGGCAGTCTTCCACACATCAGAGGGTTCAATTGGTACCTGGTGATACCCAGAATTCAGGTCGATCTTGCTGAAATATTTTGCACCTTTAAGTTGGTCCAGAAGGTCATCAATCCATGGGATTGGGTATCTATTCTGGACAGTGATCTTGTTCAACGCCCGATAGTCAATACAGAGTCTCCATGTCCCATCCTTATTCTGTACCAACGTGATCGGGCTCCCACAGGGCGATGAATTTGGTCTGATGTGACCTTTCTGCAACAACTCCTAAATCTGCCTCTTGATTTCATCATTCTCCAGAACAGAGCGCCGATAGATCGGTCCATTGTGTAGCGACGCACCTGGGGTTAGATCAATCGGGTGCTTGACTTGACAGTGCAGAGGAACCCCTGTGGGTGAGATGAAGATGTCCCCGTACTCCTCCACAACCTTATCCATTTGTTGTTGTCATGCAGAGGAGCCCTGTCTGGAGGTCGTGGCCACAATATTTTTCTTTCCCTAGGGGCGGATCATCAGGAAAACGAATTTCCTGGTTTGGGAAATGAGCTTACTGCATTTTTTTTCAGTAACCAAAGAGATAGCGGCAGGAGTTGGTACCTCTGGTATCCTGTACAAATTATTTCCCAAAGTAACAATAACAGCACGAGGTCAAGACTCATACACAACATGACACTTCCACAAGTATGGTTGTCCTAATAATACATCATAAACATCAATAGGAGCAACGCCACATAATACCTCATCTGTGAAGGGCTTGATTCTATAGGGAAGGCGGCACTGCTGGCTGACGCGGAGATTTAATCCTTGGTGAAGCCACCCAATGGTGTATGGATGTGGGTGAACTGTGGTTGGAAAGCCAAACCGCTTCACGACGTCTGCTAAAATGAAGTTATTTTGGCTTCCATTGTTGACAATGAACTGTACAGGGGAGCCCTTTACCCACATCTGGGAGTGGAAGAGACGTTCCTCCTCCTCTGGATCTTTCGGTTCCTCCTTTTGGATCTTTGTAGTGGCAACAGTGGCGTTGGGCTCCGCATCAATAATTTGTTTCCCTTTTTCATTCCCCTTTTCAGGTTCTGATTCATAGTCGGAGCATGCATCTGACTCAGAAGCCCTCATCTTGGCCACTAGCGACTGCTTGGCCCGACACTCACTTGTGTTGTGAGTGGAGCTCTTATGGAACTCACACCACTTTCCTGTGTCCTTCTTTGGCTTTGCGGTGTTGTTCTTTTCTTGTGGCTTCGATGGGTTGTCTTTATCCATCATGCCTTTGCTCTGTCCTTTGTTCTGTGGTTTGGAAGCACCTTTCCCTTGCTTTTGATTCGTAGATCCAAAGTCCCGCTTCTTCTGTTTGAATTTCTGCTCAATCTTGGCAGTATACAGGTATGCTGTACCAAGTGAGGAGATGTTGAGGAACTCCATTTCCTCCTGAATGTATCTGTGCAGATAGTTGCAATAATTTAGCACCAGATGTTTCTCTGAATCTTTGATACCCAACTTTGTGCGCAGGGTATGGAACAGATTCGTCAGCTCATGCACATCTTGATCCCTTTGTTGTCGCAGCGTGTTCCATTGTATGTACTTCTCCTCATAGCTCCCCACGGGATAGTACTGTTCCTTGACGACGTCTTGGAAATAATTCCAAGTTGGTACAGCCGAGAACAGAGAAGGTTTTGTCTGGTCCTTGTTCTCACAGTAGGTTTCCCACCAGTCCTTAACATGGGGGGTAGCTTTGAGGAGTGCAAAAATAATCTTCTCCCGGTCTGAAAAGTCATGAACAGAGAAATATCCTTCTAATAGATTCAACCATCTATCTACGGCATCTGCGTCTATTTCACCCTCAAATATGGCAATGTCAAAATTTACTTGTACCTTAAAAGGAGTCGTGCCTCCAGAGTGGCTGTTGGATGCAGATGCGCCGCCGGTGGGCAGCCGTTGAAGGATATGAGCAAAGTTATCCATCATCACGTTACTTTGTTTTTTGAGGGCCTCCTTGAGAAATATTTTGATAGGATCTCCTGCTCCCTCATCTTTCTTTTCATCCCCCATGGGCATCCGTCGAGGTTTGCGAGGCTGATCTTGCAAAGGTTCCACCAGATCAAGCCCTAGCTCCTTATACCCCGACCTCGTTGGGGACATGCAAAGAAGGATCGATAAAAAGAAGACCGCTCTGATACCACTGATCTAGATTTATGCAGAAAAAAAATAGAATAAACATATAACCATAAATATAGAGATGCAGTAGAAATAACACTTCATTTCATTAATATCAAAGAACTGAAATTTTCTTACAGATAGAATGGAAATAAAACTAGCTAGGGTGCTGGTAGCTATCTATGAGAAGAGATGTGGCGGCTACAGGCCTCTGAACTGAGTTAAAATGAGGCTCGAGTGCCTATTTATTATTTAGAAACAATGGGAAATCCTAAAGAGCCGAAACCCTAACCCTAGGAGATGAAGCGCCAAAACTATGGGCCCCGTTTGGGTAAATTGGTGTTTCAACTTCCCAAGGGCGTAACTTTGGCATACGATCTCCGTTTGACGCGTACCATACCTCGTTAGAAATATCTATCCAAGGAATACAAATTTTGAACAAGAAACATCGGTCCATGGACCCATGTTGTTCTCTGTTTTCCCAAAAAACATAGTTTAGGGCCTCAAAACGGCTCCGGAAGTTCAGGACCCGAAAAACTGCTAAAAATTGTAAGTTTTGCCGAAACTGAAAAAATGAAAGTGACAATGGTGGGGCCCCAAGTGGAATAGGCGGGTGACCACCAATATCCACTTGGATCAGGGCTGTCCAACAACCTGAACAAAAACAAGATTCTGAAAAACATGTTTCCAAACAAAAGGAAAAAGTTAATCATGTTCCTCCATCTCCTAATCTTGCCCCAATTATTAAAACTGTTGTAGAAAATAAATATTTGTCTCCTCTTAATTTTATTTTCAAGTCAGAGTTGAATAAAATCAAGATTCTGGTTCCACTCCTTGAATTGTTGAAAAATCAATCCTACAGAGAGTCATTTAAAATTATGTTACAACCATCTATTGCTCCTGATTCAGTGAATATAGAGGATGAACATCCTAACCTATACTTGGGAAACCATGTCCAAGATCAAAATGATGATAATTCTCCACCTTTTTATATTTAACTCAATATTCATAACAAATTGCTGCATAACCGCCTATTAGATTCTCAGGCCTCTCACAATCTAATTCCTGAGAAGTCATGGATGAACTAAGACTAGAAATCACTAATCAGTACCATGATCTTTACACATTCGACTCCAAAAGGGTCAAGTGTTTAGGAGTGATCAAATATTTGGTAATATTTCTTACCCATCTTCCCATGAAAATTCTAGTGATGGACATAGTGGCTGCAAACATACCTTCTAGATTTGGAAAGCTTCTTTCCAGTTCTTGGTCCAAAAATTTGGGAGACACTCTTCAAATGGATATGACATATGCCACTATCCCAATATTTGGAGGGGAATTTAGGATATTTTATAGGGAAACAGAAATGTATTATATCATAAGTGATAAAAAAATACCTCAAATCATCCTATATATGCAAAGGAGGAGGAGTTAGGGAAATCCATTTTACACCTTGCTCCTGATGACAACAATTTTTAGTCTGAAATTAGTAAAAAAAAGCATTTGCAAGTCATAAAAGAGCTGAATTTAGAAGCAGGGAAGATCTGGAAATTGTATTTTGATGGAGCCTCATCAAGAGATGGATCAGGGGCTGGTGTAATTCTTATTTCTCCCACTCAACAGGCAGTGAATTTATCATACAAATTACAATTTGTCACTACTAATAACACTGCTTAGTATAAAACACTTATTTTGGGAATGAGGGCAAAAAAATATTTGGGAGCTAAACAGTTGATTGTTTTTGGTGATTTAGAGTTGGTGGTACAACAGGTGAGAGATAATTATCAAGTAAAAATTGAAAATTGAAAAAATACAGAAATGAAGTGTGGGATTTAATTGAACATTATTTTTCAACATTCAATTTTAATTTTGTTTCCAAAGAAGAAAATGAATTGGCAGATTCACTGGCCATTTCTACTAGTAATTTTAAGGTTCCTCTTGATGTTAAAGAAACACATGATGTTTAGATTAAAAACAAACCTTCCATTCCTGACAATATCAAATACTGGCAAGTATTTGAAGATGATAAATAAATTCATAAATTCCTCGAATGTGTGGAGGAATTTTCAGACGTTCAGATTGATAATGAGCAAGATACATCTAAAAGTCAAAACAACAAGCCATTTAAAAAGACTATTGTTGGAAAAGACATTATTGATCTAAAAACAAAACTCATTCCTAAAGGCTTGGTTCCTTTAGAGAGGTTCTTTGAAAATAATTATTTCTTTTTAAAGCCTGATAGTAAAATAGATAGAGAGAGTACAGTTGACTACAATATTGGTACAGAAAATCAGCCTAGATATGTTAAAGTTTCTAAATTTCTTCCTTAAGAAACTTGAACTAAATATGTCAATCTGCTAAAGCAATATGCAAACATTTTTGCATGGTCCTACAGTGATTTGAATACATATTCCAAAAGTATAATGGAATATAAATTTCCTCTTAAATCAGAAGAAAATCCTGTAGCACAGAAGATAAGAAATATTAATCCCATGTTGCTCCCTATCATTGAAAAAGGAAATCAGAAAAATGTGTGAAGCCAAAATAATTTTGCCTTTAGGATTTTCCAATTGGGTAGCTAATAGAGTATCGGTTCGAAAGAAGAATGGCGAGATTATAATTTTTGTTGATTTTCGCAATTTGAATCGGTGTTCGCTGAAGAATAACTATCCTTTATCCAAAATGGACCATATTTTGCAGAAGGTTGTAGGCTCAAAGAGGTTGTAAATGATAGATGGTTTTTCAGGGTACAATCAAATCTTAGTTGACAAACAAGACAGGGAGAAAACAACTTTCACTACACCCTAGGGAACTTTTATGTACAATAAGATGCTTTTTTGGTTTAATGAATGCAGGTGCAACATTTCAACGGGCAATGGATATTGCCTTTGCATGGGTAAATGACAAATTTGTAGTCATTTATTTGGATGAACTAACAATATTTTCAAAAATTGATGAGGATCATTTAAAACATTTGCAACAAGTGTTTAACAAATGCATAAAATTTGGTTTGTCTTTAAACCCAAATAAATCATGCTTTGTTGTTCAAGAAGGAAAACTATTGGGGAAAATAGTAACAGAAAATGGTATTTGCATTGACCCAGGGAGAGTTGAAGCTATACAAAAAATTGGTTTACCCAGAAATAAGAAAGAGTTACAGTCATTTTTGGGTAAAATTAACTTTCTTAGGCATTTTGTTCCAAGCTTTGCAAAACTAATTAAACATATAATTGTATTGTTGAAGAAAGATGCAGAGTTCAAGTGGAAATATTAATTAAAAAAATCTTTCCTAGCAATCAAATCTACCTTGACTGAATCCCCGGCTTTAATCAACCCTAATTTTTTGAAGAATTCTCTGAATTTTTCATATGCTTTTGAGGAAACTATTGCAACATTTTTACTTCAAAAGAACAAGGAAGGCTTGGAGCAGCCAATTTCTTTTTTCAGTCGTGCATTAAGAGATGCTGAGCTAAAGTACAACTTGATTGAAAAACATGCATATGCATTGGTGAAGGCTTTAAAGCCTTTTTGAATTTGTATTTTGCATTCAAAAGTCATTTCTTTTGTGCTAAATATTTCTGTCAAGGATGTATTGTTGCAGACAGACACAAATGGAAAGAGGGAAAGATGCTTAACAAAGATTCTGGAATTTGACATTGAAACCATACCTACTAAGTTGATAAAGGGATAGGGCTTAGCCCACTTGATGGCAGAATCAAATTGCAAAGCTCTAAATCTGAACATGGGGGTAGCTGAAGAAACATCTAAAGAAGGTATATCTGATTATATTGAAATATTTTATTCCAATTGGTATAAGGAAATAGTGTACTTTTTATTAAATTTCACTTTTCCTCGAGAAATGGAAAAATAAAAGAGAATGGATTTTAAACTGAAGGATTTTAAGTATTGCATAATGGAAAATCATCTTTACTGGAAAGACCCTGTAGGAGTTTATTTGAGATGTGTAGATGAAGTTGAGTCACAAAAATTTAGGTCAGAGATAAATGTAGGGGTGTGTGGTGGACATTTATACTGGAAATCTACCACAAATAAAATTCTAAGAGATGGATATTATTGGCCAACTATTTTCTCTGATGTTTTTGATAATGTAAGGGCTTGCACTGAGTGTTAAAAGTTTGCTAGTAAGTAGAAGCTACTTCCACTACCTCTCATTCCCATTTCAGCAGATGCTCATTTCCAACGACGGGGGCTAAACTTCATTGGTGAGGTTCATCCACCATCATCAAGACAACACAGGTGGATTATTACAGCCACGGACTATTTCACCAAGTGGATTGAGGCCATTCCAACCAGAAATTCCACTAACACGATAATAACTAAATTTATGTTGGAAAATATTATGTCTGGATTTGGTTGCCCTCAAAAGTTGGTGACTGACAATGCAGTGGCTTTTAAATTTTCCAAGATGAAAAATTTATGTCATAAATATAACATTGATTTGATTCATTATACACTTTATTACTCCTAAGGTAATGGGTTAAATGAGTCATCGAACAAAAGCCTGGTAAGAATCATAAAGAAGATGATGCCAGAAAAAAAAGAAATTGGGATACTCAGCTAGTTCATGCTCTTTGGGAAAATAGGGTAAGCAGTAAGAGATCAATTGGAGTTTCTCCCTTTCAACTTGTTTATGGTGCTGATGATGTGATGCCATTACAGTTGGACCTACATGTTATGAAGTTTTTACAAGATGAAATTGATGATTTAAATCTTATTCAGAGAAGGATGCTGCAACTTATAGAAGCTCATCAAATTCAGGAATCCTCGATGGAAAAAGCACAGAAACACGAAGCCAAAGCAAAATTTGTTTTTGACAAAAGAGAAAAACAACATTTATTTCAAGAAAATGACTTGGTATTGCATTGGGATCCAAGAATAGAAGACCATGGAAAGCATGGTAAGTTTGAAAACTTGTGGTTCGGGCCATTCAAAATTTCTCAAGTTCTGGATAATAACACATTTTTGTTAAAGAATTTAGATATTGATAAATTGACTGGAGTTCCAGCCAATGGTCATTTTCTCAAAAAAAAAATTTGTTTGATAAGTCATTCAGTCTTTCCATTGTAAATATTTGAAGTATTGTTTCAATAAAACTCCATTCCCAATGGTATTTGTATCTGTAAATAGATTCAGTCTTGAGTTCAGTCAATAAATTTAGTTCCTATCATTAGCTTCTGAAATTCAGCGATATTGAGAGTTTAAGGCACTGAATCTACATTCCTTAAGCCTCATAGGGAGGACTTCATCCCTAATAGGAGCCACTGTTAGCATTGCGATTTTTCAAAGTCTGGTCACTGTTTTAGTTGTGTCTTTGATCCTCTCTTGTCTCCTAACCTATGGTTGAAGGCCTTGGAGGGTTAAAATGTGTATTAGTTTTTATCATTTTTTAACAAAATCCAAAAAACTTTTGAGTCCAATAATTTGTTTGTGTCATAGAGTTATTAGGGTAAATTTCCTTTTAATAAGTCTTTTAACTTCTTTGAGTAGTTAAGGTCATGGGTTTAGCTTGAGAAGTATTATTTATTAACAATCATATATTCTATCCAAGGCCTAAGGAAAAAATGTTAGAGTTATCAGTTATTTTAGGAATAACATAGGAATAGCTACCTTTTCTAGAAAGGAAACTATTTTCTTCAGAAAATATGGTTTTACAAGCAACACAAAAATAGCTACCTTTTTAAAAAAAGTAGCTATTTCCTGCAGAATTTGTACAAGGAGGTAAAGAGGCATTACTCGGGTGAAAATACACTGCTCTTGGAATAATTGAAGGTCTGCTAAATCAAGAATATTACCCTTTTGAAATGTGGCTATTTCTAATTGGAGGATTTGTTAAAAAGGAGGTTGGCTATTTTATTTGCTAAGGCTAGTTAAATCTAATGCTACTCATCAAAGGTGAAGTATATCAATGTTGAGTTATGAGTAGAAATTAGTTAATAATTCAATGGAGTGAAAGGTTTGGTGAAATGATTTGGCACCAAAAATTTAAATCATTTGAGTTCATGCCACTTAGCCTTACCATGATTTAGGGCATGCGGAACTTTGTTTCCATTTACCCCCGAGAAAGCTATAGCAAAAATATAATTATCCTCCATTAAGTAGTTTGTTACCTTGTGCCAGTAGTTAGGGCTTCATGGAGGGCTTTTGTTCCTTGTTTTACATGTGTGTATTAGTGGTTAAGTTAATTTTTGACAGAATAGGTAAGGGTGATAAGGTTAGCTTTCCATAACCGACCAATACTTGTTTCGCTGATCACCGTGCAAAGCCACTATTCCAATCAATAGGGTGGTATCGGTTTTTAAAGAGGTTTTTAGGATAAAATGTTGTAGTCTCAAGCATTTTTTGAGTCATTCAATGGAGAGAAGATTAAGTTGTGGTCTCAGACCTTCAGGATCACAAAGACCATTATTGCACGAGCTACCCAAACTTCAGCTACAAGTGAGTCCTGGTATAAAATAAAAACCTTGCTTAAAGAAGATTTAAATCCATATCTTAAGCCTGAGCATGAAAATATAGATTGGACCCCTGCTGTGCACATTCCTTATTTTATGCTTGAGTGGCAAGATGTTATTACAACAGTGCAACATTATATTACCTTTAAAGGTAGGTTTTCCACTGTGCACCAGTATCATATGAGGTTTATAGCTCACATTTAGGGCTCTAAACCTATGAAATTACCATTTTTCCTTTATCAAACTTGTTTAATCAAAATGCTGGTGGTTTATCATCTGAAAAAGAAGAGAACCACATGGGAAATTTTTTTAGAAGATGAAGGTTTTAAGAGTGTTAACTCAAGTAGAAGGTTAGGAAGGCCTGTAAGAAGAAATACCCACGAGGAGTAGTCAATCCCTGCACCTACAATGACCCCTTCACAAACCGGTCACGCTTCTGCACCATCTAGCAAACATACAAGGAACTCAGCTAGAAGAGATAGAGTTCAAACCACGACTCCTATACCCATAATAAAATCATTCAAGGAAGTTTATACTATAATGATACCTAAGGAGCTACATACATTGGGGTATTTCAGGCATGAGCATGCAAGCAATCTTAAACAAAAGACTACTCTACCTGACAATAATGCAATGTCTAAAGGCAAGGAAGAGGTAGCTTCCTCTTCAAAGAATAAATGCAGGAGAAAAAATATTCTGACATAGGGATCTTCAGTGGAAGTCACCCCTGAAGCCTTAACACCAAGACTTTTTCTATAGACTAGACAAGAGAATGAAGAATAAAATTCCACTCCAGCACCAAAGGAACCAGCACTGGCACAAGTCTTTTCCTCGTTCAAAACATCAGCCAAGGGCAAAAGTAAAGTTTCAAAGACTACAACAAAAAACCAACTATAGCCCAAATTTATTCATCTCTCAGTTCATCAGCCGAAGGAAATAAGAAATCCATAATGCACTCATACTCATATTTTGAGGAAGAAAGCAATGGAACCAATTTTACTGAAACAAAGTTTGAGGAGGGGAAGTGAAGCAGAGTTATCCATGGAAGAAGGAGGCCATCATACATTCCTAATCCATACGTTCAAAGGCATCATACCAGACCAAATAATAATATCAGGCTAGCAATCAAACTCATAGCCGACCCTACTCTCAGATATGAGATAATAAACATAGATAAAAGTCCATAAAATGATCCAAGGAAGAAGAAGATTCAGAAGAAAAAGAAAGTACAAAAGAGAAAGCCAAACAAGAGGGTCACTAAGGCATAAGCTATTAGGATTTTTTATTTTATACTAGATATTTAATGATTGAATGTCTAAAACCATGAAAATATGAAGAATCATATCATTTTTGGCTTATTTATAGAATTTTAAGAAATAGCCACATTTTCGAGAAAAGTAGATATTATTTTCAGAATTTGTATAAGAAGGTAAAAATGTAGCTTTTTGTTTTGGTTTCGAGGAATGAAGCTAGGTGGTTTTAAAGTGAATGAAACCTCAATGTTAGTGGTTTTTTCCAAGTGTCATCCAGTCAAGCTATCTAATGCAGGAGCATCTTGCTTGATTTTCATTAAAATATTGTGTAATTAGAGGGTAATGTATTTTTTATTATTTTGTAAATTATTATACTCATTTTAAATAAATTAAGAGAAAAATATCTGAGTGTGAGGTTTATTGCAAATATTCTCTTAATAAATTGAGGATATAAGTGGAATTGGTTTGGGTAGATATTTTAGGGATTAGGAATTCCTTAAATGGAAATTAGTTGAGTCAAAGAAGGGATAAAGATATTTTAGGATTTGGTTGAGATTTGTGTGGAGGAAATCATGGATTCAAATTGATCCATAATTATGTATAAATATGAGGATTGTGTGAGGATGGAAAACAGTGAGGAATATAGAGAGAGATAGAGAGAAACGGTGTGAGAGTTTTGAAAAGGTCGAGAGCCGAGAGGCCCACAAATGTAATATTCGGGAAATTGGTTTGAATCTAAAATTTCTTGTGTTATTATATACCTGTATTTTATTTGTGTTGGCTCTCTCTTCTTTATATATGTTTTGAGCTAAATTGAATGTGGTTTTAACAAAGAATTTACTTGAGGATTCCAAGTTTAAGGAAGCACACATTTTATTATGCGTAAGGATCTGTTTTATAACAGAATGCCTGCATCATTTGGTATTAGAGCTCATGAGCTGAGTATTTTATGAAGTGGTTGACTCTATTGTGGTTTTAATTATTGAGAGAAGCACACTAGTTTTGTTGTGGGCCCTGCTTTTTTTATTCACAACGTTGTTGACATATTAAGAACACTATTGGAAGAGTTGTGATCCTGTAGAAAGTGGATCACTGTTGATGGATTCCATTGTTGTAAAGCCATGTAGATTGGAAGAATTTTTGTTCGTTTATTTGGATACCTGTTGAAAGTCACGGACAATGTGAAGGAGAGATCCACCGTGCGTTGATTTGTTCAATCTGCTATGATAAAAGTGTCCAGTTGTGATAAAAGTGTCTAGCATGGAGAATTTTCTCCATAAGGAGAAGGAAGACAATTATTCTCTCGGCAAGTCTTAAACCAGAGCATGTGAATCCTGTGTATAGAGTTCTTCTACGTCTAATGTTGATAGAGAGAAGAAGAATCTCAAGTCTAATTTGAACCCTTTCTGAGTTTTGGATGCATTTGAGGCACAACCATTTATTTTTGTGAGATTTCTATGCAGGTATGAGAGCCATCGCCAAGCCACTTTCTGATGCTGTCAATAGTTGTGTGCCATATTGAACATTTGAAACTAAATTTTGTGAAGAAAATACCAAGTGATAGAGCAAGAGAAAATAAAGGTTGTGAGTGAGAAGGGTGGATGAGATTCAACTTGATTGCAGACAGGGAAGGAGGGCCTCTCCTAAAATTTGTACGACATTGGAGGTATCACTCTATTTGTGAATTGGAGAACCACCTGCATGGGGTCGGCCAGCCAATTAAATTCCCATGGCTTCACTTTCAGCCTCAGCGGCTGCATGGTAAGTAATCAATTCGCTACATTGATTGGTGAGAGTCACCATTTTCCTTCTGTGTGATTAATTGAGTAGCTTGCTAGTTGGCTTTAAGGGGAGAACATATGCATATACATGTAATTATATCTACGCAATGGGTAGTCTCTATCAAGAAATTCATAATTTTAATTCTATATCTATGCAGTAAGAAATTTTTCTCAGTGCTGGTGAGGGGTTACACAAATATATGAAAGTCGTTTTTTGGCACTGTATTGGTTTCTAGTTCAAGGAAAACTGGAAACTCAAAAGAGGATGACCTCTTTCGATCAAGAAAAAAATGATCTCCATCACATATGGAGAGCTAGAATTTTGATTTTATGTATGATTTAATGTTTTTATCCATTGAATATTAAGTGTGAATTTTTTCACTACATCAATTTTTTCTTTGAGGCAGATGGAGAAGTCTAACTGGTTTTTGAATTCAGAACATTACCAGAGTTCAAGACCTTTTCCTTCTAAAGAAGTGCAGGATATTACTGTCTGAAAGGACCCTTCAATATGAGCAGAGAATGGAAGTTTGCATGATGCAGAGGAAGTCCAGATGGGTTTGGAGTGTAGAGAAATTCCAAATGAGTTTTGTTTTGCAGGATTTATCATGTGGTTTGGTCGTTTATCGAAAAGTGAGAGTTTGAATCAAGATAATAGTGTTGATTGTGGCCTAGATTTTGAGGAACTGTGTATTGCATTGTATTACTTGTGAAAAAAAATTTGGTCCTTAATTTTTTCAACCAGTTATTACTGGATTAGGGGAAGATTGATTTGTTAAGGTGGATTCACTAGCGTAGTGGAAGCGTAGTAGTATTCCTTGATCTACGTGTAGTATCTCAAATGATGAGATTGTGTGAGATGTTATTTAAAGAGTTTCATATTGACTATGTTATCCTGGTAGTTTTTTTATGGGTTTGAAGGCTTCGAGTATTTTAGAAAGAGCATATTCATGTTCAGGGTATCGACGGTTGTCTTGTGGAAGCTTTTTCAGAGTTTTATACCCCGGAGAATTCACTAAGAATTGATGGTATGAGAAATTGTATTGGAAATACGTGAAGATCGGTGGTGATTGTTGAGGGTTGTGTTGGTTGTGTGGAGAAAGCAAGAGACACCAAGGTAAATTTTCATTGAATGAATCAATATTCATTGATTAAAGGTGTTCTAGAAAATTGGATGATTTAATTTCCCTTTCCATATTTGAGAAGTTAAGTTTTTGTAAAAGTTATGAAAGAATGAAATCAATCCAAAAGTTTAAGGAATGGAATTGGAATCCATCTCAGAAATTAATGTGAAAATATGGTTCGAGTGTGGTTTATGTTTGTTGTTGCGCAGAAATATGTTGATGCCACCATGTTAAAAGAAATTTTTGGAAAATTTCTATGAAGGAATTGTTTTGTGCACTAAAGAGAGACGATGTTGCATGAGAACCATCACTGCAAAGAAGGAGATGCATGGAAGTGTAGGAAGAATGTTTGAGCTAGGATGATGAGCGTGTTGAAGAGGTTCTGGTATGAAGGGCATGCGAATGAAATCTTGAGAGTTAAAATTGTGAAGAGAATTTTTATTAAATAACCTTGAAGGGAGCATAAGGTATGATCATTCATTTCAAAAAGGTATTTTAAATGTTGAAAATTAAATCATTTATTTTATTTTCATCATAAAATAAATCTCGGGAAAGGTGGATTTCATTTTGATTTAAAGGCTTAAGTATCATGTGGATAATGGGAGACTGATGATATTTTCATAATAATGGAGTATGAGAGAGAGTGAATATTTTACATCATGAAAATGTATTTAGGGTGGATGTTCATGGGTATGTTGTATAACTTGAATTAGAGTCAAAATGTCCACTATTGTAATTATTGGGTCAAGCCTTGAAGTCAATTTAGATGTTAAGGTCAAATGAAAATTTGGATAGCTTGAGTCAAGTTAAACCATTGAGTTATTGTAAAAGAGGGTGCATTTTTCATCCAAGATGAAGAGTTGATGTAAAGTTTGGAGTCAAAGAATCGTAAGCCAAGTCAAAGGTTTGAATGTAATTGGGTGCATGGTCAGCGAAGACTGACACCCAAAGAGTTGGTCACTGTAACACATGAAATATTGCAGTTGTTGTTTTGCAGCAAAGAGGAGCAAGAGGGTTGCCCAGAAATGATTCCAAGACAGAGAACCGCAAGAGGTCAAGCACAGGAAGAGAGCTTGTATTGTTGAATGGAAATAATGGAGGCTTGCTGAAAAGTGGATTGAATGAAATCCACAAGTGAACAAATGACCGCAGCATAAGAAAGAAGGAAAATTCCAAGGCAAATGGAATATGGAAGCAGTTGACTTACGAAGTGTATGAGAGGGAGAAAGATGAGGTAACAGTTCACCTTGAGTTATTGATGGAATTGTTGTAGAGAAATACGAAAGACTAGAGATATGGTTGGACCATGAGGAAGAAAGTGAAATGGCAGAGGCTACACGCAAAGAGGGAACAACAGGTAAGCATAAAACTGACAGAAGTGTTGAGGAAGCTCGAGCAGATGATGAGTGTGCAAATGAGATGTGAAGAAATCATAGAGGCTGAGTTGAAAATGGAAGTTTCCATTTGTGGTCCAGAACAGGGTGAAATTCTGGGTGAAGAGATCAATGAGAAAGATCTCATGGACTATTGGAATAGTTTAGAAGAATTGGAAGATATGATGACAAGAGAAACAGATGAGGCCATGAAGCCTTGTATTTTTATATCTCATAGTTTGTGTATGTTTGCAGGATGTGCAGAAGATGGTGGACAGTCTGGTGAAACTGTCGCAGAGATGAATGAAATGCTTGAGGTGAAGTCTGATGGGGAATGCCTTTGAGAGAAGGAAGGTGCTGATTTATTGAAGCAGAATGAAATCATAGATGAATTCCTATTTGGTGTAAGACAGCCAGTTGAAGTTGTTGTGGAGCAGAAGTATAATGAAAATTTCGAAGTGATATTCCAAGGAGGTAAATAAATGAATTTTTTTAATGAAATTGAATAAAGAATTTTGCAAAGTGATGATACAGAAAACATGATAACTCACGAGGATTTCTAGAAGAAGAATGAAGCTAGGAATGAAGTTTGTGATGAAATGCTGGAAAGGTTTCACATGGAAATAGAGTTCTTGGAACAATGGCTTAAGGAACCTAAGGGATAATTGAAACTTGCAAAACCTAATACAGAAGAGATTGCAGTTGTTGTGCATGATAAGGATGAAATGTTTTTAATATTTATAGAGTTAACTGAATGTTTTAACTCTTCAAATAATAATGTGGCTGTAGGTACAGAAGGAAACATAAATAAATATGATGTTGAAATTAGAGAAATTGAGCAGAAAGTATTTGGAGATGAGATGAAAAATCAGGAGCAACAAGAAAGTTATGTCTTTAGAGACATAAAGGAAACATAAGTATTGAACTAGCAGGATAAAGATGAAAGCAGCCAGCAATTCAAAATAGGATCTTCTGAAATCTAGGAAGACTATGATGGGAGATTGGTGCTTGAAGCATCAAAATAGGTCGAAAGGTATTATCTTTTTAAAACTAATAATTTTTTGGTGAATGCAGGTACAACACCGGATGAGAATTTTTTTACTATAGGAGCAATCAATGATTATAGTTGTGATCAAGGAGAAGTTCTTGATTATTCTTCACTTCATAAAGTTGCGCGTTCAACGAAATTGGAGGTGGAAGCATCAAACAAAGAAGAATTACTCCGATGGATTGTGATTGACAGAGTGAGTGATGTTGGTGATGAATTACAAAAGAGAGTTGGTACTTTAAAAGACTAGCGACAAAACAGGGTTTGGAATCTTGGAGGGAACAAGTCATCGAGACTTGTGGCTGTTGCATTGTTACAGAAAAGTGGCAGACCTCATAGACATGTCTATGGATACTTCTCTACATGGGGAGTCTGATGCAGGAGCATCTTGCTTGATTTTCATTAAAATATTGTGTAATTATGGGGTGATGTCTTTTTAATTATTTTATAAACTATTATGCTCATTTTAAATAAATTAAGAGAAAAATATCTGAGTGTGAAGTTTATTGCAAATATTCTCTTAATAAATTGAGGATATGAGTGGAATTGGTTTGGGTAGATATTTTAGGGATTAGGAATTCCTTAAATGGAACTTAGTTGAGTCAAAGAAGGGATAAAGATATTTTAGGATTTGGTTGAGATTTGTGTGGAGGAAATCATGGATTCAAATTGATCCATAGTTATGTATAAATATGAGGATTGTGTGAGGATGGAAAACAGTGAGGAATATAGAGATATAGAGAGAGAAATGGTGTGAGAGTTTTGAAAAGGCCGAGAGCCGAGAGGCCCACAAATGTAATATTCGAGCAATTGGTTTGAATCTCAATTTTCTTATGTTATTATATACCTGTATTTTATTTGTGTTGGCTCTTTCTTCTTTATATATGTTTGAGCTGAATTGAATGTGCTTTTAACGAAGAATTTAATTGAGGATTACAAGTTTAAGGAAGCACACATTTTATTATGCGTAAGGATCTGTTTTATAGAAGAATCCCTGCATCACTATCTTTCAGATGTTATTTTTAGTTGGTTACTCCTACACTTTTGTGGATAAAGGTCCAGGTGTCCTTTTCAGTTGGTAATTGCAAATTTGGTGGAGGAATTTTTCCAGGAAATGAGTAGCACTCAACAACCTCAACTCAACCATTTTGAGCTCCATACTATCATGTTTTTTCTTCATTGTATTTCAGACTAATTTTATGTTATGTTTTAGATAAGATCTATTATATGTAGAGGATTGTAATAAAGTCTCTAAAACAAACTTGCACTTTTTTTGGAGGCTTTAAAAGATCACCTTTTTGTATATATACTATGTAAAGCAATGAAGCAATGGTTCGTTGGTTGTCCATCTCATTTCATTCTGTATTGTATATTTCTTAGATTATAATATCCAAAAAACACTCTTGAGGACGTATGAATGGTTGATGTGTGTATTGTCTATCTCCTTATGTGTTTGCATACTTTACTGTTTCATTCCAGATTATGATCGACACATGTTTTTTCATGTTTTTGTTAGTCTTGTGGTATAGGTGTACATGATTATCTAATTTTGTAAGTCTTGTTTTACAAGCTTTCTGGATAAGATATGTATGGTGAAATTATTCATAATATTTCCCTGTTACAAAAATATTCAAATGTATGATGAGATTCTTGTAAGTCTTGAAGAAGCCTTCTTTCATCAATACATTATAGGTCAGAAATATTTTTTCTGCTTTTGTTCTTAGCAGTGGACTTCTATTTTTTAGACCCACTGATCTTGCACATTATCCTAACCATTAAGACACAAACTAATCCCTGCTACCACATCAATCAGTAGTACCCTCCTATGTGTGAGTGATTTATCAGTTTGAAACCCTTTAATTTTCAAGTGTGTGTGAGAATATCAACCACTTTCCAAATCATAAATCTAACTATAAGAAAATCCCTTGAGCTTAACATGTGTCTGATCATGCGCTTGTTACAATCCAAGTGTTGATTCCAGTGCTAACACTAGGGAAATTCCCCGTTCGATGGGAGAATCTAGTCAAAATAATTCTTCCTTTGAATAGTATATTTGAGGCTCTTAACCCTAGACATATACCAGACCTTCCCTCCACACCAAGTCAGCCTCTCATATCTTCGACCCCTTTCTAGCAACTTTGACTAGGAAGTAGTTTCCAACATCAAGTAGATTTTGGCATCCATGAAACTTTGAAGAATTTGATCTCCCAATATAGGGCACGCAACACAGAGAGAGAGGCACCAAAAGTTTGATTTTATTCTTCTCCTTAGACTTCCCCAAATTTAAACTTATTTTGGCTTCCCGGAAATAAAATTCGAACTTCTTTAGCTACTCTTGAGATATCGAACTAGATTGAGAGATAATTCTCCAAATTACTTCGAATATCTTGTATTTATAGGCTTCTTGTGGGTTGAATAGGTGTCCTTAGGCTGACTTGGTGTGGAGGGTTAATAAATCATATTTAACTCAATACTTAACTTTTTTTACATGATTCAAAATCCCAAGAAAGGTCTCTTTGAATGTAGATGAATCTATAAACTCAATATCAATACTAGGAGTCGACAATGGGGACTTTTACTAATATAATGATGACCCAAGAAAGGAACACATGATTTAATAAGTCATTGTTACAACAATATAATTTATTTTATTTATTATTTTGTCAAGTACATTTCATGTTTACTTCAATACATTAAATGAAGACCGAACCTAGTTACAATTTCCAACACTAATGATGTTTATAGGAAACATACCCTTCAAAGAATTTTTGTAAACCAAATTCAAGCTAGTGAAAAGGATGAGCTGTCATGTTAGACAGTGATACATAACCTAAACTCAAAAAAATTTCTAATGTTACAAATGGTCCTTGTAAATGTAAATGCATGGTTTTCTAGTGACAATTGATTGGAAAGGACCTTCTGCTTAAAAATTATACATGGATGAAAAATTTAGACGTATCAAAGCATGGTAGAAACATTGATGAACTCACAAACAAGAAACCATGAAGAAGTCTTTTGTTCCTTGGTAGTTTGATGTAGGTGCATTAATGATACATGTTTTTTTGTTGTTTTATCATTGGTAGGAGTATTTTTGGATTCATATATTATGAACCTATAACCTCCTCCATCTCACATAATCAGCCTGCATTATGTACAGAGGTGAAACACACAATGTTTCTACTATCCTTTCAGGTTGTAGAGTCATGGATTCTGCAGTTTTGTGTACCACATTCTTATCATTTGTTGAAAGGATAATTCTATGGTTTCGAGTCCCTATGTATAATAGTGTTTTCATGTAGAAATTTTAGTACAAACATAAGTTGGATCATTATTTGTCTCACAAAAATTTTTTAAAACCTTCCATAGTGTTGAATATATGCAACTAAATCACCAGTAGAAATAAACTTTTTTACTATGCACAAATCTGGTGGCCTTGTGCAAGCACTAATGAACTGGACTATATTTTTATGCCATGCTTTCCTTGAATTGAACACCTCTTGAAATTTTGAAAAATGTGTTGTAGTACACAATGAAGTTGTCGTGACTGAACAAGCTATTGTGGTTGACATTGAAGACGCTGCTTTGAACAATTAACACTCCTTATTTCCTGTAGTGTTGCTGAATCCAGTGCCTAGTACATATCTGGTTCGATTCCCACCAAATAAGAATCAAATCTACCCCGCATATGCATCCAAGGATCCATTCCTAGCCCCCTTGAAATTTCAAGCCCTAAATATTTTTCTATTTAATAACAACACAAACAATGTCAAAATTCTTCTCATGTGAAGCAATAGTTGATGACCGACAACCCTTTGAGTGAATTTCCTCACTTCCCTCTTCAACTGTATTAATAAAATTATCATCTTGTTTTAAAAATCTAAGAAAATTTGTGAAAATATTCTAGAACTGTAGCTTAAAATAGGCATTTTCCTCTCTTTAGGCACAACAACAATTATCTTATCAATATCCCTATGGAACCCCATACCTAGAAAATGGTCGATTTCATCAAAGTATGAGCACTTTCAAACCCATTAAATGACTTGAGATAGCTTGGGTATTCTCTATATGGTACCAAAGCCTTCCAGGAGTGGCCACTAATATTTGGAAATGATTTTTTTTTATCCATTTCTTTTCTCTTGATAGTTTAATGCCCCCATTAGCTACTTGTACACCAATATTTGCATGGAATTTAAATAAAACAATGGCCTAAAAAAGAAATTGAATTGTAAGTTCCCTAGTGGGATAAATGACAAGAATAAGAATAGGCGGACTTTTATGATCTTGGAGGACTGGTTACTTCACTATCACCTCCATATAAGGAAACACAAATGTTACTATCTTTTCGGTGCTAGTTTTAGCCTTCGCCAACACATCCTTGCCTTTGATAATATATGGAATATTTTCTTCTTGCACAATGGCCATACCCTCATATCACACTGTGTTGGTTTCCTTGAGTGTCAATGGTGATATATTGTGATTGTCAAATCTTGATTGGCTCAAATAATTAACACCTCGAGTAACCTTGAAACTACTTGTTTTTGGATCTTCTTTCTCAACATGAATCAAAATTGGTTTCTTATGCCCCACATGTTTCACTAAATCAAATCCATCATCTTCATCTTCATCTTTAGAATCATGTTCATCATCTCTGACCTTCAGTGCTTGGATACCAAAGGATTTAGAGCCTCTTTTGTTAAAAAAGTGACCTTCTCCTTGGTTGCCTCTTGCAGAGACCCCATTACCTCTAGAAGTTATAGAGAATCCATCATTATCATTATTTATACCATGCTTCTACCAAAAAAACATAGATATACCCCACTTATTAAACTAGTTATCCATATCAAGATCCTCTTCAACTAGATGTTTGAATTGGGTCTTCCTTTGATTACTACTTATTTTCTTAAAATCCTTTGTTTTGGGGAATTTTTTGGGAGACGAAGATGTTTCATTCTCCAATTCATATTTAGATCTGAAACATTCATGACTTCTTGCATGACCATCACTCTTCCGATATTTCATAATTTCAAGTGCTATGTAAAGAGGTGAACCACAAAATGTTTCTACTATCCTTTGGGGTTGCAGGGTCCTAGATTCTACAATTTTCAGTACCACATTCTTGTCATTTGTTGAAAAAGGAATTCTGGGGTTCTCATTCCCTATGTATAAGATTATTTTCATGTAGAAATTTTAGTCCAACAGTAAGTTGGATCATTGTTTTTCTCACAAAAACTTGTGAAAACCTTCCATAGTGTTGAATATATGCAACTAAATCACCACTAGACATACAATTTGTTACTATGCACAAATTTGGTGGCCTTGTGCAAGCACCAATAAACTGGACTATATTTTTATGCCATACTTTCCTTGAATTGAACACCCCTTGGACTATTGAAAAACATGTTGCAGTACATAATGAATTTGTCGTGACTGAACAGGTTGTTCTGGTTGACATTACAGAAGCTTCTTTGAACAATTAACTTGCTACAACCATTTCCTTGTACATATATGGTTGGATTCCCACCATAGAATAATAAAATCTATCCTGCATATGCATCCTAGGATCCATGCCTAGCCCTTGAAAGTTCAAGCCTTAAAGATGTTTATCTTTAATAACAACACAAAAAATGTCAAAATTCTTCTCATGTGAAGCAATAATTGATGGCTGACAAACATTTGAGTGAGTTTCCTCACTGCCCTCTTAAAATATATTAATGAACTCGTCATACTATTTTTAAAAAATCCGGGAAACTTTGTAAACAACCTCTTCTGGAATTGTATCTTAAAATATGTGTCTGCCTCTCTTTAGGTACAACAAAAATTATATTATCAATATTCCTATGTAACCCTATATCTAGGAAATGGTCAACTTCATTAAAGCACGAGCACTTTCACACCCATTAAACCACGCGAGACAACTGGGGTATTCTATATATGGTCCCAAGCATTCTAGGAGGGGCCACTAATATTTGACATGGATTTTTTTGTATCCATTTCTGTTCTCTTGGTAATTTATTTCCCCCACTAACTACTTGTACACCAATATTTTCATGGAATTTAAACAAAACATTGGCCTCAACAAAAACGTGACTTGAAAGTTCCCTAGTGGGACAAATGAAAAGAATAAGAATAGGTGGCCTTTTATGACCTTGGAGGAATCTTGACTTCACTATCACCTCAATAAAAAGAAACATAAATGCTATTGCATTACCATTGAAAGTTTTAGCCTTGGCCAAAACACCCTTTAATTTGAGAATAGATGGAAGAGTTGCTTCTTGCACAATGGTCATACGCTCATATCCCACTGTGTTGGTTGATTTCAGTGTCAATGGTGAGATATTGTGCTGTTCAAATAATTAACATCCCTAGTAACCTTCACACTACTTGTTTTTGGATCTGATTTTTCAACAGGACTCAAAATTGGTTAAGTATGCCCCACAGGATTAACTGAATCAAATTCATCATCTTCATCTTCATCTTTAGACTCATATTTGTCATCACTGATCTTTGATGCTTAGATACCAAAGGATTTAGAGTGTATTTCATTCAAAAAGTCACCTTATCCTTGGCTTCCTCTTTCAGAGACCCCATTACCTCTAGAAGTTCTAGAGAATTCATCTTTATCATTATTTCTACCATGCTTCAGCCAACCAAACATGGATATACCCTACTTATTAAACTAGCTATCCATATCCAGTTCCTATTCAACTAGAAATTTGAATTGGGCCTGCCTTTGATTACTTGGGTTTATTTAATGAAATCCAAGGACAAAGTATTTACCAAATTTAAAGAATTCAAAGCTGAAGTAGAGAACCTTAAAAAAAGGAGAATTAAGATATTAAGGTATGATAATGGAGGAGAATACACATCCAAGGAAATTATAGCCTTCTGTAAGGAATTTGGGATTAAGAGGGGGTTGGTAGTTCCATATAATCCTAAACAAAATGGAGTTGCAAAACGAAAGAATCAGTCCACTGAAGAAAGTGTAAAATCTATGCTACATGATTGAAATTCTAGTATAAAAAGGGAAACTAAGATGCAAGGTTCTCTCACCCGCTCAACTTGACCTTTTAGTCGAATCAATTATCAAAATGCTTTAGATGTCTTTAGGAGTGGGTGATAGAAATCATTTCAATCAACAAATTTTGAATTCTAGATTAATGTATTTTTGGCCTCATACTAGTGAGAGATTCTTGGCCTTGCAATTTTATACCATGTATAAGAGTTTGGTTGAATCTGGAAGGCCTAGAACTTGAAACTCTGAAAAATTCCTTCGGGGATAAATCTTGAGAATTTGTTCTATGGCTCAGGATTAACACCAATAATTACCAGCCACACTAGTTGGTCAGACATGAAATACATTGAATCTGCAGTAACTGTGTGAACCCCAACAACTACGTCATTACTAATGATGGAGGGCCACATTGCATATCAACACTAATATTATTTATCTAAAGTAAACATTGGAGCTCTAGTTGCAATTATTCCTAGTAAACATAAGAAACAAGTGTCACAACTCATTCCTTGGCATGTGGATATTACTCAAGCTTGAGGAAATCTTCCCACTACAAGGTTTTGAGCTACTACCTAGAAAATTCACTTATTTTTTTGTTGTCAGTATTCTGTGAATTTATATCAATGGTGTTTTTTTTGTTTATTCCTTGTAGTTTGAAATGGTTTATGTTTTTTTATGAAGACTAAGTCAATGTTCATGATAGGGGAAAAAGTTTTAATTATTTTTTACCATTTATTTTTAATGATGTTGTGCCAGCATGGGAATCTGCAACAAACCACTTCACAGAAAATGTTTAGTTATATTTAAGGTCTTCCTATCATTATTTTACTAGTAGTTAAATAATAAAAATGCATACTTTGAAATTTGAAGACATCATATGAATATATTTATTCTTCTTGAACCAAAATTATTCCTATGTTGGCTATAGGAGAAAGATGATATTGATAACCAATAATAAGGGGAAGGATCAATACCTCGAGTAAAGAGAAGGTTAAAGCTGACAACTCAGCTGATGTAGCAACTAAATCCTCCAATACTTGCTGCAAATTTTCATGGAAAATAAATGTGGAATATGAGAATTCAACATATACTCTTGCTAAAACAACCTTGTGAGACGCATTCAAGTTAGCTTCCACCTCCAATAAAGATATGGGAAATCAAGCTGAAAATGAAAACTTGTATGTATCTAGTTTATTTCACTTAGAATAATCAATCAACTGTATTAAAACTAGGATTTTGTTTGTTCTACTTGTAGCTTTATATCCAGTACATTGGTTTTTAATATTGACCATATCTATTAAGTTGTTTTTTCTATTCAAAATATGCAATTTTTCCTTTTAACATGAAGTTTTCTATGAAATATTGTAGTTAATTTTTTACTTTCTTGAATTGTCTATCACATGGTCAAACTATATTTTTTCAGTACAAGAAGAATTTTATGAAAATCAATGAAATTCATTGCTTGATTTGGCAAGGCCTTTGGGAAAATTTAGAAACCTAAAAGATTGATTGTGAATTTTGTTTTGAGGATAGAAAAAATCTTCACAGATAGAGCAAAGAATTTGGAAGATGAATTCTCCAGGTAGTATTTCTCTTTGAACAACACCCCTAGTTGCAGTGAGTTGTCAATATTTATAGTTGTTTATCAAGATTCAACAAAAATATTATCCTTTTTTGATTGATTATTAATTGATGGATTTGTTATTTCTACTTGTTTCTATTTCTTAAAGTTTTTGTGATAACTATTTTGAAATAATTGAGGATCAAACATTGGTGGTATTGTTTTAATATGTTAAATTCTTGTTTGAATTGAATCAATTGTTTGCTGTAAAAGATCAATCAATGTGTTATATCTTGGAAATTACAAGTATGGTAAATATGGGAAAAATATTAGTGCTTTGCATGTAAATTTGCAAAACATATCAAAACTACTCTTATTTTATATTTTCATTATAATGATCACTGATGTTTTGAGTTTGAGTTATTGAGGAGGGCCACAAATTTTCCCTCAAATTGGAATTTTGGTGTTGGAATTCAGTGTGTATTTTCCATTCCAGAATCATATATCAACTGTAATATGAAAGTTACATTCCAAAATAATCCTTTTTGGGGGATTACTAGTGGTGATTGCAACATATTTTTGATGTTGGAAATTTTCTCCAAATCATGGCTAATATATTGTGACACATGTCAGGAACAAAATGGGAAGGGAATTGTCTTTTAAATTTATCTAATTATATGGTAGTGATCCATAAATATAAGAAAAACATTAATAACTATATATAGACTAGTTGGATTATTCATATGTGATAATGGACCCAATAATAGTTATTATCTTACGAAATGTTGATCATACTTGGGCATTCTTGACATCATCGACCTATAGCCCTGAAATTATTCACGTAGCCTTCTACATTATTTTGTTATATACATGTATACGAGGATATTCTATTATTTTATCCTATTTACTTCATTTCATTTTATTCTAGACTTAGCTTTGGCATTTTCTAGGAGTTTTTTTTGCACTCCCACATTGTATAAGTAATTTAAAACTTGATATTTTTAGCATGTAACTTAGTTGGCATTATCATTCCTAATCTTTCCTTGAAGGTTGAATACTAATTTTACTAAGGTGTTATTTTCTATGGTGATATTTTATTTTCTTTGTTTATATAGGTCATATGGCCACATAAAAGCCATTATTTCTCAATTGAAGAAAAATTGTTCGAGTTTCTTGCTTTTATAGGGAAAATGGCATTGAAAATATTGTTGATGTTGAGGTATATATCGTATAAATTATGTATATTCTACTTTAGATTATATTCCAGTGTTCATCGTCTTTCATGTCTTATACTCTCCATTGTATCTTCTTTCTTTTTCAGAAAATGAACTCAACATTGATTGTAAGAAGCGGGAACTGAAGAAAGAGGAGAACAATAACACTGGACCGACAAAATGCAAGAGGGAGAAGAGAACTGGTCTAGTGGTACTTGTAAATCCACTATCCCACATAAGACATACATAGACACTGATGGTCAAGTATTCAGAGTTGGTGAGTTCACCTGCAATGCCTTGACAAACAATGATAATGTTTTAAAGTGTTGAAACAATATTTCATGTGTAAAGTGTACTCCAATCAATATTAAGCTAGAAAATGATATTGTAATACAAGATATTTTATATAATATAATTTATGTGGTTGAAATGATTTATAGTTGCACTTGATATTTTTTAGTATTGTAATTAACATATGTAACTTTAATTTTCATATTAGATGAACATGTCCACTGTATACCATTTTTTTTAATTTAGTTTCAAAATCATACTAATTAATTTATGTTTATTAATAATGAACACATAAAATCATTCTAAAACTACTAAATTAGCATTTTATGTTTGTTAATGATGAACAAAAATAAAATGAATATACGACTAAATTAGTTGCTTATAATGATTGTTAATGAAAAGTAAATGAAATGAATATAAACTACTGTTATGAAACCATCTCCAAAAATAGAAGAAAAGATATATCAATGCCTTAGAAATAAGCCACTTCGAGGGGGAAACCTCCAATATATTACATGAATGAACAATTCTTGGATGCTGGAGAGTTTGCCGGATTATCCACAGTCTCACGAAACACTTATCCACAGTCTCACGAAATTCTTGGACGATTCAAATTACAAAAGCTCCTTTCTATATATAGGAGTCCATGGGGCCACAATGTAATCCTAGCTGACCTAACAATAATATTTTAAGGTCACAATAATAACAATATGGGGGTTACAGGGGTACAATAATAATAATAAGGGGGTTACACTAACAAAAATAAGGGACTATACTAGTAATATAGGGACCTAACATGCCCCTCTCCTTCAAAAAAGTGTTATCCTCAATGCTTGAGTAGCTCTGGGTGCTTCTATATAAAATTTTCATCCTCCCATGTAGAATCTTCAGTGGATAAGTTCTTCCACTTGATGAGATACTCTAAAATTGATCGATTCCGTAGCTGTCGAGTTCTTGTTTCCGTGACTGCTTCAGGTTCCAATATGATTTTTCCTTCTTCATCAAGTTCTGGCAATATTGTTTGAACTGGAATATTTTCACCTATAATCTTCTTTAAGCATGAAACATGGAAAATTGGATGCACTCATAAAGAAGTAGGGAGCTCCAATTTGTATGCCATAGTACCAATATTTTACAACACCTTGTAAGGACCATAGTACTTTGGCAATAATTTATTATCCTTCTTAGATTTCTTGAGGGACATTTGTTTGTATGGTTGTAGCCGTAAAAATACCCAGTCTCCTAGATCAAAAATTATCTCGCTGCGATGTTGATCTGCCTGTTGTTTCATTCGATTTTGTGCCAAATTCGGGTTATCCTTTAAAAGCTGAAGAAATTCTTGTCGATGCTCAATGTGATCTTCCGCTGCTTGAACCTTTGAATTTACTCTTAAATATGATGTGATGGATGGTGGATGATATCCATAAAGTGACATAAATGGGGTCATTTTTGCTACAGTATGGAAGGAAGTGTTATACCACCATTCAACGAGAGGCAACCACTTGACTCATTGTGTTTGTTTATCAGATACAAAAAAACGAAGATATCCTTCCAAAAATTTATTTACTATCTCAGTTTGACCATCAGATTGAGGATGATAAGATGAGCTATGAGCTAATTGAATACCCAAACAAGAAAATAACTCCATCAAAACATTTCCATTAAAAATGGGATCTTTGTCGCTCACAATAACCCTTGGGTTTCCATGTAGCTTTTGAATTGTGTTCATAAATGTAGTAGCAAATGTACTTGCTTTAAATGAATGAGATAATGCACAAAAGTGTGCATACTTGGTAAGTCTATCAACTACCACCATGATGACACTCTTTCCTTCGGACTTAGGTAAACATGTGATAAATCCATTGAAATATCCTCCCAACGTTGACTTGGAATGGATAAAGGTTGTAGAAGACCCAGGGTCTTAATTGTCTCAAATTTATTCTGCTGGAAAATCAAACATTCCCCCAAAAAATTTTGAATATCAGATTAAAGGCCATCCCAAAAAAATTCTTTCTTCACCCTATGTTAAGTTTTTAAAAATCCTGAGTGTCCTCCTAAAGGAGAAGTGTGCAATTCCAAAAGAATATTTTTTTTTAGTTGGTAATTCTTACAAAGATATAACCGATCTTTGTACCATAAGGAATCAATTTTCCAACTAAATGTATCAGATGTACTAGGATCTTGCTGCAACTTTTGAATGAGTGTCCACACTTCTTTGTCCTTCTTCCATTCATCCCTTGCTTCGGTTATCCAATCTAGTTGGATAATATAAATGGCACAAAGCAATGCTTCCACCTCTTCATTCTTTCTTGAGAGTGCATCTGCAACAACATTTAGTTTCCCTTTTTTGTAGATTATTTCAAAGTCATAACCCAACATCTTTGTGACCCATTTTTGCTGCTCTTCTGAAGATAGTCTTTGTTCCAAAAAGTGTTTAAGACTATCATGATCAGTTTTTACCTTCAAGTGTCTTCCCATTAGGTAAGTTCGCCATTTCTTTAGTGCATGCAGTATTGCTAACATTTCCTTCTCATAAATAGGTTTCTGTAAATACTTTCCTTTGATTGGACGACTTTCAAAAGCAATGGGTCTTCCTTCTTGCATTAAAACAATACCAATTCCATTTCCTGAGGCATCACATTCCACAATAAAGGTTTTTGTGAAGTCTGGCGTAGCTAAGACTGGTGCTAGGCACATTGCCTCTTTAAGATGTTCAAAGGCCTTAGCTGCTTCAGGAGTCCATGAAAATGCATCTTTCTTCAATAATGTTGTTAGAGGTGCTGCTATTCTCCCATAATTCTTAACAAACTTGCGATAATACCCTGTTAACCCGAGAAATCCTCGCAAATGCTTTATGGTTGTGGGGACTTTCCATTCCTTAATGGCTTTAATTTTTTTAGGGTCTACCTTAACACCCTCGTGAGATACAATATGACCCAGATATTCCACCTCTTGTACTCCAAAGAAACATTTGGATGTTTTCTCATATAATTGTTTCTCCTGCAATAGTTTGAGCACCCTGCCAACATGTTGAACATGATCCTTCCAAGACCTGCTGTAGATTAGTATATCATCAAAAAATACTAGCACATATTTTCTAAAGAAGTGTTTGAAAATGGAATTCATCAAGCCTTGAAATGTAGAAGGTGCATTGGTAAGGCCAAAAGGCATGACCAAAAAATCATAATGACCCTCATGAGTTCGAAATGTTGTTTTCAGAATATCTTTAGTCTTCATTCTAATTTGATGATATCCTGAACGAAGATCCAACTTGGTAAAATAAATTTCTCAATTTAATTCATCAAATAATTCATCAATCACAGGAATGGGAAATTTATCTTTAATGGTGACTTTATTGAGCTCCCTATAATTTGGACATATGTTCCATGAAGCATCTTTCTTGTGTACCAATACTACAGGAGCAGAGAAAGAACTTTGACTAGGTTGAATTATACCATCCTCTAAAATTTTTGCAATCATACGTTCAATTTCGCTCTTTTGGACATAAGGATATCTATAAGGCCTGATGTTTGGAGGAACACTTCCTGGAATCGAATTAATAGCATGATCATGATCACGAATAGGTGGGAGTCCTTTGGGAGTTTCAAAAACCTTGGAATGATTTTCCAAGACTTTTTGGAGATCTGCAGAAATAGATGATTTTGATGTTGGAACTTCTAGCAAGCATAATTGTGAAATTACGCCTCATTTTTCTTTCTTTAGAAGCTTTGTCATGACATTAGAGCTTATTATATTTCCCGTATTCCCTACAATAACCCATAATTCAACTCCCTTTCCTTCTGAAAAAAAAATTCAAGAAAAGTTCTTGAAAATTAAAAGCTACCATCCCCAAATATTGTAACCATTGTACTCCTAGTACAACATCAACACCTCCCATAGGAATGGAAAGAATTGGAATATTCAATACATATTCCTCCATGGTTAGCTTGATATTATGGCATTTTCCAGAGAAATTTATAGTTCCTCCATTTGCAACCATCACTTGACATTCTAGTGCTAGGTATAGGAAACAATTCGATTCCTTGGCTACCTTACAATGAATAAAATTATGGGTACTACCTGAATCAATCAACACTATTACCTTTTTCTTCTTGATATGTCCTTCTATCTTGATATTTTTAGGAGTGGTAATTCCTTCCAATCCATTACATGATTTTTTCGGACTCATTTCTTCCTCTTCTAGGGTTGGTTCCTGGTGTATATCCTCTTCTTGTTCATTTTTTTCTTCCTCTTCACAATCTATGTAAAATAATTTCTTCTCAACACACTTATGACCTTTAGTGTATTTGCTATCAAAAATGTAGCAAAGCCTTTTTGATCTTTTTTCTTCCAATTATTGTGGTGTCAACCTTGTAGGTTGTGGAAATCTAGATGTAGCAACACTTCCCTCTTTATAGAAGTGAGTGGTAGGCTTCCTTGTCGCCATAATTTTACATTCAATTTTTCTTGCCAACCTGAATGCCTTCTCTAATGAATCAGGTTCCAAAACGTGAACTTCATCTTGGATGTTATCCTTTAAAGTACCTGTGAAGAGATCAATCACGTGTTCCTCTGGAATATCAGTTACCCTTATATTCAATTTTTAGAAGTCCTCAATGTGCTCCCCCACTAAACCCTTTTGTTTTAGATTTATCAATTGGCTAAAGAAGGTGTTGCTCTTTGTATCCTCATAATGTGCTATCATTTCCTCCGTAAAAATTGACCAAGTGACATTTTTTTTACAGGAGAAAAGCCATCGATACCATACAAATTTATTTTGTTCTAAATGTAAATTTGCAATGCGTACCTTTTGTGTGTTTTGCACATTATTGAGATAAAAATATTGCTCCATATGTAGTATCCATATTACAGTTTCCTTTCCATCAAACTTCCTCATATCCATTTTTGGAATATGGTGGTTCTTCTTGCCAACATTATATTTTATGAAATCACGATTAACATTTATTTTTTTCTCATCATGAGTTTCCTCTACTATCTTTTCACCATTAGGAAACATTTGTTGTATCAACTTTGTCAAACCTTCCATGTCTACTTTTAGATCATTCTTCATGTTTTCCATTTTTTCATCGATCTTAGCTTCTATGTCATCCATCTTAGATTCCATGCCAGCTTCCATGTCATCTATCTTAGCTTCCATGCCATTCTTCAAAACATCCATCTTAGATTCCACGCCTTTCTTCAAACCATCCATCTTAGTTTCCATGCCTTTCTTCAAAACTTCCATGTCATTTTTTGTTGCTCTTTGTGAGAGAAATTTTTTTTTCACTTGCTCTTGTAAATTTGATATGTCATTTTGCCATTCTTCGTCTTCATGAGTCATAGTAGAGCCTTCTAAATGCTTAATAGGTGTTGAATTCTTTTTAGGAGGCATTTCAGAACCCAATACTGAAATATATTCTACAATATGCCCTTGGAATCACATTAGGGGAATTTTGAGGTCTAAAATGTGCCTCCTAAGGAAATTATAAAATACTTGTGGAAATAATAAAATAAGATTTGATGATATCATCAAATTTTAGAGGGAAAAAAGAAAAAACTACTTTTTCAACTCATATTTTCAACTTATCTCCCAAAGTTCTTACTCAAATTTCGAGTGGTAGTACTTGTTGGATGCAAAATTTAATTCTTCATCCAAGGAGTACCCATGTTGCATACTTTCGATGGGTCTTGCTACACGAAAAATGAGAAATACATGAAAAACGTGATTGTAATCACATTTTTTTTATGTATTTCTCATTTTTCGTGTAGTAGGGTCCATCGAAAGTATGCAACATGGGTACTCTTTAAATGAGGAATTAAATTTTGCATCCAATGAGTACTCCCACTCGAAATTTGAGTAAAAAATTTGGGAGATAAGTTGAAAATACGAGTTGAAAAAGTAGTTTTATTATTTTATTATTTTTTAATATTTTTACCCTTCTATTTAAAAAAAGGTGAATCATCCTCCATGGTTGACATCATCATCTTGAATCCTATTGGTTCTTATAAAGTTTATTTTTGTTGTACATTTTTCTTAGGAGGCCCATTTTAGACCTCAAAATTCCCTTAATGATTCAACTTGATTCTTCAAATAAGACATGAAATTCAAAAAAACAAAATACACACCTTTTTCTTGCTTGTAATGTCCCTACTTAGCCTTAGCTAAGAGGAGACATTAAATTTTGATTTATTTTATGCTTTATGAATAAATGAATAAAGGAGGACATGTAAAAATCCTAATAAATTAATTCCCATGTGAACAAAGACAAATCTGGGCTATGTAAATAATCACGTGCAGGTGTGAAAGAGGATTGAGCCAAAGATTGGGTCCACCTTGACCAAATCAACTACACTGTCTAGGTTCAATGCATCTCCAAGAGGGACTGCGAAGTTCTAGAAGGGAACCTCTAATGTGAAGAGGGGTGACTCATCAAAGTGGTTTATGGTTTGCAAAGGCTTTCTCAGGTTATAAAAAGGAGGAGAAGACACAAGAAGAGGTTGTTGATGAATTATATTTCTGAAGTATTTGTCTGCTTAGACAAATACCATTCTCTGTTGTTTAGTGGAGGATTGTGATTGGAATTCTTGTTTAGGGATTTAATATCTTCCCTTGAGGATCATTGGAGGAGTTCTTTACTAAAGTTGGCCACTATCTGGTTTGATACGAAGCTCTATATTTCATGAGCAGCGCTGGCCCATTGAGGGTTTTGCAGCTGCTATCTTTTGTAGCAAGTGGCATTGTAGATCTTCTTAGATCTAGTTGTTTTCGAGAGGCTTTCTCTATTGGAGAGTGTTCTTCAGCCTCCAAGGAGTTAGCTGATCTATATTTTATATCAGATCTGTACTTTTCATTCCATTTATTCAGTCTCCTTTACCCTCTGCGCAGTTTCTGCTTCATACTGTGTTATTTTGTGAGAGGGCTTTGTTATTTTAGTTTGCTATCAATTTGGAGGAGATCTCTTGGTGTTAGGTTTGCCTTCCCTTGGTGATCCGTGGATTGGGTTTCTGATCCATGTATCTATAGATCTGATATATTTCAGTAGTAAAATTTATCTTCAGAAATTTCTGGGTTTTCTGCAGCACAGTATATTGTAATTCAGATCTACAGCTCAATATGCAATATTTTGATGTAATTCCAATTGGATCTTGTTCTTAAAGTCTTGTAGCTTCCAGATATGTATTATATTTGATGTTGCATCCATAGATCTGTCATAGATCTAAAATGTAATGTACAGCAGCTGAACCATTTTAAAAATAACATTGTTTATGTATTTCTGCAGTTTATTCCTAGTTGTAGCTCTGATTCCTGAAAGGTTCTTGCCCTAGTTCTTCTTGTAATCAGTTGTAAAGGAAATAATATAATATTTAAATCTGATTTAATGTTATATTACTAAAATATCATACCTTTTTCTTACCTCCTTTGAGTTTCAGTCAAATCTACGCAATTCTAGTAGCTGGGGTTTTCATTTTGCAGCAGCTTCTCTCTTTGGCTGATTTCTAGCTAGTCTTGTTTCCGGAAGATCTGTTTAAGGTGCTTAAACTTATTTGTTTCTACTGGAATTGCATATGTATGTCACATACAGCTTGAATGAAGGGATCCCAGTCCTGATCAGCGTTTCCTTTGCTCATATTTTCTTATACAACGTTCTCATTGAAAGCCTTGTTGAGATTCCTGAATTGGGATTATTCCAAGTTCTATAGGAAGAGTCTACAGTTGGAGAGGTAGCCTCTGGTTCTCACCCTTTTTTCAGAGGTGACATAACCAGTAAACACCTCTATAGTCCATCTCTGACATAGAATCTTGAGAATCCCCAAAAAGGGACATTACATTGCTTTCGAGGAGCTCGATATTGAAATTGACTTATCTCTATACTTTCAGATCCTCAATACTTGAAATTTGGCCCTATAGTAGTACTCTAAATATTCTTTAAAATTCCATAGGTCTTAATTGATTTGGATTCTTCAAGACAACATTATGTCCAATCTCCCACAATGACCTAATTATGGACTCGTTCAGTAGAGCGAACTTGTATGACTTGACACGTGTCACTATTTGCTCCTTTGGCTCTAAAATTTATAGACAGAAAAATACAGTCCATGTAATTCTAGTCACCTTTTACAGAATTCAAATCCGATGCTCAGAGAGAGAGTTATGAAGATTTTCCCACTATCACCTCTTTGAGATGAAATTCGAGAGCCTGAAAAAGACCTAACGTCCACAGATCATATCTCTAAAAATATTGTGAACCAAGCTTTGAAATCTTGTGACGATGTTCCTTTGGATTTCAGATTCACTCTCTAAAAATTTCAGCTTCTGCACCTTCGTAGAAAAAATTTTATAGCGCAAATTCCGCGATGACCTTTTTAAGTGAAATTCAAGAGCTTGCAAAACGCCCTAACATCAACAGATCATATCTCCGAAAATATTTCGAACCAAGTTCTGAAATTTTGCGACGAGGTTCCTCAGGATTTTGGCTTTGCATTTTAAAATTTTCAGCTTCTGAAATGTTGTAGAAAAAACCTTATAGCAAAAATTCCACGATGACCTGTTTGGAGCAGCGAAACCCTAGAATCAAAAGCTCTGATACCAAATATTGTGAAACCAACTCCAAAAATATAAGAAAAGAGATATCAACGCCTTAGAAATAAGCCACTTCGAGGGGGAAACCTCCAATAAATTACATGAATGAACAATTCTTGGATGATTCAAATTACAAAACCTCCTTTCTATATATAGGAATCCATGGGGCCACAATGTAATCCTAGCCGACCTAACAATAATAATTTAAGTGCACAATAATAACAATATGGGGGTTACAGGGGTATAATAAAAATAATAAGGGGGTTAAACTAACAAAAATAAGGGACTATACTAGTAATATAGAAACCTAACAACTACCAAATAATTAATTTATATAATGAATATGAAACTACCAAAAATAAATAAATGACTACTAAAAATGATAAATTTTTTATTACAAATGACGTCTAAATTTTGCATATATATGACTATTAGTAGCTAATTTACATTTTCTTATAACACAACCAAAATTTAGTCATATTTCTTTGGTCATTAATTGGTTTCAAACCATGACTAAAATTTGCATATATATGACTATTCGTAGCTAATTTACAGTATCTTATAACACGACCAAAATGTAATCATATTACTTTGGTCATTAATTGGTTTCAAGATATGACTAAAATTTTCATATATATGACTATTAGTTGCTAATTTATAGTATCTTATAACACAACTAGCATTTTGTTCATATTTCTTTGGTCATTAATTGGTTTTCTCGAGTGATCATTTAGTAATATATTTTGTTTTATACTTGGTCATTAATTGTGGCAATTAATGACTAAATAAATGAATCAATTAATGACCAAATTTATGACTAAATATACTACTAGACAACAAAATTGACACAACCAATTAATGATTAAGATAAAAAAGACTAAAATTTGGTCACGTTATAAGATACTGCAAATTAGCTACTATTGGTCACCGATTGAAACATAGTTGTTTATATGAAAATTTTAGTCATTATTTTAGTAACTAATTAGCCATTTTGTACTAGTTAAGCCTTGCCAAGGGATGAACTGCCCGGGATGGGTGTGCCAGCAGAACTTGGAAGGTGATTTAATGCACATAAGGGGGTGACTATATTTCCCTAGGGACTGTGTACCAGAGAAAGGAATGTAGAGGATGGATTTGTTTTGTTCATTAGCATTGCCATATGGAATTGGATGCAAATTGGGAGTGTGCTATGGAACAATGATTTAATAATTGTTGACTGAGAGGAAAAGTGGTGCAAGGTTGTAGCACTGGACATTGGATGTAGATTTGACTTTGGCAGTGGATTCTGGACTTCCTATAAATGAGGTGAATCTTGGTACTACTTTTGATGGTGGAGGTGTGAGCCTCTAGATTCCCTTGTTGTTGATGCATACCTCGTATCATTTATTTGTTAGTTGAGAAAATGTGTATATTATTGTAAATATTGTATCAAGATATATTTATAAAACTTCATAGATAGTATGATTAGTTTTTGGTTGAATAAATGTGTATAAGTGTATATGCAGTTGTTATTGTAAATACCGTAATGAGTTGTGTTATAAATCTCTAGTAAACGGTATGTTTGTCATGTTTTCAACATCAGTCATTCTAAATACTGCAACGAACTGTGTTATAAAGCTCCATGGGTAGTATGTTTAGTTTAAGTGGTTTTCTGGTTTTTATGTGTCATTGAACACCAAGGACGATGTTACCCCAATGGGGAGGGTCCTATAACAACCTTGGTTAAAAAAACCATGTAATATCTATATATATATATATATATATATATATATATAAGACCAGAGTCATGGGATACGTATTCCAAGATGAATGGTGGGAAAAACATCCTAGAGGGTGGTCATTTCAATTATTATGGCTAAAGGAATTTGACAAAGGAAATAGAAAAGGCTTTGGAAAGACATGAGACATTAATTGTAATTTTATTTATGAAAATAAATAAAAATAGGAGAAAAGGAAGGTGAAAGGTCATATGTTGCATGTGAGGAGGAAATTGAAGGAAAATAATGGAAAATAAAGAAAATAAAGGCCTCATTCATAAAAAGGCTTATGAGGATTAGTTGGCAAGATTTTTCTCACACTTATGGCTCTCTTTCTATTCTCTCTCTCTCTCATAATCTTGGATACTTAGAGTTTCTTAGAGCACTCTTGGAGGAGTGTGGAATAATTTGGATTTGGAGCAAGAAGGAAAATTAAAGGCAAGAAAGCATAAGAGGACATCAGGATCAACATCTACAATTGGATTTATTTTCAGGTATCGAGTTGCATGTATGGTTTCCTTGCTCGTTTTGGCATGCATGACACATGCATGTGTGATCTGGATCTTGAGGGGAGGCCCCCAAGATCTAAAACATTGAAATGACAAAAAAATGAGAGAGAACACACAGCAAGAAAAACCACAAAGAATTTTATTATTATTAAAATAGAGAGTAACTATAAAATCTACATTGTGGTGGACAATATGTCCTTTTACAAGATGCGACTTGTTACTTATAACCTTTTTTAGTTACAATACCACAGGTAAATTATATGGGTGGGTAAATACCATGGGTGAATGAATACTACGGGTGAATGAATACCATCAACAGATGTCACTTACAATACCATGGGTGGATGACATTTACAATACCATAGGTAAATTCCATGTGTGGATGAATGCCATGGGTGGAGACATACCATGGGTGTACGAATACCATGGATAGATGTCACTTACAATACCATGGGAAGATAAATACCATCAGTGGATGAATACCATAGGTGTAGGACACTTTCCATTCAGATCATTCCTCCCTCCTTAAGAAGTAATGGTACCCATTGTGTGAAGTTCCCTCCTAAGTAGCCTTTATTGAATATGAAGAGCCACTGAAGAGAATACTTTTTTGTGGTTAACCCATAACTGTGATGAACGAATAGGTAAGGATAGAGATACCTTGTAATGATTGTGACAAACTATGATGTTGATAGTGTGCGGCCTAGCAAATGGACTTCGATGAAGTGTGGGTTTGTGGATGACCCATAACCATGACAAATGAAAATCTGAGGATAAAGATACCCTTTAATGCTTGTGACCAACAATGTTGCTAACAATGTGTGGCCTAGGAAATGGACTTCGATGAAGTATGAGTTTGTGGATGACCTAGAACCATGAAAAAGAAGATCTGAGGATAGAGATACCCTATAATTCTTGTGACCAATTGTGATGCTAACAGTGTGCGGCCTAGCAAATGGACTTCAATGAGAAGGATTTTGTGCGGTTGACCCATAACCATGATGTTGAATGTTGATGAAGTAGCAGGTGCCTAAATAGACTAGGGTGGGATGGCATGTCTCCAAATAACCCAAACCAAATGATGTTATGCTGAAACTGATGAATGTGAAGAAAGTGCCTAGTAAAGTGGGGTGAGAGGGCATGTCTCCAAAGGGGATTCACTCCAGTTGCTACTCTAGATTTAAAATGGGCATAAGGTGGTCCATTTAACTCTATATATTTATTATAACCTATTTTTATAAATAGAATGATCATTCTGGATCTTCCCATGTGTTGGAAATCATTATCTGGAGACTCTGGAAACTCATATTCGCGCTGCAATTATCCAACCATCACAAAATTTATAAAAAAATAGCTAATTTTAAATCAGTGATAACTCCCTCGTCTGGAATCCAATTCGACCAATTGTTTTTTTGAAATTGGGTGATTTTTCAAGGGGAGCTCATATCTATAATCATTTCTCTAAAAATTTTCACTAAATCTTGAAAAGAAAAAAACAAGAGAGATGTCGTCCATGAATTGTTGTCAAAAACATTTCTGCAATAGTGTTGAATTTAAATCAACGATATTTCCCTCATCTAAACTCCGATTCAACTGATTTTTTTTGTAATTGGAAATTTTTTCACAAGGAATCTAGATATGCTATTTTTTTTTCTAAATTTTTTGCACTAATATTTTCAGATCTTCTCTTCAAAATCGCTGCCTGAAAAATTCTTGCAAAAATTTGAAAAAACAAAATCTTTCCACTTTGCCCAAAAAAGTGCTCTGTGGAGGTTGTGGAACTTGCATGGATTTTGATAAATATTGATGCAAAAATTTGAAACTAATATATGATTCAAACCCTCATTGCCATGGATTCGTAATCTGACTCTGATACCACTGATCCAGATTGAAATTCCAGCAAAATGAAAGAGAACACATAGTAAACAAAACCATAAAGAAACATTTTTTTTATTCAAATAGAGAGTAACTATTAAATATACATTGTGTTGGAAATTATGTCCTTTTAGAAGATGCGACTTGTTATTTATAACTTTTTTTAGTTACAATACCACAGGTAAATTCTATGGGTGGGTAAATACCATGGGTGAATGAATACTACGGGTGAATGAATACCATGGGAAGATGTCATTTACAATACCATGGGTGGATAAATAACATGGGTGATGAATACCATGGGTGTAGGCCACTTTCCATTCAGATCAATGTGGTTTCTTTGTTATGATCTGTCATTGGCGTGGAGGATAGCCTGGATTGACAATGGATTTGCTTAGCCTTGCCATTTCTTGGATAGCCATGGTGTTGTGGGCTCATTTCATTGCTTTTTTTTCTGGTTGGTTCTCATGTTCCTTTAGTTGTGGGTTGAGTTATTAGTTCTTGGAAGCCTTGGTTGGAAAAATTATTTGGAAGTTGTGTAACAACTTGGGTTGAGTTACTAAACCTGGAAGCCTTGGTTGGAAAAACACTCTAGAAGCTCTAGGTGGGTTGAATTATTAGTCCTAGAAGCTCTAGTTGGAAAAATTCTCTAGAACCCCAACAACAGCTGTGGGTCTAGTTACTAGTCCTAGAAGCCCAAGTTGGAACAAATTCTTGAGAGACATAGACATCTTGGTTGGAGACCAATCTGGTGATGGTTGTGATCTCCGATCGCGAGGTGGAATCACTAGTTGAGGGTTGAGGTGGTTTGGCCTCTCAAAGCCCTGGTTTGGTTTTGATGAATTTGTTTTATGAGATCCCACATTATATGGCACGAGGGTGACTAGCTAAAGAGATATCTGGCTCAGGCATGTCTACGATTTGGTGGAACGTGGAAGTATTAGACTTGGTTGCATTTTTCTTATGGAAATAAGAGCTCTTTTACTCTTGTATTGATGGGTAAATATGCTTGTTATTATGTGGCTTATATGGTTGTTATGTGTTTGTAATTTATGTTTTTTATACGTTGGTTATGGATGTGTTTTATGACAGTGATGATGTATGGATCTCATCATGTTTTGATTTGTAAATGAATGAAAAATGTATCTATGGCTAAATAGATGATAATGCGGTTAATGTGATGAGACAAAAATGCTTCTTAAAAATTCTCAGATAAGTATGAGACCCCTATGCTCAGATATATTATTCAAACCTATATATTACATATTTATGACATGTTTTACGAAATTCCTGCCATGTCTAGTAGGGGTCCAGTCAAGTCCTTCTTCAAATGTTTTCTTGTGCATCATTATTCTGTTGTTATATTTCATTTTTGAACTTTTCATTGAGTTCTAGCTCAAATCTCGGGGACGATGGCACAAGTCTATGGGAAAAATTCCTTGGAATGATGAAATACCATGCCGTGGGTGCTTCCAGAGCCTCCCAGACACACCCTTTCCCATATCAAGGGAGCGTCCAGGGGTTAAATAGTCTAAATTATCAGTGAGAACTAGGGGATGGTTACCTGAGTGATAAGGATGGCTCCTCGGAGTCTTGTTGTTGACGTGGAGGATATTTTTGATGTGTTTCTGTTCATTCCACTTCCTTAAGGTCAACTAGGAGGTTGAATCATATCATAGTAACTCTTCGACACATGTTTACTCTGGTTGGTCAGTTACTTGGGTAGATGTGGGAGGTGGGTGTTACACCTTCTTCTTCTTCTTCATATTCCTTGCATTCTTTTTATACATCTTCTAAGGCCATCAACATGAATTTACTAGTTCCATATCACTATAGGATCCAATATAACTTTCAGATTCACTATTATCTTTTTGAACATAGAAGATTTTCATTTTAAACTTTTTCCCTTTCTACATTTTATTAGACATTATTTTCTTTCCCTCTAGACTGATTTTATTCTTTATTAAAAGTACATTTGGAGGCATAATGCCCCACTCTTTCACAAATGAAACACTTAAATGGAAGTTTTACTTTATACTTACATGTACCTTTCTTCGATCTTCTGACATATTTCTCCTCTTCTTCATCATTGTTTGAGCATGAACATTCCTTGTCCTATGTAGGTTTTTCTGCCTTAAAACTTTCATCTCTAGTAGATTTGTTTTCTTTAGAAATTCTCATCTCATATGTTGTCAAGGAACCAGGTAGTTGATTCCTATTTAGAGTCTCAAAGTTGGTTGTCTCTTCTATAGCTAAAACCTTAGGATCAAAATTTGAAGGTAATGACCTCAATATTTTTTTAACTATTACTCTGTCTTTTATTGTTTCTCCTTGAACCATAATGAAATTAACAACTTAATATACTCTTATAAATAAATTATAATTATCTTCATCTTCATTCATTTTTAATTTCTCAAATTGCATTCTATATACTTGTAGTTTGGCCATCTTTAATTTTTCGTCTCCTTCATGGATATTCTACATTTTATCCCAAATTTCTTTAGTTGTTTTACAATGCATCACCTTAATACATTTCGGTTCACTTAATCCACTAAGAAGTGCATTCATAGCTCTTGAATTGGCTGTAAATTCAAGAGCTAATCCATATTATTCTCTTCCTTGGGATGGGGATTACTCAAGTTCACCTCCTTTTGCATTATAGTGTAGATAATATTTTCATCTACATATAAGTTTCTCCTTACTTGGTTCCCTAAATTTGTAGCTATCTTGTTATTCTTTTTGGAATCCTTTTTTATTTCTTTAGATTTAATGTTGGATGTACCTTTCAAAACTTATATTTGGTGTGACCATCACTACAACAATTGCTACAGTGGTTGTTGAATCCCCGCACTTATGTGTAGTGTTTGTTGTCTTCTTATTATTTTCTTTCCACTTCCAATTTTCACTCCTCGGAAGCATCTTGGTAGTATTTCTACTTGGAACCATTTGGTTTTCATTTATTCTTACCCATACTATGTAGAGATTATGTTTACACACATGCCTCATTATCTATTCTAGGTTTAAATAGAAACATTTACCTCAAATCAATTTATAAACCTCTCAAATATTTGAGGAGTACATCCAAGGCCTTGCGAGATGTAGGGTGAAAATGAAAAATTGGGAAACACTTTTTGGTACGTAGGGATATATTATGCTGTGATTATGGGTTTCTTGGCTGAGAAAAAAATTCAATAATTTTATTGTTCCAAGAGTTTAAAATTTTCTCCTCCAACAATTTTAAAATGTTCCGGCCTAGATTTTAGTTGGGTTAATGCTGGGTTAAAATCTCTCGGACAAGAGTTAAATAAATTTTCGCACGAGAAATTTGGAATTTCTTTTTATCGGAGAAAAAATATCAACATAACTTTTAGATTCCAATTAAAACCCTTGGAAAAAATTTTAGATTCTAATTAATGCTCTTGGCTTATATTTTTAGATTCCAATTAAAACTCTTGGTTTGAAGCTTGGAAAAAAAAAATTATTGGATGAAAAATTTCGGCGAAGACTTTATATTCCAATTAAAAACTCTTGACCGAGAGTTTAGATTCCATTTAAATATCTAAATTAGCTTATAAGTAAAACTCTTGGCCTAAATTTTAAATTGAATAAAAAAAAATGATTTGCGGGTTTCTATTTCTTCCATGACAAAACTAACCCTCAAAAGTGATGGAGCCCTTCCATGTGATAGGATTTTCCCCATGAACGGTACCTGCAAAGTGAATTGCCTAGCCATGAGATTTTGTGCATGATTTCACTAAAAAGTGTCCAAAATCGGCCAGGGAAGTGCTCAGAAACTTGCTTGTCTAGTTTTCGGTGGAAAACATCCATTTAGATCTAAATTTTAGAACTAGGATAGCTAAACCATGATCTGTTTGAGGTGTACACCTAGTTACTGAAACATGTAGCCATTTTATTTAAAAAATAATTACCAAGACTTGCTTCGAATGTCAAGATATTCAATCTTGCCCAGAATTTGAAAAGGTTAAGTGTTGTGGAGGTAAATCCCCTCTGCGGACAGAGGCGATCCCTACTAGCCCAGATCGGGTCTAGCAACAATCGTTCACGCTATAGTGCAGGTTCCTAATTGCAAATAAACCAACTAGCGATGAAGGCTTACCTGGAATCCAACGCTGTCGCTCGTAGAGAAAGTAGTGCTCCCATTCCTTAGCTCTGGCAGATCACAATCCTCACGATATCCGTGATCGGACACCTACACACGCAAGAAAAAAAACAAACGCAAGCGTAAAATCCAGTATATGCAACTATATGTCAGTCAGAGAAGACATAACTCATCATCATAATCAACAATAGGAGTGGAACCATAACCAATAGTCGTTTATCATTAATCAATCAAAGGAGAATACAACCATAGCCCTGACGCTAAATTCTCCTTCGGAGGGTCGCCAGCGGAACACGTCTCGAAAAATCCTGTCGGGGATGGGACAAGCCTCTCTCTTCGGATGTCTCGACAATAATCTCCTTACTTGAATTTGGCCTTAAGGGAATGAATCAAGACTCTTGCAGCATAAGGCTCTGATGGCTCTTGGGAACTTGGAGATTAGCTTGCAAAGGAGATGAGCAAGATTTTATAGATGGAGGAAGGGGAGTTGGGATCCCTATAATCATGGGATTGGCCCTATCCTCAAGGAAGCTTCCATGAGAGGTGGCAAACCACTTCCTCTACATGGAGATCTGGAGCCAAACCTCCCAACTCAAATTAGATACCAGTTTATGGATTGGTTAGGACGAAACTTCTGCCATTTATTTTTAAAAAACACTCCTTAAAATGGCTGGCGCGAGTGTGACTCTGAGACAGAGCGCCAATTGGCGCGCCCTCTTTGAAGGATTTCCCCCATTGGCACGGGTACTGAACTGGCTTCCCACGCAAATGCAAAAAGGGGTGTTTTTAGGGTTTTTTACAAGGAGTTGTCTTCAAGGCAGTGAAAGCTCATGTTCAGAGGGATGTCATGAAAGTGGTTTCAAGTCCTGTCACTACTCACAGGTCACAGAATGAGCCGTCCAATTGTGCGGGATGGGGAATTGTAGGGACGGTTAAAAATTGTTGTGTAACATTAAGTCTCTCATGGACGTATTGGAACCATTATCAAAAGTAACCTTTGATGTGAAATCCATAAAGTATACATTTTAAAATACATTCAATGGTTTGGCCCCAGGAATAGATCAATATGATTTCAATAGGTTGTTGGACCCATCGTCCCTAAATAATTGGAATCTATGATAGAACAATGGACAAGGATGGAATAAAGATCTAACTATGGGACATGTAAAATATCTAGTTGTTGGGGCACCACAAACCCAAAAGCCACTATTCATGCAACAATTGGCACAAATCCTGAAAGTTTATTTCACCCCTCCTCATCAAAACAACCTTGAAGGGATGAATAATTATTGGGAGTTCACCATTATTGAAGGAATATATTCCCTAACTTACTCTGATGTCGAACATACACTTGGCTCGAGTTTTTCTATTATGAGTCCTACTTAGATTCAATCAATTCAAAATAGCCAGTTTGTCATCTTTGAAACTTGTAGCAAGTATCTTCTTCTTTGAATCAACAACCTACATAAATTGATTTCTAATGATCAAAAGGACATGGAATATGTAGTTAATGACATATATGCCATGAATCGTTCAAGTCGAATGTGAAATAAAATATTTCAATCCAAACTAGGATGATCTTCCTCATTCAATTTGAGATAAGTGTATTGAAATTTATTTGGTGAAAGCTGGTGCCTTAAGAAACTACTACATGTACCATAATCCATACTCTGTAGTTCCCCTGAGATATCTTAGAACATGCATCCCCGCCTTCCAAAAGAGCTTGGTAGGCTTAACCATAGCTTGACTAAGCTGGTTAATTGTGAAGAATATGTCTGGTCATGTGTTCACCAAATACATAAGTGAACCCACAAGCTACCTTTAAATAGTAGCATCTATTACCTCACTTGAATTAGCATCCTTCTTCCTCTAGTTTCCTACGAGAGGAGTCTCCATGGGTTTGCTTCCCTCCATGTGGAACTTCCTCAAAATATCCTTGGAATACTTGCCCTGAGATACAAATAGCTCCGCATCTCTTTGCCATATTTCCAATCCAAGGAAATAATGCAATATCCCCATGTCCTTCATCTAAAATTCTCCTGCAAGGTCCTCTTTGCAAGAAGTTATGAGTTTCTCATCACCTGTCAGTATCAGATCATCTACGTAAAGTACAATAATAAAAAGCTTATCATCAACCAAATCTGATATAGGTTCACATTCGCTTCACTCTTTGTGAAGCCCAACCTAGTGAAATAGATGTCGATCCTGGTGTACCAAGCACGAGGCGCTTGCTTCAGCCCATACAATTCTCTCTTGAGTATGCACAGATGTGACTCCTTGTCAAAGGTATCAAAACCTTCTGGCTTCTCAATGTACACTTCTTCCACAATAACTCCATTGAGAAAGTTTTTCTTTACATCCATATGATGTATCTTCCACCCCATTTGTGCTAAGAGTGCAAGGATGGATCTAATCGATGACTACCTTGCAACCGGTGCAAAAGTATCCTCATATTCAATCCCATCTACCTGTGAGAATCCTTTGGCCACAAATCTAGCCTTGTATTTCTCCACACTCCCATCTGCTGCTTTCCTCACCTTATAGATCCACTTGGATCCAACCACTGACTTCCCCACTAGTCTTGGGACTACTTCCCATGCATTTTTTCTAATAATGGAGTCATACTCCTCAACCATGGCATCAACTTATACCAGATACTGCACTGCTTCCTCAAAATAGGGCGGCTATGTCACAATACATTCACTCATAAGAGCCATGTATCCAGTATACCTGTCTCGGGACCTTCTCTTCCTACGTTGTGATGTAGGTGCACATACATTCTCTGCCACATCTAGCATCAATATTTTAGCCTCTTTGGTGTGCTTTCTACCATTTCTGGTGGATGGTTCTGCATGAGTGATTTCTAGAACACTTTTTTCCTCTACTTGTGGTTGCTCCACATCCTAAGGTTAATCCTTTGGAACTAAGAGTTGCTCTACTGCATGCAAGTCAAGATCCCTCTCAAGGGACAATCACATGGCTTTCTCCTCATCAAATTTCACATCTCTCCTGACAACTATCATCTTGTGTGTTGGAAAATACACCTGATAGTTGTGGGGAGTATCTGTGTACCCCAAAAATATCCCAACCTCTGTTGTTTGTTCTATCTTATTACTGACATCTATGGTCAAATGTCAATAGATATATGAGCCATAAATTTTAAAATATGAAACATTCAGTTTCTTACCTGAAAAAGCCTCCTCTGGTGTACTCATGCCAAGTATCCGATGAGGACTATGGTTCTGCAAAAATAACACTGTTTTGCATGCCTCTTCCCACATATGCAATGGTAGGCCCTAATCATGTAATATAGCTCGTGTTGCTCCCACAATTATTCTATTATTTATTTCTGCAACCCAATTCTACTGTGGGTTATGAGGTGCAATAAATTATCTTTAAAGTCCTTCTTTGGTGCAAAATTTCTTGAATTCATTGGAGATATACTCACCATCATTGTCGCTCCTTAGAGCCTTCACCTTCTTCCCTGTATCTTTCTCTACTAGTGCTTTGAACTCACAAAACTTGGAGAACGTCTGATATTTCTTCTGCATGAGGAAAATCCAACAGTTTCTAGAAAATTCATCAACAAAAATCACATAATACTTGTGATTTTCTATGGGAGCTATTGAGAATGGTCCAAACATGTCTGAGTGAACTCTCTTAAATATTGTCACTGATTGGTTCTCCTTCTCATGAAAGGTATCCCTTCTATACTTCCCCATAGTACAACCCTTGCATGTGTCTCTCTGTTCAAGTGTACCCTTTGGAATCCCTGTAGAAATATGTTGCATTATCCTCAAAGCAATGTGGTGTAGATGACCCAACCTCTTGTTCCATAACTCATCTGTATCTCAGCTCACCACCTCATATTATTTACTGCTCAATTCTGCGCAGACATCTACATCAATTTTGTAGAGGTTCTTCACATGAACCCCAATATTATTTACCTGTCCTGTGGCTTTTTGATGAAGGAACACCTTTCCTTCGCTGAAAACCACATCATATCCAAAATCCTCCAAGATAACAACCAAAACTTTTTTTTTTTTCAAACCTCGTACATGCATGACATATTTTAATATGAAAGGTTTAATTGACTCTCTCTGGAAAGAAACTGTACCAATCTTGGTAGCGTTGTACCTCCCAGCATCACCCATCTCGATGTGCATCTGAAGATCTTTCTCCTCCAAACTACTAAAGAGTTATTTGTTTCCAGTCATGTGGAAATATACTCCACTATCCAATTACCACATAGATCCCATCATAGTTGACACCATGCATGTTTTTATCACTAAAAAAAAAAGGAAGCATCATTTGACAAAGTCATATAGGTTCATGTGTCAAAGGTAGGGTTGTAGGGTTCATTTTTATTTACTTGGTCAAGGAAAATTTTAAAATTTTCTTATGTAAGCTTACCCTAAGGTCTAAACCCACTTACTTTCAAATCCCTTCATGTCACATCACTCATAATTTTTTGACAGTTTTCAATTCCCAAGGTTTTAGTACCGAAATGGTCGTTTTAGCCAAGAAACCACAGTTTTGTAGTGAAATACACTGAGAAATTTCACTTTTCTTTACGAAATCATTGATACTTTCATAGCAAAAATGCCTAGATTTACACTAAACGCACTACGAAATTGAGGTTTCTTGTATGTCATGTCAAATTAGTTGTTAGGTGTCAGAAAATCATTGGGAAAGGGTAAGTTAGATAACATTCGAGTCATTAATGGTTAATATCAAGGTACATGGTTAGGTTTGAAGTCATTATCACCATTTTAGGCATGTATGATTCATCATTTTGTTATGAGTGAATATCAAACTTCAAAATATTTCCTAATTTGGTCATTTCTCATTCTCCATTCCTTCTTTGAGTGATATTGAGCTCTGGAGAGCTATTGCATTGAGCCAAAGCTGTGGCTGGTGTTTTCAAAGGTTTACATAGATCACTGATCAAGTGAGGCATAAAAATATCAAGCGAGGCAGAGAACTATCAAGAGAGGCAGAGAATATACTAAAGAAGCTATGTAACCAAAAAGAAAGACGAATAAGGGTGGCCAATGTCTAAGATATGAGCCATCAGATATGAATCTAATCAATGAAGACCCAACAGCTATAGAAGTCTTCAGAAGGATATGATGTTTACAATTTTGTGAAAGATTACAAGGCTGCCATGTATAGGTTTCTAAAGAATTTTCTTTAAACTTCAGTTGAACAACTACCAAAGTGGGGATGATTAATCTCACCATTACACTAGAGGTCATTGCAGTAGCAACAGGGATTCCAAGGGGATAAGAGAAATGGTTCAAAGGTTTCAAATTCAACATGGAGCAATGTAAGGAGTTTATCAAGCCAGAAAACAGTGAGATGGACCTTACTAATGCCATTCCAAGAAGCTGCATGAAGGATAACTACTCAAAGTTGTTGCTCATCATCTAGAAATATTTTACTTGTGAAGGGAGATACCATAAAGTCTACTCTTACCATTTCAAACTTCTCCTACACTTTGCTGGTAAGATATATCTTGATCTGCCTTTCTATTTACACAGAAGTCTACCAAAAATCGAAGATAAGGTCCAAGCAAAATCAGAAGGAAGTGAAACTTCATTTTTTCATCATGGTTTAATTAAATTGTTGGTTTTATATGAGCTACAAAGACTATGCAGAGACTGGTCTTCATTTTTGTTTGTTAGTGGTTTTGAGTTGGATACCCTTACTCCTACAAGAACTCCTAAATCTAGGAGTATCCCATTACCCTTAGTGTCCTAACAAAGTGAACCAGTGGTGGCAGAACCAAGTGAACCAGCAAGAGTAGAACCAAGTGAACCAGTCATGATGGAAACAGAGAAATTGCAGAGTTTTGATACACCTATTGTTCCACATGCAAAACAAAATTCAATCAAACCTGCAAAACAAAAACAAGCTGTGAGTAAAGAAGGAAGAAAAATGATGACAAGGAGTCAAAGAGTGGCTTTAGAAGACAAAACAATGACTTTAGAAGATGGAGTAGTTGCCAAAAGAAATCTATAAGACATACTGCATGGCATTGACATAGAGGAGACTCCTATAGTCTAGGCTGAGGATATAGAGGAAGGTGGACAGAAAATAAAGAAATCCAAATCTGCAAAGAAACCAAAATTTGAAGGAGAAGATCCAGGTTTTATGTTCTAGGCAAGAAAGCCCATGTAAAGGCATGATAGAAAAATTTTGGAGGGAAGCAAAGAATTTCATCTAGCTATTGATATTTTCAAGCCACCACAAGACATCATTCATATTTCATCACCTGCAGAGAAAGATTTTGTTAGCAAGTCAAAGAAAGGAAAGGAGAAAGTAATGGAAAAAACAGAGTTTGAACTCCTTGAAGAACAATTGAAGCTGGCCAACCATGAGATTGTTGTTATGAAGAAAGAAGTAAGAAAACACAATGTCCAGAAGGTTCAATTTGAAAAGATGAAAGATATTTGGGAAGAGCAGGTTGACAGTGTTTCCAAGACCCTTGATAATACATAAAAGTTAATCAAATGGACCATGCCATTGAGGAATGAGGTGAAACATGTCAGGAAAATGAACTTGCATTTGAAATATACAAAAAAATAGTTGAAGGATTAGGTTAAAGACCTCCAGTAACATCTTGAACTAATCCATGAGGAGTTGGAGAAAAATGGCCTTAAAATGAAAGTAGTTGAGGAGCCAATTGCTCAACTCATCATCAATGAGGAAGACACACCTAAAGAATCATAGTGTGAGCTGGTTTATGATTTTAAAGGTTAATGGCATGTTGGAAACAGTTTTTTTACAGTTGGAAGACACATTTATTAAGCTAGAAAAAAATATGGAAATTTCTCTGTTTTCAGTAGTTTCGTAGCCTTCCTAGGCTTGAAGACCAGGAAAACACTACGAAACTACTGTAGCTTTATTTTTGCATTTTGAATAATTTTGAGAAGCTTCTAAAGGGTGAAAATGATATGGTATAGGTGTTAAGACATGAGGAATATAATGCAGGAGGAAAGAATCAGAGAAGTTGATGGCAAAAGGCATTTTTGTAACGCTACGAAACTGTCATACTTTCGTAGCGTACTATTTTGAAGCTTTATGAGCAGTTTTTTTTGCAGTTATGGATAGGTGGACACTCTCGAATGTTCAAGGGACCTTTCCAGCAGTCATCCAAGACTTAAAGACCAGGAATGAAGACAACTCATCAACCAAATCATTTGTTGAAGATAAGGACCAGTTTACCTAAAAAGCAAGGTTTGTTTCTAGTTTTGGAGGAGGTCAATTAAGATGTCATGTAGTGATGAGCCCCATCCCACCATATTCAAACATGTGAAGGAAAAGTTATAAAAAATGTAACTGATATTAGGAGATAAGGTAGTTGATGTAATAATGAACAGTTTGAGTCCTATTAGGAAAAGGACTGTAAAATAGAATAGCTATCATTTTCTCATTAAAGTAGATGTTTTATTGTTATGCAAGGTGTCATTAGGATAAGTTCGATGTATCTATCCAGGAGACGGATCATCTCATCATGTAACAAGTCTATTAAAGTGTAGAGATTCAAATTTTTCAAGGGTTCGATATTTTTTGGGAATACTACAGCTTTATGTAAACTGATTATTTTCAGGAATACATAGACTTGTTTCTTGACCAACCTGAGATTCTGATTGAGTTTTTAGTGTTTATCTTATCTATATTTTCTATGTGTACCATTTGTAGTGGTTTTCATCTTTAATACTCAAAATTCATTCATGTAATGCTCTGACTACCTTTATAGATGAATTAACTGTGTTATTTCCTGTTTCATGTGTGCTTACCTTTGTTAAAAACTCTTGCCTGCCTTAGCTTCCATGTCAAGTGAACTTACTACTGAATCACTGAACTTTTGGACTCCATAAGCCCAATTTTTGCAGACTTATACTCTTTCCAACCTATACACATCACAAACAAGTTTTTTTATAAGTAGAGTTAGCCATCTATATTCATTTTTATTCAATATCATTAACCCCTTTGAGAGAGCCCTCACAGATTGAAGAGGCTAAGCTTCAGTTGCAAGATTGGTTTGAAACAATTACATGAAGTTGTCTAATTATCAGCCTATCAGGTGCAATTTTTTGATAAAATTTTGGTGCGTCTCCCGGGAGACTGCAGACTATACTTTCCCAAACTTCTGAAGTAGCAAGAGCTTTGGAAGCTATTCAAGGATGCATCTACCTTGGTGACTCCATTCAAAATTCATATGATCAATGGTGGCTTCGAGAATTAGATACATGAGGATTAATCCTGACCTGGATCCACATACCATTGTGGACAATCCAAACACCATCTCTAGAGGCAGTCAAGGAATTTTTGCAATATCAGGTACTCCATTACATACAAAATGCTTGTCCTCTGAATTTTTAAGAAGTCTTGAAGATAAAATATTCGATGATAAAATTTAGGAAGTCTTGTTTAGATCTGAAAGTGAAAAATAATTAACAGAATTTGTCTTAGACCTACATAGGAGAGGTATTGATACCTCAACCTTAGTGACACAAAAAGATAAAGAGGAGTTTTGGGAAGCAGTCACTTTAGAGTTGCTATTATAAAGAGAATATTTGGATAGGTTGAAGGAGCTTTACCCTTTTGAAATTTTGTTAAGAAGTAAAACTGGTTTTCCTATTCCTAATTGGAGTTCAATTGTCAGTGGAAAATAGAGACCAAAAAACCCCCTCCTAACAATTCCTCTTCCTTTACTACTTATGTCCCTAAAACTACCACAGTCCCATTCATCAGGGCATGAAATGTGCCTCCTCCACCTGCTGCACTTGCTAGGTATGCTCCTCTTTCCCTTCCAGCTGTTATGAATGCTGTTCCTAGAAAATATTCTGCTAGAATCAAAACTTGGGGAAGTGATGAAGAGATTATAGCTGAAGAGCATGTAGATCAGTTCAATGACTTTATAGACAGGGAGAAGGTTGACCATGAGGATGTCAAGATGATTTTATTAGAGCTTTACTGGTGAATTTAGGAAGTGGTTCAAATCCCTTCCTCTTGGAAGCCTACATAATTGGAATTAATTTGAAGATAGCTTCATGAGGAAGTGGGGAAATAAAACCAATCCTGTACAAGCCCTCATTGAGTATAATAGTTTGAAGAGAGCTATTTATGAAACTATTCAAAAATTTTCAAAGAGATTTAACAAAGTGTATGATTCAATCCCTGCCCATCTCAATCCTCCTCTAGAAGCCGCTTACCTGAGATATGCTGAAGCTTTTGATTATGAATTTTCTATACTGCTTTGAGAGAGAGAATCCCCTTCACTTTTTGAAATGAAAAATTATGTAGTGAAGGTGGAGGTCAATATGATAGCAACAAAAAAGTCCAAGATGGGTAAGACTAAGTTGAAAGAAGAAGATAAGCCTTCTACCTCTCATGAAAAATTTGATTCCATGATTAAGGTAATGGAAAAAATGATGGATAGGCTTGCCCTTAGTAATTCCTCTTCCCTTATTGCACAACATGAGCCTCAATTTATAAATCCTCAATTTAGAAGACCTCAAAACTAGCAAAGGCCAATGGAAAAAAAAAATCAACCACCTGACCCTCAAGTAAGGCCTCATTTCTAGCAAAACTTAGTTGATGAAGAAGATCAACCTAAAATACAAGAATAATCAATTCATTTCTTAGATGAAAACATGTCAGGGATGTTTCTAACTAAGGATGAACATGATGAGTCAGATCATGATGTAAACAAGGGTGAGGAACCATTTGATTATCTTAAAGGGTATCAACATGAAATATTTTAGATGCAGAAATAGTACAACCTCAGAAACATAAATGTGCCAATTAATACAAAAAAAACAAAACCCAAGAAAGATGCCCCCAAGGCTTTTGAAGTTAGGAAAGATACACCACCTCCTCCTCCTACTAAAGAAACTGAAAAATCCACTTCTGTGTTTAGTTTGGAGAGTGAGATCTGTAAGATCAAAATCCTAGTACCTTTTGGAGAAATTCTTAAGGTGAATGAATACATAAGTAATATTTTTAAAATTCTAAATTCCCAACTAGGAGCTACTGATATCCTAAATTTCCAAGAAGATCATCCAACCATATACTTGGGTTCAAGATTAGAAGATGAGCAGAATGAGGAGGAGCCTCCTTTTTATGTTAGCCTTAGCATTCATGACATGACATTGCATAATGCCATGTTGGATTCAGGAGCCTCTCACAATATTATGCCCAATGTAATTATGGAGAGGATGGGGTTGGAAATTACTAGACCATATAAGGATTTTTTTTCCTTTGATTCAAAAAGAGTTCAGTGCATAGGTTTAATAAAAGATGTTGTTGTTGGTCTTACACAAGTCCCTGCCAAGACAGTAGTCATGGACATTGTGGTAGCAAACATTACACCAAAGTTTGGCATGTTGTTATCAAGGTCATGGGTAGCAAAAATCAAAGGTAAAATGCAGATGGACCTAAATTATGCCACCATTCCTATTTTTGATGAGAAAATGAGACTTTATAGAGAAACAAGAATGGATTACATGGTGAGTAGTAAATATAAACCTCAGAAATTTCCAATTTATGCTCTTGATACTAAACTTGGATCTGCTATTCTTTTTAAAAAGTTGAATAATATAGTAGCGGATGAAAAGAAGGCAGAAAATCAGCAAACTGTAATTCAACAGACATAAAATCAGCAAATAGATAGTCAACAAATCAGTGAGGAGAAGGTGGAAGTTTGGTGGCTATCACATTTTTATGGATCAACAGGAAGAGAGGGGGCATGAGCAGGAATTTGGATCACAAGTCCAGATGATGAAAGTAAGTTCTTTTCTTACAAACTAAATTTTGATTGCACAAATATCATGGATGAGTATGAATATTTGATTTTGGGCTTAGAAATTTTGAAAAGAATGGGTACTCAAAATATTTATGTTTGTGGAGATTCTGAATTATTCATTAAGAAAGTTGAAGGTGTGTATCCAAAAAAGGATGTGAGAATGAGGGCATACAAAAATTTAGTCATGGACATGTTGGAAAATTTCCAAGAACATTCATTTATAGTGAAGACTAGGGACCAAAACTCAATAGCTGACTCCCTAGCTGTCTCTGCAAGTCTATTTATCATTCCTATTCATTCCGCTAAAAAATATCAGGTAGAATTTCATCGTAGACCTGCTATCCATGATAACATTATGCATTGGTAAGTCTTTGAGGATGACCAACAAGTAAAATACTTCATTGAGCTGAAAGAAGAGTTTGAAAATACACAAGCAGATCAACAAAACATTCTTGCTGAATCAAAGGGAAATTCTAAAGTGTTATAGCTGAAGAATAACTCTATACCCAGAGGCCTCATACCCCTTGAGAATATTTTTGATCAGAATGATGTGTTCAAATATCCTAGGATACAAGCTAATGATGAAGAGGTAGAGAGTTGTAACCTTGGTACAGTAGCTATGCCAAAAATGATTAAGCTTTCAAAGTTTCTTTCAGTTGATGTGAGACAGAAATACATTGAGATGATGAAAAGGTTTATAGATGTTTTTGCTTGGAGTTATGCTGATTTGAAGAAATGTGATCCTACTATCATTGAGCATACCATTACCATTAAAGAAAATGAAAATTCTTTCAAACAGAAGTTGAGGAGGGTTAATCCACTTCTCATGCCTCCGATTGAGAAGGAAATCAAGAAACTCTTTGATGCCAAAATTATTGTTCCAATAAGATTCTGAAAGTGGCTTGCAAACTTGGTTCAAGTCAGAAAAAAGAGTGGAGAAATCAGAATATGTATTGACTTCAGAAACTTGAATAAAGCCTCTCTAAAGGAAAATTACCCTCTCCCAAAGATGGACCAATTTTTGCAGAATATTGTTGGTTCAAAAAGGATGTATATGCTTGATGGTTTTTCAGGGTATAATCAAATACTTGTGCATCTAGAAGATTAGGAAAAAATAGCCTTTACCACACCATGGGGCACATTCATGTATGCCAAAATGCCCTTTGGTCTAATGATTGCAGGCGCTACCTTTTAGAGAGAAGAGGATATTTATTTTGCTAAGGAGAAGGACAAGATGGTGGTTCTCTATCTATATGACATAACATTCTTCTCAAGGAGGAAAGAAGATCACTTGAAGCACCTAGAAAATATTATTCTGAAGTGTAGAAGGTCTGGCATTTCTCTCAATCCCACAAAAATAATTTTTTTTCTAACTTCAGGTAAATTAATTGGACATATTATTTATAAATATGGGATTAAGATTGATCCAAATAGGATCAATGCAATTCAGAAAGTGGATCTTCCTAGAAGTAGAAAGGAGATTCAGTCTTTCCTTGGAAAGGTAAATTTTGTGAGGAGGTTTATTCCTAATATTGCTAAGATTGTAAAGGATATAAAAAATATTCTGAAGAAATGAGTTGACATCAAGTGGAAAGCAGAAGAAAAGCACTCATTTGAGGAGATAAAAAATGCACTCAGTTAAGCACCAGTGTTGATCAGCCGAGATTTCTCAAAATAATTTCTGGTTTTTACATTTGCATCAGAAAATACAATTGTTGGAGTTTTGTTGCAGAAAGGACAACAAGGTATTGAGAATCCCATTTAATTTTTTAGTAGGACATTAGCTAACTCAAAGCTGAAGTAAAACATATTAGAGAAGCAAGCTTATGCCTTGGTTAAGGCCATCAAAGATTTCAGAATTTACATTCTGCATTCTCATATTATAGCTTTTGTTCCTAATGCTATTGTGAAAGACATTAAAACTCAAGCTGATCCTGATGGTAAGAGAGGGAAATGGATTGCTAACTTGTTGGAATATGACATAGAGATCAAGCCCACAAAATTTTTCAAAGCTCAAGGCCTAGCAAAGCTAATGGCATAGTCAAACTTTGACTGTCTTGACATGAATTTAATTGCAGAAATTTCAGATGAAGAGAAATAACTGATCCCCATTCAAGAAAAGTATATCATTTCAGATTGGTACAAAGACATTGTTTTTGTCTTACATCATCATAGAGCACCTGCTGAGCTGACAAAGTCCAAGGTGAGGTTTGTAAAGTTAAAGTCTTTGAGGTACTACATCATTGAAAAAAATATGTATTGGAAGGATACCGGTGGTATTTTGTTGAATTGTTTGTTGGAATAGGAGGCTGAAAAAGTGATTGAGGAATTTCACAAAGGATATTGTGGAGGTCATCATTATTGGAAGGCTACAGCAAAAAATATTCTCAGAGCAGGGTATTATTGGCCTACAATGTTTAAATATGTCTACAAAAAGATTTCTACCTACCATGAATGCCAAATTTTTGATGGTAAGAAGAAGCTTGTAACTTTATCCTTGATGCCTATTTATGTTGAGGCTCCATGTCAGCAGTGGGGTCTATATTTTATTAGTGATATTCATCCATCATCTTCAGGTCAGCATCGCTGGCTTCTGACAGCAACTGAATATTTCACCAAGTGGATTGAAGCAATCCCAGCTAGGCAAGAAAATGATTCATTTATCATTTCATTTTTGGAAAATAATATTTTGTCTACATTTGGCTGCCCTATGAAGATAATCACTGATAATGCACAGAAACTTAAATATAAGAAGCTGATTAGGTTTTTTCACATTACTCTTGGGCATTCTACTGCATATTATCCACAAGGTAATCGTCTTGTTGAATCTTCTAACAAGAGCATTGTGAGGATTCTTATGAAGCTGTTGCAGGAAAATAAGAAGTCATGGCATTTGAAGTTGAAGTATGCTCTGTGAGCTGATAGAGTGTGTACGAAGAGGTCAATTGGAACTTCACCTTATGGGTTGGTGTATGGAGATGAGGCCATTTTTCCCACATCCTTAGGAGTGCTTGTCATGAAGCTAATGCAAGGATTGGAGGAGGAGCCAAATGTAATTCAGAGAAGGATCAATCAATTGATAGCTTTGCAAGGGAAATGGGAGGAAATATATAATAGTAATCAGAAATCTCAAAATAGAATCAAGAAGACATTTGACAAGAAGGTCAAGGAAATTTTTTTCAAATCCAAGATGTGGTTTTGAAATGGGAGGTCAATATTGAAGAGAAGGGGAAACATGGTAAGTTTGAGAACATTTGGAAAGGTCCTTTCAGAGTAGCTGCATTTCATGGGAATAATACTTACATTTTGCAGTAGATGGATGGACAACCATGTGCTAGAGGGCCTATCAATGGCAGGTTTTTGAAGCACTACTCTTCTTAAAATATATGATCATTCATTACATTGTATATATTACACTTTATATGTTTTTCTGCTAATAATGACAAGCTGAATCATCAATCTTGAGCCCGAGGTGAAGGTCATTAGAGTTTGAAGAAAAATATTTGCAAGCTTCAAAGTTTTTTGTTTTCAAGAAGATGGATAGCAGCACTCGAAATACAGGTTCTTTAGTGTACCACTAGAGCACACCATCCCAAGTGGAGCCACTGTTATCACTAAAAAAAAAAAATGAAGCATCATTTAACAAAGTCATATAGGTTCATGTGTCAAAGGTAGGGTTGTAGAGTTCATTTTTATTTATTTGGTGAAGGAAAATTTTAAATTTTTCTTATTTAAACGTACCCTAAGTTCTAAACCCACTCACTTTCAAATCCCTTCATGTCATATCACTCATAATTTTCTGACAATTTTCAATTCCAAAGGTTTTAGTACCAAAATGGTAGTTTTAGCTAAGAAAACACAGTTTCATAGTGAAATACATTGAGAAATTTCACTTTTCGCTATGAAACTGCTGATACTTTCATAGCGAAAATGCCCAGATTTACACTAATCACGCTACAAAAGTGAGGTTTCCTATCTATCATGTCAAATTTGTTGTTAGGTGTCAGAGAATCATTGGTAAAGGGTAAGTTAGATACCATTCGAGTCATTGAGGGTTAAGATCAAGGTACATGGTCAGGTATAAATTCATCATCACCATTTTAGGCATGTATGATTCTTCATTGTGTTATGAGTGAATATCAAACTTCAAAATCTTTCCTATTTTAGTCATTTCTCATTCTTCATTACTTATTTGTGTGATATTGAGTTCTAGAGAGCTATTGCATTGAGCCAAATATGTGGCTGGTTTTTTCAAAGGTTTACAAAGATCACTGATCAAGCGAGGTAGAAAACTATCAAGCAAGGTAGAGAATTATCAAGCGAGGCAGAGAAGACACTAAAGAAGTTATGGAACCAAAAAGAAAGACAAATAAGGGTGGCCAATGTATAATATATGAGCCATCAGATTAATGAAGACCCAACAACTGTAGAAGTCTTCAGAATGGCAGGATGTTTACAGTTTTGTGAAAGATTACAGGGCTGCCATGTATAAGTTTCAAAAGAATTTTCTTTAAACTTCAGTGGAACAGCTACCAAAGTGGGGATTCTTAATCTCACCATTACACCAGAGGTCATTGCAAAAACAACAGGGATTCCAAGGGGACAAGAGAAATGGTTCAAAGGTTTCAAATTCAACATGGAGCAGTGCAAGGAGTTTATCAAGTGAGAAAACAATGAGATGGACCTTACTAATGCCATCCCAAGAAGTTGCATGAAGGATAACTACTCAAAGTTGTTGCTCATCATCTGAAGCGAACAAAGTTCCTTCTCAATTTAAATACTCCATAACACTTGGAATCCAAAGATATCCATGAGGATACAAATATTATATTATAAAAGGTATGAAGAATGAGATGTTGAATGTTACAAATGAGGCCTGATTATATACTTACACAAGTGCCTCTTCACGAAAGGTCATGTCTTATCAAACATGACCTTTCAACCTAATTACTAATTAACTAATTTATAGTTTATTTACATTATTTATTCATTACATTGCCTTCTCCTTAAAAAGCATTGTCCTCAAATCTTGTTGATGAAAGGCCTCGATTTATTTTCCTGCTACGAACATCTTCTCATCTCAAGGCAATCATCCTTGTCGATACAAGTTGATATGATCCTCTAAGTGACAAACAAACTTGTCGCACCGAGAATGGATTGGACCATCCTAAATCAATCTTCTGTGGAATCTTACGATGACTGGAAACTTGTGATGATTCGTTAGCATTGTTCAAAATATCATCTTGTTTCTGTTCTAAATACATAGCTCGGCTGAGTTGTCTTCTCTCGTGATTTGGATGTCGATAGGGAAATTTTTTGGCTTGACTTTGATTTTCTTCTGGCAAGGATGTTATTGAGTAGGTTACAAAACCTTCATTTATAATGCTCCTTGTATGAACTACAACATCGAAGTTTGTATCGTTTGCTACTTGCCTATCTTATTCTTGAGTTGTGATATTTACTGGATCAATGTTCGTTTTTCCTGCAACTTGAACTTCTACATTTGTCGGTTTCGACTACTCTTTTTTCGACAAGTTGTTGCACCTTGTTTTCCAACGACTTCTTAACCTTCTTCAATTTCTTAATTTGCGTTAGCAATTTTTTGTTGTGGTCCTTGAGGCGAACAATTTCTTCATTCTTGTTAGTTGTGATTTTGTCAATTTCCTTTTGCATATTTTGGATCGCCTTTTTACTTTCTTGAGAAATTACTTTTGAAATTTCTTGAATGTCTTCAGGTGTCACTGAATTTGGATTTAATTTGATGTCCTATAGCGTTATTTTCTTATTTTTGTAGGAGAATGTTAAAAACTTCTTTTTTGTATTAAGGATGAATGACCCTAGTGATTTCATCCAGATCGAACCCAAAATTATATCACTATTGCTACAAAATAAGGTTTTAATGGTAAATTGCGAGACCAAGGAATACTCCCCAATACTTAGGTGTAGATTCGTTATGTCGTATTGTTTTCCATTTGCGATAATTGAATTGGTTTCAATTATATTTGATTCAGGGATCACTAATTGGTTAGCACATTCAGTACTAACATAATTATCCATTTGATTAAGATCGATAGATATGAGAACTTCCTTTCTCACTAGTGACCCTTTGATTCTAATTAGCGCATGGACAAACATACTATAATTTTCAGGAAATCTTCCTTCTTTCCTTTCCAAATTAGATTCAATTTCCTTTTCATCAATGATTGATGCCATTTTGTCTGTTGAATTGAGTTTTTAGGGTTTTTAAGGTAACCCTTCCTAACTTTCTCTTCTTTTTAATGAAGTTATTATTACTTCATTTTTTTTTATAAATAATTTAATTAATTGAAAAGTTACAACCCTAGTGAACGTGGCTATTCACCTATATTCACCTATAAAATATGTGTCCACTTATATGTATTTGACTCGGTTAATGCTCTCCATGTAAAAGTAAAGTTACCATTCACACAAAGATTTTTTTTGTCCTTTTGTTCTTATTTTACCTTGAAAATACCATGGGAGATTACCATGGGCTTCTAAACCACGAGCTTGTAAACTACTTAAAGAATAATAAAAATAACCTTATCTACTCTTCCTTATTTCTTTTTCCTTTTTAATTTTAAATTGTCTTGGTATGTACGTATATGTACTTCTTTATATATATCTCTTCTTTTTTTTTCTTTTGGAACTATTTTCCTTTTAATTTATTTCCCCCTTTATTTTAACTTTCCTTCTCTCTTTTTTTTTAATTAACATATATATGTATATATTATATTTCTTCCTTCTTTTTTCAATTTTTTATTATGGCCAGAGGCCTCTGACAAACTCAGCAATGGAGAAACTCTAAAATTTGTAGCGAATCCTTCAGTCACGATGGCAACAAGGTTGATGATTTTTATGGTCAAAGACCTAGATCGGAGAGCATAGCTCTGTGCAGCGCTTAAGCGGTCTAAAGGTCGAACTGCTTTCATACCAAATGAAGTGAACAAAGTTCCTTCTCAAGTTAAATACTTCAGAACACGTGGAATAAAAAGATATCCATGAGGATACAAATATTATATTATAAAAGGTATGAAGAATGAGATGTTGAATGTTACAAATGAGGCCTGATTATATACCTACACAGGTTCCTCTTCACAAAAGGTCATTTCTTATCAGACATGACCTTTTAGCCTAATTACTAATTAACTAATTTATCATTTATTTACATTATTTATTCATTACATCATATGGAAATATTTTACTTGTGAAGGGAGATGTCATAAAGCCTACTCTTACCATTTCAAACTTCTCTTACAATCTGCTGATAAGATATCTCTTGATCTGCCTTTCTACTTACACAAAATTCTAGCAAAAATGGTAGATAAGGTCTAAGAAAAATAATAAGGAAGTGAAACTTCATTTTTTCATCATGGTTTAATTAAATTGCTAGTTTTAGATGAGCTCCAAAGACTAGGAAGAGACTGGTCTTCATTTTTGTTTGTTAGTGGTTTTGAGTTGGATATGCTTACTCCTACAAGAAATCCCAAATCTAGGGGTATCCCATCACCCTTAGTGGCATAACAAAGTGGACCAGTGGTGGCAGAACCAAGTGAACCAGTCATGATGGAAACAAAGCAATTGTAGAGTTTTGATACACCCATTGTTCCACCTGCAAAACAAAATTCAATCAAACCTCCAAAACAAAAACAAGCTGTGAGTAAAAAAGGAAGCAAAAGAATGACAGGGAGTCAAACATTGGCTTTAGAAGACAAAATAGTGACTTTAGAAGACAGAGCAGTAGCTAAAGGAAATCTAGAAGACATAATACATGCCATTGACATAGAAGAGACTCCTATAGTTTAGGGTGAGGATATAGAGGAAGGTGGACAGAAACTAAAGGAGGCCAAATCTGAAAAGAAACTAGAATTTGAAGGAGAAGATGCAGGTTTTATGTTCCAGGCAAGAAACCCCATGACAAGGCATGATAGAAAATTTTTGGAGAGAAGCAAAGAAGTTCATCCAGCTATTGATATTGTCAAGCCACCACAAGACATCATTTATCTTTCATCACCTACAGAGAAAGATTCAGTTATCAAGTCAAAGAAAGGAAAGGAGAAATTAATGGAAAAAACAGAGTATGAAGTCCTTGAAGAATAGTTGAAGTTGGAAAGCCATGAGATTTTTGTTATGAAGAAAGAAGCAAGAAAACACAATGTTCAGAAGGTTTAGTTTGAAAAGATGAAAGAGATTTGGGACGAGCGGGTTGAAATTTTCTCCAAGACCCTAGATAATAAATATAAGTTAATAAAATGGACCATTCCATTGTGGAAAGAGGTGAAACATGTCAGGAAAAAAGAATTTTTGTAACGCTACGAAACTGTCATACTTTCGTAGTCTACTGTTTTGAAGCATTATGAGTAGGTTTTTGTATAGTTATGGATATGTGGACACTTTTAATGGTTCAAGGGACCTTGCCAGCAGTCATCCAAGACTTAAAGACCAGGAGATGAAGACAACTCATCAACCATATCATGCGTTGAAGATAAGGACCGATTTTCCTTAAAAGCAGGGTTTGTTTCCGGTTTTAGAGGAGGTCAATTAAGATTTCATGTAGTGATAAGTCCCATCACACCCTGTTCAAACATGTGAAGGAATAGTTTTAAAAAATGTAACTGATATTAGGAGATAATGTAGTTGATGTAATAATGAATAGTTTGAGTCCTATTAGGAAAAGGACTGTCAAATATAATAGTTGTCATTTTCTCATTAAAGAAGATGTTTTATTGTTATGAAAGGTGTCATTAGGATAAGTTTGATGAATCTAGACAGGAGGAAGATCGTCTCATCACATAACAAGTATATTAAAGGGTAGAGATTCAAATTTGTCAAGGGTTGGAGATTTTTTGGCAATACTGCAGCTTTATGTAAATTGAATATTTTCAGGAATACATAGACTTGTTTCTTGACCAACCTGAGATTTTGATTGAGTTTTTAGTGTTTATATGATCTATATTTTCTATGTGTACAATTTCAGTGGTTTTCATCTTTAATACTCAGAATTCATTCATAATTCTTTGACTTCCTTTATAGATGAATTGACCGTGTTATTTCTGGTTTCATGTGTGCTTACCTTTGCTAAAAACTCTTACATGCCTCAACTTCCGTGTCAAGTGAACTTACTACTAAATCATTGAACTTTTTGACTCCATAATCCCAATGTTTGCAGATTTATACTCTTTTCAACCTATACACATCACAAAAAATTTGTTTTCCAAGTAGAGTTAGCCATGTAGATTCATTTTTATTCAATATCATTAACCCCTTTGAGAGAGCCCTCTCAGAATGAAGAGGATAAGCTTCAGTTGCAATATTGGTTTGAAACAATTACATGAAGTTGTCTGATTAGTAGCCTATCAGGTGTAATTTTGTGATAACATTTTGGTTCGTCTTCCAGGAGACTAAATACTATACATTCCTGAAATTTTGAAGCTAAACTTATGAAGGTAACAGGAGCTCAGGAAGTTGTTTGAGGCTGCATCTACCTTATTGAATCCATTCAAAATTCATATGATCAAAGGTGGCTTCGAGAAGGAGATACACGAGGAGTAATCCTAACCCAATTCCACCTACCATTATGGACAATCCAAACACCATCTCTAGAGGCAGTCAAGGCCTTTTTGCAATATCAGGTACTCGATTACATACAAAATCCTTGTCCTCTGAAGTTTTAAGAAGTCCTGAAGATAAAATATTTGATGATAAAATTCAGGAAGTCTTGTTTAGGTCTGAAAGTGAAAAAGAATTAACTGAAATTGTATTAGAGCTACATAGGAGAGGTATTGATACCTCAGCCTTAGTGACACAAAAAATAAAGAGGAGTTTTGGGAAGCGGTCACTTCATATTTGCTGTTAGAAAGAGAATCTTTGGATAGGATGAAGGAGCTTGACCTTTTGAAATTTTGTTAAGAAGTAAAATTGGTTTTCCTCTTCCTGATTGGAGTTCAATTGTCAGTGGAAAACAGAGACCAAACAACCCTCCTCCTAACAGTTCCTCTTCCTCTACTACTGTTGTCCCTAAAACTACCATATTCCCATTCATCATGGTAGGAAATTTGCCCCCTCCACCTGCTACACCTGCTAGGTATGCTCCTCTTTCCCTTCCAGCTGTTTTAAATGCCCTTCGTAGCAAATATTCTGCTAGAATCAAAACTTGGGGAAGTGATGAAGAGATTACAACTAAAGAGCATGTAGATTAGTTCAATGACTTTATAGACAGGGAGGAGGTTGACCATGAGGATGTCAAGATGAGATTGTTTGCTCAGATATTTATTGGTGAAGTTAGGAAGTGGTTCAAAACCCTTACTCTTGGAAGCCTACATAATTGGAATTAATTTGAAGATAGCTTCTTGAGGAAGTGGGGAAATAGAACCAATCTTGTACAAGCCCTCATTGAGTATAATAGTTTGAATATATCTATTGATGAATTTGTTGAAGAATTTTCAAAGAGATTTAACAAAGTGTATGAACCAATACCTACCCATCTCAAGCCTCCTTCAGGAGAATCTAGGCTGAGATATTTTGAAGATTTTGATTATGACTTTTATATACTGCTGAGAGAGAGAGAATCCCCTTCACTTGCTGAAATGAAAAATGATGTAGTGAAGGTGGAGGTCAATATGATAGCAGCAAAAAAGTCAAAGATGAGTAAGACTAAGTTGAAAGAAGAAGATAAACCTTCTACCTCTGATGAAAAATTTGATTCCATGATGAAGACACTGGAAAAAATGATGGATAGGCTTGCCCTTGGTAATGCCTCTACCCCTCTTGCACAACATGAGCCTTAGTTTAGAAATCCTCAATTTAGAAGGCCTAAAAACTAGCAAAGGCCAAGGGAAAATAGAAATCGGCCACCTGACCCTCAAGTAAGGCCTCCTTTTCATCAAAAATTAGTTGATGAAGAAGATCAACCTAAAATACAAGAAGACTCAATTCATTTCTTAGATGAAAACATGTCAGGGATGTTTTTAACTAAGGAGGAACATGATGAGTCAGATCATGATGTAAACAAGAGTGAGGAACAATCTGATTATCTTAAATGGTATCAACATGAAATCTTTGAGATGCAGAAACAGTACAACCTTAAAAACAGAAATGTGCCAATTACTGCAAACAAAAAATAGCCCAAGAAAGATGCCCCCAAGGCTGTTGAAGTTAGGAAATATACACCACCTCCTCCTCTTGCTAAAGAAACTGAAAAATCTTCTTATGTTTTTAGTTTGGAGGGTGAGATATCTAAGATCAAAATCCCAATACATTTTGGAGAAATTCTTAAGGTGAATGAATACAAAATTAAGATTGTAAAAATGATAAATTCCCAGCCAGGAGCTGCTGATATCCTAAATTTCCAAGAAGATCATCCAACCATATACTTGGGTCCATGATTAGAGGATGAGCAGAATGAGGAGGTGCCTCATTTTTATGTTAGCCTTAGCATTCATGAAATGACATTGCATAATGCCATGTTGGATTCAAAAACCTCTCACAATCTGATGCCCAAAGTAATCATGGAGAGGATGGGGTTGGAAATTGCTAGACCATATAAGGATTTTTTTTCCTTTGATTAAAAAAGAGTTCAGTGCATTGGTTTAATAAAATATGTTGTTGTTGGTCTTACACAAGTCCCTGCCAAGACAGTGGTCATGGATATTTTGGTAACAAACATTCCACCAAAGTTTGGCATGCTATTATCAAGGTCATGGGCAGCAAAAATAAAAGGTACAATGAAGATGGACCTAAATTATGCCACCATTCTTGTTTTTGGTGAGCAAAGGAGACTTTATAGAGAAACAATAATGGCTTACATGGTGAGTAGTAAAGATAAACCTCAGAACTTTCCAGTTTTTTCTCTTGATACTCAACTTGGATCTTCTATTCTTTTCAATGAGTTGACTGGTGAAGTAGAGGATAAAAAGAAGGCAAAAAATCAGCAAGCTGTAATTCGACAAATAGAAAATCAACAAACATAAAGTCAACAAATCAGTGAGGAGAAGGTGGAAGGTTGGTGGTTGTTACATTTTGATGGATCAACAGGAAGAGAGGGGGAAGGAGAAGGAATTTGGATCACAAGTCCAGATGATGAAAGTAAGTTCTTTTCTTACAAAATGAATTTTTATTGCACAAATAACATGGCTGATTATGAATCTTTGATTTTGGGCTTAGAAATTTTGAAAAGAATGGGTGCTCAAAAGATTTCTATTTTTGGAGGTTCTGAATTAGTCATTAAGAAAGTTGAATGTGTGTATCAAACAAAGGATGTGAGAATGAGGGCATACAGAAATTTAGTCATGGACATGTTGGAAAATTTCCAGGAACATTCATTTATAGTGAAGACTAGGGACCAAAACTTAGTAGATGACTCCCTAGCTATCTCTGCAAGTCTATTAATCATTCCTATTCATTCCACTGAAACATATGACGTAGAATTTCGTCATAGACCTACTATCCCTGATAACATTATCCATTGGAAAGTTTTTGAGGATGACCAGCAAGTAAAAAAAATTATTCAGTTGAAGGAAGAGTTTGAAAATACACAAGTAGATCAGCAAAACATGCTTGCTGAATCAAAGGGAAATTCTGAAGTGTTACAGCTGAAGAATAAATCTATACCCAAAGGTCTCATACCCCTTAATAAGCTTTTTGATCAAAATGATGTGTTCAAATCTCCTAGGATACAAGCTGATGATGAAGAGGTAGAGAGTTATAACCTTGTTACAGTAGCTATGCCAAAAATGATTAATCTTTGAAAGTTTCTTTCAGTTGATATGAGACAGAAATATATTGAGATGATGAAAAGGTTTATAGATTTTTTTCTTGGAGTTATGATGATTTGAAGAAATATGATCCTACTATCATTCAGAATACCATTCCCATTAAAGAAAATTAAAATCCTTTCAAACATAAGTTGAAGAGGATTAATCCACTTCTCATGCCTCTGATTGAGAAGGAAATCAAGAAACTCTTTGATGCCAAAATTATTGTTCCAATCAGATTCTTAAAGTGGCTTGCAAACTTGGTTCCAGTCAGAAAAAAGAGTGGAGAAATCAGTACATGTATTGACTTCAGAAACTTGAATAAAGCCTCTCTGAAGGACAATTACCCTCTCCCAAATATGGACTAAATTTTGCAAAATATTTTTGGTTCACAAAGGATGTCTATGCTTGATTGTTTTTCAAGGTACAATCAGATACTTGTGCATCCAGAAGATCAGGAAAAAATAGCCTTTACCACACCATGGGGCACATTCATGTATGCAAAAATGCCCTTTGGTCTGATGAATGTAGGAGCTACCTTTAAGAGAGTAATGGACATTTCTTTTGCTGAGGAGAAGGACAAGATGGTGGTTGTCTATCTAGATGACATAACATTCTTCTCAAGGAGGGAAGAAGATCACTTGAAGTTAAAAAATATTATACTATAGTGTAGAAGGTTTGGCATTTTTCTCAATCCCGAAAAAAGCATTTTTTCTCTAACTTCAAGTAAATTACTTAGACATATTATTTCTAAATATGGGATTAAGATTGATCCAAATAGGGTCAATTCAATTTAGAAATTGGATCTGCCTTGAAGCAGAAAGGAGATTCAGTCTTTGCTTGGAAAGGTAAATTTTGTGAGGAGGTTTATTACTAATTTTGCTGAGATTGTAAAGGATATAAAAAAGATGTTGAAGAAAGGAGATGACATCAAGTGGATAGTAGAAGCAAAGCACTCATTTGAGGAGATGAAAAAGGCACTCACTCAAGCACCAGTGTTGATCAACCCAAATTTCTCAAAAGTATTTCTTGTTTTTACATTTGCATCAGAAAATACAATTGCTAGAGTTTTGTTGCAGAAAGGACTACAAGGTAATGAGCAACCCATTTCATTTTTTAGTAGGAAATTAGCTAACTTAGAGCTGAATTTCAATATCTTATAGAGGCAAGCTTATGCCTTGATTAAGGCCATCAACGATTTGAGAATTTACATTCTTCATTCTCATATTATAGCTTTTTTTCCTAATGTTGTTGTGAAAGACATTATATCTCAAGTTGATCCTGATGGTAAGAGAGGGTAATGGATTGATAACTTGTTGGAATATGACCTAGAGATCAAGCCCAAAAAATTGGTTAAAGGTCAAGGCCTAGCAAAGCTAATGGCACAATCAAACTTTGACTATCTTGACATGAATTTAATTGCAGAAATTTCAGAAATTTCAGATGAAGAGCAAGAACTGATCCCCATTGAAGAAAAGTACATCATTTCATATTGGTACAAAGACATTGTTTTTTTCTTACATCATCATAGAGCACCTGCTGAGCTAAAAAAGTGCAAGGCGAGGTTTGTAAATTTAAATTCTTTGAGGTACTGCATAATTGACAAAAATATGTATTGGTAGGATAGCAATGGTATTTTGTTGAATTTTTTACTGGAAGAGGAGGCTGAAAAAGTGATTGAGAAATTTCAAAAAGGAGATTATGGAGGTCATCATTATTGGAAGGCTACAGAAAACAAGATTCTCAGAGCAGGGTATTATTGGCCTACAATGTTTAAATATGTCTACAAAAATATTGTTGCTTGCCACGAATGCCATATTTTTTTATGGTAAGAAGAAGCTTGTACCTTTACCCTTGATGACTATTTATGATGAGGTGCCATTTCAGCAGTGGGTTCTAAATTTTATTGGTGAGATTCATCCATCATATTCAGGTTAGCATCACTGGATTCTGACAGCAACTGACTATTTCACCAAGTGGATTGAAGCAATCCCAACTAGGCAAGCAAATGATTCAGTTATCATTTCAGTTTTGGAAAATAATATATTGTCTAGATTTGGCTGCCCTATGAAGATCATCAATGATAATGCACAGGAATTTAATTCTAAGAAGATGATTATTTTTTGTCATCAATATCACATTAATCTTGGGCATTCTACTGCATAATATCCACAAGGTAATGGTCTTGCTGAATCTTCTAACAAGAGCATTGTGAGGATTATTATGAAGGTGTTGCAGGAAAATAAGAAGTCATGGAATTTGAAGCTGAAGTATGCTCTGTTGGCTGATAGAGTGTGTACAAAGAGGTAAATTGGAACTTCACCTTATGAGTTGGTATATGGAGCTGAGGCCATTTTTCCCACATCCTTAGGAGTGCCTATCATGAAGATGCTGCAAGGATTAGAGGAGGAGCCAAATGCAACTCAGAGAAGGATCAATCAGTTGATAGATTTGCAAGAGAAAATGGAGGAAGACTATAACAGTAATAAAAAATCTCAAAATAGAATCAAGAATACATTTGACAAAAAGGTCAAGGAAGAAAATTTTTAAATACAAGATGTGGTTTTGAAATGGGAGGCCAAGATTGAAGAAAAGGGGAAACATGGTAAGTTTGAACATTTGGAAAGGTCCTTTTAGAGTAGCTGCATTTCATGGGAACAATAATTACATTTTGCAGGAGATGGATGGACAACAATGTGTTGGAGGGCCTGTCAATGGCAAGTTTTTGAAGCACCACTCTTCTTAAAATCTGTTGATTAATCATTCCATTTTATATATTCCATTTTATATGTTTTTCTACTAATAATGACCAGCTGAGTCATCAAACTTGAGCTCGAGGTGAAGGCCATTAGAGTTTGAAGAAAAATCTTGGCAATTTTCAAAGTTTTTTGTTTTCAAGAAGATGGATAGCAGCACTGGAACTATAGGTTCTTTGGTGTACCACTGGAGCACACCTTCCCAAGTGGAGCCACTTTCATCATTGAAAAAAAAAATGAAGCATCATTTGACAAAGTCATATAGGTTCATGTGTCAAAGGTAGGGTTGTAGGGTTCATTTTTATTTACTTGGTCAACGAAAATTTTAAATTTTTCTTATTTAAGCTTACCCTAAGGTCTAAACCCACTCACTTTGAAATCCCTTCATGTCACATCACTCATAATTTTTTGACAGTTTTCAATTCCCAAGGTTTTAGTACCGAAATTGTTGTTTTAGCCAAGAAACCACAGTTTCGTAGCAAAATACACTGAGAAATTTCAATTTTCGCTATGGAACTGCTGATACTTTCATAGAAAAAATGCCTAGATTTACACTAAACATGCTATGAAAGTGAGGTTTCCTATCTGTCATGTCAAATTAGCTATTAGGTGTCTGAAAATAATTCAAAAAGGGTGAGTTAGATACCATTTGAATCATTGAGGGTTAAGAGCAAGTTACATGGTCATGTTTGAAGTCATCATCACCATTTTAGGCATGTATGAGTCATCATTGTGTTATGAGTGAATATCAAACTTCAAAATCTTTCCTAATTCAGTCATTTCTCATTCTTCATTCCTTGTTTCTGTGATATTGATCTTTGGAGAGCTATTGAATTGAGCCAAAGCTGTGGCTCATGTTTTCAAAGGTTTACAAATATCATTGATCAAGTGAGGTAGAAAACTATCAAGTGAGGCAGAGAACTATCAAGCGAGGTAGAGAAGACACTAAAGAAGCTATGGAACCAAAAATAAAGACAAATAAGGGTGGCCAATGTCTAAGATATGAGCCATCAGATATTAATCTAATCAATGAAGACACAACAGTTGTAGAAGTCTTCAGAAGGACAAGATGTTTATAGTTTTTTGAAAGATTACAAGGATGCCATGTACAAATTTCCAAAGAATTCGATTTAAAATTCAGTGGAACGGCTAGCAAATTGGGGATGCTTAATCTCACCATTACACCAAAGGTCATTGCAGTAGCAACAAGGATTCCAAGGGGATAAGATAAATGGTTCAAAGGTTTCAAATTCAACATGGAGCAGTGCAAGGATTTTATCAAGCTATAAAACAATGAGATGGACCTTACTAATGCCATACCAAGAAGCTACATGAAGGATAGCTACTCAAAGTTGTTGCTCATCATCTAGAAATATTTTACTTGTGAAGGGAGATACCATAAAGTCTACTCTTACCATTTCAAACTTCTCCTGCACTTTGCTGGTAAGATATCTCTTGATTTGCGTTTATATTTACATAGAAATCTACCAAAAATCGCACGTAAGGTCCAAGAAAAATCAGAAGGAAGTGAAACTTCATTGTTTCATCATGGTTTAATTAAATTTCTAGTTTTAGATGATCTCCAAAGACTAGGCAGAGACTAGTCTTCATTTTTTTTTGTTAGTGGTTTTGAGTTGGATACCCTTACTCCTACAAGAACTCATAAATCTAGGAGTATCCCATCACCCTTAGTGGCAGAACAAAGTGAACCAGTGGTGGCAGAAACAAGTGAACTAGCAAGAGTAGAACCAAGTCAACCAGTCATGAGGGAAACATAGAAATTGCATAGTTTTTGTAGAAATTTGAATAAATGAGATATTATTCACCGATATTCTCCTGATCACACACTATTTTAGCTTCATGCATAATACATAATCTCTTCTACCATTGATCATTACATGCGGAAATAAAATCAATTGCATGCATACATTAAAACCACAAACAATCACAAATATGAACACAATATTTAATGGGAAAGCTTAAAGCTGAAAACCCCAACTATCTGTATATTATATGTCATGGAGATCATGTAACAATCATAGTATAAAAAGCTCCTCACAAGCTCTCATGCACACCCTCAATTGCTACACACTATCAAGCTAGATCTAGCAAAACACATGCTCCAATCTTTTGCCACTTGATAGCCAGCCTCTATTGCGTTTTCAATGCTATGGGATGGCTTCATTAAATAGATAAACCACCTAGATTGAACTGCGCAATCATCATGGGCTACTCCACCTATCTGTGTGTTGCAAATAGCAACAGTATAGTCACAACTGATAGTTAACCTGCTCTTTCACCTATTTCTGCACTGGTCTCCATTGAAACTGTCCATGCACTGAAGTTAACTGATGTATTCTTTAGTTGATTAATGAGTTTATAACTAGTGAATTAATTAATAATTAATTCACACCACTCTCACTAATTGTATCAATTAGTTAAACTGAATACAAATATCTCAACTATGTTTAGATTAGTTAAACTGAATACAACTCCACTAACTTCCTCAATCAACTCCACCAAACTCTGTCACATGAGTTCTAACTGAAGTATCCATGCAATAGCTCCACATAACCCTTAGAAATAGCGTAATTCCTTCTGTCAGCTCCTGTGCCACATCTGTGCACTTAACTGAAGTGCTCCAAGAGAATAAGATAATGTTTAGAGTCCAAATATTATTAAGAGCTAATAATATTCGACATATCTATTTTTAGACTGGCAATCTAAAAATAGATTCCGCCCAATATGTCTAAAAACAGAATTCCATCTATTTTTCCCGACTTGACCAACCATCCACAAATAGCATCCTGCAACTCATAGAACATGATCCATATGTCTAAAAATAGACATAGTCTAAAAATAGACTTTGCGCCAAAAATAGCCTGCGGGCCCACTTAGTGAAGGCGACTCCTTTCCACTAAGCTCAACATCTTGTTGCAATCTCAACACTCCCTCTCAACAAGATATGGATTATCTGCAACCCCTATCCTGCCTTTGTGGTATTCGAATTTTCTCCTGGTGAGCGCCTTCGTCAAGATATCAGCATCCTGATCCTCCGTGGGAATGTAAAAGTAACATGACCTTCCGCCTATCACAATCTCCTGACATGATGATACCCGATGTCAATGTGTTTAGATCTATCATGAAATACTGGATTAACCGAGAGTTTGATGCAACTCTGATTATCACAATAAATCACAGTAGGATCCAAGTGTGAACCGAATAACCCGACCAGGATCTTCCTCATCCATATAGCCTCGCATGAAGCCAAACTCGCTGCCATATACTCGGCCTCTACTGAACTGAGTGCCACAGATATCTGCTTCCTGTTGTACCAAGAAACTGATGTCGACCCGATACTGAAAATCCCTCCAGATGTGCTCTTTCTGTTTGTTGGGCTCCCTACCCAATCTACATCTGTGAAGCCACATAGCCTCACCTCATCCGAATGTCTGTACCATAATCCATATCCCGATGTGCCTCTGAGATATCTCAATACATGCTTGCCTGCCTTCCAGTAGAGCTTGGTAGGCTTAACCATAGCTTGTGAAAGCTGGTTCATAGCATAGCATATGTCGGGTCGTGTATTGACCAAGACATGATACGGACTCCACCAACTGTCGATAAACAGTGGCATCCACTACCTCCGCTGAAGTAGCATCCTCCTTCCTCCATCCACCAGGAAGAGGAGTATCAACAGGCTTGCGGCCATGCATGTTGAACTTCTCCAGTATCTCCCGGGCATACTTACCCTGAGAAACAAATAGTCCACCACTGCGCTGCCAAATTTCCAATCCCAGGAAATAATGAAGGAGGCCCAAGTCCTTCATCTCAAACTCTTTTGCAAGATCCTCCTTGCATGAGAGTATCAACAACTCATCACCTGTCAAAATCAAATCATCTACACAAAGTACAATGATCAGCAACTTACCCTCCACCACAATCTGGTATAGGTTAGGATCCGCCTCACTCTTGGAGAATCCAAGTTCGGTGAAATAACTGTCTATCCATGTATACCAGGCACAAGGTGCTTGTTTCAACCCATACAGTGCTCTCTTGAGCCTGCACACATGCGACTCGCTGCTGAAGATCTCAAAACCTTCGGGATTCTCTATGTACACCTCCTCCTCAATGAATTTGTTGAGGAATGCAGTCTTCACATCCATTTGATGAATGTGCCACCCCATCTGCGCTGAGAGAGCAAGAATCGTCCGTATCGAAGAATACCTTGCAACAGGTGCAAAGGTCTCCTCATAATCGATCCCCTCTATCTATGAAAAGCCTCGGGAAAAAAATCTTGCCTTGTACTTCTCCACACTCTCGTCAGCTGCCTGCTTCACATTATAGATCCATCTCGAACCCACCACTGATTTCCCTTCTGGTCTCGGGACAATCTCCCATGCACTGTTTCTGACAATCGAATCATACTCTTCCACCATGGCATCTACCCATGCGGGGTCCTCCACAACTTCCTCGAAAGAGGATGGCTCTGTCACAATACACTTGCTCACAAGAGCCATGTATCCAGTGTACCGATTGACCGTCTCCGTTCGCACCGGGTGGATGTGTGGGTGCTCATACAACCTTTTCTCTCGCATAATCACCCGCCGCCTACCTTTCCGTAGTGTGCTTCGTACCTCGAGGGTTGACATTGCTCCAGTGGTCTCTTCCACTCCATGAACCTCATCTTTGTACATCCACATCCCGAGACCTTATCCCAGGGAACTAATAGCTCCTCATCTGCATGCAAGTGTGGCTCCCTCAAGCGAACACTTCATGGCTTTCTCCTCCTGAAATTTGATATCCCGTCGTACAACAGTCTTGCGACTGTCTGGAAAATACACACGATAGTTGTGGGGCGTATCAGTGCACCCCACAAATATCCCAACCTCCGCAGTCGGCTCCAGCTTCTTCCTGGCATCCTTCGTCACATGAATGTAAACAGGTGAACCAAAAATCCTCAAATGGGAAATATCAGGCCTCTTACCAGAAAACGCCTCCTCGGGTGTACTTATGCCAAGTATCCTGTGAGGACAACGGTTCTACACATATACTGCAGTATTGCATGCCTCCGCCCACAAGTGAATGGGTAGGCCCTGATCATGCAACATCGCCCGTGCAACACCCACGATCGGTCTGTTCTTCCGCTCAGCAACCCCATTCTGCTGTGGGTTATGAGGTGTTATGAGCTCTCTTCGAATTCCTTCTGCGCTGCAAAATTCCTTGAATTCACTAGAGATGAATTCACCACCATTGTCGCTCCTACGAGCCTTCACCTGCTTCCCCGATTCTTTCTCAACTAGTGCCTTGAACTCACAGAACTTTGAGTATGTCTCGCTCTTCTTCTGCATGAAGAAGATCCAGCACTTACGAGAAAAATCATCAACAAATATCACATAGTACCTGTGCTTTGCTGTCGAAGCTGCTGAGAAAGGTCCACACACGTCTGTGTGAATTCTCTCAAGGATCGTCGTGGCGCGACTATCCTTCTCGTGAAAGGTGGCTTTCAAAAATTTTCCCAAGGTACACCCCTTGCACTGATCTGACTGTGCAAGAGTACCCTTAGGAAGCCCAGTAGAAATATGCTGCAGTATCTTCAAAGCTCCATGGTGAAGGTGGCCCAATCTCCGGTGCCACATCTCGCCATCATCCCGGCTCACCACTCCTTCTGCCTTGCCTACCATTGTTGTGCAGCCATCTACCTACAATTTATAAAGGTTCTTAATTCGAACCCCTATCCTCCGGGTCTTACCAATTTCCTTACTGCGCAGGAAAGCCTTTCCCTCGCTAAAGACAACATCATATCCCTTGTCTTCTAACATAGCCACAAAGATAAGATTCTTCTTCAATCCTGGAAAATGCATCACTTCCTTCAATATGAAGGGTTTACCAGACTCCCTCCCAAAGGAAATGGTACCGATGCCGGTCGCACTGTATCTACCATCATCGCCCATCTCGATCTGCACTCCAAGATATTTCTCATCCAGATCAGTAAACAAATGTCGATCTCCTGTCATGTGAAAAGATGCACCACTGTCAAGAAACCACACTGATCCCATCATACTTGAGACCAAGCATGCGATCAGTGAAAAATATAGCTTAAACTGTGAGGTTAAGGCCTCTCCAGCTGCAGATCTAGCAACCTGCTTATTTTTCTTCTTCTGTGGACAACTAGTGGCGTAATGTCCGTGTTGGTGACAGTGAAAGCACTTCACCTTTGACATGTCCTGCTTCTTGCCTTTCGCACCGGAATGAGAAGATTTATTGCTCTTCCCCTTCTTTGCTTTGGCAGCCAAAGCACAATTCTCTTCATCAGAGTTCTTTGACGAAGATCTGTCCCTGGTACTTCACCTTATCTCCTCTTGCACAAGATCCGACCAAAGTCGCTCCCATCCTGGCAATTTCTCCCGACCATTGATAGAGTCCTGATAGGAGTGCCAAATCTTCAGAAGCCCAAGGAGATCCAAGCTCACCAAGTCCTCATCATCAACAGTAACCCCAACACTTCCCAGCTCATCCTTGCATTGGATGAACTTCGTGAGGTACTTGGGCATACTGTCGCCTTTCTCCATCTTTATGTTTCTGAGTCTATCCTTGAGTGCCAACTTCCTCTAGTCACTCTTGCTTTGGAATAAATCTGTCAAGGCTTTCCACATCAAGAATGGAGAAGCCTTACCATGAAGGTTGGACACTATGTGATCCTTCACACCCTCCAACAGAATCCTTCGACACTTTGCTGTCTTCTTTTGCCATGCGTCAAGTACGGCAGCATCAGTAGAAGTAGGCTTTGGGACTTTAGCATTTATGAACTCCTTCAACCCATTGTCATCTAGCACCACCTCCATCCTGTCCTTCCATGCAATATAATTCAAGCTGCCCTCAAGGGCATACTCCAATCGCAATCCGTTGAAAGACATCTCAACTTCGACACCAAGAAAACACTGCTGCAAATTCGAATTCCACCAGCACAAAACTCAACCGCTTCAATGTTTTTCAATTGCTCCAATGATCAATATTGCTCTGATACCATGTAGAAATTTGAATAACTGAGATATTATTCACCGAGATTCTCCTGATCACACACTATTTTAGCTTCATGCATAATACAGAATCTCTTCTACCATTGATCATCACATGCGAAAATAAAATCAATTGCATGCACACATTAAAACCACAAACAATCACACATATGAACACAATATTTAATGGGAAAGCTTAAAGCTGAAAACCCCAACTATCTGTATATTATATGTCATGGAGATCATGTAACAATCATAGTACAAAAAGCTCCTCACAAACTCTCATGCACACCCTCAATTGCTACACACTATCAAGCTAGATCTAGCAAAACACATGCTCCAATATTTTGCCACTTGATAACCAAACTCTATTGTGTTTTCAATGCTATGGGATGGCTTCATTAAATAGATAAACCACCTGGCTTGAACTACACAATCCTCATGGGCTACTCCACCTATCTGTGTGTTGCAAATAGCAACAGTATAATCACAACTGATAGTTAACCTACTCTTTCACCTATTTCTGCACTGGTCTCCACTGAAACTATCCATGCACTGAAGTTAACTGATGTATTCTTTGGTTGATTAATGAGTTTATAATTATTGAATTAATTAATAATTAATTCACACCACTCTCACTGATTGTATCAATTAGTTAAACTGAATACAAATAGCTCAACTATGTTTATATTAGTTAAACTGAATACAACTCCACTAACTTCCTCAATCAACTCCACCAAACTCTGTCACATGAGTTCTAACTGAAGTATCCATGCAATAGCTCCACTTAACCCTCAGGAATAGCGTAATTCCTTCTGTCAGCTCCTGTGCCACATCCGTGCACTTAACTGAAGTGCTCCAAGAGAATAAGATAATGTTTATAGTCCAAATATTATTAAGAGCTAATAATATTCGACATATCTATTTTTAGACTGGCAATCTAAAAATAGATTCCGCCCAAGATGTCTAAAAATAGAAGTCCATCTATTTTTTCCGACTTGACCAACCATCCACAAATAGCATCCTGCAACTCATAGAACATGATCCATATGTCTAAAAATAGACATAGTCTAAAAATAGACTTTGTGCCAAAAATAGCCTGTGGGCCCACTTAGTGAAGGTGAATCCTTTCCACTAAGCTCATCATCTTTTTGCAATCTCAACAATTTTGATACACGCATTGTTCCACCTGTAAAACAAAATTCAATCAAAACTGCAAAAAAAAAACAAGCTATGAGTAAACAAGGAAACAAAAGGATGACAAGGAGTCAAACAGTGGATTTAGAAGACAAAACGGTGACTTTAGAAGACAGAGTAGTAGCTAAAGGAAGTCTATAAGACATAGTACATGCCATTGACATAGAAGAGACTCCTATAGTCCAGGCTGAGGATATAGAGGAAGGTGGACAAAAACTAAAGAAAGCCAAATCTGCAAAGGAACTATAATTTGAAGGAGAAGATGCAGGGTTTATGTTCCAGGAAAGAAAGCTCATGAAAAGCATGCTATAAATATTTTGGAGAGTAGCAAATAAGTTCATCCAACTACTGATATTTCCAAGCCACCACAAGACAGCATTGATCTTTCATCACCTGCAAAGAAAGATTCAGTTAACAAGTTAAATAAAGGAAAGGAGAAAGTAATGGAAAATACAAAGTTTGAACTCCTTGAAGAACAGTTGAAGTTGGCCAACCATGATATTTTTTTTATGAATAAAGAAGCAAGAAAACACAATGTCCAGAAGGTTTAGTTTGAAAATATGAAAGAGATTTGGGAAGAGCAGGTTGACAGTGTTTTCAAGACCCTAGATAATACACAGTAGTTAATCAAATGGACCATGGCATTGAGGAAAGTGAAATTGAATTTTAAATCTACAAATAGAAAGTTTAAGGATCAGGTTAAAGACCTCCAAGAACAACTTGAACTAATCTAGGAGGAGTTGGAGAAAAAGGTCCTTAAAATGACAGTAGTTCAGGAGTCAATTTCTCAACTCATCATCAATGAAGAAGAAACACCTCAAGAATCATAGTGTGAGATGGTTTATGATTTTAAAGTTTAATTGAATGTTGGAAACAAGGATTTTACAGTTGGAAGACACGTTTTTTAAGCTAGACAAAAAAATGGAAATTTCATTGTTTTCAGCAGTTTTGTAGCGTTCCTAGGCTTGAAGACTAGGAAAATGCTACGGAACTACTGTAGATTTATTTTTGAATTTTGAATCATTTTTAGAAGCTTATAAAGGTTGAAAATGATATGGTATAGGTGTCAAGACATGAGGAATACAGTGCAGGAGGAACGAGTCAGAAAATTTGATGGCAAAAGGCATTTTTTTAATGCTACGAAACTGTCATACTTTCGTAGCGTACTGTTTTGAAGATCTATGAGCAAGTTTTTGTGTAGTTATGGATAGGTGGACACATTAAAAGGTTCAAGGGACCTTTCTAGCAGTCATCCAAGAATTAAATACTAGGAGATGAAGGCAACTCATCAGCCGAATCATGCATTGAAGATAAGGACTAGTTTTCCTAAAAAGCAGGGTTTGTTTCCAGTTTTAGAGGAGGTAAATTAAGATGTCATTTAGTGATGAGTCCCATCACACCCTATTCGAACATGTGAAGGAATAGTTGTAAAAAATGTAACTGATATTAGGAGATAAGGTAGTTTATGTAATTACGAATAGTTTGAGTCCTATTAGGAAAAGGACTGTCAAATAGAATAACTATAATTTTCTCATTAAAGTAGATGTTTTATTGTCATGCAAGGTGTCATTAGGAAAAGTTCGATGAATCTAGCCAGGAGGTAGATCATCTCATCATGTAACAAGTCTATAAAAGGGCAGAGATTCGAATTTGTCAAGGGTTGGATATTTTTTGGCAATACTGTAGCTTTATGTAAATTAACTGTTTTCAAGAATACAAAGACTTGTTTCTTGGCCAACCTGAGATTCTGATTGAGTTTTTAAAGTTTATCTGATCTATATTTTCTATGTGTACCATTTTCAGTGGTTTTCATATTTAATACTTAGAATTCATTCATGTAATGCTCTGACTTCCTTTATAGATGAATTGACTGTGTTATTTCCGGATTCATGTGTGCTTACCTTTGCTAAAAACTCTTAGTTGCCTTAGCTTCCATGTCAAGTGAACTTACTACTGAATCACTGAACTTGTTGGCTCCATAAGCCCAATGTTTGAAGACTTATACTCTTTTCAACCTATACACATCACAAACAAGTTGTTTTCCAAGTAGAGTAAGCCATCTAGATTTAGTTTTATTCAATATCATTAACCCCTTTGAGAGATCACTCTCAGACTGAAGAGGCTAAGGTTCAGTTGCAAGATTGGTTTGAAATTGTTACATGAAGTTGTCTGATTAGTAGCCTATCAGGTGAAATTTTGTGATAACCCATGTGATGAGATAGAAGTCAAACTCAAACTGTGAGGCCAAATATTCACTCGCTGCAGCTCCTGGAGCCTTCTTGTTGTTCTTATTCTTTTGTGGACAATTTGTGGCATAATGTCCATGATCATCAAAAGTTGAAACATTTCATCTTTGACATGTCTCGTTTCTTTCCTTCTTTGTCAGTCTTAGATTTTGAATCGAACTTATTTCCTTTCCCCTTCTTTTCCTGGCCAACTAAGGCACAATTTTCCTTATCATCAGTCTTGGATGAGGATCCATCCCTGGTATTTCGTCGAAACTCTTCTTGTACCGAAACCAACCATAGTCACTCTCACTTTGGTAACTGCTCCCTCCCATTCATAGAGTCTTGGTAACTATGCTAGCTCTTGGGAATGCCTAGAAGTGCTAGGCTCACTAAGACATCATCAACCACAATAATCCCAACACTTCCAAGATCATCTCGACATTGAGTGAACTTGGTCAATTATTTCTCGATTATGTCACCCTTATCCATTTTGATTTTCTTGAGCTTTTCCTTGAGTGCTAATATCTAGTGGTCATTGCTGCTTTGAAAAAAATCTGTTAAGACCTTCCACATAGCATATGGAGTTTCTTTTCCATGGAGACTCGAGACAATGTGATATAGAACTACCTCTAATAAGATCCTCCTCGCCTTTGCAACATTCTTCCTCCATAATTCATGTTGCATAGCATCTGCCTAATTGGTTCATGAATATCAGTGTTAATGAACTCCTTCAGCCCATTATCCTCCAATACTACTTCCATCCCGTCCTTCCATGCAATATAGTTTGAATTTACCTCAAGTTTATATTCGAGTCTCAAGCTTGTAAAATACGTCCTGGTCAGTTACTAGGTCCAAAGAATGAATCTACAAATTTGAATATTGTTCACACAAACTCAATTTCTTCTCTTCTATTGTGATTCCTTGCACTTCGATATCTATTCCCCAACCTGAAACTCCCTAAATAATATGTTCCGATCTGCATAAATTTTCTCCCTATCCTGTGCTTCCTTAAGATTATTCTTGATTACCTGCATTTCCTATTCCATTTCTGCTAACATGTTCGGTCCAATCAATACCCTATTCACTGGATCACTAAAACTAATGGGAGTATTACAACTTCGCCCATAGAATGCCTCAAACAAAATTATCCTTAGTGATTCTTGGTAACCATTGTTGTAAGAAAACCCAACCAATGGAAGGTACTACTCCCATTTCCTTTGAAGATGCATCACATGCATCCTCAACATGCGCTCCAATATCCTATTGACCCTCTCATTCTGTGCATATGTATATAGATGATAAGCTATACTGAAGGCCAAATCTGTACCTAAAACTACAAACAACTCCTTCCAAAACTTGGAAGTGAACTTTGCATCCCTATCTAACGTAATAGATGAAATCTGACCACATATATGATGAAAACCTATGCCACATTATTAGTTGAATACATAGTCTTCACTGGAATGGAGTGGGCTACCTTAGTCAACATGTTCACCACAACCATGATGGAATCATGTTATATAGATGTCCCTAAAAAAACTGTAACTAAATATATAGAAATGACCTCCCATTTCCATTCTGGAATCATAATCAAATGTAATAGTCCACCCTGGTGCCTATATTCTACCTTTACATGTTGACAGTTCAAACATCTAGCCACACAATCTACTACATACTTCTTTATAGTTGGCCAATAATAAAACTTATTTACTGTTGTCAATGTATTTCGGTATCTTGGGTGACCTGAATATGGTTTCACATGAAACTCCCTCAAGATAATATTCTTGACTCACTATTTTCTGACACATATATCTTATCCCTAAATTTGATTAAGCCATCTACTGAGAGAAGATAGTCCACATCCTATGCACCTATACCTGCACATGTACATGTACCTATACCACTACCTGAACCTATACCACTACTTCTACTTCTACCTATACTCTGTTGTAACCTATGCTTGAGCTCCATGAACCTATTATCCTACTGACCTACCTATAATATCTGATCTTGTAAGTTTTTCCCATAAGAACTCATAGCTGCTATATGAATCATGTCTTAAATTTAGCATTTTCATCTTTAAGATATGGTAAATACCTAAATAGCTCCAAAAACTTGGTCATATACTCCTCATCTGTCATAGATCTCATTTTAAGCTCATGGAATTCCTTGGCTTTGATATCTTGGTACCTTTATGACAAGTACTTATTTCTGAATAATATTTTGAATTCATGCCAACTAAACTCCTATTTCTTAATTTCTCTGAACCATTTTACATCTTCCCACTATATATCCGCTTTCCCTTTAAGACTGAAGATATTTGTTCTGTCCTTCATATTGTTTGTGTACTCAAGTTGTTCAAATAACTAATTGATGCCAAGTAACCAACCCTCTACGTTCTTCAGATTCTTCAACCCTCCATCAAAATTAGGTGGCTTAATTTTCTTAAACCCATCCAACAAGTATCCCTTGTCACTCCTCCTGTAAGGGTGATAATGATGATGATCATAGTTCCTGTCTAAACCAAAACTAGAACAATACATGTGTCCATCACCTCTCCTATCCGAAGTACCCAAGAATATACCATATATAATTGTGTCATCTCTATATGACCTATGACCACCATGAGACCTACTACCATATGCCCCATTAGTCCCATCCTCTTTTCCATAGTTGATCCAGAGTGGTCCTTGTCTCTGCAATTCTGACAAACTCTGAAGAATTATTGCTTTGAATTATGCTTGTTTCTCCCGTGTCTATATGATTTTGTCATTGTCTGCTTTGCAACTCCTTATTTATTCATTCAATATCCTCAATGTGCCTGTTAATTCAGAAGAGTGCCCAACACCACGTTGCTCATTTGATTCATAGGGATAATTTTTGTAGTCTACCATCTTTCTAATCATCTTGATCTCTTCTTGAAAGACATACTATGTCAGCTAAACCAAATCATAAACAAACCAACATACCTCAGTATAATTCAGGGAGGATATCTTGTCTGCAAGACCGATCAGATTAGCAGAATATATATATATATATATATATATATATATATAAGCATAATCAAGTAAACATATAGTAATTATTTCAATCGTTTTCCAGTTACCATGCACGATGCCACAACCATAACACCAACTAGACACAGTTCCTGCATAGAAAAATATGTATGAAAAAAATGCATACACATTATATACAAACAATAACATGCATATCCAATGCATAACTAACATAAACTCATGATAAACACATCTAGCAACAACACCATTAACTTTCACATTGCGACACCACTGCAACCATAACTAACACCATGCATAGATGACCAATACATAGATCACAAACATAAGAACACATATGCAACCAACATGAATTCATGAAAAACACACCACCCATCTAGTCTAAGGGGTGAACCATGCTCTGATACCACTTTGTAACACCCTCCTACCACCTTTGCCCAAGTTAACCAGTCCCCTGGGGTAAACATGTGACGAGAGAATACTATGATTTGATTCAACCTCCTAGGCCACCTTAAGGAAGTGCAATTTAAGGAGCACAACCAATTTTACCATCCACACCTCCTACAAAACCTCAAGGAGCTAACCCACCCTTCTAGGTGACCAACCCATTAAGGAACTAAACATTTCAAGGAATTAAAAACCCATTTGTTCCCTTGCCAAGGGCTCCATGCGAATGAGAGCCCCAGTCGCTCCCATGAGCTTACTTGAGTGCGACTATAGAATTTTTTCTGCCAATTATATGCCAAGAGTTCGATATTTAAGGCTAATTTCCAAGGCTAGGACCTGGTCACTTCCCATGAATCCATGAAACTTACATAAATTAAAGGTAACATAGAAAAAATGATACAAGTGCAAACACTTGAAGAAAGACTTGATTGGACCCCTACTAGACATGACAGTTTATAATAACATATCTGAGCATAAGGGTCTTATACTTATATCAGAATCTCTAAGAAGCATTGATGCCTTATCCCATTAGTTGCAACATCATCTATTAGGTCATATATTCATTGTTCATTCATTTATAAATCAAAACATGATGAGAGCCATACATCATCATTGTCATAAAACATACTCATAACCAACATATAAACAACAAAAATAATAAGTATACAACACCCATAAATGCCACATATGAGCCAATAAATTTGCACATAAAATACTAAGGAAAGAAACTCTTATTAATGAATGCAAAAACAAACCTAGTAGTGGACTACCATGTTCCACCTGAACATAGATTGGCTTGGCCAAATATCTCTTCAGCCAATCACCCTCATGCCATATTCCAATCTTGAATGTGGGACTCAAAACCAAAATACTCAACCAGGTCCTTCTGAGGCTAAACCACCTCACCCTTATCAATAGAACCAGGCTTTAACACAATCCTCACTGGATCACTAGGCCATAAAAAAGCATGGATGCCATCGAGTTTCTCCACCTACACCATGATGCTTTTTCCTATCTTCTAGTCTCTAGGATTTACTACAATCCGTATTCTAAACCAAGGATCACTAGGCCATAACTGACACACCAGTATCTGGGCTTTACCACAATCCACACCAGATCACTAGGCCCTAACCGAGACTCCACCCTCCATGCTTTATCATATATCCCATCTCGAGATTCCTAGGCCCAATGGAGAGCACCCAGATCTAGGATTTACCATATATCCTGCCATTCATTGGTCGAGGATTACTAGGCCCACTGAGGCACACATTACTTAGCTTTACCACAACCCACAATCTGGTTCAAGGGTTACTAGCCCAGTGTATTTACCACAATCCATAGTCTGGTTCAAGGATTACTAGGCCATGTGTTCTTTCATTCAGAGATCCACCTCACTCAATTTTGAATCCATTAAAAAATCCAGCTCAACCAAAACATGAGAACCCCATAGCACCATGGCTATCTGGAAATGGAAAGGTGAGGTTGAAGAAAACTGTCACACTTGGAAAAACCCATGGCAATGACAATAAGAGAACCAAGAACACACGTGCATAGCCATGCATGCCAAATCTAGAAAGGAAATCATACATACAAATTAACACGTGTAAGTAAACCCACTGTAGCTGCTTGATCTTTCTCTTCCTTGCTTTTATCTTTGCTTCCTCTTTGCCTTCTTTTCCTTTCTTGATCAAATGCTGAAGTGCTCCAAGAAAACTCTAAGTTTCCAAGAGTGAGAGAGAAAGAGAATAGAGAGAGAGCTCTAAAACCAAACTGACAAAAGGTACCAACTGTGATCCTCAGAAGCCTTTTTATTAATGAGGCCTCTATTTTCTTCATTTTCCATTATTTTCCTTAATTTTCCTTCTCACAAGCAGCCTCTAACCTTTCACCTTCATTTTCTCCTAATTTCCATTATTTTCATAAATAAATTACTAAAAATGCCATTTTACCTTTACAAATCCTTTTCCATTGCCTTTGCCAATTTCCTTTAGCCATAAGAACCGAAATGAACATGCACACTAGGATTTTTTTTTCCCAACATTAAGCTTGGAATAAGTGTCCCATGTTATAATTTTACCGTTATTAACTTTTATTCCATGGAATTTTCACCAAGGATGTTGCAGGTTTATGGAAAATCCCAAGGGTTGGGGGTGGAGATAGTTTTCTCCTGGAAGTCCTCAACAGGTGGGTGGAGACATTAAAATTCCTCAAGGGGTGGTAAAAGAATTTTGAGGCATCCAAGATTAGTTTGGTTTTGTGATCTTGGGGCCAGTTTAGGTGAGATAACGATAAGATGAGGGTGGAGGTGGTTTAAACTTTGGATTCCCTTATTTTTTTTTGGATTGATTTATCTGATGAGATTTCACATTCATGCTTGGAATATGGCACATGGGTGATTGGATGAAATAAATGTTTGGTTCAGCCCAATCTATGGTTGGGTGGTACATGGAAGTCTCAGAATTGGTTCAATTTTTTATAAGTTTAATAATAGCTAAGTTTCTCTTGCTTTTTATGAGTAAATGTACTTATTATTATGTGGCTTTAAATTCTATTCTATCATTTTTATTTATCTGGTTATATGTTGGTTATAAGCATGGTTACTTGACAGATATTAGTCATGGCTCTCTTCATGTTTTTCATTGTAACTGAATGGATAAAGAATGCATGACCTAATTGGTGTTATGAAAGCTATTGCGAGAAGGCATTGGTCCTTCTTGTTAAACCTCATATAAGTTTCTAGATCCTTATGTTTAAATATGAATTCATGACCTGTAGGTTGCATGTTTACCATGTACTTGACAAAATGTTAGTCCTAGTTGGGAGAAGTCAGGTCAAGTCCTGGTTCATTTTTTGGTTTATAAGATTTATTTATATTTCATTCATCATTTCTAAAAGTTTCATCGAGTTCTAGGAAGAGGCCTGAGTCCTAGCCCTGAAAAAGTGGCTCAGAGTTTGTGGTTGTTGGCATAGAACTCACTGGAAAATTCCACAATCACTAGAGGTAGGCATATTCGAGTGAATGGAGGCTTACAGTCATTTTCATGCCTTGGAAATAGAGTGGATGAGACTCGATTTCAGTGAAAAATAGAATATATCATAGATTGGACACCTGGAGGGGTTGGGTTGCTCCTGGAGGTCCTGTAGCACCGGAGGGAAGTCAGTAAGGTATTGGTTTGTCTACTCCATTTCCTTAAGGTTATCTAGGAGGTTGAATCATGTCATATTGACCATAAACTCATGTTTACCATGGGAAAGCTGGTGAAAGTGGGTAAATGTGGGACGAGTGCATTATAGGGTGGTATCAGAGCAGGTTGTGCTCTCTTTCGGTAAAGTATAATGTTTTCAAGGTTATGGTTGTCATGCATGGGGTCATGGTATACAGTTGATATGGTCATGAATGATGTTTTAATATTGATTTGATTATGATTATACATGTATCATGCTGATGTGGACTGATCTTGTAGATGAGATAATCCTCCCCTGTTCATCAATGAGGTATGGATTAGATTTTGGTATCTATTTGGTTTATCTAAAAAGGTAAAATTGTAGGAATAAGAGAATAAAATATGATAATAAAAATGGTAAACTATAGTTCTGATGATCTCCCTACAGATTAGTTGGGAATTAAGAAGATGAGTATTCTCCTAGTATAGAAAATACATTGAAGACCTTGAGGGCAGAGATCAAATGTTACAAAGAAGACAATGATAGGTTGGTTGAGGCTCAGGAAAAACTTTCAAGGGCTCGAGAGAAGCAAGTAGAGTTCAATGCAATGATTTTTCATAGCTTGTCAGAGTTGCAAAGACATGAATAATTGAGGATTAGTCATGAACATGAAGAGAATACTAATGGAGCCTATGGTAGCAGATCTTCGTTTAGATACAAGTTGGATAGAGGGGACAGAGTTAGAGGTGGTAAATCACTAGATACACCTGATAGGAGGACTGATATGTATGGTTATCATTCTAGTTTCTTATCCAAGAGAAATCATAACAGTCATGACCATCATCATCCTTATAGGGTGAGGGGGTATTTCCCAGAGAATTTCAAGAAAGTGAAGCCTCCTACATTCGATGGAGAGATGAAGAAGTTAGAATATGGAGAGGCATGGTTTCTTGGGAAGAAGAAATTATTTAGATTGCATAAATACTCAGAGAACATGAAATCCAAGATAGCCACATTCAGTCTTAAATGGAAAGAATATATTTGGTGGTAATATGTGAATAATTTCAAGGGAATTCAGGAAGAAGACTTGATTTGGGATGAGTTCGAGAGGCTCTTCAAGAAGAAGTAACTATCAGAGAGATATTATGATGACAAAGCTAAGACATTTTTTGAGATGCAGACTATTTTTATGATAGATGATGACTATACTACTAGATTCTTGGAGCTTCTAAGGAATGTGCCTTATCTCAAGGATGATAAGGCTAAGATTAAAATATTCATCAGTGGATTTCCAATAGCATATAGAAATTGGATTGAGTTCGATGAGTCTAGATAGTTGGAGGAGGCCATCTGGAAGTTGAAGCATTGTTATGAGTAGTCAAAGCGTAAATATGAGCCTAAGCGCGATTTGAAGGGAATTGAGAAAGTCAAGGTAAGTGGCCACCAAAGAAGGGAAGACCTCAGGATGTAGGTGAGAAATAAAATTTGGTTCCTTACAAGAATTTCAATGCAGTTAAGAAGGGACATGGGTCGCAACCTAGAGAGCAACAGAGTAGAGGTGATGGTAGAGGATTGTTTTAAAGTTGGATATGTGGCAACGATCATTGCAAGAAGGGTTTCCCATTGTACCTGGTTGGTAGGTCTCAAATCTATAGTTCTCAGTAGGCACAAACTGTTTGGGATGTTGGTCATAACATTCCTCAGATTTATGCAGTTGTGGACAACAAGCAGGAAGATCATCAGGCATTCATTATTGATATAGAAGGTAAGCTCTCTTGTCGAGTTTTTTCTATTTTGATTAATCCTATATCTAATTATAGTTATGTTAATCCCGACCTGGTGGATATGTGTGGCTTGAGAAAATAAGTGCATGTAGAGTCTTGGTTGGTGTAGTTGGCTATAGGTACTAATAAGAGAGTTAATCAAAGGGTAAGAGCTTGTGATTTTGAGTTGAATGATATAATATACATCAACACATTTGAATGTACTTCCATTGGGACCGTATAACATAATTTTGGGTATGGATTGGTTGTATCTTCACCAGAACAAAGTATATTTTTATGACAAGGATATTGAGTGCCTAGATGATAATGGGGAAAATAGAATCTTATAGGAAAATATGGAGCCTACATCAGTTAGGATGGTAACTGATGTAGAAATTATACAATATGCGTGTATATCTTGGAATCACCCAATCTAACAATATGATCAAGTTAAATACTGAATCGCTTCTACAAATATTTTGTGGAATTAGAAAACAACACAATTTCCAATCACATGAAGCAAATAATAATAGATCAAACCACAACACTAGATATTCTCGGGGAAAGCTCACTTATTAAAACCCCTCTATCATATATTGTATATTCCACAAGGAATCATGAAACAATTACATAAAAAACTCCAATCGCAAGAGCTCTCAGTACATCAGCTAATTGTATGATAGTGTGAGACAATTAGCTAATGTATTGAGAGCTCTTGTGATTGGAGTTTTGTATGTAATTTTTTCATGATTCCTTATGGAATATACAATATATGATAGAGGGGTTTTGAGCAGTAAGCTTTCCCCAGGAATATCTGGTGTTGTGGTTTTGATCTATTCTTCTTTGCTTCATGTAATTGGCAATTGTGTTGTTTTTTAATTCCGCAAAATATTTGTAGAAGCGATTTAGTATTTAACTTTATCATATTATTATATCGGGTGAATCCAAGATATACATGCATATTGTATAATCTCTACATCGTATAAGAGCTGTGTTATAAATTTTATACATGGTATGAGAGAAAGAATTATTTGGGTCCACGAGTTTTTAGAGAATATCTGAATATTTTGATGCAAAATTTTCAGAAACAAATAGCATAGTTGGATTCCTTGTGAAAAAATACCTAAATTGAAAAAAAAAATCGGTCGTATCTAAGCACAGATGAGGGAGATATCATCGATTTAAAATCAACTCTTTTTGTTAGAAAATTTTTCTATGGCGGGACAATTAAAATGTGTGCGAGCCAAGAACCTACATGCACTAAGGTACAAGATGCATGCAAAGATTTGAGGAGCAAAGTAGAGGTTAGTGACTTGGTGGTTCAGAGGGAGCCTCTCAACATGCAGCCTGAGAAGCAGTCTTAGAAGGTTGTGGAGAAGCCACAACTGGAGATGCAAAAGAATCTCTATAGATTTGATGTAGATGTGATTTCTACGGAGCTTCCTACCATGGGGAAGTGTGAGAAAGCCATGCAATTGATGCTTAAGAGGGAGCTGGATTTGCATGCAGGTAAGAGTGAACCTCAGGATGTGGAGCAACCACAAGATGAGGATCATGGAGTGGAAGAAAATAATCATGTAGAGAAATTTCGTGCCAGATGAGCAGAGGGAGTGCATGCATCTATACCACCAGGTGAGAGGTGGGGCGACATGCATGAATAATCCCAAGAAGAAATTTTGGGCAGGATTCATTGAGATGGTGTGGATCTCATGAATCGAACCTGACTACTAGGAGCCCTCAGAGTAGTAGTAGCAAGATCAGTTGGATTGATGCAGTTAGATGTCGGGAGGACATGAAAGCAAAGTGATAGTGTCAGATACTGGAGCATGGATCGGAGTTGACAGCAATTGCAGGGTGCATGGATGCATAGGTAAACAACATAGTGGATCCAGAAGACATGTGCAGTTGGTGCCAACAGAAGTTAGAAGACTTTTATGACAGATGCATTATATTGATTCAGTTGTTTGGAGGTTATTTAGTTTCGTAAATGTTGCATGCAAATGGTGCATGGCGCATGCATGGAGTTACATGGTGCATGCATGAGTTTGCATGACGCATGCAGGGGCGACATGCAACTCCATGCGACTCCATGCATGCATGAGTTTGCATGACGCATGCAGGGTTTGTAGGGTGCATGCATGGAGTCGCATGGAGTTGCATGTCGCATGCAAATAAATTCCTTTCTTATTGAGAGGGAGTGTTGAAGTTTGCAACAAGAAACAATGAAATTGGCATCTAGAAACAACATCCATGATTCTAGTGAAAATTAAGCACCTACACAAGGGTGGGGCCCACACAAGCTATTTTTGGGTGTATGTATATTTATAGATGTATGTGCAAATTATATTTATAGAATGCATGTCTATTTATTGATGCATGTCTATTGTTACTATCCCTTAATATGAGATGGACATCAAACTATAATATATTCTCAATGGGAACTTGGAAATAGTTAACTGAAGTGGAAAATCATTTAGCTAAGTGAATTTCGAGTTAAGAGGTTGGTTGGTGGGACATGCAGGTTGACTTTAGTTGTAATAGAGTGATTCTGGTTGTAACTTAGTTGGAAGTGCAGTGGTGCATTAGTTAATGCAAGTTGTAAATTAGTTTAACTCAATTAAGTGATTTAAAGTTAGTTGTGCTAGTTGTATATGCAGATATACTAGTGAAAGATCAAGTGAATTAAATATTAATTAATTCACATGTAGTGATATCACATGCAACTGAAGTTTTTAGTATTATTAACTACATGCATGTCAGATCCAGTGGAGACCTAGTTGAGATCTAGGTGAAAGGGAAGTGTAACTATCAGTTGTGATATTAGCAGGCTACCAAGCTATAGTTAAAACACCACAAGATGCCCATGATACTCAGCGCAGTTGAGGAAGGCTGAAATTATTTGTGATTAAGGATTGTATTCATCAGGAACTACGTGAGCAAGGCAAGCTGTCTGGAGGCAGTAAATTGGCTAAGGGATTTGCCACTTCAGTTAACTATTTCCAAGTTCTCATTGAGAATAGATTATAGTTTAATGTCCATCTAATATTAAGGGATAATAAGAATAGACATGCATTCTATAAATAGAATTTTCACATACATATATAAATATACATACACCCAAAAATATCCTGTGTGGGCCCCATCCTAGTGTAGGTGCTTACTTTTCACTAGAATCATGGATGTTGTTTCTCGATGCCAATTTCACTATTTCTTGTTGCAAAATTCAACAACTAATATGAAGGCTAGGCGCAGTTGTAGGAAGGGGTGTGTGGTGTTTGCAGTTCATATTTCCAGTGAAGAGGGTAAGGATGTTGAGGATGCAAAAATATTCAAGAAATACCATGTATTGCAGCAGTTTCAGGATGTATTTTCCGTAGAGATTCTAGATTTTCCTCCTCACAAGGAAGAATAATTTTTTATTATGTTGGTACCATGGGTTGTTGAAGAATGTAACTAGGTTCGGTCTTTATTATTAATATATTTGTCAAAAAGAATTCATTATTGTTTCATTGAATTATTAAAGCATTGGTTTCATGCTTGGGTCAATTATAGGCCAAGCCTCCATTGTAGGCTTTAGGCTTATTTATTTGGGTCAAAATCAAATTTTTTATTAGTCAAAGGATCCTCAATCAAGTCACCTTCTGTCAGCATAAAATAGATCATGATCAAGTCAGCTTCATCTATCTAAAATCAAGTCGACCTCAACATATATGGAAATACATCCTTTAAACTAATTCATGTCATCCTATTACTCATGGAGACAAATATATATATGAGTATAGGGTCTTCATATTTCTTCACCTCATAAACTCATAAAAAATCACAGAGATGAGTTTTGAAATCAATCTCAGGGTTAGAGTCTCGGTGATATGACATGGACAAGGCCTCAATACTAAAACAAAAGCTCAAATTCGAAGTTACAATGGATTGTTTCAGTGCTAAAAATTCAATGTTATTACATTAGACATGTCTTGGTTAAGTTTCCAAGATAATCTCAGAGACAAGCTCGGCATGCCTCTCTGAGACAATGTGGATTATAGTGGATACTTTTAGTGATCAATCACAGTGAATAATTTGGTGCTACCACAGTGTGAAGAATTCAGTTCTTCCAAGTATGAATAATTCGGTGTTAAAAATGTTAGAATATCTCAATAAGGGTTTTACCCTACTACAATTAGAATATTTTGGTGTTACTACAATGACAAGTGACTTGGTGCTACTACAGTAAATGAAGAAGCTCAAACTAGTTGCAAATATGATCTCTTCAAGGATGCAAGCATGAATAAGGTTGATAGACATAACAAGGTGACTTGATGGAGGTATTCTTGAGATTAGGGTCTTGGTTTTCTCATCTTGAATCTACTAAAGGAATAATTTTGATCGGGCTTTCCCCAAAGAGTGGGGTTTTTCCCTGGAAGCATGCCTACATCTTGTGTCCTCTTCTATTTTTTTCTTGGCATTAGTATTGATGATAATAAAAGATAAATAAAAATCACACATAATAATAATAAAAACATCACTATGGTGCTCTCACATGACCATAGTGACCTCAACTCAGTGATAGTTCAGTGATGCTAATGCAGTGAAAAAGACTCGGTTCTATCATAGTGGTATAAGTATTGGTGCTATAAATACATTTAAATATCGTTACAATGGTGCTTATCACAAATAATAAGTCTTGGTAAAAATGGCAGTGATGCCTATCATAATAAGTATCACTACAATGGTCCCTGTCATGATCATAAGGAGAATTTTGGCTCAAGCAATATGTGGCCGAAGTACTGATATAAATAAGAAGTTGAGACATTTCTATGGAGAAAAAATGTAGTATATTCTTCCTTCCACTTGTTGATGAAATATAACTTGGAAAATTTTCCTGTAGAGATACATCAAGGATCTGAGATGATAATACTAGCACAAGGCACCAACTTGAAGGAAGCACTCTTTGAGGACCCAAGTACAAATAACCAAGTAAGTATTGTTACTACAACAAGTCCAATAAGTTATCAAATCAAAGGTATGTAATCACAAGGTACATATGTACATAAGCTTTTAGTTTTTCAATGATCCTTGATTATGGCTAGTCTAGGGTGAAGTTTTCAACACACATCCTTATCTTCTAGAGATTACAAGTAATCTAGGATGTCAAGTAGAAGTCCTTGATTGAAAGAAGGAATAAATTTTATAGGATTCTATCCTCCATGGTTATATCTAACTTAAGAAATTATATCATATTCATGGTATCACATGTTAATTTTCTTGAAAGTATGTATTACAGGTACAAAATACCATGGATTACACTTCAAGGAATCCCTATAAGGTTTGTCAAGAAACATATCCAAGTATGTATTAGACCATACATCTTATAAAATTATATTCATCTTATTTTTAAATTTACGTTACTAACATCGTTATGTCCAACTCTCTTGAATCATAAATATTCATGTTTAGGGTGATTCATCATCTGATAAATCTACCCACCTTATATCTCTGATTGTTTATATAAGAGAAATTTAGAAATTTTCTCTGGAAAACCCTAACCTAAGGGTATGATAATATTGTGTAAAACCCTAAACCTACTCAGGGTTATTAATGAAGAAATTACTATTATGTTGATGATTTCATGTTTTGGGTTTTGGTATGATCATGGAAAATCTAAGTTGTTAGGGATGAAATGATGTTGTATGAAATCCAAAACCTTTGAAATTTTGGTATATTAGGAATTTCTTTGTTGTGAACCAAAACCCTAGGTTTTGGTTAGGTCCACAAGAAAAATTCTTGTTATGTAATTAAAGTACTAGCAATGAAACCCTAGGTATGCGTTCATTTGGTTGAAACCATAACTTAGTCTTGGTCGGTATATGTATAATGTATTAATATTTTATGACATATGATATGATTATGTATGCCACGGTAATATCCTAGATATGTGTGTTGACCAAATTAATAATGGTCATAAGTCCTAGGGTTTTGAAACAAGCCCTATTCAAAGTTTGAATTTCTAGGATGATGATGGGAAATATATGGTTTAAATAAAAACCTATTTGAAGCTACTCTTTCTTTTTAATTTGTGTTTGATTTTTATAGCTCATGTATGAAATCTAGGGTTTACATAAAATCCTAGTGGGCAGTCTAATATATATGACTTTTGAAATTCATTAGATACTTTTATTTTTGTTTGACTTATTTCTAGGGATCACTATATGATAAAATTAATCTTTTTTCATCTTGATTGAGTTGATAATGTGATTTAGGGTTTGTAAAAAAACCTGGGCTAAAATTTTAAGTATTGAAGTATAGTCTCTAGATGATTATGTTTGAAAAGTATAATGCTTCCACTACTTTAAGATCTCATTATGACTAACTTCATACTTACATAGATCTGGTTGTATTTTTTGTCTAAGATACATAGGTACATACTATTCAAGCTGGTAAATATGTCTGTAAGATATCTTAAGCATGATGAGAAGGATGGAAGCCACGAAAAAGTCTACAACACCGAAGCAAGAAGTTGATCTCCCTAGATTAAGAGGGAGCTTGGATAAAAGAAGAAGTGATGAATATGGTTCTCTACTTCATCTGCAGTTCACTAGACCAGGACTAACAAATGTAATTATTAATTAAGGCCATGAATAAGAATCATCATCATAACTTGAATGAAGAAATTGGAGAATGCTTTGTTGAGGTGTTGTTATAAGAAGGAAATAAATATTTGATTGAAGAGTATGTTGTTGCATGTGAAGTAGGAAATGAAAGTGTATGATTGGGGAATCTTATGTCAAATATTTGGTTGATAGTCCTACTACGTTGTGAAGCAACATAAATTTTCTTGAAATACCCTAGAGGTTTGTGTTTGTTGTTACACCCCCTTCCTACATCTACTCAAGCAACCGACCAGTCAGGGTAAATATGCGATTAGAGGCTACTATAATGAGATTCAACCCCTTAGGTGACCTTAAGGAAGTGGAACTGGTGGAAACATAACATACAAACCTTGTACATCATTAATGACACCACTGGGAGCTAATCCAACCTTTAAGGCCTCATAACCCTAGGTCACACTGACCTTTTGGCCTCTTGGAGTCGTAGCCGCAGGAATGACACTGCATGCCAATGGCTAGGAGGTTATAGTCACAGGCATAACACTACATGCCAGCGTATAGGGCCCCAAATGCTCAGCCTTTTTCCTACGGCTCCGGGATTTGAGCTACCTTTTTAGGCCTAGAGCCTAGGTCACTACCTAGAACTTCATGAAAACTTAAGGAATGATAAATAACAATAGGAAAATGATATGGAAGAAATCACATCAACAATAACTCATTTGGACCCCTCCTATCCATGACAAGAATTTTGTCAAACATGTCACAAACATTGAATCTATAGGTGTAAACAACAAATTTAAACGTAGGGGTATCCTACTTATCTGAGAATCAATAGGAAGCATTGCTTCCCTACACCATTAGCTCTAATAGAATCTATTTTACCATAGATACATTGTGCATTCATTTATAAGTAAAAACATGAATAGAGCCATACATCATCACTAATCAAATGCATGCTTATAACTAGCATAATAACCACATAAATACAATGGATACAACAAAAATAGAATCCACATAGAAACCAGTACATTTGCATACCAAATACCAAAGGAATGATCTCTTCATTACTGAATGTAAAAACCAATTGGATATGGGACATCCAAATTCCACCCGACCATATATTGGATGAGCCAAATCTCTCTTTAGCCCATCACCCCTGTGCCATATTCCAAGCATGAATATGGGACTCAAACTGAAAGAACCAACTAGGGAATACCGAAGCTAAACCACCTCACCCTCATCAATGGAAATCAGGCTTTGTCATTATCCATCCCGTATCACTAGGAAAACACAATAAAAATTTCATAACCAACTTTACCATGATCTACACCTGATCACTAGGCCACCACAAGCATGGATATCACCAGATTCTCTTCGCCTAAACCGTGGGTAATTTTCCTGTCTCCTAGTTTCTCTGGATTTACTGCAACCAACAGCTGAATCAGGGGTCACCATGCCCTAAACCGAGACATACTATCCATTCTTTACTGTATATCCCAAATCCAGGATTCATAGGCCTGATGGAGAGAAAACCACCTCTAGGCTTTATCATATATCCCGCCATTCATCGGTCGAGGATTCCTAGTCCTACCGAGGCAACACACTATCCAAATTTATCGCAACCCATAGTTCGGTTTAGGGGTTACTATGCCATGTGTTATGTCAACATGGAGATCCATCCCACTCAACTTCAAATGCATTCGTTAATCCAGCTAAACCAAAACATGAGAACTCCACAACACCATGGCTATCCTGAAATGGAAAGGCTAGGCTGAAAACATTGTCACACATGGAAAAACCCATGCCAATACAAAAAATAACAACATTAAATACCATGCATGCCAACTCTAGAAAGTAAAATACACATGCAAATTGATACCTACCAAGAATCTTGTTGTAGCTGCTTTATTCTTGCTCCCTCTTGCTTGTTTCCTCCTTCTTCTTGCTTTCTTTCCTTTCTTGCTCCAAGAAAATCTAAGTGTCCAAGTGTGAGAAAGAGAGAGAGAATAATGAGAGAGCCCCAAAAATGCATTGAGAAAAGGGAGAAAAAGCTTTCCAATTGATCCTCAAAATCCTTTTTATCAATGAGGCCTCTAATTTATTCATTTCCCAATATTTTCCTTCATTTCACTCCTCACATGCAACTTGCAACCTTTCAACTTTATTTTCTCATATTTTCCATTATTTTCATGAATAAATGTTCTAAAAATAATTTTTCCTCTCCAAAGCCTTAGCCATTTCTTTTCTAACTTCCTTTAGCAAAAATAGTTTAAATGAAGACCCGCTAGGATGTTTTTCCCAACATTCAACTTGGAATAATTATCCCATCAATTGTGGTTATTATTTTTAACTTTTATTACATGAAATTTTCACCAGGGCTGTTACAGAATCCTTCCCTTGGGGGAAATCGTCCTCAGTGTTCAACCACACATATACCTCAGCAAAACCGCTGAAAAGAAAACATACTTCCCATGGAGATTTATAACTTAGTTCATTGCAGTATTTACAGTGAATAACTTGCTCAAAAGAAAAAACCATAATGACAATCATACCATGTACTGGAGCTTTATAACACAACTCATTACAGTATTTACAATAACAACCACATATATCCATATGCACATTTTCCCAATCGAAAATAAAAGGATACGATGTATGCATCCACAACAAGGGAACCTAGAGGCTCACACTTCCACCTTCAACGTAATACTAGGATTCACCTCCTTCCCAGGAAGTCTAGAATCCACTACCAAGTCAAATCTACATTCAGTGTCTAGCGCTACAATCCTGTGCTATTGTACCCTCAGTGAACAGTTACTGGCTCATTTTTCTAGGGCACACTCCCAATGTGCATCTGATTCCATATGTAAAATCTAATGACCAAAAAAGATCCATCCTCGACCTTCCCTTCTCTGATACAAAGTCCCTCAAGAAATACAGTCACCCCCTTTCATGTAGTCACTCACCTTCCAATTTCCTTGAAATCCCCTATCCTAGGTGATCCATCCCTTGGGAAGGCCTCCTCACATCATAATATACAAAAAATAAAGCATATACTTTCATCAAAACCATCATATCGGTCATAACATGCTCATGGAAATAAATGGAAATTATTGGGTACCAGTGTCCCACAATGTCCCAGCTCCTAAAGTGCTTTATCAACATACTTATGCATGTTCCAATTCCTTTTTTTGTTGCTGCTAATGCTTGCCATTGGTTTCAACCACCCAACCAAGAATTTTCGTGCTTCCTTTACCAAGCACATGACTGCCATTAGGTTCAAAATAAATTGAAATAAATTGACATCATACCGCATTGGTAGTTCGTCAATAAGGTACACTTGAAATTTTGTTCACATCCTGTCACAACAAGTCAAACTAGCTATTTGATCAAATCATCGTGTATAAACATATCACATCTCATTAGCTCAAAACACAAACATCACAAATTAAAATCATGAATCACATGCAATCATCATAAACCATAATCACAAATCACATGTAACCATCCTATGTCAGAATCATAGATCAAAATCATAATAAAACTGAAATAAAATATCGATACTTATCCTTCATCGGTCCTTACTTTTTCCTATGTTATTTTGTACAAACACTAGATCGGTTTCCACACTCGACAAGCACCCAATTCATTTTCTTCTCTTAAATCACGTACACTTACACACAATGTATATCACAACATGTACACCCACTGTACGAAATACAACACCAATAAAATACAGACACCCACACCAACATATGACACATACACCTACACCCGGTATACAATACAACACAATACATACACCTACACTCGATGTACAATATAATACATATACATACGTAGAGTACAACACAAAGAATACACATGTCATGATACTGTGACTACACAATGGACATACATAGTACCTCATGTCTATAACACAACATGTATGACATGCGCACAATACCACATGTAGACTAGTACCATATGCACAAGTTACAACATGTGCACAGTACCACCTGTACACAAAAATATCTGCACAACGTGTGAAAAACATCACATTTACACAACACCACCTGCACAACATGTACATAATTCCAAATGTGCAACGCACCACCTATACAATGTGTACATAATACCATGTGTACACTGGTGTTTCTTAAGAGACAATTCCTTAGCTGTGGAAAGGAATCCATGCTTAAGACATTTTTAAAAATGTGTCACAAAAGTAATTATATTAGGTGGTCCCCATTCAACCCCTTTGGAAACTCATTCTTTAAAACCCTTAACAATATGGTACAATGAAAGACTCTACAATGCCATTAGATGCTGATATCTGAATGGAAAAGAAGAACTGTGGAAGAAACTAAAAATGATATGTTGTAACACTGAATCTATTACTTTTAAGTTCCATAGAGAAGGTGTGAAGGGAGAGGATTTAGAGTGAAGGAGCGCAAATTAAGGTTATCTCTTAATCACAGTTGTAATTAAGAGACCGATAGCTATTTTACTTCACTTCATTCCAGGAAGAAGGAACACAAAATGACACAGGAAAAATGAATCACCATCAATAGTTGCAAGAAACTTGATGCTTCATTCATTAATTCCTCATAAAATTAAGTACCAAAGCTTTCGTCTTCCAGAGGTCCAAAACTTGGAACCTTTCTTATTTCTTTCTATCTTGCTTAAATACATCAAGAACAATTTGTAACTGCTAAAACTTCTTGAAACTACTTTGACTACCTAAAATATTAAAACTACTTATTACATTGGAATTGAGGACATCACTCTAGATTCGATCTTAATAGACAAAGAACACAAATTAAAACTTGGAATATTATTCTGTTTGCTGAATCTGACTTATTTCTGATGTGTCTCCCTGAAGTGCTAACGTGTCTTCCTAACAGATCAGACATCTTTGCAATGCATTTCTTCTAGAGTTCAATATTTGTCTTTTCTGCTTTCTATCATGTCTTTTCTACTTCTGGTGCGGTATTCGAAAAATTCTGCAATAACTCATCCTGGCTTGAATTGACACAGCTATTTCATTTACAACAGTGCCACTATGTGCTTTTTTTTCTCAACTCTGCCTATGCCTCTACGTTTCAACCAAGGTTATCATGTCCCCTTCTGCCAAACTCTGCTCTTTAACTCATGCCTATTGCGTTCCATCTTCTCTTCTCCTTTTCTTTGCATTGGGCCACTTACCCGAGTCCACTGCCGCGTCCACGTTTCTTCATAAAGACAACACAACTGGACGTAATCTTGGACTTTCAATAAATTAAAATTAACCTTTTAATGGTATCGCGTCTTCCTTTACATCGCATTTCGGCCTTCGACATTTATAACATACTCCTTAGCACCATTCTTCTTGATCTTGTGATGTGCGAAGTGCAATGAGCGGAGGGTGATGTGGCAAGATGGAGGTGGGGCCGCCCGCAAATCGCAAATCAGGAGTTTTGTCATAAAAATGGGAGGTAAGTGTTAAAACTTGCGAAGTGCGATGTGTGATATTTATCGCATCGCAAGATCTTAAACTTATTGCTCTTCGCATCACATCTTCGCAAGTTTAACCATATCTCAAAATTGTATCCTTTACCAAATGCAATATGCAATGGAACCTATGGCTGAGATGTGGCTTCTCTTCACAACCTCCGATCTATTAACTCTCTTACATATTTATTTGAGATATACATTCTTGACCACTTATCTCCAACTTAGATCTCGTGATCTAATCTTTTTTTCCCATATGAATTTCATTTTTGCGCTATGATCCCCGACGTCCATCTCTCCGCTTCAATTCTATGCTTTGATACTCACCGTCTATTTTCCCTTTTATGCTTCCTCCAAAACTCTTAGGTTTTTAAGGAAAATACATCAGTTCTCCACCTTCGGGAAATCTATACAATTTATTCAATAATGAACACTGTTTCATTCAACAGGTTCGCGTACGTTCCTTTGACGAATAAATTATCTTAATTACTAGTTTTTTTTTCTCCACAGTGTAACCCTCTTGAGATTATTTGGTATTCTATAGCGCCAGTCTCTCTTGAGCTTGCGAATAAGCCTGACTTGACCCTGACCTTTGTGCAATGTTCTGAACGCATCAATCGGCCTGAATCTTGAAATTTTATGCACGCAAATAAGCCCGAATCGACCTGCCTTCACATCTTTGCACATAATGTTAGTCCACCGACATATAAATCAAAATTCTTCTTCGACATACAAATTTTTACATTTTCTACCATATATGATTTTTTGGTGTTTTGAAAACTATGTCAAAAGTAAATGAAAATGAGCCACAACATCTGGCTCCACCTGGGGATAGTGATTTTTTCCAAGGAAGCACCAAGGACCGTATATTAGTGCCTTATCCATTGGGTACTGAGTCAAATATTTCTTGGTGACATATGAACAATGAGAAATCTGGTATTTACAATGATGGTGTTGGCGATGGAATCATCACTTGGACTACAACAAGTGCTTGACCAGACACATCTTAAACTCTAAGGTCATTTTAATGTTTTGTTTTATGGGATTGAAAGATGGTATAAACTATGATTCACTGAAGAGATATTTTGGTCAAATCCATATTTCTACTAAAGAGGGTATTGGAATTTGATGTGGTAGCAGAGTGCAAGTTTGTAGCCTATGAGGAGAGGAAATTGTGAGATATGAAGAAACAGTAGGTCTGTGAAATATAAATCTATTGCATTTAGTAGAAATTTACAAAATTATTAGTTTGACAATATTCCATTGAGAGAAAGCTATTTCTAGTCTTACAATATTTTCACTGAAATATCATGAAGAATAACTATCATGAGTGATGCTCTTCCACTGTTATAACATATATTTTATTAAGAATGCTCATTGTGTGAGACTAAAAAAATATGATAAAACACATAACATTCTTAAGATACTAATAAAAACACATAATAGTATGATGATTTTAGAACTGGAACTGGAATAAAGGAGATATGGAAACACAAACAAAGTAGACAATACAAACAACAATTTGGTAATAAGTCCTCAGTAGTATCATTCCATTTCATTCACAAAAAAAATTACAGATCATATAAGTCAAAATTTTATAACCACCAATGAACCCTAACTTCATATTAGTTTGGCCTATATATACCAAATATGATACTATCATCTTCCACAAAAAAAGGTAAATCTGTTTCAAAAGTAATTACAACCTCATGTAAGAGGTGAGGCTTATCCCTTAATCATAATTACAAAGTGCTATATTTAAAACAAGATAAACGTCATGAAGGCATCTTGAAGGCTGTCACTCTGAAATGGTTGTGTGATGTGGCAGCATTTTTGAAGACCACTCTTCTGTTTTAGTGCAACCAATCTTTAGAAAAAAGTGTAAAAACAGTGGGAATGACATGTGGATGTCTCCTATAAAATGTGCAAAACAGAAACATGATATTGCAGAGAAGGTTGGATATAAGACACCTGGATGCATCCATTGAAACTGAATAACCTCACCACTTCATCTGCTTAATGTCACAATCATGATTCAAAACAAAAAGTATCCCATTTCCATCACATGCTGATATTTCAAAATAATTGCTACTTTCGCAGAAAAGGTAGCAATAACCAGAAAAAATGGAACATTTACCCAAAAAAATTTATCCAAGTTAGCCCTGTTCTTCATTCATCAAAGGTCCAGAATAGAAGCAAATGTTATTATGGATTCTACTTTAGTTATGCTTTTATCAGACCTCTTTTTCTGTGCTTAGCTCTTTGACTAGGCTTTCTTCTTCCTTTCAATTTTGTCTTTTCGGATTTCTTCAATGTTGATAATTTCATCCCTCAGGTTAGGATTGGCAATCATCTTTCTATTTAGCTTGGGTTTTTTCTTGGTCTAGTATGAGGTATTTTGACATAGGGATTAGGGATGAATTTGGACCTCTTTCCTCCATGTATAAATTTACTAGACTCTACCCCTTCATCTTCTGACTCTTTGTACTCAGGATCACTACTGTCTTCAAATGAGGAATAGGAATGTATCTCATTTTTCTTCCTCTTCTTGATCAAAGAACAAATGGAGGACACTAATTTAGCCAAGGTAGGATCTTGGTAGGCTTTGTCATTTTCTATTTTCTTTTCTTGAGATAAAGCAAAACTTGTGAGAGGGTGGACTCAGTGACGGATGTGCCACCGTTTGGCTGCACTTGATGAGATGACTCAGGAATTTGGCTTGAATTTTTCGTACCAAGGTTGACTTCCACTGGTGAGAAAACACACTTAGGTGAAAGAAGACCAAGGTTGACTTCCACTGGTTCTTCTACCATGAAAATTTTCTTCTTAGGCTGGCTTCGTGAAGAGGAGGAAATTTGTTCTTTATTCTTTGACATAGGCTTCTTAGGAGAAGATAGTGAAATATGTGAAACATGGTCAGCACTGGTTTTCTCATGGATGTGTTTCTTCTTTGGCCTCCCTACCTTTATTTTGGAATTAATACTGCCAAACCCTTCCTCTCTTAAAAACCTATCCCAAGTAATTTTCTTCTTTCTGAGATGATAAACAACTAAAATTTTAATCAGCCCTCTGTGATACAAATTATGCAAGGAGTAGTTTGAAATTTTCTGTAGCTTGAGGGACATTTTAAGCAGAGATTTATATAGAAAATAGGGTAGGTTCATAGGTTTTTCTCTTGATATGTGAGCCAGGAATCTCAACTGATAATGATGAACATAAGAAAACCTCCCTTCGCATGTGATGTATTTCTAGACTGAGGTAATAACATGCTTCCACTTGCTTTAAAATAAGAAATATGAGTAGTTGAATTCCATTTCATATGAGCATATTCGGGCTTAAGGTAAGAAATTACTTCTTCAAGCAACTCTTTGCTTTTAAACCAACGTTCATTGGTTGCAGAAGACTGGGTTGCATGGGCTATGATAGCCTCAGAAATGATGAATGTTTTGCTACCTAACCTGACCTTTTTTCCATCGAAAGACTCAATGAAAGCTTGAGCCAGTGCCACGTTCTACCTAGAAAACTTCTGGAGGAATTTATACCAACCTACAGATTTGAATTGTGATTTTTCCCTTGCATCCACAAATCTTTTGTTAGTAGGCTATGACATATTTACCTTTCCTCCTTTCCCCATTTTCTAACATCTAATCTGCTAACGAATACAACTATTAAACTCTAGTTGCAATGATATCAACGAAACTTGAGACTGCTTTCTGGAGCATTGGTTTTTGTTTACCTGTATCATACACAGAGGCCTCAGGTTGAGTGATCATTGAGCTCTCTTCTCTAATTTTGTGCTTGTAATTATGACAAGGAGTAATGACACATTTTTGAGATGATTCAAAATCTAGCGCCAAGTCATCCCACTAAGCTTCACACTTCCACCTTATCATTACATGTGCTTTCTTTCTTGTATAAATCTTAATGCAGAATGAAACTAATTTTTAACATGCATTATATGAAACCGTGGTTCTTGGGCCCCACAACCAGTTGACCAATCAGAAGCAATCATACATCGCAACTTTCTGTCTTATAGCAAATCGGTTGCCTACAAATTTAACTCTACACTGATAATGGATAAACCATAAACTATGTGATGTGTAATATGCACTAGTGTGCTATGCCAACACATGCCCTTCACCTCATCGCATCGCAAATCACTTAATGTACCATGCAATTTCCTTAACAGTAAACTTTAAAAAATGTGATTTCCAAAATCGCTCCATTTGCACTTTAATCTCCATTGTTTATCTGTGCCCATATCTAATGGTCTTCCTTGTTTTCCCTTACTCGCATCACAACTTATATTTTTTAGTTTGCAATGTCATCTCAACTGTCGGTCTCTTTCCCTTCGGATTTGCGATTGGATCATGGTCGTCTGCTCATCCTGCACACGGTTCTTCTCTGTTGCTTCATTTCTTAGTCTAATTCCTAGTGAGCTTCCTTTAAACATTCTTTGCTGATCTTCTCCAGATCTCCCGCTCTGTTGGTCAATATGTTTTCTTTAGGCAACACTTTGCTTTTAAAGAACTCTGGTTGCAATACTTTCCACGAAGCCTTAATTTTCCTGCTTTGAAAACTGATTACATGTTTACCTGTAGCCTCTTTTTTAACATAACCAAAATCTCAGTGAAATAGCTGTGCTTTTCACTGTGTGGAATATATGACTTTCATTTCTGAGAAATAGCTGCCTTTTACTACATTACTATTTTGACAATGAATTTGCAACAAAGGTAGCTATTATTCCAGACTAGATGAATGCAACTTTATTACCAAAACAAAAACTAACCTTCAACACTAATATAAGTCAAAATAGAGATTTTAAGTTATTTTAGGACTCTAAAACACTATGACACCTATTCACTTAAAAATACCTTGATGTTGGGACTCTTTTTAACTTTTATTGGAAATGACTCAAACTTTGGACATGGACTAGGACATAATAAAAATTTAAAAACAGTGATACAATGGTGATTACACCATTAAAATTTTCGTTGCTAACAATGTCTCCTATTGGGGATTATGTCCTCCCTGTGAAGCTTGAAGGAATGTAGACTCAGTGCCTCAAAAATTCTTGAAACTCAGAATACTTCTTGAAAATAAAGACTAGGACTGACCATTGACTGACTGGACTCAAGACTGACCATATATACAGACATAAGTACCATTATTCACGGATTTTATTGGCACATCACACCAGATATTTACAATGGAGTGAATCAACTGACTTACTGAATAAAGAAATTTTTAAGAAAATGACCATTGACTGGGCCTCCAGTCAACTAATCATCATCCAGATGTTTGAGTAGAAAAGTATTATTATCCAAAACTTCAGCAATTCTAAATGGCCCAAACCACATATTGTCAAACTTACCATGCTTTCCATGGTCTTCTCTCCTAACATCCCAAAGAAGCACCAAATCATTCTCATGAAACAAATGTTCATTTTCTCTTTTATCAAAAACAGATTTGACTTTAGCCTGATACTTCTAAACTTTTTCCAGCAATGATTCTCTGATTTGGTGTGCCTCTATCAACTGTAGCATTCTCCTTTGGACTGGGTTTTCATGATCAACTTCATCTTGTAGGAACTTCATCATAGGAAGAGCTAATTGCAAAGGAATTACAACATCAGTATCATATACAAGTTGAAATGGAGAAATTTCAATTGATTTTTTTACCACTTACTCTATCTACCCACAGAGCATGTATCGGTTGAGTGTCCCAATTCCTCTTATTTTCAGGAAAATTTTTCTTAATAATCCTTACCAAAATTTTATTGGATGACTCGGCCAACCCATTAACTTGAGGGTAATAAGGCGTGGAATGAGTCAATTCAATCTCATATTGCTGAAAAAAGTTGTACATATTGGTGGACTTAAAGGCCATGGAATTATCAGTTACTAATTTTTGTGGACAACTAAATCTTAACACAATATTTTCCAACAGAAATTTGATAATTATTGTATCAGTAGCATTTCTATTTGCTACAACTTTAATCCATTTATTGAAATAGTCTGTAGCTGTGAGAATCCATCTATGTTGTCCTGATGAAGGTGGATGAACATCACCGATGAAGTCTAGCCCCCACTACTGGAAAGGAACATCTTCTGAAATAGGAATGATAGGTAATGGTAGCAATTTCTATTTACCAGCAAATTTCTGAAATTTGACACAACTCTTGACCTTGGAAAAAACATCAAAGAAAATAGTTATCCAATAATAGACAGCTCTTAAGATTTTGTTTGCAGTGTCTCTCCAATACAAATTCCCTCCACACACTCCTGCATGTATCTCTGTCATAATCTCCTGGGATTCTACTTCATCTACACATCTTAACAAGAATCCAATAGGATCCTTCTAGTAAATATGGTCTTCCAAAACGCAATACTTTAGAGCTATCAATTTAAAAGTATCCTTTTAGACTTCTCCATTTCAGATGAACAGTTGAAATCTAACAAGAAGTAAACTATATCCTTGTACCAATCTGAATTAAATATTTTAGGATAATTAGTAATACCTTCTCCATATTCTCCTTCAGCTGCCTCTACATTTAGATTTAAAGCTTTGCAATTATATTTCACCATCAAGCGAGCCAAGCCTTGAACCTTTATCAATTTAGTTGGTTTTATTTCAACATTAGATTCTAGAATCTTGGTCAGCCACCGTCCCCTTCTTCCATCTGTATCTAGCTGCAGTAATACATCTTTAATAGTGATATCGGGCACAAAATTAATTACTTTTGAATGCAACACGCAAACTCGAAAAGACTTCAAAGCCTTAACTAGTGCATATTCTTGTTTTTCAATCAAGTTGTTATTTAGTTCAACATGCCTGAAAGCACAACTGAAAAATAAAATTGGTTTCTCCAAACCCTCCTTGTTCTTCTGTAGTAAGACAACTACAATTGTTTCTTCTGAAGCATATGAAAAAAACAAAAAATCCTTTTCAAAATCAGGACTAATCAAAACTGGTGCTTCATTCATGGCGGACTTAATTGCTGAAAAATAATTCTTTGCTTCATCTTTCCACTTAAATTCTGCATCTTTTTTCAGCAAGACATTTATATGTTTCATCAGCTCTGCACAGTTAGGAACAAAATGCCTCAGAAAATTGATTTTCCTTAAAAATGACTGCAATTCCTTTTTATTTCTTAGCAAACCAATCTTCTGAATAACCTCTACTCTTGTCATATCAATATAGATGCCACTTTCTATTACAATATGTCCCAATAACTTACCTTCTTGAATAGAAAAATATGACTTTTTTGGGTTTAAGGACAAACCAAACTTTCTGCATTTGTCAAAAAATTGTTTCAAATGTTTCAAGTGATCTTCATCAGATTTTGAATATACTGTGATGTCATCCAAATAGATGACCAAAAATCTTTCCTTTACTCTTCAAAAGTAATATCCATTTCGATTTGAAAGGTTGCACCTGCATTCATCAAACCAAATGGCATTTTGTTGTAAATGAATGTGCCCCAGGGTGTGGTAAAAGCTGTCTTTTATCTATCTTTCCTGTCAACTGAAATCTGATTATAGCCTGAAAATCCATCAATCATTGACATTATTTTGGATCCTAAAACCTTATGCAAGATATAATCCATCTTGGGTAGTGGATAGTTATCTTTTAATGAAAACTAGTTCAAGTTGCAAAAACCAACACAAATCCTTATCTCTCCATTCTTTTTCCGAATCGGGACTATATTAGCTACCCAGTTAGAAAATCTCAAAGGTAGAATTTTTTTAGATTCAAAAATATGATGATCTAATGAAAATTAAGCACCTACACTAGGTGGGGCCGCAAGCTATTCTTAGGTGTATGTCTATTTTTAGAATGGTGAGAAAAGTCTATTTATTGCGGGAAACTATTTATATATGGTTGAGAAAATTCTATGTATGGATGGGTGTCTATTTTTGGAATGAATGTGCAAAGTCAGTTCGTGGATTGCATGTCTAAAAATAGAATGCATGTCTATTATTATTATCTCTTAATAATAATTAGACAATAAATAATAATATATTCTCTTGAAGCACTTGATTTAAGTTAACTGATGTGGCAAACCAGTTGAATGAAGGAATTTCAAGTTAAAAGGTTGGTTGGTGGGACATGCTAGTGGAATTCATTGTAATTGAGTGATACAAAGTTGTAACATAGTTGGATGTGTAGTTATGTGAGTTGTAAAGTAGTTTAACTTAGTTGAGTGAGTTAAACTCAGTTGTGCTAGTTCTAACTAGTTGTAACTAAAAATACACTAGTGAGAGATTAGTGAATTAAATATTAAATTAATTCATATGGAGTGATCTCACATGCAATTGAATATTTACTACTGTTAACTACATGCATGTCAGATCCAGTGGAGACCCAGTTGAGAGATAGGTGAAAGGGACAGTTTGACTATCAGTTGTGACTATAGTGGGTGCACACTTGCAACCAAACACAAATTGGAGATGCCAATGAGGATTGCGCAGTCAAAGCAAGGCAAGATTGAATTCATTCAGATATTGTGATCAGTAGGGATTCTGCAGTGGAGGCAGGTTGTTAGGAGGCAGTAAATTGGTGCAAGAATATGCCAATTTTTGTATGACAATGTGACACGATTGTATATTGTACTGAGAGATATTGGATTAGACTTTTGTATGAGATTGTTTCATGATCCATGATATATACATAATATATGATAGTGGGGTTATTAGCTTTATTCAATCCCGGTAAAAACATTTGTGTTATGTGTGATTGATCTTTCTTCATATGTTTGCAATTGGCGATTAAATTTCCACAAAGATTTAAGTAGAAGGATTTTGTATTTAATAGTGGAATATAATTGTTAGATCAGGAGAATACAGGCCATAGATAATTGTATTAAAATTTTTACATGGTATCGAAGCTAAGAAGATTGCATTATTGAAGCAATAGCTGAGTTTGTTGGTGGAAACAATTCGAATTTGCTGCACTAATTTCTTGGTGCAACAGTTGAGTAAACATCGAAATGGATTTCAATGGTTTACAGTTAGAGTATGCACTCGAGGGAAGTTCAAACTACATTACATGGAAGGATATGATGGAGGCAGTGCTTGAATATGATGGCTTGAAGGAATTCATAGACAGTGATGTTCCTAAGCCCACTTCCATGGATGTTGCATTACTTGACACCTGGAAAAAGAAAGTAGCAAAGACGAGAAGGATTTTGTTGGAAGGTGTGGAAGACCATATTGTCTCAAGCCTTCATGGGAAAGCCACTCCATTTGCAATGTGGAAGGCTTTGACGGATATTTTCCAAAGAAGCAGCGACCGTAGGAAATTGGCACTGAAGGATAAACTCAGAAAGATCAAAATGGAAAAGGGTGACAATATTCCTAAGTATATCACAAAGTTTGTCCAATGTTAGGATAAGCTGGGGAGTGTGGGAATCACAGTTTCTAATGATTATTTGGTGAGTTTGGCTCTCTTGGGACTTCCTAAGACTTGGCACAATTATCAAGACTTTGTTAATGAATGGGAAAAACTGCCAGATTGGGAACGACTGTGGTCGGATCTGGTGCAGGAGGAGTTTAGGCAGAACACCAGAGATGGCTCTTCATCAAAGCATGATGATGAAGAGGATTTTTCTTTTGCCACCAAAGCAAGGAAAGGGAAGGGGAATAAATTCCACTCAAAATCCGTGGCTAAAGGAGAGAATCTGGATTTGTCCAAAGTGAAGTGTTTTCACTATCACAAACATGGGAATCTTGCCACTAACTACCCACAAGAAAAGAAGAACAAGAAGGTTGTTGGAGTTGTAGCTAGTGAGACCCTTGCCTCACAATTTGAACTTGATTTCTCTTTTATCGCATTCTTGGTTTCAAGCGCAATAGGATTAGAGTGGTATCTTGATAGTGGTGCTTCCTTCCACATGACGGGAGATAAGGAGCTTTTCAGTGACTTGGAGGAGAAAGATCTCCAAATTCATATAGAGATAGGTGATGATGGAAGATACAGTATGGCCAGAATTAGTACCATTACCTTTGAGAGGGAGTCAGGTAAACCATTTATGTTGAAATATTTTATGCATGTTCTAGGTCTGAAGAAAAATTTGGTCTCAATCGTGATGTTGGAGGACAGAGGTTACGACGTTGTTTTTAGCGATGGAAAATATTTCCTGCGGCATAAAACAACGGGTCAAACCAAGAGGATAGGGGTTCGAGTCAATAATATATACACTTGGAGGTAGATGGTTATGCTGCAATGTTGGGAAAAGTAGAAGAAGTGGTGATCCGGGATGAGGGTGAATTGTGGCATATGCGATTAGGCCATCATCACCATCGTGCCCTGAAAATTTTGCAACAATTTTCTACTAGAATTCCCAAGGGTACACTTGCGTAGTTAGATTAGTGCAAGGGATTTACTATGGGTAAGTTTGTGAAGACCACCTTTCATGAAAAGGAGAACCGTGCTTCAGTGATCCTGGAGAGATTTCACAATGATGTGTGTGGACCATTCTCGATTGCTTTAACAGAAAAACACAGGTATTATGTTATTTTTGTTGATGAAATTTTTCTCGTAGATGTTGGACTTCTTCATGCAGAATAATGATCAAACATTCACAAAGTTCTATGAGTTTAAAGCATTGGTGGAGAAAGAGTAGGGGAAGCAAGGGAATACTATGCGAAGAGATAATGGTGGTGAATATATCTCGAACGAGTTCAAAGAATTTTGCAACAAAGAAGGAATTCAGAGAGAACTCATAGCGCCTCATAACCCACAAAAAAATGGGGTCATGGAAAGGAAGAACAAAACGATCGTGGGTACTGCACGAGCTATGTTGCATGATCAAGGCCTACCAATGCACTTGTGGGAGGAAGCATGAAAAACTTTGTTTTATGTGCAAAGTCGTTGTCCTCATAGAGTACTTGGCATGAGTACACCTGAAGAAGCTTTTACTGGTAAGAAACCATATTTTTCTCACTTTAAGATTTTTGGCTCAACTGTTTATGTGCATGTGACCAAGAATGCCATGAAGAAGTTGGAGCCGACTGCTGAAGTTGGGATATTTTTGGGGTACAAAGAAACACCCCATAATTAACGTGTGTATTTTCCAAAAAATTGAATGAATGTGGTGCGATGGGATATAAAATTCAATGAGGAGAAAGAAATGAAGTTGTCGCTTGAGATGGAGCTAGACTTGCATGCAGAGAAGGAACTACTTGTTCCCAAAGATGCATCTCTAGATGTGGATCAGCCACAGGAGGAGGTTCATGGAGTGGAGGAGTCCACTCATGCAGAGCCAAACATCAGAACTAGCAGAAGGCGTACCACAGAAGCTGAGAGGCCGAAGCTCGATGCAGCACAGAATGTAGGAGTCCCTACTTCATAGCGCAGACAAAGACAGTCTCCTGACCGGTTCACTAGATACATGGCTCTCATGAGAAAATGTATTGCGACTGAGCCATCTTCCTTTCAGGAAGCAGTGCAGGAGCCCACATGGGTAGATGCAATGGTGGAGGAGTATGACTCCATTTTCAGAAATAGTGCTTGGGAAATTGTTCCAAGGCGGATTGATAAATTAGTGGTAGGTTCAAGATGGATCTATAAGGTAAATAAAGCTACTGATGGGAGTGTTGATAAATACAAGGCCAGATTTGTGGCCCGGGGCTTCTCACAAATCGATGGGATTGATTATGAAGAAACATTTACACCTGTCACACAGTATTCTTCCATAAGAACCATCCTTGCTCTCTTAGTGCAGATGGGTTGGCACATTCATCAGATGGATGTGAAGACTAATTTCATTAATGGGATCATTGAGGAAGAAGTGTACATTGAGCAGCCTAAATGATTTGATATATTTAGCAGCGAGTCGCATGTGTGTAGACTCAAAAGAGCGATGTATGGACTGAAGCAAGCACCCCATTCTTCATAGACTCAGATCGATAGCTATTTCATTGGACTTGGCTTCACCAAGAGTGAGGCGGATGCAAACCTATACCAAATTGTGGTGGAGGGTAAGATTTTAATCATTGTTCTTTATGTTGATGATTTAATAGTAATTGGCGATGAGCATCTGATACACTCATGCAAGGAGGACCTGGCAAAGGAGTTCGAGATGAAGGATATGGGCCTCCTTCACTATTTCCTTGGATTGGAAATATGGCAATGATAAGGTGAAATTTTTGTGTCTCAAGGAAGTATGCAAGGGAGATACTCGATAAGTTTCGCATGGAGGGTTGCAAACCCATGGATACTCCTCTTCCAAGAAACTGGAGGAAAGAGGATGCTACATCTAGAGAGTTAGTGGATGCTACTGTCTATCGAAATTTGGTGGGTTTTCTCACGTATTTAGTTAATACAATACCAGGCATATGCTATGCGGTGAACCAACTTATTCAAGCGATGGTTAAGTCTACCGAGCTCTTTTGGAAGGCAGGAAAGCATGTCCTGAGATATCTCAGGGGCACATCTAAGTATGGATTATGGTACAGATAGATAGATGAGGTGAAGTTTCATGGCTTCACGGATGCAGATTGGGTGGGAAGCCCAACAAAAAAAAGAGCACATCAGTTTGGGTCTTCAGTATCGTATCTATAGCATTTTCTTGGTACAACAAGAAATAGAGATCTGTGGCACTCAGTTCAACATAAGCAGAATATATGGCAACAATTCAAGCTACATGTGAGGCTATCTGGATGAGGAAGATCCTGGTCGGTTTGTTTGGTTCTCATTTAGATCCTACAGTAATTCATTGTAATAATCACAGTTTCATTAAACTCTCAATTAATCCTGTGTTTCATGATAGATCTAAATATATAGATATCCGGTATCATCATATCAAATATTGTGTGCAGTAGAAGATCATGTTGCTTCAGTACATTCCTACAAAAGTTTAGGATGCAGATATTCTGATGAAGGCGCTCACTAGGAGAAAATTCGAATACCATAGAGACAGGATCGGGGTGAAGGATAATCCCTTTCTTATTGAGAGGGAGTGTTGAGATTCAACAAGATGATGATCCTAGTGAAAATTAAGCACCTACACTAGGTGGGCCCCGTAAGCTATTTTTAGGTGTTTGTCTATTTTTATAATGGTAAGAAAATTCTATTTATAGTGGGAACCTATATATAGATGGTTGAGAAAATTCTATGTATGGATGGGCGTCTATTTTTGGAATGCATGTGCGAAGTCGGTTCGTGGATTTCATGTCGAAAAATAGAATGCATGTCGATTATTATTATCTCTTAATAATAATTATATAATAAATAATAATCTATTCTCTTGAAGCACTTGATTTAATTTAACTAATGTGGAAAACCAGTTGACTGAAGGAATTTCGAGTTCAAAGGTTGGTTGGTGGGACATGCTAGTGGACTTTGTTGTAATTGAGTGATACAAAGTTGCAACAGATTTGGATGTGTAGTTATGTGAGTTGTAAAGTAGTTTAACTCAGTTAAGTAGGTTAAACTCAGTTGTGCTAGTTGTAACTAGTTGTAACTAAAGATACACTAGTGAGAGATCAGTGAATTAAATATTAAATTAATTCACATGGAATGATCTCACATGCAACTGAAGATTTACTACTGTTAACTACATGCATGTCAGAGCCAGTGGAGACCTAGTTGAGAGATAGGTGAAAGGGATAGTTTGACTATCAATTGTGACTATAGTGGGTGCACACTTGCAACCAAACACACATTGGAGATGCCAGTGAGGATTGTGCAATAAAGGCAAGGAAAGATTGAATTTATTCAGGGATTGTGATCAACAGGGATTGTGCAGTGGAAGCAAGCTATGAGGACGCAGTAAATTGGTGCATGAATATGCCAATTTGTGTATGACAGTGTGAGACGATTGTATATTGTACTGAGAGCTCTTGGATTAGAGTTTTGTATGAGTCTGTTTCATGATCCATGATATATACATAATATATGATAGTTGGGCTTTTAGCTTTATGCTTTCCTGGTAAAAACATCTGTGTTATGTGTGATTGATATTTCTTCATGTGTTTGCAATTGGCATTTAAATTTTTGCAAAGATTTAAGTAGAAGGATTATGTATTTAACAATGGCATATAATTGTTAGATCAGGAGAATCTAGGAAATACGTAACTGTATTAAAATTCCTACAAAATTATCTTTGTTTCCCATAATTTTTTTATTTCTTTCTTAATGATTGGGAGCAACATGGGATTGATATGTCTGATGTTTTGTGCTACAGGCTTTGCATTTGTTTTGAAAAGAATATTGTGCTCCATTATGCTCCTATCATAATTTTTCAACTCACTATAATACCATGCAAAAATAACAACAAATTCCTTCATCAGTTTGATATATTTTGTTCTGGTTTCAAGAGAACGGAATTTAGACACCTGACTAATCTTGGCTAGTCTTATATACCAATGTTGCATTCTATTGTACTCTCTCCATAAACCTTGCTTTCAGGCTTGATAAAAATATCATTATTATCAAAAATTATTTCTAAAGGAACTACACCCTTAGGAATAAAGTTAGTTTCAGATCTATAATGTTTTTCCCAACCATAGTTTTCTTAAAAGGTCCATTATTTTGGTTTTCAAAAATTTCCTGCTCATCATCAATTTGTATGTCTGCAAACTCTTCTACACATGAAAAATTTCTGAATCTCCCTGTCGTCCTCAAATAATTGCCAGTGCTTGATGTTATCAGGAATTGAAGGTCTGTTTTTTATTTGAACATTATAGGTTGCCTTGACATCTAGAGGAAATTTGAAATTACTATCACTAATTGCTAGTGAATCAACAATTTGATTTTCTTCTATAGTGAAAAAATTTATATTAAATGCTGAAAAGTAATGCTTAATCAAATCCCAGGCTTCATTCCTATAATTCTTCAATTTGGAATTTTTCACTTGGTAATTTTTTCTCACCTTCTTAATCACCAACCCTGAATCACCAAATTCAGTTAGTTGTTCTACTCCCAAATCTTTCACTGCCTTCATACCCAACATAAGTGCTTCATACTCAGCAATGTTGTTAGTGGTAGAAAATTGTAGTTTGTATGATATGGTCACCTTCTAATGAGTAGGATAAATGAGCAATACACCGTCACCTGATCCTTCTCTTGAAGAGGCTCCATCAAAGTACAATTTCCAGATCTTTCCTCCTTTTGAATGTTGATCATTTTCACCTTGAAAGTGTTGTTTTTCACTTATTTCAGGCTGGAAATCATTATCATCAGCAACAAGGTGCATAATTTATGACTCTAATTTCTTTTATTCAGCATATATGGGATGGTTTGATGGATTGTGTTGATCACTAATGATGTATGCCCTTTGAGTTTCCCTATATAGCCTTCTGAATTCCCCTCCAAATACTGGTATGGTAGCATATGACATGTCCATATGAAGGGTACCTCCCACTTTATTAGAACAAGATCTGGAAAGTAACATCCCAAATCTAGAAGGAATGTCGACAACAAAAATTTCCATCACTAAGCTCTTCATAGGTAGTTGGGTAAGGGAAAAAACCAAATCCTTAATCACTCCTAGACACTTGAATTTTTTGGAGTCAAAGGTGTAAAGGTCATGGTATTGTTTAGTGATCTCTAATCCCAATTCATCCATCACTTTCTTTGGCATGAGATTGTGGGAAGCTCCAGAATCTAACAGAAAATTATGTAGCAATTTGTCATGTATATTGAGTGACAGGTAGAAAGGAGGTGAGTTATTGTCATCTTGTTCTTGGACATGACAACCTAGATAAATAGTGGGATGCTCACCCTCAAGGTTGATTGAATCAGAAGTGAGAGGAGGTTGCAGCAGACTCTTAAAGGACTCTTTATGTGTTGGATTTTTCAATAATTCCAGTAGTGGGACTGGAATTTTGAATTTATTCAATTCAGATTTGAAAATGAAATAAATTGGAACTAATTCCTTATTTTTTGTAGTAATTTTGACCATTGGAGCATAAATTTGAGGTGGTGGAACCTCATTTACCTTGGCTTTCTGTTTAGCAGCTTTTTTGTTTGAATTTGATTTTTGTTGAGGCTGCTGAATAGGACCTTCGAATCTCAAAGGGTAATTTTTGTTTTGAACTTCCTATTGTTTTTTATCATTCTGTGCATAAATTTGAGAATTCATATCATCAGAAAACAAAAAAATCCTTGATCTATCTTCATATTCCTGCAATATCAAACATGTTGACTGTGAAGTCTCTCTCACAAGGTTTATTTCTTCATTTTATTCCTCATTTACTTTATGTTCTTCTTCAACAGAATTATTCAGAGGAGGCTGAACATTTTGATCATCGGCATTCCTCCTTGGGTGCTATAGGATATGTTGAGGCTGAAAAGGCCTCTTGAAGGGAGCCTGATTTCTATTAGCTTCGTTTTGATTGGCTCTAGTAGTTGGTTTATTTTCTACCTCTAATTTTGACATCTTAGAGGAAATTTCCTTGATCAAATTGGACATTTGATCAATATTTTCTTCTACTGAAAGAGACTTGGAAGAAGAAGGCTTTTCTTCTTTCATCTTCTTTTTGTCTTTTTTTTTCCTTTTCTTCCTCCATTTTTAATTTATTAGAAGCCATGAGGTTAGAATGCACTCCAATTGCAGCCTCTTGCATAGTTGTTAGTGTCTGTGCTTTTTCAGCCCTCAACCATAAGGAAAACTCATAATATAAATCATTTGCAAAATTTATCATAGTTTTGGTTTCAGTGGGTTTAATTTCTTCAGGAATTTTCTGATAAATCTTATTAAACCTCTTAGTAAAATCAGCTAAAGACTCAACTACCTTCTTCTTTAGAGTTCCAAATTCCATAAGATAATAGACATAGTCTTTCCTATCACCCCAATGCTTCACAAATATCTCTTCTAATTCATCGATTCCTGTTATTTAATTTGGAGCCAAACTTCTAAACCATTTTCGAGCTTCACCATCCAAACTCTGAACAAAGAGTCTTGACCATACATCTTCATGTTCAATATTTTGATTGTCAGCATAACTATAGAAAGCCACTAAATGTTCTTCAACAGAAACTCCTTTTCCCTCCCCACTGTATTTTGGAAGATATTTCAAGTAATCTCCTTGGGGAAGTGGATGAAAGGGTTGAGGGAGGACAAGTGGTGCATATCTCGCAGACACTATGTGTTGCATCCTTGTAAGGGTGGGTTGAGCCATATTTTGCTGATGTACAACTGATGTAGCTGTTTGAGAAATAGGAATTAAAATTGGTGAATTCTGAATTTGATTTAGGATAGCAAAAAATTGGGGGTCTTGAGCTTATTTTTCAGGCTTTGGCATTGAGAAGAGTGGGTTTTCAAAAATATCAACAAAGGATGTCTTGACTTCTCCTTTAGTAGAAGAATCAGAATCTAAAGTTGTCTATTGAGGGGATGGAGTTAATTCAGCCTTATTTTGTTGAGAAAGGAAATTAGATAAGTTAAAAGTAAGACCTTTAGGTACAAACTCTTTAAAAGGATGAGAGGAAGATAACCTAACAACTAGATTTGGAGAAAAAGGAAAATACTCTTACTGAGGGGTAATAAGAGACTGGTATTCATGATGAGTCTGAAGGAAATTTAAAATAGTCTTGAAGTCTTCTTCAGTCAAAATATCCCTATCAAGGAAAGGTCAAATGGCCAATACTTGTTCTAATTCCCCTTCAGTCAGCACAAATTCATCTGACTTATTTTCAACACTTATAAATTCAGTTTCTTCCTCTTTGACTAGAACAATACTTATTTTAGATTTAAAACTTTCATTTGAGCCTAGGTTAATAATATCCACTTTATTTCCTAGAGGAGTAGCTTCAACTTGAGATTTTTCAGCAGAATCTTTTGAAACTAAATCCTCTAGAGATTCTAAAGTAGATAGAGGTACCTTTTGCTTTGGAACGTACTTTTTGTGTACCTTATTCAATGACTGAGATGTGGATTCAATTGATCTCTATTTTCATTTAACATCTTTATTTATTTTCTCTGGGTCAGCAATTAGATTCACAGTTGGAGATCTCTGATTCCTCCTTGTAAAAGGGGGTTTTGAAACCCCTCTTCCTCTTTGTGGAGTTGCCAGGTGAACAAATTTTCAGTCTTCTTTAGGTCACCAATTATTGTTTTCCATCAAGAACTGATTATCAACAATTTATAACAATAGACTCAGGAGAATACTTCATTACAAGGCCTTCATCTCCCGGAAAACACACCAAAAGATGTTGGCAGTGGAATAAACACTTGGACTGCAACAATTGCCTGACTAGACACATCTTAAACTCTAAGGAAATTTTAATCTATTTTTTATGGGATTGGAAGATGGTATAAACTCTGATTCACTGAAGAGAGATTCTGGTCAAATCCACAGTTCTGCTAAAGAGGGTATTGGAATCTGATGTGGTAGAAGAGTGCAAATTTGTAGCCTATGAGGAGAGGAAATTGTGAGATATGAGGAAACAATATGTCTGTGAAACAAAAATCTACTGCATTTAGTATAAATTCACAAAAGTAGTAGTTTGAAAATATTCCATTGAGAGAAATCTATTTCTAGTCTGAAAATATTCTCATTGAAATATCATGAAGAATAACTATCATGAGTGATGCTCTTCCATTGTTCTAACATATATTTTATCAGGAGCACTCACTCTGTGAGACTAACAAAAACTGATAAAACACATAACATGCTTAAGAGACTAATAAAAACACATAACAATATGATGATTTTCAAACTTAAAATGGAAGAAAGGGGATATGGAAACACAAGCAAAGTAGACAATACACACAAGAAATTGGTAATAAGTCCTCAGTAGTATCATTCCATTTCATTCACAAAAAAAATTACAGATCATATAAGTCAAAATTCTATAACCACCAACCAACCTTGACTTCATATCATTTTGGCATATGTATACCAAATATGATACTATCATCTTCCACAGAAAAAGGTAAATTTGTTTCAAAATTCATTAAAACCTTGTGCAAGAGGTGAGGCTTATCACTACTCTTAATTACAAAGTGATATATTTAAAACAAGATAAACATCATGAAGGAATCATGAAGGTTGTCATTCTAAAATGGTTGTGTGAGGTGGGAGCCTATTCGAAGACCACTCTTCTGTTTTAGTGCCACCAATATTCAAAAAAAAGTGTAAAAATAGTGGGAATGACATGTGGTTGTCTCCTATTAAATGTGCAAAATAGAAACATGATATTTCAGAGAAGGATGGATATAAGACACCTGGAAGCATCCATTGAAACTGAATAACCTCTCCACTTCATCTGTTTAATGTCACTGTCATGATTCAAAACAAAAAGTAGCCCATTTCCATCACATGTTGATATTTCAAAATAATTTCTACTTTCACAGAAAAGGTAGCAATAACCGGAAAACATGGAACATTTACCCAAAAAAATTTCTCTAAGTAAGCCCTGTTCTTCATTCATCAAAGGTCCAGAATAGAAGAAAATATTCTTATGGCTTCTGCTTTAGTTACCCTTTTATCAGACCTCTTTTTCTATGCTTGGCTCCTTGACTGAGCTTTATTCTTCCTTTCAATTTTGTCTTCTAGGCTTTCTTCAATGTTGATAATTTCATCCCTCAGTTAAGGATTGGCAATCAGCTTGATTTTTAGCCTAAGTTTGTTTCCTTTTCTAGTATTAGGTATTTTGACATAGGGATTAGGGATGAATTTGGAACTCTTTCCTCCATGTATAAATTTACTAGACCCTACCTCCTCATCTTCTGACTCTGTGTACTCAGGATCACTACTGTCTTCAAATGAGGAATAGGAATGTATCCAATTTTTATTCCTCTTCTTGATCAAAGAACAATTGGAGGATGCTAATTTAGCCAAGGTGGGCTCTTCTTCTCTGGTAGGCTCTATCATTTTCTGTTTTCCTTTCTTGAGAGAAAGAAAAACTTATGAGAGGGTGAACTCAGTGAGAGATGTGCCACTATTTGGTTGCACTTGATGAGATGATTCAAGAATCTGGCTTGAACTTTTCATACTAGGGTTGACTTCCACTGGTGATAAAACATGCTTAGGTGTAAGAAGACTAGGGTTGACTTCCACTAGTTCTTCTGCGATGAAATATTTTTTCTTAGGCTAGCTTCATGAAGAGGAGGGATTTTTTTCTTTATTCTTTGACATAGGATTCTTAGGAGAAGATGGTGAACTATGTGAAACATTGGCAGCACTAGTTTTCTCATGGATGTCTTTCTTCTTTGGCACCCCTACTTGTCTTTTGGAATTAATACTGCCAAACCCTTCCTCTCTTAAAAACCTATCCCAAGTAATTTTCTTCTTTCTGAGATGATAGACAACTAAAATTTTAAACAGCCCTCTGTGATACAAATTATGCAAGGAGTATGTTATAGTTCAATTTGGGCATCATTCCCAATGACCTGGTTAACTAGACATCATCTCCAGGACCGATGAATAGGTTCTATCATCCCCTATCATTCCAGTTGCTACATGCCCTAAGACAAAGAACAAGAACAAATCATCTATGACTTCCATTGCAAGGTTTCCAAGATTTGAAGTTTATATTATAACACCTATGAGCTCACCAATGCAGTCTCTCAAGGGGCTAAGTGCGTTGCATATGCAAGTACCTCCATTCAAAGGTGCTTTGCAAAGCATTTCCTGACACTCAAGGGTGCGTTGGTCATTTGGGAGCGAAATTCTCATTGTTCCGGAATCTCCACTTGGCCAATGTCTTCTAGAAGAGTGCATATGTGTCAAAATTCGAATCCATGTGTCCATTTGATACCTCTGAGACTGGGAACATGTGTTACCTATTATTATAAAGTCATTGACTGTAAAACTACCTTCAACTCCTCTATAAATTGAGCATAGATCCTAGTGCTTGGTAAGGAAGAATTTGAGTAGAGATTTGCTGGTGGAATTTCAATTGAGGAGTTGATTTGAGTGACATGCTACTGGAGAGATGTGCATTGTGATGAGGTTGGGATTTTGTTGGAGATGGTGACATCAAATCAATCACTGGGTTGTAACCTCCCCTTCTATCCATTAATAAATATTGCTTCTTACTTTCCCACATATGTATATGTATAAGCTTTTGTCTTTCATGTTATGAATTCTTATCTAATATATATGCTTCATGTTCCATTGATTTAACTAGATAACTTGAATAGAAATCTGTATATTGCTATCTCTTTGTTGTTTAGTGTTCATTCTTGCAGGAAATATTTTGGCGATCTAGCTTGGATTTGAAGCTACAGCAAGAGAGACAGAAGGAGAATTGGAAGTGCTTGGACTCTAAGTAAGTTTCTTGATCTGTTATGTGTGTCAATTTTCTATTAGGAAAAGTAGCTACAAATTCTTTAACCTATTGTTCTCGATGAGTACCACATCTAGGGAAGAATATTTTATCCATAATCCATAATTCCGCATAACAAATTGGTGACTCCGCTAGGGAGTTTACCCATCATCCTTGGTGTATTTTCCTCTGTTTATCTCTATTTATTCACCTAGTAGCATTTACTCTGAAATATTAGGCTTTTTGAAATCAAAATTTGCATTAGAAGTGTGTTAAAAAGTTGAGTTTTTGTTCTTTGCTGCACCCAACGCAGTTGAACAGGACACAGTGCTTTGCAATGCACTTTCGCCCACTTAGGGGTGCGTTGCAAAGCACTGTCTCCCCTTAGAGATTGCATTGGCCCCTATAATCAACCAAATTCCATTGAATTTGTCATTGCATTTGCTTTCAGTTTGATTGTTTGCCATGTTTTAAAGAGCCCGATGCCTCATATTGACCAATAATTTTATCTACCTATTCCTCCTTTGAAGGAAAAGTTTGTTCAATGTTTATTTACAGTGTTTTTCTTTATCATTGACGAATTAATTTCAAATTATTTTCATTAGTACATTAGATCCATTTTCTTGTGAAAAAGGAAATTTTCGTTAAATTCTTCATTTCCTGTAGGAGAAATTGTAGTTATGTTCTTCATTTTTTCTATTAAAGAGAAATTGTTGTTCTATTCCTTATTTCTCAAAGTAAAAGGCATTTGTTTTTATTGATTTTATGCACTTAGTTTCCTTTTCTGCATTCACATTAAAGGGAATGAAAAGAAAAACCTGCATTTGCATGTAGTGGATTGTGTGTTTTGCATAGGAACAATTAGGAAAGTTGCATTTTAGTTTGTGCTCTTTGATTGTTTTCTCTCAAAATGATTGCTCTTTCGCTCTAGTAGCTAGGGTTTTCATTGAAAAACTAAAAGTGAAAGATTTCTTATCATTTTAGTTTTCATTTTAGGAATTTCCAATACATCATTGCAGTGACCCTTGAAAGGTGAATTGATAAACAAGATCAACTTAAAATTCATCTCAATTTACCTAATAAATCATTGGAACCATAACGATAGACGTGTTCTGGCATCGTAAAACATAACAGTTGTCATTAATTGTCTGCGATACATTCCAAGTGTGATACTTCACTCCACGTACGTAAGTATATCATAGCTCATCCATGTACTTTCGGGTATATCGGGCGGTGTTACAGTACGAAAGTATAAAGGGGTGCTCTCAGAGTGAGGTTTCACATTATAAAACCCTAATATAGACTTGGGCCTCCATGTACCTTTATGTATATTTGGAAGGACAACTTTAGGTTGCTATCCATTCATAGTGAACCGAGTCAGCCGCCTTGTAAATTGTGATACACCGAACACAGAATTTGGGGAGTTCGCCTGCCCATACTTCTTGGTTTGCCAAGGTATTCTGCAGTTCACAGTTTCTTGGTAAAATTTTTGCCTAGCAATACCATTTTATTTTTTTTATTTGTTTTTGGTTAAAATAAATTAGTCATCATGGAAGAACAAAATAATTTCCCCCGTCGTTCGCGTAGATTAGCATTGGAACCACCTTTACCACCAAAAGTTACTCTTGGTCGATGAAGGCGACATCACTCTACCGAAACCAGTACCATTAGTACCTCTGGTGAAGCATCATTTTCCCATATACAAGAGTCAGCACAAGTTGTTTCTACACATCCTGGTTTTTCTACTGTTGTTGAGACAGAGTCCTCACAGCTACCCATGGTCACGATCCATCCAATCTGTGAGACCATACCTCCTGAACCCAACATTTTTCAACTGGAAGTTGATCCAGATCCCATTGTGCTTTAGGGGGCAGTTGTTATTGGTCAAACTGGACATCATACCCAGGACCAATGAAATAGGATCTATCTTCCCCTTATATTTTAGTTGTTATATTCCCTAAGTGGAGAAAATCTTGATTGATCTCGAAGTCGAACAACCATAAGTTGTTCCCATATTCGTCACTCCATAATCTATTGTAGCCATTGAGTCTCCCATATCACGTAGTCAACCACCTAAAATATAATTCGTGCCAGACAGCAAATTTTTTCCACCTGGTTTGATTTCAATTGAAGAAATATCACAAGACAAGACACCTTTAACTCCGACTCATTTTCGGTAGGAGCTTTACCTGTACAAGTCTTTTCCTCAATCACCTTCCTCTGCTTTTGTTGATCCTGTTTCACTTCGAGTTCCCGTAGATTTTATAGGGTATACATTGGGTCATTTGACCATGGCTGAGATAAAATCCCAGACCAAACCATCTATTTCAGCTATGGAAACATCTAATGTTGCTTCAACTTCGATGTTTTTTCCATTGACTTCACCCATGTCATCATCTGGAATCCTATCTGGTTCCTCCCTTATGAGTACCGAATGGCTTGATCCTTTATTCACATATTTAGTGCAATATCAAGCTTGTCCCATCATTTATTCCCCTTGGTGGCCAGTGATTTCACAAAAATTAACCTCTGAAATTCCAAAATTCAATGAAAAAAATAGAGAAGACCCGTCAACGCATGTTATAACTTATCATTTATGGTGCTTATCAAGCTCCTTAAATGATGACTCCGTTAGAGTAGTTATTTTCCAGTGCACACTCACTAGTCCAACTGCACAATGAGGATAATTCTTTTACTGTATCAACCTCGTTAAAAAATGAAATTGGTTATGAGGATAGTTATTTTTTCTTGTGTCAACCTCGTTAAAAAATGAAACAAGTGCCTTTGAGGATAGTTCTTTTACTGTTTCAACCTCGTTAAAAAATGAAACAGGCGATGAGCATAGTTCTTTTCCTATGTCAAGCTCATTAAAAAATGAAACAAATCCTCCACTATAATGAACCTTCATTCCATCAAGCCATTAGTAACCTGTAATCTACTTAGGTGAATGAAATAAAGATTGGGGGGCATCTTCTCTTGCAAGGGGCATTCGACGTGTTCTCTTGCATGGGGCATTCAAAAAATTCTTACTAATTGCACGTAATCAATAGTTGAAGTTCGAGGGCAAAAACAGGTTTAGAGCTCCAAAACGCAAATGGTAACTTTCAAATGGTAAAAATGAATGGTAAATCTCTTTTAATTAGTCATTTGATTATTTGCAATGAATATTTATTGCCACGACTATAGTTTTATTATATTTTTATCATGAAATAGGTATTTTTAATCCATTTGATGTTGTTCTAAATAGTTTTTACAACTAATGAATAGATTAGTCATGAAAATTTATTTTGAGAATGATTTGACCACAAAGCATACTTTTATCCTTATTTTTCGAGCTTTGTTAAAAATGAAAAAGGACTTGAAGCACACTTTTATCTATTTTTCAAGCTTCGATAACACGAAAAAGGAACCCTAAGAGTCTTCTTTTAGCTATTTTCAAACTCCAATAATGTGAAAAGATTGTCGAGCACTTGTCTTTTTGAGCTCGTAAAAGTAAATGAATTGATATCTACTCAATATAAGTTTAACCCTTTTCTAGGCTCAGATAGATTATTTATGAAAAATGAATACCTTGGTAAAACATGACTAAAGAGGTTCTCTCAAATATTATTTTACACTTTTTCGGATTTGAGTGACAACTTTACGAAAAAGTACTTATGGATTTTTCTTTTTTCCTCTTTTTCAACCTCTCTAAATATGAAAATGGAATGGTTTGTTACTATCGTTAAGCTCGTTAAAACATAAAATAGTGACGGGCTTGTCGATCATGGCAAGAATCAAGTTTCATTCATTGCTAGTCTCGTTAAATTATTAAATAGCGATATATTTTTCACCCGAAGGGTTGAATTATCGATCAAGAAAATGTTATCCTCCTCAAGCTTGTTGAAAAATAAAGAGGTACTGGTCAACAAATGACCAAGGAAAATTTGGGAAAGTGAACAGAAATTTTTATGGTAGTAGGTCGCTTTTGAACATGACACTTCACTCCATCACTGTGATTATTTGGGTTGGGTAATCTTCTTGATGTTTCATTCATACCTATGGTTCATCATATCTTCACTTCAGTTTTGGTTCAATGCTGCCAACTTATCTCAGTGTTGTCGATATGTTCAAGAGAAGTCATCCAGTGAATACTCATCTTTCTACAATACTCATAAACCTTCATTCTCATGATAGTCATCCCTGAAAATTGCTATATCAAGTCATACCTTTGTCTCTGAAATCAATAACTACCGCTTCACAATAAAGTAGCTTCCCATCGACAACAAATCATCATCTAGGAAGTTCACCTAAAAACATCATATTCCAGTACCATGAGGCTTGTTACAACATCGACAAGATCCTCGCTTCTGGAATTTTGACTGAAATATTTTGGTTGGTGTTTGAGATCAAATCATCTATTCACGCCTTATGAAATGTACTACAGTACCTTGAGGGCCATTGACATCAATGGTGGTTCTCTCGTGTTTGTTAACAGCTCACATTATTGGCTGGTAATCAAACGATGTCTTACCATGCTCGACTACAAATCATATATTTGCGTGGCTAGAATTGTACCCGAATGATCAAGTGAACGAGATAAGAAGACCCTAGATCTAGTTTCAGCCATTCAGGATGCGACTTCAGAATTGTTGTACACATCATCTATACAGTGACCTTACATACAGATCATCATCCGAACATGGGCCTATATCTGTAGGCATGTCTGTATTAGGCAAGATTCCAATGTAGAAGAATTTCTGAATTATGTACATGTTATTAGATAGTTTATGTGTTGAGCATGGGAATTCCTTCCCTCGGAAATTTATGATCAAGAGGATATATCATGATGTAATGTATTGTAAGATTAATGTAGATCGCCACTCAGCTTCATCTCCAGCCCATCACAGTGTAAAGCATCTCAATCAAAATATTGTTATTATTATTATAACTTCATGCTTTAGGGGGCAATTGTTATAGGTCAATTTGGGCATCATTCCCAATGACTTGGTTAACTAGACATCATCCCCAAGACCGATGAATAGGTTCTATCATCCCCTATCATTTCAGTTGCTACATGCCCTAAGAAAAAGAACAAGAACAAATCATCTATGACTTCCATTGCAAGGTTTCCAAGATTTGAAGTTTATATTATAACACCTATGAGCTCACCAATGAAGTCTCTTAAGGGGCTAAGTGTGTTTCATATGCAGGTACCTCCATTCAAAGGTGCTCTACAAAGCACTTCTCAACACTCCAGGGTGTGTTGGTCATTTGGGAGTGAAATTATCATTGTTCTGGAATCTCCACTTGGCCAGTGTCTTCTAGAAGAGTGCATATGTGTTAAAATTCAAATCCATGTGTCCATTTGATACCTCTGATACTGGGAACATGTCTTTCCTATTACTAGAAAGTCATTGATTGTAAAACTACCTTCAACTCCTCTATAAATTGAGCACAAATCCTAGTGCTTGGTAAGAAATCATTTGAGTAGAGAAATGCTGGTGGAATTTCAATTGAGGAGTTGATTTGAGTGACATGCTGCTGGAGGGATGTGCATTGTGATGAGGCTAGGATGTTGCTGGAGATGGTGACATCAAATCGATCACTGTGTTGTAACCTCCCCTTCTATCCATTAATAAAGATTGCTGCTTACTTTCCCACATATGTATATGTATAAGCTTTTGTCTTTCATGTTATGAATTATTATCTGATGTATATGGTTCATGTTTCATTGATTTAACTGAATAACTTGAATAGACATTTGTATATTTCTATCTCTTTGCCGTTTAGTGTTCATTCTTGCAGGAAATATTTTGGCAATCTAACTTGGATTTGAAGCTACAACAAGAGCGACAAAAGGAGAATCGGAAGCGCTTGGACTCCAAGTAAGTTACTTGATCTGTTATGTGTGTCTATTTATTGTTAGGAAAAGAGCTGCAAAGTCTTTAACTTGTTGTTCTAGATGAGCATCACATCTAGGGAAAAATGTTTTATTTGTAATCCATAATTTTGCATAACAAAGTAGTTTGGAATTTTCTGTAGCTTGAGGGACATTTTAAGCAAATATTTATACAAAAAATAGGGTAGGTTTAGAGGTTTTTCTCCTGATATGTGTGCCAGGAATATCAACTGATAACGATGAACAAATGAAAACCTCCCTTTGCATGTGATATATTTCTAGACTGAGGTAATAACATGTTGCCACTCATCTTTAAAACAAGAAATATGAGCAGTTGAATTCCATTTCATATGAGCATATTCAGGCTTAAGGTAAGAACTTAATTCTTCAGGTAGTGCTTTGCTTTTAAACCAACGTTCACTGGTTGCAGAATACTATGTTGCATGGGCTATGATAGCCTTGGAAATGCTGAATGTTTTTCTGCCTAACCTGATCTTTTCGCCATAGAAAGACTCAACTAAAGCTTGATCCTGTGCCACGTTCTCCCTAGAAAAATTCTGGAGGAATTTATACCAACCTGCATATTTGAATTGTCATTTTTCCCTTGGTATAAATTCTGGAGGAATTTATACCAACCTGCAGGCTCTGACCTATTTACCTTTCCTCCTTTCCCCATTTTCCGATAGCTAAACTACTCATGAATACAACTGTTCAACTTTAGTTTCAATGTTATCCACGAAACCTAAGACTGCTTACTAGAGGATGGTTTTTGTTTACCTGTATCATACATAGAGGCCTTAGGTTGAGTGATCACTAAGCTCTCTTCTCTAATTTCGTGCCTACAATTACGATAAGGAGTAATGACATGTTTTTGAAATGATTCAAAAGCCAGTGCCAAGTCATCCCACTAAGCTTCACACTTCCACTTTATCATTACATGTGATTTATTTATTATATAAATCTTAACACAACACAAAAATACATTTTAACATGCATTACATAGAAAAACATGGTTCTTGGGCCCCACAACTAGTTGAAAAACTGGAAGCAATCACACTTCGCAACTTTCCGTCTTATCGCAAATTGACCACCCGCAAATTTAACTCTACACTAATAAAGACTAAACCATAAACTATGTGATGTGCGATATGCGCTGGTGCGCTAAGCCGATACGTGCCCTTTGCCTCATCGCATCGCAAATTACTTAACATACCACATGATTTCCTTAACGGTAAACTTTGAAAACTCCAATTTGCTAAATCTCTCCATTTGCGCTTTAATCCCCACCATTGATTTGCGCTTAGATCTGACGGTCTTCCTTTCTTGTCCTTAGTCACATAGAAACTTATATTGTTTAGTTTGCGATGTAATCTCAGCCATCGGTCTCTTTCCTTTTGGATATGTGATTGGATCATGGTCATTCGCTCATCCTGCACATGATTCTTCTCTGTCGCTACATTCCTTTGTCTAATTCCTGGCGAGCTTCCTTTAAAAATTCTCTGGTGCTCTTCTCCAGATCTCCCTCTTTGTTGGTCAATATATCTTCTTCAGACAACGCTTTCCTTTTAAAGAACTCTATTTGCAATACTATCCATGAAGCCTTAATTTTCCTGCTTTGAAAACTGATTACCTATTTACCTGTAGCCTCTTTATTGAGATAACCAAAATCTCAGTGAAATAGCTGCGCTTTTCACCGTGTGGAATATATGAATTTCATTTCAGAGAAATAGTTGTCTTTTATTGCATTGTTGTTTTGACAATGAATTTACAACAAAAGTAGCTATTATTCCAAACCAGATGACTGCAACTTTATTACCAAAACAACGACTAATCTTCAACACTAACATAAGTCAAAATAGAGATTTTAACTTATTTTAGGACTCTAAAACACTATGACACCTATTCATTTAAAAATACCTTGATGTTGGGAATCTTTTTAACTTTTATTGGAAATGACTCAAAATTTGGAAATGGACTAGGACATAATAAAAATTTGAAAACAGTGATACAATGGCGATTACACCATTAACATTTTCAGTGATATCAGGTGGAATGATGACTTTTAATGCTCGAAATAATGCTTCAAATACTTCCCATTCACAGGAAGCTGCATGGATTCTCCATCTAAATCTTCTAGGATGAAAGTATTATTTGATCTGGATTCAGAAATTCTATACAGACCATACTAGAGAGGGTCAAAGTTACCATGCTTTCCTTTATCCTCCCTTATGGTGTCCCATATTAATACTAAATCTCCCGCTTGGAAGAAGATTTCTTTTTCTTTTCTTTCAAATATGGACTTCATCTTTGCCTGAAAATAAATTAAGTTATCTCTCACTTTGTTCCTGTTTTCACTTGATTCAATCACTTTGTTCAATATTATCACTAGAGCATTAGGTTCCTCCTGAGCTTCTTGAAGGAAAGCAATCAATTTTTTTTTCCAACTAGGTAGGAAATACTGCTTGAGTTCCATAAAAAAACTCAAAAGGTGATTTTCCAGTGGACCTCCTAGTAGTTACTCAAACTGCCCAAAGAGAAAATTTAAATTTTGAGTCCCAGTCTTTTTGATTTTCAGTGATTGTTTTCTTCAGAATCCTGACCAATGTCTTGTTTGAAGACTCTGCCAATCCATTCCCTTGTGGATGGTAGGTTGTGGAATGTGACAAAACTACATTATATGTTTGGAAAAAATTAATGAATCGAGCATAATTAAATACCTGAGCATTATCAATTATAATCTTGACTGGACAGATAAACCTACTGAAGGTGCTCTCCTCCAGAAACTTCGTCACCACTTGGTCATTTTCTTTCTTGGTGGGGATTTCTTCAACCCACTTTTTGAAGTAATCAGTAGCAATCAGAATCCATTTGAAATTCCCACTTGATGGTGGATTGATCTCTCCAATAAAATCCAGCCCCCACTGCCTGGAGGGCTCTTCTATGAATACATGGATAAGAGGTAATGGAGCAAGTATTTCTTCTCAGTAAACATCTGACATTTTTGACAACTTCTGATTAATCTATATACATATGCAAATAGGGTGGGCCAATAGAAACTTGGCTTGAGGATTTTATGGGTTGTTACCTTCCAACTATAATTTCCTCCACATAAAATTTCGTGATATTCCTTGATAACCTCAATGGATTCACCTTCATTTAAACATAACAACAAAATACCAGCATGATATTTCTAGTACAACTTTGCTTCTAATATGATATATGGTTGATATTTAAGCTTGAGAGCTCTATATTTGGTTCTATTGAGTGAAGATGGACAAGAAATGAAACAAAGGTAATGAACAATATCTTTATACTAATCTAAACAAAAAAATTTGTATTGAATACCTGTTTTGGGCTTATTGTGACTTTCTTCATTGTCAGCTCCATCCACTGGTTACAAGAGGTTAATTCCCAATGCTTGAAAATTTGTTTCTGTTAGCAACTTTGCTAAACTGTTAGGTCCCTATATTACTAGTGTAGTCTCTTATTATGTTAGTATAGCCCCCTTATTGTTATTGTTGTAACCCTGTAACCCCATATTGTTATTATTGTGCCCTCACATTATTATTGTTAGGTCAGCTAGGATTATATTGTGGCCCCACTAGGATTACATTATGGCCCCATGGACTCTTATATATAGAGATGAGGTTTTGTCATTTGTATCACCCAAGAATTTTTCATTCATGTAATGTATTGGAGGTTTCCCCCTTGAAGTGGCTTATTTCTAAGGCATTGATATCTCTTTTCTTCTATTTTTGGAGCTGGTTTCACAACATTTGGTATCAGAGCTTTGGATTCTAGGGTTTGGCTACTCCAAACAGGTCATCGTGGAATTTTTGCTATAATTTTTTCTATATGAAGGTTCAAAAGCTGAAATTATTAGAGTGTGAAGTAGAAATATGGAGGAAAATCTTCGCAGAATTTCAGAGCTTGGTTCGCAATATTTTCGGAGATATGATCTGTGGAAGTTAGTTATTTTTCAGGCTCCCGAATTTCATCTCAAATATTCATAACTCTCTCTGAGTATCAGATTGGAATTCTGTAAAAAGCGACTGGAATTACATGGACTGTGGTTTCCTGTCTATAAAATTCAGAGCCAAAGGAGCAAATAATGACACGTGGAAAGTCAGACAAGTTCACTCTATGGAACCAGTCCATAATTAGGTCAATGGGCGAGATTGGATATAACGTTGCCTTGAAGAATCCAAATCGGGTTAGAATTGTGGCATTTGAAAGAGGATTTAGAGGGCTACCTCAGAGAAATTTTTTAGATATTGAAGATCCTAAATCACCGATATAGTTCAGTTTAAATATCGAGCTCCTCAAAAGCAAGAAAAATGTGTGTATTTTTTTTTTTGAATTGCATAAGTCTTATGTGAAAAATCACTTTGAAGTGATTCCTAGGGCATATTGAAGCATAGATATCAGCATTGGGTTCTAAAATTCCACCTAGAAATAATTCCATACTCATTAAGCCCTCATAAAGCTATACTATGATGCCTGAAGAGGAAGAATTGCAGTATGAGATATCAAAATTATGGTACCAAGTGCAACAAATTTCGATCTTACGAAGAGCAACTGAAGATGACATAGATGGTTTAAAAGCAGAAATGGAGGCCAAGTTGGATGGTTTTAAGGATCAAATAAAATCTAATATGGATGGTAAAGTAGTGGAAGATCACATTGAGCATCAACAACAAGTTCTCCAACTCTCAAAGGATAACCTAACTTTGGTGCAGAATCAAATGAAACAATAGGAAGATCAACATCACATCGAAAGAAGTTTTGAAACAATCACAAAAACAAGAACTCAACAAGTACAATCAATTTCAGATTATATCAACAAGTGGAAGAACTTTCCTATAGAACATTCCACATGGGAGGATGATAATTTTATACAGAAGCATCAAGAAATAATCAAGCATTGAGGACAACACTTGTTTGAAGGAGAGGGGCATGTTAGGTCCCTATATTACTAGTGTAGTCTCTTATTATGTTAGTATAACCCCCTTATTGTTATTTTTGTAACCCTGTAACCACTATATTGTTATTATTGTGCCCTTACATTATTATTGTTAGGTAGGCTAGGATTACATTGTGGCCCCATGGACTCCTATATATAGAGATGAGGTTTTTTCATTTGTATCATCCAAGAATTATTCATTCATGTGATGTATTGGAGGTTGCCCCCTCGAAGTGGCTTATTTCTAAGGTGTTGATATCTCTTTTATTCTATTTTTGGAGTTTTTTAGACAACATAAACCCTATTATTTGATTAAGTTGGTGGGTTTAATGTCCAAATCAAACTCCTGGATTTTAGCTATCCATTTTCCTCTTTTTCCTTCAACATCACTTTGAAGTAGCACGTCCTTGACAACAGAATTCAGTACACAAGCAGTTATTTGGGATTGTAACACATAAGTCCTGAAGGCTTTGAGTGCTTTGACCAGTGCATACACTTGTTTCTCCAAAATGTTATGTTTAAGCTCATCATCTCTAATAACTTTGTTGAAGAATGCCACTAGTTGTTCCTTACTATCCTCATTTTTCTACAATAACACAACAACAATAGTATTGGGGGAATAAAATGAAAATATTTGAAATAATTTTTGATAATCAGGACTTATTAAAACAGGAGCTTCCTAGAGTGCTTCTTTTATTTTGGAAAATTCTTCTCTTTATTCTTTATCCCACCTCACTTCTGCATTTTTCTTCAACATTTCAGTTATATTTCTCACAATATCAACATAATTTGGTACAAATATTCTCAAAAAGTTATTTTCCCCTAAAATATCTAAATATCTTTCTTGCTTCTGGGTAAAGGAATGGTTTGAATTTCCTCCACCCTTACTGGATCAATATTTACCCCTTGTTTTGAAACTATGTGACCTAATAATTTCCCTTTCTCCAAGGAAAATAAAGATTTTTGGAATTTAGTGACATACCATACTTCGTGCACTTTTTGAAAGTTATTTGCAGATGTTCCAGCTGTTCATCATCTGATCCTGAAAAAACAGTCCCCAACAATATATAGCCACATAATTGTCCCCAACAAACACTATGTCCATGGCCCTATGAAAAATTGAACCTGCATTCATAAGACCAAATGGCATCCTTACATACATGAATGTGCCCCAGGTGGTTGTGAAAGTTGTCTTTTTCTTATCTTCTTAATCCACTTCCACTTGATTATATCTAGAGAATCCATCAACCATAGACATCCTGTAAGCTCCTGTCACCTTCTGTAAGGCATAATCCATTTTAGGTAAAGGATAATTATCTTTTAGATATGCTCTATTCAAATTCCTGAAGTCCACACACAATCTCATCTCTCCGTTTTTCTTCCTCACAGGAACCGAATTATAAACCCAGCTCGAATATCTGAGAGGGACTATGATTTTTGCTTACAGCAATTTATTAACTTCCTTTTCAATTGGAACTAACAGTAATGGATTAATCTATCTGAGATTTTGTCTATGTGGGTTTATTCCTTCTTTCAATGGGATCTTATGTTGTATTATGTTTTTATAGTACGTTTTCAAGTCTTCATATGACCAAGAAAACACTCCATATACTTTTTAAAGAGATCAACATATCTTTCTTCATAATTTTTGGGAACACCTTTGAATAATTTCACCATTTTTGGCTCCTGTTGAGTTCCCAAATTACAATCTTCCATCTCTTCCTCTTGATGTATTTTCTTTGAATTAACAACAACATCATTTGAATATAACAGTTGCTCAAGAGGAACCAAACCTTTAGGGAGTACATTATCTTTCAACTGAATAATATTTTTATCACATATTGAATTTTTGAAATGTCTTACCTTTATTTTTGCTCTGCTTATTCTTCTTCTTGATCTATATCAACATATTCAAAGTTTCCAATCATTGTAAAGAAAGTTTTATCTGCTCATCGTCTTCAAAAACCTGCCAATGTTTCACATTATCAGGAACATAAGGTCTATGTCTAATTTCAATCTCATACCTTAACCCTGGATTCATAGGTGGCTTGACGGTGCTAACTGCTAAAGAATATGCCAATCTATTCTCCTCCCTCAGAATAAACTGAAGATTGAAGGCTTCAAAATAGTTCTCTATCAGATCCCAAAATTCATTCCTATATGATCTTAATCTCGGATGCTTGGTTTGACAATGATTTTTAATATGTCTTATTATCAATTCAAAATCACCAAAAATTGAAATAAACTAAACTCCCATTTGTTTAGAAAATTGAAGGCTAATGATCAAGGCCTCATACTCAGCTACATTTTTTGTTGAATCAAACTCTAACATGAAAGAAAACAACATGAGGTTACCTTCTGGCGATATCAACAAGAATCCAACTCCTGCGCCTTCCTTGGATTAGGCACCATATAAATAGCATTTCCAAATATTTTTTGAGTGCAACTTATTATTTAAAACTTATGAAGGGATTTTATTCTCTTTGTCTTTAGCAAATTCTGCATCTTCATGCAGCATGAAACATAAAAGATCTTTTGTTTCTTGACTATAAATAGGGGAATTTCCTGCATCTTTCTTGGTAGTGGTATTCACAAACCTTGCTTCCTTGTAAAATCTCCTTTCTTCCCCATTGATAACATGAATGATATCATAAGTGAAATACAATTTTAGAACACCTCCCAACTTTTATTCCCAAGATCTTGACAGGAGCATTCCAAAACTAGCTGGAATGTCAGTAGAAACTAAATCCATGACTATACTCTTTGCTGGAATTTGTGCCAAAGAAACTACTACATCTTTAATTAACCCAACACATTTCACCCTGTTGGAATCAAATCGTACAGATCCCTGTAAGTTTTGGTAATGTGAAAGTTTAGTTACTTCCTAATAGACAATGACATGAGATTATGGGATGCACTTGAGTCCAACATACAATTATGGAGAGTAAAATCATGAAGCAACAGAGAAATATAGAATGGTGGAACAAAAGGGTATACTTCTTCTACATGAGGACCAAAGGTGACCACTGCCTTTTCTTCTTGTAATTTCAGAATGTCACTTATATCTTCAATCTGTGTGAGATTAATAAATATTGAAATCTTTCTTGTAGACTGGTATTTTAGCTAATTCTAGAAGAGGTACCTGAATTTTTACCTTCTCCAACTCTTTTGTCAAACTGAAAGAATGAGTTTGTTTAACATTCTTTTCAGGTTCTTCTTCACTCTTTCTAGAATTTTCCGTTTGTTCGGGTACAGGAACAACTCTCTCCAAAATATTAGTATCAACTAATTTTCTCTGGGAAGGTTCACCTTGCTGCACATATCTTCTATTAACTGAATTTACAGGTTTCTTCCCATTACTAACTTGTTTTGGAGGAATAGAATCTTGTTGTTCACCTTCATTATCCTGCACTCTAGCTCTCTTTCTAGAACTTAAATCATACTTTTTATGTAACTCAACTTGCATGAAATCTGTGAATTTCCTACAGTATTCATCCATTTCATCTTGATAAAAAGATACTTCATATTCAGCATATTCTCCCTCAAAATCTTCCTCTTCATCCTCTTCTATTACGTACATAACAGATATCGGATCTTCAACTTCTTTTTGGTCATCTTCTGCCGACTATTCGAGTTCTACTTCTATATACAATGGTGCTTGAACCTGGTCTTGATCTTTTCTTTCCCTCTGCAAAATTTTCCATTAGGGGAATTTTGAGGTCTAAAATGGGCCTCCTAAGGAAATTATAAAATAATAGTGGAAATAATAAAATAAGATTTGATTACATCATCAAATTTTAGAAGGAAAAAAGAAAAAACTATTTTTTCAACTCGCATTTTCAACTTATCTCCCTGAGTTTTTACTCAAATTTCGATCGGGAGTACTTTTTGAATCCAAAATTTAATTCTTCATCCAAGGATTACCCATGTTGCATACTTTAGATGGATCCTCCTACACAAAAAATGAGAAATACATGAAAAACGTGATTGTAATCACGTTTTTCATGTATTTCTCATTTTTTTCCTATTTCAGGATCTATCAAAAATATGAAACGTGGGTACTCCTTGATTTGGAATAAAATTTTGCATCCAATGAGTACTCTCGCTCAAAATTTGAGTAAAAAATTTGGGAGATAAGTTGAAAATACGAGTTGAAAAAATGGTTTTATTATTTTATTATTTTTTAATATTTTTACCCTTTTACTTAAAAAATGGTGAATCATCCCCCATGGTTGGCATCTTCATATTGAATCCTATTGGTTCTTATAAAGTTTATTTCAGTTGTACATTTTTCTTATGAGGCCCATTTTAGACCTCAAAATTCCCTTAATGAGGGGTTTTCTTTTGAATTGAGGGTTAAATACTCCCTGGTTTTGTTGTACTTGTCTTTGGGAGTTTTTGTTTTCTAATTCCATCTTAACTAGCTTATTTGACAAATTTTTTATCACCCCTTTCATAGATTCAAATTTTTGATCTTGCGATCATTCTTCTTTTTCTTTCCCCTTCTCTTGGATTGGATTTTTCCCTTTCACCTTCCCTGGTGCAGTCATATTAGCTTAAATTTCTAAGGAATCTGTCTATATATTCTCTAGAGTAGGGGATCTCCTTTCTCTAAGTGTGAAAATAAAATCGGCTTCAAAAGCCCCAACAAAAACTACCTTTTCTCCAACAGGAGGGGGCTCCATTTCTACAGGAAAACTGTTATATAATTTATTGAACCTTTTGATAAAATCTGATATATTCTCATCTGGTTTCATTTTGATTGCATTGAATTCTGTTAGTGAATATCCATGATCCAGTTTTTCACCCCATCTCTGGGTGAATTGATTTTCCAGTTCTTCCCATTTATTAATAGAATCATTTGGCAATCCCTTAAACCACTTTCTAGCCTCTCCATCCAAAGACTGAACAAAAAGCCTCATTACAACATCAAGATGTTCTACATTCAAATTTTCAACAAAATTATAAAACACATGAAAGTGTTTTTCTGCAGTTATTTCATCTTCTCCAGTAAAACGTGAGAGTAATTTAAGATAATCTTGAGGCATTGCATTCATTGGTTGTGGAAGGTTAAGTGGAGCATATATATTCAACAAAAATGCTGGTGCTGTCATGTTTTCACCTTGATTGACTATTCTTTGGTTAGATGCAGTTGATGAACCTGATGTGAAAATGAATGGAGGTGGAGGTAAAATTGATATGGGAGTGGGTTGATGGACAACGACAGAGGGCCCAACAACTGGAGTTTGTTGAGCTTGAGTAAAAGTAAAAGAAAAATGCTCAAAGGAGTGTTATTCCAACTTAGGTTATTGAAAATAAATTGGTGTGAAGAGTGAATCTTGTTCCAAGAAAGGAAGTACTTTAGAGATATATTCAAACAAAGGATTACTAGAACTAATTTCAGGAGCAGACAGTGTAGGACTAGGTGTTTAGGGGCTTTTGGGTTTCTGGACCCTTTTAGAAACTAATATTTCTGAGTCTGACAAAGTATGGACCTTCTGTTGTGAGGTATCCGACCTTGTGTGAGGTGTTTTGTAAGACAGAATTCAGAGAATAACAAACACAACCAAATATTTCCTCCTAACTGAACAACTAGAGGAAATAATGTGAAAACCCAAGGAAAATAAAATCCGCCTCTTCATCCCCAACAATGATGCCAGAAAATGTTTTTTCTTAAGAGACAATTCCTTGGTTGTGGAAAGGAATTAGTGCTTAAGACATTTTTAAAAATGTGTCACAAAAGTAATTATATCAGGTGGTCTTCGTTCAATCCCTTTGGAAACTAATTCTTTAAAACCCTTAACAATCTGGTATAATAAAAGACTCTACAATGCCATTAAATGCTGATATGTGAATGGAAAAGAAGAACTGTAGAAGAAACTCAAAATGATATGTTGTAATAGATAATCTATTACTTTTAATTTCCAGAGAGAAGGTGTGAAGGGAGAGGAGTTGGAGTGAAGGAGCACAAATTAAGGCTATTTAACTCTTACTCAAAGATGTAATTAAGATACCGATAGGTACTTTACTTCACTTCATTCCAGGAAGTAGGAACACAAAATGACACAGGAAAAATTAATCACCATCAACAGTTGTAGGAAACTTGATGCTTCTTTCATTAATTCCTCATAAAATTAAGTACCAAATATTTCGCCTTCCAGAGGTCCAAAACTCGGAACCTTTCTTCTTTCTTTTTATATTTCTTAGAAACATCAAAAACAATTCCTAACTACTAAAGCTTCTTGAAACTAATTGGACTACCTAAACTGTTAAAAATACTTATTACATTGCAATTGAGGACATCACTCTAGATTCACTCTTAATAGACAAAGAAAACAAATTAAAACTTAGAATATTATTTTGTTTGCTGAATCTGACTTGTTTCTGATACGTTTCCTTGAAGTGCTGATGTGTCGCCCTGACAGATCAGACATCTTTGCCTTGCATTTATTCCATAGTTAAATATTTGTCTTTTATGCTTGTTGTCATGTCTTTTCCGCTTCTGGTGTAATATTTGAATAGTTTTACAATAACAAATCCTTGCCTGACTTGACCTAGCTGTTGCGTTTCCAACAGTGCCACTATGTGCTCTTTTTTCCCGACTCTGCCTATGCCTCTATGTTTCAACCAAGGTTATCATGTCCCCTTCTACCTAAATCTACCTCTTGTGCTCATGCCTGCTGCATTCCGTCTTCTCTTCTCCTTTTCTTCGCGTCGGGCCACTTACTCGAGTCCATTACCCGCAACCATGTTTCTTCATAAAGCCAACACAACTGCACATAATCTTGGCCTTTCAGTAAATTCAAATTAACCTTTGAATGGTATCACATCCACCTTTCCATCGCATTTCGTCCTTCGGCGTTTATAACATAATCTTTAGTACCATTCCTCCTGAGCTTTTGATGTGCGGACTGCGATGAGCAGAGGGTGGCATGGCAGGATGGAGGTGGGGCCGCCCGCAAATCAAAAATCGAGAGTTTTATTAAAAAAATGGGAGGTAAGTGTTAAAAATTGCAAAGTGAGATGTGCGATATTGATCACATCACAAGATCTTAAACTTATTGCTCTTCACATCGCATCTCTGCAAGTTTAACCATATCTCAAATTTGTATCCTTTACCGAATGCGATATGCGATGGAACCTATGGCCGACACATGGCTTCTCTTCATAACCTCTGATCTATTTACTCTCTTGCATCTTTATTTGAGATATCCATTCTTGACCACTTATCTCTAACTTAGATCTTGCGATCTAATCTTGTCCGTCCATCTTACTTGCAATTTTGTGCTATGATCTCCACCATCCATCTCTCCACTTCAATTCTGCACTTTGATCCTGATCGTCTATTTTCCCCTTTACGCTTCATCCAAAACTCTTAGGTTTTTAAGGAAAATACCTTAGTTCTCTGCCTTCGGGAAATCTATACTATTTATTCAATAATGAACACCGTTTCATTCAACAGGCTTGCATACATTCCTTTGAGGAATAAGTGATCTTAATTACTAATTTTTTTTCTCCATAGTGTAACCCTCCTGAGCTTATTTGGTATTCTATAGTGCTCATCTCTCCTGAGCTTGTGAATAAGCCCGAATCGACCCTGACTTGTGTGCAATGTTTTGAACGCATGAATCGGCCTGACTCTTGAACTGTTCTGCATGCGAATAAGCCTGACTTTACCCACCTTCACATCTTCGCACATAATGTTAGTACACGAATATATAAATCAAAATTCTTCTTCGACATACAAATTTTTAAATTTTCTAATATATATGTTTTTTTGGTGTTTTGAAAAATATTTCAGAAGTAAATGCAAATGAACCACAACATACACATCACCTCATGCACATCATGTCCACAACACCACATGTACACAACACCACATGCATGACATGTACACGACACCAACTGCACAGAACACCACATGTACGACATGTACACATCACCACATGCACAGAACACCACATGTACAAGCATGCATAAAATACCATATGTACATAACACCATATGTATTGTTGAAATTAAATCGGGAAATGGCACCCAAGGCGGCTTCTGATTTATTTTTCCCTTATTAAATTGGAAAATAAATTGTAATTTCATCTCATGACAACTTGTATTATTTAACTAAGTGAGAAATACTGAGTTAGCTTAGGAAATTCGAGTTGAGGGTTATAGAGGAGGAATGTAGAGTTCTTCCATGATTTTAGGAGGTCCAGTTATAGTTATTTGTGAGTTGTAATTAGTTAACTCATGAAATTGAGTTAAATTCAATTTAACTAGTTCTAACTGAGAGATGAGTTAGTGAGAGGTACATTGAATTAAATATGATTTATTTCACAAGTAGTGAACAATCTGTTAACTAATAATTCACTATAAATAGCTATTGCATGCTAGTTCTAAGGAAGGCCTAGTTAAGGCTGAGGTTAAAGGGATGGTAACTATCAGTTGTATGATTATAAAATTGTATAGTCAGTTATAGAGTCACGTGGAAACCTATGATTCCAAGGATTTTTCTATTTAATAGGGAGATAATTCCTCCAGGAATGCATGAGAAAGGCTGAGAATTAGTTAAGTATTTGACTAATGTTTCCTAGATCAGAGTGAGATAATTGGCAAAGTGCATGAGTTTCTTGGTGAGAGAAAAGAATTGTTTTGTTTCATGGTCTTGAATTTATACAATATACAGATAGCGAGGTTTTAGGCAGTGTTCTTTCCCTAGACACATATTTTTTTTTGTGTTTTCTTTTTTCTTTCTCTGACTTGTTAGTTTATTATGTGAACATGTTTTGTTTCTGCAAATTGTAGAAGGATTCAATATTTTGTTTTAGTACTTTACAAGATCAGATTGAATCCTGTTGTTAGATTTTCTACATGGTATCAAAGCACTAGGAATCCCAATAGAAGAGAACAACAAAGTTTGTTTTGAACAGGTTTGAATTTGTAGATTTATTTTTCAAGACCCATCAAAAAATCAATATGTATTTCAATGGCTTGAGTCTCAAATATTTCCTTGAGGAAAATTAAAATTACATATCATGGAAGGACATGATAGAGGTAGTGATCGAGGATAATGAACTAAAGGTATTAATTGATACTGATATTCCTTAGCCCACAAAAATAGATGCCCAACATCTTGATGTATGGAAGAAGAATGTAGTAAAGGCGAGAAGGATCATGTTAGAGGGAGTTAGAGATAATATTGTCTCAAGTCTCCACAGGAAGGAGACTCCATATGATATATGGAAGGCCTTGATAGATCGTTTTTAGAATAGAAGCGACCATAGGAATCTAGCACTGAAAGACAAGCTTAGGAAGATAAAAATGGAGAAGGGTGACATGATCCAAAAATACTTGACGAAGTTCACTCAGTGTCAAGCTGAGCTTGGAAGTGTTGGGATAATTGTTACCTCAGATGACTTAGTGAGCCTAGATCTTCTAAGCCTTTCCAAGAGATGGCATAACTACCAAGGCTCTATGAATGGGAGGGATAAGCTACCAGATTGGGAGTGACTATGGTTCGATTTGGTACAAGAATAAATTCGGCGGAGCACCAAATATGGATCCTCGTCAAAGATTGATGATGAGGAGAACTGTGCCTTGGATGTAAAGGCAAACAAAGGGAAAGGGAAGGCGTCCCATTCCAAATCGGATTCTAGGAAGGCAGGAAAGAAGTGATACTTTTCAAAGGTAAAATGTTTCAACTGTCATGAGCGTTGACACTATGCCACAAGTTTTCAACAAAATAAGACCAACAAGAAGGACTCAAGAGGAGTAGTAGGTGAAGTAATTTCTTCACAGTTCGAGTTGGATTTGACTCTCATCACGTGCATGGTGTCATCGATGATGGTTTTGTGTAGTACTTGGATAGTGGAGCTTCATTCCATATGATCGACAATAAATAATTCTTCAATATCTTGGAGGAGAAGGATCTCTAGATGCACATCGAGATGGGTGATGATGGGAGGTATAACACTACCGGTTTAGGAACAGTTACCTTTCAGAGGGAGTCATATAATTCAATCGCATTAAAATATGTCACGCATGTTCCTGGTTTAAAGAATAATTTGGTTTTTGTTGCTATGTTGGAATATCGTGGCTATGATTGGATCTTCAGTGAAGGAAAGGTGTTCCTTCGTCACAAAACCATGGGAAAAGTGAAAATTTTTAGGTTCGAGTAAAGAATATCTACAATATGCATGTAGAATATTGTGCAACATTGAGCACGAAAGCATAGAAGGTGGAGACCCGAGACATCGGTGAGTTATGGCACAGGATTTTGGGCCATTTACACTACAATGCTTTGAATATCATGCAACAAATTTCTACAGGACTTACAAAGGGTGCACTTGCGTAGAGAGATGCATGAAAAGGGTGTAGATTTGGGAAGTATACCAATGGAAAGCTGAGCCATGGTGATCCTTGAGAGAGCTCACTCAGACTTATGTGTACCATTATTAACATCTTCCACAACAGAGCACAGGTATTATGTGACTTTTGTTGATAATATTTCAAGAAAGTGTTGGATTTTCTTCATGCAAAAGATAGATCAAACGTTTTCCAAGTTTTGTGAGTTCAAGGCACTTGTCGAGAAATATACAGGGAAGAAAGTGAATTCTCTAAGGAGCGAAAATGGTGGATAATACATCTCTAACAAATTCAAGAACTTATGTGCCCCAAAAGGAATCTGAAGAGAATTGATAACACCTCACAACCCACAAAATAATGGGGTTGCAGAAAGAAATAAAATAAATATTGTGGGAGAAACATGAGCTATGTTGCATGATCAAGGCCTACCATTGCATCTGTGGACAAAATCATGCAATACAAAAATATTTGTGCAGAATAGAAGTCCTCATCGGATACTTGGGATGAGTACACCAGAGGATTATTTTTCAGGTAAGAGACCAGATGTGTCGTATTTTAAAATTTTCGATATATATTTTTATTTCCATGTAACCAAAGATGCCAGGAAGAAGTTAGATCCAACATTAGAGTTGGGTATATATTTGGGGTACACTGATACACCTCAAAAATATTAGGTGTACTTTTCATCACACAGGATGATAGTGGTCAGAATAGATGTGAAATTCGATGAAGACAAAGCCATGTGATTTTCCCTTGAGAGGGAGCTTGAGTTGCATGTAATTGAGGGGATCTTAGCTCCAAAGGATGAACCTCAAGATGTGGAGAAACCACAAGAAGAGGAATAGAGAGTGGTAGAAACCACTCATGCATATCCATCTACTATAGATGGAAGGAAGTGCATAAAGAGGCTAAAAAATTATTAGTAGATGCGAGAGATAATGTGGGAGAACACACATCACAGCCTAGGCAGAGAAGGTACCTAAATTGGTAAACTAGATACATGTATCTTATAAGCGAAGGTATTGATATAGAACCATCCACTTTTGAGGAAGCAGTGCAGCAACCAGTGTGGTTTGATGCCATGGTTGAGGATTATGACTCCATTATCAGAAACAATGCATGGGAAGTTGTCCCAAGACTAGTGGAGAAGTCAGTTGTATAATCTAGGTGGATCTACAAGTTAATGTGAGAGATAATGTGGGAGAACACACATCAAAGCGTAGGTAGAGAAGGTACTTAAACTGGTACACTAGATACATGTATATTATAAGCGAAGGTATTGAGATATAACCATCCATTTTTGAGAAAGCGGTGCATCAACCAATGTGGGTTGATGCCATGGTTGAGAAGTACGATTCCATTATCAGAAAAAATGCATGGGAACTTGTCCCAAGACTAGTGGAGAAGTCGGTTGTACAATATAGGTGGGTCTACAAGTTTAAGCAGGTAGAATATGGGAGTGTGGAGAAGCACAAGGTCATATTTTTGGCCAGAGGGTTCTCACAGGTGGAGGGGATTAACTATGATGATACTTTTTCACTAGTCACAAGTTACTCATCTATTAGATCCATCCTTGCACTCTCAATGCAGATGGGATGGAAGACACATCATATGGATGTAAATACATCCTTTCTCAATGGATTTATTGAGGAATAGGTGTACATTTAGTAGCCAAAAGGTTTTGAGACCTTAGATAGGGAGTATCATGTGTGCAAACTCAAGAAATAATTGTATGGGCTGAAGCAAGCACCTTGCACTTGATACACCAGGATCGAAAACTATTTCACCAAATTGGGCTTCAACAAGAGTGAAGTGGATGTGAACCTATATCATATTGTGGTTGATGGCAAGCTTTCGATTATTGTACTTTATGCCAATGATCTGATACTGACAGGTGATGAGCAGCTCAAAAAGTCTTGCAAAAATAATCTTGCAAGAGAATTTGAGATGAAGGACATGGGGCTCTTACACTATTTCATGGGATTGGAAATATGTCAAAGATATGGGGTGCTATTTGTATCTTAGGGAAAGTATTGCAAGGATATTTCGAGGAAGTTCCACATGGAGGGAAATAGCCCATGAAGACTCATCTAGTAGGAAAATGGAGGAAGGAGGATGCTACTTTGGGCGAAGTAGTGGATTCTACTATTTACATGCAGCTTGTGGGTTAACTCTTGTATTTGGTGAACACATGACCCGACATATGCTACGTAGTTAACCAGCTGAGCTAAGATATGGTTAATCCTGCCAAGCTCTTTTGGAAGGTAGGGAAGCATATGTTGAGATATCTCAGAGGCAATACAGAGTATGGATTATGGTACATATGGAAAGAGGGAGTGAAGCTTCAAGGAATCACTGAAGTAAATTGTGAAGGGATTCCATCTGATAGGAAGAGAACATCAGGGGGAGTATTTAGCATAGGATCAACAACAGTTTCTTGGTACAATAGGAAACAAAGATCAGTTGCACTAAGTTCAGCAGAGGTCGAGTACATGGCGGCTAGTCAGGCGGCATGTGAGGCCATCTAGATGAGGAAGATTCTTGTTGGTTTTTTTGGTAGTCAGATGGACCTGACGGTGATACATTGTGATAATTAGAGTTGCCTCAAACTCTTGGATAATCCAATTGATCAACACCATCATTAGGTACATTTTAAGGGGTTAATTATCACCTTTTTGGCCTTATTGGTCTCTCTTCTCACATTTAATTGTGCTATGTTCATATATTTATTAGTGTAGATGGTGTATTGAGGGTTGTTATACTTTGAATGCCTAGTGTGTTTTAAATGTAGGAAAATCAAGAGAACATTCCATTTTTGCTGAAGATTTCACAATCAGGGCTCATAGTAAATAGCTAGGAGTGATTATAGGGGGTTGACTACTGTTGAGGTATAAAAGGTGTCTTTTTAACTCCTATTTATCTCACATTAATTATCAATCTAGGTACGATTTTTTATTTCAAGAGTGTACTCAGTCTGAGGCTGCAATTCAATCTAAGAGTAATTCTTTCCAATATGCAGTATAGTGTTATAAATACAAGAGTAAATAGATTCTTTAGAAATGAAATCTAACAACAATGACATGAAATTAAATGCTCTGAAATCCAATCATTCACTCAGCAATCATCAGTCAAGGATGCAGTAGTAACAACTCTTTCCTTTGGCAACTGATGTAAATGAAATCAAATAAGAACAAGACAATAAATCTGAGAACGTAGGGAGTAATAACCAATGTCCTTTACAGTTGATGATCTTACACTCCACACTAAATCAATTACATGGAAACTGAACCGAATCACTAATGCTGCTAATGAAAGTAAACTAGGCAAGCTCTCAAAACCAAACTCTTTGCAGATATGAAATAAACTGTAAACTAATTAACTGAAATGAACAACAGATATTTTTTACTGGAATTGAATAGCAATAGAAATGAACAACAAATTCTATCTAATGGAATTGAACAACAAATTCTATTAAACAGAAAACTCGATTGAATGGAATTAAACAACAAATTCTATTGAACAGCAATCAGAATGGAAAAACAAATGGAATGGAACAGTAGATGCTGAACAATGAAGCTATGTTAACGCATAACAAGATAAGTTATATAGGGATCAAGATTATTGTTAAATTGGAAAGGAACTACAATGCAATTCAACAATGCAACACACCAAGATTATAAATCAATAAAAAAATAAACTATTAAACTTGAAACTATAATGAAAATAAACGCAAACCATCACACAACTCTAATCAAAAGATAATAATACAAAAGAGCAAGTGGATCCACCAGGGTCGGGCCCTTAGCTGCTAGGGAAACAATGCTGAGCTACTCCAGATTCAAGTGATGGAATGGAAATTAAATCATGTATTAATCATGCATAACAGCATTTACAAACAGTTGCTCTCTGCTTGAATCATTAGAGTCAATGAAATTATAATTACAAAATAAGTTTCAATGATAATCATTTTTTTTCGATTTCTATAGGCACTGCCTTTTATAACAACTCAGCAGACAATACAAGAAACAAAGATAAAATTTGAACAACGATCCCTTAGGAACGAAAGATCCCGAGGGATTCACTCTATTTTCCTCTTTTAGCTAACGCTTCGTCTTCTTGTACTGTAGTCGTGCTTTCCTTGCCTTTATTTAACTATGCGTTCTGATTTCATTCTTCTTGTCTGGATACGGACCTTTGCTGGAGGAACAACAGTTACTCCTGCTTTAGCTTTGCCTTTCGAATGGTGATTTTCCACTTTATTTTTTTCCTGTTTAGAATAAAAGACAATATTTAGCCAATTTCACAATAAACATTAATCTTTGCAATTCTATCATAATCCTTCAATATATCATCTTTCTAGAATAAAAAAAGAGTTATGTTTAAAGGAAAAAGATAAAGAAATACATGGTGAATTCATACCGTTTCCAATGCTCAACACACCCCCCTGCTTACCCTTTTTCATGTCCTCATGAAAGCCATAGTTTACATGTAAATCAGTTTGAGAATAGACTGGAGAGGGTTTTTCATTAAGAGGTCTAAAACCATGATTTGCAGCTAAAGCTTCAAAGATAGGCCCTATCTTTCCTTCAGGTAATTCATATTTGGCCTTATAGTCTACTGCAGGATGCCAGATAATAGGGCTGCGATATCTACAACCTAGCTAATACGGGCCTTCCCTCAAGATGAGGTTACTATAGATAACCAGGCGGTTGGAAGCTAACTCAAAATTTTTGTAATTGAATGGCTCTCTGTCTTGAATATTCCAATTGGAAATCTTCCATCGGAGTTTAGCTGCTACTATGGCCTGGTCTCTGATGGATAGAAAATATTCTACCTCATCCAAGACAATTTCTTTGTGTATGGGTCCCAATGTTTGGATCACACCTTCCTTTGTCATTAAACTTTTCTACCTAGCCCACAATTGTAACGGGTGTCTCGGTTCACCCCTAACCCAAAGGTCTAACCCATTTTCTTGGCTCTGAAAAGTGTTATAGGCCTTGAGCCATTTTAACTGGTTAACAACAAATGAAATGAATGCTTGAAATTGGATATCGCCCATAAAAGGGCTAGGATTTGTCTCCATTTCCTCAGCTAATATAAAATTGTGCAAATAAAATTCATAGAGTAGACGCTGGACTTTTACTCCATAGAGTTTGTAGAAGCTTATAAAATCACCTACAGTTTCTAATTCTATAGGTTTTCCTGCCTTAACAGTCTTAATTTTTAACTAAAAATATCTTTCTAATAAAAACAAAGCATAATTTTTGGCAGGGCACCTACATGCTAGGACATGTGTGTATAAAGAACAGAGAGTATCCATCTAATTCCTGACCATTTTTAATCTATTCCTTACCTTTTCAACTTTCTCTTCTGCCTTTCGATATCTATCGAAAGCTTTTTCCTCTGATGCATTGATGTCCTTTAATTGCTGCTGTAATTGTTGGTATTTATTTTTAGGAACAGTCTCTTCTTCTAGATTTTCTCTAACCCTATGAGCTTGTGCGAGATCCTATTGGAGTTTTTCTATACTAGGGTCTTTTATAAAAACGTTTTTGGGTTGAAGATCTACCTGGGTTTCCTTATTACAATGTCGAGTGCCTATAGTCTGTGTCTCTTTGTTGGCCATACTGCTAGAGGATAGTGCCTCGGTCTGAACATATTTTTCACATACCTATACATCTTCAGTTTGGGAAACTGTGTCCATAACAACTTCCTGCTATTCCTTGTTATCTTGAATGAATATGGGCTCAATTTGAGTCTCCATGGCCCTTGTATTATGGGGTTCCGTTTGGATGGCTGCATCCTTCATTTTCAGGGTTCTTTTAGAGACTTGCCCCTTTTTTAGCACCCTAATCCTTTGCCTGAGTTTTTTTACTAGTTTTTGGAGCTTTTTTCGTTCCCTCCACAGCTTTTCAAGTTCATTTGTATTCTTCTTCTTCTTGGAAGGAACAACTGTTCCTTTTTCTGTACTTGGTTGCTCGGCTAGGGTTTTCTCTCCAGTGGTCATGCCTTCGCCCAAGCTTGCTTCTATGTTTTATGTTTGGGACACTTCCTTAGTGTTCCCATGCTCCTGGCTACATTCCTCGGGGGAAGTAAGCCTAGCTGGTTCAGTTGTTCCTTGAGGGTTTTCTTCATCAGGAATTTCATTGACCATATCTTTGTCGGTAATAGTTTGTTCCTGCAATTGGTCTATCTCAATGTTGAGGTTAAGCAGACTGTGAGGTTGTATATATTCACTCATATTGGCCAAAATTTGGGCCAATTGGTCCTCCTGCAATGGACTCTTTGGTGGAATTGCAATGGAGGTTTCAGGAGGTTCTGCTTCCTCTCTTTCATCTTCACTGGTGTGATTACTTTCTTCCTTTTCACCGGTGTGGTGACTTATTTATTCTTCACTGGTATGGTGAGTTCCTTCTTCTCCACTGGTCTGGTGACTTCCTTCTTCAAGTTGTAGGGGTTGTTCATCTTCTGAACTAGGAAATTCTAAGCGTTGGATGCTGCTACCCTGAAGACTTCCTATCATTCCCCTACTTCTCCTTAACCTGGAGGACTGTCTGCGCTTTAAAGGCCTTGTTGCTGTGCTAGTAACTCTTTTACATTTTGGGGCAGGTAGGGTTGTTCCTCCATCAATTGAGAATATCAATTCTTCCCAACTAGTCTGATGTTGGGCAAGGATATAACTCACTATTAATCGTATTAAACAATGGTGGCTTACCATCGTCTCTATATGACGGGATTTTCTTATGCTCCGGGCAGCATCATGCAATAAGAAATTTAAATATGCAGGCAAATTTAAAACATATTTTTTATACTGCTAATAACTTAAAGTGGCGTGGTCTTACCACATCCTTTCTTCCATCACATGTAATGTAGCTTTGTACTACTTTCACCAGTTCTGTCCATGGTTCTCCCAAAGTTTCCAGCTGGACTCCTTTTCCTTTGATGACCAAGGTCTTCCCTTTTTCCCAAAAGATGTTCATGGCTTCTTGAAGTTTTAATTTTTTATGGGTCCATATGGGTCCTTCTGCTGGTAGACCAGATACTTCGGCGATTATTGCATTTGTTACTACTATTTTCCTTCCTCCTACCATGGAATAGCCTTCCTGCAAGTTCTACAAAAATTCAATGGCCACCGTTTCATGAGGTTGTTGTAGTCGTGTGAGGTAGGTAATCCATCCTACTCTCTCCAGAATTTCCCGTGCATCTTTGGAAACTGCTAGCACCTATGGCTCACTATGTATTTCTCATCCTCCCATTCTGTCTGCACACAGTTAATTCTTCACAAATACACATAAATTGTAATGGAAAAACACCCTGTGTATATCGGCACAATACCATTAAACTCTTTCTTCTTTTGGGAATTTGATGAACATAGGGATTCGACCCACATGCAGGCATATTTAAAAGGCATCCGCAATCCCCCCCCGAAAGATGATAGGTCGCCCTCGACTGGAAAATAGAAGAGAAGCGTATTGCACAACAATTGTATAGCATGGAAAGGCATACATACTTATGATATTATCAACAAATTATCGCATTACTGAAATCGATGCATATTTTGAAATCATGAGTAGATATGGAAATGTTTATGTAATGATTTGAAAATAAGGGAAAAGGACAGTTGATGTGAAAAAAGTACTTATGCGGTCATTATCCACATAAACCATTATGATCGATTTATAAATAAATTTCATGCATAAGAGGTTCCAAACAAAGGGTTTAAAAGCATACTCTCATTTGATATTAGATAAAGATATAAGAAAAGGGTTTATCATTACTATTTATTTGTGAAAAATATGACTCCAATACCATCAGCAGAGCTCTGTTGCCCACAGGTGTCTATAACCTTGACAAAGTTGCTTTCTCACCCTTGGAACCATTATCCTTTATTTATGCCTAGGGAAGTGCTGTGTGATGTCATGATGGAGGCCACTGTGCTGGCTTGGGAACCAGATGAATCACAATTCCATTCACCAGGAAGGAGTGAAAGGTGGGCAGGCCAGCTCGTGATGAGACCTCCTGTTCCAAGGACTTTTTATTTTTTTGAGCTGTCCATTGGATCATATCCCTGGTGTGGTGGCCATAATGGGAATTCCACTTCATTTCTCCCTTATGATCATGGTAGGTTGGCTCTTGATGAGACTCGATATCCTCCATCTGCCATATCATAGAATTTTTAGTAATCATATAGAGATTTTTTTCTTTTCTCTTTTTTTTTTTATATAGCACTTCCCTATTTATGTATAGAGGATGACTCAACAATCCTTAAGAGTAGGGATGGTGGAAGAAGTCTGAACATCTCAATAGAGAAAGTATGCCCTTATTCTTATTCAATAAATAAAAATCAAAGAGAGTTATGAAGATTTAGGGAAGAACCAACACGATAAAGATAACCAATCATATTAATTTTAGTGAAAATAAAGACAACAAAGTGATATAAATGGTTGTTTCCTTTCCTTTTCTTATCACTACAAAACAATTTCTTAAAAATTACAATTTCTCTTGATTTTCTGATTCCAGTAACCTCTAATTTTTTTGTCCTTGCATAAATTTATATGTTTTCCTCTTAAAAGAGTCATGAAGAATTCACAAAAGTCCTCAAAATGTTGTTCTAAAACAAGAAAAATGCACTCAAAAAGTGTTGTTCCTTAGATGGAACAGTTGTTGTTCCTTAAGAGGAATAGCAAAAAGAATCTGCAAAAATGATGTTCCTTTTGAAAGGAACAACAGAAACAATCGAAAAAAAAAATAAAAAAATATGATGTTCCTTTTGAAAGGAACAACAAAAAAAAATGCACGGAAATGCTATTCCTTTGAAAAGGGACAGCAAAAATAGTCGGCAAAAAAAAACATGTTGTTCCTTTTGAAAGGAACAGCAAAAACAAGCAGGAAAAATGTTGTTCCTTTGGAATGGAACAGAAAAAATAGGCGGCAAAAACTGTTGTTCCTTTGGAAAGGAACAACAAAAACATGCGGCAAAAATTGATGTTCCTTCGGAAAGGAACATCAAAAACACGCAGCAAAGGTGTTGTTCCTTTTGAAAGGAACATCAAAAATGTTGTTCCTTTTGAAAGGAACAACAAAAATAATCAACGAAAATATTGTTCCTTTTGAAAGGAACAGCAAAAATAATCAACGAAAATACTGTTCCTTTTGAAAGGAACAACAAAAAGAAACACACAAACGCGATGTTTATTAAGAGGAATCGCTGTTGTTCCTTAAGAGGAACAACAAATGTTCCTTAAAAGGAACAAATTGAGAAATAAAATCTGTAAAAAAACAATCAAAGTAAAAATAAAAGCTTATGTACAAGTTTCAAAATAAAGGAATTATTTAGCAGATGGGTGCTGAGGAGGAGTTATCTCCCTCAACAAGAATCTGCATGGTAGAATCTTCCTGTAATTGCTAGTAAAAGGATTCTCGATTAAGTAGTTTATGGTAAAGTTGTACTCGATGATTGTTTACTTTGAAAGAATATCCAGATCCATCAATGGTAGTCAATGTGATGGTGCCATTGTCATGCACTTTCTGTATCTCATAGGGTCCAAGCCATCGTGTCTGGAGTTTTCCTAGAAAATCCTGAAACCTGGAGTCATATAGGAGTGCCCAATCTCCTTCATGGAAGATCTTTTATTTAATGAGGGCGTCGTGCCATTTTTCTCTCTATTGTTGAATTAATGCAGTGTGCTAGAAATCAGAGAGCCTAATTTCATCTAACTCATTGATTTGCTGTAATCTTCTCACCTGGGCTTCATTTAAGTCCAAAGCCACCCCCTGGGCTGTTCTTAATATTTGAATTTCAAATTCTATTGGAAAGATGGGTTATTTTCCAGTTGTATTTCTCCATGTTGTTTGGTACGCCCACAAGGCTTCTGGAAATCTTAAAGCCCAGTCATGTTGGTGTGATGCAACTGTTTTTGTCAATATAGATTCTATCACCTTATTCGTGCTCTCTACCTGGCCATTTTCCTGTGGGTGGTATGGGGTCGTGATTTTGTGATGAATGTGGTAGTTTTTTAATGTTGAGCGATTTTATTACCTACAAATTGCGGTCCTCCATCTGTAATTATGTCCCTAGGGAGGCCATATCGCACAAATATTTGGAAAAGGAACTATATTACAGAGTCTTCTGTAGCTCTTGGAAGTGCTTTTGCTTCAACCCATTTAGTAACATACTCTGTTGCAACTAGTATATATGTTTTCTAATTTGATGGTGGGTTAATAGGGCCAACAAAATCGAGTGCCCAATGCTCAAATGGCTTGATTACCAACTGTGGGTTAAAAGGCATTTCATTGGACTTTCCAGGGCGTCCTACCCTTTGGCCACTATCATAGGCTTGTACAAACTTTTTAGCATCTTTAAAAATTGTAGGCCATTAATAGCCTGTTTGTAAAACCTTGTGACCAGTCCTGCGATCTGTGAAATGTCCACCACATGACCCATCGTGGCATGCTTTTAGGATGTCAAATGTTTCGTCTTCTCGGACGCATCTTATGGTGTGCATATATGCTCTGGTATGAAATAGGTAACCCCCAATCCAAGAGAATCAGGTGCTGCGCTGGACTATCTATTTTCATTCATTGGGCGTTAGATACTTAGGTAATTTACCTACTGCTAAATAATTTGCAATATCAGCATACCATGGGGTTCTGGCAGTAACAACAAACAAATTTTCATCTGGGAACTGATCTTCGACTACTGCTATGTCTGTTGGTTTTGGCATTCATGAGAGAAAATCAGCTATAGGATTCTCTTTTCCTGGTCAATCCTTTATTGTGATGTCAAATTCCTGCAATAGAATCAACCATCTTGTTACTCTACCATTTTTAAAAGGTTTATTTGCTAAAATTTTTATGGCAGAGTGATTTGTATATAGAACTACATGATACCCAGTTATATAATGTCTAAATTTATTCACAGCATGTATTACAACTAAAAATTCTTTCTCAGTTACAATATAGTTTAATTCAACAAGAGATAGATTCTTGCTAATATAATAAATTTCATATGGTTTTTTATCTTCTTCCTGCCCAAGGACTGCTCCAATAGCTGTGTCTGAGGCATCAGATGAAATTTGGAATGGAAAATCCCAATTTGGGCCCCTTAGCACTGGGGCTGTTGATAGAATCTTTTTCAGACCCTCAAAAGCATGGTCATATTTATCTATCCAATCAAAATCAACATTCCCTATTAATGTGTATAGAGGTGCAGCTATTTCAGAATAATTCTCTATAAATCTTCTATAATAACCAGAAAATCTAAGAAAGCTACGTACCTCTGTTTGTGTGGTGGGAGTAGGAATTAACAAAAGTATCTGAATTTTAGCTAGATCTACCTGTATTCCAGCTACTGAGATATAATGACCCAATATGAGTCCCTCGGTCATCATCATGTGGCACTTCTCATGGCTTAAGCCGATTCTGGTGTCAATACACCTTTGCAACACCTTTTCCAATATTTCTAATGCTGGCTCAAAATCATCTCCATAAGGTGTAAAATCATCCATATATACTTTGAGCCCTTCATTTATTATATCTGAAAAGATGCTGAGAATTTCCCTCTGAAATGTAGCAGGGGTGTTGCATAGACCAAAGGGTAAAACCCTATAAGAAAATGTCCCCCAAGGACAGGTAAAAGTAGTCTTATCTTGGTCTTCAGTGTTGGAAATGTTGTCATTGATGGAAAAGGAGATGGCAAAGGAGACAACATAGAAGAGATAGAGAAAAAGAGGCAGCAAGATGCAGAGAGGGTCGAGCAGTAGCAAAAGAAGCAAGGAAATAAAAGAAGAGGATGCTGAGACAGAGTACAGAGTACAGTGACACAGTAAAACATTCATGCACAGGACAGAGGATGCAGAGACAGAGAATACAGAGGCAGAGCCATGAGATGAAACGGTCGAGCAACAATGAAAGGTTACAGATAGCACAGTGAAAGAGAGAAAGAGAATACAGAGACAGAGACAGAGAATAACATAGGTGGAGACAGAGAATAACAGAGGTGGAATCAGTAAGGGTGCAGAACCAATAAAGGAACCGAAATTACATAGTGAAAACCTAATGGAGTTGAGCGTTCAACATATGGAAGCATTGTATTGTAATGTCGAGAACGCAAGAGGAAACATGAGCGAAAGAAGAATTCTTTTAATAAGAGTTAAAAATTATGAGAACTGGAACCCGAAGTAAAGAGCGGAACCTTGAATAAACAGTGAAACCAGAGTTGTGGGAAACTAGCAGTATCACGTGCGGTTGGGAGTGGTAAGTGGATTTCGCTTTTTGAATGCGATCTATGTCAGTGATGGACATGTGTCCTTGGGTGGTATTTGGATACCACTTACATCGCGTAATTTCTGAGTGTTAACGCTCAGCCCAAAGAAAAACACGATATCAATAATGTCCGTCTGATTTCCAAGCCCAGGAGATCAATGGTGATTACACTTGCGCGATGAACAAAGGATAGTGAGGCAAAGCACTGTGGGCCCAAGTCAAGTGTAGGTTTAAAATTGAAACATAAACCAAATTTTAAAGCCTAAATCTTATGAGGATTATTCATTATACATTCAAAGGGAGTTATAATGCTTTTAAAGTGTGTTGATACATATCATATAAAACATGATGTGGGACCTACAACCATGTCTGCGGGGGCCAAGTATTATACGAAGTCCTGTATATTATGTGTATTATAAAAATTAATTAACAGGCGGATGGTAAGTCACAGTGCATTGTGGGCCTGAAGGTCGGTTTAAATTCAAAGCCATGGTAAAATGTTTGAAAGAGCTTATTTATGCATCAACTTTGATAGAAACTGAAGTATTAATATAGTATGGAGGAAGGTGGGCCCAGGAACGACTATATATACTATCACCTGGGTAATTCCAAAAGGTCTGCTATAATGTATGATAGATGAGGTAATATATATCTTCATAGTATTGTGAATATGAAATACCTCAAAGGGTGCACATATAAAGTTTGGATATAAGAATATAAGTTGAGGTGGGCCCAGCTTAACTATTGCGTTAATGGTTAGTGATTAACCATTGGAGAAAATGTTGAATGGTTGATATATTTATATTGATTGTGGACTCCGACTATGTTGCGGATTAACGAAGAGATAACCCAAACTTTAGATAGAGCATTATTTCATTATAAACAAGGCAAGTTAAAATAACTCTGGAGCCTGAAAGGTTATATTACTACATACATTAGTGTTGGGTTTAAATCTAAGTGAAAGACTTAATATAATGTTGACGAAGGATATCATATGTAGTGTGGGATGCCCTACATAAAATTTCGAGAATCTTAACCCAAGCTGGAGGATACATAAACGCTATTTCGAGAATCTTAACCCAAGCGAAAAAGTATGTATATATGTGCAGTGCTTTATATATGAAGTACCATAAGGTGGGACCCTCACGAATCGCATCAGAGAAACTTATGGCAGCGGAACATGTTAACAAAAGTTCTGATTGCGATTGAGTTCTGAACCCAATTCATTATACACGAGAGTCTCATATTTGTTTGAATTCCGACTTAAAGCGCATCAGAGCGATTCATTGCATTGGAGGTGAAAGAGTTACGAACAAATGAAAGTTCCAATGGAAATTGAGCGATTGGATGATAGCCGTCGGATTTGCTGAGGGATGATGGTGGATATGAATCGATTGATTATATGGTGGGACCTTTTGAAATTGCATCGGAGGAAATCTAATGACCAAGTCACAAGAGCATTGTGAATGTTGCGATTGCGATTGAAATAAATGAGGCGGAGTATAGCTGGCATGTGGGCTCCATTCAAAATATAATATTAATACAAATTTTCTTCGATTTTTTATACCAAAGCTGAAGAGTTAAAGGAAATCAAAGTGGCATATATTTATGTGTAAAACTATATATGCATATCTATATATGTGAACAGTGAATCATCGGATCGGAGAGAGAGCAGGGCATCAGAACATACAACTAGAAGTTGCCATTGCGATTGATCACAAGCAGAAGTATGCAGGAGGTGATTCATTGCATCGGAGAACAAAGCATGTTCGGCGAGTGGGCCCGAAAGGTCATCCTATGTATTGAAATGATTTATTATTGTTATATCGTCAAGAGGAATTTGAGTAATACAGAAAGGGTAGTTTATGTGTTAAAAATGCTTTATTATTACACCGAGATTTGAACTGCGTTATATAAAAACACAGTTACAAATATGCAGTAGTTACACCACGACAGTGAACAGGAGAGCAAGCAGAGTCGAAAAAGAAAGACACAGTCATAGAAAATACAAACACACGGTGATCCAAAACTGAATGGGTTGATTGTTAATCCATATTGTAACTGAATGTAAACATTTTTGATTGGTTTATATTGTTTTTGATGCACTGGAAAGTCTCCGTAGGAAATAAAACTCCACTGTAAAACTGAAAGTTGTATAAATTGCTGAGATTTTCTGAATGAGCTGGATAAAGAAGTGAGGAGGCAGAAGGCAAAGAGTCAGGGCTATTCATTTTGAATTCCCTATGGAATACAAACTATTATGAGGCAAACTGTATAAATTATATCACATTGATATGCAGAAAGAGGTTAGAGAATGCCGAGTATGAAGAATTGAGACATAGAAGATAAGAAAAAGGAGGAGTTGAAAGAGATGTTGCAGAACAGATTTGATATCTAAGGTAAATCAACAAATATTTTCTTTTGATAGATTGAGGAAGTTGGAGCTTCCCTATCAAGTTGAAGCTGATTGAGGTTGGAGCCACCTATAGGTTGGTGCCTGGAGAAAAAAAATGGTGAGAGGGAGTTGGAGCTTGCCTTTACATCACAACAATAATAAGATGTGGTTTTTTCCCTTCATGGGTTTCCACTTATATCTGTTGTCTATGTGTGTGTTGCCTATGTGTTGATATAATCTATCCAATCTGCTTAATATTTGTTGCTCTCATAATAATTTTGGTGTCACATTAACTTAATACTTGCTGCTACATATTAAGACTGTTCACATATTAAGTTGGTTATAAAATAAAGTTGTAAATAATATTGATGAAAAGTTTAAAAAGCTCATGTATGTGTTAAAATGATTCACCCCCCCCCTCTCAGTTTAACTAAGGATTCAACATTCATGGGCGATCTGAATCTGATTGTATCCACTGAAGCCATCTAAGAAAGAGAAGAATTTCTTCCCTGCTAATGTATCTAATACCTGGTCAATGAAAGGAAGGGGAAAGTGGTATTTCTAGGTTGCTTTATTTAGTTCTCTGTTGTCTACACATATCATCCACTTCCCATTATTTTTTGGCACCAATACTAGTGGAGAGACCCACTTGCTATCAGATATTGGATAAATAAAGTTGGCATCCAAAATTTTTTGTAATTCAACTTTCACAATATCCTTAAGGTGAGGGTTTAATCTTCGTTGGGGTTGACGAATGGGTCTAGCATCTTTTTCTGTATAAATGTGGTGTGTACATAACTGGGGATCAATTCCTTTCATGTCTGGGTAATCCCATGCAAAGGCTCCCTTATATTTTTTCAGTAGTTGGACCAACTCCTCTTCTTGTTCAGCACTCAAATTTTTGTTAATGTTCAAAAATTTTCTCGGCTCAATCTCTATAGTTTTGCTATTTTAAATAGAAGTGGTTGGAATTGATTGTTCCTGAACGTCTTTCAGGGGATATTCTTCATTATAAAATGTTTCCTTGATCATGTGACATTGCAAATGGGATCTAATTTTTGGTTGGTTGATAAAACTGTTAATGATGTCATCCTCTATTTGATCTTTAAAGTCAAGGTCATCTTCTATAGTTAGTGGTGATCTAATGTTTTCTATGAGATATGATATAGGCTGTCTCTTTTTTATTATTATTGTTAGGCTTGGCTGGGCTGGAGGGTATAAAGCTAAGTTCTTGACATAACTCCCTCTAGTTATATTCATGTTGCCTTGCCGACAGCCAATATAGGCATCAGCAGCTGCCATCCAAGGTCTACCTAAGATCAAAGGGTGTCCATATAGCTGGTTTTTGGGGTTGATAATCAAGAAGTCAGCAGGATATTCCCAGGAGTCTAAAAATACCATTACATCATGTAGTGTGCCTTCTGGCTTGACTACTGATCGGTCAGCAAGTTCCAATAAGGTTGTTGTTGGATCTAATGATGTAATGCCAAGTTTTTGACAAGTGGTGGTTGTTAGACTATTAATTGTAGCTCCCAAATCAACTGAGGCATTTGGAAATTATTATCCATTTATTTTCACCGTAACTATAGGATTTCTTGGGCCCTCATACTTTTAGGTGATTCCATTCCTGATAGTAAGTCAGATAGAGTGATGAATTCTTGGACAATTGGGTTAGTTGTTATTCTCCTCTTTGGATTCTTTATACATAGTTCTTTGATGGTTTTTGCATAAATGGGAATGTCTTGGATAGCTTGGAGGAGTGGGATTTTTATACACAATTTTTTCAGTTCTCCCAGAAGATCAAAATCAGGATGTTCTATTGGACGAGGTATGATCAATCATTCTGGGAATGGTGGAGAAGAGGTGGTTGCTTGTTCATGAGTTTGTTGTATAACCACATTCTCCTTTTGAAGTGTTTGTTCTGAAGGTAATGGATTTTCAACTTGAAATTTTTTGTCTCCCTTTGATTCTATTATGCGCCCAGAACTTAGCTGAAGGTTGTTACACTCCCTTAACTTAGTTTTTAGTTCTGGTGCTTCGATTATTTGAACAGATTGAAATGGTCTATTATTAGGGTTTAGGTTGGGTTGGGCTGGGAGTTGTGGTCTTAAGTTGGTCTGGGGATTTTGTTACAATGTATATGGTGCTGGCAATGTAAGTGGAGGGAGAGGAATCGTTCCAGCTGGTTGATTCATAGATCTTTGCTAGTTCGACTGCCAGGTCTGACTCTGCGAGGTGGAGGAGGACCATTGTGTTGGATATGTATTATTTTTCCAAAATGGTGAAAATAGGGAAAATTTGGCCAATTGGTTTGATTTTTTTGATTTGGCCATGGTGGTGTAGGAAATGGCTGCTGTGGCCAACTGGGAAAGAGTGGCTGATTTTTCCACATTCCATTATATTGCTGATCATTATACTGAGGAGACTGAAAATAAGAGGATGGATCAATGGGCATACTTGTTTTTCGTGGTTGCCATTGACGGTGCTGATTGGGTAGATCTACCATTTCTGTTTCTTCTTCCGCTTCTTTGTAAAATTCTTTCAATCCTGGGAGTGAGGGGCAACTTTCTGTTGAGTGATCTTTCGTGCAGATGGCATAGAATTGGACTGTATCCAACGGGCACTATTTCTGGTTATGTTTCTTTCTGCATCTAGGGCAGAATATTGCCAAATTTTGTTCTGCTTCTGCTTGCTTTTGTTTAGCTTGCATGATATCAAGCTGCGTTGTCAGAGTCCCTAGAATATCAATTTTGAAATCTTCTAGTAGATTGACAATTTCTGCGCGGGTTATACCTCCACTGGAGGTCTTGCTATCCCTTGTGGTCATGTCACGTTCTGCTAGTTTTAGTCTTGTGCTGCCTCTTGAACTCCTGATACATAAATTAATAATGTCAGCAAAATTTTCCTGATATATATCACCTCTGCCCATGATTTTTAATGTTTCAACCCATTGTTCCTTCATCCATTTAAGTAATTTAGTTTTTAACACGTTATCAGGTAAGGGTAAATATGCATAGGGTGATCTCTGGAGGTTGTATTGAAAGCGTTCTACATATTCCTCGAGTGTTTCATTAGGTTTTGTTGTCATCTGAAATATTTCATCTTTTAATTCCTTGGACCTACAATAATCCTGATATTTATTTATAAAATCAGCTTTCATCTAATCCCAGTCATTTATAACACCTCCACCTAACCCCATAAACCATCATAGAGCTGCTCCTTTTAATGTGGAAGGAAATAATTTGAACTTTTGGGGATTGGTGGTATAGTCATACCCTCTGCATAATACATCGAATTCAAATAGAAATGCATCTGGATCTTACGATGTTAAGCGATGGAATGTAGGAATATGCTAAAGAGGAATGACCTTCATAGGTGCATTAACTGCAGTGTCCAAAATAGGATATTGCAGCGTGGAAGTTTGTTGAGGTGGTTTCTGGTTGTGGGCCATTTGATCAAATATGTGCCAATATCCTTCTAGGATTTCTAGGGAATTATTCCTAGGCTTTCTAGAAGGAATAGGAATGACCTTGACAACACTTCCTTGGTCTGGAATAATGAGTGTTCCTTGCTGACCTACTATCTGAGGAGATTCAGGTCCTTTAGCTTTGTTTTGAATGATGTTGATAGCACTTCCCTTATCTGGGTTTCTCATTGTTTGGATTACTTCAAGAGGAAATTTTGGTTCTTCTGTTTCCCTTGTTTCTCCTCCTCCTTCGCGGAAATTACTAGAGTTCCCTTCTTGCAAAGAAATTAGGCAAGAATTCTCAATTTCTTGGGAAGCTTTCTCAATTTCTTCTATTTGGCTATGCATCTCAGCAAAGGCTATAGATGGTGACTCTGTGGCCTAAAGGGAGCTCGTAGGTTGTCTAGAAGTAACTTTTCTAGGTCCTACTAATGGCTGAGATTCAACTTTCTTAAGGATTTCGTTGATGAAATTTGTTCGCCCAAGGGTCACCGGTCCCTTAGGTTTTTCGGGTTTAAGAGGAATTTTTTTCTGTTTAGATTTTCTATTCATTCAAAAAAAAACACAAGCATTCATTTCTACCTAAAAATTTTACTCAATTCTGCTGTGAAGTAGGCTGATGAACGAGCATGTTCCTCGCTCGATACGCAGGTTCTTACCTTCTGTTTTTAATACCCAGTTCTTCCCTAGCAGAGAAAATCAAATGTACATTACTCTTTCCTAAATAGCTACACTCTCCCCGGCAACAATGCCAAAATGTTGAGGTATAAAAGGTGTCTTTTTAACTCCTATTTATCTCACATTAATTATCAATCCAGGTATGATTTTTTACTTCAAGAGTGTACTGAGTCTGAGGCTGAAATTCAATCTAAGAGTAATGCTTTCCAATATGCAGTACAGTGTTATAAATACAAGATTAAATAGATGATTTAGAAATGAAATCTAACTACAATGACATGAAATTAAATGCTCTGAAATCCAATCATTCACTCAGCAATCATAAGTCAAGGATGCAGTAGTAACAACTCTTTCCTTTGGAAACTGATGTAAATGAAATCAAATAAGAACAAGACAATCAATCTGAGAACGTAGGCAGTAATAACCAATGTCCTTTACAGTTGATGATCTTACACTCCACACTAAAGCAATTAAATGGAAACTGAACTAAATCACTAATGCTGCTAATGAAAGTAAACTAGGCAAGTTCTCAAAACCAAACTCTTTGCAGGTATGAAATAAACTGTAAACTAATTAACTGAAATGAATAGCAGATCTATTTTACTGGAATTGAACAAAAATAGAAATGAAGAGAAAAATCTATCTAATGGAATTGAACAACAAATTCTATTAAACAACAAACTCGATTGAATAGAATTGAACAACAAATTCTATTGAACAATAATCAAAATGGAACAACAAATGGAATGGAACAATAGATGCTGAATAGTGAAGCTCTGTTAACGCATAACAAGATAATTTATACAGGGATGAAGATTCTTGTTAAATTGGAAAGGAATGGCAATGAAATTCAACAATGCAACACACCAAGATTATAAAGCAATAAAATAGTAAACTATTAAACTTGAAGCTGAAATGAAAATAAATGCAAACCATCAAACAACTCTAATTGAAAGATAATAATACAAAAGAGCAAGTGGATCCACCAGGGCCGGGCCCTTAGCCGCTAGGTAAACACCGCTGAGCTACTCCAGATTCAAGTGATGGAATGACAACTAAATCATGTATTAATCATGCATAACAACATTTACAAATAGTCGCTCTCTTCTTGAATCACGAGAGTCAATGAAATTATAATTACAAAGGAAGTTTCAATGATAATCATTTTTTCCCGATTTCTACAAGCGCTGCCTTTTATAACAACTCGACGGACAATACAAGAAACAAAGATAAACTTTGAACAACGATCCCTCAGGAACGAAAGATCCTGAGGTATTCGCTCTATTTTCCTCTTTTAGCTAATGCTTCATCTTCTTGTGTTGTAGCCATGTTGTTCCTTGCCTTTATTTAACTATGCGTTCTGATTTCATCCTTCTTGTCTGGATACAATGCTTTGTTGGAGGAACAACAGTTACTCATGCTTTAGCTTTGCCTTTCGAATGGTGATTTTCCACTTCATTTGTTTCTTGTTTAGAATAAAAGGCAATCTTTAGCCAATTTCACAATAAAAATTAATCTTTGTAATTCTATCATAATCCTTCAATATATCATCTTTCTAGAATAAAAAAAGAGTTATGTTTAAAGGAAAAAGATAAAGAAATACATGGTGAATTCATTCCTTTTACAATGCTCAAAAACTACCTCCTTAACTCCTAAAGGCAACCAAGGGATCCTCGATATTCTCCTCCAACAACTTGAAATCAGAGGCAACAAAGAAAGTGGAAGATCAAGTGGAGCCAAGCTCCACTTCTCTCGAGTTCCAAGGAGACAAATCATCTACTTTTTAGGGAGATTTTGGTAGCTACCTTTTAGGATAAATAGGGTAGAGCAAGATCTCATTAGGATTTGATTTTTGGAGATAGAGAGAGAACTATTAGCTCTTGTAATAAACATTTGTGACTTTCATATGCTATGTATCAGAATTGGTTATGAAATAAAATGAGTATTCAGTTTCTTCTTCACTAGGTTAGTTTCAGGGAGCTGAGCTTGTGGGTTAGGGCCCAATCCATTGGCCTCAATATCTCTTATGAATTTTTGTTTATCTATTATGCTTCTGTAGTTAGTTTTCTTACATTTCATCTCACTTTATTTAGTTTTCTTCCATTTAAAGTGTTGTAGTGATTTTTTTTACATTTCATATTGTTGTAGTTGTTTTTCTTCCATTTCATGTTGTTGTCATTAGTCTTTACCTTCCATGTTGCAGTAGCCTATAAAAATCTAAATTTGTGTGTTAAAGCCTCCCTCTCACACCTCTTCCATTAGGTTTTGAGGAGGGTAGATCTTCACCAGAGACCCAAAATTTCTTTCAGTTTACGATTTCTTGGAAAAGATAGATAGGTTTATTTGTTTATCATGAACATGTTGTAGATGCAGAGTTATTTTTTTGTTTTCAGTGCATAGGTAGGTTTTCTTAAATTCAAGTCATCTTTTCCACCATTTTCATAATATATTTGTCAATGATAAATTCATGAACAGGTAGTTTTCTTTCAGGTTTTAATAGAGCAACAGGTGAGGACTCCACCAACAACCTTAGCTTCATCTTCCACCCCTCATCAACCAACCTCCAACTAAATCACCTTCAGCCCTATTTTTGGAAATCTCCACCACAACACCAAGAGCCACCTTAGAGGTGCAAGACAGGATTTCAGAGAAGTTATGAGCATGGCCAAAGGGTTGTATACCTTCCATCCACCTAGATCCACCTTCATTTCACCTATCCTACCCATTTCCTCGCCACTACTGGCCTCAAACTACTCTCAGCCTATTTAGTGTAGTGTTTCAGTACATCCTGTAGCACTACAAGAAATCCTGTAGTAGCACCAGTCAATCACTTCTTTGACCCAAAAACTCTCTTTCACCTCATCCAGACCTAGCACAACCTCCAAGACACCTCCAACTTTGAAACCATGAGCCCAATATCCTCTTAGGTCACCTTAGCACCTCCTTCGTTTGTTGGAAAATAGATTTATTTATAAGCATAGTCAGGTCACTTATAGATGCATTGTCAAGAATAACAGTAAAGCATGAGGTAAATATATTTCAATTAGTAATTTGGTTCAACATGTATGCCTAGATGAGTTTCCCTTTCTGCAAGTTCAGTTCAACAATTTAAACCTTGAATGCCACTTAGTTTAACTTTATTTCTTGCATTAGGTTAAGTATGGATTTCCTTTCTTGCAAATAGCTAGATGAGTCTTTATGATCTAGAATAGTTTCTTGTCTTGCTGATAGAGTAATGTTCATGAGTTATTTTTAGTCTTATTTTTCATTCAGAAGTGTGACATACTTCATATTCTAGTAGTAACCCTAGTTGTAGCACCCCATCGTCGAACTTAGAAGAGGATGTCATGAGTAGGCATTTGTTGTGTATATTGCACTGTCACCTCCAAGTTTGTATGAACCTCGGGTTGATGAAGTAAATTAGAGTAGCCTCTGGGAGTTGCAGCACACTTGGTGCAATACCAGGGCTCACCACTTTTGGCACCGTTGTGGAGGAGGTGTCTAAGTAGATGCTTTGATTCTATTTTTGCATTCTTTTATGCCTTTCTTTTTTATTCAGTTCCAAAATATTGAAAAATACAAAAACAGTTTGACTTTCATGCCTTGTAGGAATAGGGATTACCAAGGAAATGTTTTACCAAAAACCCCCACATCCCCACACAGTCACCCTTCATTCTTCTTAAATGACTGTGAAGTTGAACACACAATAGGTGATCCACTCAAAAAATTTGAAGAAACTATTAGAGAAGAAGAATAACTTGCTTCACTTGAGGATCCTTATTCACCAATTCAAGTCATGGCTGAGACTGGGAACCAAGGATTATTTCTCATTACGGAAGGGAAAATAGAATGAATAACATCAGTCTGTCAACCCTTCCACATTTCCATCGACTTACTTCTAAGTATCCTGACACCTTCATGTTCGAGTTCACTATGGTCTGCAGGACCTATGACTATGCCTCACATGACAAGAAGCTAAAAATATTCCCAACCACCCTCAAGGATGTATCCTTGCACTAGTTCATGGGTTTCCCTCGGTTAAAAATCATTACCTGGGCACAGATGCAAGAGTCCTTTAACAAAAAATATAGAAACTACTATAGGTCTAAGGAAACTAAAGAGGAAATATGTAGGATGACACTAGGACCTGTTGAATCCCTGGAGGATTATGAAGAAAGATTCTAGTTGAGCTATAAAAGAGACAACTGTACTCTTGATCCTAGATCACTTAAATTGGTACTTCTTTGGGGGATCATGGAAGAGGTGATAGAAACCCTTAGTATGCTGTCTGGAGGAGACATCTACCAGCTTCCTTGTGAGGAAAACAAAATTGTCTTTAGAAATCACTCTAGGGCAACTAGGAAGAAAGGTAGAGCTAGCCACAGCATGAACAAAACCCCTTGTTATTCCACCTCCATTAAGCATGATATTGGAAATATGTTGGAGGAATTAAAAAGTGAGATGTTTCACACCTCTTCTTTGCAAATGGACATAATGCAGATCAAAAGGAAGGAAGAAGAAGTAGAGAGGGCCTTGGCTACCTTATGCCCGAGATTTACTAGAAAACACCTCGAAATGAATTTTAATTAAATGTCACAGAGGTTTTTTTAGTGTGTGAAGATAGTTATGCCATAGATAAGTGTCCCTCCTTACCTAGGCTCAAAGGAGTATATCAAGGTGGGGAAGGAGGACCCGAGCAACTCTGTTTCATAAATCAGAGGAGGCCTCAAGGGCCTCAGTCATATCAGCAGGGTATGCAAGGTTCACCTTACTCCTATTATCATACAAACCAACCACCTCATTGGAGGAACCCATCACAAGGGTGGAGGCCCCAACAAGATATACCATTATATTTACTGCCTCCACCCAAACCTCAACCTCATCTCACCCATTCTTCTCCACCTAAGTTGTCTGAAATGCCTTCCTAGCCCAATCCGAACCCTAACAACAAGCAGGCACAACATGTTTACATTGGAAAAACATCCTATCCAGCTTATGCTATGGATATACATGAGATCAACCTCAGGTAGGGAAGAGTACTCCCATACAATCATCCTCCATATCAACCTATAGAGGTTGAGGAGGAAAAGGAAGAAAGTAACACTCAGATCCAACAACATGATTTTCCTAAGCGCCTGATCCACTCTAGTTAGCACATCCTAGAAGAGACTAAACTTCTGGGAGAAATGAATTTTTTTTAATGAAAATACCCCTTCTCCGAGCCATTAAGGAAATTCCTATTTACAATAAGCTCATCACATAAAAATTATTTAAGAAACCTGGGAGAAAGAAGAAAGACACCCTCACTATCAATGTAGTGGGATAGTTGTCCGACTTAATGTTGGGAAGGGTGATCTTCCCGAAGTACCTGGACCCTGGAAGTCTAGTAGTATATTTACACATCGATGGATTCATATTTCCCAATACTTTGATTAGTCTCGGGGCTACCATCAATGTTATTACCAAGGAAAATATTCTTAAACTCAACCTCCAAGGAGCTTTGAGAAAGACCACCACTGTGCAGTAACTTGCAGACAGGTCCACATTAGCTCTGGAAGGAATTGCTGAGGAATTTATGGTCTCAATTTACTCTTGGGAGTATCCTACATATTTCCTGGTCCTCCATCCGAAAACCAAGTTTAATGGATATCCTTTCATTTTAGGAAGACCTTGGTTAGCCATTGTTAATGCTTATAATATCGCCTGTAGGACCAGAAACATGACTATAAAAAATGGGCCCTTGTCTAAAAATTTGGTATTATATCCTCCTGCCCATCATTTCGTTGACCATGACCTACCTCTGTGGTTGGAGGATGAAGAATAAGAAGATAAAGTATACAATACCACACCCTACCCCATTTTTACCATAGATATTGTTCTTAGAGGGGGGAAACCCAATGAGGATGAGCTTATTGACCACATCATTGAAAACCAACCCCCAAATGACATTCCACTCAATGACCTAGTTAAAGAATCTAAAAGCCACCCTTAGATGGAGGTTCAATTAGTTGATTCAACCTTTGAAACCACCAAGGCTGCAGAATTTGGCCCATCAAAAAATCTGAAGATTAACTCCTCCCTCTCAGCCAAAGAGGAAGAGAAGTTATTCCAGCTCTTGAAAGAAAACCTTAATACATTAGCTTGGGAATACAAAGACATGAAAGAGGTGCATCCCTCGGTGTGAACACATCATATTTATATTAAAGAAGGATGAAAACCTGTGCGCCAACCCCGAAGGAGGATGAACCCAACTGTAAAGGACATAGTGAAGGATGAATTGCAAAAGTTGTTGGATGCAGGTTTCATCTATCTCATATCAGACAATGAGTGGGTGTCTCCTCCAGTTCTAGTCCCAATAATAATGGGAAGTGGCAAATCTATGTTTACTACCGAGAAATAAACAAAGCCACTAAAAAGGACCATTTTCCCTTGCCCTTCATAAATCAAGTCCTATATGGCCTTGTAGGGAAGAAGTTTTTTTCTTTCCTAGATGGGTTTAGTTGGTATAACCAGATCCAAATTATCCATGTGGACCATGAAAATACTACTTTCACCCATCCCTTGGGTACTTTATCTTACAACATCCTTCCCTTTGGGTTGTGAAATTACCCTGCTACTTTACAGAGAGAAGCCTTAAGCATTTTCTTTGAACTAGTTCATGACTCTGTCGAAATCTACATGGATGATTTCACACCTTATGTGTATGATTTCCAAGAGGTTCTCTCCAATTTTGGAAAAGTGTTGAGAAGGTACGTTGAAATGAATCTCTCCTAGAGTCTAGAAAAGTGTGAATTATTAAAAAGAGAAAGGATAGTCCTAGGCCACTCAATATCACAAGCGGGAATATAGGTAGACCCAAACAAAATCACCATCATAAAAAGGGTGCATGTTCCTAAAAAACAGAGAGATGTTAGTAGTTTCCTGGGTTTGGCTGGCTACTATAAGAGGTTCATTAAGGACTTCAGCAAATATTCTAAGTTTTTTTGGTCTCTTGTCTATCAAGAAGCTTTCGAGCTCATTAAGGAAAATCTAAATAATGCCCCCATTCTTCGAGGTCCAAACTGGGCTCTTCCTTTCCACATCCAAACAGATGCATTATAAAAAGATGTGGGGGCAGCCTTAGGGAAGTTAGAATACAAATTACCCTATGCCATATATTTCATTAGCAAGAATCTGTTGAAAGCTAAACTTAATTATACTGTCACAGAATAGGAGCTTCTAGACATTGTCCATTCCCTAAAAAAATTTAGGCATTATATTACTGATTATAAGACCTTTGTAAATACTGACCATGCAACCATAAAAAATTTAATGAATAAACCTAATTTTAACACTACAATCATTAGATGGTTGTTGTTATTACAACAATTCGATTTAACAATTGTTGATAAACCAGGAAAGGAGAATGTTGTTGCAGATTTATTATCTAGGCTAACTCTACCTGTAAATGAGGAAGGGATGGTGGATGATTAGATTCCATATGAACACTTATTCACTATCTCAACACTGTCTCCTTGTTTTTTTGACATAATTAACTACTTGGTTGCCGAAAATTTCCCTCCGAACCTTTCATCCATGGAGAAGAGAAAGATTATCGGGAAAAGTGCCCCTTTCACTTGGATTTATGGAAATCTCTTCAAGTTGAGTCCTGACCAAATTCTCAGAAGGTGTGCGAGAGAAGAGAAGGCTTTTGACATCCTCTCTACATTTCATGATGTTCCCCAAGGGGCCACTTTGCTTCTAAGAGGACAACATTCAAAGTTTTGCAAGAATATTACTATTGGCCTACCCTCCACCAAGTTTCCAGGAGATACACCAGTAGATGTGATCAGTGCCAAAGGATGGGGAGAACCACACCAAGGGATGAAATTCCCTTGTACCCTCATTTGGATTTAGATCCATTGGACAAGTGGATCAAGGACTTCATTGGACCCATTGATCCACCATCTAAAAAGAAAAAGTATATCATAGACTGGACAGACTACTTGACCAAGTGGGATGAAACAAGAGCTGTAAAAGTAGCAAAAAAGGAGAAGGTAGTTGATTTTATGAGAAAGAATGTGTTCTACAAGTTTAGATACCCCAGAGAGGTATTCACTGATCAGGAGGCTCAATTTGCATCTCATCTCATTGAAAAACCTCTTGAGGCGGTGTTGTGATATTCAAAGAATCCCATTATTTTAGAATAGATGCCTTAGAGAAAATAATTGGGACCCTTTTAAATTTTTAGGATAAGACAATAAATTATTTTTGAATTATAAATATAAATATGAATTTAAAAAAATCAAAGTCATAAGCTTGTTGCATTATACACTTAAGCAGAAAACCCAAAAGAACCTTAATCGCAATCACAAATCGAAATCATAAATAGAAAATATAGCAACGACATGCTAATATGCTTCACATAAAATTTGCGATGCCATGTCACCCAAAAGCTCAAAACGTGAAAAATGCTTTCTAGAGAAAAAGTACGATGAAAGTTGAAAAGGCGATAACAAAGGAAAAAGGTCCCCAACGAAGTTATATTTCATAAAGAGCAATTAGTGGGACCTGCCTCTGCCTCTTCACCAATTGAAATTTCAAAATCACAAAAAATCTCGCTATCATGTACTCTGCCCCGCTTTCATTTCCCCTATGTGATACATCACATCGCACTTTCTCCATATCATTCCCTTCCGCTATTCAATTTCACCGAGATTGGGATTACAATGCAATATCGCATCGCAAAATCATCCATCTATGTTTTCCCCACCAAAGTTTCAAACCTTTAAAAACCTTTGATATATAAAATAATTTTTTAGAAAAGGGAAAGGTTTGATTGCAATAAAAAAAAAAAAAAGTTCGCCTAGTGTTTAACACAAAACCTTGACACACATATGAAATTGCGATGCAGGATGTTCAATTAAATATGTTTAAGTTTCCATTCAGGCACATGAATCCACTTTTACCATAAATGCACAATCATAATGGTATGATAGCTCTAAGCCTCCAAATGTGATTTGATTGAAAGTTAATAAATATTTTAGATTTCGTCGTGTTATCCATGATAACCATTAGGTTTGTTTTTTAATCAAGTAGGTTAAGTGTCTTAGGTTTTAGTATGATTTTCAAGTTTATGGTTTTCAAAATTTCACATGTATCAAGGTCCTTTAGTGATGTTGAAATCTCATCATTAGTGTTTATGGGAGTCATTGTCAAAGAAAAACCCAAAATTTTGTTGTGCATAAGCTGATTTAGTCATTATGGAAGATTTGACAATTTTTCATACTTCCGGAACAAATTCAGTGTAAAAAGGTCAGGATTTTCTATGGAAGTTACTCACACTTCCATAGAAAATATACCCTCTCGAACACAAGATTTGTTACCAAATTCCGTTTTTTTGATAATGGTAGAAAAAATTGTGCAGAGTACCAAAAAAGGTTTGGTCAGAGACTGTTAGAGCATATTGGCTCATGATTGCTCATCATTGTCATTTTCCATCATTTTTTGAAATGCATGTTTCTTAGTCATCCTATCCAATTTTCGATTTTTCTTTTCGATTTATTGTCTTGAATATGCCTTATATCCATGGAAAATTTTAGGGGCTAATATTCGCAGGTGGGCTAATTTTCCATGATTTTTCCAAAAAAAAGATTCGCCAATTTCCATTTTTTATAAAAATGATTCGCCCAAATTTTACAATATAAAATTAATTTATGTTAAAATTTTCCAACATTATATAGAGAGTATATATCATTATAGATTTCAATAATTTTACAAATACATCAATAAACATTTTATAGTTTGCATATTAGGTACTAGTGAGATTCGCCAATTTTTTAAACTTCAAAATAATTTTCCATCCTTAAAATTTCCCTTGCTTATATCATCCTTGTGAGATTATTGGTTTATCTCAGTATCGGTTTGGAGGTTTAGGATGTTTTTCTAGTTGTCTGAGGGTTAATTCTTTTAGTGTCAAAATCTTTGTGTCCTGTCTCTAAAAATATTTTCAAGTGTCAAGGAAAGGGCTAACCGTTCAATTCAATTTGGAGCCATGGCATCACAAAAGAAACAATATAAAGGAGGAGCTGTTGTTAGATATGCAACCATAGAAATGAAGAAGCAATAAGAATACCCCACCTTCTCCTAAGCGTTTGATAGAGTAGGCTACCTCCGTATCTGTCAAAAATTGTGGGGACTTCATGGAAAAGTTTCAAAGGATTTTGCTATCAATTTTATAGGCACAGGGTCGAAAGTGGGAATGTTAAGTTATTTTGTGTCCCCAGACACCATTGCATAAGCCACTGAGATCCCAAAATCAGGAGAGTCATGGTTCAAAGTACAAAAGTTTAAATTGCAGAATTGTGATGAATTCTTGAAAGAATAACATAGAGGCATCAGTATGGCTTCAAGAATCCCTAGAACATGCCTCAAAGAGTATTTTTCAAAATTTATGATGGTGATCCAAATGTATTTCACCTATGAGGGTATATTCAACACAATATATCAATAACATTTCAAGTTTTTGCTACACTTCACAGGTAAGAAACCCTTAGATTTGCCTTTTTATTTGTTTAGGATCCTGGGAAAATTAGAAAACAAACTTCAAGCCAAACCTAAAACTAGTGATACCTCAAATTTTCACCATGCTCTAATTAATTTTTTGGTGGTTGAAGAATTAAAAAATTTGAACAAATATTGGCCTACATTTTTGTTTATGAGTAGCTATGAATTTTTTGTTTTCACCCTTAAGAAAACACCAAGATCTAAGTCCACTACTCTAGGGAAAGAAAAACCATCTAAATCAGAACATGTAGATGACCATGATGCAAATATGCAGCCTATGGAGATGGAGGTTGAACAAGTGCAAAAGACTGTGGTGCCAAAGAAAAATTATAAAATAAAAAAAATAAAAAAAATATACAAGGACACATAGGAGTGTTATTAGAAGTAAAATTGAAGGAAGAGGAAAGTTGGTAGATATCTTGGAGGATATTTAAATTGAAGAAAGCCCCATTGTACTGCATGTTGAAATCGGGGAGACAGGGGCTCAAAAGAAAAACAAAAGATCTAGGGAATTAGACTTTGATCAAGATGATTCAGGTTTTATATTTAAGCCTAGAAAACCATTCACAAGATCAAAATAGTCAAAGAAAAAGATATTTGAGAAACCACTGATGCATGAAAAATCATTAAGGAAGAAGTTGCCTCAAAAGAAAAACTTCCAGAGGAGCCTCCAACAAAGGAAAAATCAGTGAAGAGAAGGTAAAGAACGGGTACAAGAAAATAATGAGGTAAAGCTTCTGCAACAATAGTTAAGGGATTCTAGAAGTGAGGTAATAGAGTAAATGTTTTTTTTTTGGAATTCAAGCAAGACATATATAAGAAACTGGATTATTACAATGAAGTGGAAAATAGATCAAGAAAGATGTTAAAGAGGACACTACCTCTACACATGATGATGAAGCATCTATAAAAAAGAAATAGGTGGTTGAAAATAGGGAGGATAAGGTTGCAGGATCAAGCCAAAGACTTAGAAGCACAAATGCAAATGATACAAGATGAAATTTTGAAGAGAGGCCTAAAATTCATTACCGTTAAAGATGATGTTGCTCCATAAGCATGGTAAGATTACATTTTTTGGATATATTATGGCTTATGCTATCACACATGAATGTATACACTTATACAGTTTTTTTGGAGGTGATACAAGTGTTTTAAGGTGATAGAAGGAAGAAAATGAAAAATCTCATAAAACTAGTAACTTCCGTAGCAACTCCGAGGCTTGAAGACAAAAATTTGCTACGAAAGTGTTGTAGCTTTTCATGGAGGTAAACATCAGCCCTAATTTTAAAAAATAGAAGGTTCAAAGCATGTGTTTAACCTATAAAACTCAAGGAAGAGCCTGGAATATCTAGAATGGTTAAAAATTATGCAAAAGGGTTGATTTTGGTATTTTCTATGGAAGTTCACTACCGAAGTGCCTATACTCTGTTTTTTCCAGCGTTAGGAAATTTTGATGACTTTGGGGTAGTAAATGGAGTGAAGAAGTGAATAAATCACACTTTTGGAACATGAATATTATTATTTCTTTTGTTCAAGAGGAAAACTCAATAATCAACCTCCATGTGGCTGACAACTCATCAAGTCAACAAAGCATGCCAACTCAGCAATACAACTCACCATCTCAACTCAAGCTCACAAAGTCTTAACTCCAGTGCATCAAAAACCAACACCTCAACAGTTAGTTTGGTTCGATAAAGATGACAAGCATTGTTTGTTATATTTTTGTTAGAGTTATTTAATGTTCATATATTCCTATTTGAATACAAACTCTATCAAAACATAAATTAACCCAATTAATTCTCGATGTGATGTAATCCTAGTTGAATTAGGTCTCTAGGTCAAGGTATTGAATTCTAGCCGAGGTGGCAGACCATTGTAAAGAGAATTCACTCTATAAATGGGGGAGTTTTTGAGTTTGAAAGGGTTGATGAATGTTATGAGGAAGCTACTATGTAAATGTTTCTCTATTAAGCTAATACACAGTTTACAACAATTGCCTTCAAAACGTGTGATTCTTCTTGACTGATGTTTTTGTCTCTTCAATTTGTATATTTTCTTCAGCTTCATGGTATTATAATTGCTTGGAATTCATAAATTGATGCTCCAATTTCCTTCATGTACTATGTTTTTCTGTAAATTTTATGTTTTAAGTCATTTTCCTCGGCTTTCATGAATGCATTTGCTAGTAATTGAATTTATTTAGCTAACTCCATGCCCAATGGTAGCCCTCATACACTCTTCCACCTGAAAATTTACATAAAACAAAAAGACATTTAGCCATCTGCAATATAGATCTTATCTTGAGTATTTCATCATCTTCTTTGAGAGAGCCCTCTCTGATTGGAAGGGCTAACTTTTAATCCAAAGTGGTTTGAAATAGTTGTGCTAGGTTGATCGTTAAACAACCCAAATGGTTCCAACCCAGTGATAATACTTTACATACGACACTATATTCATCATCATTTCAGTTTTATTGCTACATCTCTCTTTCATTTTTCTCATATTGTTTTTCACTCCATGTTCTTCTTATTGTTGGGTGTGGAGCCTGATTTTCATCCTGATTCATAGATCCTTGTTTTAGTTGGATGTATACCCCAAGAAAAATGTACACCCTTGCAACGACGGGGGTGCGAGGGGGCTGACCCCACGGCTGGGGGGTCTGGGGGCCAGCGGTCCCCCGGCGGGGGTTTCGAGAGTAGTGTCCCCGAAGCTAAAAATAGATGTAAAATTGCCTTGTAAAAGTATAGTAATTTCTAGTCAATTTGGGCCGTTCATTACGAAGATGATATGACGGTAGAAGCTATGTTTAGTTTAGGGTTTTTTGACCTAGAAGGCAACCCGTCTCTTTCTATGAGGGTATTGTATTGCAGCTGTGTATTACATGTGTATTCTCTGAGTGGAAAATAGATAGGGAGACTATGAGAGAGAATAGAGGATATTACAGCAGATCTGCTGTAGGTTTTGTTTCTTCATTTTGCTGGATAATAGAAAGGAAGGACTGGCTGTTCGGGGTGGACGTAGCCCAAACTGGGTGAACCACGTATATCTGTGTCTCTCTGGTTTTATGTGTTTTGTATGCTTGTATTTTATGTATATTTTATGTGTTGCATTGATCCATAATATATAATTTTCTAACAGCTAGTGTCAAAGCCGAAGGTATATTTGGCTGATAAACTCGCAGGAAAGAAGGTTTCCTGGTTCGATTGGGAGCAATGGCGGAAGATGGTAAGTTTAGGGTCGAGAAATTTAACGACCAAAACTTCCCGCCGTGGAAGATGCAGATGGAAGATTATCTGTATCAGAAATATCTGTACCTACCATTGAGCAGAAAAATAAAGAATCCGGTGGCCATGACAGACGCAGAATGGAACATTCTCGATAGGAAGGTACTCGGAACAGTACGATTGTGCCTTGCGGCGTTAGTCGCCTTCAATATTTCGAAGGAAACAACAAAAGAGGGTTTGATGCAGACATTGGAGAAAATATATGAAAAACCCTCAGCCTCAAACAAGGTATTTCTTATGAAACGATTATTTAATATGAGGATGTCGGAAGGTGGATCTATTGCAAACCATTCAAATGATTTTAATACAGTTACCAGTTAGTTAAGTTCTGTAGGGGTAAACTTTGATGATGAAGTTAGAGCTCTGTTATTCTTGTGCTCATTTCTAGAGAGTTGGAATGGTTTAGTAATGGCCATTAGTAACTATGTCTCTGGATCTAGTACTTTAAAGTTTGATGATGTTGTTGGTGCTATCCTTAGCGAGGAAATGCAACAGAAAAGCTCCGATGAGACATCGGGTAATGCTTTGAGTGCAGAGTCTAGGGGAAGGAGAATGGAAAGAGGAAAGAGCTCAGGATATCGCAGTAAATCAAGGAAAGGCAGATCCAAGTCCAGATCGGGGATAGTGTGCTGGAAATGCGGAAATAAAGGACACCTAAAGAAAGACTATAGATCTCGGAAGGGAGAAGAAGGAGATGCACAACAAGAAAACAATCATGAAGAAAATGTGACAGGTGACGTGTTACAATATGCTTTGATTCTTTATTTTGAAAATGTTACTGATTCTTGGGTTGTAGATTCAGGGGCTTCATTCCATGCCACACCTGATAAGAAATATTTTCATGACTATGTTCAAGGAGATTTTTTTCAAGTTCGTTTGGGTGATGATAAACCCTGTAAAATTTTTGGAATGGGTAAGGTTCTTGTAAAACAACAGAATGGAAACCAATGGCTATTAAAGGAGGTAAGGCATGTTCCAAATCTAAAGAAAAATATGATTTCAATAGGGCAGTTAGGTGGTGAAGGTTGTGTGACAACTTTCATAGATAAAACTTGGAAGGTCACCAAAGGAACCTTGGTAATAACAAAAGGAGAAAAGGTTGGTACATTGTATTTATGCAATGGTATTTCTAGCTCTGTTAATGCTTTAACTTCCAAAGGAGCAGATTCAACATTATGGCATCATAGGCTCGGACACATGAGTGAGAAGGGGATGAAGATTCTTCACTCAAGAAATTTGTTGCCAGGTTTGAAGAATGTTGATTTGGATTTATGTGAAAATTGCATTTATGGAAAACAAAAGAGATTCAGATTTCTCAGAGTTGGAAAGAAAAGAAGAGCGAAAAATTGGAGCTTGTGCATACAGATGTATGGGGACCTACCCAGGTATCATCTCTCAGTGGCTCTCGCTATTATGTTACATTTATTGATGATGCAACTAGAAAAACTTGGATTTATTGTATTCAAAATAAATCTGATGTATTTGATACTTTCAAGAAATGGAAATCTTTAGTTGAGATTGAAACAGGAAAGAAGTTGAAGTGTCTCAGATTAGACAATGGAGGTGAATATTGCAACAAAGAGTTTGATAGGTACTGTTCAGAGCATGAAATTCGTAGAGAGAAGACAGTTCCAAGAACACCACAAGAAAATGGTGTGTCAGAAAGGATGAACAGAACAATCATGGAGCGTGCAAGGTGCATGAGATTTCATGCAAGATTGCCTTTACAATTTTTGTCAGATGTTGTAGATACCGTCGTTTATCTAATAAACAAAGGGCCTTCAAGTTCCTTGGATGGTGGTATTCTAGAGGAAGCATGGATAGGTAAAAAGGTAAACTAATCTTTTTTAAAGCCTTTTGGTTGTGAGGCCTTTGTCCATATTAATAAAGAAAATAGAACAAAGCTTGAGGCAAAATCAAAGAAATGTACCTTTATTGGATATGGTGTCAATGATTTTGGTTATCACTTATATGATTATGAAAATCACAAAATCATTAGGAGCAGAGATGTAATATTCAATGAAAAGGTCTTGTATAAGAATCAGTTGCAGGAAAAGAAATAGGAAAAAGAAAGCAAGGAATACACAGTTCTTGATGAGATAATTGAAAAAGTAAAGGTGCCTGAAAATAATAATAATCAACAACCACAGCAGTAGCAACCACCACAACAACAAAATGCACCTCAAACACCTGAAAGTGGTGTTAGAAGATCTACCAGGATAAGTAGACCCCCTGAACGATACTCTCCTTCATTATATTATTTATTGTTGACTGATTCTGGTGAACCCAAATGTTATGAAGAAGCAATGCAGGTTAAAAGTAGGAAGAAGTGGGAGCTAGCCATGGACGAAGAGATGGACTCCTTAATGCATAACCAGAATTGGGACTTAGCCAGGTTGCCTGTAGGTAAAACTACAATGCATAATAAATGGGTTTACAGACTGAAGGAAGAAGATGGAGGAAAACAAAGGTACAAAGCTAGACTTGTGGTGAAGGGGTTTGCACAGAAGAAAGGTATTGATTTTGATTAAATATTTTCTCCTGTTGTTAAGATGACTTCAATTAGAACTATTTTAAGTCTTGTAGCAGCAGAATATTTACATATTGAACAGTTAGATGTAAAGACAACATTTCTCCATGGAGATTTGGAGGAAGAGATATACATGCAACAACCAGAAGGATATGAGGTCAAAGGGAAAGAAAAATTGGTGTGCAGGTTAAAGAAGAGCTTGTATGTCTTAAAACAGGCTCCAAGGCAGTGGTATCTAAAATTTGACAAGTTTATGTCTGAACAAGGTTATACTAGATGTCACTCTGATCATTGTGTTTATCTGAAAAAGCAAAATGATGGCAGCTATATTATATTGTTATTGTATGTAGATGACATGCTTGTTGCAGGATCTAACATGCAGGAAATAAATGTGCTCAAAAGAAAATTGGCAAATTCATTTGCAATGAAGGATTTGGGAGCTGCAAAACAAATCCTTGGTATGAGGATAACTAGAGACAAGAAAAATCACAAATTAACACTGTCTCAGAATGAGTACATAGAAAAGGTGTTGAAAAGATTTAATATGCACAATGCAAAACCTGTTAGTACACCTTTTGCTAGCCATTTCAAACTTAGTAAGGAGATGTTCCCAAAGACCCAAGAAGACATGGATTATATGTCTAAAGTTCCATATGCATCAGCAGTTGGAAGCTTAATGTATGCAATGGTCTGCACAAGGCATGATATTGCACATGCAGTGGGAGTTGTAAGCAGGTACATGAATAATCCAGGAAAAGAACATTGGATGGCAGTAAAATGGATTCTCAGATATTTGAGAGGTACCACAAATCAAGCATTATGCTTTCGTGGTTCAAACATTGCTCTACAGGGATATGTTGATGCAGATATGGTAGGTGACAGAGATAACAGGAGGAGCACTACAGGATATGTATTTATTGTAGGTGGAACAGCTGTCAGTTGGGTTTCAAAAATCCAAAGTGTTGTTGCACTTTCAACAACAGAAGCAGAGTATGTTGTTGCCACAGAGGCTAGTAAAGAAATGATTTGGTTACAACGGTTTATGGATGAATTGGGTAAGAAGCATGATATGGGCACGCTATACAGTGATAGCCAAAGTGCTATTCATCTTGCAAAGAACTCAGCATTTCATTCCAAGACTAAACACATACATCTCAAGTACCATTTCATACGGTCAGTATTGGAAGATGGAGAGTTGAAGCTGGAAAAGATACACACTAGCCAGAATCCTGCAGATATGCTAACAAAAGTTGTAACCAAGGAGAAACTGAGAATGTGCTCAGTTTCAATTGGTCTTCAAGGATGATGATGAAGATGAGAAACACCCAGGTCCAAAGAGGAGTCATTGTCCAGCAAATGAAGTAGCCGTGGAGTTGCTACATTTTAGTCTCCAAGTGGGAGATTGTTGGGTGTGGAGCCTGATTTTCATCCTGATTTATAGATCCTTGTTTTAGCTAGATGTATACCCCAGGAAAACTGTACGCCCTTGCAGCAGGGGGGTGCGGGGGGGACTTTTCCCCCCCGCGGGGTCCGGGGGGGCTGACCCCCTGGCTGGGGGGTCCGAGGGCCAGCGGTCCCCCAGTGGGGATTTTGGGGGCAATGCCCCCGAAGCTAAAAACAGATGTAAAATTGCCTTGTAAAAGTATAGTAATTTCTAGTCAATCTAGGCTGTTCATTAGGCGGATGATCTGATGGTAGAAGTTATGTTTAGTTTAGGGTTTTTTGCCCTAGAAGGCAACCCCTCTCTTTGTATGAGGGTCTTTTATTGTGGTTGTGTATTACATGTGTATTTTCTGAGTGGGAAATAGATAGGGAGAATGTGAGAGAGAATAGAGGATATTACAATGGATCTATTGTAGGTTTTGTCTCTTCATTTTGCTGGATAATAGAAAGGAAGAACTGACTGTTTGGGGTGGATGTAGCCCAAACTAGGTGAACCACGTATATCTATGTCTCTCTGGTTTTATGTGTTTTGTGTGCTTGTATTTTCCATATATTTTATGTGTTTCATTGCTTTATAATATATAATTTTCTAACACTTATTCATAGACAAGTCCAGAAAAACAGAATTCCTCTAATATTTCTATGGCTGCTACGAAATCAGAGAAACCTATGGCTCCAACTAATCCTACACCTTCTACTGCCGAAGTGATCAAGATGTATCCCTTGTTTTCAGATACTACATTCGCTACAGAAAGTGGTTCCGCTTCATGGGTATCAATGTACAGGATTTTCGAAGATGAAAAACCACACATAATGAAAAGGATAGCTATAATGGATGCCTCCAATGCCTGAGAACCTACTATTTCTAATGTAGCCAACTCTTTTATTCATATAATTGTTGCGCACCCTAATATTTTACCATGTTCAGATATGGTGAAATGGATTATTTCTAATCTAAACATTGGTGACATTACCTTTCTCACAATGAGAGGCACAATGATAGGATCATTTCGAGCAAAGGATTTGAAGAGAATTTACCATAAATCGGACCCCCAGAAGGTGTATGAAAAATATTTCCTCAAACAATTTGCAAATGAAAATAAGTTGTAGTCAGACCCTATAAAACAATGGAGAAATAACCCCAACAAACATAAGCATGATGAAAACGGTATGTATTCCACTACTTCTCTTGCTGGTCCCTACTGTTATGTTTCTGATATGATGTGTAGATTATTTGCTTCACCCAATACCAGTAAATGTTCCATTGAATGGGTCCCTGTTATGGATGTCATCACAGACTCGTACATTATGGATTGGGGTACCATTTTTTCAAACAATATTTCTCCCCAAATCCTCAAATATAGAAAAAATCACTCTTCTTACCTCCAGGAAAATCCCCCCATTGTTTATGAGTGTGTACATTATGGACGTTGTGTGTTTTACCTCTGATTTTCCAACCATGGGTTGGAAATGGACCATCCAAGACCTCACCCCCATTCATGTTTACTCTGATATTCTATGGGAATCCAAATATGAATCTAATTTTACAAGATTTGTCATGGAGTTATTCTGTCACTCTTTCAATATGTTTTTAATGAAAAATCCCCCATATTGTCTAAGGAAGCCCGGGCTGACTTTACAAGCATAGGGAAATGGTTTGGGGAATAATATTCACTTATGTCAGAGTTTATGGAAGCATTTTTGAACCCCATGTACTTCCACTATATGTACCAGACAAGCTTCTTGCTAGAGAAATTGCTTACCAAACAATGGGGCATGAATTGACTAAAGCCTTGAAAGAGGAGAATAAATATTCCTGGCATACCTTTCCCATAGACTATGGTTCTTATGCATTGGAAAATTTCAAACATGTTGGATTAGAAATTGATCAAATCTAATGTTTGAAATTATTTACAGCTCCTAATAGAAAATTTGATCCAAATAAGGTTGCTCTAATGTTACAAATCAGGTAAATATTAGACACTTCCTTCATGAAGATGATAATTATGATGACTTATTTGCGTCTCCCAATACCTATCTAGATGTTGAAAAATTGGCAACCATGTGTCTCAACCCTAAAAATTTGGAAAAAAACAAAGAATAAAAAAACAATAGGTTAGAAGGTATTGCTCTAGACATTTTAGAGGTATCCCAACCTATTACACAGAAATATCAATAGACAGAACAAGAAAAAGAGTAGCCTCCTAAGGATACTGAAATCCTTAGTATATCAAAATAAGCTAATCCCATAGAAGTACAGACTAATAGTCTAATGTTTTCCAGTGCTTTACAAGAAGTATGGAAAGATTTCAATCAACAACTCAAGGGATATCAAGAAGTGGTGATCATTAATCTTCATAAGATAGTCGAAACACCTCATGATAAAAGTAAGAGCTCGTTCGCTGCTAGATCTACTGACAAATCTGTTAACACAGAAGGAGTTGAATTCATCCTGACCTACCCAACATTTGAAATTATATTGAAGATAGAGGAAATCCATCCTTTAGATATCTTATACAACCCAAAAAATAAGTTTGTAATGAATAAACAAAGGAAAAGGAGGATAATTAAACAATCACAGGCTCTAGTTCCTAGTGATGTGCCCATGAAGTTAGTTTGGAAAGACCCACAAATAGATCCATCCCAGGATCTAACAAGATTAAATCAATTCACAAGTTCTTATGCATCTACTACAATTGATAATGTCACGGAAGTCCAACAACTAGTTAAGGACAATGATGAGATAATCCTTCAGCCAGAACAAGAACTGCTGGTAGAAAAGAAGAGCATTAAACAACAACTGAATGCACAAGTTTCACAACTATAGAAAAGTATAGATCAACTAAAGCTACAACATCAATTTGAAATTGGTGTCCAGGATGCTCAAATCCACCAACTACAATTTATTGTGGAACAGTTAAAGGATAATCCAAAAGTGGATGATTTTAAAAAGGAAGCCCTGGAATTCAACACCTTGTTGGCTTAGCGACAAGTGGCATTTTATCAAATATTTTCTAACATAAATGAGATATGCGAGAAGAGTGATTCATTAATGAATCAATTAGATGATCAGAAGATCATCTTTGATTAAATTTATGATAAATTCTCTCAATATGTCACTTGGAAAGATACTGCAGAAGGCCGAAAGGCCAATCTTTCCATAATTGAAAATTCACAAAACGAAATATTTTTCACTGATGGAGATATACAATTAAAGTAGGCATAAAGGTAAATTTGCAGGGCAAGAGATGTTTCCAATAACATTATTGAAAAAATCAGCAAAAACCTTATTGTTTCCAATTTAATTGATAAATTCCCACATGGTTCTCTACCTGTTGTAAAAGATTTGATAAATAAGTGGCAAGAGATGTCTAAACTGAAGGAAGAAAGAATCATAAAATTGGTAAAGCTTGATTGGGACAAGTGCATGAAGCACTTAGTTAAGCCACATAGTCAATGGTTAATCTAACCGACACTTCATCTTACATGGTGCATCCACTATCAAATGCGGTCAGGGAAAATTTTAAGGATGGAAATTTATTTTGAAGTTTCAAAACCTTGGTGAATCTCACTAGTATATAATATGCAACTTGTAAAATTCTTAGATTTTTTTTGTAAAAGTATTCGAATTTCTAAAATTCAATATAGTCTCTATATAAATTTTGGCGATTTTTAAGGTAAAACAATTTTATACTATAAAATTTGGGCGAATAATTTTTAGAAAAAATGGAAATTAATGAATATTTGTTTTTGGAAAAAGAATGGAAAATTAGCCCACTTGCGAATATTAGGCCCTAAAATTTTCCCTGAATGTGGTCTACACAGGACAACTTCCCATCAGGCCATGCCAAACTCCTGAAGTTCAGCCTATGATAGACATCCTTCAACTTAAGGAACAAATGGAAACAAAGACAACACCAAACTCATGAGGCGAGTCATCCCAACAAACTCTATTTTTGTTTTTATTTCACTTATTTTAAGGAGAGTTGTTTAAACCTCCTCAACACTTTATGTATTTTCTATTTTTCTATTTTTTATTTTACTATATAGACCCTTTCATGTCTTTGCAGAAAGGGACCTAAAATTTTAAAAATAAAACTTTACATAAGTTTCATTTTTTTACTCTTAAAGTTTCTCTTAATAGAAAGGCTGGACCAAGGATTGCTTTTCAAATGAGTAGAGTTAAGATATATATGGTACTTTTATCTTTATGTTGATGTTCTGTTTCATATGAGAAATAGTTAAATTTCCTTATTTTTTTTTTTATATGTATCTATTTAAACACAATCCAGCATTAATTCACTTCTGAACATGCTTAGATTGCCATTTTTTTATACATGAACAAATACATGCAATTATTTAATGCGATATGTAATTAAGCAATTGATTTAATTCACTATTTAATCAAGCCAATTATCTTAATTTTTTTTACATTTCCATAAGTGTCTGATAAATATTCATTTACATACACTTAATATCATCTTTTAAATCGCATATAAGAGAAATATAATTCATCTCGGGATAGATATAGGTTTATATATACTATTTTTAAGCTTTTTGTTATTCTCATTCACCAAGTCATAGTTAGTTATAAATTCCGCCCAATCCACTCAATTACATTTCATTGGGAAACTAGTCCCATAATCCCCAGGCAGAGCTACTATCTCAAATGGATAAGAGATGGTTTTCAAGTCCCAGACCGGGTGGTTTTCCCCGATGTTTTTGTAGCAATTTTTGAGGAATCAACATTTTTGGCGCTAGAAGTAGGGCCTACTAGAGTATGAATGGCAGCAAAGCTTAATCCTAAATAAAAATACCATCAAAAGAGTCAAGCCCCATCCAAATCTACTACAACTTCAATCCGACGCTCAAAATCTCCTACCTCAATCTCCTCCTAAGTCTCATAGTTCAATTCATAAAGAACTCTCCCCTGACTATACTCCAGAATAACCTAAAGTACATACTTTGATAAATAAATTAGAAGAAATTTATGTTTTAGCAGAAAATCCGTTGCTTTATGAATCCTCTAAAGGAAGTGTTACTTCAAGTTTTCAAGATACTCGTGCATTGAATCGTTCTTAGAGTGAAAAACTTGGGATAATTCCATTTGAGTTTTCTCTCCATTCGCATCACATGAAAACTACTACATTTGCAACTAAAACATATTCTACTGATATTCTCTCATCTTCTCCTCCACAAACTCCACATTTATTCCTCCTTCATTTCCATCCTCCCAACCAATTTCCTCATCCATTCATATCTCTTCATCTCAATGAACTAGTGCTACCTCAAGGAGTATTATTTCAATGGTTGTTTCTTTTTCAACTACATCCACCTATGGAAATACTACTTCTTCTTTGAATCCTCCTTCGTGACAAACCAATCCTCTAGGAAAAACTAATCCCATAAGTCATACAATGAAAAATAGGCCATGAACCAATCTGGGAGCTATTCAATTAGCAGTTCCTCTTCATAATTTACCCAAGAATCCTGAGAGACGGTTGCCTAAGTATAATCTTGATGATTGTCTCCTTGTTGAAGAACACCTCCACAATTATATGCTTTCCATGAACCTTAATGCATTCTCAGAAGAAGATTGTGTAGTAAGGTTGTTTCCCTATAATTTTCAAGGATCAGATTGATCATGGTAATTTTCGATACCATTAGGTACTATTACTAGCTCAGACATATTCAAAGAGAAATTTGTGACCAAATTTGGTGATGATCGTAATACTCTCATAAATGATATTTCAAATCTTAAAGAAAATTCAAGAGAAAATATCAAAGATTTCAATTCCAAATTTATCAAATTGTTGAATAAAATTCCAACTACATCTAAATCTAGTGTTGATGTATAGATTTAATGGTACACATCCTCTCTCCCTTCTAATAGATTAATTTTTGTAGATAGAGCCAATAAGGCTACCTTAGTAGAAAATATGAAAGAAGCCCTGTCTGTAGAAAATATAATTCTTTCTCTAGAGAAGAAGACTACCCAGGAAGATAGAAAGTCTAAAAAAGTTACATTTAAGGATGAGCCCAAAAATAAAAAACCTAAGGATCCTTTCAATCTGGAAGGTTTACAAACAGTTCTCAAAACAATGTCTAATGAAATGGTAGAAATAAAAAAACAAGTAGCACAGTCCTATTCTAAGAAACCTTTTAGATCTTTCAAGAAAACTCAGACTTCAAATCCTCAATATCCAAATATAATCTCTAATGTTGAAACATATCAATATGAAGATGAGGACGGTGATAGTATTGTCTGTAGATGAATCCTAGGATGAAGAATTGGTTGAAGTTCATGGATTATGGGATTTCATCCTCCCTGCATCCGATAATGAATATGATCATGAGGCATTTATAGCTATTACTAGAATTAAAAACCCTATTGATCTACCACAATATTCTCAGAGGCAGAAATCATCAACTCTTGTTGCTAAAGACAAAGTTGTTAATAAAAAGACTCCTTCGACGTCTCCTCAAACAAGCCCAACATATTCTAATTCTCCATCTACATCAAATACCTTAGTGGTTTTAGATACCATTGAGTATAATAAAGTGGAAGATATGAATAAATTCAAAGAAAAAATCTCCATGTATGAGGTGAGTAAATTAAAGCAGCATTAAAAAATCCTACTCAAAGAATTGAATGCAGTTCCTGCCTCTCCTTTACCTACTCCTGTCACTTATAAAGCCTCAAAAGGAGTAGGTAAACCTCCAAAAATTCATCACAAAATATTTATGCCACCAATTCTATCCTAATTGGAGACAGATCCAATTCTCACACTCCTCCTTTCCTTTTGACTTTCGAAGCTTTTAATAAAAATGTGCACAATTTTTAGATAGACTCTGGGGATTTTTCAAACATAATGCCATATTCTGTTTGTTTGAAGTTAAAAATATCTCCCCAAAAGTCTGTTGTACACAATATTCAATTGGATAGAACCAAAGTCAAGGTTTTAGGAGAAATTAATTTTGTCCTTATTAGACTCGCTTCTAATTCAAAAGTTCATCAAGTAATTGAAATTCTAGTTGTTGATGTTCCTGACTTTTATGGTTTTATTCTTAGTAGATATTCTTTTTAAAATATTCACGGTTATTTTGCCACAGACTAGTCTCATATGTGGCTTCCTTACAATGGTAAGCCAAATCAAATTCAAGTTGATCGTAAAAAACACATGAAATATTCAGTAACTGATTTTGAGGATGAAAATGAACCAATGACCTTTACCAGTAACATCCTTGGAAATTACTCTATTGAATCATTCTTGGGAAATTTCAATGCACAACAATATCCATTTCTAATCAATTCGGTTACTTCTCAAATAGAAAACTTTTCACAATCATATTCTTCCAAATGTGTAAATATTGTAGAAAAAGCTTTTGTTAAAACTTTATTTTGGACCATTTATTTTGATGGATCTAGATCTAATGATGGTGTAGGAGTAGGTTTCATATTTATTAATCCAAAAGGAGAAAATATAATATTGAAATGTAGGTTTCAATTTGAATGCACAAAAAATACTGAAGAGTATGATGCACTGGTCCAAGGCTTGTATAAAGAAATAGATATTGATGTCAAATATCTTCTAGTATATGGAGATTCTGAAATTGTTATTAAACAAGTTAGAAATATTATACACTATTTTTCTGGGCATCTCAAACATTATTAGTAATTAGCGTAAGATCTTACTTCACATTTCTTAGCATTCAATATCTTCCCCGGCCCAAGGTTTCAAAATGCAAGTGATGATCTACTAGTTAATGTAGTATCTAGACTTATTCCATTTGCGAATTATAGTCAAGACATATTTTCAATGGAATTAATTTTTCGCCCATATATTCATAATAATGTCACAAATAGGAGAGAATTCAATGACTATGAAGACATTCTAAGTTTTCTAACATCTGAGGGATCATAGGATAATCAAATGATTGATGAATACAAGCATGAAATACAATTAAAGAAAAAAGTTGGTGAAAATTCCATACCTAAATATGTAGTAAAGCTTGAAGATATTTATTACTTAAAAGACATATTTAAAAATGTTACTATGTTAGGTCCCTATATTACTAGTATAGTCCCTTATTTTTGTTAGTGTAACCCCCTTATTGTTATTGTTGTACCCCTGTAACCCCAATATTGTTATTATTGTGCCCTTACATTATTATTGTTAGGTTGGCAAGGAATATATTCTAACCCCATGGACTCCTATATATAGAAGGAGGTTTTGGTCATTTGTATCATCCAATAATTGTTCATTTATGTAATGTGTTGGAGGTTCCCCCCTCGAAGTGTCTATTTCTAAGGCGTTGATCTCTCTTTTCTTCTATTTTTGGAGTTGGTTTCATAACATTTGGTATCAGAGCTTTGGATTCTAGGGTTTCGTTGCTCCAAACATGTCATTATGGAATTTTCGCTATCATTTTTTTTCTATGCAAGTTCAGAAGCTGAAATTTTTACAGAGCTTATTTGAACTCCTAAGAACGTTGTGTCAAAATTTGAGAACTTGGTTAACAATATTTTCAGAGATATGATCTGTGGAAGTTAGGTTTTTTCAGGCTCCTGAATTCACCTAAAACAGGTCATCATGGAATTTGCACTATAAATTTTTTTTTTACAAAGGTTCAGAAGCTGAATTTTTTACACAGCAAAGCCAACATCGTGAGAAACTTCCTATAAAAATTTCATATATTGGTTCGCAATATTTTCAGAGATATGATATGTGGAAGTTAGGGTTTTTCAGACTCCTTAATTTCATCTAGAAGAGTTGAGTGTGGGAAAATAATCATAACTCTGTCTCTGAGCGTTAGATTGGAATTCTGTAAAAGTGACTGCAAATACATAGACTGTAGTTTCTTGTGTATCAATTTCAATGTTGAAGGAGGAAACAGTGACACGTGGCACATCGTACGAGTTCTCTATGCTGAATCAGTCCATAATTAGGTCATTGTGAGAGATTGGGCATAACTTTTCCTTGAAGAATCCAAATCAGGTTAGACCTATTACATTCAAAAGAAGGTTCAGAGGGCTACTACAGGGCCAAATTTCATATATTGAAAATCTGCAAACACAGAGATAATTAAGTTTCAATATTGAGCTCCAAAAAAGCAAGAAAAGGCCATTAAGGCTTTATAAGGCTCTACTATGACTCATGAAGAGGAAGAAGCGTAACATGACATATCAAAATTACAAGAGAAAGTGCACCAAAGTTTTCTCTTGCAAAGAGAAACAAAAAATGAGATGGATGGTTTGAATAAAGGCATGGATGGTTTGAAGAATGGAGTGGAAGCTAAGATGGATTGCATGGAAGATAAGATGGATGACATGGAAGCCAAGATCAATGAAAAAATGAAAAACAACATGGAAGAACCTACTGACTAAAGATTCTACATGGGAGGATGATAATTTTATACAGAAGCATCTGGGGATACTCAAGCATTGAGGACAACACATTTTTGAAGGAGAGGGGCATGTTAGGTCCCTATATTACAAGTATAGTCCCTTATTGTTGTTAGTGTAACCCCCTTGTTGTTATTGTTGTACCCTTGTACCCCCAATATTGTTATTATTGTGCCCTTACATTATTATTCTTAGGTCGGCTAGGATTATATTGTGACCCCATAGACTCCTATATATAGAAGGAGGTTTTTGTCATTTGTATCATCCAAGAATTGTTCATTTATGTAATTTATTGAAGGTTTTCCCCTCTAAGTGGCTATTTCTAAGGCATTGATATCTCTTTTCTTCTATTTTTGGAGTTTGTTTCATAACATACTAATTCAAAACTCCAAATTTCAACCTTGAGATTTGAATTAATAAACCTTGGAAATGATCTTAGATCCCAAAACATCAATCTAGGACTTGGTCTCTCATCAGATGAGAGATTAGCGTTCATCCATTTATTGAAGAAATATAAGAATGTTTTTGCATGGAGCTATGAATATCTCAAGACATATAGTACCTCCATTATCCAACATACTATTGCAATGACATCTACTGATAAGCCAGTACAACAGAAGTTAAGGAAAATTTACCCCAATTTGGAAAATCAAATCAAATCTAAGTTGAATTAACTCCTTAAAGCCAAAATCATCTTTCCCGTTAGGCATTCAAAGTGGGCATTAGAATTAGTCCGTCTTAGGAAAAAATATGGTGACATCCACATTTTTATAGATTTTAGAAATCTTAATAAAGCTTGTCTGAAAGACAATTTCCCATTGCCACCTATGGAAAAAATCCTACAATCAGTCGTTGTCTCTGAATTAATGTCTTTCCTTGATGATTTTTCAGGTTACAATCAGATCCTAGTTCATCTAAAGGATAGGTTGAAGACTACATTTAGAACCAAATGGGGAACTTATGCCTATCAAAAAATGCCTTTTCATTTAATAAATGTAGGAGAAACTTTTCAGAGAGCTATGGATATTGAATTTAGAGGTCTAATAAACAAAATTGTGGTTGTATACTTAGATGACATAACCATTTTCTCCAAAAAGAGAAAAAACCATGATCATTATCTCAAACAAATCTTTGAACGCTGCCAAAAGTATGGGATTTCATTATATCCAAAAAATTCTTACTTCGCTCTTAGTGAAGGAAAACTTTTGGGATTTATTGTATCAAAAGAAGGCATTCGTATTGATCCTGATAGGATAATTTTAGAAAAATTGTATATGACAGAGAATTGGAACACATAAAATATGTGGAAAAAAAAACACAAAAAATGTATAAATCAAGAGAGACACAGGTATACGTGGTTCACCCAATTTGGGCTACATCCACCCCGAACAACCAGTCCTTACTTTCTAGTATCCGGCAAGATGAAGAGACACAACCTACAACAGATCCACTGTAATATCCTCTACTTTCTCTCACATTCCCCCTTTCTTTTTCTTGCTCATAATACACATATAATACACAGCCGTAATACAATACCCTCATACAAAATGAGGGGTTGCTTTCTAGGGTAAAAATCCCTATATTAAACATAAATTCTACTGTCAGATCATCTGCCTAATGAACGAACTAGATTGACTACGAGATCAAAATATTTTACAAGGAAATTTTACATCTATTTTTAGCTTCAGGGACGCCTCCCCCAAAATCCCCACTGGGGGACCACTGGCTCCCAAACCCCCCAGTTGGTCTCCCCCCCAGACATCCACGCGGGGGGGGGGACAAGTGCTCCCCCCCGCACCCCCCCTGTGTGGAGGGGTGTACAATATCCCTAAGGTATACATCTGACTGAAACAAATATCTCTAAATTAGGATGAAAATTGGGCTCCACACCCAACAGATAAAGGAAATTTCTAAAATATCTTTACCCCATAACAAGAATCCATGCAGTGCTTTTTAGGACAGATAAATTGCATTAAGAGATTTTTTCCTAAATTTTCCTAGATTTTTTTACCATTGTAATCCATGATCAAGAAAAATTCAGTCTTTAAATGGGGACACAAGGAAAGAGAAGATTTTGATTTAACCAAGAAAGCTCTCATAAATACCCCTTCTCTAACTACAAAATTTTCTAATCAATTTATTTTATACACTTTCACTTCTGAAACATCTTATGTTGTTGTTCTAACCCAAGTTAATGATTAACAAATCGAATCACCCATATCTTTATTTAGTTCAAATTTTCAATGTGTTGAACTAAATTATTCAGAGGTGGAGAAAAAATCTTTTTTGTTTACAAATCTTTAAAGCACTTCAAATATTTTATCCTAAAGACGCATACCAAGGTAATAGTCCCATTCCCAACAATAAGAAAACTGATTTTTCAAAAGGAACTAGGAGAAAAAAGGGAAAATTGGGTCACAACCCTGAAAGAATATGATATTGACATTAAACCAACTAAAATTTTTAGAGGACAAGGTTTTTGAAAATTGTTGACTGGAGCATCTAACGTACCAGATGATGAGGATTCAGGTAATACTGTACACATTTCCGAGGTAAGCCTGATAGACTCTGAATCACAATATGTTGATCTTATCTTTTATTTAAAAAAAGGATATGCTCCCACAGAACTCAATTATAAAAGGAGAATAGATTTAATATTAAAAGATAATCAATATCGGGTCATTAATGATGTGTTGTTCAGAAAAAAACTGAGACTCTGTATTATTAGGATGCCTTGAAAAATTTGAAGCACAAAAGGTTTTACAGGAACTCCACGTTGGACCTGCACGTGGAAACTTCAGAGGATATACCACCGCACACAAAATCCTTCATGCAGGGTATTATTGGCCAACTTTGTTCAAAGATACTCATGCATATGTAAGAAAATGCAAGACATGTCAAATTGTTGTTGGAAGACAAAGAAAACCAGCCTTGCCTCTACAACCAGTCAACATTGAACAACCCTTTGAGCAATAGGGACTTGACATCATAGGTGAGATTGTTCTTAACTCTTCCAAACAACAAAAATAAATTCTTACTGCAAAAGAGTACTTTACTAAATGGGTGGAGGCTATTCCACCAAAGGTAGCTAATTCTGAAGCCATTATGGAATTCACTGACCAGTTCATTATTATCATATTTGGATTACCTAATGCACTTATGTTCGAAAATTCATCTTACTTTTCGGGTAATAGTATGAATGATTTTTCTCTTAAGAGAGATTTTAAACTCAAATTTTCTGCTAATTACTATCCCCAAGGTAATGGTTTAGCAGATTCAACCAATAAAAACCTCATAATAATCATAAAAATAACTATTGATCGGAGCCAAAAGAATTGGCGTAAATCTTTAACATTTTCTCTATGGGCAGATCGAATAACTCAGAAGACCTCTATAGGCATTGTTCCATTCAATATAGTATATGGGAAATAAGTTGTAATTCCATCAAATTTAGCCCTTCAGTCAGTAGCCCTAGTCTGATCCATTGATGAAGTACCTTCCTCTTATTTACAGCTAAGAATGTCCCAAATCCTTAAACTAGAAGAAGAAAGGGAAAAGGAAAAAATAACACATGCTCGACATCATCATATTTTCAAATATTATTTTGATGTAAGTTCTGTTGCCAAAAAGTATTTTCAAGTTGGATACCTTGTTATTAAATGGGCAAGGCACATGAGGAAAAGGGTAAGCATAGAAAATTCTTGAAAATGTGGCTTGGACCATTTCAAATTGTGGAAGAAGTAGGCCCATCAACCTTCATATTGCAAGATCTACAATGGGCTTATTTTGAAACAAATATTTTCTTAAAATAACATTTCTTCAATGTAATAAAATTTTATTTTCATATTTAGGTTAATAAAAGAATAATGTTAGATAACATACTCTTGGTTGTTTATCAATATCTCTAAATAATTTTACGACTTTTCATCTTGAAGAATAGGAATTAAAAAAAAATGATCACAAACTTGAAAAGGTGGATAATTATTATATAACTCTGAAATTTTGTTTCCATTGAAATTGTAAATTATTTCAAACCTTAAACTTTATAAAGTATTTTCACCTCATTATCAGTCAGAAAAGGTTCATCTTTACAAAGTAAAGACTAGTTTTTACTAAGAATATTTAACTCTAAAATTTCATCCAAAACACTTAACGAGTCAATGGTTCTCCCCATCCATTAATTATAATCTTTTTAGAGTATAATTCAAAAAATTTATAAAACTTAAAAGATAAGAGGTATCATCATGAGCCTGCTTACCATGAATCATAGGAAAATAATAGGCTGACATTACCACTACTGCATATAAAAATAGGGTAATCGCTTATGATTTTTTATAACCATAAGACAAAGGGACTCATCACGAGCCAACTTTTTCAGTCCAATTACAACCAGTGAATGGCATTTTCACTATCTCACCACCAAAATAGGATAATGAATTTTTAAGAATAAAAAAAATAAAACAATAAAACAATAAAAAAGTGTATATATATATTGTGTTGAATTTATCTCTAAAGATTGCAATGATAAATAGATGGGATACTGAAGCATTGATGGTTAAAAAGTAACCATGTCGAGGTTGTGAACGCCTCTTGGTAGCAGTAGCTCTACCTATAAAAAAATGAGTATATCAAAAGGCTAAGTTGCAAAAACCCCCCTGCTTTATCTCTTTAACTGTTTAATGGTTGATATAGCGAAATAAATATTTTCATCTATAAAAGGTTTTTAAGGATCACAATAAGATGAGGCTTTTTTATAATTCAGAGTAATTCTACTTATCCAAATTTTTCGAAAATAGTTTTCATTTCCTTAATTATTCATACTTATTTAATGTATTAGAGATTTCATTCTTATATAAATTAGAGATAACTGGTTCTTCCACTAAATCACCAATTGTTGTGTTATTCAACAACCCCCATTATTTTAGAATATATGCCTTAGATAAAATAATGGGGACCCTTTTAAAGTTTTAGGATCAGACAATAACATTTTTGTGACTTATAAATATAAATATGAATTAAAAAAAACAAATTCTTAAGCTTTTTTCCTTATACACTTCAGCAGAAAACCCAAAAGAACCTTAATCAAAATCACAAATCGTAATCGCAAATCGCAAATTGCAAATATAACAAGCGACATGCTAAGTTGCTCCACATAAAATTTGCGATGCGATAACACCCAAAATATTGAAACATGCGAAAAGGGATTTCTAGAGAAAAAGGGCTATGAAAGCTAAAAACGCGATAACAAAGGAAATATGTGCCCGACAAAGTTTTATTTCATAAAGAGCAATTAGCGGGACCTGCCTCTACCACGTCACCGATCACAATTGCAAAATCGCAAACACTGCCTACTATCATGTACTTCGCCCCACCTTCATTTCCCTGATGTGATACATCACATCTTACTTTCGCCACATCATTCCCTTAAGCTATTCAATTTCACTGAGATTGTGATTGCAATGCAATATCGCATCGCAAAATCATTCATGTCTATTTTCCCTGATAATGTTTCAAAGCTTTAAAAATCTTTGATATATAAAAGCATTGCTTAAAAAATAGAAAAGGTTTGGTTGCAATTGGAAAAAAAAATTCTGCCCGAGGTTTAAAAACAACCTTGACACACATATGAAACTGTGATGCAGGACATTTAATTAAAAATGTTTAAGTGTCCATTCAAGCACGTGAATCCGTGTTTTCCATAAATACACAATCATAATGGTATGATAGCTCTGAGCCTCCAAATGTGATTTGATTGAGATTTTATCAATATTTTAGATTTCTTCGCATGAAACACTATATTCTTCATCATTTCAATTTTATTTCTACACCACTCATGCATTTTCGCATATTGTTTTTCATTTTTTGTTCTTCTTAATCGCAGGCAAGTCTAGAAAAAATAATTCCTCTGAGATGTATAAGGCTGGTAAGAAATCAAATAAACCTATAGCTCCTGCTAATGCTACAACTTCCGTTGTTGAAGTGACCGAGATGTCGCCCATGTTTTCAGATACTACATGCGCTACAGAAAGTGGTTCCGCTCCGCTTCATGGGAGTCAATGTACAGGCTTTTTGAAGATGAAAAACCCTGCATAATCAAAAGGACAGCTACAATGGATGCCCCTAATACCTCAGAATCTACTATTTATGTTGTATCCAACTCTTTTCTTCATATAATTACAGTGTGCCCTAAGATTTTACCATATTTAGATATGGTGAAATGGATTATTGATAATATTAGCATTGGTGACATAACCTTTCTGACAACAAGAGGCATAATGATAGGATAATTTTGAGCAGAGGATTTGAAGAGAATGTACCATATACCAGACCCCCAAAAGGTGTATGGAAAACATTTCCTCGAACAAATTGCAAAGGAAAACACACTACAGTTAGACCCTATAAAACAATGGATAAATAGCTACAGCAAACACAAGAATGATGAAAAGGGTATGTATTCCACTGCTTCTCTTGCTAGTCCCTACTGTTATGTTTCTACTATGATGTGTAGACTATTTGGTTCACCCAATACCAATAAATTTTCCATTGAATGGGTCCCTCTTATGGATTTCGTCGTAGAGTCCTACATTATGGATTGGGGTACCATTTTGTCAAACAATATTGCTTCCCATATCCTTAAATACAGAAAAAAAATTATCTTTTACCTCCATGAAAATCCCCCCATTCTTTATGAGTGCATAAATTATGGAGCGCTGTGTGTTTTACCTCTGATTTTCCAACCATGGGTTGGAAATGGACCATCCCAGATCCCATCCCCATTAATGTTTACCATGGTATTATGTGGGAATCCAAATATGAATCCAATTTTTACAAGATTTGTCATGGAGTTATTCTGCCACTCTTTCAAGTTGTTTTTAATGAAAAAGCCCCAATATTGTCTAAGGAAGCCCAAGCTGACTTTACAAGCGTAGGGAAATGGTTTGGGGAATAATTATTCACTTATGTCAGAGTTCATGGAAGCATTGCTGAACCCCATGTAATCCCACTATATGTACTGGACAAGCTTCTCGCTAGAGAAATTTCTTACCAAACAATGGGGTATGAATTGACTAAAGCCTTGAAAGAGGCGAAGAAAGATTCCTGGCCTACCTTTCCCATAGAATATGGTGTTTATGAATTGGATTATTTCAAACATGCTAGATTAGAATTTGATCAAATCCAGTGTTTAAATTATTTACAATTCCTAATAGACAAATTTATCCAAATAAGGTTGCTCTAAATGTTACAACTTAGGTAAATATCAGACACTTCCTTTATGAATATGATGATAATGATGACTTATTTGAGTCTTCCAATACCTAGCTAGATGTTGAAATATTGGCAGCCATGCATCTCAACCTAGAACAATTGGATCAGTTCAAGGAATATAGAAACAATAGGTTGGAAGGTATTCCTCTAAAACTTTTTGAGGTATCCCAACTTATTACACAGATGGATCAACAGACAAAACAGGAAAAGAGAAGCCTCCTAAGGATACTGAAATCCTTATTAGATCAAAAGAATATAATCCCACATAAGTACGGACTAATAGTCCAATGTTTTCCAATTATTTACAAGAAGTCTGGAAATATTTCAATCAACAACTCAAGGGAGATAAAGAAGTGGTGATCATTAATCATCAAAGACAGTCAAAACACCTCATGATAAAAGTCAGAGCTTGTTCACTGTTGGGTCTACTAACAAATATGTTAACACATAAGGAGTTTAATTTATCCTGACCTACCCAACATCTGAAATTATATTGAAGATAGAGGGAATCCCTCCTTTAGATATCTTTTACAACCCAAAATATGAGGTTGTAATGAGAAGACAAAGGAAAAGGAGGAGAATTGAACAATCATAGGCTCTAGTTCCTAGTGATGTGCCCATGGAGGTGGTTTGGAAATACCCTCAAACAGATCCAATATCCCAGGATCTAACAGTATTAACTATGTTCGCGGGTGCTTATGCATCTACTATAATTGATAAAGCCACATAATTCCAACAACTAGTTAAGGAGAAGGATGAGAGAATACTTCAACTAGAACAAGAACTGGTGGCAGAAAAGCAAAGCATTAACCAAAAACTGCAAGCACAAATTTCATAGATCCAGCAAAGTATGGATCAATTAAAGCTGTAATACCAATCTGATATTGGAACCAAGGATGCTCAAATCCACCAGCTACAATTTATTGTGGAAAAGTTAAAGGATAATACAAAAGTGGATGATTTTAAAAAGGAAGCCCTGGAACTCAACCCCTGGTTAGCTCAACAACAAGTGGTTTTTTTTCAAGTACTATCTAACATAAATGAGCTATGCGAGAAGAGTAATTAACTAATGAATCAAGTAGTTGAATAGATGATCAAATTTGATGAAATTGATGATGAAATCTCTCAATATGTGACTTGGCAAGATAATGTAGAAGGTTGAAAGGCCAATCTTCCCAGAATTGAAGATTCAAAAAAGGAAATCTTGTTCACTGATTGGGATATACAATTAAAACAGGCAGAAAGAGAAATTTGCAGGGCAAGAGATGTTGCCAATAAAATTATTGAAACAGTAAGCAAAACTTCATTGCTGCCAATTTAATTGATAAATTCCCACCTAGTTCTCTACCCATTGTGAAAGATTTGATAAATAAGTGGCAAGATATTCTAAACTGAAGGAATAAATCATCAAAAAATTGGTAAAGCTTGATTGGGACAAGTATTGGAACCACTTAGTTAAGGCACATAGTCAATGGTTAATGTTGTGTTTTCTAACTGACACTTCCTCTTACATGGTGCCTCCACTATCAAATGCATTATACACATGACATTTTAGCGTCAGGCCACACCAACCTCTTGAATTTAAACCTATGATAGACATCCTTAAACTCAAGGAACGAATGGAAACAGAGACAACACCACACTCATGAAGCGAGTCATCCCAACAAACTCTATTTCTATTTTTATTTCACTTATTTTAAGGAGAGTTTTTTAAACCTCCTCAGAACTTTATGTATTTTATATTTTGTATACTTTTTATTTTACTATATATACCCTTTCATGTCTATGAAGGAAGGGTCCTAAAATTTTGAAAATAAAACTTTACAAAAGTTGCATTTTAGTACTCTTAAAGTTTCTCTTAATAGAAAGGTTGGACCAAGGATTGTTTTTCAAATGATCAAAGTTAAGATATATATGGTACTTTTATCTTTATGTTGATTAACTGTTTCATATGAGAAATAGTTAAAGTTCCTTATAACGTTTTTGTTATATGTATATTTTTAAACAAAATCCAACATTAATTCACTTCTGAACATGCTTAGATTGCCATTTTTTATACATGAACAAATACATGCAATTATTGAATATGATATGTGCTTAATCAATTGATTTGATTAACTATTTAATCAAATCAATTATCTTAAATTGTTTTACGTTTCCATAAGTATCTAATAAATATTCATTTACATATAGTTAAGATCATCTTTTAAATCGTAGATAAGAGAAAGATCATTCATCCCAGGATAGAGATAGGTTTATATATACACTTTTTAAGCTCATTGTCACTTTCATTCACCAAGTCATAGTTAGTTATAGATACCACCCAATCCACTAAATTATATTTCATTGGTAAATTGGTCCCATAATCCCCAGTCACAGCCACTATCTCAAATGGATAAGGGACGATTTTCAAGTCCCTGACGGGGTAGTTTTCCTCGATGTTGTTGTAGTGATTTTCAAGGCATCAACAAGTGGCACAAGATAAAGCACAAGACTTCCACTACTTATCATCCTCAAGAAAATGGCTAGGTGGAAGTGACAAATAGAGCCTTGGAGAACATCCTCACCAAGGTTGTGAGCAGTATCATAAAATATTGGGCAGACATATTGGTGGAAGCCACTTCGGCTTATAATACCACTTGGAATACCACCATAGGGCTTACTCCATATGATTTATTTCATGGGAGGAAAGCTATGCTTTCCATTGAGTTTGAGTACAACACCCTAAGAATGGAAGCTCAATTATACCTAGAGATCACAAAGGCATAACAAGAAAGGTTGTTGCAGCTAAATGGTTTGGATGAGTTCAGAATGCAGGCCCTCCTTCACACACAGGTAATTCAGATGCAAAGGAAATTTCATCATGATAAGCACATCAAATAAAATACATTTCAAGAAGGATATTGGGTGTTGCTCTATGACTCCAGATTCAAATACTTCAAAGGAAAAATGATGACAAAGTGGCTAGGACCTTATCAAGTGGAAAAATGCGATGACAATGGGGTTTTTCAGATCAGAACCATATATGAGGAGGGGATCCCCCTTATTATCAATGGTTATAAGGAAAAATGTATAAGAAGCCCCTGTCTAAGGCTGAGTCTATCAATTAAATAAATAGGGAGATGAATGTCATTGGAAGCTCCATAGTTTCCAGCCGCTCGCCTTCCTAGAGAAAAAAAAAATAGAAAATAAATAGGCATGGGTGAAAAACTCTCTCAGGCATCCAAGGCCAAATCCTAGGTTGAAAACCTCCTTAAGGTGATCCTAGAGAAAAAAAATAAAAAATAAAAAAAAAGGAAAAAAGGAAAAATAAATAATAATAATAATAATAAAGTAAAATATCCTAAGGTGGAAACCTCTATGAGGCGCCCAAGGTAGGCTGGTGGGTTGAAAACCTCTGTGGAGGAAGCCTGCTTGTATTTTTTTTTTTTTTAAGGGGAAAAGAAGAGAAAAGGAAAAATGAAACATCACCTATGCAATGATCTATTTATGTTTTGTAGGTTGTTGATCAAGGATAGTTAAGACAAAGAGGAGAAATATTATTTCTCTCTTATCTCTATCCTCTACCTACCCACTCCATAATAAACCTTAGTATGCATCCATCCTTCCATTTCTCCCTCCAGGTGAGCAAAAACCCCGTGTTTTCTTACTCGCTGCAGTGCTACAAGAAACCTAGGCTGCTACAAGATTTTTTGTAGTACTATAGGAAACCTTGTGCTGCTTCAGGAAATTAATCTAAGAGAGAGAAAGCTCACTCAATAACACCTAAACCTCAAGGAAGACATGAAAATCATTCTTTTACCCATATCTACCACTCCTAACCATCACTCCTCTCCATGCATAATTATTCTCTCACTATACCCTCTCTTTCACCATTGTGAGCTAGTTCAGCTAAATATGTACACAGGGCCTCTCCCCTCATCTCTCCACCACTCCATTCACTCCATAACTCCATCCATAGCATCCATACACTAATTCTTCTAATTTCTCCGTTAAGTGGAGCTCCAAAGCAGCAGAAAGGGGACTACTACAGGAAGCTGATCACTTCCTGTAGAAATCCTCTACATGTCACAACAAGCCAAAAATGAAAGAGGTGGTTGATGAATATGGCTCCAAACGATCGCCAAAAGACTCCAAGAGGAATACCACACCATAAAAAACACCTGAGGATATCCATGCAATACCTGCAACAAAAAAAAAAATATTAAGCAACTCACTTGAAATACATTACTCACTCAGAAAATATGCAAAAAAATAAAAAATAAAATAAAAAAAACTCATGGCTATCACCAGACTCTAGCTCCCTGCTTGAAAGAAATTATGCAACTCATCAGTAGTAGGTAGGCTCAGGTATGGCTCCCTCACCCTCTCTCTATGCATCATATTGCTAAAATGAATTAATGTCGAGAATAGAGAGTTAAAAAGGAAAAAATTTGGCCAGTTAACTTGGCCACTCTTGTAAAGTTAAAGTGAAGGAGAATTTGAGTTTTTCATGCCACCTAGGATTTCAAATTATTTAAGGAAGAGATCACAAGGATATGGAGGTGATTCTGAGGTAGGTAGAAATGATTGGCTCGAGTGGGGCCAACGGTTCAAAAGAGGAAACCCCATGCCAAATAAAAATCATCACTCTGCTCCAAGTCCACTCAATTTAGAATAAAAATGTGCTTTGGCTCACCCTCAATTCAATTATGCATTTCGAAAATAGTTAGAGAAAGGGAGGGAAAATATCTATCGAATAATTTCGCACCAAGGTTGAAATTTTCATGCAAGCCCGTGCTACAATAAGTTTGTTGATGCTACAAGAAATCTACAGGAAGGTGGCACAATGATAAAAATTTCCATAAGAGCCACTCATAGATGGTATTGACACCCAACATCACCATTTCCCAAGAAAGAAACAACAAAATTCAGAGGTAAGTGGAAGTCACCCCACCATGTTATGAATTTTTTCATGAAAAGATTATACAAAATCACAACAATAAGTCGAAATTTAAGAGGTTGTTAAGAGAAGTAGGGTCAAGAAAGTCTGAGTTTGTGTTGAATTGAGTTCTAAGGTCCCATATCACTAGTGTTCTAAGACAAAAACCATCCAGCCACCTGCATAAGATAGTCATAAAATGGTGGGGGGTTTTAACAGAAGGGAACCCACATATATCAAAAGAATTATATTACACCCTTAGGTGGTTGATGTCACCTCACGATGGCCTCATCAAAATTATAGTAGGAGATGCTCTCAATAGGATGGACATCCTTTTACCTTGTTCCACATTCATAGATATGGATAGGGGAGAATTCATAGGGACACGAGATGTCACTCTTATAAAAATCTCTACCTATAGTCTTGGAGAGAGGGGTATGAAATAAGAAGAAGGAGAGACTGAAGAAAAAAAGGAATAAGAGGAAGAAGAGGAGGTGTAGGCAGAAGTAGAACACATAGAAACCCTAGAAATAGAGGAAGTAAAATAGGAGGAAGATAAAGATAAAAATTTAGAAGGAGATGAAAAGGAGGGGGGAGAGCAAGAGAAAGAAAAGGAAGGAAAGATGAGAGGAAGAGATGCTAGACCCCATGCTAAGCACTGACATCTCTCCCAAACAGAACAACCTATCACCCGGAACCTCAGAAAAAAAAAAAGTGGTTGCAACCCTAGCCACTCTAAGCACACTAGTGAAGTAAAAGAGGAAAAGATAGACCTCGATATACTTTAAGACTAGAAAGAGTTCCTAGGTGAAGCAAGGTAGACCCCATACTCCAACCAAAATCCCAATAAAAATTGAAGAGTCACCCAAGAAGAAAGACAAAATAAGCCTAGAAGAGGGAAACATTCAAGAGATCACCTCACTTAAGAATACACCTATGACCTATATGAGAAGACATTATTCAAGGCTAGCATCCCTCAAACAAGAACCAACCCCCACAGACCTTCAAGAAGAAAAAAACAAGGGGCAACGAGCAAAGGAGGTTTTTCTATAGGAAAAATAGAGTTTGCTAAAGGAAAATTTTCTAGTGCTATAAGAAACTCCAGATGTGTCACAGAAAGAGAAGAAGGTCATAGAGGAGGGATATAAGGTAGCCTTAGAAGGGAAGGAGGCCCAAGATGAAAAAAAGGCACAAATTGAAGGGAAGGATATCAAAAGGAAGGAAGAAGATGAAACAAAAGAGGATATTCCCTCTCCAAAATCTGTTCCAAAAGATATATCAGTAGTTACACATCCTAGCCCATAACCAAAGATAATATCCTACTATACTTTCATTTAAGGGGGAAGGTCGATCCCTAAAAAGTTATTATTTCCCCTATTTTATCAGCTAGAGCAAGAGAGAGCACACATATATCACTAGATGCAAATTGCCAAAACAAAGGGTGTGCAAGATGTAGGGATCATGGAAGAAAAATTCACTGAGATGGGGGGGGGGGGGGATTTGGATGATGTCAGACTCATGGAAGAAATGTTAAAATAGTAGCTACTAGAAACACAAGCAGAAAATGCAAGGTTAAAAATCCAATTGCAGCAGAAGGAAAAGCATATTGCCGCCATGGCAGATTTGTATATGGAGGCAATAAAACACAAATATCCTTCAAAATCTTATTCAATCTACCTGAAGGAACAATGGTTGCAGTTTCAGATTAAAACACTAGCTACCTATCAGTCATTACGTTTCCAAAATTGCAGGCAGTTTATTGACTTTTGCAATCAGTCCAACATAATAGATAAGGCCAAGTTGGCATAATTTTATATGCATAATCTTATCTTGACTAATATAAACATTTGGGATCCTAACCCTTGGATGGGGGATATGCAGTTGATGGCCTTAGCCTCTTGGATGAACAATGAGGAGTCAATGGAGGAGGAGGTAAAAAGGGTGATGAGAAGAGAAGTGAAGGAGCCTCTCCATATTAGGGCAGAACTATTTAGCCGTAGAGGGGTCATTAACAATCACCTAATGATAGAAAATTATGCAATATTTGCAGATAAATACCTCAACACCCAAGCACAAAGCCATTTCACACTTTGATGAAATTTTTAGACTATTGGCAGAGGAATGTGTAATGGCAAGTCAGAGGAGATGGAATGGCCTCCCTTTTAGCCTTGGTAGCATGGAGTATCATACTCCAAAGATATTAATAAATTCCCTAGAAAGGGCACCTTTTTACAATAGGGCTATGCAGGCAATGACAATCCAATGGCTTGGCTTGAAACTCAATCAACCTTTGATGTTGGGGTTGGGTGAAGGAAAATACCAAGATGAAGAAAACAGAGAATGGGAGGAGGTAGAAAAGAATGTTGGGTTATACCCCCCTAAGGGGAATCCTTCACTAATTCCTTGGGATGGTCATAGAAGCCACTAAGGCACTAAAAGGGATAAAGAAAGAGGACTAAGTTGCTCGAGGATGAGAAAAAAATTGGTAGGGGGGTGATGATGAGCACCATCATCAGGTACATTTGAACGGGTTAACTGTCACTTTTGTAGCCTTACTAGTCTCTATTTCTCACATTTAATTTCATTATGGTCATATTTTTCTTAGTGTATATGGTGTATTGAGGGTTGCCATATTTTGAATGCCTAATGTGGGTTAAATGCAAGAAAATCAAGAGAATATGCCATTGTTTCTAAAGATTGCACAATCAGGGCTCAGAGTAGATAACTAGGAGTGATTGTAGGGGGTTTACCACCTCCTTAACTCCTAAAGGCAGGCAATGGATCCTCTAGATTCTCCTCCAATAGCTCAAAATCAGAGGCAAAAAATCGAGTGGAATATCAAGTGGAGCCAAGATCCACTTATCTCGATTTCCAAGGAGACAAATCACCTACTTTTTAGGGAGTTGTTGGTAGCTACCCTTTAGGATAAATAGGACAGAGAAATATCCCATTAGTATTTCATTTTTGGAGATAGAGACAACACTCTTAGCTCTTGTAATAGAAATTTGTGACTTTCCTATGCTATGTAGCAGAATTGGTTATGAAATAAAATGAGTATTCAATTTCTTCTTCACTGAGTTAGTTTTAGGGAGATGATCTTGTGGGTTAGGGCCCAATCCATTGTCCTCATCTCTCTTATGTATTTGTGTTTACCTTTTATGCTGTTGTCGTTAGTTTGCTTACATTTCATCTCACTGTATTTATTTTGCTTCCATTTCAAGTGTTGTAGTGAGTTTTCCTACATTTCATATTGTTGTAGTTGTGTTCCTTCCATTTCATGTTGTTGTCATTATTCTTTACCTTCCATGTTGTGGTAGCCTAGAAAAATATAAAACTGTGTGTTAAAGCCTCCCTCTCTCACCTCTTCCATTATGGTTTGAGGAGGGTATATCTTCACCATAGACCCAAATTTTCCTTCAGTTTATGATTTCTTGGAGAATATAGATAGGTTTCTTTGCTTATCATGAACATGTTGTAGATGCAGAGTTAGTTTTCTGTTTTAAGTGGATAGGTGGGTTTGCTTAAATTCAACTCATCTTTTCCACCATTTTCATAATAGATTTGTCATTGATAACTACATGAACAGGTATTTTAGTTTCAAGTTTGAGTAGAGTAGTAGAGGAGGACTTAACTAAAACCATTAGCTTCAGATTCCACATGTCATCAATATTGGGCCAGAATTTTAATCTACAGATAAATTATGCTTCCCTAAGCAGGTGTTAGCCTATAACAATAGGTGAAAGACTATACTACTGTTTCTCCTAACTCAAAATAGATACACAGAGAGGATTGGATGATTACTTGTTTCAGTCGCTTCCAAATGGCTCCTTTATGTCGCTTCCACTACAGCTTCAAATTCAAGTGGTTTTAAATGGTTGAATGCTTCCTGCAAGAAAGAACAATGAAACAAAATAAGATGCAATAATATAGATATCTATTCAAGCTAGTTAGCTAAATTAGTTAAGCATAAACTACATTCATCAACCAAGATTTTGCAATATGGAAATCAAAGTAAACATAGATGCATGTAGGGAAAAACAAGAAGTACTCTTTATTGATGATAGAAGGAGAGGCTACAACCTAGTGAATGATTTGTAGTGACCTTCCAGCAGAGTTCCCAAGTCTCATCACATCATAAGTATCTCCAGTAGAAGCTCCACAAATCAAACTCTCTATTGAAAATTCTTCAGAATTTCCCTACTCAAATTCTTCCCCCCAAACACTTAGATATGTGTTCAATTTATAGATGAAATGTAGGTTTTTTTGCAATAAATTTCATTCCAAAAATAGGAAAGACATGTTTCTATTCATGTAGATGTCAAATGGACACTTGGATCCGAAGCTTGACACATGTGAACCCTTCTAGAAGACACTGGCCAAGTGGAGATTCCAGAATAATGAGAATTTCGATCCCAATGTGACCAACGCATGTTTGAATGTCGGGAAGTGCTTTGCAGAGCAGCCTTGAATGGGGCTACCTACATATGCAATTCACTTAGGCCCCTTAGAGCCTACGTTGGTGAGCTCCCACATGTTAAATAATAAGCTTCAAACCATGGAAACCCTTGCTTGATGAAAGTCTTGTTTGATTTATGTTGTTTCCTGTCTTAGGGCATATAGCAAATGAGATGATAGGGAATGATAGATCCTCAATAATCGGTCCTAGAGATGATGCCCAGTTAACCAGGTCATAGGGAATGGTGCCCAAATTGACCTATAACAATTGCCCCATAAAGCATGAGATCCAAATAATAAGAACATTTGATTGTGATGCTTTACACTGTGATGAGCCTGGAAACAAAGCGGAACGGTCACCTGCATCAATATTACAATACATTACATCATGATATATCCTCTATTGATCATAATTGCTGAGGGTAGGCATTCCCATAGTCAGCACATAAAACAATCTAATAACATGTACATAATTCATAAAGTTGTCTACATTGGAATGTTTCCCAGATGCAGACACGCCTACAGATATAGGCCCATGTTTGGATGAAAATCTGTATGTAATGTCACCGTACAGATGATGTGTACAACAATCCTAAAATCGTAGCCCGGATGGTTGAAACTAGATCTAGGGTCTTCTTATCTTGTTCATTCGATCATTCGGGTACAAGTATAGCCATGCGAATATATGATTTGTCGTTGAACATGGAAAGACATTGTTTGATTACCAGCCAATAATGTGAGTTGTTAACAAACGCGAGAGAACCACCATTAATTTCAATGGCCCTCAAGGTACTGCAGTACATTTCTTAAGGCATGAATAGATGATTTGATGTCGAACACCAAACAAAATATTTTGGTCAAAGGTCTGAAAGCGAGGATCTTGTCGATGTTGTAACAAGCCTCATGGTACTGGAATCTGATGTTTCTAAGTGAACTTCCTGGATATTGATTTGTAGTCGACAGGAAGTCACCTTATTGAAAAACTGGAGTTACTAATTTCGGAGACAAGGGTAGACTTGATATAGCAATTTTCAGGGACAACGGTCATGAATATGAAGGTTTACGAGTATTGCAGATGGATGAGTTCTTAATCACTGGATGACTTCTCTTGAACATATCAGCGATACTGTGATGATTTTGCAGCATTGACCCAAAACTGAAGTGAAGGTATGATGAACCATAGGTGTGAATGAACCGTCAAGATGATTACCCAACCCAAACAGTCATGGACATGGAGTGAAAGAAGTGGCATGTTCAAGAGCGACTTGCTAACAAAAAGAAAATTTACTTGCTTTTCCCAAATTTTCCCCGATCATTTGTCAACCAGTACCTCTTTATTTTTTAACAAGCTTGAGGAGGATAACATTTTCTTGATTTATAATTCAACCCTTCGGGTGACTAAATTATTGCTATTTAATAATTTAACGAGTCTAGCTATGAATTAAACTCGATTGTTTCCATGATTGATAAGTCCGTCACTATTTTATGTTTTAACGAGCTTAACGACAGTGATATCCCGGTCCTTTTTCATGTTTAGAGAGTTTGAAAAAGAGGATGAAAGAGGACTCCAAAAGTAATTTTTCGTAAATTTTTCTCTCAGATCCGAAAAAGTGTAAAAATAATATCTGAAAGAACCTCTTTGGTCATGTTTGACCAAGGTATTCTTTTTCCGTAAATAATCCATCTCAGTCCCAAAAAGGGTTAAACTTATACTGAGTAGATATGAATTCATTTACTTTAACGAGCTCGAAATGGCAAGTGCTCAGAAATATTTTCACATTATCGGAGTCTGAAAAGAGCTTAAAGAAGACTCCAGGGGTTCCTTTTTCACTGTTATCGAAGCTCGAAAAAGAGATAAAAGTGCGCTTCAAATCCTTTTTCGTTTTTAACAAAGCTCAAAAAATAAGGAGAAAAAGTATGCTTTGTGGTCAAATCATTCTTGAAATAAATCTACACAACTAATCTGTTCATCAGTTGTAAGACCTGTTCAGAACAACATCAAATGGATTAAAAATACCTGTTTCATGATAAAAAGATAATAAAACTATAGTCATAGCAATAAATTTAACTTGAAAATAATTAAATGACCATTAAAAGTAGTTCCACTATTCATTTTTACCATTCCATAGTTACCATTTTCATTTTCGAGCTTTGAACCTGATTTTTCCCACAAACTTCAGCTGTGGATTGTGTGCAATTGGTAAGAATGTTTTGAATGCCCCCTACAAGAGCACATGTCGAATGCCCCCTGCAAGATAAGATGCCACCCAAGCTTCATTTCATTCACCTAAGTAGAATATTAGTTACTAATAGCTGGATGGAATAAAGGTTCATTACATGGGAGGATTTGGTTCATTTTTTAATGAGCTAGACACAGGAAAAGAACTATGCTCATGACCTATTTCATTTTTTAACGAGGTTGATACAGTAAAAAGAAATTTCCTTAAAGGAACTTGTTCCATTTATTTAACAAGCTTGACACAAGAAAAAAGAACTATCCTCATAACTTTGTTTCATTTTTTAATGAGGTTGACACAGAAAAAGAACCATCCTCATTGTGCAGTTGGAGTATTGAGTGTGCTATAGAAAAGACGTAATCTAAAGGAGTCGTCATTTAAGGAGTTTGATGAATACCACAAATGATAAGTTATAACATGCATTGACGGGTCTTCTCCATGTTTTTCATTGAATTTATGAATTTATAAGGGTAACATATGTGGTATCACCAGCCACCAAGGAGAGGAACCATATAGGATTCCAGATGATGACATGGGTGAAGTCAAAGGACAAAAAATTGAAAATGAAGCAAAAAAAAATGTTGTCGCAGCTGAAATAGATGGTTCAGTCTGGGATGTTATCTCAGCCATGGTCAAATGACCCAGTGTATACCCTATAGAATCTATGGGAACTGAAAGTGAAACAAGATCAACAAAAGAAGAGGAAGGTGATTGAGGAAAAGACTTGTACAGGTAAAGCTCCTACCGAAAATGAGTTGGATTTAAAGGTGTCTCTTCTTGTGATATTTATTCAATCAAAATCAAACCAGGTGGAAGAATTTCACCGTGAGGCACAAAGTATATTTCAGGTGGTTGAATACGTGATATGGGAGACTCAATGGCTATAATAGATTGTGGGATGACCAATTCAGGAACAACTTCCGATTGTTTGACTTTGGGATCAAGATTTTCTCCACTTAGGGAATATAACAACTGAAATATAAGGGGATGATAGACCCTATTTCATTGGTCCTGGGGATGATGTCCAGTTTGACCAATAACAACTGCCCCCTAGAGAAAAATGGGATACGGATCAACTTCCAGTTGAACAACGTCGGGTTCGGGAGGTATGGTCTCACAGATTGGATGGATCGTGACCACGGGTAGCTGTGAGGACTCTGTCTTGACAACAGTAGACAAACTAGGATTTGTAGAAACAACTTGTGCCAACTTTGGTACATGGGAAGATGATGCTTCACCAAAGGTACTAATGGCACTGGTTTCAACAGAGCGATGTCTATGCGAACAATGGGGGAAAGGATTTTGTTCTTCCATGATGACTGTTTTATTTTAACCAAAAATAAATAAATAAAAAAGAGGGTAAAGCTAGGAAAAAGGGTTTACCAAGAAACTGTGAACTGCAAAATACCTCCTGGCGAACCAAGAAGTACGAGCAGGTAATCTCCCCAAATGCTGTGTTTGGTGTATCACAATTTCAGGGCAGCTGACTCGGTTCACTATGGATGGATAACACCTAAAATTTGTCCTCCCAAATATACTCAAAGGTACGTGGAGGCCCAAGTCCATATTAGTGTTGTCTGATGCGAAACCGCACAGTGAGAGCACCCCTTTATACTTATCATACTGTAACACTGCCCGATATACCCAAAAGTATGTGGACGAGCTACGATATACTTACGTACGTGGAGTGAGGTATCACACTAGGAATGTATCGCAGACAAGTTAACGATGGCTACTATGTTTTACGACACCGGAACACGTCTCTAGCCTAGACCTTCTAAATGTTATTGTTAATGTTCCAATGCGTTGTTAAGTAAATTGAGATTTATTTTATGTTGATCTTGCTTAACAATTTGCATTTCAGGTTCACGATGATGATGTATATGAAATTCCTAAAATGTAAGCTAATAATGATAAACAAACTTTCACTTTCAGCTTTTTCAATGAAGAACCTAGCTACTAAGGTAAGAGAACACTATTTTGTTGGAAAAAGAGAAAATAATTTGTGAGCAAACAAATCAATAAACAAAAACAAAATCAATGAATCAAAAACTAAATGCAGATTTCCTAATGTTCCTTTTGCAAAACACACACAATCCTACATGAAAATGCAATTTTTTCTTTTTATTTTCCTTAATGTTATGAATGAAGAAAAGAAACTAGGTGCACTAGATCAATAATCAAAATTCTTTTTACTTTCGAGAAACGAAGAATACAAACAAAAATTTCTCTTTTGAAGGAAAAATGAGGACTTCAACAACAATTTCTCCTATCAAGGAAATGAAAATTTTACGACAATTTCCTATTTCGAAAGCAAATGATTCTTAATGCAACCATAAAAAGTACTTTGAAATCAACTTGTCAATGATAATGAAAAACTTTTTTAAAACAACATTGAACAAATTTTCAATCAAAGGAGAAGAAATATATAGAGTTAATGGTCAATAGAGCATCAAAATTTTTAGAACAAATCAGCAAACAGAACTGAAGCAAAATACAAATTTAGATTCAAGAGGATTTGGTCCCTTTCAGGAGCCAACGTAGTCTCCAAAGGGAGATAATGCTCTGTAAAACATTGTGCCCTGACCAAGGGTGTCTTGGGCGTAGTAAACAAAGAAAAAGCTACTGTTTGGCTCATTAATTTGCAAATTAAGCTCTGAAAAGGTCTAATATTTATGTGAAATAGATATTGGGTGGATTTAGAAAGTAGATCAAAGACTAAAACACCTAGAAACAAGAGAAGTTCTCCCCAGTGGAGTCGCTTGTTTGTTGGGCCAGAATTTTAATCTACGAATAAATTACACTTCCCTAGGCAAGTGTTAGCCTAGAACAATAGGTGAAAGACTATAATACCGTTTCTCCTAACTCAGAACAGATACACAGAGAGGATTAGATGCTTACTTGTTTCAGTCGCTTCCAAATGGATCCTTTCTGTCGTTTCCACTATAGCTTCAAATTCAAGCGGTTTTAAATGGATGAATGCTTCCTGCAAGAAAGAACACTAAAACAGTAGAAGATGCAATAATATAGATATCTATTCAAGCTAGTTAGCTAAATCAGTTAAGCATAAACTACATTCATCAACCAAGATTTTGCAATATGGAAAATCAAAGTAAACATGGATGCATGTAGGGAAAAAAAAGAAGTACTCTTTATTGATGATAGAAGGAGAGGTTACAACCTAGTGACTGATTTGTAGTGATCTTCTAGCAGAGTTCCTAAGTCTCATCACAGTATAAGTCTCTCCAACAACAGCTCCACAAATCAAACTCTCTATTGAAAATTCTCTAGCATTTCCCTACTCAAATTAGTCCCCCCAAACACTTAGATTTGTGTTCAATTTATAGATGAACTGTAGGTTGTTTTGTAATAAATTGCGTTCCAAAAATAGGCAATACATGTTTCCATTCATGTAGATTTCAAATGGACACTTGGATCCGAAGCTTGACACATGTGAACCCTTCTAGAAGACACTGGCCAAGTGGAGATTCCTGAACAATGAGAATTTCGCTCCCAATGTGACCAACACAACTTTGAATGTCGGGAAGTGCTTTGCAGAGCAGCCTTGAATGGGGCTACCTACATATGAAACAAACTTAGGCCCCTTAGACCCTGCGTTGGTGAGCTACCACATGTTAAATAATAAGCTTCAAACCATGGAAACCCCTGCTTGATGAAAGTCTTGTTTGATTTATGTTGTTTCCTGTCTTAGGGCATGTAGCAACTGAGATGATAGGGAATGATAGACCCTTGATCATCAGTCCTAGAGATGATGTGACCGATGATGCCTATTTAACTAGGTCATATGGAATGGTGCCAAAATTTACCTATAACAATCAACGAACCTCCAACTAAATCACCTTCAACCCTGTTTTTGGACATCTCCACCACAACACCGAGAGCCACCTTAGAGATGCAAGACATAATTTGAGAGAAGTTCTGAGCTTGGAAAAAGGGTTATTTACCTTCCATCCACCTAGATCCACCTTCATTTCACCTCTCCTACCCCATTCATCACCATTCCTGGCCTCAAAATACACTAGGCATGTTTCTTGTAGTGTTTCAAGACATCCTATAGCACTACAGGAAATCCTGTAATTGATCCTATAGTAGTGCCAGTCAGTCACTTACTCGACCCAAAACCTCTCTTTCACCTCATCTAGTCCTGGAAAAACCTCCAATACACCTCCAGCTCTGAAACCATGATCCCAAGATCCTCTTAGGTCACCTTAGTGCCTTGTTATTTTACTACAAAACAAAGTTATTTACAAGCATAGTCAAGTCATTGATAGATGCATTGTTAAGTATAGCAGTCAATCATGAGGTAGGTAGATTTCAATTAGTCATTTGGTTCAACAAGTGTGCCTAGATTAGTTTCCTTTCTCACAAGTTTAGTTCACAAATTTAAATCTTTAATTCCACTTAGTTTAACTTTATTTATTTCATTAGGTTAAGTATAGATTTTCTTTCTTGCAAATATCTAGATGAGTCTTTATGATCTAGAATAGTTTATTGGCTTGTTGATAGAGTAATAATCATGAGTTATTTTCAGCCTTATTTTTCATGTAGAAGTGTGGCATACTTCATATTCTAGCAGTAACCCTAGATGTAGCACCCCATCGTAGAACTGAGAAGAGAATGACATGAGTAGAATGCATCTGCTATGTATATAGAACTATCACCTCCAAGTTTGTATGAACCCCAAGTTGATGAAGTAAAGTAGAGTAACCTATGGGAGTTACATTACTCTTGGTGCAATACCAGGGCTCACCACCAATATTCCATGACAGGTCCAAGCATATTGATATCCATTATCACCATCTCATATATTGTGTTCAGAGGCGGATTATGTCATTAGAGTACATTCCCACGGAGGAGCAGGATGTAGACAAGTTGATGAAGGCACTGGAAAGAAGGAAACGCGAATTCCATATAGACAAGATCGAGTTAGTAGATAATCACTTTCTTATTGAGAGGGAGTGTTTAAGTTTCACCAATAAATGGCACCCAAGCAGGCTTCTCATTTAATTTTCCCTTAATTAAATTGGAGGATAAATTGTAATTTCATCTCATGACAACTTGTATTAGATAACTAAGTCAAAAAGAATGAGATAGCTTAGGAAATTTGAGCTGAGGATCAGATAGAAGACATATAGATTTCTCACATGATTTTAGGGGGTCCAGTTACAATTATTTGTGAGTTGTAATTAGTTAACTCAAGAAATTGAGTTAAAATCAATCTATCTAGTTCTAACTTAGAGATGAGCTAGTGAGAGGTCCAGCGAATTAAATCTGATTTAATTTACAATGTGATCAATCAGTTAACTGATAATTTGCTATATATAATAGTTGCATGTTAGTTCTAAGGAAGACCTAGTTGATACTAAGGTTAAAGGGACGATAGCTATCAGTTGTATAGTTAGAAAATCGTACAGGTCAGTTATAGAGTCATGTGGAAGCATCTGATGCATTGTGCAATCAATTCCAAGGGATTTCCTATTTAATAGGGTGAAAATTCTTCTAGGAATGCATGAGAAAGGCTAGATGAGCAGAGGCTAAGAATTGATTAAGCATTTGACTGATTTTTCCTAGATCAGAGTGAGACAGTTGGAAAAGTGTAGGAGTTTCGTGGTGAGATAAAACCATTGTATTGTTTCATGGTGTTGGCTTCAACAATATACATTTAGTAGGGTTTTAGGAAGTGTGCTTTCCCCATATAGATCTTGTGATGTGTTATTGATTGTTTCTTCTCTTACTTGTTATGTGATTGTGTGATCATTTTTTGTTTTTGCAAATTATATAAGGATTAAATATTTTGTTTTAGTACATTACAATATCAGATTGAATCTCATTGCTATATTTCCTACATGTACAACACACACATGACACCATATGTACATAGAACCATATGTACACATCACCACATATCCAACATGTGCACAGCACCATATGCACACAACACTGCATATCCAAAATGCGCATAGTATGATATGTACAAATCATTGCATATCAAACATGTTCATAGAACCTTCTATACCTAGCACTGCACATGAAATATAAACACCACAAAATATATACAAAAACATACAAAATCATATTTACATGTTGGATCGGGGTCCCTTAGCACCGAATTTTGATAAAAATACTATATTTTGTGTAAATTTTTGTAAGTTTAGTCGTGCACAGCACAGGTCAAGGGGCTTTGGGGTAGGTCAAAGCCCCTCATGAGCTATAATGGGTCAAAGGGTAGAAATAGGGATCACAAAAAATATTTTTCGGACCTTAGATGAGCGTAGGATAAAATTATAAATAGGATTCTATATTGAGTCAATAGGGGATATGATGATGAGTGAGATTTAACTATTTTTTTATATTTTGAGGAAACTTGTCGGGGTTAGAAGGCTCCTGCTGGCTATGTGCACAGAGACCTTAGTCCTATTTTGTGCATACCCTGCTTGCTGTGTGCATGGGTAGAATGAAGGTGTTGTAAGGAAGATATGAACTCTCAATTAATAAAGGAATGTTTTGGATGATATCTGAGTATCAAATGCATCTGTCGTTTTCTTTATGATATGTTTTTGCATGTTATTTCCGGTTATTGTGTATCTATGTTTTGGACTGGTTGCGCGACTATCTTTTACCTTAAATGAATAATGAATGTATGGATCTATTTCTATTGAACACTATTTTTATGTATTAAGGACTATTGGAAGGGATTTCGGATCTGTAACGGTGCGCGCGCAGGATAACCTGTATAAATTGACCTAAATTTGTCTAGGTAGGGTTTCTTGTTAGGGCTTTTGTTGTGAAGGTTCGATCATAGTTGTTTTAGATCTGAATACACCCACATCATTTAATTCCTTCTCAGGGTGTGGAAAAATGGATCCAGCACCTTCCCATATTGCTTCAGGCGAGAATTTGACTTGCGCAAGTAGGTCACTACCAAATGGGATAGAAGTAAGAGGGTTTTTTTGGTTAAGCTTCACGCCAAACCTCGGTCAGGACCCTTCAAGCCAAAAAATGGTTCCGTTGCCGAGATCGAGATAATTTTGAGAGAGATTGGGTGATGTGGAGGCCATCAAAGCCGGAATTAGATGACTGGTTTGAGAAGCAAATTCAAGAATTTTCCCTTAAAGAGAACAAAAAGAAAGAAGTTGTCTGCTAAGTATTGGAATCAGAAGTATATTTTCACAGAGGTTCACGAGATCTTGTTTGTGACCTTTGTGCACGAATTACAGGAGTGGTTGTCAAGATTAGTAGAGTTCCAAACCTGTTGGAAGGACAACAAGGTCATGCAGTGGACACATGAATTGATCCAATAGTTGGAGAAGACTGATAATTCCATCACCCAGATTGTAGATCACTAGGTTAACAACATCTTGGGTGTGTTTGTGAAAAAATTTGCAATAGATCAGTTTGCGTTGTATTCTGAAGCTGAAAGAAGATTTTTCAAGGGATTGAGAGGTAAATTCATACGCTATCTTCCTCTTCTGATTAAGATGCTATTTTGTGAAAAGTGTGTTTTATGCAGCCACACTGAGTGAATGACCCTGGATAAAGATCAAAATCACTACACGCAGCAGAAAATATTATCAGGTCAATCAAAGAGGGGACAAACTTTTATACATTCCTATTCACCTGATATAGAGAGTAGAGAGGCTACGCGCATTGAAGGTAGCCCCGTGATACGCCAAAATCGAACTTGGACAGGGGTAAGACATCTCTACCCAAACACCACTTCCACCTGGAGAAGATATGGCCTCGCATATGAAGCTGTCCACCTTTAAGGGTACATAAGATGAGGACATGGATAGGTTTTGGTTTGTGGCTGATGCAGTGTGGACTGCAAATAATTTTAATATTGATGTTGTTAAGAGAGCGCAAATGGCTATGGTGTTCGAAGGTCATGCATTAGATTGGTTCATGGGATATCTATCCCAGAACTTTGATCCCATTGTTGTGCATATTAAGGATGCTTTGAAACAACAATTCAGGAAGCCAAAGTCCTACTCACAGTGAGTGATAGAATGAAACTATATCGAACAAGGGCTAAGGGAATGAGTTTGGGAAGTTGATCAACAGCTGAAGCGCACCATCAAAGAAGGAGGATTTGTTTACAATGATAAGAAGCATAAGGAATGGTTAATTTCCATGCTCTTTCCACATCTGCGTGGCCCTATGGGTCAACAAAATATTGATTCTCAGGCCGAAGCTCTGGAAGTTGCTATGAAATTGGAAGTTGCGCCTAGAGAATATGCTTAATTTGGAATGCTACAAATTCAAATACAACTAGAGGCTATGGACTTAGAAATTCAAAACCTATGCAGAGATCGAGGTAAATAAGTTGGCACAGATTTCTGGTGCATACGCTGTAAGGGTTAGGCCACACCAAATATCAGTGCACTCTGTTCTCGGATTACATGCAATAAGGGGGGACTGAATCCACTCCGCCCCAGGGATGATGATGGGCCATGTACCCCCACACTATGATGCGTTGATTGTAGGGTATTTGGACGACATGATACAAACCATTATCCTCAATTAAGAAGCTATGTGCCAGATCTAAAGCAGTAGTGGTGCAGAGTTTGCTCTTCAATTGGTCATGATGAACACCACCACTAGACATTCGACCTAATGATAGATAGTGCTAACCTCTATAGAGTGCAGGTTGACCATTCTTCACTAGCATCTCCCTCTGGATTTGGAGGATCCCCATCAAGAGGAAGGGGAGGGGGAAGAGGTGGAGGCATAGGTCGAGTAAGAGAGAAACTAATCTACAATAACTGTGGAGAGAGTGGAAACTATGCGCGTGACTACCCAAATCCTGTGTGACAATATTGCAGGTACTCTAGGAAATTTGATCATGTAATTGAATATTGTCCTGTGTTAATTGCTAGAATTCAGGAAAAGAAACAGCATACGCCTACGCAAAACATACAAATGGTTAAAGCTGAACCACGCGACGATGGTCCAAGTGTAAACGCAACAACATGCAGTGGTGCTACCACCGAAGTAGATGAGGAAAAGAGGGTTGATGCAAAGCCTCTAATTAGAAAGGCATCTGACAATAAAGAAGGACTCAACCTGCAGAAGGAAAAGGAGACTTTCATTGAAGCAAGGAAGGATTTTGCTACTGCATGAGCATCCACATCAAAGTCTTTCATAGAATCAAAGACTAAGGATGAAGTAAAACCATTCCTACAAGCCTGTATTAATTTATTGAGAAATCATAAGGCAATAAATAAACTTCATGCCTTGATAGACAACTATGCAGAAAAATAAGTACCTCAAACTAAGACTAAGGCTGTGAACAAGATTTATAAGAACAAGAAGAGAATAGGTCGGGAGATGCGCATGACTGTGAAAATTGGGGAGTATGAAATGGATCAATTCATCTTAGACTTGGGATCAGATGCAAATGTCCTTACTAAGAAGGTCCGAAAGAAGATGGGAGAACCAAAGCTAGAATGGTCCACCATTTAGCTATGAATGGCCAATCAACAGAAGATCATTTCACTTGGAAGGCTTCCACAATTTCTGGTAGACATTGTTGGAGTAAAGGTACGCGCAAATTTTGAAGTGATATAAATTATGGATGATGTAGATCCCTACGCTGCACTGTTAGGATTGGATTGGGCCATCAATATGGGTGGCATCATCAACTTGAAGCATAGAAGCATGATATTTTAGAATGATGGTACGCGAGTAATAGTACCACTGGACCCGACAGAAGGAGAAATTTATACAGAGCCAGTGCATGAAGGAGATGATGTTGACCATATTTACAGGCTGGTTGCATGGGATGAGGATTGGATCAACCCTATAGATGATGGAATGTTGAATTGGGAGAATGATAATTCGTGTTTCTCATATTCAGATGGGGAAATGGAGAACTAGCATAATCGGTTGCATGATGTTTCTGCGTTGCACTACCTCAAGTTCACTAAGAACTTTTGATGCATCTCCTCAGAGGTAAGAGAAATACCCTATTTTTATGGTTCTGGTAGTGTCATAGTATTTTTGGAAGGATTGGAAAAGGTTGTCCTAGAAGAACGAAAGTTCTAGGCGCTCGACCTGGCTATGCGTGCGACCCCAGTGCATTGGTGGATACGCTCAAGGGAGTTTTTAAGGACAGGGAGGAATGTATCAAAATGATGACGTTGTGCTTTGAGCCTCCCGCTACCCCACCAACTAAGCTTTTATATGATCAGGGAGACCCGAACAAGCACCTAGCCATGTGGGTGCAAGTTTGGAAGGCAAAGTCTTGGAACGAATGGGTTCATATGTTTATTCATTCGTTGGGGTTAGTACCTACCACTTGGTATCTGGAAATGGATCTGCACCAAGGAACTCGCCATTGGATTACAATGACTGATGATTTCCTATGAACCTTTAGCTTGGTTGGGAGATTGGAAGAATTGGATGAAGCTATGTAGGATATAGAGGCTCTTGTCTTTGATGACTCCCGACCTCGAAGGGAATGTGTTGCACTAGCATGGGACACACAGATGCAAGATATTGTCAATTGCAGGAACCTGCCAATAGAGGATAATGAAGATGATCCAAGAAATGTCAAAATGTAATATCCCAAAATGGTAAAGACATGAATATAGAACATATGCATAATTCCAACTAAGGTAAAATAAGAATAAAACATGTAGATTGGAAAAATGCCAGAAATGCAATAAGACATCATACATATGAGCAGAAACATCTTAGCCATATCATTATAATCAACAATGAAGTAAGTACACAGTGCTCCAAAATGAATGCACTCAAGCCACAATATGGCTGAAATACATTACTAAAACCTCACACTGGAAAATATAAAATGTTGCTATTGTTGGAAACTACTGTTGCTATGAAGAATATATATGTTTTCAAGGCTGCTGGAGTGATCAGAAATATTTGGTATTTTAACTATAGACTCTATTCGAAAAACTCGGAAAAACCCAGAAATGGTTTGGTCATATTTTGGCTTTGGAATTTTGGCCCTTTTTGGGTTGCACACTACACCCCTGGAGACAACTGCTGATCTAGGGCTGAAATAAAGATGCATCTGCTGCCATATAACCCACCCACCTCACTAACTGAAGGTTTTTCCCTTCTCCCGATCCCAAGCTGAGAAACTTAGGATCTAGCTCCTCCACTGAATATGCAGTTGTTTCATGCACAACTGCTGGGAAGTACTACACTATCTAGGAGGGATGATGATTTAGCCTGTTGATAAAATAATGCAATGTTGATCCCAAGATTTTGAATTGATTCTCAGAGTGAAGGATTAATCAATTACAGGATTCCAAGCTGAGTTTCTTGGAACTTCCTCTTCTCCTCAAACCCTCACTGTATAATTACGCAATTCCTGTAGGAAATATTGCTGCATAGGAGAATAGATGGATGGCCTGATGCCGGATACGTCAATTGAACTCCAGGAAGTCTAAAATAGATCCATAGTGTGAAGGGTTGATCCCTCCATAGGTTTCTCAGCTAAAGTACTGAGAAAAACCTTCCAACTCTCAAACCCAAGTTAAGGAATGCGTAATTTCTGTAGTTGGAAGTGCCGATGAGAGTGGCTAAAAGTGGAATTGATTGTCGGATGATGAATGTTGCCCAAGAAAACCTTCCCATAGTAGGAACTTGAAGTCCCCCATGGGTAAGGATGGGATTCCCACTTGAGAACACCCGGTGCTAAACAACATAGTAGGCTTAGCTAAACAGTTGAAGCGTGCAAAGAAATGTCTTATGACACTCAACAATAAAAATTTAGACTTCCTTCCTTTTCTGCCATCGTCTTCCTTTTATGGTTGTGAGCCTCCCCTAGCCTTGGACCACCTCATAATTGTGCTGCACATGTGGCCACTAGCCTCCATAAATATTGTGCTATCCTTCGTGATCTCCATCACTGCTACAATTACTCTCCACTTCCTCCATCACTTCATCATTATTTCTCCATTATCTTAGATTTATGCATCCACTATATCCATCATCTTCCTCATTATTTCTCTATTATCTCCACTCTTCCTTCATTATTATGCTGCTCCACTACTCAATTAGCCCACATTCACACTACATAAGTGGATTTTATTCATCTATTGGGTTTATGGGTCCCTCCACCCTTTTATTTACTTAACTAAATAAGAAAATTAAGAACTATAATATTCCAATTAGCTGATGGAAAAATTGGAATATTATAGTCCTCCCTGCCAAAATGTTTCTTTTCCTCAAGAATCTTCAAAAGTGGATGCTGAAAAAATCCATCTCCCTCCCAAGAGGCATCCTCATATGGAAGGTTTCCCCATTTTATCCAATGTGTTATGAATGCCCAACTCCATAGCTGCCTCTCTAGCATGTTTAGAATGGCCTATAGCTGTGTAGCTAGATGCCTCTCCTCATCAATGAGTCCCTGAGTGGCAACTATTTTCTATCCAAGAGCCTCTTCTCTGTATGAGATATGGGAATTGTAGTGGTTCCTTCCCCAAGTGGAAAGTCCCAACTCATAAACTATCTCTCCAACCTATGCTACATGGAGTAGGTTGTGTCTCTCCATGCTCCAATCCTTGGCCCTGGTGGCCTTGCTTGCTCTAAGAATCATCTCAATGCTGTGCAAAGTAGGAAATAGAGACATATGGATTGACATGTGAAATGTCAAACCATACTCTCCCAATAGCAGCCACTGCAACAATGCCTCTTACTGCCACACCACCTCATCATCATAGCAAGTATGGCGGCCATACTCTCCTAACGAAAGCCAATGCAACAAGGCTTCCTGTTGTCATCCCACATCATCATTATGCAAGGGATGGGAGAATGTAAATCCATATTCTCCCAAGAGTAACCAACGCAACAATGACTCTTGCTACCACCCCATATCATCATAATGCAAAGTATGAAGCAATGATATATTGATTGACATGTAGAATGTCACACCAGACTCGCCTATAGAGACAAACATAGCCAGGCTTCATGCTGCCACATTATATGAGTATCATACAAAGTCCCAAACAATAACATACCCATTGACATGTTATATGTCATGTGATGTCCAAAATCTCTCAAAAGTAACCAATGCAACCATGCCTCCTACTGCTGCATCACACCAATACTATGCGAGACGCGGAACATATAAATGTGAAATGCCGGGTGGTAAACATACTCACCCAAGAGCAGCCAGCACAACCATGCTTCTTGTTGCCTCGTGTCATAGATTTGCAAGTAGCTTTCTAGCCACTTGCTCACCATCTCCATCCATCCATCCAACTGTGGGTGATGACTCATGTCATGCGCCAGCTTAGTATCCACCCAATGGAGAAGTTACTACTAAAAACTTCTCATAAAATAACTGCCCCATCATTATCTATGGCCTAGGGAATACCATGGAGCATGAAGGCATCCTGGAAAGATAATTTGGTCACGGGTGAAGAGATGTGTTGTATGAAAATTTCAAAGCAATGTGCATACCTCAACAGTGGATCTATGTCGACAATACCATCCTCCACAATCTGATGAAAATATTTGCACTCCATGATATGTTGAAGTGCATCCTACTTGAAGTCTCTCCATGAGAACCTATCTTCGATGGCCCGATAGAACCTATGAGGTTCTGAATATGCTGCATGTAGAAACTTCTCTTTGAGCTATGAGGTGCTCATCAAAAAGGCGTTGTCTTGATAATGGAATATGTTATCCATCACATGATGTATACCATCCACTATTTTCCCATCCAATTCTTCATAAGTGAAGCGGTCATCGGAATGCTCAAATAATAACTGGGCCCTCAAATCATCACTTCTCCTCAGTGACAACATTGCTAATATCCATGATAGTGCACCTGCTACCACATGGCCCTCTCCATACACAATGTTGACCTCATAGTCCTGCATTGTAATGATCCACCGTTGTTACCTCTTCTGCAACTTCTCCTCCTCCTCAAAAAGATGTCAGAGACTATGGTGGTAGGTCTTCACTCAAAATCTGTTGCCAGTAAAAAACTGTCGGAATTTGACCAATGCATGCATAATGACCAATACCTCTTTTTCGTAAATATAATATGACATCTCATGCGACAGTAACTTTCGGTTCTCGAAAGCTATTATATAGCTTCCTTGCATCAGGATTGTGCTAATCCCATCCTCAGAAACTCCACACTCCAACACAAAGTGTTGTTTGCATATCAAAAATGTCAAATTGTGATAGCTATACATATTCTCCTTGAACCAATCAAGGGTCCTCTTTGCAGTGATAGTTTGCTGCTCCAAATCAGCAATGTGCTCTAACCCTTGTTCATGCAATTACCTTCATGGAATGACATGACAAGTCTCAATATGATGGGTTGAAATAATATGGGGTGGAAATTTTTGCATACCTTGGATCATCTGATGCTTGGGAACATCTTGAAAAGCTATAAAGTTCCTCCAACTGGTGCAATTTCTTCTCTAACTGTTGGTGATGGTGACGGCTGCTCCTCTATTGTTGCACCAATGCTGGTATCTACTTCCTCTTCCTCATGCACCTCCTGAATCATGCATGAGACTCTCAATGTCTAATTCTCAAGACCATCTTGCAAAGATGCAAGTGCTCCTCCCACTGATGCAAGTACCTCTATTGTAGCTGGTGGTGGTGGTAGTTGCTCTTCTCCCGAAGTATCAGTGCTGACATCATCCTTTTTCTCCTCATATACTTCCTCATCAATGTCGGAAAATGTCTCAATGGAAAGTGCCTCCGGTTTTATTCTATCAAACCTCTCTACTAAAATTTGAGTGAACTATGCATACACAATCACTCTTGCATGTTTTAATCTGTCGAACCACCAGTTATTTTCTTCACCCTCAAGGTGTAGTACTGCAATCTGAATAACCTCCATTTCTGCTACTGGGTGTAGCTGGAATAAATCATCTAAATTCTCCATCCAAGCCTTTTCTGTGCTTTTGGATGACCCATCGAATGTAGGCAGAAATAATCTATTTTTCATATGCCCTTTTCTTCTATTGTTGTTGCGAGGTCTTTGGTTCTCTTTAATCTGGAAAAACTGCTGGAAATTCATATTCTATTTGCATGATCTAGATTGAGATTTTTACTCTACAATATAATCACTGAGAGTCTCATGATCCAAATATCCTCCATCTCCATGCCATTCATTTCCTTCCGCAAGGAAAGTGGGCATAGTAGGGCATTGTGGAACTTTCTGCACCACTGGTTGCTTATACTGCTGATAGGAAGTGCTCATACCTTCTCCATTCTAAAACCCTATTGAGATTTCCTTTTTCCTTTCCCTTCTAATTTATTTTATTTCCATGGTGATATCATGCATAGATCTGAAGAGAAGTATGGAAAAACTCAATCCTTCCACCATTGAAGACTTCTTCTTTTTATGCTTCTTCTTATTATTCCTTTGATGTCAGGAAATGCCCACAAGTTGAGCCAAATATCATGCTCTGATACCACTGTAATATCCCAAAATGGGAAAGATAGGAATATAGAACATATGCACAATTCCAACTATGGTGAAATAAGAATAAAACATGTAGACTGGAAAAATGCTGGAAATACATCAAGAAATCATACATATGAGCAGAAAAATCTGAGCCATATCATTATAATGAATAGAGAAGTAAGTACACAGTGCTCCAAAAGGAATGCACTCAAGCCACAATATGGCTGAAATACATTATTGAAACCTAGCAGTGGAAAATATAAATATTGTTGCTGCTAGAAATTGTTGTTGTTGCAAATAATATCTATGTGCGTGAGGCTGCTGGGGTGATAAAAAAGATCCAAGATTTTAAATGTGGACTCTACTTAAAAAACCCAGAAAAACCCAAAAATGGTTTGGCCAGAATTTGACTTGGGAATTTCAGCCCTTTTTATGTTGCACACTGCACCCATCGAGGAAACTGCTAATTTGGGGCTGAAATAAAGATCTATCTACTTCAATAGAACCCACCCAGCTCACTAACTGAAGGGCTTGTCCCTTCTCCTAATCCCAAGATGAGAAACTTAGGATCTATCTCCTCCACTGAATATGCAGTTGTTGGTAAATACTGCGCTGTCTAGGAGGGTTGATGATGTAGCCTACTGATAGATAATGAAATGTTTATCCCAGGCTACTGAAGTGACCCCCATAGTGAAGGATTAATCCCTCATAGGATTCCAAGCTGAGTTGCTTTGAACTTCCTCTTCTCCTCAAATCCTCACTGCATAATTACGCAATTCCTGTAGGAAATTTTGTTGCATAGGAGAAAATATGGATGGCTTGATGCCATATATGTCAATGAAACTCCCAGAAGACTACAATGGATCCATAGTGTCAAGGGTTGATCCCTCCATAGGTTTCTCAGCTGAAGTATTGAGAAAAACCTTCCAACTCTCAAACCCAAGTTTAGGAATGTGTAATTCATGTAGCAGGAAGTGCAGATGAGAGTGGATGAAAGTGGCACTGACTGCTAGATGATGAATTCTTCCCAAGAAAACCTTCCCAGAGTAGGCACACGAAATCCCCCATGGGTAAGGGTGGGATTCCTGCTTAGGAACACCCGGTGCTAAACAACACAACAGACTTAGATAAATAGTTGAAGTGTGCAAAGAAATGTCTTATGGCACTCAACAATAAAAATCTAGATTTCCTTCCTTTATTGCCCTCATCTTCCTTTTATGGTTGTCAGCCTTCCCTAGCCTTGGCCCACCTCATAAGTTCGTTGCACATGTGGCCACTAGCCTCCATAAATATTGCGTTGTCCTCCATGATCTCCATCATGTGTGCATTCAATGCACCACTTCCTCCATCACTTCATCATTATTTCTCCTTGATCTTACATTTATGCCTCCACTATCTCCATCATATTCTTCATTATTTTTCTATGATCTCCACTCTTCCTTCATTATTATGCTTCTCCACTACTCCATAATACTACTCCACTACTCAATTAACCCACATTCACAATATAGAAGTGGATTTTATTCATCTACTGGGTTTATGGGTCCCTCCACCCTTTTATTTACTTGACTAAAAAATAAAAGTAAGAACTCTAATATTCCAATTAGCTGATGGAAAATTTGGAGTATTACACAACATCCCTGAGTCTGAAGGGGAGTGCATAGTTGCAGGGCCCTCATTGGGAATGCTAGATGTAACTAAACCTCTAAAGCTAAATGAATTCAACATTGGGATAGAAGAGCAGCCCAAGTTGGCCAAAATCAAGGATTACAGGGATGATGATATAGTAGGGAAGATTGCAGAGCTATTGACAGAGTATCAGGACTTGTTTCCTACAAATTTCTCTGAGCTCAAAGGAATTGTAGGAGGCATAGGTGTTATGAAGATCACTTTGAAACTAGATGTGTGCCCTGTCAAGCAACGACCATATCGATTGAATCCCAAGTATAAGAAGAAAGTAAAAGAGGAATTATAAAAGATGGTGGTTGCAGGCATCATTGAGCATGTATATGATTTTGATTGGGTGAGCCCCATGGTGTTTCAAGAAAATAAGACCAAAGGAGAGATAAGGATTTGTGTAGATCTGTGCAAGCTGAATGATACCTGTGTGCATGACCCCTTCCCTACTCCATTTTCATATGAGATCTTGGATAATGTGGGAGGAAAAGAGGCTTATTTGTTTACTAATGGATTTTCGGGGTATCATCATATCATAACTATTCCTAAAGACCGCAACAAGACCATCTTTGCAATAGAATGGGGGTATTTCTAGTACATTGTCATACCTTTCAAATTGAAGAATCCATATGTGATCTTCTCGTGCGTGGTAGTGGTTGTGTTCAAATAATTCATGCATAAATTTTTGGAGGTGTATTTTGATGACTGGACAAATTTTGGGTTGGTAAAGAAACATGTGTCAAAACAACACATGATGCTTGACACTTGTAGGAAGCACCAACTTTCTCTTAACTTGAAGAAATGTTTATTATGCGTGCCTTTTGGAATCTTGTTGGGGCCTATAGTGTGTTAGCAAGGATTGATGGTAGACCCATCCAAGATAGTAGTTATCATCAACCTAGAAGTTCACACTAATGAGAAACAGTTGCGCACCATCCTAGGACACACCAAATATTACAGGAAGTTCATTTAGGGCTATGCTCTTATCATTGCGCCAATGGAGAAGTTACTGAAGAAGTATGTGTCATTTTTCTGGGATGAGGAATGTCAAAAGAGATTTGAGTTGCTGAAGGAAAAGATGGTCACTGCACCCATTCTGATATTCCCAGACTGGTCTAAGGTGTTCCATGTATATGTGGATGCATCTGGTATAGCTCTTAGGGCTATTATAGCACAACCAGGAGAAGGAGACATTGATCACCCTGTTTCTTTTACCAGCAGGAAGCTCTACAGTGCAGAGCACAACTACTCAACCAAGAAAAGGGAAGGACTGGCCATGGTCTATTCTCTACAAAAATACAAGCACTATCTCCTAGGAGAACACCTCAAAAAGTTCACTGACCATTCTACTTTGAAATACCTGGTCAATAATCCTCTTTTAGGGGGGAATATTTGCAGATGGTTGTTGTTATTTTAGGAGTATGATTTTGAAATCATTGTAAAGCCTAGAAGATTAAATGCTAGACCTGATCATTTGTCATGCATCAAAAATGGGGAAGAACCAACCAGTTTGAAAGAAGGGTTACTTGATGCATAACTCTTTGCTATCAAGGTGGTGGATGAGCACTTTTTTGATATTATTCACTTTCTGACTACTAGAATTGTGCCTGCTAAATTTTAGGTACAATAGAAGAAGGAGTTGGTTGTGCACACAACTGATTTTACCTTGATTGTGGGTCAATTGTATAAGCTAGGAGAAGATGAAGTATTGAGAAGATATGTGTTGGAACATGAGAGGCACGATATCTTGGCTGAGGCTCATGGAGGAGTGGCAGGAGGCCACCATGCTGGGAAGGCTACTGTGGAGGAGGTGTTATGTGCTGGGTTATGGTGGCCCACACTGGACAGTAATGCACATGTATATTTCTGAGCCTGTGATGCACGCTAGAGAACAGGGAAGCTCTTCCACATAAATGAAATTCCCCTACAGCCACAGATGGCCCTGCAGGCCTTTGATAAATGGGCTATATATTTTGTTGGATCTATTAATCCCCCAGGGAAGAAGAATAAATCACGCTATATCATCACTGCCACAGATTATGTAACCAAATGGGAAGAAGCTAAGGCAATTAAGGACTGTACTGCAGATACCACTGCACACTTCATTTTTGAACATATTTTTACTAGATTTGGATGCCCGAAGATATTGATGAGCGATATAGGTACGCACTTTGTTAATGAAACCATTGAAGCTCTAAAAGAGTAATTTCAGATCCATCACCAGAAGAGTATCCTGTATCATGCACAAGAAAATGGCGTAGTAGAGGCTTTCAAAAAAAATTTGGAGAATGTGCTCACAAATATTTGTAATGCCAACTGAACTGATTTGGACGTGCACATCCCTTCTGTGTTATGGGCTTATAGGACTACATGCAAGATGTTTATTGGGAAAATACCTTTCAGGATGGTCTATGGGCAAGAAGCGATCATGCCAATGGGGTATATTTCCCCAAGCCTGCGCATTGCAGCATTCACTAATATGGATGATATTGACATCATGGAGGAAAATCTGAGGCAATTGGTTGCCTTGGAAGACGATCGGCTCATTGCTAACTTCCATCACCAAATTTCAGAAGGCACGTGAAAGTGCCTAGCATGATAGGCACATCAGGAAAAAGGTGTTCAAGGAGGAATGCTTGGTCTTTTTATACAACATCCATTCTGCGTGCCACCCAGGGAAGTTCAGGAAGCATTGGTTGGGGCCATACATCGTGAAGGAAATCATTGATGGAGGTGCGGTGTGCTTGGCCACACTGCGTGGTGATAATTTTCCCGAGTATTTCAATGGAAGCCATATAGGGACAATCCTGTGCCAACCAAATGACTATATGGCTGGAGCATATGAATCTAATGGTTTGTGTGCGGAACAGAGGAAATTCATAGATAGGTGCAACAAGAGCGTAGGGGTGATGTGAGGAAAAGAAACTAGCCATTGGAACAGTGAAACTAGGTGAAAAAGTGATTTTACCATTCGATGGAGTGGGTTTTATGCATTTAATGACATGATATTGGGGTACTTTTGACCATTTTTATGAAGGTAAGTTGCAATTAATGACGATCCGATCATTTTCACCTTGGATTTCTTATAAACAGAAGGGCGTGGGTCATATTTAGTTCCTTTTCTTTCTGAGTACATTGCGCCCTAAGATTATCCATAATTTGCACTGTAAATTTGTATTTGAGTACTGTATGTCTGGCTAAGAGACCCCATCTGAAGTGAGCAATACGGAATTCATCTTTCGCCCAAGAATGGTGGCCACCAATCTAGAGAGCGTGCCTGTTGAGGAGCACTCTGCACCTCTCACAGCATTGATTGAGCTGGGGTCAGATGATGTCCATGAAGTGGTGTCGAAGGTGGAAGAAGTCATGTCTACGCTGGTTAAGGGAAAGGGAAAAATATTGAAGTGGTCCTCCTCAAAGCCGCAGACCTCTCCGAGGAATGTAACAGCCCCGCGTCAGGCTACTAAGGATAGGTCGCCTATAGGGGACCCTTTGAATAGACCAATGAGTGCCACTAAGTAGGTTGTGTTCGTCGAGCCCATCTCATGGCGGTCATCGTATTTCAAGCCGCACAAAACCTCCCTGTGCAGACGAAAGAATGTAGACTTAGTGTGGTACTACCTTCAGATGCCTCTGGTCCCGCAGGCCATTCCCCTTGCTGATGATATGTTTGGCAAGAAACCAAGCATTAATTTTGATGATCATGATTTGGTGAATGAGGAAACATTCCCCAAGCTAGCACCAGAGTACTACTTGGAGCGGGTGCTCTATTATGATGTGGTAAAGGTTGAGCCGACGCCGTGCATGTGCGGGCTAAGCAACGTCGAGATTCTAAATTTGCTAAGGATTTTGCACTTCGGGAGGTACCCTATTACCACTATCTGAGTTTACCTGCTGATGGCGTTATTACATGACGGATGTCTGTGGATCCAGGGATGCATTCCAATCGACCCCGCACTGATCCACTGGATCACCGCCCTGCTCAAGAAGGGGCCCCATCCCATGGCTCGTTTTGGAAAGAGAAATGAGCTTAAGGCAGTTGCAAAGGTAAAACAATATTACCATGTCAGGTGAGACGCCAGAGGATTCTTGGTACACACAATTGGAGACTCGAGTGTGCGCCTAAAAACCTTATTCCTAGGATGCAAGCTGATGCACAAGTGTCACCCAAAAAAAATCCTTGCACATGTGATTTCCTTGGTAGGCCAATGCGAGAAGGGGGTCAGCTATAACTGGTCCCAATACCTCTGCGAAGAATTCCTGGAAAATTAGTTTGAAGCAGAAGAGAAAGGGAAACAGTTTTTCTACTCCTGGCTACTGTTGCTTATTGTGCTGATAGCATGAGAGACTCCAGCAGATGCAGTCCTCCCAGAAGTAGACCCTGGCATATGTGAAGGGGCACGCTACACCAACCTATGGGATTCCACCAATCCCAAGTGCGTGAAAGAAAATAAAGTCTTCTGGGTGCATTTTAAGGGTGTGCTAACAGCAACAATGAAATCGCAATCCAGACTATCCCCCATAGTGTACGAAAAGTACGAAAGAATTGCCACATTTCAGGTTACCATGCACCATGTGTAGATCTGGGTGCGCAATGATCCTGCATGGTGCAACCTGCTCTTCAAGGTCACTAAATCATAGATAGATCATGTCATTACGACCTAGCTGACAGCATGGAAGGTTGGGCTCGGTTCCACCCAGCCCGTTACAACGTCCACTTCGGGAAAATATATAGTGCCAGGAGACAAGGAAAAGGAGGCAGAGCAACACATAGAAAAATATGTAGGGAAAGGCACTGAAAAATATGTCAATATAGGCACAAAAAAGGATGTTGAAGCAGAACAAGACACAGAGCCAGATCTGGGCGAAGAAGCTAATCTCGACCTTGGAGGTCTCGATGGGGTAGATGGCAATGGCACAGAGTCTCTGTGCAGTACAAAGTGAGGTGCATAAGCTCCCAAATGCCCGTGAAAGAAGAGAAAAGGCTCCAAGGCCGTAGGCAAAGAAGAGTTCACTCTGATAGAAGATGAATTGGACAAAATCGCAGAAGAAGTCACTTCTACGTCTTAAGACAGATGGACTTCCATGGAAGAGCAGTATAAGGGTGTGATTGAAGCCTTACAATATAGATTGTAGTCCTGGAAATTAAAAAATGAAAACATATAAGCGAGCGTGAATCAAGAGAGGCCGATTCAAGTGAACCTACCTACAAAAATGGTCATCACCACATCAGACAACAAAATCTACCCCTTCCCGGGTGCAGCAGTTACAGTGGAGCAACTGGAGCTGCGCACGCAGGTGCAGACCTACACAGAGGTCAGGATCAATCTCTAAATTTATAAGTGGAAAGATACATGCAATCCAAACTATCATCTCTGACGAGGTACAGTGCAGGGAGGTGCATGTGCAGCAACAGTTGAGTGAAGAAGAAAAGACGGTTGTAGCTAAAACCAGAGAATCACTCCAGGTGTAGAAAACATAGCAGGCGGTTGTGGTTCAACATGTGGAGTTACAACATGATTGATAGGCTATGCGGTGACCTCCCAGAGTTCTCCATTCCTGCATCAGTGACGTCGCAAGTAAAAATTGAAATCTTGGTTACAACATTGAAGTCGTCTTGGCTAGAAGTGAAAACCGTTAAGGCAGAATTTGTGTAGCAGATTGCACCATTGAAAGCTAAGCTGCAACTGGCATTGGGGGAGTTTTGAGGTCTAAAATGGGCCTCCTAAGGAAAATGTACAATCAAAATTCACTTTATGAGAACCAATCACATTTTAGGGGATGACATCATCGCTAATGGTTGAGGTGGCATTGCTCGAGTTAAAGGTACTTACTTGTCACATTATCAATGGTGGATAAAAACTCATGGTTAACCATGGTAGTGATCTAAGTACTTTTAAAGCCATAAATTAAAGTACTCATAATAAATGTCCTTTCACATTTTTTGAATAAAATATTATTATTGTCATTTCATATTTTTTTGAAAGAAACAATGCATATCCCTACAAAATCTTCCTGTATTTACACACTTTTCAATAAACATTATATTTTTATATTTTCAAATATTTATTTATAAATCAAATCAATTCAATATGTAGTATAAAATTTGTACATAAAACAATATATTATATTATATTAATTTTGTATAGTATATTTTTTTTTCTAAGTATATTTGATCTATTAACAAGTGGGTAAAATTACATCGAGACCGAAGTCAGTGACTGCTGCCTTGGAGGCAGAAAATTCAGGAAAAAACAGTGTTGTAGACTGTCGAGACCCACGCAGGGGTGCAGAACCATAGTTTTCCAAGAGATACTTTGACCCAGAAGAAACAAAAGAGGGCCAGAAAACATCAAAGCTTCCATGACCCAGAAGTTTGGGTGACAGAGACAGAAAAAAGACCAAGCAAAGAACCCATTAGTCTTCCGGGGGTTCCTCCTCAATCCTGCACCAGCCGGTGGCATGCATGTCAGAAGCAGGCTTGTCTTGAGAAGCCAGGGCAACATGATCAGCAGAGAGCATATCCTCATCCAGAACCGGTTCTGTAGGGCAAGACGGAGGCTGCGCCTGGAAATTGCTACCACCCAGATTGAAAGCTGAGAATTGGGTGTCATGAGCTGTAACATTCGCCTCAGGAGCTGCCGGTTGCGTGCTAACCTCCCCATGAACGCTGTCTTCAAGGAAAACCACCGAGAGAATGGCAGTTATCCGAGGGCGATTGAGACTGTTGTTGAAGGTGAACCGAGCCGTGCCTGTTGTTGGAGCAGAGGAGGCAGGAGGACGGTGCGAATGAGGACCCCAAAAAAGGCGATAATCATGCGAGCGCCCCCGACCAGAACGAGTTCTGGGGTAGTGGCTCGAGCCTTCCCCAAAGGAGGAAGAGTCCGGAGAAGGGCTAGAGAGAGCATGGGAAGGATGGCTCCGCGTGCTTCCCCTTCTGCTCCTCAAACGGTGTCGTAACCTCGGCATGATGAGAAGGAGCGGGTTCCAGAAAACGTCCAAGAGCCCAGTGAAAGCCAGCGAAGGGTAGCCCGAATGAGAATCCAAATGGGGGCGCAACAGCTGCTTGACAATCCCAGGAGAATGAGCCTCCCTCCTCATAAAACGCACCAAGCACTGATCGACTCTCTCCCACCTGTAGACGCAGCTATTAACGACTCCAGAACAATTATGAAGGTAAGCCGAGAGCAGGTGATAAATAGCCTATTGCGAGCGATACCCACCCACAGCGCCATGCCTCTACATGCGCCCATGCCGTCCTTTCCATACCAAGCCGATCAGTGAACTTAACTGCATCCATGGTGAGAATCCCGCCGAAGCATGCGGAGGAATGGTTCATGACAGTCGAATTCGAGCGAGAGCAGAAGTTTGCAGTGCCCATAGCGTTGGAAGGAGGGGAGGATAAATGGAGCCAGCCGTTGCGCAGCTGTCCATTTAACACCTCATACCAGAAGGGCAGATGGCGGCAGAGCTTTGAAACCCTCCATCCCATCCCATTAAATTGACATTGAAACACCCGCATCCGGGGTTGTATAGTATATTAATTACATGTTATTATATAATTTAAATAATATAAATTTTAATTAATAGTATATTCTATAATTAAGAATTTATATTTATATTTTATTTTATGTTATTTAAGTACAAAGGACAAATGCATTAGTTGTGTAATGATAATGACTTTTTCTTGAAAAACTCATTCTTATTTATAGTCACATCAATACAATTATTTTATTAATTTTATTTTGGTACAACTGTTGAATTGAATTTAACCATGGTTACATGGATTTTGGTGCAAAAAGTAAATTGCAAATTCATAAATAATATTTTATTGATTTAGCTATTATTTTATTATTTCCTTAAGAGGCCCATTTTAGACCTAAAATTCCCCTAATGAGACTCCCCCAGAGGTGAGCGCGCAATGGGCAGCCTTGATGAAGGAAGAATTAGAAAGCATCTCTGCTAATGTTGACAAGGGTTCCGTGCAACTCAAAACATCAATGGGACTATGGACCTCTACGAAAACAATCCCACTAGTGAAAAATATCTCTCAGGAGTTGCACGCTAAGGAGCAGATATTTGATGACCTTCAGGAGGCCTTGCCCAATTTTTTCCTTGCTCAATGCATGGACCGCCTGCAAACAAGTCATGTTCAATGCGATGAAGTAGAGGAGCTGTGGAGAAAGAAGTAGATCGTGACAGAGCACATGAAGCCATGGGCAGATGAGGCAATGAATATTTCATAGGAAATAGATGTAGCTATGAAGAATCTAAAGCAAACCCTGCAAAATATCAATCTAGCTACAGAAGGGCTGACATCGTAGAAGCTGGTGGATACCGAGCAGAGTGAAAAAAATCAAAGTGTGGGCGTCTTGGTGCCCTTTTCTGCTTCCATTGAAGCATTGAAGAACAAGATGAAGAACCCATCACCGATGTGACTCGGGCTAGTCCCAAGATTGTGTTGGGGGTTTGTTTGAGTGAGGTCCCTTAGGAATGAATTTTGATAAAAAATACTATATTTTGTGTAAATTTTTGTAATTTTAGTCATGTGCAACATAGTTCAATGGGATTCTGGATGGGATAGAAAATTTCTATGGTGTTTGAACAGTAAGTTTTCCCCAAGAATATCTGGTGTTGTGGTGTTGATCTATTCTTCTTTACTTCATGTGAATGGAAATTATGGTGTTTTTAATTCCACAAAATATTTGTAGAAGTAATTTAGTATTTAACTTTAGCATATTGTTAGATCAGGTGAATCCAAGATATACATGCATATTGTATAATTTCTACAGAAGGCTCCTGCTAGCTGTGTGCGCGGAGACCTTAGTCTTGCTGTGTGCGGACCCCACTGGCTGTGGGCGCTGGTAGAATGAAGGTGTTGTAAGGAATATCTGAACTCTGAATTAATAAAGGAATGTTTTGGATGATATCTTATTATCAAATGCATCTGTCATTTGCTTTATGATTTGTTTCTGCATGTTATTTCTGATTACTATGTATCTGTGTTTTGGATCGGTTGCACGACTGTATTTTACCTTAAATGAATAATGAATGTATGGATCTATTTCTATTGAACACTATTGTTATGTATTAAATACTATTGGAAGGGATTGCATATCTATAACAGTGCGCGTGTCGGATAAGTTCTATAAATTGACCTAAATCTGTCTGGGTACGGTTTATGGTTAGGTTTTCTGTTGTGAAGGTTTGATCACAGTTGTTTTAGATCTGAAGACACCCACACCATTTAATTCTCTCTTAGGGTGTGGAAACCTAGATCCAGCACCCCCCCATACTACTTCAAGTGAGACTTTGACTTGCACAAGTAGGTCACTACGGAAAGGGCTAGTAGTAAGAGGGTTTTGTTAGTTAACCTTAACTCTAAACTTGGGCCAAGACCCTTCAAGCTAACAATACACAATACTACATTTATTACATATACACATCACAATAGGTACAATCACTTAATATACAACATGTGTAACATGTACACAACAATAATACTACACATCCACACACTAACCCCACAAGAAACCTTTCTTCTAGTGTCTTTCCACTATCCATACTTATCCTAGCACATTTCTGATCACATTACTTTCACTTCGTTGATGTACCCCTCAGCATTACCAGTCCATATCATAAACATAGGAATAGTACAATCATATTACATTAAATCATATATGATAGGTTCATTTATTACTAGTGCAGTCCCTTATTGTTGTTAGTGGAGCCCCCTTTTATTGTTGTGCCCTTGTAGTCCCCATATTATTATTATTGTGCCCCATAAAATCCCACTATTGTTATAGTTGTTCCCCTTGCATTATTATTGTTAGGTTGGATAGGATTATATTATGACCCCATGGACTCCTATATATAGAAAGGAGGTTTTGTCATTTGTATCTTCTAATAATTATTCATTTATGTAATTTAAAGGAGGTTTCCCCCTCGAAGAGGCATATTTCTGAGTCATTGATCTATATTTTATTTTATTTTGTGAGATGGTTTATGTTTCAAAACATTGGTATAAGAGCTTTGGATTCTAGGGGTTCAGTGCTGCAAACAGGCCATTGTGGAGTTTTTTCTATAAATTTGTTTCCACAAAGTTTTAGAAGCTACAAAAAAACCATTTCAGCAGAAATCCTAAGGAAAGTCATGTAAATATTTCAAATCTTGGTTCTCTATATTTTTGGAGATATGATCTGAGGGAGTTAGGGTTTTTGCATGCTCTGGAATTTCATCTCAAACAGGTGTCCGAGGGAAAATCGTCATAAAATTCGGTTCAGACATCAAATTGGAATTCTGTAAAAAGTGTCCAAAAGTGCATGGACTATAGTTTTTTTTGTATATATTTTATAGCTAAAGGATGAAATAGTGTCACATGGAATGCCATAAAAGTTCACTCTAATAAAGCAATCCATAATTAGGTCATTGTGGGAGATTGGACATAACTTTGTCTTGAAGAATCCAAATCAGTTCTGACCTATGGAATTGGAAATAAGACTCAGAGGGATACTAGAAGACCAAAGCTAAAATATTTGGGATCCAAAATTGCAGAGATACATCAGTATCAATATCGAGCTTCTCAAAATCAAGAAAGCAATGTGTATTTTGTTTTAAAAATTGCATAACTTTTGTTTGAAAAACCAGTTTGAAGTTATTCCAAGGACATATTGAAGCATATATACCAGTGTTGTGTTCTATAATGACTCCCAAAAATAATTCCACACTAGTTAATCCCTCAGAAATATCTACTATGACGCATGAAGAGGAAGAAGTGCAACATGATATATCAAAATTACAAGACCAAGTGCAACAAATTTCGCTCTCGTAAAAATTAACCAAAAATTAAATGGAAGCTAAGATGGATGGTTTGAAGAAAGGCTTGGAAGCTAAGATGGATGGCTTGAAGAATGGCATGGAAGCTAATATGGTTTTTTTGAAGAATGGCATGGAAGATAATATGGTAGATTTGAAGAATGTCATGGAAGCTAAGATGGACGGTATAGAAGGCAACATGGAAGATTTGAAGAAAGACATGGAAGGTTTGAAGGAAGGTTTGGAAAAGTTGCTACAAGAAAAGCTTCCTAATGGTGAAAAGGTGGTATATGAAACTCATGATGAGAAAGAGATAAATGTTGATCATTATTTTATAGATTCTAATGTTGGATTAAAGACCCACCATATTCCAAAGATCGATATGAGGAAGTTTTATGGCAAGGATCCCGTAACATGGATACTCCAGACGGAGCAATACTTTGATCTTCATAATGTTAAAACAAGCAAAAGGTATGCATTGCAACTTTATATTTATAAAAAATGCATTTTTATGGTATCGATGGATTTTCTCTCGTAAAAAAATTATCAATTGGTCAATTTTTATGGAGGAAATGATAGCACAATGTGAGGATACAAAGAGCAACACATTCTTTAGCCAATTGATAAATCTAAAAAAAAAAGGGTTCAATGGTGGAGCACATTGAGGACTTAAAAAAATTGAATATAAGGGTAAAGGATTTTCTATAGGATCGCATGATTGATGTCTTCAGAGGGACTTTAAAGGATAACATCCAACATGAGGTTCACCTTTGGGAACCTTATTCATTGGAGAAGGAATTAAGGTTGGCAAAAATTATGGTGACAAGGAAGCCTACCACTCACAACTACAAAGATGGAAGTGTTTCTACTCCTAGAATTCCACAACCTACAACTTTGACACCGCAAAAATTGGAAGAAAATATAGCAAAACGGATTTTCTATAGTTGTGATAGAGAATACACTAAAGGTCATAATTGTGCTGGGAAGAAATTATTTTACATAGATTGTGAAGAGGAGGAAGAAAAGGAACAAGAAACTTCAAAAGAAGAGGGTATACACTAGGAACCAACCCTAGAGGAAGAATAAATGAAACCAACCATATCTTGTAATGCATTGGCAGGAATTACCACTCCTCAAACTCTCAAGATAGAAGGATATAACAAGAAGAAAAATGTAATAGTACTAATTGATTCTGATAGTACCCATAATTTTATTCATTGTAGGGTAGCCAAGGAATTGAATTGCTTCCTATATCTAGCAGTAGAGTGTCAAGTGATGGTTGAAAATGGAGGAACTATAAATTTCTCTAGAAACTGCCATAATATCAAGCTAAAAATGGGATAATATGTATTGAATAGTCCAATTCTCTCCATTCGAATGGGTAGTGCTGATGTTGTACTAGGAGTACAACGGTTACAATCTTTGGGGACAATAGCTTTTAATTTTCAAGAACTTTTCTAGAATTTTTCTTTTAGAAGGAAAGGAAGTTGAATTACGGGGTATCGTAGGGAAGCCGAGAAAGATAATAAGCTCTAATGTCATGAAAAATCTTCTGAAGAAAGAGCAACGAGGCATAATTGCACAATTATGCTCACTATAAGTTCCAACATCAAAATCATCTATTTCTCCATATCTACAAAAAGTATTGGACAATCATTACAAGGTGTTTGAAACTCCCAAAGGTATTTGCTTATATTGGGTGGTTGCTACTGGATATGCTACTTAAATTAGCTATTGAACTGGATGATCTCCATATGGATCTGCAAATATAGGATCTGGGACTAGTATCTCCACTATAGGGATACCCTGCTACTGGAAGATATCAGTAGTTTTCCATTTCCTAATCTCTATCTTTCATGGGATCAATTCCCCCTTGAATGAATTTACAATAATATTTGGAGCTGAATCCCACCTATTCATGATCATAATCATGTTATTCATTTGATTCCAAGAAGTGTTCCTCCAAAATCAGGCCTTACAGATATCCTTATGTACAAAATAGTGAAATTTAATGTATGATTTCAGAAATGCTAGAGGCTGGTATAATTCAACCTAGCCAAATTTCTTTCTCTACTCCAGTAGTATTGGTGCACAAGAAGGATGGATCATGGCGGATGTGGGCGGATTATAGGGAGCTCAATAAGCTCACTATTAAAGATAAATTTCCCATTCCTGTGATTGATGAATTATTGGATGAATTACATGGAGGAATTTATTTCACCAAGTTGGATCTCTTTTTAGGATATCATCAAATTAGAATGAAGATTGAAGACATTCTGAAAACAAAATTTAGAACTCACGAGGGTCATTATGAATTTTGGTCATGCCTTTGGGCCTTACCAATGCACATTCTACATTTCAAGGGTTGAGGAATTCCATTTTCAAACCCTTAGAAAATTTGTGTTAGTATTTTTTGATGAGAAATTAATCTAAAACAGGTCTTGGAAGGATCATGTTCAACATGTTGATAGGGTGCTCAAACTATTGGAGGAGAAACAATTATATGAAAAAACCTCCAAATGTTTCTTTGGATTACAAAAGGTGGAATATCTAGGTCATAATGTATCTGAGGAGGGTGTTAAGATAGACCCTAACAAAATTAAAGCCATTAAGGAATGGAAATCCCCCACAACCATAAATCAGTTGCGAGGATTTCTTGGGTTAACATGGTATTATCGAAATTTTGTTAAGAATTATGGGAGAATTGTAGCACCTCTAACAACATTATTAAAGAAAGATGCATTTTCATGGACTCCTGAAGAAACTAAGGCCTTTGAACATCTTAAAGAGGCAATGTGCCAAGAGCCGATCTTAGCTACACCATACTTCACAGAAACCTTTATTGTGGAATGTGATGCCTCATGAAATGGAATTGGTGTTTTTTTAATGCAAGAAGGAAGACCTATTGCTTTTGAAATCCATCCAATAAAAGGAAAGTATTTACATAAAGCTATTTATGAGAAGGAAATGTTGGCAATACTATATGCACTAAAGAAATGGCGACCTTAACTAATGGGAAGACACTTCAAGGTAAAAACTGGTCATGCTAGTCTTAAATACTTTTTGGAACAAAGAATATCTTTATAAGAGCAACAAAAATGGGTCACAAAGACGTTGGGTTATGACTTTGAAATCATATACAAAAAAGGGAAGCTAAAAGTTGTTGCAGGTGCACTCTTAAGAAAGGATGAGGATGTGGAATCATTTCTTTGTGCCATTTCTATTATCCGACTAGATTGGATAACCAAAGCAAGGGAGGAATGGAATAATGATGAAGAAGTGTCAAAACTCATTCAAAAGTTGCAGCAAGATCCTTGTACATCTGATACATTTAGTTGGAAAAATGGTTCCTTATGGTACAAATATTGCTTATATATTTGTAAGAATTCCCAACTAAAACAAAATATTCTTTTGGAATTGCAAACCTCTCCCTTAAGAGGACACTTAGGATTTTTAGAAGCTTACCATGGGGTGAAGAAATAATTTTTTTTGGATTGTCTTAAATTTGATATTCAAAAGTTTGTGGCAGAATGTTTGGTTTTCCAGAAAAATAAATTTGAGACATTTAAGACCTCGGATCTTCTACAACCTTTATCCATTCCATGTCAATGTTGGGAGGAGGTTTCAATGGATTTTATCATAGGTTTACCTAAATTCAAAGGAAAGAGTGTCATCATGGTGGTAGTTGATAAACATACCAAGTATGCACACTTTTGTGCATTATCTCATCCATTTAAAGTGAGTACAATTTCTACTGCATTTATGGAAACAATTCAAAAGCTACATGGAAACCCAAATACTATTGTAAGTGATGGAGATCCCATTTTCACTAGAAATTTTTGGACGAAATTATTTTCTTGTTTGGGTACTCAACTAGCTCATATCTCATCTTACCATCCTCAATCCAATGGCCAAACTGATAGTAGTGAATAAATTTTTGGAAGGATATCTTCGTTGCTTTGCATATGATAAACAAACACAATGGGTCAAGTTTTTACCTCTGGCTGAATGGTGGTATAACACTTCCTTCCACACTGCAGCAAAAATGACGTGAGTTATGGCACTTTATGGATGTCATCCACCTTCCATAACATCATCTTTAGGATAAAATTCTAAGGTTCAAGCATTGGAAGATCACATCGAGCATCAACAGTAAGTTATCAAACTCTTAAAGGATAACCTAAATTTGGTACATAATCGAATGAAACAACATGCATATAAACATCATAGCAAGAGAAGTTTTGATGTAGGCAAGTGGGAATTTTTACAACTACAAACATACAAAAAAATTTCCTTAAATAAAGCTAAGAAGGATAATAAATTATTGCCAAAGTGCTATGGTCCTTACAAGGTGTTGCAAAAAATTGGTACCATGGCATACAAATTGGAGCTTCCTACATCTTCCCGAGTGCACCAAATTTTCCATGTTTCATGCTTAAAGAAGGTTATAGGTGACAAAATTCTAGTCCAAACAATATTTCTAGAACTTGATGAGGAAGGAAAAATCATATAGGAACCTAAATCAGTTACAGAAACAAGAACTCGATAGCTACGAAATTGATCAATTTCAGAGTATGTCATCAAGTGGAAGAACTTACCCATTGAATATTCCACATGGGAGGATGAGAATTTTATACAAAAGCATCCATAACTACTCAAGAATTGAGGAAAACACTTTTTTGAAGGAGAAGGGCATGTTAGGTCCATATATTACTATTTTAGTCCCTTATTATTGTTAGTGTAGCCCTTCGTATTGTTATTTTTGTACCCCTGTAGTCCCCGTATTGTTATTATTGTGCCCCATAAAATCCCACTATTGTTATTTTTGTGCCCTTATATTATTGTTTCTAGGTCGGTTAGAATTATATTGTGACCCCATGTACTCCTATTTTTAGAAAGGAGGTTTTGTCATTTGTATCATCCAAGACTTGTTCATTTATGTAATGTAAAGGATGTTGGTCCCTCGAAGAGGTAGATTTCTAAGTCGTTGATCTATATTTTCTTCCATTTTGTGATTTGGTTTCATAACAATATCCACATGATAATGACCTCATAGATTTGTCAAGGCTACTTAGCCACTTGATTCCTCATAAGACTGAGAACCTCTTCATGCCTTTCACCTACATAAGAAATCATTCCTCCATAAAAATGATCCTTTAAAACCCTGTCATTTAGTGACCTATATACATAGATACATACATATATATAATCATTAGCATAAAACACTCATGATCCTATCAGAAAATGACATACATACACACATAAACATTTAGCATCAAACAACCATGATCCATGATGAACCTGTTAGACACGACATACATACATACATGTATACATATATAAACATCAACATAATCATGATCACAACATAATTTCTATGTATCATAAGTGTAGCTTTTAACCCTATACAAAAATTATCTGCAAACAAATGTTAAAAATAGAAAATAAACAATAGCGAGAGAATAAAATATAAAACATATGTACATAGATATTTTCCCTTGGATCCAAAATCGAGACTACTAGCTTGATTTTTCATTATATTCCTTTTAGTGTTATGACACACACACACACACACACACACATATATATATATATACATGTCAAATGGTATAAACCCCAATCCACTAACCCTGGATTAGAACATAACTGTAGTTCCCTTGACCGGAACTATAAAATACCAAGGGATGAAAACCATCATGCCCCAAAACCATGTGCAAACCCATGCACAAAACCATGGGCGGGTCTGCCCACCGAAAAATAGGGTCCAATTTTTTTTTCCCAGCGCATTTCCCTTATACATGCACCAAATTCATCCAAGTCTTTCATTGCCTATTTGGTACCACAAATCTCTCCCTGAACTCCATCAACTTTCCTATTTCCCAACCAATTCCCAAGACTCTCAAAACATAAAAGGAAAGAACAAAACAAACAAGAAGAATAACATGAGAAACAAAAAGAAATACGACACCATAAAAAAACTGGCAAGGCCTTGCACTAGACATAAACAAAACTGCAAATCAAGCACAAAAAATCACAGAAGACTGAATGCACAAGACTAGAAAAAAACACCATGAGTCAATCCCCATGGGTTCCCAATGTTTCCAAGGGAAGCTTCAACCTGAGCCTTCTTCAAGATTTCATGGCAGTCTCTTTTCCATGCCATTCCCTGCATCATACTGCCATAACCACATAAATTCCAGTGCATAAATAAATATGAAAATATATCAGTTTTCTTACCTTGTTGTGCCAAACACGCTGACTTGTAATTGAACACATGTCAGCCATATGTACGAAACATCAAGAACAAATATCTATCAACTTGAAATCAACTTTTACCAAGACTAATAACCATTTCATAATCAACAATAAACTCACATTCATTGGTCATAATACATAATGCTACAACTATAACTGACTTACACTCAAGTATATACTAGCTATCTCAACACATATGTGTTAGCAAAACCTTCTTAAAACAATATCATTACTTCATGCAATCTTACAGACACATACTCATATCATGCAATTAATCAAACATTCAAACAAATTTCAAACATACCATGCTAAATAGATCAACTATATGACATAATTAAACACCCAAAACAGTCAAGCACCAAGTATACAACATAAACAAACGCATACCTCAGTGTATCTCAGGGAAGGCGATCTTGTCTGCACAATCAATATAGATTAGCATAACATAACTTCACAACATATAAACTCAATCATAAATAAGGTCATGATATCCACAACAGTAACTAGCTAATAAGTTCACATCATAAACTCATAAAAAATTTTCATTCATGCATAACAATCACATAGGCACAGTTGGTCTAGATTAGTACAACATAATATAAAAAATAAGTCGACTCGTACTTGAATGTGATAACCCTTACCATCTGCCTAGGCTAATCCAATTTATCATGATGCATATAACATGAAGTTATTAATGCTATAACCCTAACCATCAAGTTAACTAACATATAACAACAATAAGTAAACATATAACATGCTCATCAACATCATATCACACAATCATAAATCTAACTACAAGTTAACATATAACATATTCATCAACAACAGATACAACAATGATCAAGTTAATACCAAGCTTGAATAACCCATGCATGTACATATGATCACACTAGTTAACTAACATTTACCATAACATCAATAGAATGAGACGCATACACATAACCATAATGCATATGTCTACACATATCATCCAAGATTTATCATACATGTAACCAAAATAGCAATGGAATGACAAACATATAAGTAATCCTAATTCTTACAACAACCATGAATCACATACATGTCTGCCAAGCATATGAACTTGTATGATGATATTCTCTCACACCAAAGTCCATTATTGCAACTTCACTTTAATGATATGCATCTCCTGGTCTATATTATCCAACTCATTAGCATCATATCATACCAATATCATCATTATGACATAATTGCATACAATGACCTTATGCACAAAATCCTCAATCAAACCAATGCAAGCTTGACCACATGCACCCACTTGACATGCATAACCAATCATGAATGACCAATGCATGCCTAACATATGACATTACACAACCAAGCATACACGGAGAACATCAAAGCATGATGATATGTAACCCTATCATAATCAAGCAATGAATGTACAATATGTAACAATGTGTAAGAAAGTGTGCATGAAAAATACACAAGCATGAGAAACACATAACCAGTCATACACTCATGACAACATGTTGACAACAACACCATCATCACTTCCATGGTGATCGCCTTGCCACCATGGCAAACACAACATGAATGCAACAAGCACATACACCATAGGAATGAGAAACACATATGAAACCAACAGAAAAGCATGACCAAATCACCGCCCATCCATTCCAAGGGTTGAACCATGCTCTGATACCACTTTGTGGTATCATATCACACAAAGAGAACATAAACCAAACACCACCCAAGGAGAACACAACCATGATATGATACCACTCTGTGGTATCAGATATCAATCAAAGAGAACGGGAACTAGAAATCACTCAAGAGAAAGGAAACCAGACACCGCTCAAGAAGAGCGCAACCACACTCTAGTACCACTATATAACACCTCCTTCCCACATCTACCCAAGAAACTAGATATTTGGGGTAAATATGTGACGAGAGGCTACTATAATGAGATTCAACCCCATAGGTGAGCTTAAGGAAGTGGAACCAACGAGAAAATAACATACAGACCTTGTACACCATCATTGACACCCTGGCGATCTAATCTAACCTTTAAGGTCTCGTACCCCTGGGTCACACTGACCTTTTTTTCTCTTTGAGTCGTAGCCACAAGCATGACACTACATGCCAAACTTCAAGAGGCTATAGTTGCATGCATAACACTGCATGCCAGCGGCTAGGGCCAAAAATTCTCAGTTTTGCGCCTAAAAAAGATCTGGGATTTGAGCCACCTTTTCAATCCTATAGCCCAGGTCACTGCCTAGAACTTCATGAAAACTTAAGGAATGATAAAAAACAATAGGACAATTATACAAAAGCAATCACATCAAGAAGACCTCATATAGACCCCTCCAAACCATGAAAAGCATTTTTTCAAACATGCCACAAACATTGATTCTACAGGTGTAAAGAACAAATTTAAACATAGGGGTATCATACTTATCTGAGAATCGATAAGAAGCATTTATCACTTACACCATTATCTACTATACAATATATTTGACCATAGATAAATTGTGCATACATTTACAATTAAAAACATGGATAGATCCATACATCATCACTAATCAAATACATGCTTATAAGCAGAAAAATAACCACATAAATGCAGTGGATACAAAAACAATAGAATCCACATAGAAACCAATACATTTGCATACCAAATACCAATGGAATGAGCTCTTCATTACTGAATGTCAAAACCAACCAAAGATGGGACTTCCACATTTCACTCAACCATAGATTGGTTGAGCCAAGTCTCTCTTCAGCCAGTCACCCCTGTTTGTAGAAATTATACAAACAACATGTATACCAATGGATTCAATCTAATCATGCAATATACTAGAGAAAAATATTGAATCCTTCTACAATTAATTTGCAGAAAATAAAGACGATCGCACAATCACACCAAGTAAGAGAAAGAAGCAAGTCAATCTACAACACATATATTTTTCTTGGGGAAAGTTGGCTACTCAAAACCCCTATATCTCTATTGTATAATGAACCAAGGAATCATGAAATAATTACAATGCACTCTTCTCACAAGAGTCTGCTACACTTTGCTATGTTGGGTATGTGTTATATTCTTTCCACGACTAAGCACGTGCAGGGGGGCGATAGCCCCCCCTTTGCGCTGGGCGCAACGAGGGGGTCACAGGGGGGGCGGTACCCCCCCTGTCGGGGTTTCGGGCAGTGCCCCGGCGAAAAATTTTTGGTCCTTAATTTCCGGTGGGTAGTCTGCACCCATGGTTTTGTGCATGGTTTTGCACATGGTTTTGGGATACGATGGTTTTCGGCCCCTGGTATTTTTTGTATATCCGGTCAAGGGAACTACGGTTATGCTCTAATATAGGGTTAATGGATTGGGGTTCATGTATGCTTCGGCATGTATATATATGTGTTGTAACACTAAAAGGAATATGATGAAAAATCAAGTTGGTCGTCCCGATTTGGGATCCAGTGGAAAATCTCTGTGTTTATCTGTTTAATGTTTTATGCTCTCACTATTGTTTATTTTCTATTATAAGATTCGTGTGTATATAATTTATGTTTAGGTTTAAAACCTACATTTGGTATCAGAGCAGTTTCGGCTTCAAGGGGATGCCTTTGCTGCTGATGGTTTTTTGCACGGGCCTGAGGTAGACCCAATTCAGTGGGAGATCTGCGGGATCGATTCTTGCGGTGAAAGAATATGGCGAGTGGTGGGAAGATAGAGATCGAGAAATTTAATGGCCAGAGTTTTGAGTTATGGAAGCTCAATATGGAGGATCTGCTGGTGGATAAAGATCATTGGATCGCGGTAGATCCGGGTACCAAACCAATGGCAATGTCAGATGAAGACTAGAAGAAGATGGATTGGAAGGCAAAGAGCACAATACGATTGTGTGTCTCAGATTCAGTATTGTTGAATGTATCCGGGGAAGCTATGGCGAAGACCTTGTGGGACAAGCTAAGGACTTTGTACCAATCTAAGTCTCTGGTGAATAAATTGTTCCTGAGGAAAAAGATGTATAACCTGAGGATGAAGGACAGAGACTCGGTGACAGAGCATCTAAACACCTTCAATACTGTGGTAAGTCAGTTGTCATATGTTGATATTAAAATCTCAGATGAAGATAAGTGCATTATTTTGTTGTGTTCTCTACCAAAATCATGGGACAGTCTGGTTATTGCAATAGGTAGCAATACAACTACCTTGAATTTTGAAGACATTGTCTTAGCCTTGTTGTCGGAGGAAATAAGACGGAGAAATATGGAGGGCTAGAATGGAGATGCCTTATCTGTATGAGGAAGGTCCCAAAACAAAAAAAAAAGAATAAGGTTTCAAGTGGGAGATCCAAATCTAGAGGGAGATCTAAATCTCTTGGAAAGTTTGTAAAGGTATGATGGAAATGCGGAAAGGAAGGGCACTACAAAAGGGAGTGCAGATCTAAATCTCCTGAGAAAGGAAAGGGATCTGATGATGCTTCTTCTGCAGAGGCAAAAAACACCTCAGATGAAGGTGGGGATTTTTATTTGGCTTCTTCTTAAAATACACATGTAGATCATGAGTCATGGTTGATTGACTCGGGTGCGTCCTTTCACTTCACTCCCCATTGGGAGTGGTTCTTCTAGTATGAGAAATATGATGGTGGTGATGTCTTCCTAGGGGATGATAGGAAGGCCAGAATCGTCGGACATGAAAAGGTGAAGCTGAAACTGCAAGGTGGAAGGATTAGAACACTTCCTGGTGTTCTGCATATTCCTGCATTGGCCAAAAATCTGATTTTTGTAAGCAAGATGGATGATGCATGTTTAAAAACAGTCTTCGAGAAAGATGCCTGCAAGATGGTTCGGGGAGCACTGGCATTAATGCAGAGAGTTCAGAATGGAACTCTGTACAAGCTACAAGGTAGCACTGTTATTGATGGGTGTAACAGTTCTGTGGTTCCTGAAAGTGGAGCGGAAAGCCTAGCTGTCTTTGGAGAAAAGACCATGATATGGCATCAAAGGCTTGGACATACTAGAGAGAAGGGCCTGTTATCACTCAGGTTTTCCTAGAAGTTGTGTAAGAGGAAAGTATACCCAAGGTAACCACAAACCAACCTTTAGATGCAGAATCTAGCTGATCTGCATCCAGAGAGGGCTCTCTCTTTATGATTTATCTTTGTTCTTGGAAGGTTTTAGGCTAGTTATAGATTCAAGAGTTTGTTTTGGGAAAATGGTGGAATCCACAAACTAAGGGCAAGGTTGAGAGCTTTCAGTCCATTGGGCTATGGAGTCAAAGGATGGCTTTACTGGATTTCTATTCTAAACACAGGATGGTATTACAGGGCAAGATAGCTAGACAGAGAACAATCCTTAAAATTTAAAGTGGATGGGATGATCTTGAAGGGATGAAAGGCAGCTAAGAATCTTTCACCATGTTCAAAAGAAAGAAGTGAAATGACTACAAACAAAGAGCAATGAAGAATTATTTATTATAGTAATCAATAATGTTTAAATTAGCAAAGCAGGAGCATTTAAGAATTCATGCTTATAACTAATTTAGAAGAAAACATTAAGAATAATCACATTTGAAAACAGAGTACAATTAAGCAAATTCTATTTCAATCCTTTATGTAAATTATTCAGAAATGGATATGATGGTATTATAAACTAATATAAAATTTCAGACAAAGGGTAGAAACACTTATTGAACTGTAGTCCAACACATGAATCCTGCAACAAGTCCAGAGCTTCAAATCGTCATCCAGTAAGCCACGAAAAATTTCTCCAAAATGCTTTTATTCCGAAAATCTCAATGTTACAGCAGAGTAATAGAATCCACCCTCAATACTCTTTTCAAGGGTTTATTTATACACTAAATAATTGAAAATATCTCACACTATCCTAGCCCATATTTTGGGGTGACTGAGGATTAATTTACAAGTAAACAGGAGACAAATGGTCTCGTAGATAGCATAATAAGTGACTACTGATGTGCTGTTTCCTTTCTTTGTGGATGTGCTGGAGGTAAGTGCTGAAAAAGGGCTCATTGCTGTCTTTGGAGTAATTTGTTTTGCTTGCTTGATACTCTTTGTCTTTACGGATACTCTTTTAACCTGTGTAACTGATACTCTTTCAACTGTACTCATTTTTATCCTTTACTTGATAGTAAAGATAAAAATTCTTATCCTGAAAATAACTTTTATAGAATTTCCAACATTTCATTCCACCATTGATTATCTGGTATCATAGTCCTTTTGAGCTTTCTTAATGTCTCATCTGCTTCTGTGAGTTTGTAAAAGGTGGGCTCATTAGGAAATAGATACTTTATTTCATGTTCCAAATGAAATAAATTCCTTATTCTATCATAGATGTTTCTCCCTGTTGGTAGTGTCGATTGTGGTAAACTAGGAGAACAAGCAGCTGTATTTTGAGCATGAGCATTTATTTTCTTTATATAGGTTTCCAAGTCCATTATTTGATCCTCTGAGAGCATAGGACTTGGTAACCCACTGTCCAACAAAGCTTGAAATTTCTCTCTGAAAATATTGATATCAACCAAAATATCTGTGCACTTCCTTTCTAAATTCTGCATGAAAGTTCTCTTGATGAAAACTCTCTTTATTTCTAAAACTGCGCCGGTTCTGTCCTCAATCCCTAATACTGCAAGCTGTTGTTTTGTCCTGGTGTTCAAAAATTGAATGAGCTGATTGGCCTGCTCAGGCCTGCCTCTTAATTCATTTATGGTTCTGTTTATTTCTTCTTGGGCTATTTTAACCAACTCATTTTGTTCAAAAATAGCTTGAATAGAGGGCCAAATACCCTTTATTAACTCAATGATGTTACCCCAAAGAATGTCATTTATTTCGTTTAAAGGCTTCTCCAATGAAAGATCTTTTTCCAAAGCTTGAACCAATTTTTCCAACCTTTTTATCTCCCTGGTGTTATCAGCAGCTGTCTTTTTAGATGTGTCATATTTTTCCTCCAATTTTACTAATTGCAATTTCGTTTCTTGGAGTTCTGTGACCCTGAGTTGTAGACTTTCCATCTGCTTTATTAATTCATCAGAATTCAAACCAGAAGTGTTCACCTGGGATGGATGTATCTGCTGCCCTGTTGTTGGTGTCTGCCTGATAGTTTCCTGTTCCTGCAAAGCTTTTTCCAATTCCTTCTCCGTTTCACTTAGTCGCTCAGTCATGTTTAGGAGCAACTCCATTATTTCTTCCTGTGAATTCCCTTTTAGAACTTCTTGGGTCTGAGGGTGCCTTGAGGCTGGCAATTTTAGCTGCTTCCTCAGTGCAGCTATGTCATCATATTTCTTCTTTATTAATGCCTCAATACTTTTAATGTCTTTGGGGTTATGACCCAAGCCAATGATTATGTCCTCTAAAGACTTTATTCTATTATCTTTGGCCTGTGAAGAGGCCTTCTCAATTTGCAATTGTGCAGTTGTGTTATTCAAAGAATCCTGCAGCGTTATAGCTGCCATGGCCTTATTGGTAAGAGTGGAATATACCATTTCCCCAGTTTGTCTGTGTAGCTCTATCTGGTCGAGAGGATGGATGTCTTTTGCCAAAACTTCAAAATTTGTCCTGATGTAGTCAGCTGCAGTAATGGGTTTTGGCACCTTTGACTTGAAGTGGCTCATTATCATTTTGCCTTGTGACATGTCAAATGCTGACATTAGCCTTTCTTGATTATGGGGAGCCATTTTCATGTATTGATCATATACCTTCATTTTTAATGGATCATTCTTTGCTTTAATATTAATGAAGGTTCTTTTAATATCCCCTGTGTCTGTCTTTGGTGGTCTGAAAGAGGATACCTCAGTACTTAATTGCTTTTGTAAAACTTTTCCTTTCTATCTTGTATTTGTTTCACTAACTGTGCCAGTTAGTTGATTGTCTTCCCTTCCATCATCAAACACTTCATCTATAATTTCCACATCTGGAAGTGGATCTGATTTATGTTTTTTGGATTGATGTACCTGTGAGGTCCCTTTTGGAGGTGTGGTATCTGGAACCTGCCTCTTCTTTCCTATTTCCACATTTAATGGAGTTTGCAACTTTGGAACTTGTGTGTGCTTTGCTTGTGTGGGAGAAGCCTGTGATTGTTCAGGTGCTTTGGAAGTTTGTGGTTTATCTGCCATGACCAAAGTTTCAATGACTTGGATTGCAGGTTCCTTTCCTTTGCCCTTTGATTCTGCTGCAACTGATGAACTGCTTTCCTGTAATGTGTGATGTAGAGTTGCTGCTGAAGAAGTGCCAATGTAGGGTACCTGCACTTGACCATAAGATTCTAGGTCAAAGTTCTTCTCAACATCTTTCATAATTTTATTCATTTTGTCAGCTTCACTTTCTTCCTCAACAAGTGTTCCTTCAACCCATTCATCTTGATTGGCATACTGTTCTAGATCAGGAATCTTGTGGTGTATATAAGGGGATGATTTATTCTTTAATCTCTTTTCACAAATAAAACCAACTGGGTCATAAGGGACCCAACGGAAAGATGTTTGCAACTTTCTCTGTAATGTATTTTCTGCCTCTCTCTCAGCCTCCCTAGAGTTGCAGATGAAAGGACCTAATTGACTTTTGATCCTTAATTGAGCTTTCTTCTTTACATTACAAAAATGGATCACATCTGAATTGTTCATTTGCCTGAAGTATTCCAAGGCAAAAATCCTCATGGGCACATATCTGGGTAACCTGAATGGATGTAATTCACATCCATAAATTCTGATGACTGTATGGTTTTGATACAAATACCAATCCCCAACTTTATAATTCTTTGACAGTTGCAAGGTCTTTCTAATTTCATTACTGAGTCTTGGGGGAGGAATTCCTGTTAACAAATTTGTTGCATGATATACAAACTGATCAATGAATTCAGTGTAGGAATAGGGAGAATCAGAGGAAGAATGAATTATGGGGGACCAAAATATGACTGATCTAGGGTTTCCCTTGGCATCAAGTTTTTGAACAGGGAAAGGGAACCTTTCTGACTGATAGTAGATAATGAGATGATAGATGACTGAGGATTATTTAAAAACTTTTTCAACATCTAGCCTTATGAATTGATCATGGATCTTGTTGGCTATGAAGGAAGCAAAGTCATATTTAATCTCAGGAGGTTGCCCAGGAGTAAAAATGGATAGTAGAGCCAAGGTTATCTCATCCACATATTCACTGGTGTTGAATCCCAAGACAAAATATATCATATTTACAATGAGCCTTCCCAATGTATTGAAATAATAAAAACCATAGGGAGGAGACCCTTTTGGCTGATGCTCAGGTAACATGAAATTCTGACACATGGATTTTAGCTTTTCTGGGGTTAATTGCCTGGTTTTCTCAATCAATCCTTCCATGGACAATGGTGCTAGTTCTTGGTCTGGTTCAAAGTGTAACATGGCATTGATAGCCTGGGGAGTAATGGGAAACAGAACACTTCGATCAGGAGCTATTACAGCCCTTTGAGTGGGATCGTAGTTTGAATGGCAGTAATGGATGATTTCTGGGAAATAAATGACTGAAGGGATGAGATACCTTGGGAGATTGGATTCCCACAACCGTATAAGATCTTGCCCCTTTGAGTATTCGTCTCTGCAGCGACAATAACTCAATAGGGGACTTTCATCAAAATGTAAGTCTTTAATTTGGAAATCTTCATCTATCAGAGGTAAATATTCCAATTCACGGTGGGGAGCATTCAGTGGAGTGATATTCAAAGCTGCCGGGGCCTCCATTTTGGTTCTTGTGGATTCAAAATGGAGGTTTTTGGTTTTCCTCACAGGCCGGGCGGGATTTCTAAAATGAAGGAAATTGACACAATTTGTAGGTTCAGGGAGCAATTACACAGTTTTAGAACCTCAGGGGAGGAACTCAGTGATGATTCTAATCACTAATTCAGCAAAAAACAACGAAAACTAATTTTTACTTGCAGCTCGGGGCGGAAAAGGAAAAATACCTGTTTTTTGGAAGAAACTGACTTTTAACAGGTATCAGGCGATGGCGGGACTGTACTCGGACACAGGTGCAGCGGAATCTTGGAGCAAGAACAGTTAACACAGTGAATTTCAGTGGAAATTCGAAAATCGCAGCAGAAGGCGCTATTGCGTTTGACAGCGAAAATAGTGAAAAAAAACACGAAAATTGACTTTATTTACAAGTTAAAAGGGTTTTTATTTTTCCGAGGAGTGACGTCATCGACGTACGGGCTGACATGAGCAAAGGTCGGGTGGTAAGTGGTAAGCGGTAACCCCGCACCGCTTTTGGATGAGGGTGGTTTAAGTCGGGAGGGCAGCGATTCCACAAAGCGTTTGCCACGTGGACGGTGGACTATTCAAATACCACCCATCCCCCGCTGGTTAAAAGGCTGACAAGGGATGGGTAGCGGAATTGACAGGGATCGTTGATCTGCGGAGGCGTGATCAAACGGCTGAAATGATGGGGAGATCGCGGAGGATTAAAGCGTGGGCCCGTCGGGTTTTAAAACAATTAAAGTTTAATCTAATCACCCCGGGAGATGTATGATAGGCGGAAAATAAGGTTATTAGTTAGTCCTGATGACTAATTAATCCCGTATGTGTAAAGAAAGGGGTTGCGGCGGGGTTTGGTTAAGTGGAATGCCAGGTGGACAAACCACGGTGGCAGGAGGCTTTTCCGAAGTTTTATTTGGACTTAAAACTTTAGTTTTATTCATATTTTTGTGTTAAACATACATATCGCATGTTTAAAGTTTTTTGTATATATTTTTTATTATATGGTAACAAATAAACATTATTTATTTACCATAAGAGCGGGATTATAATATAAAGATATATTTAACCAAAGGGCGCATAATGTGGGTTTTCAATGAATAATTGGGAAATAAACACTTTGGTTAAATTTTATAATAGAAGGGTTTTTTGGGGTATTTATAAAAAGGAGTTATATACTTAGGATAGGGCATTTTACTAGGGATTTAGTAAAAATAGAGTTAAATGTAAATATGACAAGGGGACAAGGGAAACTCAAAACATTTTGCACATCTAAGAAAGTGATAACTTCTGAAGTAAATTGCAATATCTTATCTTCAACACTTAAACTTAGAATATCAAGTTATCTTGAGGGATTTTTATGGAATTTTGCATGATGTTCCTAAGTAAAATGGGATTTTACTTAGGACAAGGTTAAAGATGGATGATTATAATGATGAATTGTCTCAAGTACTTAGGTCTTTTTGATCATTAGGCCGAGGGTCCGGTCCCTCCAGAAGTCAAGGAAATGCCTTGAGCCCCTTTGATCTCCAAATACCTTAGTACTTTGGGGGAAATTAGTAAAACTTTTGAGGGAAAGTGATGAGGGAAGTTAATGAGTTTGACTTTGCTTGCTGTGATTTTCCAGTGTATTTCCTGCTTTAGTACTTGTGATGAAAATAAAGGATCAAAAACATGTAGCAGCATCATTCATCAGATAACACTTTGCAGCACCATCTACCTACCCTATCTACTTGACACTACCATTTTCTCTTCTTTATTAGGGTGCATTTAGACTTGCAAACCCTTTTCAACCTTTTCTTTTTACATGATAAATCTATCTATTTCTACCCTTATTACATCCAAGGGCTCAGATTAAACTGTTGAGCAACTTTTATTCACTCTACCTAGCTACTTATCTGCCAAGATTAAACTGTTTGGCTAGATATTTATTCTCTAATCTATAACATGAAATTGAAATATGACTAAGCCAAGTTTAAACAGTTTGACTTATTCATAAATTGTGGCAAAAGTTTGACAAGCCGCACACAATTGATTTATTACAAAAATGAAATAGCAGTGGCATTTGGATTTGCACACTTTCCTTGGTCTATTTTTACTTGGGGTTCATTTCTTTCACTTTTTTGACCATTTTATTCTTTTTACCCTTTGATATTTCTTTTAGGGTATACCCTCTTTACATTTTTTAAATTTTTGATTTTTTGGTTTTTCAAGAATATGGAACACCTTTGCTCAAGTAAGAAGGTTTGAACATATTCCATACTTCCATCAAGACAATCATGAAAGATGAAACCTATTGATATAGGAGGCTAACACTGGCTCCACTTGGGGATGGCTTTTCCTTGTGGAAAGTTAAGAACAGCAGGTCAGATGCCTCAGAATGTCTTCAAACTGAAAGTATGAAATCTTCCTTCTTCTGGTAGCTTTATTTTACATATGATAGTGAAACTTTTGGAACTTAGGGCCTTCACTTCGGGCTTCAATTCCAAGAAGTCACCATCCAATCCAAAACTGCATTAGAAAAAAGGATATATTATGTACAAGTTAGAAAGAATCAAAACATTCTAGTAAATGGGATCAAAATAATGCTTGAGCATTCGACCATTGACTGGTCCTTCTTCCACTTCTGAATTGTCCAAGTCCTTCAAAAAGTAAGTGTTGTTTCCCTGAAAGGCATGAATGATATAAGGCCCTTTCCACAAGAAATCAAACTTTCCATGTTTCCCTTTTTCTTCTCTTCTAGAATCCCATCTCAGGACTTTATCACCTAGTTGAAAATCTTCTGATTTAGTCCTTTTATCAAACATTTTCTTTAGCTTTTCCTGCAAGACTTGTGATCTTTGGTATACCTCTTCCCTGGTTTGTTGCAGGTGGATTTTTTGATTAATTCTTCTTTGAATGTCATTTGGCTCCACTTGAGCCTCCTGAAGTAATTTCATAATAGGAATTCCTAAAGATGATGGGAATCTTGCTTCAATGCCATAAACTAACTCATATGGACTAGTCCCAATAGATTTCTTAGTTGTAAGTCTGTCTGCCCACAATGCATTGGTCAATTTCTTGTGCCAATTCTTTTTGTTTTCTTCCAATAACTTTTTGATGATATTGATAAGGCTTTTATTAGAGGATTCTGCTAGTCCATTACCCTGGGGGTAATAGGCTGTTGAATGGCCTAAAATAATATGATATTTATGGCAGAAACTAATCATTTTCTTTGATTTAAATGCAGCAGCATTGTCTGTTATAATCTTTTCTGGACAGCCAAATCTCGAAAGTATGTTGGTTTCTAAAAACCCTATAATCACAGAATCATTGGACTGTCTACATGGGATGGCTTCAATCCATTTAGTGAAGCAGTATGTGGCAGTTAAAATCCATCTATGTTGCCCTGAAGAAGGGGGACGAATTTCTCCAATAAAATCTAACCCCCATTGTTGAAAAGGTCTTTCTGTGGAAATTGGTTTTAAAGGCAGAGGTAACAACTTTCTTTTACCCTCAAATATCTGACATTTATGACAAGTTGTTACAAATTTATTAACATCAGAAAATAAAGTTGGCCAGTAAAAACCAGCCCTTAAGATTTTTTCTGCAGTTGATTTCCAGTAGAGATGTCCTCCACAATCCCCTGCATGAAATTCATTAAGTACTTTATCAACTTCATCTTTTAAGAGACAATTCAACAAGATTCCTTCATGATTTTTCCAAAATAAAGTACTATCTAAAATACAATATTTCAAAGATGTCATTTTTAAAAATCTTCTTTTGGTTCTGGACAACCCTGGAGGAGCTTGCAGGTTTAATAAAACATGAATTATATCAGTGTACCAGGGTGAATCTAAGAAAGCTTGACTGATCTTTGGAGTCGCCATCTCCTGATTGTCATCCAGTTCATTGATGTCTAAGGCTTGGCAATTGGTTTCTGTCATGAGTTGTGCCAATCCTTGACCTTTTATGAGTTTTGTTGGTTTAATCTCAATATCATATTCTAAAATGGTAGCTATCCATTTACCTCGTTTACCTTCAATGCCATCTTGAGTCAAAATATCTTTAACTACTGCATTAGGCACATAAGCTATCACATGAGAATATAATATGTAAACTCTGAAATATTTGATTGCTTTTACCAATGCAAAAGCCTGTTTTTCCATAATATTGTATTTTAGAGATGCATCCCTCAATGCTTTACTAAAAAATGCTATTGGCTTTTCACTCCCTTGGTCATCTTTTTGAAGTAAAACAACTGCAACAGTATGTTCAGAAGCAAATGAAAAAATAATAAAGTCTCTATCAAATTTAGGACTGGTCAGAACTGGTGTCCTTGTTAAAGCCATTTTAATTTCCTCGAATGATTGTTTGGCTTCTACAGTCCAGTCAATGCTTGAATCTTTCCTCAGCATGTTAGTTAGTAATCTAAGTAATTCTGCTAGACTAGAAATAAATCTTCTCAAGAAATTAATTTTTCCTATGAATGCTTGCAATTCTTTTATGTTTCTGGGGTGGGGTATTTGCAAAATTGCTTGAATTCTTTCTGGATCAATCCTAATGCCATCTTTAGAAATAATGTGCCCTAAGAGCTTTCCTTCTTCCAAACCAAACAATGACTTCTTAGGGTTTAACGAAATTCCATATTTTCTGCACTTTATAAATACTTGCCTTAAGTGATCTAAATGTTCTTGATCTGTTTTAGAAAAAATAGTCAAATCATCTAGGTAAATTACCAGAAAATCATGTATCTCTTTAGCAAAAGCAATATCCATTGCTCTTTGAAATGTAGCTCCTGCATTCTTGAGCCCAAATGGCATTTTGACATATTTAAACGTACCCCATGGTGTTGTGAATGCTGTTTTATCCTGATCATCAGGATGAACCAGAATCTGGTTGTACCCTGAAAATCCATCCAGTAGTGATATTCTCGAAGATCCCACTACCCTTTGCAGAATGTGGTCCATTTTCGGCAGAGGATAGTTGTCTTTTAAAGAAACTTTATTCAAATTTCTTAAGTCGACACACAATCTAATTTCTCCTGTCTTCTTTCTTGTTGGTACCAGGTTAGAAACCCATTCTGAGAATCTGATAGGAGCTATAATCCCTGCTTCAAACATCCTTTTGATTTCCTTTTCAATCGAGGGTAATAAAACATGATTTATTCTCCTAAGCTTTTGTTTAAAAGGTTTCTGGTCAGGTTTCAAAGGTATAGTGTGTTGAATGATGGATGTATCATAAGATTTGAGGTCTTCATAACTCCAGGCAAAAACATCCTGGAATTCTTTTAATAGTTCAACATATTTAACCTTTTGATCTTTTGGAAGAGATTTGGACAACTTGACCATTTTGGGATTTTCTGGGGTTCCTAAGTTGCATTCTTCCATATCAGCCTTAACAGGTTCCATTTTTGGTCTAAATGGAATATCATTTGAGTCAAACAGATCTTCCAAAGGAGTTAATCCTTTGGGTAGTTGATTATCTTTTAAATTGATGATTTCTGTTTCATCTTCTATGATCTCATCAGATTCCATGTGCTTCAAATTTTGCATGTCTTTTTCAGTGAATGTGGTTGTTTGCAGCATATGAATTGCATTTTCTCTTGAAATTTCTATTTTTTGTTCTTTTCCTTGATTAGATTCATCAATAGTTATGTCCTCATCTATATTACAGTTAGAAAACTCACTTTGAAGTGTCAAAAAATTATTGATTTGATTATTATTCACAAATACTTGCCAATTCAAAAGATTATCTGGTATAGCATGCCTATGCCTAATTTCAGCTGAAAACTGATGATTAGGATCAAAAGGTAACTTACATGTACTAGCAAACATTGCCAAACTGTGAGCATGTAAATTTTGTTTCCTGGGAATCTTGGCAAGTTGAGCTTGTAAAAATGTGTTGAGAATCTCTACAACTGTCTCTCTGTATTGTTTCAGTCTCATGTCTTTTGTTGAACATTCTCCTTTAATCTGTTGAATGATTAGTTCGGAGTCTCCTATGATTGATACCCTAATAGCTCCCAATTTCTTGGCATGTTTAAGCCCTAATAAAAGAGCTTCGTACTCTGCCATGTTGTTAGTGCATTTGAAATTCAACCTATAAGCATGACCCTCTGCATGATTATTCTCAACATTATGTAACCAAATCCCAGCTCCTGCTCCTAGTTTGTTTACTGAGCCATCAAACTCTAAATGCCATAGAATTTAATGTTCATAATCTTCATCAATTGTTTTAAAGTGTTTCTTGACAGGAGCTAGTTGTTTAGTTTCTTCAGGTATTTCTTGATCATCTGTTGTTTCTTTGTTTTCAGAGATTTCTTCAATTTTAACAGTGGTTTTGTTTATGGCTTCCAATTCTGGAGCTTCTATTTCAGTAGGGAGATCTAATTCAGCATTGTATAAAATAAAAGAATCCATATCGGAATGTACAGAGTAAACAGGAAAGTTTTCAGGCTTCTCATGGCTACTCACTAAGTACTTCATCAAGGTTTCTCTATATAACCTTTTAGGCTGACCAAATACTGAAATAGTTGCATATGACATGTCTAGTTGAATAGAACCTCCAAGTTTAGCACCCCAAGATCTAGACAATAACATACCATATTTAGGTGGAATATCAGCAACTACTATGTCCATTAAAACAGACTTAGCAGGGTATTGTACCAAAGTAACACACAGATCTTTAATCAAACCTAAACATTTTACCTGACTGGAATCAAATGAAAACAAATCTTTGTACGGTCTGGTAATATCTAGATTCAATCTTTCCATTACTGCCTTTGGCATCAAATTGTGAGATGCTCCAAAATCTAGCATTGCGTTATGGAGTATCTTGTCATGAACATTCAGGCTTACATAAAATGGAGGAGTTCCTCCACTTTCTGGTTTGCCATTAACCTCAGGGCCAAAAAGAAGTTTGGGTTGATCATCAAGAATGTTTACTGAGTCATCCAATCCAGTAATGTTAATGTTTAGGGACTTGGTAATCTGACTCCTATAGACATCATGTTTAGCCAATTCTGATAAAGGAACAGCTATCTTGAGTTTGCCTATTTCAGCCTCTAGATTAAAAGGTTTTTCCGTTTGATTTTTAGTGTTTTGCACAGTTGGGTTTTCTCTGTTTTTTGGGTCTTCAATGTTTTTCTCTTTTTCATGAGTGAAGTTTTGTTTTGAAGATGTTTCTGGACTAACTTCTACTGTTTCTTCTACATTTCCTACATGAGGAGATGTATTGGATTGTTGTTTGTTGTTTGGTTGGTTGTCCGAGACATCTTCAATTATTGGATTTGAAGGGTTGGGAGTTATTCTAGACAAAATTTGTACTTGGGGACTATTTTGTACAGGGGGAATGTTGACTTTACCTTTGACATTTTGTTTTGCAATTTCTGTTTGCTATTCTCTGGTACATCAATCCGTCTACTTCTCAAGTTGTACTGTTTATGAACCTCATAAATTGTTGTGTCATAGCCTTCCTTGAAATCAAAAGTCTCACCTGAATGAGTTTGGAATGTTTCAAGGATGTGATTCTCTTGATCATCCTAGGATAGGAAAACCTCTGGTTCATTTTTGTCATCTGTTACATTGTTTATTTCTACATCTTCTGTAGGTTCTTCAGAAGTTGAGCCTTCAACAAAGTTTTCTTGAAAAGGTGGCCTAATGTTCTGGTCAGGAACATTCTTTCCACTATTTTGATTCAGATTCCTCCTAAAGTTCGGGTTTCTTGCAACGTTTTGATTGTCAGTAGAAGACTTTCTTTCAATGGTTTCCACTCTGTCTCCTAATCTTTCCATACCTTTAATGATTACATCCATCTTCTTTTCAAAAGCTGAAGGTTCTTCATTCATAGGCATTCTTCTTTCTGCCCTAGCTCTGGCTCGTTTTTCTATTAGATTTGCTTCTACACTCACCACTATGCTTTGCATTTCCTCTAGTGTTTGAGGAGCTCTTTCCCTGAGGGAATAAGCTATATCAGAGTCAAAACCATCTGGAAATTTAACTAATACAGAGTCAGGTGGGGGTCTTAGGTTTTGAGGCACTGCATTATATGATTCATTGAATCTTATGATGTAATCTTGCACGGTTTCGTTAGGTCTTCTTCTTAATTTCTCAAACTCTGATAGGATCTTAAGCGGATCCTTCTTTTTCTCCCATATGTTCAAGAATGCCCTATACAAAGCTTCTAAATCAGCAATACTGTTCGGGGTAAGAGCCCTAAACCAAGTTCTAACTTCTCCAGTAAGACTCTGAACGAAAATTCTCATTCGGATATTATCAGTATCAATCTCATAAAACTCAAAGTAATCGGTCATCCTTTTGGTGTGTTGTTGAGCTGTGTAAGTACCTGATCCATCAAAAGGTGTGATCTTACTCTGGTAATCCTGAGGTAAAGCTGGAGGGTTGGCTGGTAACTGTAAAGGGGCATATCGATTAGCCATTGGAAGATAAAGTGGGATAACAGGAGTAGATGGTCTAGCAGGAGGAGATGGAGGAGTAGAAGGTGTGACAGGTGTTTGAAAAGCTTGGGAAAAAACAACTGAACTCGCAGAAGCTTCAGTAATTACAGAGATGTTTGAACTTTCTTCAAAGGTTTGCTCAGACTGAATAGAGTTATGCAATTCTCTGTCAAGATGATGTGAAACAAATCTGTATTGCAAATCTTCAAAGAACAATGGATCTGGAACTAATCTAGATAATTCAGTTTCGGAAAAATTCACAAACAAAGATGTTTCAAATCGTGCATCAAAAGGAATGTCATCAATATATATAATTTTCACAGGACAAGATGCAGATCTAGAAAGTGGTCTAGAACTTCATGTACTCTCCTGACTTCCTCTTTCAGAACTTTCTTGACTTCCTTGTCTTCTAAGAATCCTAGGAATCAGATTTGGATTTTCAAATATTGGTGGTGGATTGGGGTCAGGGTTTGACCTAGTATGTCGAATCCTTTCTGAAGCCAGTTTTCCTAGACTATGTGTTTTTCGGATTTTTTTGATTTTTATTGAAAGAATAAATACAACTTCTACAAATTCTTCAAGAAATAATGATGTATGATTAAAATTTCCTCAAAGATCTGTTAAACTAGAGAATCTGATTGAAAATTTTGAAACTAAGGTTCATTATATAAGCTAAATCAGAGATAGACTGAAGCAGCTTTTATTTACTTTTGCAATTGCAGAGCAAAAGCAATTTCAAAGGCTACCTGGCCGATCTTCAGACTCTGTCTATAGCTTATAATTGAACAATAATAACAAATAAAAATGATTCAGGTCCCCAGTATGGTCGCCACTATGTTATCACTCAGGTTTTCCTAGAAGTTGTGTAAGAGGAAAGTATACCCGAGGTAACCACAAACCAACCTTTTAGATGCAGAATCTAGCCAATCTGCATCCAGAGAGGGCTCTCTCTTTATGATTTATCTTTGTTCTTGGAAGTTTTTAGGCTAGTTATAGTTTCAAGAGTTTGTTTGGGAAAATGGTGGAATCCACAAACTAAGGGCAAGGTTGAGGGCTTTCAGTCCATTGGGCTATGGAGTCAAAGGATGGCTTTACTGGATTTCTATTCTAAACACAAGATGGTATTACAGGGCAAGATAGCTAGACAGAGAACAATCCTTAAACTTTAAAGTGGATGGGATGATCTTGAAGAGATGAAAGGCAGCTAAGAATCTTTCACCATGTTCAAAAGAAAGAAATGAGATGACTACAAACAAAGAGCAATGAAGAATTATTTATTATAGTAATCAACAATGTTTAAATTAGCAAAGCAAGAGCATTTAAGAATTCATGCTTATAACTAATTTAGAAGAAAACATTAAGAATAATAACATTTGAAAACAGAGTACAATTAAGCAAATTCTGTTTCAATCCTTTATGCAAATTATTCAGAAATGGATATGATGGTATTATAGAATAATATAAAATTTCAGACAAAGGGTAGAAAAACTTATTGAACTGTAGTCCAACACATGAATACTGCAACAAGTCCAGTTCTTTAAATCGTCATCCAGTAAGCCACGAAAAAATTTCTCCAAAATGCTTTTTTTTCCGAAAATCTCAATGTTACAGCAAAGTAATAGAATCCACCCTCAACACTCTCTTTGAGGGTTTATTTATACACTAAATAATTGAAAATATCTCATACTATCCTAACCCAATATTTTGGGGTGACTAAGGATCTATTTACAAGTAAATAGGAGACAAATGGTCTCGTAGATGGCATAATAAATAACTGCTGATGTGCTGTTTCCTTGCTTTATGGACGTGCTGGAGGCAAGTGCTGAAAAGGGGCTCGTTGCTGTCTTTTGGAGTGATTTGTTTGCTTGCTGGATACTCTTTGTCTTTACGGATACTTTTTTAACCTGTATGACTGATACTCTTTCATCTGTACTCATTTTTACCATTTACTTGATAGTAAAGATAAAAATTCTTATCCTGAAAATAACTTTTATAGAATTTCCAACATTTCATTCCACCATTGATTATCTGGTATCATAGTCCTTTTGAGCTTTCTCAATGTCTCATCTGCTTCTGTGAGTTTGTAAAAGGTGGGTTCATTAGGAAACAGATACCTTATTTCATGTTCCAGATAAAATAAATTCCTCACTCTATCATAGATGTTTCTCCCTGTTGGTAATGCTGATTGTGGTAAACTAGGAGAACACGCAGCTGTGTTTTGAGCATGAGCATTTATTTTCTTTATATAGGTTTCTAAGTCCATTATTTGATCCTCTGAGAGCATCGGACTTGGTAACCCACTGTCCAACAAAGCTTGGAATTTCTCTCTGAAAATATTGATATCAACCAAAATATCTGTGCACTTCCTTTTTAAATTCTGCATGAAAGTTCTCTTGATGAAAACTCTCTTTATTTCTAAAACTGCGCCGGTCCTGTCCTCAATCCCTAATACTGCAAGCTGTTGTTTTGTCCTGGTCTTCAAAAATTGAATGAGCTGATTGGCCTGCTCAGGCCTGCCTCTTAATTCATTTCTGGTTCTGTTTATTTCTTCTTGGGCTTTTTTAACCAACTCATTTTGTTCAAAAATAGATTGAATGGAGGGCCAAATGCCCTTTATTAACTCAATGACATTACCCCAAAGAATGTCATTTATTTTGTTTAAAGGCTTCTCCAATGAAAGATCTTTTTCCAAAGCCTGAACCAATTTTTCCAATCTTTTTATCTCCCTGGTGTTATCAGCAGCTGTATTTTTAGATGTATCATATTTTTCCTCCAATTTTACTAATTGCAATTTCGTTTCTTGGAGTTCTGTGACCCTTAGTTGTAGACTTTCCATCTGCTTTTTTAATTCATCAAAATTCAAACCAGAAGTATTTACCTGGGATGGCTGTATCTGCTGCCCTGTTGTTGTAGTACCTGTTGTTGATGTCTGCCTGATAGTTTCCTGTTCCTGCAAAGCTTTTTCCAATTCCTTCTCCGTTTCACTTAGTCGCTCAGTCATATTTAGGAGCAACTCCATTATTTCTTCCTGTGAATTCCCTTTTAGAACTTCTTGGGTCTGAGGGTGCCTTGAGGCTGGCAATTTTAGCTGCTTCCTCAGTGCAGCTATGTCATCATCTTTCTTCTTTATTAATGCTTCAATACTTTAAATGTCTTTGGGGTTATGACCCAAGCCAATGATTATGTCTTCTAAAGACTTTATTCTATTATCTTTAGCCTGTGAAGAGGCCTTCTCAATGTGCAATTGTGCAGTTGTGTTATTCAAAGAATCCTGCAGCGTTATAGCTGCCATGGCCTTATTGGTAAGAGTAGAATAGACCATTTCCCCAGTTTGTCTGTGTAGCTCTATCTGGTCCAGAGGATGGATATCTTTTTCCAAAACTTCAAAATTTGTTCTGATGTAATCAGCTGCTGAAGTGGGCTTTGGCACCTTTGTCTTGAAGTGGCTCATCAGCATTTTGCCTTGTGAAAGGTCAAACGCTGACATTAGCCTTTCTTGATTTTGGGGAGCCATCTTCATGTACTGATCATATACCTTCATTTTCAATGGATCATTCTTTGCTTTAATATTAATGAAGGTTCTTTTAATATCCCCTGTGTCTGTCTTTGGTGGTCTGAAAGAGGATACCTCGGTACTTAATTGCTTTTGTAAAGCTTTCCCTCTCTGGCTTATGTTTGTTTCACTTGCTGTGCCAGTTTGCTGACTATCTTCCCTTCCATCATCAAATACTTCATCTATAATTTCCACATCTGGAGGTGGATTTGGTTTCTGTTTCTTGACCTGATGTACCTGTGAGGTTTCCTTTGGAGGAGTGGTGTCTGAAACCTGTCTCTTCTTTCCTATTTCCACATTTAATGGAGTTTGCAACTCTGGAACTTGTGTGTGCTTTGCCTGTGTGGGAGAAACCTGTGATTGTTCAGGTGCTTTGGAAGTTTGTGGTTTCTCCGCCATGACCAAAGTTTCAATGACCTGGATTGCAGGTTCCTTTCCTTTGCCCTTTGATTCTGCTGCAACTGATGAACTGCTTTCCTGTAATGCTTGTTGTAGAGTTGCTGCTGAAGAAGTGCCAATGTAGGGTACCTGCACTTGACCATAAGATTCTAGGTCAAAGTTCTTCTCAACATCTTTCATAATTTTATTCATTTTGTCAGCTTCAATTTCTTCCTCAACAAGTGTTCCTTCAATCCATTCATCTTGATTGGCATACTTTTCTAGATCAGGAATCTTGTGGTGTATATAAGGGGATGATTTATTCTTTAATCTCTTTTCACAAATAAAACCAACTGGGTCATAAGGAACCCAACGGAAAGATGTTTGGAACTTTCTATGTAATATATTTTCTGCCTCTCTCTCGGCCTCCCTAGAGTTGCAAATGAAAGGACCTAATTGACTTTTGATCCTTAATTGAGCTTTCTTCTTTACATTACAAAAATGGATCACATCTGAATTGTTCATTTGCCTGAAGTATTCCAAGGCAAAAATCCTCATGGGCACATATCTGGGTAACCTGAATGGATGTAATTCACATCCATAAATTCTGATGACTGTATGGTTTTGATACAAATACCAATCCCCAACTTTATAAGTCCTTGAAAGTTGCAAGGTCTTTTTTATTTCATTACTGAGCCTTGGGGGAGAGATTCCTGTTAACAAAGTTGTTGCAGGATATACAAACTAATCAATGAATTCAGTGTAAGAATAGGGAGAATCAGAGGAAGAATGAATTATGGGAGACCAAAATATGACTGACCTGGGGTTTCCCTTGGCATCAAGTTTTTGAACAGGGAAAGGGAACTTTTCTGAATGATAGTAGATAATGAGATGATAGATGACTGAGGAATATTTAAAAACTTTTTCATCATCTAGCCTCATGAATTGATCATGGATCTTGTTGGCTATGAAAGAGGCAGAGTCATATTTAATCTCAGGAGGTTGCCCAGGGGTAAAAATGGATAGCAAAACCAAGGTTATCTCATCCACATATTCACTGGTGTTGAATCCCAAGAAAAAATATATCATATTTAAAATGAGCCTTCCCAATGTATTGAAATAGTAAAAACCATAGGGAGGAGATCCTTTTGGCTGATGCTCAGGCAACATGAAATTCTGGCACATGGATTTTAGCTTTTCTGGGGTTAATTGCCTGGCCTTCTCAATCAATTCTTCCATGGACAATGGTGCTATTTCTTGGTCTGTTTCAAAGTGTAACATGGCATTGATAGCCTGGGGAGTAATGGGAAACAAAACACTTTGATCAGGAGCTATTACAGCCCTTTGAGTGGGATCGTAGTTTGAATGGCAGTAATGGATGATTTCTGGGAAATAAATGACTGAAGGGATGAGATACCTTGGGAGATTGGATTCCCACAACCCTATAAGATCTTGCCCCTTTGAGTATTCGTCTCTGCAGCGACAATAACTCAATAGGGGACTTTCATCAAAATGTAAGTCTTTAATTTGGAAATCTTCATCTATCAGAGGTAAATATTCCAATTCACGGTGGGGAGCATTCAGTGGAGTGATATTCAAAGCTGCCGGGGCCTCCATTTTGGTTCTTGTGGATTCAAAATGGAGGTTTTTGGTTTTCCTCACAGGCCGGGCGGGATTTCTAAAATGAAGGAAATTGACACAATTTGTAGGTTCAGGGAGCAATTACACAGTTTCAAAACCTCAGGGGAGGAACTCAGTGATGATTCTAATCACTAATTCAGCGAAAAACAACGAAAACTTATTTTTACTTGCAGCTCGGGGCGGAAAAGGATAAATACCTGTTTTTTGGAAGAAACTGACTTTTAACAGTATCAGGCGATGGCGGGACTGTACTCGGACACAGGTGCAGCGGAATCTTGGAGCAAGAACAGTTAACACAGTGAATTTCAGTGGAAATTCAAAAATCGCAGCAGAAGGCGCTATTGCGTTTGACAGCGAAAATAGTGAAAAAACACGAAAATTGACTTTATTTACAAGTTAAAAGGGTTTTTATTTTTCCGAGGAGTGACGTCATCGACGTACGGGCTGACGTGAGCGAAGGTCGGGCGGTAAGTGGTAAGCGGTAACCCCGCACCGCTTTTGGATGAAAGTGGTTTAAGTCGGGAGGGCAGCGATTCCACAAAATGATTGCCACGTGGACGGTAGACTTTTCAAATACCACCCATCCCCCGCTGGTTAAAAGGCTGACAAGGGATGGGTAGCGGAATTGACAGGGATCGTTGATCTGCGGAGGAGTGATCAGACGGCTGAAATGATGGGGAGATCGCGGAGGATTAAAGCATGGGCCCGTCGGGTTTTAAAACAATAAAGTTTAATCTAATCACCCCGGGAGATGTATGATAGGCGGAAAATAAGGTTATTAGTTAGTCCTGATGACTAATTAATCCCGTATGTGTAAAGAAAGGGGTTGCGGTGGGGTTTGGTTAAGTGGAATGCCAGGTGGACAAACCACGGTGGCACGAGGCTTTTCCGAAGTTTTATTTGGACTTAAAACTTTAGTTTTATTCATATTTTTGTGTTAAACATACATATCGCATGTTTAAAGTTTTTTGTATATATTTTTTATTATATGGTAACAAATAAACATTATTTATTTACCATAAGAGCGGGATTATAATATAAATATATATTTAACCAAAGGGCGCATAATGTGGGTTTTCAATGAATAATTGGGAAATAAACACTTTGGTTAAATTTTATAATAGAAGGGTTTTTTGGGGTATTTATAAAAAGGAGTTATATACTTAGGATAGGGCATTTTACTAGGGATTTAGTAAAAATAGAGTTAAATGTAAATATGACAAAGGGACAAGGGAAACTCAAAACATTTTGCACATCTAAGAAAGTGATAACTTCTGAAGTAAATTGCAATATCTTATCTTCAACACTTAAACTTAGAATAGCAAGTTATCTTGAGGGATTTTTATGAAATTTTGCATGATGTTCCTAAGTAAAATGGGATTTTACTTAGGACAAGGTTAAAGATGGATGATTATAATGATGAATTGTCTCAAGTACTTAGGTCTTTTTGATCATTAGGCCGAGGGTCCGGTCCCTCCAGAAGTCAAGGAAATGCCTTGAGCCCCTTTGATCTCCAAATACCTTAGTACTTTGGGGGAAATTAGTAAAACTTTTGAGGGAAAGTGATGAGGGAAGTTAATGAGTTTGACTTTGCTTGCTGTGATTTTCCAGTGTATTTCCTGCTTTAGTACTTGTGATGAAAATAAAGGATCAAAAACATGTAGCAGCATCATTCATCAGATAACACTTTGCAGCACCATCTACCTACCCTATCTACTTGACACTACCATTTTCTCTTCTTTATTAGGGTGCATTTAGACTTGCAAACCCTTTTCAACCTTTTCTTTTTACATGATAAATCTATCTATTTCTACCCTTATTACATCCAAGGGCTCAGATTAAACTGTTGAGCAACTTTTATTCACTCTACCTATCTACTTATCTGCCAAGATTAAACTGTTTGGTCAGATATTTATTCTCTATTCTACAACATGAAATTGAAACATGAATGAGTCAAGTTTAAACAGTTTGACTCTTCATAAATTGTGGCAAAAGTTTGACAAGCTGCACACAATTGATTTATTACAAAAATGAAATAGTAGTGGCATTTGGATTTGCACACTTTCCTTGGTCTATTTTTTGCTTGGGGTTCATTTCTTTCACTTTTTTGACCATTTTATTCTTTTTACCCTTTGATCTTTCTTTTTTAGGGTATACCCTCTTTACATTTTTTAAATTTTTTGATTTTTTGGTTTTTCAAGAATATGGAACACCTTTGCTCAAGAAAGAAGGTTTGAACATATTCCATAGTTCAATCAAGACAATCGTGAAAGATGAAACCTATTGGTATAGGAGACTAACAGGGCCTTCAGATACTGCATAGAAATGGTATGGTAGAAGGTATGTCTAATTTCTCTTTGGATTTCGATTTCTGTGAACATTGTGTATATGGGAAGCAGAATCGGGTGAGTTTTCCTTCTGGTGCTAAGAGGGCGAACAAGATATTAGAACTTGTGCACAGTGATGTGTTTGGACCTGTGTCAGTTCCATCACTGGGAAAGTCTGTGTACTATGTTTCATTCATAGATGAATTATCAAGGAATACATGGATATATTTCTTGAGGAAGAAATCTGAAGTCTTTGACAAATTTAAAGAATTTAAGGCTCTGGTGGAAAACCAGACAAAGAAGAAGATAAAGGCGCTGAGGACAGATAATGGTGGGGAGTTCTGCAAGAAGGAATTTGAAGAGTTTTGTAAGAAGTGTGGCATAGCAAGACAGAAGACTACTCCATACACACCTCAGCAAAATGGAGTTGTAGAAAGAATGAACAGAACACTAATGGAGAAGGCAAGAAGCATGCTCAGTGGTACCGGGTTAGGACAAGAATTCTGGGCAGAGGCAGTGGAGACTGCATGCTATCTGGTTAACAGATCACCTTCATCAGTGTTGGAGGATAAGACTCCACATGAGGTATGGACTGGTAAGAAACCCTCTCTTTCATATCTAAGGGTATTTGGATGTGATGCATATGTACATGTTCCAAAGGAGAAAAGGACCAAGTTGGATAATAAATCTGAAAGGTGCATCTTTATTGGGTATAAGGATGGTTTAAAATGTTACAAGCTTTGGAACCCAGAAACAAGGAAGGTTGTGTACAGTCGAGATGTGGTGTTTAGAGAGGTGAAAGATGTTGTTACACATGAAGTCCTACCAAAGGAACCTGAGAAGATAGAGTTTGAGCTAAAGGAGGATGAATTAGACTCTACAACAGAAGAAGACTCAGAAGATGAAGAGCCACAAACTCCAGCTTTGAGAAGATCAGTTCGGGAAAGAAGGCAACCAGAAAGGTATATTCCATCTGCTTTCTATTCAGGTTTTTCCTTAACTATAATTGATGATGAACCCAGAACTGTCAGGGAGGCAGTAGATTCAGAGGATGGAAAACTCTGGAAGGAGGCCATGGTTGATGAAATGGCATCCTTGCACAAAAACGATGCATGGGATCCGGTGGAGTTGCCGGCTGGAAGGAAGCCCATTGGGAGCAAATGGGTGTTTAAGAAGAAGATGAATGTAGAAGGCAAGGTGGAGAAATACAAAGCTCGGTTGGTAGCGAAAGGTTATTCCCAGGTGCCGGGAATTGATTTTGGTGATATTTTTTCTCCTGTTGCCAAAGTTACTTCTATTAGATTACTTTTGTCTGTTGCTGCTGCATTTGATTTTGAGATAGAACAGATGGATGTGAAGACAACATTTCTTCACGGGGATCTAGAAGAGGAGATCTACATGAAGCAACCTGAAGGCTTTATGGTGAAGGGTAAGAAAGAACTGGTATGCAGGTTGAAGAAGTCTCTTTATGGGTTAAAACAGTCACCAAGGATGTGGTATCAGAAATTTGATACCTATATACGGGGACTTGGCTTCACCAGAAGCAAGGAGGATCACTGTGTTTATTTTAAATTAATTGGTGACTGTGTTATTTATTTGGTCTTTTATGTGGATGATATGTTGTTGATTGGAAATGAAAAAGAAATTATCCAAGATTTGAAGACCCGTCTATTCTCCAAATTCGACATGAAGGATATTGGTGCTGCAAACTATATTTTGGGCATGGATATTAAGAGAGATCGGGAAAAGAGGAAGCTCTGGTTAAACCAGAGGAAGTATGTCAACACTATATTGCAAAGGTTCAATATGCAGGATAGTAGACTGGTGAATGTTTCTATTCCTGTAGGTGTAAAGATATCTGTTGAACAGTGTCCGAAGACACAAGAAGAAGAGGAGGATATGTCCCATGTTCCATATGCAAGTGCAGTGGGTAGCCTGATGTATGCAATGGTCAGTACTAGACTAGACATTGCACATGAAGTGGGAGTATTGAGAAGGTTTATGTCAAACCCAGGGAAGGAGCATTGGACAACAGTGAAGCGGGTTTTCAGATATTTACATGGCACTAGTGATTATGGCTCGTGCTACCAGGGAAGACCAGGATTGGAAATAATGTTGGACATTCGTGGTTTTGTTGATGCAGACTGGGCTAAATATCTGGACCAAAGAAGATCTACAAGTGGCTATGTGTTTAGCCTATTTGGAGGCGCAGTCAGTTGGATGAGTAAAAGATAGTCTATAGTGGCTCTTTCAACTATAGAGGCAAAATACATAGTAGCCACTCATGCAAGCAAGGAAGAAGTTTGGTTGCAGAGATTGTGTTCAAGTATGGGGTTGGTACAGCAAGCTATAAGGATAGACCGTGATAGCCAAAGTGCAATTTTCTTGGCTAAGAACCCTGCTTATCATTGAAAGACAAAGCACATTGATGTTCAATATGTTCAATATCACTTTGTTAGAGATATGGTTGAGGCTAAAAGGGTGTTGCTGGTAAAGGTGGACACTTTGAAGAATGTTGCAGATGCATTGACGAAGTCTATGAGCACTCAAAAGTTCTCTTGGTGTAGAGAAACAATGGGTGTTGAAGAATTGGGACAATGACTAAGCTCTCCTATGGCCCCATGCAGAAAGAAAAAAACAAGTGGGAGAATGTTGGGTATGTGTTATATTCTTTCCATGACTAAGCACGTGCAGGGGGGTAAGGGGGGGTGATAGCCGCCCCTTTGCGCCGGGCGCAATGGGGGGGTCACAAGGGGGGCGGTAGCTCCCCTGTTGGGGTCTGGGGCAGCACCTTGGCGAAAATTTTTTGGTCCTTAATTTCCGGTGGGTAGTCCGCGCCCATGGTTTTGTGCATGGTTTTGCACATGGTTTTGGGGTATGATGGTTTTCGTCCCCTGGTATTTTTTGTAGATTCGGTCAAGGGAACTACGGTTATGTTCTAATCTAGGGTTAATGGATTAGGGTTCATGTATGCTTTGGCATGTATATATATGTGTTGTAACACTAAAAGGAATATGATGAAAAATCAAGTTGGTCGTCCCAATTTGGGATCCAGGGGAAAATATATGTGTTTATCTGTTTTATGTTTTATGCTCTCGCTATTGTTTATTTTCAATTATAAGATTCATGTGTAGATAATTTATGTTCAGGGTTAAAACCTACATGCTAATTGTCTGACACTGATCCAAACAAAATCGACTAATGCTTAGCCAATTTCGTACCTCAGTTCAACCTGCCTTTCTTGCGCAAATCATATGGAATGAAATCCCTATTCCTTAGGAATTCCAGCCTTCCTTGAATGTGAAAACATCATGGGAAATTCTATGGCGTTTTAAATTGTGCCCAGGAAATTTTCTATAAATACAAATGATAGATAAGTTCCCTTTAACCTCTGTCTCAACTAGGTCTTCAACAGAACTGACATGTGTGCAGCTATTAATATGAAATCATCAGACACTTGACAGATCACTGCATGTGAATTAAATCTGATTTAATTCACTTGACCTCTCACTAGTGCAACAATCAGTTACAACTATTTAGACTGACTTTAACTCACTTAATTGAGTTAACTGATATCTCATTCATTAAACTAATACAGTAATTGAAACTTGTACTCTAAAACAAATAGAATCCCTCTACATGCCTCACCAACCATCCTCAACTCCAATTTCATGAGATAAATGAGTCTATCACACTTAGTTAACTATTACAAGTGATTATGAGATAATATTACAATTTATTGTCCAATTAATTTAAGGGATAAATAAATTTAACACACATTTCTTCTAATTTAATTAAGAAATAATTAAATGAAAAGCCTCCATGGTAGCCATTTCTGGATGTTGTTTCCAGATGCTAATTTCACTATTTCTTGTTGCAAATTTCAACACTCCCTCTCAACAAGAAAGGAATCAATATGTCCCGATCCTGTACCTTTGTAATGTTCTTGCATGCAAAAATTCTCTAATTTTTTTCTCACATGCAACTATCTTGAAACTGAATAGCCTCCAAACAACTGAATGAGTATAATGCATCTGTCATCAGATTCTTCTAACTGCTGGTGCCTACTGTACATGTCTACTGGAATATTTGCATTGTTGACATCTACATCCATGCACTTTTCAATGATGCCAACACTGATCTGCGCTCTAATATCTGACACCTGTCACTCTAATTTCCGTCTTCCTGACATCTGACTGCATCAATATAACTGATCCTTCTTGATACTGTTGTACAGTGGCTTCCTCGTAACCAAGTTCGATCCATGAGACACACCATCTCAATGAACCCTACCCAAATTTCTTCTTAGGATTATATCTACACATCGTCCCACCTCACACCCAGAGGTATAGTTGCATATACTCCCTTTGCCCTTCTGGCTTGACATTTCCCCCTCCTGGAGGTCTCTTCTTGAGTGGACTGTTCCACTCGGTCTCCTTTCTGCTTCTCCAATTGTGGTTATTCCACAACCTTCTAAGACTTCTTCTAAGGCTGAATGTGGAGAGAAAATTTATCCCTCTCAACCACCAAGTCATTAACCACTTCTTTTCTCCTCAAATCCTTGCTTGCATCCTCAACCTAGAGAGCATACATGTTCTTGACTCTTACACCGATCTACTTCACCTATCCTTTGGCTATGTGTTTAAGGAAAAATTTTCCTTTTCTAAACATAACTTCATAACCACGGTATTCCAATACCGCTACGAAGACAAGATACTTCTTTAGGCCTGGAACATACAAAACATCTGCTAGTCTGAGATGGGAGCCATTCTCCTCTAAAAGGTATCTATAGCTATGTCGGTAGCAATATACCTCTCTTCATCTCCAAACTCTATGCTCTGCTAGAGTTCCATCTCCTCCAAGTCACTGAAGATATCTCTATCCCCCATCATATGGAATTAGGCACTGTTGTCTAAATCCAACATGCATCCCTTTACACTGCTAGCCATGCATGCAATGAGAGTAAAATCAAGCTCAAACTTGAAGCCAATGCTTCACCTACTGCAACTGCAGGCTCCTTCTTGCTTGCCTTCTTCTGTGGACAACTTGTATCATAGTTCCCATGCTTGTGACAGTGAAAAAATATGATCTTGAACAAGACTCTCTTGACCTCCTTAACTTGGGACTTTTTTCCCTTGGTTTTCTTTCCTTTTCTGACTCGTGCATATTGTAATTGTCCTGCCGTCGCAAAATTTTCTAAAAAAAAGAGTTGATTTTAAATTGAAGATATATACATCATCTGAGCTCTGATTCGAACAATTTTTTTTTCCATTTCGGTATTTTTTCACAAGTAAACCAAATATTATATTTATTTTTTTGCATCAAAATTTTTCAGATATTCTCTACAAACTTGCCACCCAAAAAATTCCTGCTCTGATACCATGTAGAAAATTTATAGAAGCTATGATACCATGTAAAAATTATCCAAACAATATGTATACCAATGGATTCAATTTGATCATGCAATATACTAGAGAAAAATATTGAATCCTTCAACAATTAATTTGCGGAAAATAAAGACAATCGCACAATCACACCAAGTAAGAGAAAGAAGCAAATCAATCCACAACACATATATTTTTCTTGGGGAAATTTTGCTACTCAAAACCCCTCTATCTATATTTTATAATGAACCAAGGAATAATGAAACAATTACAATGCACTCTTCTCACAAGAGTCTGCTGCACTCTGCTAACTATCTCACACTAATTTGAACAAAATCGACCAACACTTAGCTAATTTACTACCTCTCTTCAGCCTACCTTGCTTGTGCAATTCATGTGGATTGCAATCCCTATTTATTAGGAATTTCATCCTTCCTTGACTACACAAACATCATGGGCAATCCTATGGTGTTTTAAATTGCGCCCGATCAATTTTCTATAAATATAACTGATAGATAACTTGCCTTTAACCTATGTGTCAACTAGGTCTGCATCAGAACTGAAATGCATGAAACTATTAATAGTAAATCATATGTCACTTAACAAATCACTACATGTGAATTAAATATGATTTAATTCACTTGACCTCTCACTAGTGCAACAATCAGTTACAACTAGTTAAACTGACTTTAACTCACTTAATTGAGTTAACTGATTTCTTATGCATTAAACTAATACACTAACTACAACTTGGACTCTAAAACAAATAAAATCACTCTAAATGCCTCACCAACCACCCTCAAATCAAATTTCATGAGCTAAATTAGTCTAATATCACACTCAGTTAACTATTACAAGTGATTATGAGATAATATTACAATTTATTGTCCAAATTATTTGAGGGATAAATAAATTTGACATACATTTCTTCTAATTTAATTAAGAAATAATTAAATCAAAATCCTCCATGGTAGCCATTTCTGGATGCCAATTTCATTGTTTCTTGTTGCAAATTTCAACATCGTTCCATATTCCAAGCATGAATGCGAGACTCAAACTGAAATAACCAACCAAGGAATCCTGAGGATAAACCACCTCACCCTCATCAATGGAAATCAGGCTTTACCGTGATCTATCTTGGATCACTATTCCACCACAATAAACATGTCATAACATGATTTACTGTGATGTACACCCGATCACTAGGCCAAGACAAGCATGGATATCACTGGATTCTCTCCACCTAAACCGTGAGGAATTTTCCTGTCTCCTAGTCTCCCACGCTTTACCGTAACCCACAGTCTGAATTAGGGGTCACTAGGCCCTAAAATGAGACATACTCTCTAGGATTAACTGTATATCCCAAACCCAGGATTCCTAGGCATGATGGAGAGAAAATCACCTCTAGGATTTACCATATATCCCACCATTAACTGATCGTGGATTCCTAGGCTTACCGAGGAAATACAGTATTTAGCTTTACCGCAACCCACAATCCAGTTCATGGGTTATTAGGCCATGTGCTATATCAATTTGAAGATCCACCACACTCAGCTTCAAATCCATCCAGTAATATAGCTAAACCAAAACATGAGAGCTCCACAACACCATGACTATCTAGAAATTGCAAGGCTAGGCTGAAAACATTGTCACACCTGGATAAAACCCATGCCAATATAGAAAAAAACCACATGCAATACCATTCATGCTAGATCTAGTAAGAAAAATACACATGAAAATAAATATCTGCCAAGAATCCTATTGTAGTTGCTTGATTCTTGCTCCCCCTTTCTTGCTGCCTCCTTCTTCCTGATTTCTTTCCTTTCTTGATCCAATTCCAAAGTGCTCCAAGAAAATCTAAGTGTCGAATATCGAGAGAGAGAGAGGGAATAATGAGAGAGCTTCAAAAGTACATTGAAAAAAGGCACAAAATATTTCCAACTGATACTCAGAAGCCTTTTTATCAATGAGGCCTCTAGTTTCTTCATTTTCCATTATTTTCCTTCGTTTTCCTCCTCACATGCAACCTGTGACCTTTCACCTTCCTTTTCTCCTATTTTACATTATTTTCATAAATAAATGTTCCAAAAATAGTTTTTCCTCTCCAAAGCCTTAGCTATTTCCTTTTCCAATTTCTATAAGTCAAAATAACTGAAATGAACACCCGCTAGGATGTTTTTCCCAACATTCAACCTGGAATAAGTGTCCCATCAACCGTGGTTATTATTTTTAACTTTTATTACATGGAATTTTCAATAGGGCTATTACATTTTTTCATGTGAAAGTATATTATTTATTGGTTTTGTGTTTGTACAAGCGAATCTCTCTAAATTTTGATAAGCATAATGGTTATCAATCAGTTTTATCGTGAGAGATTTTTTGTTGAGGCTTTGTGAGAGAAGCATTGCCTGGAAAGAGATCGGGCCGACACTTTGTTTTGACATCTGCTAGGGAGGGTGGCATTGGGTGGATGTGCACCTAGTTCCCTAGCTTGATGGTTATTAAGTAAGCTTGATGGTAGGTATAGAGGCTAAAAGCTTTAGTCCATATTAGTCCCACTGAGATAGATTTCCCTAGTCGGGAATCTAGTCTGTGGCATTGCGATGCCTAAACTCTTGAGAGACCAAATGGATATATTTCCCTGGTCAGGAATATAGTCCATGGAATTGTAGTTCCCAAACCTCTTCATAGATAAAGTGATATCTTCCATGTACCTCTTTTATTATATGTAAATATGAATACCTCCCAAGTTAATAGGGAGTGTTGAAGAATGTAACTAGGTTTGGTCTTGATTATTAATATATTTGTCAAAATTAATTTATTATTATTTTATTGACTTATTAAAGAATGGGTTGCATGCTTTGGTCAATTATAGGTAAAGCCTTCATTTTAGGCTTTAGGATTATTTATTTGGGTCAAAATCAATATTTTTATTGGTAAAAGGCTCCTCAATCAAGTCACCTTCTATAGGAATCAAATAGATAATCATCAAGTTCAATTCATCTATCTAAACTCAAATTGGCCTCAACGTATATGGAGACACATCCTTTCAACTAAGTCATGTTGGCTTATTACTCATGGAGACAAATATATATATATATATATATGAGTATAGGTTCTTCAAATTTATTCACCTCAGAAACTAGGACAAGATCACAGAGATGCATTCAGAAATCAATCTCAGGGTTAAAGTCTCAGTTATATGACATGGAAAAGGCCTCAATACTAACACAAAAGCTCGAATTTGAAATTACAATTGACTGTTTCGGTGCTACAAATTATATGTTATTACAATGCACATGTCTTAGTAAAGTTACAGAGATAATCTCAGAGGAAATTTTGACATACCTCTCTAAGAAAATGTGGATTATAATGGATACTTTCAGTGATTAATCACAGTGAAGAATTTTGTGCTACCACGGTGTGAAGAATTTGGTGCTTCCACAATATGAATGATTCGTTTTTAACACAATTAGCAGATCTTAGTAAGAGTTTGATGCTACTAAAATGAGAATATTTTGGTGTTAGTACAGTGACAAGTGACTTCATGCTACTATACTGAATGAAGAATCTCATATTGGTTGCAAAGATGATCTCTTAAGGGATGCAAGTGTTAAGAGGGTTAGCTGACATGACAAGGTGACTTTATGGAGGTAGTCTTGAGATTAGGGTCTTGGTTGTTTCATCTTGAATCTACTTAAGGAAGAATTTTGACCGGGTTTTACCCAAAGAGTGGGGTTTTTCCCTAGAATAATGCCTACATCTTGTTTCCTCTTCTATGTGTTGCTTGGCATCAGTATTGATGATAAGAAAATATAAATCGAAATAAGACATAATAATAACAAAAACATTACAAGATAATGTCATAATAAGATAAAAATTTTAACTACCACCTCCTTGGATTTCTCAACATGGTTTTAGAGACAATGTCATGATCAAAGGAAAATTGAAGATCAGTTGGGTGCATTTGTATTGAATATCAATTGAGTGTGTTTGTAGGTCATACATTTTTGGAATTAAGATCCTGAGTTATCATAGCTTAAGTGTTCAATCAAAGAATATTTAACTATTCAATCTATAATAGTCTCAGTATAAACACAATTAAAATATATCACAGTGATGCAATATCTAAGTATGCCTTATTAAAGTAGGATTTTAGTATACCATAGTAAAGGAATTTGGATTAAAATTTTAGAGAAAAGATCTAGGTATCGATACTACCATAGGCAGAAGAAGAAGGGTATCAGTGCTACCTCTGTTCAGTGCTATTATAGTTTCCTAAATTAAGTGCTCTCACATGACCACAATGACCTAAACTCGATGATAATTCAATGATGCTAATGCAATGAAAAATACTTGGTTCAATCATAGTGTTATAAGTCCTGGTGCTATAAATACATTTCAATATTGTTACAATGGTGCCTATCACAAAGAAAAAATACTAATAAAAATTACAGTGATTCTTATCATAATAAGTATCACTACAATGATGCATGTCATGATCATAAGGAGAATTCGGGCTCAAGAAATATGTGGTTGAAGTAATGATATAAATAATAAGTTGAGACATTGCTACGGCTAAACAATGAATTAGTATATTTTGCCTTCCACTCGTTGAAGAAATTGAACTTGGAAAAACTGCCTGTAGAGATACATCAAGGATCTAAGGTTATAATACTAGCATAAGAACCAACTTGATGGAAAGACTCTTTGAGGATATAAGTACAAAGAACCAAGTAAGTATTGTTACTACAAAAATTCCAATAAGTTATCAAATCAGAGGTTTGTAATCATAAGGTACTTATGTACATAAGATTTTAGTTTTTTAATGATCCTTGTTTATGGATAGTTTAGGGTGAAATTTGTAACATGCATTCTTATCTTCTAGAGATTACAAGTAATATAGGATGTCAATTAGAAGTAATTAATTGAAAGAAGGAATAACCTTTATAGTATTCCATCCTCCATGGTTATGTAAGAGATCTAACTTAAGAAATTAAATCATATTCATGGTATCATGTGTTTTGCTTGAAAGTATGTATTACATGTATAAAAGATCATGGCTTAAGCTTCAAGGAATTCCTATAAGGTTTGTCAAGAAACATCTCTAGGTATGTATTAGACCATACATCTTATAAAATTCTCTTCATCTTATTTTGAAATTTGTGTTACTAACATTGTTTTGTCCAACTCTCTTGAATCTTAAAGATTCTTGTTTAGGGTGATTCATCATCTGATAAATATACCCACCTCATATCTCTAATTGTTTATATAAAATAAATTTAGACAATTCCTCTAGAAAACCCTAACCTATGGGTATGATAATATTGTGTAAAACCATAAAACTACTTAAGGTTATTAATGAAGAAATTACTATTATGTTGATGATGCCATGTTTTGGGTTTTGGCATGATCATGGAAACTCTAACTTGTTAGGGATGAAATGATGTTGTCTGAAATCTCAAACATTTGAAATTTTGTTATAATAGGGTTTACTTTTTTGTGAACCTAAACCCTAGGTTTTGATTAGGTCTACAAGAAAAATTATTTTTATGTACTTAAAGTCCTAGGAGTGAAACCCTAGCTTAGTCTAGGTCGATATATGTCTAATGTATTAATATTTATAGACATATGATATGCTTATGCATGATGGTAATCTCCTAGATATGTGTGTTGACCAAATTACTAATGGTCATAAGTCCTAGGGTTTGGAAACAAGCCCTAGTCAAATTTTGAAGCTCTAGGATGATGATGGGAAATATAGGGTTTATATCAAACCCTAGTGTTAGCACTAGAATCAACACTTGGACTACTTCAAGTTATTGACCAGACACATCCTAAATTCTAAGAAAATTTAATGACTTGGTTTATGAGATTGGTAGGTGGTTTAAACTCTTATTCACTGAAAAGATATTTTAGTCAAATCCACAGTTCTACTAATGAGGGTATTGGATCATGATGTGGTAGCAAAGTGTGAGTTTCTAGCCTATGAGGAGAAGAAAATGTAAAATAAGAGAAGAAACAGTAGGTCTGCAAAGCAAAAATCTACTGAATTTGGTAGAAATTAACACAAGTAGAAATTTAAAAATATTTCATCAAGAGAAAGCTATTTCTAGTCTTACAATATTATCACTGAAATATTATAAAAGATAACTATCATGAGTGATTCTCTTTCCACTATTATTATATATATTTTACCAAGAAGGCTCACTGTGTGAGACTAACAAAAATTGATAAAACACATGAACATGTCAAGAGACAGACAAAAACTCATAAAAGCATGAGGAATTGCAAACCTGCAACTGAAGATAATAAGATATGGAAACACAAGTGGAAATTGACAATAAACACACCAGATGGTAATAATTCCTTAGAATTTTATGTCTATTTCATTCACTAAAAGAGTATTGATCCTATGAGTTAATATTCTAAAACCACCAACCCTTACTTCATAGCAATTTGTCACATAAATACAAAAATATAAAATTGTCATCCCCACAAAAGGAGTGAATCTGTTCCTAAAATTTATTACCATCTCGTGCAAGATATGAGACTTATCCAAAAAATTTAATACAAAGTGCTATGACATAATCAAAATAAACAACATGAAGGATAAAAATTCAAAGTGGTTGTATGATGTGGAAGTATATAAGAAGAATCCTCCTTTGTTCTGGTGTGACCAAATCCACAAAAAATGTAAACAATAGTGAAAGTGATGTGTGTTTGTTCCCTAAATGTTGCCTGGTGCCTCACAGAAATGTGTTGGTGCTGATAGTAATGGTAGAAATATGTTTCATAGAAACTCTATCAATGTTCCTTTCCTTTGGTTTCTTGTTTGTCGTGATAGGGACAAAGACCAATTAAAAGAGATAGTGGAGTTTCATTTTATTAGCAGGAGAGATTATTAAATAAATGATGAGCGGGAGGAGAAAAACCCTTTATACATATATCACAAACACATATCGGGGTCAGAACGTTTAAACATAAGAAACAAGTGGGAGGGAACGTGATTTGTGATGGGGATGATGACGTGGCAAGGAGGTGGGGCCGCTATAAAATCACAATTTGGGAGTTTTTTTATGAGGAACAGGTGTTAAAGGTTAAGATTAGCGAAGTGCAATGTGCGATGAGAATGGAAGGTGGGGCCCATTTACATCACAATCAAGGAATCGGGAGTTTTGTAGGAGTCGACAATTGTAACATGAATGAAATTTAAAACTGTGATAAGTAGACTGCGATGGAAGGGTAAGGGGTCCACAATGTTATTAAGTGTGGTAATTTATATCATATGATATATGATATAACCAAGGTTTGTTGTAGTGCAGGTAGGGTTGTGATAAAAGAAGTATATTGTAAGTTTAAAAGGAAATATGATATGGCTGTTAGTGGGTGGGCGGAGCTTCTTTTTAACTATAAAAGACAGGTTTTAATAGTTAAAATGGGGTTTTGAAATAAATGAAATGTTGGACTTTGGGTTTTTGGAAAAATGAAAGTTAAAAGAGGAAAAATGAAATGAATGAATGTAGAAATGAAATTTGTGACACTTTCATCTTACAATCGAACTGAAAAGGTAGATTGATTCCTTGGAGAATGATGAACAGACTTTGAAAATCTTTGAAAAATTGTAGTGCTAACAATGGCTCTAATTTTGGATGGTATTCCCCTTGTGGGCTATCAAGAACCGTAGTTCTAGTGCCTTTTCCAGCCCTTAACTCTTCAACCTGCAATCTTCTCATAAACTCAAAAAGACCAACATTTCTAGCCATTGGGTAATGGAGTCAAAAGCATCATTTTGATCTTATGCAACTTATTTCTTCAAATTGAAACTAAATTCAAACTGAAAACTAAAACTGAAAAGAAAATGCTCGAGTGGCGACCTTAATCATCTACTTCCCTACTTCTAATTAACTGATTTCCATTTCTCATGTGTATACAAACTTCCAATTTAGCCATACAAGTATTTTTATGATAGAAAGAACAACTCCTTTGCATTTCTTAATAAATCATAGGAATAAACCAAAAACTGCCATAAAAAACTTTGTGAAAAACCATGTTCACCAAAACAGGTTGATGTTTTAATGAAGCTTGAAATTTTCAAGGCTTTGGAATAATGTGCCTCAAAATTTTTTTCCATCGGATCTTCAAAACCTAGAACAAATTTTTTCTGCTCCAAGGGACAAATATGCTTTGGTAAATCTTCCCTTTCATCATGGTTATGTAATCAAGAATGATCCCCCTGTTATCTTGAATATCAGTGATCTTTTCAAATAATTCCTTCCCAATATCAGATTTCTTTAAAGACATAAGAGTAATGTGATCTTGTTGTTCATAAAGATTTTCTTGCAAAGAATTTTCAGTAATATTTTTGTTTGAAATAGCTAGAGTAATATCATAAAGTTGTTCAAAAACTAATCATTCCTCACCATCAAGTGAAATATTTTCATCATAGCTACCTAATACATACTCATTTCTAGAAAACTCTATATGCGGTGTAGAAATCTGCTGCAAGTCATCATATCTTATGCTGCTACAAGAAGATGTTGATTGCGAAAACAAGAAAGGTTGCTCCAATCCTATAGTCATATATGGAAAACCATAATAATGATCTTTAAAAATATTCTCCTCATAATGATCTTGGAAATTTAAATTTTGTTCTGAATCAATTCCATAAGTAGCACAAATAGGTTGATTATTTACAATTTCTAAATAAAAAATTGAAGTATGATCAGAACAAGAATTATAAGAAATTTCTGAAACAAAATCATATGTACCTTCATCTTCATTGTCCTTATGTGAAAAATCACCATCACCTTCCTGTTTATCCTGATTTAATGATTTATGAGTGCTTTTTTCTTGCACTATTTCATCTTGTTCCTCTGATTTCAACCTTCGTACTGTCATAATATTAGATTCAATTTCAAAGGCTACCTCTTGCATGGCTGCTAGGGTAGGTGCTTTGGTTTCTCTAAGCCATAAAGAAAACTTATAATCAAATGCATTGGTATAGGCTAACATGGAAGTAAATTTTGGAGGCTTGATATCCTTGGGTATACTCTGATAAAAACTATGAAATATCCTATTGAATATGATAATAGATTCATCCTCCATTTTCTTCATCACATAAAATTCAAAGAGATACTACTCATATGATTTGTTTTCACCCCAATACCTTATAAATACCTCATGAAAATCCATCCATGAACCTATTAAATCAACCTCCAAATTTTTGAACCATAATCTAGCATCCCTTTGTAATTACTGACAAAATTTCCTCAAAACCACATCCTCATGAATTATTTAAAGAATATCTATAAATCTTTCAAAAACTTAAATATGTTTTTCTATTGCTACATGGTCTTCTGCATTAAACTTGGGAAGGGAATCTAGAAATTTGGGAGGATATTCATGAAGGGTTAATGGAAATTTCAAAGGCTTATAATGCTCTCTAACCTTGGACTGAACTTTTGTGAGTTTGATACAAGATTTAAAAGGTTGATCAAAAGGTACAACAAGGATTTCAAGAGGTAAATCAATTTTATTATCAACAAGGTGAGATGGTGGATCATTTTCAGGAAAAAATGGTATATGTACATCATTTTTCTTATAGGATTCAATTGGAGGAAAAGGATCAAGATAAATTATACTAGAAAATAAAGGTTCTTCTTTGAATGAGGGATAAACAAAAGAAGGCTTATAGTCATATGAGTATATAAAGCATGATATAATCCTTTTCATATGTGAGGTAAAATACAAGAAAGATCTTATTAAAGTTAACATAAGTTTCTGGAAGAAACTTATTGCTTGATACCTAATTTTCTTGTACCTTCTCATTTTTGTCAATTGAGTTTTTTCTCCAGTGGAGTCACCATTACATTATTCTACCAATGGAGTCTCCAAGTGAAAAATATGCAGTCTTCTTTAGTGTCTAGTCTTTTTTCACCATAAAAAACTAGATTTGATCTCTGTATAACAAAAAACTCGGGAGAAAGTTGGGTTCAAGATCTTCGTCTCCCGGCAAACGCACCAAAATATGTTAGCGTTGGAATCAACACTTGGACTGATTCAATTTCCTAACCAGGCACATCCTAAATTCTAATTCAATTTAATGATTTGGTTTATGAGATTGGTAGGTGGTTTAAACTCTTATTCACTGAAAAGAGATTTCAGTCAAATCCATAGTTCTACTAATGAGGGTATTGGATCATGATGTGGTAGAAAAGAGTGATTTTGTAGCTTATGAGGAGAATAAAATGTAAAATGAGAGAAGAAACAGTAGGTCTGCAAATCATAAATCTATTGAATTTGGTAGAAATTAACAAAAGTAGCAGTTTAACACTATTTCATCAAGAGAAAGCTATTTCTAGCCTTACAATATTCTCACTAAAATATTATAAAAGATAATTGCCATGAGTGATGCTCTTTCCACTATTATTATATATATTTTACCAAGAAGGCTCCCTGTGTGAGACTAAAAAAATTTGATAAAACATATGAACATGTCAAGAGACTAATAAAAACTCATAACAGCATGAGGAATTTCAAATTTCAACTGAAGATAATAAGATATGGAAACACAAGTGCAAATCGACTGTACACACACTAGATGGTAATAAGTCCTCAGAAGTTTCTTTCTATTTCATTCACTAACAGAGTACTGATCATATGAGTTAAGATTCTAAAACCACCAACCCTTACTTCATAATATTTTGTCACATATATACAAAAACATAAAACTGTCATCCCCACAAAAGGAGTAAATTTGTTCCTAAAAGCTATTACCATCTCGTGTAAGAGATGAGGCTTATCCAAAAAGTTTAATAAAAAGTGCTATGATAAAATCAAAATAAACAACATCAAGGCTAACAATTTGAAGTGGTTGTATGATGTGGCAGTCTATAGGAAGACTCCTCCCCTGTTCTGGTGCAACCAACCCCAAAAAAAGTGTAAACAGTAGTGAAAGTGACGTGTGGTTGTTCCTTGAATGCTACCTGGTGCCTCACGGAAAAATGATGGTGCAGAGAATAATGGTAGAAATCTATTTCAGAGAAAGTTTGTCGTTTTTCCTTTCCTTTGGTTTCTTATTTGTCATGATTGGGATGAAGGCGGATTAAAAGAGATGGCAGAGTTTCATTTTGTTAGTGGGAGATATTATTAAATAAATGATGAGCGGGAGGAGAAAAACCCTTTATACATATATCACAAACACAGATCGGGGTTGGAACGTTTAAACATAAGACACAAGCGGGAGGGAACACGATTTGTGATGGGGGTGATGACGTGGCAAGGAGGTAGGGCCGCTCGTAAATCACAATTCGGGAGTTTTGTTATGAGAAATGGGAGGTAAGTGTTAAAACTTGTGAAGGGTGATGTGTGATGAGCAGAGGGTGACATGGCAGGGAAGGTGGGGCCCATACAATACTGCAAATCGTGAATCGAGATTTTTTTTATGAGGAATAGGAGTTAAGGTTCATGAAGTGCGATGTGTGATGAGAATTGAAGTTGGGGCCCATTTACATTGTAATTGGAGAATTGGGAGTTTTGTAGGAGATGAGAATTGTAACGTGAATGAAAGTTAAAACTACGATAATTCGATTGCGATGAAAGGGTAGGGGGTCCACAATGTTATTAAGTGCAGTAAGTTATATCATATGATATATGATATTACCTAGGTTTGATATAGTGCAGGTAGAGTTGCGATAAAATAAATATATGGTAATTTTAAAAGAAAATGTGATATGGTTGTTAGTGGGTGGGAGGAGCTACTTTTGAACTATAAAAAATGGATTTTAATAGTTAAAAAGGGGTTTTGAAAGAAATGAAACACTGGACTTTGGGTTTTTGGAGAAATGAAAGGTAAAAGAGGGAAAATGAAATGAATGAAGTTAGAAATGAAATTTTCTCACCACTACACTTTGACATTGACACTTTCATCTTACAATCGAACTGAAAAGGAAGATTGATTCCTTGGAGAATGATGACCATACTTTGAAAATATTTGAAAAATTGCAGTGCTAACTCCTAGTATAATCTATTCTTATTGATTAATATGTTTTTGATAGTTATTATATACTTTTATTTTCTTTTGACTTATTTCTAGGGATCACCATATGAAAAAATTAATCTTCTGTAATCTTGATTAAGTTGCTCATGTGATTTAGTATTTGTAACAAACTTGGGCTAGAAGCTTAAGTATTAAAGTATAGTCTCTTGATGACTATTTTTTAAAATAATAATGCTTCTGCTACTATAATATTTCGTTTTTACTAACTTCATGCTTATATAGATATGGTTGTACTTGTTGTCTAAGCTATGCAAGTACATCATATTCAAGTTGGTAAAGATGTCTATAAGATATGTTAAGCATGATGAGAAAAAATGGAAGCCACAAAATATTTTTTAATGCCGAAGGAATAAGTCGATCTCCCAAGATTAAGAGGGGGCCTAGATAAAATAAGAAGTGATCAATATGATTCTCTACTTCATGTGTCATGCACTAGACTAGGAATAATTGCGGTAAGTCTTAGTGAAGGCCATGAATCAGAGTAATACCTTGAAAGAAAAAATTGGAGAATGATTTGTTGAGGTGTTGTTGTAAGAAGGAAAGCAAGATTTGATTGAAGAATATGTTGCTTCATGTGAAGTAGGAAAGGAAAGTGTATGATTGAGGAATATTTTGTCAAATATTTGGTTGATAGTCCTTTTGTTTTGAGAAGAAACATCAAGTTTCTTGAAATACCTCAGAGGTTTTTGTTTGTTCATGTGAAATTATATTATAGATTGGGGTTGTGTTTGTACAGGTGAATCTCTCAAAATTTTGATAAGAATAATGTTTACCGATCAGTTTGATCAGGAGATATTTTTTGTTGAGGCTTTGTGAGTGAAGCATTTCCTGGAAAGACATCAGTTCAAAACTTTTTTTTGATGTCTGGTAGGGAGGGTGGCATCAGGTGGATGTGCACCTAGTTCCTTGGGCTAATGATTAGTAAGTAATACTGATGGTACCTATAGATGTTTAAATCTTTATTCCATCTTAGTCCCACTCAGATAGATTGCACTGGTCAAGAATCTAGTCCGTGGCATTGCAGTGCCTAAATTTTTGAGAGACTAAATGGATAGATTTTCTTGGTCAGGAATATAGTACATGGCATTGTGGTTCTTAAATTCTTCATAGATAAAGTGAGATCTTCCATGTATCTCTTTGATTATATGTAAATATGAATACCTCCTAAGTTAAGAAGGAGTGTTGAAGAATGTAACTAGGTTCGGTCTTGATTATTAATATATTTGTCAAAAAGAATTTATTATTATTGTATTGAATTATTAAAGCACATTTTTTATGCTTGGGTCAATAAAAGGTAAAGCCTCCATTGTAGGATTTAGGATTAGTTATTTGGGTCAAAATAAATATTTTATTGGTTAAAGGCTCCTCAATCAAGTCACCTTCTGTCGACATCAAATATATCATCATCAAGTCAAATTAATCTATCTAAACTCGAGTCGACCTCAACATAGATGGAGACACATCCTGTCAACTAATTCATGTTGGCCTATTACTCACGGAGACAAATATATATATGAGTATAGGTTCTTCACATTTCTACACCTCAAAAACTCGGACAAAATCACATAGATGAGTTCAGACATCAATCTCAGGGTAAAATTATCGGTGATATGACATGGAGAAGGCCTCAATACTAACAGAGAAGCTCGAATTCGAAATTATAGTGAATTGTTTTGGTGATAAAAATTAGATGTTATTACAATGTACACCTCTCGGTTAATTTACATAGAAAATCTCAGAGACAAGCTCGACATACCTCTCTGAGACAATGTGGATTACAGTGGAGACTTTTAGTGATAATTCACAGTGAAGAATTTGGTGTTACCACAGTGTGAATAATTCAGTGCTTCCAGAGTATGAAGAATTCAATGTTAACACAATTATAATATCTCATTAAGGGTTCAGGTCTACTACAGTGAGAATATTTTGGTGTTAATACAGTGACAAGTGACTTGGTGCTACTATAATGAATGAATAATCTTAGATTAGTTGCAGTGATGATCTCTTCAAGGATGAGAGTGTGAAGAAGCTTGACTGACATGACAAGGTGACTTGATGGAGGTAGTCTTGAGTTTAGGGTCTTGGTTGTCTCATCTTGAATCTACTGAAGGAATAATTTTGACCAGGTTTTCCCCAAAGAGTGGGGTTTTTCCCTGGCAGTGTGCCTACATCTTATGTCATCTTCTATTTGTTTCTTGGAATTATTCTTGATGATAAGGAAGGATAAATCAAAATAACACATAATAATAACAAAAAAACTCAACATAATGTCATAATAAGAGAAATTGTTTAACTTCCAACCGTTTGGATTTCTCAACAGGGGAAACACATCCAATATCAAAGGAACCTTACATGATGAGAAATCTAGAGTTAGTAGAGTTGAAGTTGCGGTTGAAGGAAATACTTGATAAGGGATAAATTAGACAAAGTGTATCACCTTTGGGTGCACCAATATTTTTCATGAAGAAGGATGGTACTCTCAGGTTGTGCATTGATTATAGGTAGCTGAACAAGTTGACGATCATAAATAAGTACACATTTCCAAGAATTAATGACTTGTTTGATCGGTTAAAGGGAACAACAATGTTCTCAAAGATAGATTTGAGATTTGGATACCATCAAGTCTGCATAAAAGAAGAGGACATCTACAAGAATTATTTTAAGATGAGGTATGGGAATTATGAGATTTTTGTAGTTCCTTTTGGGTTGACTAATTCCCCAGCTACTTTTATGTGCTTGATGAATATAGTATTGTGTCCTTATCTGGACAAGTTTGTTATTGTATTCACTGATTACATCCTGAAATATTCTAAGAATGAGGAAGAACATGTCGATCATTTAGCACTACTGTTGAGATTGCTAAGACAACATCAGTTGTATGCCAATCTTAGAATGTGAAGTTTATTTCAGACAAAGGTTTATTAATTGGGTCATTTTGTTTCCAACGAAGGCATAGTGGTAGATCCAGAAAAGATAAAAGCTATTATGGAATGGGAAACAACTAGAAATGTGGATGAAGTCAGATCATTTATGGGGTTAGAAGGTTACTACAGGAGGTTCATCAAGAAATTCTCACTCATTTCATATCCTATTACACCATTAAAAAGAAGAGGTAATAAATTTGAATGAACAGAGGAATGTGCAACCATTTTGGAATAGTTAAAGAAATTGTTGATAAACACACCAGTTCTAAATATTACATATCCATATAAAGAGTTCTTAGTATCTAGAGATGCTTGCAAGAGAGGGCTTGGTGGATTCCTTATGCAGAAAGGACAAGTGGTATGCTATGAGTCTAGGAAACTGAATGAGAACGAACATAACTACGTGACTCATGATATTGAGTTTGTGGCTATTATTCATGCCTTGAATATGTGGAGGCATTATCTTCTTGGCAAAAGGTTTTTATTGATCAACGATCATAGTGGGTTGATATATATGTTTAACCAACCGAATCTGAATTCCATGCAAGCTAGTTGGTTAGATATCCTTAGTGAGTTTGACTTCAAGATAAAATACATCAAGGGTGAGGAGAACATGGTGGAAGATGCTCTCAGCAGGATATTATAGGTGAACCATGTTGAAGCAGTGAGCTCATATGGAATAGATTTACAGGATCAGATATTACAAGTAGGACAATAGGATGACAGGTATAGGGTACAGGTGATCAGGATGTTGTTATGCAACCAACTCATAAAACAATATAAATAATAGATCATCAAATTAAAAAATATCCTCTTCAAGGGGGAAAAACCCTTTACATTACACAAATGAACAATTATTGTATGATTCAAATGAAAAAAACCTCTTTTCTATATATAGGAGTCTAAGGGGTCACAATATAATCAAAAGATACATAACAATAATAATGTAAGGGCACAACAATGTAGGTTTTAACCCTGAACATAAATTATCTACACACGAATATTATAACAAAAAATAAACAATAGCGAGAGCATAAAACATAAAATAGATAAACACAGAGATTTTCCCTTGGATCCCAAATCGAGACGACCAACTTGATTTTTCATTATATTAATTTTAGTGTTACAACACATATATATACATGCCAAAGCATACATAAACCCTAATCCATTAACCCTGTATTAGAACATAACCATAGTTCCCTTGACCAGATCTACAAAAAATACCAGGGGCCAAAAAACCATCGTACCCCAAAACCATGTGCAAAACCATGCACAAAACCATGGGCCTGGACCACCCACCAGAAATTAAGGACCAAAAATTTTCATCAGGGCGCTGCCCCAGACCCCGAAAGGGGGGGCTATCGCCCCCCCCTCTTACCCCCCCGCGCATGCTTACTCATGGAAATAATATAACACATACCCAACATTCTCCCACTTGTTATTTTCTTTTCGTAGGGGGCCACAGGAGAGCTTAGTAATTGGCCTAGTTCTTCAACACCCATTGTTTCTCTACACCAAGAGCACTTCTGAGTGCTCACAGACTTCATCAATGCATCTGCAACATTCTTCAAAGTGTCCACCTTTACCAACAACACCCTTTTAGCCTCAACCATATCTCTAACAAAGTGATATTGAACATCAATGTGCTTTGTATTTGAATGATAAAAATTGCACTTTGTCTATCACAGTCTATCCTTATAGCTTGATGTACCAACCCCATACTTGAACACAATCTCTGCAATCAAACTGCCTCCTTGCTTGTGTTAGCCACCTGTAAAATTTGGTCATACCAAAGGTGGCTAAATTTGTTTTGAGCCTTCAAGGAACAATTTTTCCCTATCAAAAACTGTTGGCTCTTGAAGACTCTTGTAAGGCCTCATGCCTCTGTCCAGTTTCCCATACTGATGTTTTCATCCTAAAAACCTCTGAAATCCTACAAAAATCCAAAATCCAATACTTCTGCAAACCCCTTTCCCCTTCCTTCTCCCCAAAGACTAACCTCCTTCTTCTATCCCTCCATTTTCCCATGAAAATCCATCATTTCTATGTTTCTCCTTTTCCCTTCATCAAAATTCATTTTATAAGGTTAAAAACCCACTTTTTAACCTTACCGCATCCTTCATTTCCTTTGAAAAAACCATAGAAAACGCATATTTTCTATATTCTGCGCTTAAGCCCCCTCGGGCCAAGCCTCTAACCCTTTTTCTTCCATACGCCCGAGCGCTAGAACCAAAAGCTAAATCCGTCGGGCACTTATCCTTTTAAATTAATTTTTCTCCGCCAAAACCATTAAAAACCTTTGTAAAATTGTATTTTTGGGTTTTTAATTATCTCCAAAGTTTTCCGCCGTGTAAATGGTGGAGCTATATCGACCGTCGATCTGCTCCGAAGATCGGACGACGGGGAACGCAACCTACCATGTGGTCCCTGCTTTCCGTGTACTATTTTCCAAAACCGATGGTCTTTTCCGCACCGCCTTCGGGCCAAAGGTGGTTTTAACCCGACAGCCAGCGATTCCATACGCTGGCTACCACGTGTCCTTCACCCTGTTTCAAAACTGCCACATAAATTCAGTCCCCCGCGCGTTATCCGTCAGACCATAACCGCCCAGCGGAATCGACGATAGCCATCCGATCTGGGCCTGATGATCCAACGGTCAGTGCTAACCAGAGTTGCGCGATGGGTAACGAAAGTGCGCGCGCGCTAAACAGGACATCGCCGCGCGGAAATCACATCTCCGCTGTCGATCTAATCTGATCGACGGTCCAAAACTCATCCTCCAGATTCCCTCCGTTTTACTTTCAATGCCCCCTAATTTCATCTTGACCATCCATACTGAATCAGATCAACGGCGCAGTTTCGCTACAGGGGTATCCCCCCAAAATTTTTCCTTCGTACATCCAAACCCCCCGTATTCATCCCCGACCGTCGATCTTGGCGCGAATCAAAAGCTCTGATTTAATCCTCCTCCCCCCATGCTTTTTCGACCATTCTGAGATTGAATCCCAGCTGTTGGATGATGCCATCCAACGGCCCTCCTTCCTCTGCACATCTTCCGATGCAGATTGCCTTATAAACGTAGGATTTTTGTAACATTCGTTTGTTTTTTGCAGATTCTAAGGTTTTTTCACTTAAAATGAAGAAATTTTCGCAGGCCGAGGATGAAGATCCTCCGGCCTTCGAATACATAAGGAAGTCGATCACCGGGTGTAGATACACATGTTCCAGCAAGGTTTCATGAGCCTTGGTGCCGAATGCCCCGGTTAAACCTGAAAACATCAAACGGAGCGCAGAAAAAGAGTATTAATTGCAGAAGACAGAGCACAACAGAGAATTGATGGACCGATGAGTGGGGATTACGGCTAAGACAGTTGTCAAAAATCCTAATCCCCGATTCAAAAACATAGTTAAAGGGTAAATCTAAAAGTGTTTTTCAGACAAAATGCCTCCACCGCCATATCTGAGGCGAATTGATTCCTCAACCACCGCAGTGCCACCTATTGTCCCAAAACGCTCAATCAAAGGCTGAATTTATTGAACAAGATCAGATTTCTACCTCGAAACAGCCAAATAAGTTACTTCTACCAGGGATTTAATGAAAGAATGTCTACAAAGTAGCCTTAACATCACACAGAGCCTCAAAGGTCAACAAAGCTCCCTCCGAGCTTAATTCATAAGTGTAAACCAGTTAATACAGTGAAACACCTGTATAGTTTCTTCATTTAAGCCTCCCAAGGGCCAAGAAAGATATTAATTCCTGTATTAATTGATTTTGAGATATTTTATCATATCTTACCTCCTCATTATTCTATAAATACTTCAGTAGAAAATGAGTGAGGGGTTGGTTGGTTGTTAATGTAATTGCTGAAGCATTGTAATTGTAACTGAGCTGAAGACTCTTGATTGTAGATAGGATTTCACTGGCTCTTGGAGCTCTGCTTGCAACAGATAGGTTAGGTTGTGAAGAGAGATGAATTAAAACACTGGATTTGAAGATTGTAACTGGTTTGGAGCATCAATACAAGCTGATTTATGGGATCCCGGTCTATGCTGACGGTGATGTTGTTCTTATTGTAACTTGTGTTTTATTTCTGTTTCCATTTTGTTTCATTTTCTGCTATAAAGAACAGTTTAAACAAGAGATAGGACCTATTGTATACCAGTAACCTTCTCTGGCTGAGAAATCTTTATTTAAATGTTTTCTTTCCATTGTGCTATTTGAAAATGATTTAATTCAGTTTAGGCATAAGAATGTTAGCGTTCCCTTGTCTTATCGCCTTAGTTGGATATTGTTTTTGAAAGTTATTTTCAGTATATGTTGTGTGAAGATAAACTGAAGGAAGATATGGTTAGCCCTGGTCCCAGACTTGTCTGCACAATTGTCTGATTGTTTCCCTTAGAATGTGTTAAAAGCTGACTAGTTTCAAAGTACTTATCAGATCTTAGGCCATTCTGTGTTATCTATGTGATTGTCTTGAAAGTAACTAAGTAAAGAAGAGCTAGGAGAGGATTTGTGGTGAGCCCGGCCCGCTAGTTTCTACTCCAAAGGTTGCCTTCAAGTTTCCCTTAGTTTTTTACATGTTTTCTATTGGAAGTGTATCAAAGGTTGGCTAGTTTCAAAGTACTTACCAGATCCTAGTTTGCTTCTATGTTTTCCTCAAGTGTCTGGTCAAAGGCTGGCTAGTTTCAAAGTACTTACCAGATCCTGGGCTGCTCTTTGTTCTACATCTATTTTTCCCTTCTTATTGTGCCATTCCATTCCATAAATCAAACTCTAAAGAGATCCTTAGACATAGATGAATTTCCCCATGGACCACTCTTGCCTCTTGCTGTTCCAATTAAATCCTATTATGACTCCATAGCCCAATGGACTGAAAACCTGCCATCATCTTTCTTCTTGATCAAAGCTTACTCTTTTTGCTTGCAACTTCTCACCTCTGAACCTATTTACATATAGATATTTCCGCCTCAGACATCAAATCATGCCCAACCATCCAAAAACAAAACAAAACCCTTGGACTTCATAACTAGCCTAATATCATTACCTTAAGCTTTCAAAGACAAATCCATCTTTGTACACATTGGAGAGATCCCTCTCCGGATTCAGGAGGGCTAGCGGATTTAGGAGGGATAGATCCTAGAATCCCAAAGCTGGTTGAAATGATGTTAACTCTGTGATCGGACTTTGCCAATCTTGCTTATTACAGAGACCTAACATGACTTGCATGAGTGGTACTGTGATACTGCCTCTGACAGTTGAAAGAACCACTGGGTTAACCACTACACTCATCCAGCTGGATAGCCTCCAAATAGGCTAAACACACATACCCACTTGTAGATCTTCTTTGGTGGATCTCATTGATCTGCATCAACAAAACCATGAATGTCCAACATTCTTTCCCGATCTTAGTCCACACAGTAGCCTGACCATAATCACTAGTGCCATGTAAATATCTGGCTCCACATCTTCTTTGTCAATGCTCCTTCACGTAGGTTTGACATAAAATTTTACTCACTACTCCTTTGCATGCAAGGTCTAGTCTAGTACAGGGCCATTACATCCATCAAGCTACTCTTGCCCTGCAAGTGGAGCTGTCTCCTCTTCTTCTTGTGTCTTGGGACACTGTTTAGTAGACAACTTTACACCTACAGGAATAAGAACATTTACTGGTTTACTATACTACATATTGAACCTCTGCAATATAGTCTCGACATACTTCCTCTGGTTTAACTAGAGTGTCCTCTTTGCCCGATATCTCTTAATTTCCATGCCCAAAATGTAGTTTGCAGCACCAAGATCCTTCATGTCGAATTTGGAGAATAGTTGGGTCTTCAAATCTTGGATAATTTCTTTGTCATTTCCAATCAACAACATATCATCCACATAAAAGACCAAATAAATAACACGGTCACCAATTAATTTAAATTAAACACAATGATCCTCCTTACTTCTGGTGAAGCCAAGTCCCCGTATATACGTATCAAATTTCTGATACCACATCCATGGTGACTGTTTTAACCATACAGAGACTTCTTCAACCTGCATATCAGTTCTTTCTTACACTTCACCATAAATCCTTCAGGTTGCTTCATGTAGATCTGCTCTTCTAGATCCCCGTGAAGAAATGTTATCTTCACATCCATCTGTTCTATCTCAAAATCAAATATAGCAGCAACAGATAAAAGTAATCTAATAGAAGTAAATTTGGCAACAGGAGAAAAAATATCACCAAAATCAATTCCTGGCACTTGGGAATACCCTTTTTCTACCAACCGAGCTTTGTATTTCTCCACCTTGCCTTCTACATTCATCTTATTCTTAAACACCCACTTGCTCCCGATGGGCTTCCTTCCAGCCGGAAACTTCACCAGATCCCATGCCTCATTTTTGTGCAAGGATGCCATTTCATCAACCATGGCCTCCTTCAAGAGTTTTCCATCCTCTGAATCTACTGCCTCCCTGACAGTTCTGGGATCATCATCAATTATAGTTAAGCCAAAACCCGAACAGAAAGCAGATGGACTATACCTTTCTGGTTGCCTTCTTTCCCAAACTGATCTTCTAATAGCTAGAGTTTGTGGCTCTTCATCTTCTGAGTCTTCTTCTGTTATAGAGTCTGATTCATCCTCCTTTAGCTCAAACTCTATATTCTCAGGTTCCTTTGGTAGGACTTCATGTTTAACAACATATTTCACTTCTCTAAACACCACATCTTAGTTGTACACAACCTTCCTTGTTTCTGGGTTCCAAAGCTTGTAACCCTCTAAACCATCCTTATACCCAATAAAGATGCACCTTTCCGATTTATTATCCAACTTGGTCCTTTTCTGATTTGGAACATGTACACATGCATCACATCCAAATACCCTTAGATGTGAAAGAGAGGGATTCTTACCAATCCATACCTCATGTGGAGTCTTATCCTCCAACACTGATGAAGGGATCTGTTAACCAGATAACATGCAGACTACACTGCCTCTGCCCAAAATTCTTGTCCTAACCCAGAACCACTAAGCATCCTTCTTTCCTTTTCCATCAATGTTCTGTTCATTCTTTCTGCAACTCTATTTTGCTTAGGTGTGTATGGAGTATTATTCTGCCGTGCTATACCACACTTCTTACAGAACTCTTCAAATTCCTTCTTGCAGAACTCCACACCATTATTTGTCCTCAGCGCCTTTATATTCTTCTCTGTCTGGTTTTCCACCAGAGCCTTAAATTATTTAAATCTGTCAAAATCTTCATATTTCTTCCTCAAGAAATATATCTATGTATTCCTTGAGAAGTCATCTATGAATGAGACATAGTACACAGAATTTCCTAGTGATGGAACTGACATAGGTCCAAACACATCACTCTGCACAAGTTTTAATATCTTGTTCGCCCTCTTAGCACCAGAAGGAAAACTCACCCGATTCTGCTTCCCATATACACAATGTTCACATAAATCGAAATCCAGAGAGAAATTAGACATACCTTATACCATACCATTTCTATGTAGTATCCAAAGGCCCTTCTCTCCAATATGTCCAAGCCTTTGATGCCATAGCATGGTCTTTTCTCCAGAGATAGCTAGGCTTTCCGCTCCACTTTTAGGAACCACATAACTATTACACCCATTAATAAAAATGCTACATTGTAGCTTGTACAGAGTTCCCGTCTCAAATCCCCGCATTAATACTAGTGCTCCCTGAACCATCTTGTAGGAATCTTTCTCAAACATTGTTTTTACACCTGCATCATCCATCTTGCTTACAGAAATCAGATTTTTGGCCGATGCAGGAATATGCAGAACACCAGGAAGTGTTATAATCCTTCCACCTTGTAGCTTCAGCTTGAACTTTCCACGTTAGACGATTCTGGCCTTCCTATCATCCCCGAGGAAGACATCACCACCATCATATTTCTCATACTTGCAGAACCACTCCCTATGGGGACTGAAGTGAAAGGATGCACCTGAGTCAATCAACCATGAATCATGATCTACATGTGTATTTGACGAAGAAGCCAAATAAACATCCCCACCTTCATCCGAGGTGGTTTTGACTCTGCAGAAGGAGCATCATCAGATCACTTTCCTTTCTCGGGAGCTTTAGATATGCAATCCTTTTTGTAGTGCCCTTCCTTTCCGCATTTCAATACACCTTTACAAACTTTCCAGGAGATTTAGATCTCCCTCTAGATTTAGATCTCCCACTTGAAACCTTATTCTTGTTTCTGTTTTGGGACCTTCCTCGTACAGATAAGGCATCTCCATTCTGGCCCTCCATATTTCTTCGTCTTATTTCCTCCGATAGCAAGGTTGAGACAATGTCATCAAAATTCAAGGTAGTTGTATTGCTACCTATTGAAATAACCAGACTGTCCCACGAATCTGGTAGAGAACACAACAAACTGATGCACTTATCTTCATTTGAGATTTTAATATCAACAGATGGCGACTAACTTACCATAGTATTGAAGGTGTTCAGATGCTCTGTCACTGAGTCTCCATATTTCATCCGCAGGAACAATTTATTCACCAGAGACTTAGATTGGTACAAATTCCCTAGCTTGTCCCACAAGGTATTTGTCGTAGCTTCCCCAGATACATTCAACAATACTGAATCTGAGACACACAACCGTATTGTGCTCTTAGCCTTCCGATCCAGTTTCTTCTAGTCTTCATCTAACATTGCCGTTGGTTTAGTACCTGGATCTACCGCGATCCACTGGTCTTTATCCACCAGCAGATCCTCCATCTTGAGCTTCCATAACTCAAAAATCTAACCATTAAATTTCTCGATCTCTATCTTCCCACCGCTTGCCATCTTCTTTCATCGCAAGAATCGATCCTGCAGATCTCCCACTGAACAGGGTCTACCTTAGGCCCGAGCAAAAAAACCTCAACAGCAAATGTGTCCCCTTGAAGCCAAAACTACTTCGATACCAAATGTAGGTTTTAACTCTGAATATAAATTATCTACACATGAATATTATAACAGAAAATAAATAATAGCGAGTGTTACACCATTTTTTGGTCATCTAACCTATTACCATTAGATGGACCCAAGTACACCATGTAAGACCAATTTTACCCTAAGTAAAATTGCCTTCACTATGTTAAAATAACTTAATAAACCACATTTATTAAGTTGTTTATGGTCTAAACAGGAAACCCCAAAAGGAAATATTAAACAAACCTATATTTGTTTGATTTTCCTCATGGAATAATTAATTAAACCATAATTTAATTATTATTCCCGGTCATGTTTAACCCAAAAACAAAGAAATTAATTAGATAAACCTTTATTTATCTTATTATTTTCTAGGAATAATTATTTAAATCTTATTTAGATAATGTTCCTTGTTAAATATGACCAAATCACCCACAAATAATTAAATAAATCATTATTTATTTAATTATCTTTCAACCACTTCCTTAAATAATTAAATAAATCATTATTTATTTGATTATCTTCTAACCGCTTCCTTAAAAATATAAATAAATCATTTATTTATTTATTTTTTACAAATTAAGGGATTTGACCCAAGTCAAATACCTTTTCCCTCCAACAAATATAATAAAATATTCCATAAAAAGTGGATCTAGATCTGGTTAACCCATGCACCAAGATCTAGAATGACCCAATATTTTGTTATAAATAGGAGGGTTTTTCATACCATTCTTCACCTTTTGTTGCCTATTAGATCACTCTGGATCTATACACTTGGTCCCATTTTTCCATCATTTGCTGTGTGAGCTCCCATTGAGCTCTATTCTTTGCATTGGGTTTTCTGCACCAACAAGAGAGAGAAATCTTAGATCTGAAGTGCTGAGGACTTCCAAGAACCCATCCCACTGAGGAGAATTGGATACGCCTTCTTGTTTTCCTCCCAGGTGCCAGATTAATACAAAAATTCTTTCAAAAATTGTTCTTGTCTTGTCTATTGGTATATGGAGCAAACCCTTGTTTTTACTGCTTAATGTCTTTCCATGCATAGATCTGGTTTTTGCAGCTCTTTTCTTGTTCAACTAACCACAGATCTGAAGATATTGGCAGCCACTTTTGTTGTTAGGGCTATTAGTTATGCGTAGCTAAAGTGATCCTTTTTCGTACACTTCGACAAAGGATTCATACTAACAGCGAGAGCGTAAAACATAAAACAGATAAACACATATATTTTCCCTTGGATCCCAAATGGGGATGACCAGCTTGATTTTTCATTATATTACTTTTAGTGTTACAGAACATATATATACATGTAGAATCATACATAAACCCTAATCCATTAACCCTGGATTGGAACATAACCGTAGTTCCCTTGACCGGATCTACAAAAAATACCAGGGGCCGAAAAACCATCGTACCCCAAAACCATGTGCAAAACCATGCACAAAACCATGGGCACGGAGCACCCACCGGAAATTAAGTACTAAAAATTTTCGTCGGGGTGCTACCCCGGACCCCAACAGGGGGGGCTACTGCCCCCCCTGTGACCCCCCCATTGCACCCAGCGCAAAGAGGGGGCTATCGCCCCCCCGCGCGTGCTTAGTCATGGAAATAAAATAACACATACCCAACAGACAATAGAAATAGTGGGCTTCTATGGGGCACAATAATAACAATAATGGGGTTACATTAACAATACAAATAAGGGGCTACACTAGTACTACAGGGACCTAACATGCCCCTCTCCTTCAAAAAAGTGTTTTCCTCAACGCTTGAGTAGTTCTGGATACTCTTGTATAAAATTATCATCCTCCCATGTGGAATATTAAGTGTGTAAATTCTTCCACTTGAAGAGATACTCTGAAATTGATCGATTTCATAGTTGTATATTTCTTTTTTCCGTGACTGCTTCAGGTTCCAATATGTTTTTTCCTTCCTCATCAAGTTCTAGAAATATTCTTTGAACTGGGATCTTGTCACCTATAACATTATTTAAGCATGAAACATGTAAAATTTTGGGTGCACTCGAGAATATGTAGCAAACTCCAATTTGTATGCCATAGTACCAATATTTTGCGACACCTTGTAAGGGCCATAGTAATTTGACGCTAATTTATTATTCTTGTTATCTTTCTTGAGGGGCATTCGTTTGTATGGTTGTAGCCATAAAAATACCCAATTGCCTACATAAAAACTTCTTTCGCTACAATGTTGATATGCATGTTGTTTCATTCAATTTTGTGCCAAAGTGAGATTATCCTTTAAGAGTTGGAGAATTGTTGTTGATGCTCGATGTGATCTTCCACTGCTTGAACATTATAATTTTCCATTGAAGATGATATGATGGAGAGTGGATGATATCCATAAAGTTCCATAAATGGGGTCATTTTTGCTGCATTATGGAAGGAAGTGTTATACCACCATTCATGCAGAGGTAACCACTTGACCCATTGTGTTTGTTTATGAGATACAAAGTAATGAAGATATACTTCCAAAAATTTAGTTACTATCTCAGTTTTCCCATCAGATTGAGGATGATAAGATGAGTTATGAGATAATTGAGTACCCAGACAATAAAATAATTTCTTCCAAAAGTTTCCAGTGAAAATGGATCTCTGTCTCTTACAATAATCTTTGGGTTTCAATGTAGCTTTTTAATTATTTCCATAAATGCACTAGAAAATGTACTAGCTTTAAATGGATGAGATAATGCACAAAATTGTGCATACTTTGTAATTCTATCAACTACCACCATGATGACACTCTTTCCTTCAGAATTGGGTAAATTTGTGATAAAATCCATTGAAACCTCCTCCAAACGTTGACTTGGAATGGATAAATGTTTTAACAGACTTGAGGTATTAATTGTTTCAAATTTAATTTTTTGGAAAACCAAACATCTCGCCATAAACTTTTGAATATCAGATTTAAGGCCATCCCAAAAAAAATTTCTTCTTGACCCTGTGGTATTTTTAAAAAAATCCTGAGTTCCCTCCTAAGGTAGAGGTGTGAAAGTCCAAAATAATCTTTTGTTTGAGTTGGGAATTCTTACAAAGATATAAGAAATATTTTTACCATAATGAATCATTTTTCCAGCTAAATGTATCATATGTAATGGGATCTTGCTACACATTTTGAATGAGTATCCACACTTCTTTTCCATTCTTCCATTCATCACTTGCTTTGGTTATTCAATCTGGTAGGATAATAGAAATGACACAAAGAAATGCTTCCACATCCTCGTCCTGTATTGAGAGTGCATATGTAACAACATTTTTCTTCCCTTTTTTGTATATGATTTCAAATTCATAACCCAACATCTTTGTGACCCATTTTTTTTACTCTTTTAAAGATAATATTTATTCCAAAAAGTATTTAAGACTATCATGATATTTTTTTGCCTTGAAGTGTCTTCCCATTAGGTAAGGTCACCATTGCTTTAGTGCATGTAGTATTTTCAACATTTATTTCTCATAAACAAGTTTTTGTAAATACTTTCCTTTGATTGGACGAATTTAAAAAGAAATGGGTCTTCCTTCTTGCTTTAAAACAACAACAATTCCATTTCCTAAGGCATCACATTCCACAATAAAGGTTTTTGTAAAGTCTGGCGTAAGTAATACTAGTGCTTGGCACATTTCCTTTTTAAGATGTTCAAAGGCCTTAGTTTCTTATGGAGTCCAATAAAATGCATCTTTCTTTAGTAATAATGTTAGAGGTGTTAGCACTCCACCAGTTCTCTGAAGGCTGAAAAGGAGACTGACAAAGGTAACCACATACCACTTTGATCTAGTATCTATCCCTACCAGGATGGGAGGGCTCTCTATATGAGATCACAGTCAAGGATTAACTGTGATATGAAGGATATTAGGCTATATATGATAGGCTCGGGTAGGTTTTGATTGTTTTAGGGTATGATGCTGAATTAGGGATGAAACTAAGTAGCTAGGTCTAAGTATCAAAAGGGTTTACAGCTGCAAATATATAAAGGAGCAAGGTAGTAATGAATATATGATGGCTTTAGGGTTTTTAGATATAGTGGATGGTGTGAAAGAGTAGAGGGATTTAATGAGCATGTTTAATCATGAATTCATTAAATTGGAAGCATGAAACACAAAATTACATTTTCACATAAACAAAGATAAATTAATAGAATTCGGCCTATGAACTGTAAGGAAAGTCGTTGAAGATAAAAGATATGGAAAGAGGATCTATATATCATTCACTAAAGACTATAATAGAGAAAATACATGATCATAAGCTCACTACACATGAATTCCTATATAATAGTTGTAACTTCATCCCTTGAATTCTGAATATTAAAGGGAAATTATAAGCTACAAAAGTTACAATCCTCTGATGCGCAACTAGTCAAAAAACTCTAAAAATGATATATATAGACCGAAATAACCTCTCCCCTCCCTCAAGGGTCGAATCCCTCAGTTTTGGAGTTGATTACATGATAATCTCAAAAAAACCCTAATGCCTAGTGAAGGTCAACCAATTCACCTCATCATAGGAAACTAGATACATTTGACCAAATATTACATCAACAAGCATGTATCTACCCTATTTCACTATTCACCTACTCAATGACACTTCATGGAATTCTGGAGAAAGCACAGCGTGCTGGGGGAAAAGGAAATTTGAAGGCCTTTCAGGTGTCCAAATGTTGATCTGAAAGTTGATATGGATAACCCTAGATGTATGATACATGAGAGGATGTTAAAGCACTCAAAACATTGGATCCTATCCCTAAAAATATTCATTCTCCCAATAGTACACAGAAAGCGCGACGTGGCCTCCAAAAAAAGTGCATAAAGGCCATTTTTTGCTAGTTTTTTGGCATTTTGACCCTCCAAAAGTGGCTAACCTGGCTCCACTGCTAACTATGTTTGAAGTACACATCAAGAGAAATTCACCAATGTAGATAATTCATCCATTGGACCTCCCCAATAAAAGCATAGTGTGGCCAATGTTGCGCTTTTTCTAGTAGGATTGGTTTTCAAATACTGCCAAAAACTCAAAATATTTCTACAATAATAGGGCTCACAGGCAGGTCAATATCTCTTTAACCATAAAGTATTTTGAAAAAATGAGAGAGGTTTTTTTCTTTGTCATTTTGTGAACAAAAATTCCTCCAATTTTAATAAATACTTTCCCATTTTTTCAGAATCAATGTTTAAAGTTGATCAGTCAAAAGCTAGAGAAAACACAGCGTGTCTGGAGAAAACGCAGTGTGCTCGGGAAAATGGCCTTCCTGAGGTCAAAATAAAGATCTGAAGATACCATTGGACACCTTCGGATTTTTTCTACACAATGGAGTCATCATTCACTGCAAACACCTTCTCCAAACCCCTGAAACACTGTCTTGAAGTCAAGTTGTCCAGAAGTGTAGAAAACCTCCTGTAGCAATTGTATTTTTGGAATTTATCCCGAATAATAATACCTGTGTATAAAATAAAGGCAGTTTTTGTTCCTTGTTATATTATGGAATAAAACCTCTTTCAATTTTGAAAAATTCATGTCTAGTTTTTCATAAACACATTTTGAAGCAAAATTGTCCATGTGTGCAATGTAAACCCTAGGCAGCCCATAGCTTGGAAAGGCAAAGCTATGATTTCTTGGAATTTGGTGGGCTCATACCTACGTATATTACCTTCCTTATGCCTCCTCTACTTAGTGGTTTCAAAATGCATTGCTAAACCTAGCTCAATAGGAAGGAAAATGTAATATTCCCAAATGGGAAAAGTAGGAATATAGTGCATAAACATGGAAATAGCAGTGTAAATCAACACATCAACAATGGAGACCAATATGGAGCCATAAAATTATGTGTAAGGATAGAAAATAAATACAAAATAGTGAGGCACAAGTCATATGATATGAGGAAACAAGTCTCCCATAAACAATCACTCCCAAAAGTGAGATGCTGCTACAACACAAAATGCTGGAGAGCTGCTACAGCGCAGTCATACTGAGCATAACTACAGATGGAGATCATACAATAATGTAAATAAAATTATATATTCCTTAATAGATGTTATACAAACAGATCTAGGCCCTATATCACCTTTCCAAGATAACCTAAGAGGGTTTCTAGAAAATACCCAAAATATACAAATGTAAGTTGCAGCCCTAGGCCATGAAGGTTTGTTGCAACAACATAAATGAGATGATATGGCTGAAGCTGATGTAGAATACTAGAGATATTCTCAAATAGATCCTACGGATGAAATTATGTCCCCTCCACTTAAGAAATCACCTCCAAAAACACATACTGCAACCGCTCCCTAAAATAACGCAGATCCAGACTAAAACTGTGTTGTAGGGGATAATATCACCTTGGCCTGGTGCCAAATATGTAAACAAAGCCCAATGGGATTCCTTACTGGCCTCCCAATGGAATGAAACCTTCCTCCACTGCAAAACCAACTCATAAAGCACCCAATACAATCCTCCACTGCTGCACCCTGCAACACAACACAACTCTAAGCAGAAACTGCGTTGTTGAAGAAAGATGTAGCTTGGCCAAATGTTGGAATGTGGAAATGTACTGCAAATACTTCTCCTGATTAGGCACTCGAATTACCCCAAGGATGAAAGTGGGATTCTCTCTTGGGAACACCCTTGTGCTAAACAACACTGCAATATTAGCTCAAGTCTTAACAAACCATGAAAAAAATAATAATCCAATCATATCTCTATGGCTGCCATCCCCTTCCTTATATAAGTGGTGAGCTTCCTCACCCTTGGACCCACTCATTAAAGCCAATACTTCCATGCATGGATTCTCCCTCCAAAACTGCGTTGTCCCATAATGAATGCCACTCCTCCATGAAAACACTGTTAATTTGGTCAAATTTGACCCAGTCTATGTGCTCCAACCCCTTTTCACACATAAGGGTGCTTTATCAAGCCACTAAAGTGATCGCCTTTCACATTAGAAGTGATTTTATTCCTAATAAGGAGATTTATGGGTCTCCATACCCTCTTATTCAGCAAATTAAGAAGCAAAAGAAAAAAATAATATTCCAACTAGCTCATGGCTAATTGGGAATATTACAGAAAATTAGGGTTTAGTGAAGGGAAAAATAGGGGATTTGGGTAGTTTTTGGGAGTGAAGGGATATGAAGGGGTTAAGGGCTTCCTAAATTCTTGGGAAAATTTAGGAGGGTAGGGAGAGATGTTAGGGAGTAGTGGAAAGTTAAATTTGATGGAATGCGTGAGAGGAAGGGGTCCAAAGAGGGAAAAACCAGTCCTAACCTAGATATGCCTAGTCTAGGCTTGGGTTTGTGTGAAAATAGTGAAAATGAGGGATAAGAGTGATGGGAAATGATTAGGAAGGTGTATAATGGGTGAGGGAAGGTGATTGAGCTTTAATTTCAGGGTTTTGCACCAAAATTTGTCAATGAGAATATGAAACCAAAAAAATGTACTAGAAACCCTAGAAAAAGGGAATTTCTCTTTCCAAGCATGAAATGAAGACATAAGAGGTTATTTGGATGCCCAATTACTTTTCATTGATACATTCAACTCTGTTTTTTATGAAGGATCCATCTGCAATGAATTTTTGTGCCTCTTAAAGAAGAAAACAAAGCACTCTGGCAAAGTGCAGAGAGTGTGCAACACTTGCGCAACACAAGGAGAAATGGCACTATTGGGCACAAAAAAAAAATTCTGAGGGTGCAAGTGGGTTTTCAAGGTGGAGAGAAGAGTCTTGGATATGAAAAGAGAAAATGAAAGCACTTTTTGGTCTTTTTCTAACTTGGAAGTCCTTTTCTTCATTGTGGTGTGATGGTGGCCCACCACGTTGCTTTCACTTTTTCTTTGGAAACTATGTAGCTTTGGAAAAAATAGAACTTATTACATCATGATTGAATAAAATTACACATGAAACACTATTTATTGATAAATCTCCCTACTTATACTCCTTCATTTGCTAGATTTATGCATGGAATGACATATTTTGGTGGCCTTAACCTTAATGACCTAATGGTGAAACTAATATGAATGAAAACCATGATGATGTTGACTGAAGTGATGATGATGATATTTCAATGATGGTACACTCAACTGAGTGATGATAATGGCTAGCAAGTGAAATTTTTTGGAAGGAGAAAAAATATTCCTAGATACCACTAGCCTAGTGACCAAATTGGTATTTGAAGACCTACTAAAACCATGAAAATTTGACTCGACACCCTAATAAATATTTTGAAAGATCCCATTTGATTAGTGGTGACAGGAAAAACTTACTAACACTAACATTGGCTCCAACTGGGGATGGCAACTCCTTGGAGGTGTCAAGAACACCATAGACCAAGTAGCCTAACCATTTGGGCATAGAGTTAAAAATCAAAGACCAAAATTAATACTAAAACTAACATGACAAAATGAACTGAATCTGACTGAAACAAAACTTACAAAACTTATTGATGGTACCATATCACCAAGACTTGAGGGCTTTAAAATCCTGATGACAACTACCTGCTTGTTTAATACATATGTACAATCATGTGAAGTGATCCTTCCAGTGTAACCAATCCAAGAAATGGCTACTTACTTGAATTCTACTCACTTTCCTCAAGCATGCAGAAAAAAAAAAAACTAGGCCACTCCAAGTGTCTACTAAACATGTGCTTCTGGTCCATGAAAACAAGAAAATACATCTTCCCTGCTAATTGTAGCATTAAATAAGTAAAAGGATCTTCAAAAATATAAATTTTTACCTTGTTTTGAGATCCATAAAAAACAAAAGCACACCCTTCATTTTGATCTAAAATAATAATTTGTTTTTGATCTATAGAAAGGCATAGGGAAGTATGAGCTTCTGCTACCTGAGTGTTGGCTGAAATTTTTTGAAGCATGGGAAACTCTAACTCTATCTATTGCAAACTTTCTATATTAGGCTCATACTCCTTCCATTCATATTCTAAGTCATATTTGAACATAAAACATTCCTCAATATTGTTTAACATGATAGGCTTATGCTCTTCATGAAAGACAACAATATTTGTTAGTTGATCTCCTTGCAGGAAATCGTCATCACAAATTGGCTTACTCATAACAACTTCCTATATAGTTTCACCAGTCTCATGACTGTCATCATTTAGACTTGGATTTTCATTTTTGATAATGGAAGAAGTTTCACTAACACATCCTTGACTATGTGAACACCGCAAACATGCATTAGCTTGGGTTGTAACATGATTTTTCAGGAGCTAATCTATTTCATCTTTAGACAGAGGAGAAACTTGAGTTTTATAGCAGTTAACATTGGCTTGATGATTTTCATTTTTAGGATCAGGAAGAGGCATTTCTCTTTTTTGGTCCCAGTTTGTTTGATCCAAGGAATAAGCTATTGATTCTTTTTGGGAGGAAAAATCATAAAGTGCTTCTATGATCTCATCATCTAGACACTCTTCTTCCCCATACAAATTTTCAAGAAAGTCAATGAAATTTTCAGAAATCTCATAAAAACTATCAATCATCGACAAGGAATAATTAGAGCTTTGATAATGTTGAAAGAAAACTGAATAAAAGTCCTTTAGAGAATATAAAATGTTAGATTGTAGAATCTCATACCATGATCTTGCTTTTTCCTCCAAGGTAGCCATGAACATCTTCATCAAACAATCTTTAGTCTTTGAATATGAAAATCAAATTTGACCAAATGAAAACTAGCATCTTCTCTATTATGAACTTTAAACTTTGGAAACCCTATTTTCCAATATATAAAAGGAATACAATTAAGAAAGCTAGGAATATGAGCTCGATTCATAGGAGCATACCTTTGAGCAGTTGAATCGATTTTGACAACAATGAAGTCACCAAGAATTTCTTCAGACTATCGGCTCTTGAAAAGTGTAGTCGTCATGAAATTTATGAACCTTTGGATTCTTTGACACTGGAGTCACCGAGTGAATGATGCATAACCTTCTTGTGCCTGATCATTGTTCACCATCAGCAACAAGATATAATCCTTGTTTTTATTTCTTGGGGAATATATTTCATCTCACTCACCAGTAGTGACACTAGAATGTTAGCACTCCACCAGTTCTCCGAAGGATGAAAAGGAGACTGACAAAGGTAACCAAAAACCACTTTGACCTAGTAGCTAGCTCGATCAAGCTTAGATGGCTCTCTTTATGAGATCATAGTCAAGGATTGACTGTGATATGAAGGATATTAGGCTAGATATAATAGGCTTAGGTAGGTTTTGAGTGTTTTAGGGTTTGATGTTGGATTAGGGATGAAACCAAGTAGCTTGGTCTACATATCAAAAGGGTTTACAGCTGCAAAGATATAAAGGAGCAAGGTAGTAGTGAATCTATGATGGATTTAGGGTTTTGTAGGTATAGTGAAGGGTATGAAAAATTATAGGGAATTAATGAGCATGTTTAATCATGAATTCATTAAACTAAAAGCATGAAACACAAAATGGCGTTTCCTTTTAAACATAGCTAAATTAATAGAATTTTTCTTATGAACTGTAAGGAGAGACACTAAAGATAAAATATATGAGAAGAGGAGCTATATATCATTCATTAAAGACTATAATAGAGAAAATACATGATCATAAAGTCACTGCACATGAACTCGTAGATAATAGTTGCGGTTGTATCCTTTGATTTCTGAATATGAGAGTGAAAATACAAGCTACAAAAGTACAATCCTATGATTTCCAACTGGTAAAATGACTCTAAAAATGATATTTATCAACCCAGAAAACCTCTTCCCTCTCTCAGGGGTTGAATCCCTTAGTTGTGGAGCTAATTACATGATATGCTCAACAAAACTCTAATGTCTAGGGAAGGTCAACCAATTCACCTCATCATAGGAAACGAGATACATTTGACCAAAAATTACATCAACAAGCATGTATCTACCCTATTTCACTATTCACCTACTCAATGAGACTTCATGAAATCATAAAATAATCGTCATTCATCAATTACACATGAAAAAATTCAAAATGGGTCAAACTTCCTTTGAAAATTCCTGCTGGAGAAAGCATAATGTGTTGGGGAAAAAGGCAATTTGAAGGCCTTTCATGTGTCCAAATGCTGATCTAAAAGTTGCTATGGATAGAATCAGATGTATAATACATGATAGGATGTTAAAGCACTCAAATATTTGATCCCTATCACTCCAAATATTAATTCTCCCAAGATTACTCAAAAATCGCAGCGTGGCCTCCGAAAAGAGGGCAGAAAGGCCATTTTTTGCTAGTTTTTGGGAATTTTAACCCTCCAAAAGTGGTTGACATGGCTCCACCGATGACTAGGATTGAAGCACACATCAAGAGTAATCAAAAAATGTATAGAATTCATCCATTCTACATCCCCAACAAAAGCGCAGTGTGGCCTACGCTGCGCTTTTTCAAGTAGGACTAGTTTTCAAATACTGCCAAAAACTCAAAAAGTTTCAGCAAAAATAGGGCTCAAAGGTAGGTCAATATCTCTCTAAAAATAACGTTTTTTGCACAACAAAGAGATATATTTGTTCTTTTGAATAGTTTTAACAAAATCCATCTCCAATTTCCAAAAATACTTTCCCATTTAGTCATAATTAAAGTTTAAAGGTGATCGCTCAAAACCTCGAGAATACGCAGGGTGCCTAGAGAAAATGAAATGTGCTTGGAAAAAGTGACTTTTGGAAGCCTTCCCAATGTTCAAATCAAGGTATGAAGGTACCATTGGAAATCTAAGGATTTATTCTATACAATGGAGTCATCAAGCACTACAAAAACCTTCTCTAAACCCTTGAAAATTTGTCTTGAAGTCAAGTTGTCTAGAAGTGCAGAAAACCTCCTTTAGGAATTGTAGTTTTGGAATTTATCCCAAATAATAATACCTGTGTATACATTGAAGGAGTTTTTTGTTCCTTGGTCAATTATGGACAAAAAAATCTTTTAATTTTTGAAAATTAATCTCTATTTGGTCAAAAACACATTTTGAAGCAAAATTGTCCATGTGTGCAATGTAAACCCTAGGCAACCCATATCTTGGAAAGGTGGAGCTATGATTTCTTGGAATTTGGTGGGCTCATACCTACTGTTATGACCTCCATTATTCCTCCTCTTCTCATTGGTTTCAAAATTCATTTCTAACCCTAGCTGAATGGGAAGGGAAATTAGGGTTTATTGAAGGGAAAAACAAGGGATTTGGGTAGTTTTGGGAATGAAGGGAGATGAAGGGGTTAAGGGCTTCATAAATTATTGGGAAAGTTTAGGGGGGTAGGGAGAGATGTTAGGGAGTAGGAGAAATTTAAATTTTAGGGAATTAGTGAGAGGAAGGGGTCCAAAGAGGGAAAAATATTCCTAACCTATATATGCCTAGTCTAGGCTAGGTTTGTGGGAAAATACTGAATATGAGGGATATGAGTGTTGGGAAGTGATTAGGAATGTGTATAATAGGTTATGGAAGGTGATTGAGCTTCAATCTCAGGGTTTTACTCAATAATTTTTCAGTGAGAATATGAAACCAAGCAAATGTACTAGAAACCCTAGAAAAAGGGAATTTCTCTTTCCAAGCATGAAATGAAGACACAATAGGTGATTTGGATGCCCACTTACTTTTCACTAATACACTGGAATATTTTTTTGATGAAGGATCCATATGCAATGAATTTTTGTGCCCCCTAAAGAAGAAAACACATCACTTTAGCAAAGAGCAGAGAGTGCACAACACAAGGATAAATGGCACTCTTGGGCATACAATTGTTGTTATGAGGGTGCAAGTGGGTTTTCAAGGTGGAGAGAAGACTCTTGGATATGAAAAGAGAAAATTAAAGCTATTTTTGGTCTTTTTTTATTTTGGAAGCCCTTTTCTTCATTGTGGCATGGTGGTGGCCCACCATGTGATTTTCACTTTTTCTTTGAAAACTATGCAGGTTTAGAACAAATAGAACTTATTATATCATGATTGAATAAAATTTCATATGAAACAATCTTTATTGAGTAATATCCCTACTTTTACTCCTTCATTTGCTGGATTTATGCATGGAATGATAGATTTTGGTTACCTTAAGCTTAGTGACCTAGTGGTGACACTAAGATTAATGAGAACCATGATGGTGTTGACTGAAGTGATGATGATGATATTTCAATGATGGTACACTCAACTGAGTGATGATAATGACCAGCATGTGAAATTTTTTGGAAGGAGCAGAAATAATCCTAGACACCACTAGGCTTGTGACCAAATTTTTATTTGAAGAGCTACTGAAACCATGAAAATTTGACTTGACACCCTAATAAACATTTTGAAAGAGCCCATTTGATCACTGGTGACAAGGAAAAATGTATGAAATTAACAAGAGGTGTTGTTATTCTCCCATAATTCTTAGCAAACTTGCAATAATACCCTGTCAACCCGAGAAATCCTCGAAGATGATTTATGGTTGTGGGAATTTTCCATTCCTTAATGGATTTAATTTTTTTAGGGTCTACCTTAACACCCTCATGAGATACAATATGACCAAAATATTCCACCTCCTTTACTCCAAAGAAACATTTGGAGGTTTTTGCATATAATTGTTTCTCCTCCAATAGTTTGAGCACCTTGTCAACATTTTGAATATGATCCTTCCAAGACATGTTGTAGATTAGTATATCATAAAAAAGTACTAACACAAGTTTTCTAAGGGTTTGAAAATGGAATTCATCAAAACTTTAAATGTAGAAGGTGCATTGGTAAGGCCAAAAGGAATAAATTCATAATGACCCTCATCAACTCTAAATGTTGTTTTCAGAATTTATTCAAACTTCATTCTAATTTGATGATATCGTGAAAAAAGATCCAACTTGGTGAAGTAAATTGCTCCATGTAATTCATCCAATATTTCATGATGAAAAGAATGGGAAATTCATCTTTAATAGTGAGTTTGTTGAGCTCTGTATAATCTGGAAACATGTGCCATGATCCACCATTATTGTGCACCAATACTACGGAAGCAAAGAAATAACTTTGACTAAGTTGAATTATACCTTCCTCTATAATTTATGTAACCATACGTTCAATTTCACTCTTTTTGGCTCAGGGATATATGTAAGGCCTAATGTTTGTAGGAATAATTCTTGGAATCAAATGAATAGCATGATCATGATCAAAAATAGGTTGGAGGACTTTGGAATATCAAATACCTTGGAATGATTGTCCAAGACTTTTTGGATATTTGGAGAAATATATGATGTCAATGTTTGAGCCTCTAGTGAGCATAATTTTGAAATTACGCCTTGTTTTTATTTATTTAGAAGCTTTTCATGCCATTATAGCTTATTATATTTTCCGGTTTCGCTACGATACCCCTTAATTCAAATTTCTTTCCTTCCAAAAACAATTTCAAGAAAAGTTCTTGAAAATTAAAAGTTATTGTACCCAAAGATTATAACCATTGGACTCCTAGTATAACATCAGCACCACCCATTGGAATGGAAAGCATTTAAATATTAAATACATACTCCCCATGGTTAACTTGATGATATGGAACTTTCCAAAGAAATTTATAGTTCCTCCATTTGCAACCATCACTTGACACTCTAGTGATGGATATAGGAAGAAATTCAATTCCTTGGCCATATTACAATGAATAAAAGTATGGGTACTACCTGATCAATTGACACTATTACCTTTTTCTTCTTGATATGTTCTTCTATATTGAAAGTTTTAGGAGTGTTAATTCCTTCCAATGCATTACAATATATGGTAGGATTCATTTCTTCTTTCTCTAGGGTTGGTTCCTAGTGTATATCCTCTTCTTTTGAATTTTCTTGTTCCTTTTATTTCTCCTCTTAAAAATTTATGTAAAATAATTTCTTCTCAGCACACTTATGACCTTTAGTGTATTCTCTATCACAACTATAACAAATCCCTTTTTCTCTTTTTTCTTCCAGTTTTTTTGGTTTCAACCTTGTAGGTTGTGGAAGCATAGGAGCAACAACACTTCCATCTTTATGGTCGTGAGTGGTAGGCTTCTTTGTTGCCATAAGTTTTCTTTAAATTTTTCTTTGCAACCTAAATTTCTTCTCCAATGAATCAGTTTCCCCAAGGATAAGCTCATGTTGGGTGTTATCCTTTAAATTCCCTATGAACACATCAATCATATGCTCCTCTCGAATATTAATTACCCTTATATTCAATTTTTGGAGGTCCTAAATGTGCTCTGCCATTGAACCCTTTTGTTTGAGATTTAGCAATTGGATAAAGAAGGTGTTTCTCTTTTTATCCTCATAATGTGCTATCATTTCCTAGTGTGCAAAATTATCCATGTGTGCAATGTAAACCCCAGGCAGCCCATATCTTGGAAAGGTGAAGCTATTATTTCTTGGAATTTGGTGGGCTAATACCTACTGATATGACCTCCCTTATGCCTCCTCTTCTCATTGGTTTCAAAATCCATTTCTAAAACTAGCTTAATGGGAAGGAAAATTAGGGTTTAGCGAAGGGAAAAACAAGGGATTTGGATAGTTTTGGGAATGAAGGGAGATGAAGGGATTAAGGGCTTCATAAATTATTGGGAAAATTTGGGGGGGTGGGGAGAGATGTTAGGGAGTAGGGGAAAGTGAAATTTGAGGGAATGAGTGAGAGGAAGGGGTCCAAAGAAGGAAAAAATATTCCTAACCTAGATATGCCTAGTCTAGGCTAGGTTTTGTGGGAAAATAGTGAAAATGAGCGATATAAGTGATGGGAAGTGATTAGGAAGGTGTATAATATGTTAGGGAAGGTGATTGAGCTTCAATATCAGGGTTTTACTCAAAAATTTGTCAGTGAAAATATGAAACCAAGAAAATGTACTAGAAACCCTAGAAAAAGGGAATTTCTCTTTCCAAGCATTAACTGAAGACACAAGAGGTGATTTGGATGCCCACTTACTTGTCACTGATACATTGAAATACTTTTTTTATGAAGGATCCATCTGCAATGAATTTTTGTGCCTCCTAAAGAAGAAAACACAACACTCTGGCAAAGTGCAAAGAGTGCGCAACACAAGGATAAATGGCACACTTGGGCACATAATTGTTGTTCCGAGGTTGCAAGATGGAAGTTGAAGGTGGAGAGAAGACTCTTGGATATGAAAAGAGAAAATTAAAGCTATTGTTGGACTTTTTGTAGCTTGGAAGTCATTTTCTTCATTGTGGTGTGGTGGTGGCCCACCATGTGATTTTCACTTTTTCTTTGAAAAATATGTAGCTTTGGAACAAACAGAACTTATTACATCATGATTGAATAAAATTTCATATGCAACAATCGTTATTGAGCAATATCCCTACTTTTTCTCCTTCATTTGCTGGATTTATGCATGGAATGACATATTTTGGTGACCTTAACCTTAATGACCTAATGGTGACACTGAGATGAATGAAAACCACGATGATGTTGGCTGAAGTGATGATGATGATATTTCGATGATGGTACACTCAACTAAGTGATGATAATGATTAGCATGTGATTTTTTTTTGAAGGAGCAGAAATAATCTTAGACACCACTAGCCTAGTGACCAAATTTTTCTTTGAAGACCTACTGAAACCATGAAAATTTGACTCGACACCCTAATAAACATTTTGAAAGAGCCCATTTGATCATTGGTGATAGGAAAAAATATCTGACACTAACAAGATGTGTTGTTATTCTCCCATATTTCTTAACAAACTTGCAATAATACCCTGTCAACCCAAGAAATCCTCGAAGATGATTTATGGTTGTGGGAATTTTCCATTCCTTAATGGATTTAATTTTGTTAGGGTATACCTTAACACCCTCATGAGATACAATATGACCCAAATATTCCACCTGCTTTACTCCAAAGAAACATTTGGAGTTTTATGCATATAACTGTTTCTCCTCCAATAGTTTTAGCACCCTGTCAACATTTTGAACATGATCCTTCCAAGACTTGTTATAGATTAGTATATCATAAAAAAAATACTAACAAAAATTTTCTAAGAAATGGTTTGAAAATGGAATTCATCAAAAATTTAAATGTAAAAGGTGCATTGGTAAGGCCAAAAGGAATAAACTCATAATGACCCTCATCAGTTCTAAATTTTGTTTTTGGAATGTATTCAAAATTAATTCTAATTTTGTGATATCCTGAAAAAATATCCAACTTGGTGAAGTAAATTTCTCCAAGTAATTCATCCAATATTTCATGAATGACAAAAATGGGAAATTTATCTTTAATAGTGAGTTTGTTGAGCTCCCTATAATCTGGACACATGTGACATGATCCACCATTATTGTGCACCAATACTACTAGAGCAAAGAAATAACTTTGACTAAGTTGAATTATACCTTCCTCTAACCTTTCTGTAACCATATGTTCGATTTCACTCTTGCTGGAACATGGATATCTATAAGGCCTAATGTTTGTAGGAACACTTCCTGGAATCAAATGAATAGCATGATCATGATCACAAATAGGTGGGAGGGCTTTTGAATATCAAATACCTTCAAATGATTGTCCAAGACTTTTGGATATTTGGAGAAATATATGATTTCGATGTTTGAGCCTCTAGTTAGCATAATTGTGCAATTACGCCTTGTTTTTATTTATTTAGAAGATTTTTCATGCCATTATAGTTGATTATATTTCCTGGTTTCCTTGCGATACCCCTTAATTCAACTTTCTTTCCTTCCCAAAAAAATTTCAAGAAAATTTATTGAAAATTAAAAGTTATTGTACCCAAATATTATAGCCATTGGACTCCTAGTATAACATCAACACCACCCATTGGAATGGAAAGCATTTAAATATTAAATAAATATTCCCCCATGGTTAGATTGATGATATGGAACTTTCTAGAGAAACCTATGGTTCCTCCATTTGCAGCCATCACTTGACACTCTAGTGATGGATATAGGAAGCAATTCAATTCCTTGGCTATCTTACAATGAATAAAAGTATGGGTACTACCCGATCAATCAACACTATTACATTTTTCTTCTTGATATCTCATTCTATATTGAGAGTTTGAGGAGTGTTAATTCGTTCCAATGCATTAGAATATATGGTAAGATTCATTTCTTTGTTCTCTAGGGTAGGTTCCTGGTGTATATCCTCTTCTTTTGAAGTTTCTTGTTCCTTTTATTTCTCCTCTTCACAATATATGTAAAATAATTTCTTCTCAACACACTTATGCCCCTTAGTTTATTCTCTATCGCAACTGTAACAAATCCATTTTTCTCTTTTTTCTTCCAGTTTTTTTGATTTCAACCTTGTAGGTTGTGGAAGGCTAGGAGCAACAACAATTCCATATTTATAGTTGTGAGTGGTAGGATTCCTTGTTGCCATAAGTTTTCTTTAAATTTTTCTTTCCAACCTAAATGCCTTCTCCATTGAATTATTTTCCCAAAGGATAACCTCATGTTGGGTGTTATCCTTTAAATTCCCTATGAAGACATCAATCATATGCTCCTTTGGAATATCAGTTACCCCTATATTCAATTCATGGAAGTCCTCGATGCACTCTTCCATTGAACCCTTTTGTTTGAGATTTATCAATTGGATAAATAAGGTGTTCGTCTTTTTATCCTCATAATGTGCTATCATTTCCTATGTAAAAATTGTCCAACTTACAAGTGGTTTATGAGAAAAAAACCATCAATACCATACAAATTGATTGGGTTCTAAATATAAAGTTGCAATGCATACCTCTTGTGTGTGTTGCACATTATGGAGATCAAAATATTGCTCCATCTTTAGTATGCATGTTACTATATCCTTTCCATAAAACTTACTCAGATCGATCTTCAGCCCTAAAATTGATATAAGAAAAACTATAGTCCATGCAATTTCATCCACTTTTTATAGAATTCCAATTCGATGCCTGAAATGAAAGTTATGACAATTTTCCCTAGGTCACCTGTTTGAGACTGAATTTTGGACACTGTAAAAAACCTAAATTCCCCATATCATATCTCAAAAATATAGCGAACACATATGAAATATTTACATGAAATTCATTAATATTTCATCTCCACATGGTAGAAATTTCAGCTTCTGAAGCCTCATATAAAAACAGTTATAGCGAAATGTCCAAGATGATTTTTTTGAAGAAGAGAAACCCTAGAATCCAAAGTTATGATACCAAATGTTATGCGACCAACTCAAAAAAATATATAAATAATAGATCAATGAATTAAAATATATTCTTTCAAGGGGGAAACCTCCTTTACATCACAAATGAACAATTCTTAGATGATTCAAATGACAAAATCTGCTTTCTATATATAAGAGTCTAAGGGGTCACAATATAATCAGAGCCTACATATAGAAATAATAATGTAAGGGTGCAACAATAACAATAATGGGCTTCTATGGGGCACAATAATAACAATATGGGGACTACATGGGCACACCAATAACAATAAGTGGGCTACACTAACAATAACAATAAGGGGATACACTATTATTATAGGGACCTAACAAATGTGGAATATTGTCTTACAGAAAATGGTTTGGTGATATTTAGAGACAAGATATATGTGTCGAATGAGAAATAGCTCAAGAAGATTATCTTGAGGGAGTTTCATGTCAATTCATATTCAGGTCACCCAAGATATCAAAATACATTGAAAACAATACATAAGTTCTAATATTTTCCAAATTTGAAAAAGGAAGTGGAAGAGTTTGTGGCTAGATGTTTGGATTTTCAACACATGAAGGAAAAATGTAAGTATCCAGGTGGGTTGCTTCAACCTATTATGATTCCAGAATGGAAATGGGAGGTCTTTCGAGGAAATCGAGGAAGCATGATTCTATCATGGTTGTGGTCAATAGGTAGAGCAATGTAGCTCACTTCATTCCAGTAAATATTACTTATTCATCTAGCGAGGTAGCACATGTATTAATCAGGGAGATAGTGATATTCCATGGTGTTTCGAAGAATATTGCGTCAAACAGGGATGCTAATTTCACTTCCAATTTTTGGAAGGAGTTTTTTTCAAGTTTGAGGATAAAATTTTCCTTCAATACAACTTATCATCCACAGGAAAATGGATAGACAGAGAGGGTCAACAAGATACTAGAGGATATGCTGAGGATGTATGTGATGCATCAACAGATGAGATGGGAGTATTACCTTCTGTTATCACTCTCCCCGACTTCCTACGCTGAAATTAAGATTGAATAAAGGTAACTACAAACCAAATTTTAGCTAGGCAGCTAGCCCTACTGAACCAGAGAGGGCTCTCTCTGTGTGTAATATTCCAAAATTAGCGTGTAGCTAATTGGAATATTAAAGTTTTGTTTTGTCACTTAGATAGATGAATAAGTGGGTAGGGAAACCCATAAATCTCTTTAGTAGGAACAAAACCACTTTTCATGTGAATGTGGTTCATTATATCAACTAAATAAATTACCCTTAGGTGTGAACAGGGGCTAGAGCATCTGGACAAGGTCAAAGTTGACCAAATCAACAACATTGTTATGGAGATAGTGGAGGATTATTAGAGGACAACACAGTCATTTAGGAGGAGTGTATGCATGAGAGTAGCTCCTTTAATGAGTGGGGAATAGGGTGAGGAATCTCACCAAGCATAAAGGAAGAGGATACCAGCCATAGAATACATGATTTTTATTATTTATTATTGATATTTTTAGATCTAGATCTGTCATTTGACATGTCTATGCATGCTTCATCTGTTTAGCGGATCCTGTGATGCAATTTAGCACAAGGGTGTTCCCATGCAGTAATCCAACCCTCATCCTTAGGGACTTCGAGTGCCTACTTAGGAGAGGTATCTTGAGCAATATTTCCACCATCCAGCATTTTCCCAAGCTTCAGCCATTATTCTTAGCACAGTCTCCTTCATGATTGTGTTGTGTTATAGGGTTGTAGCAGTGGAGTATTGAGAAACCCAATTTATGAGCTTGTTTTCCAGTGGAGGGAGAAAACCTTCATCCAGGAGGCTAGTGAGGAAGTTATTTTAGCTTCATTACACCATATGGAATTAGGCCAAGCATCAAAATTCACTCACAACACAGTCTCCTCTAGAAACTGCATTATTTTGCAGTGCAGTTGCAGTGGGAGGTTAAGTACCCAAGTTCTTGACCCTGTCTTCCAGTGAGGGGACCAACCCTTCACCTATTGACATGATTGGATGTTATTTCAAATGATATATCATTCCTTCAGCCCCATATTAGCAGTCATATCCAAGGAGTGTGTAAGTCAGTTAGCACAGGTGCAGTGTGCAACTCAAAAAGGGTCAAAAATCAAAACTTAAAATCTAGCCAAACCATTTCTAGGTTTTTCTGGGTTGTTTGAGTAGAATCCATGGTTAAAATACAGGATCATTCTGAGCACTCCAACAACCTTTCACACATTGTTCTTCTTCTTAGTAGCAATAGTTTCCAACAGTAGCAGCAGTAGCAGCACCACATTTCCAGTGCTTGGTTTCTTTAGTGTATTTCAGCCATCTTGTGGCTTGAGTGCATTCCTGTTGGACTACTATGTACTTTCATTTTCTATTGATGTATAATGATATGTCTCATCTATTTCTACCCATATTTATTATTTTTTTATGTATTCCGACATTTTTCTAGTTCTACATGTTTAATTCTTATTTTACCGTGGTTGGAATTGTGCATATGTTCTATATTCCTGTCTTCTCCATTTTGGAATATTAAAATGATATCAGAGCATGATCTCTAGCTTATCTTGTGGGAAATACATATTATGACACAAGAAGACGAGATCTACAATGATGGAGGGAATGAGTTTTGCCTCATATATTTTTAGATCTATGGAGGACCTCTCCAAGGAGGGTAAGAAAATGAGAAGGGAGAGATGCAATGAGACCTTAAGAAGGTTTCAATATAAGGAAGGTTCAAGAACTTCCTAGCAATAGCATAAGAAATGGGTATTGCATAGAGATCCAAAGAAATCTACTATGTACACTTTCTTTGAAGAGGAAGGTGAAAGGCATGGAGATGGAGGAAACTTATCTCATGAGACTCTAAGTGATTATATTGCAGAGTACAAATCTCAATCAAAAGATTTCAAGGAGAATCTAACTCTCCAACAATTCATTCAGATACAAGAAGAACAAATACCTTGCAACAACAATTGAGGAAAAATACATAATAGATTTCTATTGTCTACTTTTTATGGGTCATCCACAAGCACAACAAAGCCTCAGAGGAAGAAGTTAGATGCATTCTTCCTACTACATCCAGTAGTAGAAAGATAATCGGTTGAGATTACAGCTGCACCTTGAGGGTGAAGAAAAAATTTGGTGGTTCAGCCATTTGAAACATGTAAGAGTGACTACTTATGCATATTTTACTCAAAGGTTGATCAAGAAGATTGATAAGAGGAAGCCAGAGGTAGTTACTATTGAGAAATTTCTTGACATAGATGAGAAAGCACATGAGGAGCAAAGGGAAGATGTCAACATTATCATTTTGAAAGAAGAGAAACTTCCACCACCACTTGCTGTAGGATTAATTGCATCAGGAGAAGGAACACTTGCATCCTTGCAAGATGGTCTTGATCTCTTGACATATAGAGTCCCATGCATTATTCAGGAGATGCATGAGGAGGAGGAGACATATACCAACATTGGTGCAGTAGTAGAGGAGAAACCATCACCATCACCAGCAGTTGGAGGAGTCATTACACCTATAGGAGGAACCCTTGTATCTATAAAAGATGTTCCCAAGGATCATCTTAACCAAGGCATGCAAACATTTCCACCTCCTATTATTTCAGCACATCATATGCAGAGTTGTGGGGACATGCCATTAGGGAAATTTCATGACCTAGGGTCAAATCACACTGCTGATTCGGGGCAATAGACTATCGCTACATAGAGGAACCTTGAATGGTCCAAGGAGGAGATGTATAGCCATCTTGGTTTCTCATTGTTGAGCTGCACACAACACTTTGGGTTGGAGTGTAGAGTTTTGAAGGATATGATGAGCATAATCCTAATCAATCCAATCCAAAACTCTATGTTCATCATTGTGCATGATCATGAGACAACAGATGCACCATCATGGAGGTCAGCAGCGCTGTCACTGGGAAATAGTGATGAGTTGGGGGGCCAACTATTATTGGATCATTCCAATGAACATTCTACTTGTGTAGCATTGAATAGGCAGATGGTTGATTAAATACATCTTATGATGGATAACATCTCCAATTATTATGATAGATCCTTCTTGATGAACCCCTGACAACTCAAAGAGAAGATTTTTCCTACAACATATTTGGAACCTTATGGGTTCAGTTTGGTTATTGATGAGTGGTATTTTTGTAGAGATCTCCAGGAGGTTGCACTTCAACATCTCATGAAGTGCAAAGATAGTGATCTGATTTGGGAGGATGGTATTCTCCATTGGATGGATACCAATTTGGAGAATGGTAGGAGACACCCACATTTGGATGGATGGGTGAGGATGATGAGCAAGGGGTTGGTGAGACACTTGCAAATCTATGACACAGGGCAGCAGGAGGCATGGCTGCGCTGGCTACCCTTGAAAGAGTTTGGCCATCATGTGACATATCCTATGTCAAAGGGTGTGTTATGGTTTGGGGCATTTCATGGCACCCATATGATATAGAATCATAGGATTTTTTTGTATGGGGCATTCTACAAGTCGATCATCATGATGTTACTCCATGACTTGTATGATGATGAGATGAGGAGGCAGCAAGAGTCGTTCTTACTTTGAATACTCTTAGGAGAGTATGAGTTAACTTTCTCCCATACCTTGCATGATGCTTCAGGAGTAGATGATGGAAAAATCATGGTGAAAATGGGCTACTCCTTAGCCTTGGAGGATCAAGAGGTACTTCCACATAAGAAGGAGTATTCCATATATAGAAGCATTTCGACATGTGACTTTGGCATTGCGCATGTCAAAGAAGGGATTTATGAGATGACATGATCCTTATTACAAAGGAAAACAACATTGTCACTTGGGAGCATATATCTATTGGTGGAGTGTTACAAGGATCACTTCATATATGAGGTACTTGATGGGAAAGTAGAAGAGGAGAATTATAGAGTGGTGGATGAAGTCATCTATTACGATGACAAGATCTTCTTACTCAAGAAGGAGACTCTACATACATCACATGATTAATTCCTTTCTAGTCACCAAGGTCTCATGAAGATAGATCAGACCATTATGGAGTGACTCTCATGTGAGGACTCACCCATGGATCTCATCTTGCTCATAGTACATGGTAAGAGTTAATTTTTGTAATTATTGATTATCTAACAAAGTATTTGCATTCTCTTGCCATTTATCTACAATGCATTACTCCACAAGAGGGAAATCCTCTATTTGGGCTTCGCGGTTTTCTTAATACCAACATTAGTGATGGAGATAGCCATTTATTGTATTTCCTTTGGCAAGTGTTGTTATATTCTTGGTGTGCTTAGTTGATATACAATGCCATTTACTACCTTCTACTAGATGAGCAAACATGCACAACTAGTAAGTGGTTGGGAGACAACTTGCCACATCATGTTCAGAGGCAGTAGGTAGAAAAATTGCACTCTAACCACATGGGAAACTAATGGCACCATCCAAAATTTTACATAACACTCAATATTTTTCTCATATTGATGCCATGTTTTGATGATGTACTATTCACTATATGTGGGATGGTTCGGGCGAGAAAGGTTCATAGAACCAAAGAGTGGGTCTTTGAGGATATAGTTGCCTTTTTGCCTCTTGAGGGAAACATTATTGCAGCCCAAAATCAGCAGCAGCTCTACACATATCATAAGTGGAGAGAGAGAAAGAGTGGGATAGACAATTTGGTCTATCATTTTCAGCCATACAACCCATCTACATTGCAGAAGAAAGAGATGGAAGAGTTTTTTTATGAGTTACCACTTTGGAGGGTGATTCATTTTGTGTGGATGATAGCTTGGAGATTGGCGCTTCTCATGGGGATTGAAGTTCCGAACATTTTTTAGATCCCATTCCTCAATAAGGCCTCTAGATAGCATATAGATGCCTCCATGGATATCCCAATTCTTCATGGTGAGAGCCATTTGGATTTGTCACCGAAGGCTAACTTGTGCACTTGGGAGGAGCAACTAGGGGACAAATTGATAAAGAGCATCTTGTTCAGTGGAGGAGCTTATCAGATGAGGATGCTACAGGAGGACGAGAGGAGGCTTTTCAGTGTCTATCCTTACAGTTTCTTGAGGACAAGCAACATTTGGGAGGGGAGGACTGTAATATTCCAAAATTAGCTTGCAACTAATTGGAATATTAAAGTTTTGTTTTGTCACTTAGATAGATGAATAAGTGGGTAGGGAGACCCATAAATCTCTTTAGTAGGAATAAAACCACTTCTCATGTCAATGTGGCTCATTATATTAGCTAAATAAAGCACCCTTATTTCTGAATAGGGGCTAGATCATGTGGATAGGGTCAAAGTTGACTAGATCAACAGTGTTGTTATGGAGATAATGGAGGATTATTGGAGGACAGTGCAGTCATTTAGGACGAGTGTATGCATGAGAGTATATATTTTAATGAGTGGGGCCCAGTGTGAGGAAGCTCACCAAGCATAAAAGGAAGAGGATGGAAGCCATAGAAGACATGATTTTTATTATTTATTATTGATCTTTTTAGATCTAGATCTGTCATTTGATATGTCTATGCATGCTTCAGTTGTTTAGCGGAGTTTGTGGTGTTGTTTAGCACAAGAGTGTCCATTCTTGAGGGACTTCGAGTGCCTACTCAGGAGACATATATTGAGCATCATTTCCACCATATAAAATTTTTCCAAGCTTCAACCATTATTCCCAGCACAATCTCCTTTAGGATTATGCTGTGTTGCAGGGTTGTAGCAGTGGAGGGTTGAGAAACCCATTTTCTGAGTTTTTTTTCTAGTGGATGGAGAAAATCTTCATCCAGGAGGCTAGTGAGAAATTTATTAGACCTTAATTCCACCATATGGCATCAGGAGAAGCAACAAAATTCACTCACAGTGCATTCTCCTCTAGAAACTGCGTTATTTTACAGTTCAGTTATAGTGAGAGGTAAAGTACCCCAGTTATTGACCTTGTTTTCCAGTGAGGGGACCAAACCTTCACATATTGATATGGTTGGGTTCTATTGCAACAGATAGATCATTCCTTTAGCCCCATATCAATATTCATCTCCAGGGAGTGCATAATTTAGTCAGCAGAGTTGTAGTGGGCAACTCAAAAAGGGTCGAAAATTCAAACTTAAAATCGGGCCAAACCATTTCTGGGTTTTTTACTAGAATTTATGGTTAAAATCCCAGATCATTATGAGAATTACAACATGCTTCCAAACATGTTTATTCTTCTCAGTAATAGAATTTTCCAGTAGCAGCAACAGTAGCAGCACCACATTTCCAGTGCTTGGTTTCTTTAGTGTATTTCAACCATATTGTGGCCTGAGTGCATTCATTTTGGGGCACTGTGTGCTTTCATTTTTTGTTAATGTATAATGATATGGCTCAACTGTTTCTGCCCATATTTATGATTTTTTGATGTATTCCAGCCTTTTTCCAGTTCTACATGCTTAATTCTTATTTTATCATGGTTGGAATTGTGCATATGTTTTATAATCATGTCTTTTCCATTTTGGAATATTACACTGTGTCACTTTTTAAATATTCAATTTTAGGCTGAGTACCATGTTTTAAGCTAGATATGAATTAATTTTTTTTAGAATTTGTTTAATAATTTTTTTGCTGGATAAAAATTATAATCAGTGAAGCTAAAACTGATTTCAAAGACTGAATTGCAAAGAATTGAGCAAGGCAATATAGGAAATCTATTTGAGCACAATTACGTTGTCATTTGTGTATAGTGGTACAAGAAGGAAGGGGTCTGAATGAGAATTTCACTGAATTCATCCATCAGAAGAAAACACACAATGTAAAAATCTTAATAAATAGAACATATGACCGATCTTTGCTTATAAAATGATAATATTTTTACGTAGAAAATGAAATGGAAATGAAATAGTAGAGAGAAAGTACAGTGCTCAAAAGAAATACCACATGAATCTCACAAAACTATTGCAACTACTTTGATTTCATTAAAATTGGCCCACAGTAATATACAAATTCTTAAAAACTCGATTATCCAAGACTAATACTTCGTACAAGGAAGTCTTTACAGAAAATCAAAATTACAACAGTTACATTAAAGGATATCATAACAGATAGTGCTTTATTTTCTAACTAAATTCTAACTGCATCATGGAAATAAATTCAATTTTGTTGTGCTGGCGATGGCTCTAACTGAAAATTGTTGTTGAAGGAGATGTGTGTGGGCTGCGCTGGCTGTCAGTTGACTCTAGCAAATATTTGACTTTTTGTTTTACTAATTACTCCTTAAATTCAATCATCTTTTCCCAATGCTCTTCATCAAGGATGACCAATTTCATTACCTTACGATAAACTTCATCATCTTCAATATATTTAGCAAAGGTGGGCCTCACCAAAAAGACATGTTTGATCTCATATTGAATGTAAATATCATTACTCAGGGTTCCCAATAGTGCCCTTCCTATCAACGTTCCTTTAATATTTGAAAAAATTTCAGTATCTCTGGAAATTTCCTTCAATATTCTCCAATAATCTTCCTTGGTAATCTACTTATCATTAATCACATGCATAGAAGGCAACCCTTTCCATGTCATAGGCTCTATTCTACTAGAAAAACTCTGAATTGTAGTCTCTAGAGTGTGACACTTCTCCTCAAGCTGAAGAATCAAATTATTCTTTGTGAGCACTTTATTCACTTCCAAGATGGTTTCTATTCTATCATCTATACCCAAATCATCTAGCTCATACCTATTCTTTGCATTCAGAAAAATAATGATGTTGTTTGATATTGCAAGCATGTCTCCTAGTTGTGCTTTGATTGTTGTGATAGTCTCATTTTCCTTCTGTATCAGCTCTTTTTGCTCAAATAGGATATGTATACTTGGCTAAATCTCATGAAGAGATTCCATGATGTCTGCCCAAATTATCTCTTTTACCTGGCCTAAATTATTTCCAATAGCTGACTCCTTTTTCTCCTTTTGTAACCTGTCAATCAAATTTTTGGCTCCTTGTGCTTCAGCTACATGTGAACTATTACCGTTAGATTTCTAAAATTGCAATAATTTTACATAATCCTGGAATTTCTTGATCTCCTCTTCTTGAATGGAAATATTATAAACTACTTTGGTGAGCTGCTCAGATCCATTTGTAGTACTTGTTGTAGAAGTTTGAGCTATAGGGATGACTTCTAGAGGCACTAATTCTAAAGGAACCTTTGATGTTTTTACTGTTGCTTCCTTTTCCTTTATCATTTTCTCTAATTCTAATTCCATCTACTCTATTTGAGCACTCTTCTCCATAATCAATTTCATCATATCTTTCTTCTAAGATTTAGTCTCTTCAATATCCTTGGCCAAAGGATCTTCCGTAGCAGGAATCTTCAATTGTTTCCTCAATGTTTCTATGTCAGAATTTTTCTTCTTGATTATTTCTTCTATTGCATTTACATTGGATGGATCATAACCAATTTTAATCACTAGATCTTATAAATTTTTTATTCTTTTGTCCTTAGGAAATGAAGACACATTCTCCATTTTCAACTGTGACTGTACATTAGCCAATGAAACCTGCAGTTTTGATAAACCCATGGAAGTGTTAGTGAGAGTTGATGAAGTCATCTCACCAGTTTTCTTGTGTAGTTCCATTTGATCTATTGGATGAATCTCTTTTGTATCAAACTCAAATGTAGCCCTTTTATAATATGCTTCTCACTTTGGCTGTGGAATTTGTGCTTGAAGAAAGGAAAAGTGCATTTTTCCCTTTTCTGAATCAAAGGCTGAGAGAAAACATCTTTGTGAGCTAGGAGTTTAATTCCAAAATTGGTTGTATGTACTGGTCTTTAATATTTCATTTTTCAGCTTTATCTCTTTAAAAATTTCAATGACAATCTTCTCTTTTTCCCTTGTAGAAATTATACTAGTCTGAATGGATTTCTATTGATCTTGAGAAGCTATTGTTTACTGATCTTTAGAAAATCTAGAAGTAGTAGGAGTAGTAGAAGTGCTTTTATCACCTACCTGTGTGGAAGGAGGTGTCTCTTCAGTAACGATAATTCCTTCTTTTTCTGACTCCTTGCTAGGATTGAATTCTTTTTCTTCTTCCTATAATGATTTTAAACTCTTTGCTAGATGAATCAGTCATTGGATATGATTGATATTCTATAAATATTTTTCTTGCTCTTTCTTGTGCAATAGGAGTCTATAATGTTGATGTAGATAGTATTTTTTCTTCAGCCTCCTGTAAATTAATTCATGTACCTTTCAATCTCTGGTCTAGGTGTATGAAAATATGGTGTAGATTTATTCTCTACCCTCAATTTGGAAATGACACCAACTAGATCATAAGACCATGTAAAACTTGGGCTAAACTACATTTCTTTCAACAATTTATCTGATTCATCCCCCGAGGTCCTGATATTACAGGTAAATCCCCTATCTGTGTTTTGATTTTAAATTGAGATTTATTTTTAGCAAGGACAAAATGAAATTCATCTGCATTAATCATTTGTCTAATATATTCCAACGCAAAAATCCTCACGGGGAGGAATTTTGACAGCTTATAAGGGGGAAGCTCACAGTCATAAAATTTGAGTTCTGTATAATTTTGGTAAAGATACCAATCCCATGTTCTAGCTTGATCTGACAACTACAATACCTTTCCAATTTCTCCACTAATCTTGGGCTCTAGAATACTATTGAGTAAACTGAGTGTTTTTTGAAGAAACAATTATACAAAATTTTTATATGAATACTCTTTTTTTCCTTCATGACTAATGAAGTCTAGAAAATGATTGACTATTGGTTGCCTTATTCATCCAATTTATATAAGGAAAAATTAAATTTGTCTCCTTGAGATTACAAGAACAAGTAAACCTCATGGATAGAATCTACAATAAACTAGCTGAAGTTAAAATGATGGAAGGTTTGGAATTTGTGGAAAATATGGACATGAATCCTATGATGGCTGCATCTACCCATTGGTCTTAATAATAACCAAGAAGGTGGGAAAGGAATATGATGATTTTCTTGGACCTTTCAGTGAAAATGGATGATGGAAATGGAGGTTTTTTCTTGGGTAATGGAATATTTCTAGTCATGAATAGCTCAAGAGTTTGAGCTCTCTTTGAAAAATATATATTTTGGTATATTTCAATCAAGAATTCTTGGGAAAATTGTGTCGTATTCTTTGTGGTTGAGGCTTGCATCATTTGTTCAATAGTTTGGGCATTGATAGTCACTAAAATCTCTCATGTAGGAGTGATAATAGCTCTCTAGTTTGGCATATACCAAGCTTTGTGTATTATAAAAAATTCTAGGGCACTATGGGTGTGAGGAAAAATAAAATGTGGAAGATTGGAATCCCATAATCCTATATCATAAAATTTATCCAAGAACTTATCTTCTAACCAGCAATATAATTCAAACAGCTCAAGGTCACAAAGAGATTCATGGATTTTGTGATATTTGTCTGCTAAAGGTATGTGATGAAAATCAAATGGAGGTTGTAACAACAGAATTACTAGTTCTTATGTTCCTTTGTTCTTGGGAGGCATGATTGGTTTTGTTGGAATGAAGGAAACATGAATTTTCTAAAGCAAAACAGAGGCGAAGACTGAAGAAAAGCTTTGAAGACTAGAAGAAAATCAATAGCTGCAAAAGAAGGCTTTAAAAAATGATGAAGTTAATCTCTGGAGTTTTGGTGGTAGTTGCAAATTTGTAAACCTGTATTGAGCAGAGCGAATAGTAGGGTGAAATTTCAAAATAGGTGTTGAGTGATGAATTTATGGATAATTTTTAATTCCCATTTGAAAAGGGCATGGGTACGTTTCCTAATTGTTAGTGATTAAATTAATTTCCTAATAGTTATGGAAATGAGGGAATTGAGTTGATTGGACAATCGACAGTCCATGTTGACATAACATAATTGGTGGGTGGAGAGATGGTTTAATATGGCGGATAAACGAGATTTCGGAGGGGTATAAAGGTGGTAAGTGGTTTCGTGTGTTGAGGGGGGGGGGGGGGGGGAAGCGGTCAGAATCACACGAGTTCGACACGTAACGAGTGGGGTCGGACTTTAATACCACCCTTTTGATTTGATGTTATGTTTCAGACGATGAGGGGGGGCCAAAGTCACATGTGAGCCCTCGAATGTGACGATGTGATGGATAATCGGCAAGATGAAGGGGAGTTAGCGCACGATGGAGTTAAATGAAATGTGGGTTAGGGGTATGATGAAGGTGATGTGATAGGAATGACTGACGAGTAATGAAATGTAACGTGTCGCAACGGTAGTGGAGAATAATTGATAGTGGAAAATATGCATAGTATTAAATCCTATGGTTTAGAGTATAATTTTTTGAAATATTAATGATAAAACTTTAATAAGGATATGATTTCGAAAATAGTTATTTTCCGCAGAGCTCTTCATTTCTTCTCAAATGCAGTGACAAAATATGGAATTCTCATGATATGATGAGTTTATTTCGGACAATGAAAACTGATTTACTACTTCAACTAGAACTTTATGGATGAAATGGAGGTTTGACTGCCTCATTTTCTTAGTGAAAAAATGAATATTTTTCATAGGAAGTTTAGACCCTAGAATTGACCTATATGAGATGGAATGACATGATTTTGGACCTCTGAAAGATGAAATAATGTGAAGGAGCAACATATCATGACAAGATTTGTTTAGTGGCCAAAATTATTGCTGAAGATTAACTGAAAAAGAATTTTTTTTTGACTAATGACCTAATGGAAAACTCTCAAAAGAGATGTATTTGATCACTCAAAAACTAACTCTAACATTGGCTCCAGTTGGGGATGGCAGCTCGTTCAGGAGGTGTCAAGAAGACCCTAGATCAAGTAGCCTTATCCATTGTGCTATGGTGTCAACTGGACTTTGGAAAACTGAAACAAATTGAAAACTTTTGACTAAAACAACTGACTTGACTTTGATTTGACAAAAGACTAAAACTTGAGAAATTTTTTAAAAGAAAACATGAGCTATTTGCAGAAGTCTCATGGCCTTCTCCTCAGGCTTCAAAAATTTTCAACCACTCCCTTATTTCCTGAGCATGAAATGTAAACTCGTATGTACAATGAAAATTAATTTCTTTCTCAGGATTTCAAGAAACACAGTGCTTTAGAAAGCTATCATTGATAGGTCCTCCCAACACTTCCTGTCCTTCAAGATATTCAAGCAAAAATGCCTTGTTTCCTCTGAATGCTACGATATTATAAGGTACTTTCCAAAGATTTTCAAATTTCCCAGGCTTGCCCTTATCTTCATTTCTGGCATCTCATCTTAAAACAATATCTAAAATATTGAAGTCATCAGCCTTTGTTTTTCTGTCAAAAATCTTTTTAATTCTTTCATGCAACTTTGACTTATTGATGAAAACTTCATCTCTTGATTGTTGTAAGTGTATCATTTGGTTGATCTTTCTCTGAATCTAATTAGGCTCACTATCAACCTTCTGCAAAATATTCATTACTGGAATAGCCAAAGAATTAGGGAAAACAATATCAACTCCATAAACAAGATGAAATGGAGACATATTAATTGATCTTTTTGTGCTCACTCTATCAACCCATGAAGCATTTGTAAGCTTCTTGTGCCAATTTTTTTTTGTTTTCCTGTAACATATTTTTGATAATATTCAGCAAAGACTTATTAGATGATTCTGCAAGCCCATTTCCTCGAGGATAATATGCAGTAGAATGACCAAGTCTAATGTGATATTTATCACAGAAATCAATCATCTTCTTGGATTTGAAAGAAACTTCATTATCAGTGATAATATTGTATGGACAACCAAATATTGACATAATATTATTTTCAAGAATCTGAATGATAACAGAATCAATTTCTTTCCTAGTGGGAATGGCCTCAATCCATTTGGTAAAATAATCTGTAGCAGTGAGAATCCATTTGTGTTGAGATGAATATGGAGGATGAAATTCATCAATAAAATCAAGTCCCCATTGCTGAAATGGTGCTTGGACATCAATTGGTTTAAGAGGAAAAGGTAAAATTTTCCTTTTTCCTTGAAATATCTGACACTCATGACAACTATTAACTGTTTTATAAACATCAGAAAACAAGGTGGGCCGATAAAAACCTGCTTTCAAATTTTTATTTTTTGTGGTTTTCTAATAAATATGACCTCCACAGTCAACCTTATGGAAATCTTTCATAAATTTCTCAACTTCACCTTGAACTAAAAAATTCAACAATATTCCACCAGGATCTTTCCAATATAAGACACAATTAAGAATGCAGTATTTCAGTGCTTTTAAGTTGAGTGATCTTGATTTACTACTTGGCATGCTAGGAGGAGGATTCAAATGTTGTAGAATATATATAATATTAGCATACCAAGGATATAAAGAAAATATTTCATCTATCTCAAGTAATGTTTCAGCAGTTTTTTCATCAGATAATGCAGTAATGAATTTTATATCTAAGGCATGAAGATTAGAATCTTCCATTATATTTGCTAGGCCTTGTCCTTTGATTAATTATGTGGGCTTAATCTCCAAATCATAATCTAGAAAATAAGAAATCCATTTTCCTTTACAACCTTCTGGATCATTCTGTGTGAGTACTTCTTTAACAACAACATTTGGCACATAAGAAATGACATGGTAATGTAAGAATTCTTCACTGAATAAAACAAAAGACTCTAAATCTGTATGTATATCATGAATGGGATGATTTTTAGGCCTTTCTCTAGTACTGATCATATACTTCATCTTAATTTCTCTGTAAAGTTTCCTTAATTGTCCAAAGATAGGAATTTTTGGATATGAAAATTCAAGTTGTAATGTTCCTCTAAGATTTTCTCCCCATGATCTAGAAAGTAGCATTGCATACCTAGGTGGAATATTAGCCACAAAAACATCCATAAGGACATTCTTTGCTAGAATTTTTTCTAATGAGACCACTAAATCCTTAATAAGACCAAGACGTTTCACCCTCCCTGAATCAAATGAGTAGAGGTCATGGTAAGGTCTTGTGATGTCTAGTCCTAACTTGTCCATAATGGCTTTAGGCATGAGGTTGTGGGATACTATAGAGTCAAGAATTTCATTATGAAGAATGAAATCATCGATCTTGAGACTTAAGTAAAAGGGAGGAACTTCACTATCTTCTAATTTTCCATCAATAGCAGGACCAAAAAGAAGCCCAGGATGATCATCACTCAATTTAACCATATCATATGTTTGATAAACTCTAATAAAATTAGTAACTTGAAACTTATACTGATAATTATTCATTATCTCAGTCAGAGGAATAGAAACCTTCAGTTTGGAAATTTCATTTTCAAGAGAAAAATGAGAAGGATGTTTTTCTACCTCTTTTAGTGATGTGTCTTTCTTTTTAGGCAGTTCTTTGGATGAATAATATTTCTTCTGTCCTCCTTATTGTACTTCTTGATATTTTCTTTGATTTCTAGTGGACGCTTCATTAGATTTAGGAGAAGTAGAAGCAACATGTGAATTTTCTTTGCCTCTATTTGGTGCATCAACTTCTTTTTGCTGAGTTTTGGTTTGAGAGCTCTGTTTATTTTGATTAGAAAGTATGGGAACATTTGTGCTCCTCAAACCATATTGCCTTTGAAATTGGGTGAGGGCCTTTTGATATCCTCTCTGATAGTCTTCAGTACACATTAAATCCTCATTTTACACGGCATATTTTTGGTCTTCTGATGCGCAAATTTCTACAGAATATTGGTCTTCTTCAATGAGGAAAAAAAGTTGTTATTTTTCCTCAAATAAATGGTTTTCTCCAAAAATTTCTTCTTCATCATTTTCATTGGGGCCTTCAGTATAATTTTGTTGGAATGGTGTCCTAACTCGCTATTGATTTTGTGGATCCTGACCCCTCTATTCCCTTTGTTTAATCCTTTATTGGGGTTGCTGATTTTTCCCCCTGAAATTGGGATTTATTATAGAAGGTTCAACTTGACTATCATCATTGGACATCTTATCCATCATTTTCTCAATGGATTTAATCAAAGTATAAATTTTTCCTTCTGATGAAGTGGATTTTTCTTCTTTTATTGTGACTCTTTTCTCTGTTTTGACCTTATACTTTTTAATAATTAGATTTTCCACTACACTCACTGCATTTATTTGCATTTCTTCTAAAGTTGATGGGTTTCTCTCCCTCAGCTAATAGGCCATGTTAGGGTCAAAACCATCAAGGTAATGGAGTAAAGCAAGGCCTGGGGGTGGTTTGATATTATCAGGAATTGAATCATGTATCTTACTAAATCTAGTTGTGAATTATTGGACAGAATCATTTGTATTCCTTTCCAGTGCATTATATTCAGCTAGGATTTATAGTTGATTTTTCTTCTCTTCCCATTTTCCCATGAATAAATAAATTAGTTTTTGTGATATACCGATTGTACCATCTCGAAGGGAGAGAAACCATTTCTTTACTTCTCCAGAAAAACTTTAAGCAATTATATGCATCTTAGCATCATCATTGTCTACTTCTTCAAGATCTATAAAATCAATTACTTTAGCCACATGCTGATAGGCTATGATTTCTATTATTCCATCATTGAAGGGAGGTAACCTTTTACCATAATTTTGAGGTAAATCAGTAAGATAGCTTGGTAAAATTAGTGGAGAAAATCTGGCCATGATTAATGGAGGAGGTGGTGGAGGTGTGAATTGTGATGTGGATTGAATAAAAGTGTGCAAAGGTAAAGATATAATGAAAGGAGAAACATATGATGTAGTTGTATGAGATGGTGAGGTAAAAGAAGTACCAAAAGCCTGTTGTTGATATTGAAAATTGGCCTTTTCAGAAGTTTCTTGAAATTTATCTACTAAGCCTTTAAGTTTATAAAAATTGGACCAAACTTCAGTATTAGTTTCAGTACCAAAAGTTTCAGAAAATGGTGAAAAGGACTCAAAATAAAAAGGGTCAAAAGTAGCTTCTGAGAGAAAAGTTTCAGGCTTGGTTCTAATTAAATATTTTTCAGATTGTGGAGAGAAAGCCAAATTCTCTAAGACAAACCTCGTAAGTAGGGATTTTGATTTAATGAGTGGAAGAAACACTCTTCATCACTGTTGAGACTTAGTCTTCTATTTTCTCAAAATACTTTCAGGATTGTATACCAAGTGTGATGGCTTAGGTTGAGGGTTTGACCTAGTATATCTTTTAGGAGCTAGCTTAAGATCTAAATGATATGTTTTGGCTCAGTTTTTGACTTCAGACTCTTCAGAAAATTTTTCCCAAGGAATATTTAACAATCGTTCCTCGGCAACGACGCCAGAAATGTTATCACTCTCCCAACTTCCTAGGCTAAAATTAGGAGTGAAGAAAGGTAACAACGGACCAAATTTTAGCTAGGCAGCTAGCCGTACCTAACCAGAGAGGGATATCTCTATGTCACTTTTTAAATATTTAATTTTAGGTTGAGTACCAAGTTTTAGGCTAGATATGAATTAATTTGTTTTAGAATTTTTTTTATAATTTGTTTGCTAGATAAAAATTATCATCAATGAAACTAAAAATGATTTCATAGACTTAATTTCAAAGAACTAAGCAAGGCAAGATATGCAAATTATTTGAGCACAATTAAGTTGTCATTTGTGTATAGTGGTAGAAAAATGCAGGGGTCTTAATGATAATTATACTGAATTCATTCATCAGAATAAAAGACATATTGTAAAAATATTAATAAACAGAACATATGACTGATCTATGCTTATAAACTGATAATATTTTTACATAGAAAATGAAATGGAAATGAAATAACAGAGAGAAAGTATAGTTCTCAAAATAAATACCACATGAATCTCATAAAATTGCTGCAACTACTTTGATTTCATTAAAATTGGTCAAAAGTAATAAAAAAAGTCTTAAAAACTCTATTATCCAACAGTAATACTTCATACAGTGAAGTCTTTATAGAAAATAAAAATTACAAAAGTTACATTAAAGGTTATCATAACAGATAGCGCTTTATTTTCTAACTAAATTCTAATTGCAACACGGAAATAAATTCAATTTTGTTGTGATGGTGTTGGCTCTAACAAAATTTTTTTATTGAAGGAGATGTTTGCGGGTTGTGCTGGCTGTCAGTTGACTGCTGATCTGGAAGAGATTTGACTTTTTGTTTTACTAATTACTCCTGAAATTCACACAGCTTTTCCCAGTGCTCTTCATCAGGGATGACCAATTTCATTACCTTACGGTAAACTTCATTAACTTCAGTATATTTAGCAAGGGTGGGCCTCACCACAAAGACAATTTTAATCTCATATTGAATGTAAATATCATTACTTAGGGTTCCCAACATTGCCCTTCATATCAATGTGCCTTTAATATTTGAAAAATTTATTGTATGTCTGGAAATTTCCTTCAATCTTCTCCAATAATATTCCTTGGTCATCAACTTATCATTAATCACAAGCATAGAAGGAAACCTTTTCTGTGTCAGAGGCTCTATTCTACTAAAAAATATTTGAACTGTAGTCTCTAGAGTGTGACACTACTCCTCAAGCTGAAGAATCAAATTCTTATTTTTTAGCACTTTCCTCACCTCTAGGATGGTTTTTGTTCTTTCATATATACCCAAATCATCTAGCTCATACATGTTCTTTGCATTTAGAAACTTAATGATATTGTTTGCTATTGCAAGCTTGTCTCTTAGCTGTGCTTTTATTGTTTCGACACTACAAGGAAAAGACCCTCTAGTGTAGGTTATAAAGGAGGTTTTTAATGTTATAAAATTGGCCATAATTGTTAAAAAAAAAATTTCTACAACATTCGTTTATGGTTACGGAGGTTTTGGCGGAGCTTTTAATGGAAATTCAACACAACTAAAAAACAAATGGGCAGCCGGAGGTTATTACGGATGTTTTTTTTCATCGGTGTACTACTCTGGCTTTAATGCACCAGTGCATACATGTAGAAGGTGCCCTAGGGTGGTCGAAGGAGAATGCACCAAGCTGTTAAGGTACAAAAACCGCATCAGGCATAGTGTTGGTGATAAAACGCATGAGGTCGTTCTAATTGGTATTGGGATTTGTGTGGTGCCCATAGGTCATATCAACGCACTGGTGCATAGACTTATCGAAACCAGTGCACAGTATCACACAAATGCACCGAGATTAATAATTGGTATCAGTACTCATGCGGTGCCCATAGGTCGTACAAATGCACTGATGCATATAGACACATATACGCCCCGGTGCGTAGTATCACACAAACACACCAAGATTTATAATTGGTATTGGTATTCATGAGGTGCCCATAGGTCGTACAATGACACTGGTGCGTATAGACACATAAACACACCGGTGCGCCATACCGCACAAACGCCTCGATATTTTTAATTGGTTTTGGTATTTGTGCGGTGCCCATAGGTCATAGAAATGCACTGGTGCTCTTAAGAATAAAAATGCACTAGTGTACAGTAACTGACATGCACCGACGTACAGTAACTGACATGCATTGGTTTTCATTTTGTGTTTTTTAGAAACATCAACCTGTGACAGTGAAATTATTGTGATTGTTTTAAATTCATTATTCATCAAAAGTTGGCACATCTTATAATAATATTCATATTAATTAATTTTTTATTAATGCATTTAAATGTGATGTTTGGATTAATTTGTTATATCATATCATAATTATTATGGTTTTTTAAAATTCATTATTCATGAAAAGTTGACACATATATATCTTATAACAATATTCATATGAATTAATTTTTAATTAGTGCATTTGAAAATGAAAATGGAGAACGCAATAGAATAAATTTAAACATATATATATCTATATATATATATATATATGAAAAAGACATTCTTTGTCATACAAAATGGGACATTTATTGGTATCCCTTTGTCTTTCAATTGGGACACTATGTCCATTACATTAAACAAAATGTCTGATTTCACAAACATATTTCAAAAAATGCAACACCTTGCTTTGATATCCAAATATAGTGTTCATCATTCTTTGCTTGAACTGTTGTCACTGCTAGAGCTACTTCCATGACTTGGGTTATTTTCAGGAATGTTTTTTTCATGGTGTTGATTGTTTTCTTCTTCTTCACATTCCATCTACAAACATAAAAATAAACTGAAATGAGTGTATATACATTGGTGAAAATAATGAAAATCGAAGTATTAAATAATATACATCAATCTAAATTGAAAAGAAAAATGACATACCATAGCAACAATTGACTCATGAACTATACACATTCTTTCAAAACCATGTACCATGCTATCTTTCAAATTTCATCTGTTGGCGCAGTTCCATACTTTGTTTCTTGCAAGTTTTGTGCCCCATAACAAATCATATATTTAATATAAAAGATGTTTTTTTATATTAATTATAGATGGAGCTAAGTAAAACAAGATCGATAGATGCTTACAAATTCCACAATTAATTTATGATATGCCAACATATACTCACAATTGATATTTAACCCAATTTCAATCAATTCATCTGATGGTTATTCTTTGTATGTTAGCACCTGTCTGAAGACATTCAATGATGAGTCTTGTAAAACAACTTAAAAAATACAAAAATGAAATCTAGTTAAGTTGTTACAAGGAAGTAACAATTACCCACAAACTTAGATATCAACCCTTTTCTTCATTGCCATCTTGTTTTATGTGCTGAATGGGTTCCATTTTCTTTTATTTTCTGCAAGAAAATTCTTGAAAATTAATATTTAATGCTAAATTGTTTATTTGTTTTACCTAATGATCGAAAAATTCAATGATTACATATTACATTTGAAGCACATTGTTGTTACGATGGCTCCTCCTGCGATACAATTTTGTCCATTTCTTTAACCATCTCCTTGTACCACCTTTTTGGACATTCCTACTCGCATATTTCTGATATCAGCTCGTTCATCTTTTGAGATTTTCATATCTTCCTGAAAATGTAACATGACTAAAATATTTAATTTTTATATTGATATATGAAAATTAAATATAACAAAAGTTATATTTATAAATAATTCTAGACAAACATTTAAAGGAATATTACTTTTTCATTCCTTTTTTTAATTGTTGTATGTTTTTTTTATTAAAATTCTGACATGTCTCATTGACCAATTCTCTGGAAACTCTTCCTGTAGTTTAGATAAAATTTGGTTCTTGGAATAATTGGATTGATTTTTGTATTGTAAGTGGAAAAAACTTCTATACATTCGTTCCACTAGATCCCTTAAACTTTTGTAACAAATTTTCCCCTTTTCGTTAACTTCTAGCACCACTCCAGATGAACTAAGGAGCAATTCATTTTCATTTGCATGTTCTATTTTTTTTCTTTTCGTAGAACAACATTCCTTTTCTGAGTTTTTGGTCCCTGTAGAACATTAAACAGATGTGAATTAATAGATTTTTTGACACATGTTATCTAAAAATTTTAAGTATATTATTAATGATAATTAAAAAAATAAACTCATATTGGATCGATAGTATTTTTTCATTCACCTGATTCATTATTTTGAAAATTTTCCATCAAGATTTCACGCTCTTCTGGTCCTAGATCAGAAATAATATTATCGAGCTTCGTCATTTTGTGGCTCTGCATGATACACAATAAACAATACATATTAGTTAAACTTACATATAGTTTAAAAATAATATATTTTATAAAGAATTTACAAATAACTTTCCTTTTTTGCTTTTCTTGATGTGTTATCAGTATTTTTGTTACTTGATCTCTTGTCAGTCATTTATTTATCAATCTGAAACCTGTACCATATCATTCATTAATATATTTATAAATAAATTGTCAAATTTTCAGGTAAAAAATAAATCTCAAGACACCGGTGCACCTTTCTTTAGGTACGCACCACCGCCGGTGCATGGGGGTATTATAAACACACCGCAAAACAATGTAATAGACCGTACACTTCTATCCCCGTAACATGGAGCACCGGTGCCCTATTTTAGATATGGCGCACTGATTTAAAATAATTGCTTTCAATTTTTTTATTACACAGTACTTGCACAGTGCGCTTTATAATACAATGCACTGGTGAACTAGGTTACACAGGGCACATCGATAATAAAAAAACCATTTTTTTCCAAAAATTCACGCAATGGACGAATGGATTGGGATCCGTCTATGCAAGTCATCTCGTGGGTTGGATGTCAATCTAAAATGAAAAGCCCTAATTTTGAAATCATAGAAACAGGGAGAAGAAAGGGAAAAATGAAAAAATGAAGGGTTTAGGGTAAAAATGGATAAAACTACTGAAAAAGTAAAAAAACTGCAGAAAAAAAAAAGAAAAAAAAATAATCAAATTTAATCACGAGATGGTTTGAAATTCTATGATATAGGCTTTGAATCACCATAGGTTTGGTTTTTGATTGTCTGAATACTTCTGTTTGAATGTATTTCCCTACTCCACAATGCCCTCCTGCTCTCTTGCTCCAGGTATGTCTCCTACAAATATCTGGCTGAAAATTTTAGCAAAAATAGTGAAATAATGAAAAGTGTTTATTATTTAAAGAATTATTTTATGAAATTAGATTTTCGAAAATATTTTTCCGCCCATTTTTCAATTTTCTGCTTTTTTTCACTTAAAGAAAATAGAGTTGTGCTTTTTTTATTTGTGTTTATTCGTCACCAGTGCATCACTTAATAGCACTACACTAGTGCATCTTTTTGTACCACCGACACCAGTGCGGTTATATGTACAGTAGCTCCGATTTGCGGTTAAGGCACCAAAATTACTTTTAGATGTGTACACCGAACTTTAGTGAACTCCAACCATAGAAATTGAGAATTATAATTTTTTTTATTCTTTAGAATTAGAATTAGAATTAAAATTGAGAATTGGAATTGGGTAAATTCTTGATGGAAATAACTATTCTTCCAATGCATTTTGTTTATTGCAGGAGGTCCCCACTGATTATGTGGAGAGAATGCAATGTGGGGCATGTGAAGATACAATACTACAGGGACCAAGTGGGAAATTGTGGCATGTGAACCTGTTATAATTGGAACTTAAGTATTTGCAACCAATATGTTTTAGAATATAATCTGCAGATAGACTGATGGCCTGACAGCAATTAGTACATATAATCTGCAGAAAGGTAATGTTCTGGGAGCAATGACAATGAGTCCTTCATTCTACATTTGTTAGCAGAAGAAGACTGATTTTCAACTAGATGATGTAGTTATTACATATGGAGGTAATGGTTTCCCATATAAAATGAGTATAGGGTTGAGCAGAGGAAAGACATTGCAAAATAGGATATTATATTAGTTTTTCCAATGGGAAACCAATTTGCAGGTGGAAATATGGTAGCTGCGGGTATCTATGCTTTTCTTCCCATATAAATGGTCACTAGATTTCCATTTATAATACAAGTGGAATTTTTACTGGTTTCATCCACAGGACCACAAATTAGACAAGTTAGATATGCCATTCAGGTTAAATTGAAAGCCAAAGATGTGATTTTATGCGCCGTCAGCTTTGCTGATAAAATTTTATGTAAGCCAACCAAAGCTCGGACAATAATCCCAGCTTCTTTTAAATGCATTTTGGAGAATATTTCCCTTCATGGGACCTACCAGCCTGATCAACAACGTCAATTGATCTTTCTCTATTGTCCTTAAGGGAATGAGAATCCTTCCCTTCATGGTGCCTCTAATTGGCTTTATCAACTGCCTCAATTGATATTTCTCTGCCATCAACTTTTCTCTCCATTTCTCCATCATGGGACCTCTTAACCCTATCGTTGGCCTCAACCAAATGCTCTCTGTCGGTCTCAACCTATGCTCCTTTTGTACTCTGTTGAGCTCTGTAGCCGTCTGCATCCTTGTAAGTGTCTTTGTCCGTATTTATGATTTTCTCTGCTATAAACTTCTCAGTCAAAATTTTAACTCTCATATTTTCAAACCCTCATCTCCTTAGAAAAATTCTTGCCCATGATTCGAACCCTCTGCTGCTCCAATACTGCACTTTACAGAATAACCCTGTTCCGGTGCATGCTGTTTTATAGGCACACCGGGGCAGTTTGTAAGATCGAGGTTTTTTTTTGGCACGGTGTTTTATGATGCACCGATGCGGAAGAGTTCTGAAGCACCAGTGCGTGTTATGATGATAAGCGCACCAGACTGTATAAAGTTCTTTTTTTTGTATGTAAGATCATGATGGCATAATGATAATTCTAAAGTACATGAATTTATTTGCATTATTTTCTAAGCTTTATTATGTTACAAAAATTCATATTATTCTAGATTTATTATTTTACAATTATTTACAAATTACAAATTTAAATATTTTAATAAAATCATTTCACATTAATACAATTAAAATTTTACAAATATTTTACATACAATTACAATTAAAATTACAATTTTACAATTTCACATACAATTACGATTATAATTACAATTACAATTTTAATGTTACATACAATTATATTTACAATTAAAATTTTACAATTACAATCATTTCACAGTAATATAAACAAAATTTTACAAATATTTTACATACAATTACAATTAAAATTAAAAATTACAAATACAATTAAAATTTTAGAATTTTAAATACAATTACAATTACAATTACAATTAAAATTACAATTACAAACATTTCACAATAAATTAAATATTACAATTACAATTAAAATTTTACATTAGATATTTTACATACAATTAGAATTAAAATTACAATTACAATTACAATTAGAATTTTACAATTTCACATACAATTACGATTAGAATTAGAATTAGAATTTTACATACAATTACATTTACATTAAAATTTTACAATTACAATCATTTCATAGTAATACAATTAAAATTTTACAAATATTTTACAATATACAATTAGAATTAGAATTACATTTACATTTACAATTACAATTTTATAAATATTTTACATAGAATTACAATTAAAATTACAATTACAAATACAATTACAATTTTAGAATTTTACATACAATTAGAAATACAATTACAATTTTACAATTTGTCATATATACAATTACAATTAAAATTACAATTACAATCATTTCACAATAAAATAAATATTACAATTACAATTAAAATTTTACATACAATTATAGTTAAAATTACAATTACATATACAAATACAATTTCATAATTTTACATACAATTAAAATTTCAATTTGAATTACAATCATGACATAATATTTAACAAATATCATGGTCATTTAATATTAAATTAATTAATAAACATCATGATCATGATAACCATTATACATTAAACATCATATTCGACTAAAAAACACATTCAAACATCAAATATACATCTCATGTCAAATAACTCATGCTATCACATACACATTTATCTGCAAGCTAAACATTAAATGAACATATCTAACATGACCTAACAATATACACATCATGATGATGACCAACATGTAAATTAAGTACAACTGCAACATGAACATAAAATACATGGACCATATCTATATATATATATATGTATAACTGAATATTGTCAAAAATATACAACTGTAATATAAATGTCATGGATCAGCTGGTGGTGGTTCAACATCAATAGCAATACTAGTGGAGGCATGCTCAGTCAATGGTGCAACCTTGACGCTCGATGGTCCAGCCTGTGCATGATCATGAATAGTACTAATGGATGCAGAAGATTGGTGACTGGACTTGGCCGATGGTCCAGCCTCATCTCCATGATGACGGCTAAATGCTAGTGGAGCCTCATGCTCATTAAGCACGACGCGAGGTGAATGATCATGAGATGAGTCACTGCTCATGGACCATCCATCATGTTCTGTGGCTCAACCATGCCTATAACGTGCAACAATGCTCCTCATTCGCGTAACAACTGTCGTAGCTCCTACGACATATCGCATCAGGCTGTACATATCACGCGGCATGCCTCTCCACATCCCTATTAGCCTATCATCGGCCTGTATGTCTCTGTAATGAGCGGGCTTGATGCCCGCCTCAAAAATCAATGCACTGAGTTGGTTTCCCAACTCCATCCTGTATCTAGTATCAGGTCGATCGCACCTAGCAAAAGGAGATATCGGCGCACTAGCAGGAGCATGTCTATCTGCACCGGCCTCCTGATCATGATCCTCGACATCTTCCATGTCCTGATCATCATCAGGATCCACACCTGGATCATGTGGTGGTTCTGGTATCTCCTCGCCATGAAAAGAGCCAATGTCTGCAAAATATATATAAGTACACAACAATAATTAGACAATTTCATTACACAATTTAATAAAAACAAGTTAAAGAACATGTTAGAATAAATATAAATAAAACAGTAATATTACCTCTATCATCTGGCAGCTCATCATCTGTGAAGAGGATGTTGGCACACCCTCACCAATCCAATCCAGCATAAGGATAGGGGACCATAATGAAGGGATTTAGTGCGTCAACACTGGCTAGTAAGTCCAGTGCATCATGCGATATCTTGGCTTGAAACATAGTCTCTCCCCTCTTGGGTATCATCTACCCCCACATGTGCATCTGGGCCTCCAACATCGGCCTACGAGGCTGGCGAACAAAAGCAGGCCTCATCTCTGGAAACCTCTCAAAATATAAAAAAAAAATCTCTGAAGCAAAAGGGAAGTTGACCCTTCCTTGTGCATGAGCAAGACATCTATCTAAAGCCGTACAAAACTGCCGCAAAAAAATGACAGTCCACTTGACAAATCATGGCTCTTGTACTAAATAATAAACATAATATAGAAGCGGGAAACTAATGCATTTCCCGTCATTGTTGTTGTGTGAAATGGTCGAAATGAGAAGTGAGAGGCACTGCACGTCCTGTCTACCAAATGCACCAATACGTAGCTGACCTCCAGGGACTTGAAACTCTGAAGGAGATAGTACATCTGCTCCAATGTATCTCTGGGAGTAAACTAACTAACTCACTACTACAAAACCAGCTGGAACCTCTGGGAACGAGGGAAAATCTACCCCTCTCCTCGATAGCCCTGTAATGAAATAAATTTCCTCCTCAGTGGGTGTGTACCACTAGTAAGGACCAACCTGGAAAGCCTATTGGTGGGCATTCCACCTGCGGATAAGATGTCTCAAAAAGACACTATGGGACTTTAGGGAAGTATCCTCCTCATATAGCTTGAGGAGGCCTACTTGCCTTAGGAGCCCCTAGGTATCTGTTGTAATAGGGCAAGGGTACGCATCTCTCTCCATCTCTCGTGCCTCACACTAGCGAAGCATGTCATACTACTCTGCCTGTTGTTGTCGCTGTTCCTCCTCTTCTCTTTGAATCATTGACATATTAAAAAAAAAAATTATATTAAATCAGACATGTATTTAGGAATATACATATATAATTATTTTTGGAAAAAAAAAAACAGACCAGTCGGTGAACCAGAATAACAGTCATGCACCAGTTCCGGTGCAACTTTTGTTGTAGAGCACCAGAGGCGGTGCCCCAAATGACATAAAACACACAATATGTGGTGCACCTAAAATTTTTTCAAGCCCCATTGACTATATATGGTGTCAAAAGAGCGGTGCGCTGACTAAAATATACGCCTCGGTGCGTATATTCATGTTAGCACACTGACTTTCTGACAAATTACATAGTCAAGGGTGCGGTCTTTTACCCAACTGCACCATTGAACCTGTCGGAATTTCGAATGAAGTGCACTGACAGACACCGTAGTGGATATATCTATCAACGCACCACGTTGCTATTCCCATGGTCAACGGTGTGCCCCGCTAAATGACCGCACCACAAATTTTTTAAAATTTTAAAATAATGTGAGGCATCTTTCGGTACCGCCCCGGACATGGTGCAGATACCGTTAGCACCGGTTACTATGTGGCCTATAAATTTTACAGGTAGCACCGCTTAACGATGCAAGCCAAACGGCTCGTGCGCACAACGCGACAATTTTTTCTTTTTTCTTTTTTAATGGTTAATTTTAAGGTTGTTTTAAATTATAATATGCTAGAAAGCTTAATTATGGAAAAACTAGAAAAATACTTGTACATTTCACTGTCGAGGAGGAATATTGGCTGTAGAATTTGCAAAATAACATTTACCTACCATTTTTCAAAATGTAAGCTGGATATTGGTGACCAATGCACAACATAAGTGCATGCAATGGGTGCAATGGGAGCACCGATGTCAAGACGACTCAGAGAAGGAGAAATTGCACCGATGCCTGAGAGCTCTAGAGTATTGAGAAAAGTGAAAAATGTGGTTTTTTGGCTGTAATTTTTTTTTTATCTAACCTTGTTCTAGTGCGTGGGGTTTTATAGGTGCATCGGTGTGGTTTCTTAACAATGCACCAAGCAGTTTCAAATTTGGCGTGTTGTTTTATGATGCACCGGGGCGGTTACTTAACACTGCACCGGGCTGTTTCAGTTTTGGCGTGGTGTTTTATGATGCACCGGGGCCGAATAGTCGTGAAGCATTGGTGCTTTACAGTAATAGGATGCACCAGGTGTGTGTGTACAGAGTGCATGGTGTCTAGTGTGCCAATGTTTTGTGTGACCGGTGCTTTCTCTTGTAGAGCGCACCAATGATTGAGAGAAGAATAGTGAAAAATGTGGTTTTTTGGCCATAATTTTTTTTTATTTAACCCTTTTTTGGTGTGCCTATTTTATAGGCACATCGGTTCTATTTCATATGAATGCACCATACCACTTCTATTTTTGCGTGATTTTTTATGATGCACTGGTGCAGTTTCGTAACACTGCACTGGGCAGTTTCTGTTTTGGCGTGGTGTTTTATGCTGCACCAGCGTGGAAGTGTTGTGAAGCACTAGTGCGTTACAGTAATAAGATGCACTGGGTGGGTGAGTATGGAGCACATGGTGTTCGGTGTGCAATTTTTTGTGTGCATTGGTGCTTCTCTTATAGAGCGTACTAGTAATTGAGAGCTCTAGAGCACTGAAAAAAGTGAAAAATCCAGTTTTTTTGCCGTAATTTTTTTTTTAACCCTTTTCTGGTGCGCATGGTTTATAGGTGCACCAGTGCTGTTTCTTACGAACGCACCAGTTGGTTTGTGTTTTGGCGCGTTGTTTTATGATGCACCAGTGCAGTTTCTTAATACCACATCGGGTGGTTTCGGTCTTAATACCACATCGGGTGGTTTCGGTTTTGGCGCGGTGTTTTATGATGCACTGGTGTGGAAGAGTTGTGAGGCATCATTTCTCTGTAGTAATATGACACACCGGGCGTGTGTGTACATAGTGCATGGTGTCCGGTGTGCCAATGTTTTGTGCGCACCAGTGCTTTCTCATGTAAGGAGCACCAGTGTGATGTTGAATGATAAAAGCACCGAGTGGAAAATATCCACAAAACCCTCTACCCGCCAACCTCCTCTAGTAACCTCCACTAGAAATGGATGTATGGGGTATATTTATAAGGGGTTCCTCAAAAACATTTGCTAGAGGGTCTTTTCCTTGTAGTGCGATAGCCTCATTTTCCTTCTATATCAGCTCTTTTGGCTCAAATATGATATGTATACTTGGCTAAATCTCATTAAGAGATTCCATGATGTCTGCCCAAATTATCTATTTTACTTGGCCTAAAGTATTTCCAACAGATGACTCCTTTTTCTCTTTTTTAACCTCTCAATCGGCGTTTTGGCTCTCTATGCTTTAGCTGCATATGAACTTTCAGCATTAGATTTCTGAAATTGAAATAATTTTACCTGATCCTGCAAATTCTTGATATCCTCTTCTTGAATGGTCATATTCCTAACTACTTTGGTGAGTTTCTTAGATCCATCTGCAATACTTGTTGTAGAAGTTTGAGCTATAGGGATTGCTGCTAGAGGCACTTCTTCTAAAGGAACCTTTAATTTTTTTACTGTTGCTTCCTTTTCCTTTATCATTTTTTCTAATTTTGATTCCATCTTCTTTGTTTTAGAATTCTACTCCATAATCAATTTCATCATATTTGTCTTCTGAGATTCATTCTCTTCAATATCCTTGGCCAAAGGATCTTATGTAGCAAGAATCCTCAATTGTTTCCTCAATGCTGCTATGTCAGCATTTTTCTTCTTGTTGATTTCTTCTATTGCCTTTACATTGGATGGATCATACCCAATTTTAATCACTATATATTCTAAATTTTTTATTCTTGTGTCCTTAACAAATGAAGACACCCTCACCATTTTCAACTGTGACTGTACATTAGATAATGAAACATGTAGTTTTGATAAACTCATAGCAGTGTTAGTGAGAGTTGATGAAATCATCTCACCAATTTTCTTGGGTAGTTCCATTTGATCTATTGGATGAATCTCTTTTGTATCAAACTAAAATGTAGCTCTTTTATAATCTGCTTCTCACTTTGGCTGTGGAATTTGTGCTTGAAGAAAGGAAAAGTGAATTTTTCCCTTTTCTAAATCAAAGGTAGGGAGCAACCTGATTTGTGAGCTGGGAGTTTGTTTCAAAAATTGGTTATATGTATTGGTCTTTAACATTTCATTTTTTAGCTTTATTTCTTTGAAAGTTTTAAAGATAGTATTCTCTTTTTCCCCTGTAACAACTGTAGTAGTTTGAATGGCTTTCTGTTGATCTTGATAGTTGTTGTTTGCTTATCTTTAGAAATTGTAGAAGTAGTAGGAGTAGTAGAAGTTATTTTATCACTTACCTGTGTAGAAGGAGGTGTCTCTTCAGTAATGATAATTACTTCTTTTCTGACTCCATGCTGGGATTGACCTTAGGATTAAGATTTGTATTCTTCATGTAATGAATTTTAAACTCTTTTCTAGAGGAATTAGTAATTGGAGATGATTGATATTCTCTAACTCTTTTCCTTGCTCTTCCCTGTGAAATAAGAGTCTGCAATGCTGATGTAAACAGTGTTTTTTGTTTAGCCTCCTGTAAAGTACCTTCAATCCATTCAAGTTGATTCATGTACATTTCAATCTCTGGTCTAGGTGTATGAAAATATGGTGTAGATTTATTCTCTACCCTCAGTTTGTAAATGACACCAACTGGATCATGATGCAGGGTCAGCCCTGCAATACCCAGAATATTTACTTCCATGCATTTAAACATGCATCTCAGCATTTGTCCCAAATCAAGATCCTTAATGCCTGGCAGATTTCACATACTTTTGCGGAAGCTTGTAGTTACACATCAAAATGTAATTCCAAATCAGTTTCAAATCATTCCATTCATTTGGCAATTTCATACCCTTTCTAAAAGCTTCAATCTTTACAATCCTTTCATTATGTTTACAAGTTCACACAACCATTCTTACAAATTGAAGCCAATAACCTTTGGTTTATCACTTTATGGTTTATGAAAACCATATTCTCATCATACAAGGTTCTCTAAATTCCAAATTAAAACTCATGCATTAACCCTCATTTCAAATCAAATGAAATCAAATCAATTCAACATTCCCAATGTTTCAAAACCCAAGTATCTGGAATTCGTCCCTCTCTTCAAACCGCCTAACTAAACATTTTGAGATTTAAGAAAACCCAAATTTGATGTGTCCATTATTTAACACATCTTAACCATCGATTCTGCTTTTCAACATATGAACTAGTTTAAAAAAATACACAACCAATAAACATGAAACTACTCACCATTCACCACCTTGCGCTCTCAACATCGAATCTGGTTCACCAATATTAATGTGGCGCTGCCTTCACTTTCCTGTATCTGATCAATGCACTATCAGACCATTTCATTTATTTTCTCTGCGCCTTCATGAGATCATACAATCCTCTTTCTTGACTGATTAAACTTCCAACTCAGCATTAACGCAGTCAACACATCGATCGACTTTCAGCAAACTTCTGAATCGAATTCAACAGATTCAAATTACCTCTGGCAATACCTTGTATCCTGCGTTCTTCATTACAACATTCAATCGAATCCATTCCCAGCGCTGTCCAATCGATTCCCACCTGCAACTTATGAAACATTCAAACATATATAAAACGCAGTCTTGGATTTCATAACGCTGCCTATTTCTGCAAAATAATTCTGAAGTGAAAACCATCCTTCCGGCAAGCAGATGAATTCTTTCTCTGCGTTAATTAACATTCCAGCAAACAAGATCAGTTCAGGGTTAATGCATCCCATAATCGAAATTCATTAATTTCTGTCTTGAACCCTTCATACCAGTGCTATGCGTATTCAAATAATAGCGTTTCATCAAATCGATGCATTAATTTCTGTTTTGAACTTTTCATACCAGTGCTATGCGCATTCAAATAACAACGTTTCTTCATCTAACTCCGTTAATGAGGATTGAAACATTTGCATATAACACATTCAACCTTCAACTCCACGTTCTGGATTGGGTCATGGATTATTAAAATCGAATCCTCCCAAATTCACAAAATAATTCAGTTTAATAGCTAATGAAATTCAAGAGAACCAGAATCTTATACAATAATTCAACACATACAATTCATCAACAACTCGTGGATCAATTTCATTTCTTTTAACCTAAGGTATATATATAGACCAATCGAACCAGAAAGGCGAGAATGCTTTCTCTGCCACCGTAGCTACCAGTCGAAGGTCGAGCCTAATCGATCCAGTCGACTTTATCAAACAGTCTTAATGAGATTCTGCAAAGTTGAACTTCTTTCGCAGGGACTAAAACACAATTCCCTTACAACATTACTATTCCAGAATTTAAAAAGGATCGAATTTCCTTTCATTCATTGAACACACAAATTCAATCTTACGCAACCTCAATAATGGACATACAGTCAAAAAAATCAAATGCTGTATTAACACACAAAACACTTACAATACAATTTTCTTCCTTGGCCTGATTTCCAATCATTTGGCCCTTTACAATCGCCCAAAGGCTTGCGAGTAGAAACCTGCTTTCTACTCACACCCTCACTCTCTCTTCCACTCTTCAAAAGTGTCATTCTCCTCTCAAAAACCACTCATATTTATACATAGATAATGCATTTAATTCACTCAAAATATCTCTCCACCTAATCCTCAACTAATCTATATTTTAGGTGTGGACTCAACAAAGTCCCATACATAGAATTCCTAATCTCTAATTTTTCTCCTAATATATTTCTCTCATATCTTAAAAAGATATTTACAAAATCCTCACTTCTCCAAATTATCTCCTATTTTATTAAAAATACCAAATTAATTAAATAAAATAATAAAATGTCACACCCCCTTTTCTAACATATTTACAAATGGAAAATGGCCTTGATGCTCCTGCATCAGACTCCCAACGTTGAAATTAATCATGATCGCCTGATCATGTGTTCGGATCTGTGTATGCCTGGATCCCATATCTTGTGCTGCAACTTTCCACTTGTCGCTGCTTCTATCTGTTGTTCTCCTCCAGGTTTCCACACTTTATGTTGCATCGCTCCACTAACTATGCTTTCACAATCTTCTGTTGTCTTCCTTTTGCTGCTTCCCTTTTGTTTTACTGCTGCTGGCCTCTTCCGGAATACTTTCATCATCATCCACCTCATCAGTTCAATTTCTCTGTCTAATAGACTTTTTCCAGCATCTTCAATAAAACCTGTACTCACAAAACAATTGTTAGAATAAAAAACATAAGGCGTCAGTGCCCCCATAGATGTTGCTTCAGCTGCCACCATAAATGTCGCCAACTCCCAAACTTCCTGTCCCTCTGCAATATTCTTTTGCTCATCACCTGCAATTTCATCTGCAACTTCTTTCTCTGGTTCAAATGTCTCCAGCAAATATTTCAGCGATTTCTCCTCCAACATTTCATCAACATGCTGCAAATTAACTCCAGCATAACCTCCATCTTCCCCTTCGACAATCTTCAGTAATTTTCCATCATCATCTTGATTGATTCTGGTAATCAGATCAAGTTCTTCAACCACTGTAGCCTCATCTTCTAACACTGTAGTAGCTCCAAAACTTCATCCACCAGTCTTCTCTTGGCTATATAGACAAGCCAACTTTTTCTTGTCGCCCATGGTAACAAGCCTCTGCTTATGAGACATGACTGTCTCATCTTCTACCTGCAACAGTTCTTCTTCTTCCAAGACAATTCCAAGTGATGAACTGTCTTCTATATCACCTGTAAACACAATCAAATTGTCAGCATCAAAATCACAAGACCCAATGGTCTCACTTTTTGATTCAGTCCTCTGCTGTTCCAAGTCTTCTTCAGGACTCAGAAAATCTTCATTGGCTTTCTCCTCAGCTTTCTTTGGCACCACTCCAGTATGCTGCTCTGAGTTCCTTCCCGACTCCTCTGTCAGCACATCAGTATGCTGATTTGCATTCATCAAGAGACTGTTAGCTAGTCTCGCCTTCTTACCATCATCTGCTTCATGACTGTCCTTCATGAAAACTTCCTTACATTGCTTCCCCAGTAGATTAGCCTGTACATAAGTCCTCTGTCTCTCAAATTCTCTTCTCTGAAGATCTAGTTTCCTATACAACTCAACAATTTCATTAGGAGTAGAACTCAGAAACTTTATGCAATTTTCCATACCTTCACCAGCTCTTAACAAATCATCAGCTGGTCTTTCTCTCTCTGCATCAACATTCTGATTAGACTCCTTTGTCTTCATTTCCTCCTGAGATCTTGCTATCTCAACATCGATCTGAACAAACTTCAGATTCAATTCTCTCTCCTGAACAAACTCTAAAGCTTGTTCATCTCCCTATGTTGTACCTGCAAACATACACAACTTATCAGTTTTAAAACCACAAGACTTTTCAGTCTTGACTGCTTCCTCCAATACTTTCCTTTGAACAAATCTACGTGTGGAATCTTCAAATTCCATCTCTGGCTCAAGAACTCTAAGTTATTTCTTCAATAAGGCAATCACACTCAGCCTCAACTTCATCTGCAATGGTTGCCAAATCACTCTCTTTCCCTTCAGTAGGAAGATCCATCCTCTATTCTGATTTTCCTGCTCTTGCAGCCGACCTCATCAGTCATCTCACCTCTGTGGCATTCCTCTGAACCTTTCCTCTGATCCTCCATGATCATTTTATCCATGAGTTTCTCACTCACCATGAGTTGCACTAGCCTCTACGACAACAATCTCTTCTGCTGCCACTTACCTCACCAAGCTCTCCTCACTTAGTATTTTGGTAAGTACTGGTTCACTGCTTCTAGAACCCTTTGAGCATTCTCCTCTGATCTTTCTCTAGGCTATCTCTTCAACTCACTTTCTCTTTAGGACACTGCAATTGTCCTCCCTATCCAGCCTCTAGCTGAATGTCAGGTTCACTGCCATCTTTTCTGCAACCATAAACTTCAATCACAAATTTCAAATCAGAAAAATCATCTCACCTTTAAGATCTTTCATGATCTTGTCCTCCCTTCGTTTCTGCAATCATGTTCACTGCAATTGTGTAGCTTGCATATCAGATTTAAAAATCTGATCTTCCTTTCAATCATTCATCACACATTCAAAGAAAACACACTTTATTTTTCAGCAAAACCTTCCGTCCTCATTCAGAAAAACAAACAAACATCTTTAATTTCAACAGAGCCAAGCTCTGATACCAAAAATGATGCAGGGTCAGCCCTGCAATACCCAAAATCTTTACTTCCATGCATTTAAACATGCATCTCAGCATTTGTCCCAAATCAAGATCCTTAATGCCTGGCAGATTTCACATACTTTTGTGGAAGCTTGTAGTTACACATCAAAATGTAATTCCAAATCAGTGTCAAATCATTCCATTCATTTGGAAATTTCATACCCTTTCTAAAAGCTTCAATCTTTACAATCCTTTCATTATGTTTACAAGTTCACACAACCATTCTTACAAATTGAAGCCAATAACCTTTGGTTTATCACTTTATGGTTTATGAAAACCATATTCTCATCATACAAGGTTCTCTAAATTCCAAATTAAAACTCATGTATTAACCCTCATTTCAAATCAAATGAAATCAAATCAATTCAACATTCCCAATGTTTCAAAACCCAAGTATCTGGAATTCGTCCCTCTCTTCAAAACGCCTAACTCAACATTTTGAGATTTAAGAAAACCCAAATTTGATGTGTCCATTATTTAACACATCTTAACCATCGATTCTGCTTTTCAACATATGAACCAGTTTAAAAAAATACACAACCAATAAACATGCAACTACTCACCATTCACCGCCTTGCACTCTCAACATCGAATCTGGTTCACCAATATTAATGTGGCGCTGCCTTCACTTTCCTGTATCTGATCAATGCACTATCAGACCGTTTCATTTATTTTCTCTGTGCCTTCATGAGATCATACAATCCTCTTTCTTGACTGATTAAACTTCCAACTCAGCATTAACGCAGTCAACACATCGATCGACTTTCAGCAAACTTCTGAATCGAATTCAACAGATTCAAATTACCTCCGGCAATACCTTGTATCCTGCGTTCTTCATTACAACATTCAATCGACTCCATTCCCAGTGCTGTCCAATCGATTCCCACCTGCAACTTATGAAACATTCAAACATATATAAAAAGCAGTCTTGGATTTCATAACGCTGCCTATTTCTGCAAAATAATTCTGAAGTTAAAACCATCCTTCCGGTAAGCAGATGAATTTTGTCTCTGCGTTAATTAACATTCCAGCAAACAAGATCAGTTTAGGGTTAACGCATCCCATAATCGAAATTCATTAATTTATGTCTTGAACCCTTCATACCAGTGCTATGTGTATTCAAATAGTAGCGTTTCATCAAATCGATGCATTAATTTCTGTTTTGAACTTTTCATACCAGTGCTATGCGCATTCAAATAACAACGTTTCTTCATCTAACTCCATTAATGAGGATTGAAACGTTTGCATATAACACATTCAACCTTCAACTCCACGTTCTAGATTGGGTCATGGATTATTAAAATCGAATCCTCCCAAATTCACACAATAATTCAGTTTAATATCTAATGAAATTCAAGAGAACCAGAATCTTATAAAATAATTCAACACATACAATTCATCAACAACTCGTGGATCAATTTCATTTCTTTTAACCCAGGGTATATATATAGACCAATCGAACCAGAAAGGCAAGAACACTTTCTCTGCCACCGTAGCTACCAGTCGAAGATCGAGCCTAATCGATCCAGTCGACTTTATCAAACAGTCTTAATGAGATTCTGCAAAGTTGAACTTCTTTCGCAGGGACTAAAACACAATTCCCTTACAACATTACTATTCCAGAATTTAAAAAGGATCGAATTTCCTTTCATTCATTGAACACACAAATTCAATCTTACGCAACCTCAATAATGGACATACAGTCAAAAAAATCAAATGCTGTATTAACACACAAAACACTTACAATACAATTTTCTTCCTTGGCCTGATTTCCAATCATTTGGCCCTTTACAATTGCCCGAAGGCTTGCAAGTAGAAACCTGCTTTCTACTCACACCCTCACTCTCTCTTCCACTCTTCAAAAGTGTCATTCTCCTCTCAAAAACCACTCATATTTATACATAGATAATGCATTTAATTCACTCAAAATATCTCTCCACCTAATCCTCAACTAATCTATATTTTAGATGTGGACTCAACAAAGTCCCATACATAGAATTCCTAATCTCTAATTTTGCTCCTAATCTATTTCTCTCATATCTTAAAAAGATATTTACAAAATCCTCACTTCTCCAAATTATCTCCTATTTTATTAAAAATACCAAATTAATTAAATAAAATAATAAAATGTCACACCCCCTTTTCTAACATATTTACAAATGGAAAATGGCCTTGATGCTCCTGCATCAGATCATAATACCATGTAAAACTTGGGTTAAAATGCATTTCTTTCAACAATTTATGTGCTTCCTCCCCTATTGTCCCACTATTATATATAAAAGGCCCTATCTGTGTACTAATTTTAAATTGAGATTTACTTTTAGTAGAGACAAAATTCACTTCATATGGATTAATCATTTGTCTAATATATTCCAATGCAAAAATCCTCATGGGGAGGAATTTTGGCAGCTTATAAGGGGGAAGCTCACAGCCATAAACTCTGAGTTTTGTATAATTTTGGTAAATATACCAATCCCCTGTTATAGCTTGATATGAAAGCTGAAATACCTTTCTAATTTATTCACTAATCCTAGGCTATGGAGTGCTATTGAGTAAACTGAGCGTTGGCTGAAGAAACAATTCTACAAGTTGTTTATATGAATACTCTTTTTGTTCCTTCATTTTTAATGAAGTCCAGAAAATGATTGACTATTGATTGCCTTCTTCATCCAATTTCTGCAAGGAAAACTTAAATTTTTCTCCTTGAGAGTACAAGAACAAGTAAACCAACACATAGGCATAACTAAAAACCTCTTCAATTGTAAATTTAACAAACTGATCATGGATAGAATCTATAATAAATTGACTAAAGTTGAAAATGATGGAAGGTTTGGAATCTGTGGAAAATAGGGACATGAATCCTATGATGGATTCATCTACCCATTGGTCTGAATAATAACCAAGAAGGTAGGAAATGGCTGTGATGATTTGTTTGGACCTTTCAGGGAAAATGGATGATGGAAATGGAGGGTTTTTCCTGGGTAATGGATCATTTTCAATCATGAATAGCTCAAGATTTTGAGCTCTCATTTCAAAATCTAACTTTTGGTATATTTCAATCAAGGCTTCTTGGGAAAATGGTGTGTCCTTCTTTGTGGTTGGGGCTTGCATCATTTTTTCAATAGTTTGGGCATTGATAGTCACTAAAATCTCTCCTATAGGAGTGATAATAGCTCTCTGTTTTGGCATATACCAAGCTTGGCATCTTTTAACAAATTCTAGGGCACTATGGGTGTGAGGAAAAATAAAATGTGGAATATTGGAATCCCATAATCCTATATCATCAGATTTATCCAATAATTTATCTTCTAACCAATAGTATAATTCAAATATCTCAAGGTCACAAAGAATTTAATTTTTTGATCTTTGTGTGCTAAAGGTATGTGATGAAAATAAACTTGAGGGTGTAACAACAAAATTACTGGTTCTTTTGGTCCTTTGTTCTTGGGAGGCATGATTGTTCTATTGGAATGAGGGAAACATAAATTTTATGATGCAAAACAGAGGCCGATATTGAAGAAAAGCTCTGCAGAATGGAATAAAATCAATAGTTGCAAAAGAAGGCTTTAAACAATGATGAATTTAATCTATGGATTTCTGGTGGTAGTTGCAAATTTGTAAACCTGTATTGAGCAGATCAAATAACAGGTTGAAAATTCAAAATAGGTGTTGAGTGATGAATTTATGGAGAATTTGTTTAATTCCCATGTGAAAAGGGTGTGGATACATTGCCCAACGGTTAGTAATTAAATTCATTGGCTAACATTTATGGAAAGGAGGGAATTAAGTTTATTGGACAATCGACAGTCCACGTTGACATAACATAATTAGGGGGTGGACCGATGGTTTAATATGGCAGATAAGCGAGATTTCGAAGGGGTATAAAGGTGGTAAGTGGTTTCGTGTGGGGGTGGTGTGAAATCACATGTTTATGACACATAGCAGTGGGGTCGGACTTTAATACCACCCTTTACGGACCCCCCCCCAGGTTTCAAACAATGAGGGGGGGCCGAAGTCACATGTGTGTTGTAAGATGTGTGATGGATGATTGGCGAGATGCAGGGGAGTTAGCGTACATTGGAATTAAATGAAATGCAGGGTAGGGGTATGATGAAGGTGACGTGACATGAATTACTTATGAGTAAGGGAATGTAACATGTCACAACAGTAGTGGAGAATAATCGGTAGTGAAAAATATGCATAGGATTAAATCTTATGGTTTTGAGAATAGTTTTTCGAAATATTAAAGATAAAACTTTAATAAGGATATGATTTTGAAAATAATTCTTTTCAGCAGAGCTCTTCATTTCTTCTCAAATAAAATGACATAATATGGAATTCTCATGATATGCTGATTTTATTTCGGACTTTGAAAACTGATTTACTCCAACTAGACCTTTATGGATGAAATGGAGGGTTGATTGCCTCATTTTTTAGTGAAAAACTGAATATTTTTCATAGGCATTTTAGACCCCAGACTTGACCTATCTGAGATGGAATTCCATGATTTTAGACCTCTGAATGGAGATGAAATAATGTGAAGAAACAACATATCATGAAAATATTTTTTTAGTGAACAAAATTATTGTTGAAGACTAACTCGAAAAGAAAAAAAAAATTGACTAATGACCTGATGGAAAACTCTCAAAAGAGCTATCTTTGATCACTGAAAAACTGACTCTAACACCTTCCATTGGTTCACTTTTCTTACAACAATGGTTATCAGGATTCACTAAGGATGAGTCTATTTGAGGAAATGTATGGGTGGAGTTGTAATACTCCCATTAGCTGGAGTGATCTAATGAACATGGTACTTATCGGACCGGATACGTAAGAAAAAATGGAACAAGAAATGGACATTATAAAGAAGAATCTAAAGGAAACACATGGCATGCAGAAGAGTTATGTAGACCAACACAGGGAATTTAAGGAGCTTCATTTAGGGAGAATGTGTATTTGTGCATTAAGCCTAAGAAGAGCTCCGTGAGGATAAAATAATGTGCCAAGTTGGCATTGTGGTATTGCGGACCTTTTGAGATACTTGAGATTATTGGACCAGTGGCCTACAAACTTGGGCTACCTTCGACACTGAAAACCCATGATTTTTTTCATGTTTGATTGCTTAAAAAATATGTAAAGGATTTTGATAATGTTATTTATTGGTCTTTATTGCAGGTGGAACCAGAAGGATAATTCCAACTGAAACCTCAGTGCATGTTGTAGTGCAAACCACTCATTCTCCAGAATGGATAAATCGAGCAGGTTAAAGTGTAGTGGTTGGACTTTGGACCCGATGAAGCTACATGGGAGATGGTTTATCAAATGAGAAATATGTATCCTTCATTGCTTTCCAGTAGAGGAAAATGATTTTTTGGTATATCTACATGTTTATGTATGGTTTTTTTTGTAAATACCACCATGAGCTGGGTTATAATGTTGAATATGAAAACAAGAAATATTGAAAATGGCACCCAAGGGGGATTCTGATTTAATTTTCCCTTAATTAAATTGGAAGAAAATTTTTAATTTCATCTCATGACAACTTGTATTAGCTAATTGAGTTATGGAGACTTTGTTAGCTTAGTAAATTAGAGTTAGAGGTCAAAGAGGAGGAATGTAGAGTTCTCCCATGATTTCAGGGTTTTTAGCTACATTTATGTATGAGTTGTAATTAGTTAACTCAATTATGTGAGTTAAAATTGGTTTAACTAGCTCTAACTGAGAGATGAGCTAGTGAGAGGTCCAACGAATTAAATCCAATTTAATTAAAAAGTAGTGATAAATCAGTTAACTGATAATTTTCTATAAATATTTGTTCCATTCCAGTTCTAAGGAAGGTCGAATTGAGTTTGAGGTTAAAGGGAAGATAACTACCATTTGTATAATTAGAAAATTGTATAGGTCATGCATGAGGTAATCGGGAAGGCTTGAAGGTATTTCAAAATAATTAATTGATATTTTCCTAATTAATTAGGGCTCAATTAGCCCAGGAAATCATAAGAAATTAAGGCCATGCCTAGCAAGAAAAAGGTTAAATATTGGACCAAACTTGCTTAGATCGCAAGCCCAATTCGAGTAGGATCATAGTGAGACAATCAACATAGTGAAAAGGTTTCTCAGTGTGAGGAACTAACATTTTATGATTTCATGGTCTTGAATTTATGTAATATATAGATAGAAGAGTTTTGAGCAGTTTATTTCCCCATATACATCTTGTGTTGTGCGATTGATAATTTCTTTCTCTTACTTATTATGTGATTGTGTGATCGTATTTGGTTTCTGCAAATTGTAGGAAGGATTCAGTATATTGTTTTAGTAGGATCATATTGAATCCCATTATTATATTTTCTACATGGTATCAGAGTCCCAATAATTAGAATAGAAGAGAAGAACACAGTTTATTTTGAATAGGTTCATATTTGCAGATTTATTCTTCAGGACCCAGCAGCAGATCACGATGTCTTACAATGGATTGAGACTCGAATATGCTCTGGAGGGAAATTAGAATTACATAGCATGGAAGGATAGGATGGAGGCAGTGCTCAAGGAAAAAATACTGAAGGAATTCATAGATAATGATATTCCCGAGCTCACAACAACAAATTCTCAATTTCTTGATGCATTAAAGAATAAGGTAGAAAAGGTGAGAAGGATGTTGTTAGAGGGAGTTTGAGATCATATTGTCTTGAGTCTCCATGGGAAGGCGACTCCATATAATATGTGTAAGGCCTTAACATATCTATTTCAAAATAGTAGTGGCCACTGGAAGTTGGCATTGAAAGAAAAGCTCAGAAAGGTCAAGATGGAGGAGGGTGAGACGATACTAAAATACTTGACGAAGTTCACTCAATCTCAAGATGAGCTTGGAAATGTTGGTGTGACAGTAGGCCAGGATGATTTGGTGATCATATCTCTTGTAGCCTTCCTAAGATTTGGCATAGTTACCAGGGCTCTGTGAATAGGAGGGATAAGCTATCAGATTGGGACCGTTTGTGGTCTGACTTGGTAATAGAAGAGATAAGGCGAAGCACCAGAGACGGGACCTCCGAAACTGACAAAGAATAAGATTTTTCATTGGTCAGAAAAGGCATGAAATCTAAGGGAAATAAGTCCCAAGGTGAAGATGGAAAGAGAGACATGTCCAAGGTCAAGTTTTTTCATTGTTGGGAGCATGGGCACTATGCCTCGAAATGTCCACAAAAGGTAAGCAAGAAGGAGCCTGCAGTTGTAGCAAAAAGTGAACACTAGCTTCATATTTTGAGCTTGATTTTAATCTCATTTCATGCATGTCCAACACTATAATTGGATGCATGTGGTATCTCGAAAACGATTCATTTTTCCGTAAGACAGAGAATAGATATATCTTCAGTGACTTGGACGAGAAGGACCTCCAACAGAACATAGAGTTTGGAGATGACGGGAGGTATAGCGCAACCGAAATAGGTACAATTACCTTTCAAAGGGAGTTTGGCTCCCCTCTTAGACTAGAATATCTTTTTTATGTTCAAGGACTAAAGAATAATCTTGTCTCCATAGAGGTATTGGAAGACCGTGGTTACGATGTCATATTTATAAAAGGATAGGTGTTACTTAGACACTTCGCCATAGGACGGGTGAAATAGATTGATGTATGAGTTAATAAATTGTATGAGCTTGAGGTACAAGATGCATGCAAAGTTATGAGGAGAAAATTAGAGGTTAGAGACATGGTGCTTGAGAGGGAGCATGAATTACCTCTCAACATGCAGCATCAAAAGTAGTATCAGAAAGTTCTGGATCATCCACAATTGGAGAAGAAGAGAGGAGATTGAGTGGAGGCATCCACTCAAGCAGAGATCTCGAGTAGGGGATAATTTTGAGCCAGAGGGGCAGAGGGAGCATATGTATCCATAGCTCAAGGTGAGAGGTGGGGTAATGTGAAGAAATAATCTTAAGAGAAGAAAATTTGGGCAGGGTCCATTGAGATGGCGTGTCTCATGGATCATACCTGGCTATGGGGAGACCACAATACACAGTAACATGAAGGATCAGTAGCAATTGATGCATTCGGATGTCAAAAAGACATAAATTAGAGTGAAATATGTCAGATACTGGAGCGCATATCAGAGTTGGCAACAGTGCAGATGACACAGATGTAGAGTCAATAGAAACACATATTTTTCAATAGAAAATGCAGTAACTGGTAGCAGTCAGAAACTCTGATGACAAATGCATCATACGAATTCAATTTTTTGGAGGCTTTTCTGTTTCAGCAGTTGCAGGAGAAAAAAAACTAGAAAATTGTTGCATGCAGAACATTCCAAAGGTGTCAGATCGATATATATTGAATTCCTTTCTTTTTGAGAGGGAGTGTTGAAAATGACAACAAGAAATATTGAAAATGGCACCCAAGGGGGCTTCTCATTTAATTTTCCATTTATTAAATGGGAAGAAAAATTGTAATTTCATCTCATCACAACTTGTATTAGTTAAATAAGTTAGGAAAACTTACTTAGCTTATGAAATTCGAGTTAGAGGTCAAAGAGGAGGCATGTAGAGTTCTCCCATGATTTTAGGGGGTCCAATTACATTTATTTGTGAGTTTTAATTAGTTAACTCAATTATTTGAGTCAAAATCAGTTTAACTAGTTCTAACTCATAGATGAGCTAGTGAGAGGTCTAGTGAATTATATCTGATTTAATTCACAAGTAGTGATCAAGAAATTAATTGATAAATCATTATAAATATATGTTTCATTTCAGTTCTAAGGAAGTCCCAGTTGATTTTAAGGTTAAATGGAATATAACTATTAGTTGTATAGTTAGAAAATTGTACAGGTCATGCATGAAGTCATCGAGAAGGCTTGAAGGTATTTCACAATAATTAATTGAGATTTTACTAATTAATAGGGGCTCAATTAGCCCAACAATGTGTAAACAAGGAAGGCCAGGCCTAGGAAAGAAAAAGGTTAAACATTGGACCAAAATTGCTTAGATTGCAAGCCAGATTTGAGCAAGATCAGACTGAGACAATCAACAGAGTACAGAGGTTTCTGAGTGTGAATAAATATCATTTTATTGTTTCATGTTCTTGAATTTATGCAATATACATATAGCGGGGTTTTGAGCAGTTTATTTCGCCATATACATCTTGTGTTGTGTGATTGATAATTTATTTCTCTTACTTGTTCTGTGAATGAGTGATCGTATTTGGTTTCCACAAATTGTAGGAAGGATTCAGTATTTTGTTTTAGTACATTACAAGATCAGGTTGAATCCCGTTGTTATATTTTCTACATACAAAGCTCCAATAAGTGGTATGGTTGTCATGTTGTCATGTTTGTCATGATGGTTTTTATTTTGAGCAAGTTTTTATTGTAACTACTACAACGAGCTAGGTTATAAATCTCCATAGGCAGTATGATTTTTGGTTATCAATGGTTTTTCTGCTTGTAGGTGCAATAGAACACTTAGGATGGTGCTACCCTAAGGGAGAGGGGTCTATAACAACCCTAGGTTAAAATTTCATGTAAAAAAGTTAATAAAGGAAAAATACGACCAAGGTCATGGGGCACTTATTCCAAGCTGAATGTTGGGGAAAATATCCTGGTGGGCATCACTTGATGTGTTTATGGCTAAGGGGAAATTGGAGAAGGAAATGGAAAATTCTTTGCAAAGGCATGAGGCACTAATTGGCATTTTATTTATGAAAATATAGGAAATTAGGAGAAAATGAAGGTGAAAGGTCATAGGCTACATGTGAGGAGAAAAATGAAGGAAAATAATGGAAAATTGAAGAAATTAAAGGCCTCATTAATAAAAAGGATTTTGAGGACCATTTCGTAACTTTTTTCAATGTTAGCCTTTTTTCAACTCAGTTTTGGAATTAGTCTTAGAGAGGAGAAGACCACCAAGAGGATATGGAAAACAAGCAAGCAAAGGAAGGACAAGAAAACAAAAGGAAGTATAAGGAAAGCAAGGATAAAGCAAGGAAAATTTGGATCAAGAAACTTTAGCAAGAATACTTGCAGGTAATAGGTTGCATGTATGATTTCCTAGCTATTTTTGGCATGCATGTCATATTCATGTGTGTATTTGGTTTATTTTTTTTTAGTGGCATGGATTTTTCCAAGTTTTGACAGTGGTTTTAGCCTTTCCTTTACATTTTTGGATAGCCATGGTGTGATGGGATTCATTCTCGGTTGAGATTTGGATTTCTGAATGGTTTTGGATCTGGGTGAGGTGGTCTCAAGAAAATACCAAGGGTTGGGGTGGATATGGTTTTACCCGGGAATACCTCAATAAGTGGGTGGAGACAGGAAAATTCCTCAAGGGATGGTGAAGGAATTATGAGGCATCTAATCTCAGTTTGGTTTTGTGATCTCGGGGCTAGTTTAGATGATATCACGATAAGGTGAGGGTGGAGGTGGTTTAACCTCTGGATTCCCTTCTTTTTTTTTGGATTGGTTTATCCCATGAGATCCCACATTCATTCTTAGAATATGGCATGAGGGTGATTGGCTGAAAGAAATATCTGGTTCAGCCTAATCTATGGTCGGGTGGTGCGTCTAATTCCCATACCTAGTTGTATTTTTCATATGTTTAATAAGAGCTACATTTCTCTTTATTTTTATGAGTCAATTTAATTGTAATTATGTGGCTTTAAAGGTTTTTCTATTGTTGTTATTTATTTGGTTATATGCTGGTTAGAATCATGGTTATTTGATAGATCTTAGTCATGGCTATCTTCATGCTTTTATTTGCAATTGAAAGAACAATGAATGCATGAACTAATTGGTGTTATGAAAACTATTGTGAGAATGAATTAGTCATTCTTGTTAAAAATCAGATAATTTTCCAGATCATTATGTTCATATATACATTCATGACCAGTAGGTTCCATGTTTACCAAGTGTTTGACGAAATGTCAGTCTTAGTTGGGATAGGTCAAGTCAAGTCCTGGTTCAATTTTTGGCTTATAAGCTTTGTTTCTATGTCATTCATCATTTCTAGAAGTTTCAATGAGTTTTGGGCAGAGGCCTGAGTCCTAGCCTTGAAAACGTGGCTAATAATTTGAGGTAACTAGAATAGAACTAGTTGGAAAATTTAACAGTTTTTTGCAGGTAGGCCTATGGGAGTGACTTGAGGCTTACAATCACTTGCATGGCCTGGAAAGGGAGCGACTAAGGCTCTAGTTTAGTGAAAAGAGAGAGTTAATTAAGGGGTTGGGTGCCTGGAGGGGTTAGGTTTCTCCTGGAGGTCCTGTAGCACTAGAGGGGAGCCAACAAGGTCTTGGTTTTCCAACTCCATTTCCTTAAGGTTATATAGGAGGTCAAGTCAGGTCATATTGACTCTCATCTCATGTTTACCCCGCACAAGCCAGTGAAAGTGGGTAAATGTGGGAGGAGTGCATTACATTGATTCTGCACATCCCATGCTAATATTGCAACTAGTACATCTCATTGAAGGTCCAAAAAAATTAAAAAGATTATGTGTCTAGGTAAAATATATGTATCAAACCTGCAGAACTTAGATATGTACCTATGGATGTTTATATTCCTTTTCCTATGCCTATGTTTTTTTGGCATGGAAAAAATACAGAAATATCCCTAGGGACAAACTATGAAACTCTAACCTTGAATTGAGCCTTATAACTTACATATAAAGTCTTAAAGCTTATAAATGAAGATAAAGACCGTAACTATAAGTTTATTATTGGCGATCTAAATTTTGTTTCTCATTGTATTTTTCCAATGATGATTGAGCCTTGCTTTTAGTTTGAAAATCCTTTGATATTTGGGCATCTACACCCAAGACTTGTCTATGATAATGTTAGTGGGGTATCCTAGTGTAGAAGTACAATTACTATGTTCTATTGTATTCCTTATCTTTTCACCAGTTTCTAAACTATCTTGCAATAAGCTCTGAATATTTTTATATGATATAAAACAACATGCATGATATATTTGATGGTGGTAGTTTAGCCCTACAAAACAAGAGACTATATTTATGATGTGTCACATTGATCAACACTTATTTCTAATAAAATTCTAGCAGGGTTCAATGTTTTTCTTTTCCATTTTTAAATTAGTATGAATTACATATTCACAATAAGTTAGTGGCATCTATAGATATTGTTATAACATAAAGTGAAATATTTAATTTTATTATACTTTTTGTCGTATCACTCAATGTAAGAGATTGCTTACTTAGACTTGAGAGCCTAACCAATTCCCTTGAAACATGGTTTATTAATTCAACTTTGATCATCCAAGTTAGACCTAGATGGGTAGACAAAATTGTGATATTTAGGACCTTTTAAGATTGGTATGTTTGTTAATAAACCCTTGCAACACTGAGTCGATTTTGTAGTTGATAAGTAGATTGATCCAAATACACATCATTCAAATCATTAGTTGTTCCTCCAAAATTGGTTTTAATCACAAATTATAATACTTGTTCTAGAGGTGCAATCAATGTATTCTTTTGTTAGATGTTAATAATTGGATTTAATCTTTGATTATTTTTAGAATTTAGAAGTCAATTTTTAAAAGTAGCTGACATATTATAGATTAAATGCTTGACAAGAGTTGGCTTATCTATGACATTCCGAATAGAAGAGTACTTTATGTTAGGATATTATTTAGAGCAAAACCTTAGGGAATCAATGAATGTTTCCTATTATTTTTAAAAATATAAATAGAAAAATAGTTATTTCTTTAGTAGTATAACTATTTTATATTTTAAATTAATTTGACTTAAAATTTGTTGAAAATATAAATAGGTTATTTAGATTATAAGTATGATTATTCAAATTACATGATTTATATGTAATAAATATTTTTTTGAAGTGTTACATTTATTTATATATTCAAAAATGTAATTTGAATAAATATTAAATTGTAATTTCACTAACGATAACATTGTCAAATATACTTAGACTTATCCATTACCCTTGGTTAAATTAATAATTTTATGAACCAACCTAGATCCATGCTAACCTAGGATTTATCAAGTGCCAAGAGGGATCAAATCTCTTGAGGTGCAAACCTATTTTTTGAGTGAAAAACTTGAGAAAAATCTAGTGAAAAGTTTTTCAAGTTTTGCACTAAAAAAAGAGGTTTTCACCTCAAGATATTTGATACCTCTCTGTGTTTGATAGATCCAGGGTTAAGATGGACCTGGGCTAGGCTAGTATTATTAATGTGCACATAAAATTAATTCTACGTTTCCTCTCAAGAATATTTACGAATTAAAAGCTCAATAACATAATTAGGAAAATGTTGGTAAGAATATAGTTCAATAATTTTTTTCTTTGACTGAAGATAACATTAAAAGGATCATACTTCCATGGAAAAAAATTCTTTTAATTCAATAGAGAAAGTGATGCATCTAGAACATCACGATATATCATGCCTTGATGATGAAGTAAAGAAAACAATTAATGATTTTCCTCCTAACCAATGTAGAAAATTATAGAAATTTTTTTTCCTCTTATGAATCTTTCATTTACACAATCCATAAGTATATTTGAATCTCCCTTTACTTGAAGTTTTTATAGTTTTTTTCTATAAAAACTTTTAAAAGAATTTTAAGAGCATAAATCTTAGCTCTATTATTGGATCCATAACTAGCACCATATTTAAGAGTTTAAAAAAGTAACAACAATTGATATAAATAAGGTTCCCAAAACCAATTTTACTTAGGTATCTTCTTTGGCTTTCCATATCACAAAATTCATAGGGACTCTGATGGTTGACGAGGATATATTTTTTACCATGAAATATTTTGAAATGTGAGACTTCCAAATGTCATATGAAATCCTAATTTTGTGAGTGAATTGATTAAGGGAAAAAAAATTATCCTCCGATTTTTTTTATGGAAAGATAATTACTAGAGTGCAAAACATGGTAAGGCTATAAATAATATTGGAGTGATGATGTATGTCCAAAGATTAATTGTTTCATATGTTACATGATGATTGATTACATATATTATTCTATGTTCTAGTATGGTTATTCAATGATTTTTTTTAATGCGGTTGTATATTCAATGATATTATTTGATAAAATTATTCATTGTTATTCCATCAACTAGAGATCATGTATGAAAAATGATAGAAATATTTAATATACTCATGTGAAATTACTTTTATAATTATAGAATGTACTTGATTATATGGGTTATTGTCTTCTTAAAAATAAAAAGAGTAAATGGATCTCTACTTGAATGGTTCATGAGGCACAATACTTGCTAAGGTTTTGTAAATGGGGTAGCAAGCTAAGTGAGCTTGCATGTGGGGAGAACTCCAAAGTTAAACGCACTTGAGCCAGAGGAGTTTTGGGATCGGTGACCTCCCGAGAAGTCCTAGTTACAGAGTGCAAGCCCCGGAAGTGATTATTGATGCTGTGTGATTCATTTCACTAGTTTCAATCCCACTTCTTCACCCATGTGAGCATCACCCGATGCAATGAGTTCTAAGTGGAATATTCAAAAATTATGATAAATTATTCAGCCATGACTACCTCTCATGGAAATGGTCAAAGATGAATGACTTACTTAACGCAGTTAAATCAAATATAATTCATTGCAAAAACCCCTCATAATTAAAAATACAAAGAGTAAAGGGATCTCTACTTGAATGGTTCATGAGGCACAATACTTGCTAAAGTTTTGAAAATGGGGTAGCAAGCTAAGTGAGCTTGTTAATGGGGAAAAATCCATAGTTAAGCGCACTTGATCTAGAGGAGTTTTGGGATGGCTGACCTCCCGGAAACTCCTGGTTACTGGGTACAAGCCCCGGAAGTGATGATTGACGCTATGTGATTCATTTCACTAGTTTCAATCCCACTTTGTCACCCCTGTGAGCATCACCCTATGGAATGAGTGCTAAGTGGACTATTCAAAAATCATGAGAAATTAGTCAGCTACGACTACCTCTCATGGAAATGGTCATAAATGAATGACTTAGTTAACGCAGTTAAATCCCAAAAAGTGATATCAAATATAATGCACTGCGGAAACACCTCATAATTAAAAATAAAAAGAGTAATGGGATCTCTACTTGAATGGTTCATGAGGCACAATACTTTCTAAGGTTTTGCAAATGGGGTAGCAAACTAAGTGGGCTTGATTGTGGGGAGAACTCCACAATTAAGAAAACTTGAGCCAGAGGAGTTTTGGGATGGGTGACCTCCAGAGAAGTCCTTGTTACTGGGTGCAAGCCCCAGTAACAATCATTTCACTAGTTTCAATCCCACTTCTTCACCCCAATGAGCATCACCCGATTCAATGAGTGCTAAGTGGACTATTTAAAAATCATGAGAAATTAGTCAGTTATGATTTCCTGTCATGCAAATGGTCATAGATGAATGACTTACTTAATGCAGTTAAATAAAATACAATGCACTAAGAAAACTCCTCATACTTAAAAATACAAATATTAAAGGGATCTCTACTTGAATGGTTCATGAGGCACAATATTTGCTAAGTTTTTGAAAATGGGGTACCAAGCTAAGTGAGCTTGATTGCGGGGAAAAATCAAAAGTTAAGCACACTTTAGCCAGAGGTGTTTTGGGATGGGTGACCTTTGGGGAAGTCCTGGTTACCAGGTGCAAGACCTAGAAGTGATTATTGACGTTGTGTGATTCATTTCACTAGTTTCAATCCCACTTCTTCACCCCTGGGAGCATCACCCGATGCAATGAGTGCTAAGTGGACTATTCAAAAATCATGATAAATTAGTCAGTTGCGACTACCTCTCATGGAAATGGTCATAGATGAATGACTTATTTAACGCAGTTAAATCAAATATAATGCACTACGGAAACCCCTCATACTTAAAAATATAAAGAGTAAAGGGATCTCTACTTGAATGGTTCTATTATCACAAAATCAGACCCTGATAGGCTGCTCATCAAGTAGACTTGTGTAACTCTTTTAAACGAATCTTTTGGTCGAGGCTTAGCCTCCTCAACCTGAGAGGGCTCTCTCAAAGTTTTATGATTTTTGATTAATGGATAGATGGATAACTATAATATAAAAAGATAAAATGGTATAACTATTTGTATCACAGATTAGCAAACTTTCATTAGGCCATGGAGTCAAGATAATCTTCAACAAAACATCACAATCTGTTTAGCATGGAAGTCAAGGCATTTGGAGTCTAATTCAATGAGTTAAACAGTAATAAAGTGAAATACACAGTCCATTTGCATATGAAGGAAGTTAGAGCATGTCAAATGAATTCTAAGTATCACATACAAATACCACTACAAATAGAGATATTGAAGAAGGCCATTAGAACAATAATGAACATAAACTCCTTATGAATATTGAGTTGTCAAAACAGATCTCTGTATTAAGTGAAGAAGAAGCAATGACATGCAATAACACACAGTATTTGCTAATAAAAATTCCCAACCCTTTAGAATTCGACCTCATTCTCTATATAGAACATTTACAATATAGGTTTCTTTGATTCTGCACTAGAGAATGTTGGAAATATTGTCATTGATGGAAAAGGAGTAGAAAAGAGTAACACTAGAATTACTAGTGATAGCAGAGGCACCAGAGAAGCAGTTAAGGAAGAAAAGGAGCAAAGGTAGCAGAGGTAGAAAAGGCAGTTGAAAAACGAAGGCAGTTGAAAAGTGAAGGCAAAGGCATGCAATAGAGGCAGCGAAGGCAGCAAAGGCAGAGAGGGCAGTTGAACAGGGAAGGAAAAGGCGTGTAGCAGAGGCAGCGAAGGCAGTAGTTGAACACGGAAGGCAGCACAGGTAGCGAAGGCTAAACCTCGTGAAAATTTTATGAGTGCGATTATTGTTGATCTGGGATCAACAGTACCGTGGGGGCACAAACAACCCAATGGTTAACCCAAGGGGGTGCCTCTGTAGTTGACCCGCCCATCGGGCATTGACCGCAGATCAACGGTTGTCATTCACTATGGTAGCACAAGCCTGATGGTCATTCAGTACCGAGGAGTGCCTCTGTAGTGTTGTGAACTGGGACCCGCTTTCCTAAAGCCCAAAAGTATAGTCATGGACCGTCGTGTTCAAAGGATGAGAATTAAGGGAGATTGAAGGAAGAGATTATATTGCAATCAAGTGGGACCTGATCGCATATCAGAAATCGCAAGTTTAGGAGAATAAGCGCTTGAGAATCAGGTTGAATCGCCAAAGTGCGAAGTGCGATAATGAAGTAGCGATGCAAAGTTACGATGTAATGTGGCGATGTGAAGGGACACATGGTGGCACAATGCAATATCACACATCAGTGATGCGAAGTTCATCACATATCGCAATCGGGGTAGGAGGAATATCGCATATCGGAAGATTAGATGGACGAAGGAACATTGGGTAACAGGATTCACTGATGTGCGATAAAGAGAGTGGACATGATACAGATCGAAAATGAAACCTAAATCATTTCAAGTCTGGGAGTATGGGATTTACCGTTGTTAAATCGCATCGGAGAACAAAGGAGCATTAGAACATAAAACGATAAAACCTACGGGCAAGCGAAATGCGATGCACTATGATTGGTCATTGCGTTGTGGGACCCTTTAACCAAAGTTAAGTCCGGGGCTAAGTGTTTTATGAAGAAAACCATGGAAGAAAAGATCAACTCAGGTTATAAAGGAAAGCCCTGAAAACATGAAAAATGACCCAGAGCATGTACAGAACAGTGTTAAGAGGTTGCGGCCATTGAGAAAAGAAAATTGTCGAATGCTGTGGGCAAAAGAAGGAAGGTGACTAGGCATGTTCGGGAAAAAGGAGATACGATGGCATTGTTAGAAATGCAATAGAATGGGTCAAGTCAGAAAAAAAGAGCAGTTATGCAACAGAGCTAGAATATAACAACAGAAACTAAAAAGACAGTGACAGCAACAGAAAAGACAAATATATGGCGAACCAAGAACTGAAAGGGCTGAATTGAAATATTATTGTATCTGTAAATGTAAATGATTTAATTATTTTTATTGTATGTGATGCAAAGGAAAGTCTCTGTAGGCATAGGAAAAACTCCATGAGTGTTGTAATGATTATTTCTCATGTAATAACTTGAACTGAAGAATGAGGAATCGAACGAGTGGAAGGCATAGGGTCAGACCTGTTCACTTCATATTCCCTGTAGAATGCAATCAGTCAGGAGTTATCTGTATAAGAGATGTAATATTAGTGGAAAGAGAGAGGTTAGAGAACTGTAGAATGGATGAGAGAGGAAGAAGAATGTAAGAGAGCTGTAGGAGGTTAGAGTGTAAGAAGAATGAGGAGCATATAGAGAAGCTGTGAAGATTCAAAGATGATATAAGGCAGATATGAAGGCTGGAGGAAAACATTGAAGAAGGAAAAGAATAGAGTTGATATCCAGGTAAACAAGCATGTGTTTTCATTGTAGTGTGAGGAAGTTGGTGCTTCCATATCGAGTTGTAGATTGATAGATGTCCAGTTGTAGCTGGCTGAGGTAGGAGCCTCCTGTAGGTTGTAGCATGCAGAAAATAGATGGGAGTTGGAGCTTCCTTGAAAGTTGTAACCCGCAAGAAATAGATGAGAGTTGGAGCTTCCTTGCAAGTTGTAGCTTGAAAAATTGAGGTAGTAGCCTCCTGTAGGTTGGAGCCTACAAAAAATCAGTGGTGAGAGGGAGTTGGAGCTTTCCTTTGCATCACAACAATAATGAGATGTGGTTTTCTCCCTTATGGGTTTCCACTTATATATGTTGTCTATGTGCATGATGATTATGTGTTGATATCCTGTATTTAATCTGATTAATACTTACTGCTCAGTTATTAAGATTGTTGTTCCATTGTATATTAAGTTGATCATGAAATGAAGATGTAAATAAGTGTAAAAGAAAGTTTTACAAGACCATGACTGCATTAAACTAATTCACCCCCCTCTCAGTTTAACCAAGGTTTCAATAATTGGTATCAGAGCAAGTTCCTTCTTTATCAGTTTAACAACTGGAAGGAGATCCTAGGTCCCTAAGATGGCTATTCTAGAAGGATGCTCAACAAATAAATCCCCTTTGTTTACTGGAACTAACTATGCCTTCTGAAAAATAAGAATGAGGACATACATAATGTCTCTAGGAATAGAAGTTTGGGCTGCTGTGGATTTGGGATATGCCCCAAAGGATTCTGACACAGAGAAAGAAGCCAAACAAGATTTTATAGCTAATGAAAAATCCATGAATGCTCGCTTAAGTGGCCTGTGTGAGGCAGAATTTATCAAAGTAATGCACAAAAATACTACCAAAGAAATATGAGATATATTAGAAAGTATCCATGAGGGAGATAAAAAGGTGAAGATGGCCAAACTACAAGTCTTTCGAGCTCAATTTGAAAAAATAAAAATGAATGAAGAAGAATATGTTGTCATCTTATTCTTAAGGGTTGCAAAAATTGTGAATAACATGAAAGCTCTCGGAGAAACCATTAGAGAATGTGTAATTGTTCAAAAGATATTGAGATCTTTACCATCCAGTTTTAACCCCAAGGTTTCTACCATAGAAGAAACAACTGATTGGGAAACATTGACCATGAACCAATTACTTGGAAAATTAACAGCCTACGAGATGAGACTTCCACAGAGGAAGTCAAATGTGAGGGAGGCAGCCTTTAAGGCTGAGAAGAGAAAATAAGAAAAGGAAGATACATGCTCCTACTCTGATGAAGAAGAGGCCAAATTTTTTAGAAGATTGGATAGAGGCTCAGGAAAGTATAAAGGTAAACTTCCATTTAAATGCTTTGACTGTGTAAGAGTTGGGCACCATGCATCTAAGTGCCCTCATAATAAAACAAAAAATCAGACTCAAGAGACAGAGAAAACCAAAACAAATAATTGGCAGAAAGGGAAGAGATTCAATAGAAAATCATTTTATGCTCAACAGGATAGAAGTGCATCTAAAAACTCAGATGAAACATCAAATGAAGAGGGAACCTCTGAATTTGTGTTAATGGCCAAGGAGGAGTCTGAAGGATTCCTTCTAGAATATGAGGAAGAATGTGAGGTAGATCTTGAGGGGGAGTTAAGAAGTGCCCTGGAGGAAATAGACAGACTTAAACTCAAGTGCAGAAAATAGAAAGACATTCTCCTCAAATATGTAAAAGAAGAACCAAATTCAGAAGACCTCATTCAGTTGAAAGTAGAACTTGAAGAAGCTAAGAAGGTGGAAGACACTTTACTAAAGAAAATGAAGGATAAAATTCAGAACCAAGAGAAGTTGGAAGAATAAGTAGTATGCCTGAGAAAGAAATTAGAAAACTCTTAAAGGGAAGTGTCAATGAACACTCCACAAATGACAATCTCTGAACAGTTGAATAAAATACTAAATGCTCAAATATCTCCTCTCATAAAGACTGGGATAGGTTACGAAGAAGAAACCAGCAAATCCAAGGTAGAAGATAACTAGAATATCATTTTTGTAAAAGCTATAAAGGATAATGAAGAAACTCAAAATATTCCCATAGAAGTAGAATCCAGCAAGAACATGACCTACAATGAAGTAAACAGAAACAAGAAGGAACCTCAAATGGAAAAGAATGAAATAAAGAAATATTCAGTTTAAAAAGGCTCTTACACTCCTGAATATGAAAAATTCGGAAGCTGTCAAAGGAGATTCTTTCCTCCTATGAGAAATATCACTTGTTTTGCCTGCCACAAACTGGGACATATTGTTGCATACTATCAGACAAAGATAATCGATTTCAACCAGCAAAGGATACAGAAAATGAGAAGACTACCTCAAGAAAAAAAATGGAGAGGACAACCCTTCACCAGGTACATTAATCATTTACAAGGGTATTGTTTTTATTGTAAGGGGTATGACCATAAAGCCATGGAGTGCAGAGTGAATGGGCAAAGAGTGATGTATGAAAACTCAAGGAGATTGATGAACAATGGAGAACTCACTTGTGTACATAATCCATTCAGAAACATAATCAAATGCTTTGACTGCCATCAAATCGGGCACAAGTGTCACAAATTTCCTCTCAAAGAATGTGGTCCATATTCTCAAGAAAGGTACCAAATAGAAGGATGCATGCAGTGGAAAATGAAGTTGAATAAGTGTGACCTGGCTCTAATAGCCCAAGATCAGAAAATCCAATTGTATTTGGACAGTGGATGTTCAAAGCATATGACTAGAGATCGAAGCAAGTTTGTAACCTTTGATGAAAAGAAATCTGGGAATGTAACATTCGAAAATGATAAAGCAGGGAAAATCAAAGGAAAAGGCTCAGTCGGTCTGAATAATCGAAGAGGAAAGGCTGAAGATGTACTATTTGTGGATGGGCTGAAAGCCAATCTGCTAAGCGTCAGTCAAATGTGTGATAAAGGTTGTGAGGTCCTTTTTAGAGCCCAAGACTATGAAGTAAGATCAAGCACCACAGGAAAGACATTGATCAAAGGTGTTCGAATAGAAAGTAATGTCTATGTAGTGAAAGAAGATAATGAAGCATGCCACATAAGAAAAATTGATGAATCATGGTTATGGCATAGAAGATTGGGACACCTAAACTTTGACCAATCATCAGTCTGAGCAAGAAGAACATAGTCAGAGATATTCCAGCAATAAAGAAGCCTTCAAATACCATATGTAAATCCTGCCAAATGGGCAAGTAGACCTGCGTATCTTTCAAGACCAAAGAGATACTATCTACAAGTCGGCCTCTTTAGCTTGTACACATGGACCTGTGTGGACCTTCAAGAACTAAAGCACCAAGCGGAGAATCTTATTTCATGCTGATAATAGACGATTTTACCAAATTGACGTGGGTAGCATTTTTCAAATATAAATCGGAAGCACTTGAGAAATTAAAAATATTCAAGGCATTGGCAGAAAATCAAACAGGATGCAAGCTAAAGTGCATCAGATCAGACAGAGGAGGTGAATTCACAGACTATGATTTTGCAGACCTATGCAATGAACATGGGATAAAACAACAGTTTACAATTGTCGGTACACCTCAACAGAATGGGGTGGCAGAGAGGCAAAACAGGTTAGTACAATAGATTACCAAAGCCATGATGTAATAAAGTAACATTCCCCAAACCTATTAGGTAGAAGCAGTACACACAGTTGTTCACATTCTCAACAAAGCTCATCTAATACCAAATTGTGATAAGACTCCTTACGAATTATGGCATGGTAAACCAGCATCAATCAAGAAGTTTAGAGTCTTTGGAAGCAAGTGTTTCATAAAAAATAATGATGAAAAACTGGGTAAGTTTGATGCAAGAGCTAATGAAGGAATATTTTTAGGATATGCATCCAAGAGTAAGGGTTACAGGTGTTACAACTAAAAGACTGCACAAAATTGTGGAAAGCATTGATGTAAGAGTTGACAAAGATCTACCAAACAGAACAAGAAACACAAGCTGCGCCAATCCTCCAGATGATCATGAGGTTGAGAACCAAGATAATGATGAACATAGCAAGACAACAGAAGATACTGAATTAAAATCAAAAGTTCCCTCAAGATACACTCAAAAGAACCATCCTGAAGATAAAATCATTGGGGACAAAAGTGTGGGAGTCCAGACAATAAGACAACCTGCTGAACAGAAATAAGAAGTATATCTAGCCATGCTATCTCAAATAGAGCCAAAGAAGTTCGAAGAAGCCAACAAAGACAAAAACTGGGTAAATGCCATGAATGAATAACTAGACCAAACTGAGAAGAACAATACCTGGTAATTAATTCCAAGACCCACTGGGAAAAATGTCATTGGCACAAAATGGATATTCAAGAATAAGATGAATGAACAAGGGCAGGTAATTAGAAATAAATCCAGACTTGTATGCAAGGGATATTCTCAAATTGAAGGACTTGATTATGATGAAACCTTTGCCCCTGTAGCCAGAATGGAAGCAATCAGAATGTTTTTGGCCTTTGCATGTGTGGAGCGATAAAAATGTGTCTTTGTAACTCCTAATTACCTCACATTAATTGTCAACCCAGGGACGACTTTTTGTTTCAAGAGTGTACTCAGTCTGAGGCGGCTATTTACTCAAGAGTAATGTTTTGCAGTATAGTGCTTAAAATCCAAAAGTAAATGAAAGATGGAAATAAAATCTACTTACAACAAAGCACTTTAAGACTTAAATCATGCATTCGGAAAAATAAGCAATGTATCAGTCAAGGGTTTGACAACAATAGCCCATCCCTTTGGAAACTGATGGAAAGGAAATTAGAGCATAGACCACGGGTCTGGGAGCTAGACAGTGAATGTCGAGGCTCACTACAGCCTTAGATCGTCTCTCACACCAAAACAACAAATGCGAGTAAATGGAACGACAGATAGCAAAATAGAACAACAAAGTAAATGGGCAGCAAACTGTAATTAAAAGAATCTGGACAGCAAACTCTAATTAATGGAAATGAACAATAGCAAAGCCAAATTAATAGCAATCTTTACTCTAAGAATAAATCGAACAGCACAAGGAAATAGAACAACATTGATTAATGAGAGGATATGAAACAACGCTGGAAATCCAAATACAAATACACAATGACTTAACACACGACACACATTAATAGTAATCTGATCCAATTATCAATCTTAGTTAGAAAGAGTACGACTGCGTTTCAAAGTAGAACAACATTGTTTATAGATCCAACAATCGCAAAGAACATAACTCCCAAGATAAATTCCGTAATGTTAATGAACAAGTGCACAGCACAGCGGCTCTGTAATTAAACATCAACAGTATTCTGTAAAGACTAGCAGTATTATATCAACACTTAAAAGAACAGAGATACGATGCAGAGTCAATACAATAGTTCTGTCTTTAGAAACCTTAATAAATTAAGCATAACAGAGCGTGTGATGTAAACTAAACAACATATCAGATTACCAAATAATGCTAATAAGAAAAACCACGCATAAACCAAAGAATATAATATACAGCAGCAGCACAATCCACCAGAGGCTGGGCCCTTGGCCGCCAGCGGACGCTGCTGGGCTACTTCAGAATGAGAAGAATGAATGGCAACCAGATTTACATTAAAATATCAAAGCAGAGTTATAATGGATTACAACAAGAAATCTCTCAATCGCACAGCCATTATCCATTCTCTCTTCCATCCTCAATTTTGATTCTCTAATTCATCCTCAATTCCATCATTCGAATCCATCCCTGAAGTCCTCCTCCTCTCCGATCTCTGTTCTGATTTAAATACAAAGAGAGCAGAGAGTGGTTACAATGGAGATAATTACAACATGATTCTATTACAAAATTAGATTGTTTCCAACCAATTGATCAACAAGAAGAAGGCGAATTTGGCTTTGCAGCTGAGATTTGGAGGATGGCCACAACAACAGAACTGAGAAAATCGTGCTTAAAGAACTCTGCGAATCTCTCAACACAGGCCGAATTTGGGCAAACCGTTCTTCACTAAAGTTAATTGGGTCCGTTCTGGACAAAACCCATGTTCCGGATTTTCCAGATTCGTCTTCATTTTCTCAGAATCTCAACCGTAAAACTGTCACTCCTTATTCCAGCGCATTTCTGAGTTGGCACTTTTAATGATCAAATCTTCAATCTGGAAATTACCTTGGAGGCTAAAAATGGTGAATAATGTTATAACCAATTTATTAAAACTATCATTGATAAAATAATTGATAATCATCAATTTATTAGAAATAAAGGAGAATAAATAACATTCATTCATAGAAGCATAAATCATCATAAAATGGATTTAAATAATAAATTATAATAAATGACGTGATGAATAATGGTAGAAATGGGTGGAATAAGTGTTCAAAAGTGATAATAATAATGGAATATTAACGACCCAACATACCCCCACACTCAATATGTTGCATGTCCTCATGCAACGAAAACCTGAATATATTGCATGTCCTCATGCAACCCAAAGACAAAAACCCATGTGTTAACCAAGCAATAAAAATTTGAGAACAAATGAATGCTTCCTTAATTAATGAATATTCAATTTTAGCAATCTTGATGAAGGCATAACAATTTTTACATTGACATTCAACTATATGTATGAAGTTGCAGCAAAATATGATATAAGTAACAGCAACTTCATTAACCATTTTCTCAAAAACTACAAACCAGCTTTTGTTGAAATTTGGCAAGTAAATTTATAATATATGAATGCCTTTATGATCCAAAAATCATATCGTTTTGATGCACGGATCATGAGATATAAACAAAATGGCTGTAGGTGAGAGTGCATGATTTCCGAAATTTTATGAACCAATTTATCTTGAAATTATCTGGGTTTGTATTAATGATACGTCTGTGTTTTCCAGAAATCACAAGAATTGAGTTCATGGTTTTTTTTTTAAATATTATGGAAATCAATTTCTGCATTGTGTAAAAATGAAATTGTATGCCTTAAATGAGAAAGAAAATTGAAAACATCCATCATGCGTAGAAATTCCTCCCCCTCTCTGAAAAATTAGCATGTCCTCATGCGATGCTAGAAAACAAATAGAGGAGGTTGCTACCAGCTGTTGAATTCTATGCTTGGTGTAAAACAACATGGAATAAGGGAGGTGGTGAGAGTGAATAAGAATAGAAATGGATGATAAAGAAGATGAATAACATGGTCATAAGAAAGAAATGAATGAAAGGAACACTCCCCCATACTCGAAAATGATATGCTGCTGAAAAAGGGAAAGTGGTAAAGATGTGGAATGAAGGATGATAAATAATGCTCAAAATGGATTTTCATGAAATTCTCCTAAATTCGTAATAAATCAGAAAATTATGCTATTTTACCTCAAGTTTTACCTCCCAAAATGTGGAATGACATATATGGACTGGCAGTTGTTGAAGCTGATGTAGGCAGAGTTGGTGCTGAAAGTGATGCAAAAGGTGGAATCCAGGTAAGCACATCATGTCTGAAGAATTGTTCACGTATGCGAGTTGCTCGAGCCTCTTCTGTTAGTTGCAATACTGCAGTCATGTTGTGAATAGAATTCTGCCCATACTTGTTGTTTTCCTGCAAACAAAGCACTATTTGGCATACAATGTTCTTGAATCCATAGTGTTAGGTTTGAATAGCAACAGATAAGATGCATGCAAAACTTTCAATCAGAAATTTTTTTGTCAAATCAACAAGTTATGGCAGAGTGCAGTAATCATATCGCATGCAATCCCATAATGCATACATTCCCCCCTCCAATTGGAAAAGGAATTCCATGACCATAAATCATATGAAAGGTGTTGTGCTGATGGCAAGGCAAGGGAATGAACAATACAGCAGTAGAGTACACAAATCAATGATAGGACAGCGAGAGTTATGGTTATAATGGAAGCAGAGTGTGTAAGGATAGTTATGAATAAGAGATAGGACGCGTTGGATTGATGATAGTTTATGCAAAACGAAAAAGGACAACAATATGCTAAAAAGATGCTTAACTGACAGCATTCTAGCTGAAAATGATGTGATTGATCATAAAACAATTTCTCATGCATAAAGGTTCAAAACAGGGAAAAAGCTAAGGAAATAACTTCTCTGATAAAAAGGAAAAAAAAATAAGAAAAGGGTATTATAATAATAATTGACGATAAGATATAACTTCAATACCATAAGCAGAGCCGCTGCTGCCAGCAGGCGTCCATAGCCTCGGCAGGGTTGCTTTTTAACCCATATGAGCCAGGATCCTCAATTTATAAATGGAGAGTTACAACGCTGTTCTACAGAAGAGATCAATGTGCTGGCGTGGTAACCAGATAACCACACTGCCATTCACTGGGATGTAGCAAAAGTGATCAGGCCGGCTCGTGATGAGACCTCCTGTTCCAAGGATAATTTGACTATCCAATGGATCATAACCTTGGTGTGGTGGCCATAATGGGAATGTCACTTTGTTACAGCCTTATGAACATGGTAGGCTGGCTCGTACTGAGACCCCCTATCCTCCATCTGCGAACAAAATTTTGTTATTATTACACATTTTTATGATAAAAAGAGGGAGACTCAATACTCCTTAAAAGCAGGGATGGTGGAAGAAGTTGAACATGTCAATAGAAAAAGATACCCATAATCTCATTTATTACAGACAGAGAAGATTATAATCCAGAATGGTGGAACCAGCATGGTATTAAGATGATCAATCAACATCATGTTCAATAGAAAACAATGCAGTAAAGTAGTATATAAATAATTGTGTCTCTTTTGAAAATATTCTATCATCAAGGAGTTGTCCTGTTAAAGATCATAACGTGAATGATATTAACTCGCTTCAATAGAATCCATAATTCTTGTCCTCATAAAAATAGTGTACTTCATGCCATGAAGGGGAATCAGTAAAATGTGGTTGAGATGAACTAAGAACAATTCCACAAGAGGAAGGAAGGGTTGCTCTCGAAAATACTCCCAAAGTGTTGTTTTTTTTGAATGAACAGCAAAAACACGCAAAAAAGTGTTGTTCCTTGTAGGGAACAACAAAGGAAATGCACACAAAAAGCAAAAATACACACAAAAAAGTGTGAAAATGCAAATGTCGTTCCTTTGAAGAAAGGAACAGCAAAAACTAAAAGTGTCGTTCCTTTAGAAAAGGAACAACAAAAACGCAAGTGCCGTTCCTTTAGAAAAGGAACAGCAAAAACGCAAGTGTCGTTCCATTCGAAAAGGAACAGCAAAAACGCAAATGCCGTTCCATTCGAAAAGGAACAGCAAAAATGCAAGTGTCGTTCCTTTGGAAAAGGAACAACAAAAATGAAAAATGCAGAAGTGTTGTTCCATTCGAAAAGGAACAACAAACGTGAAAGTGCAGAAGTGCTGTTCCATTTCGAAAAGGAACAACAAAACGTGAAAAAGGAACAGCAAAAAGAGTCGTGGAAAAGGAATGGCAAAATGACCCGTGATAAATGAATTGCTGACCAAAAAGGTGTTGTTCCTTTGGAAAAGGAATAATAAAACGAAATTGATGTCCTTTTGAAAAAAGGAACAGCAAAAACGACAAAAGTGCACACAAACGTTGTCCCTTCAGAAAAAGAACAGCAAAAATGCACAAGCATGAAATGCAAGCACGCAAAGAATGAATTAGCTGTTCACTGTATTGATGCTGAGGATGGGTCACAGTTTGAATGAAGCAACACCTGAAACACAAAATATAAAAAATATCATAAAAGAAACAATGTTTTATTTAAAAACAATATGTAAATAACTAAATTAAGTTACAACAGCTATGATGTTATGTCAAAAAATGATCTCTTTGAAAAATGTTTTGGCAGCAGTGATAAGACATGAATCTTCAAATTGAAATCAATTCTTCATTTGTTCTATTATGAATCCGTTGGGTGATGAGTTGGATGAAATTCCTTTGTTTTATTAAAGTTTGTTTCAAGAATCACTCGTCCATAAATTGACCTTCTTTTTCTCCTAGGACTTGCAAAAAACGAGTATCTACCTGCAATAAAACATTAAACCATGGAGAAAGAGAGGTGCGCGGGCTCCCCTAATCCAAGAATTATGCAAAAAACAACAAGTAGTTACTCTGTATAACAAATCCATTGAGAGAATAACAAAGTAAAATTTATTTGTCACCTGCGGGAGAGCAGTGGTCGACCATACTATCCAGCAGTGTTTTAATCACAACTTCTTTGTTTTTCATCGAAATTGAGTGATTCCAAAGCTAAATGAGAGTTAATTCAAAGGTTTACCTCCAGTAGCAACATGTTTTAGAAATTCAATGATATGATATGTCAATTTTAGTTAAAACATCCTGCATAACAGAGTCATTTCCGATTACCCAGCTTAGACCAACCGTTGATATTTCAAGCATAAATTTTTCGTTTGATGTCGGATTCGAATGATTCAAATTGGAAATGAAAGTAGATTCATTTATTTATTTCCAATAGAAACAGGTTTTGAAGAAAAGAAGAATTGATAGGTGAAATACTGTAAGGAACATCCGGAAAAACAGAGTTTTAAGGGTGCTGATTTACGATAGACAGTCAGTATTTTGATCATAACTTCCCCATACGATATCAAAAATGAGTGATTCCAATTGCATTGTAAACTATATTCATAGGGGAATCTACCATAGAAACAAGTTTTAAAAATTCATTCATTTAGACCTCCAAAAACTGACTGTCCCAACTCTGTTCCTGAGCCGCCCGCTAGACATCCGGTCAATGTTTTGGTTCTAACTTTTTCGTTTCAAATCCAAATTGACTGATTCAAATTGGGTTAGAAAGTAGACATCAAGGGCTACCTAGGGTAGAAACAGGTTTTAAAAATATTCATTTTTGGTCCCTCAAAACATGACTGTCCCGACTGTTTTTCCAGAAAGTTCATCAAGCCCGCAAGCCAAAAAAAATGATATTCAAGCATTTTTTTCAAATTGGTGATAAAAGTGAATATGAGTGTTTGTAGAACTGTTATTTCCATTATGAGTCATCTACAAACACAAATGAATTAAAAAAAAAAAATTATCACCAATGTTGATTTGCATAGCATGTTGCAACAAAAAAACAACTAGTTTTACAAAAAAAAATAAAATGCATTTATTTATTTCCTTATTTATTTTATTTTCTACACTAACCTATTTTAATTTGAAAAAAATGAATATGACTACGTATATGAGTACTTCCAGTGGAGCCATTTTCGAAATAAGGCTTCACGTATACACATACCCAAATTTGAAAAATGCATATTAATGAAAATCAGGGTATGAGAAGCCAACTTCCCTTGAAAAGATGGAGTAAAAAATTGTTGAAGTATGGAGCAATGTTGCGAACAAGTGATGGAGTGAAACCAATCTTCAATATATCCGTTATGTTCTTGATTTCCCATATCCATCATATCATTAAGTTCTTGAGCTGTTAAAATGGTTTGTTGATGCAAACTAGGAGTAAGCTCATTTTCCTCCATAACTTCTACAATTTTTGAATTTGAAACATTCTGAATCTCATTGTAAGTTTTCTCTAATGGCGCATGTGAGATAGAATGGGTGGGAAGGGTGCGTAAATTTGGCAGTTCAACATTGTAAGCATGTTGTACTGGTTTATTGTGGTGAGGGTGTGGAATTAGTTGAGCAGGAAATTCAAAAGTAAAAATGTTGGACAGTTTCTTACCATAACAGAAGATGTCCTTCATGTGTTCCTTCAAAGCTCCTTCTTCCAATGTTCCTGTCAATTAGTTAGTGAAATGGGTGGTGCTTACATCACCACTTGAGTGAAACCTTGTGATTCATTTTCCAAAATTTCTATTTTTTTCCTAGTCATTCATACAAAAATTCAAACATCTATTTCTACCTAAAAAAGCAACAACAAATCTGTTAGGAAAGCGGACAGTGGAGCAAGGCTTTTACATGCTCCGCACGTAGGTTCTTACCTTCCGTTTTTAAGATCCAACTCTTCCCTCGTAGGCAGTCATCAGATTCACACTACTCTTTAGAAATGGCTACACTCTCCCCGGCAACGACGCCAAAATGTGGAGCGATAAAAAGGTGTCTTTGTAACTCCTAATTACCTCACATTAATTGTCAACCCAGGGACGACTTTTTATTCCAAGAGTGTACTCAGTCTGAGGCGGCTATTTACTCAAGAGTAATGTTTTGCAGTATAGTGCTTAAAATCAAAAGTAAACGAAAGCTGGAAATAAAATCTACTTACAGCAAAGCACTTTAAGACTTTAAATCATGCATTCGGAAAAATAAGCAATGTATCAGTGAAGGGTTTGACAACAATAACCCATCCCTTTGGAAACTGATGGAAAGGAAATTAGAGCATAGACCACGGGTCTGGGAGCTAGACAGTGAATGCCGAGGCTCACTACAGCCTTAGATCGTCTCTCACACCAAAACAACAAATGCGAGTAAATGAAACGGCAGATAGCAAAATAGAACAACAAAGTAAATGGGCAGCAAACTGTAATTAAAAGAATCTGGACAGCAAACTCTAATTAATGGAAATGAACAATAGAAAAGCCAAATTAATAGCAATCTTTACTCTAAGAATAAATCGGACAGCACACGGAAATAGAACAGCATTGATTAATGATGGAATATGAAACAACGTTGGAAATTCAAATATAAATACACAATGACTTAACACACGGCACACCTTAATAGTAATCTGATCCAATTGTTCCAATTTATCAACTTAGTTAGAAGGAGTACGATCAAGCAAGCTCAAAGTGTAATCAAATACTGTTTATAGATCCAACAATCACAAAGAAGGATAACCCCAAGATAAATTCCATGTTAATGAATACAGCTACATACGTTCTGCACTAAACAATAAATATTTCCGTAAAGACTAGAAGCAACATTATATTCAAATACCCAAAAGAACAGATACGATGCGCAGTCAATACACACTTTGTTTTAAACCTTAATTAAGCATAACACAGCGTGTGATGTAAACTAAACAACACATCAGATTACCAAATAATGCTAATAAGAAAAACCACGCATAAACCAAAGAATATAATATACAGCAGCAGCACAATCCACCAGAGGCTGGGCCCTTAGCCGCCAGCGGATGCTGCTGGGCTACTTCGGAATGAAAAGAATGAATGGCAACCAGATTTATATTAAAATATCAAAGCATAGTTATAGTGGATTACAACAATAAATCGCTCCATCTCTCAGCCATTATCCATTCTCTCTGCCATCCTCAATTCTGAATCTCTAATTCATCCTCAATTCCATCATTCGAATCCATCCCTGAAGTCATCCCCCTCTCTGATCTCTGTTCTGATTTAAATACAAAGAGAGCAGAGAGTGGTTACAATGGAGATAATTACAACGTGATTCTATTACAAAATTAGATTGTTTCCAACCAATTGATCAACAACAGCAAGTCGAATTTGGCTTTGTAGCTGAGATTTGGAGGACGGCCGCAACAACAGAACTGAGAAAATCGTGCTTAAAGAACTCTGTGAATCTCTCAACACAGGCTGAATTTGGGCAAACCGTTCTTTAAAAAAGTTAATTGGGTCCGTTCTGGACAAAACCCATGTTCCAGATTTTCCAGATTTGTCTTCATTTGCTCAGAATCTCAACCGCAAAACTGTCACTCCTTATTCTAGCGCATTTCTGAGTTGGCACTTTTAATGATCAAATCTTCAATCTGGAAATTACCTTGGAGGCTAAAAATTAACCAACTTATTAAAACTATCATTGATAAAATAATTCATAATCATCAATTTATTAGAAATAAAGGAGAATAAATAACATTCATTCATAGAAGCATAAATCATCATAAAATGGATTTAAATAATAAATTATAATAAATGACGTGATGAAGAATGTTAGAAATGGGTGGAATAAGTGTTCAAAAGTGATAATAATAATGGCATATTAACGACCCAACATACCCCCACACTCAATATGTTGCATGTCCTCATGCAACGAAAACCTGAATATATTGCATGTCTTCATGCAACCCCAAGACAAAACCCATGTGTTAACCAAGCAATAAAAATTTGAGAACAAATGAATGCTTCCTTAATTAATGAATATTCAATTTTAGCAATCTTGATGAAGGCATAACAATTTTTACATTGACATTCAACTATATGTATGAAGTTGCAGCAAAATATGATATAAGTAACAACAAACTTCATAAACCATTTTCTTAAAAACTACAAACCAACTTTTGTTGAAATTTGGCAAGTAAATTTATAATATATGAATGCCTTTATGATCCAAAAATCAGATCGTTTTGATGCACGGATCATGAGATATAAACAAAATGGCTGTAGGTGAGAGTGCATGATTTCCGAAATTTTATGAACCAATTTATCTTGAAATTGTCTGGGTTTGTATTAATGATACGTCTGTGTTTTCCAGAAATCACAAGAATTGAGTTCATGGTTTTTTTTTTTTTTTTTTTTTAAATATTATGGAAATCAATTTCTGCATTGTGTAAAAATGAAATTGTATGCCTTAAATGAGAAAGAAAATTGAAAACATCCATCATGCGTAGCAATTCCTCCCCCTCTCTGTAAAATTAGCATGCCCTCATGCGATGCTAGAAAAAAATTGAGGTGGTTGCTACCAGCTGTTGAATTCTATGCTTGGTGTAAAACAACATGGAATAAGGGAGGTGGTGAGAGTGAATAAGAATAGCAATGGATGATAAAGAAGATGAATAACATGGTCATAAGAAAGAAATGAATGAAAGGAACACTCCCCCATACTCGAAAATGATATGTTGCTGAAAAAGGGAAAGTGGTAAAGATGTGGAATGAAGGATGATAAATAATGCTTAAAATGGATTTTCATGAAATTCTCCTAAATTCGTAATAAATCAGAAAATTATGCTATTTTACCTCAAGTTTTACCTCCAAAAATGTGGAATGACATATATGCACTGGCAGTTGTTGAAGCTGATGTAGGCAGAGTTGGTGCTGAAAGTGATGCAAAAGGTGGAATCCAGGTAAGCACATCATGTCTGAAGAATTGTTCACGTATGCAAGTTGCTCGAGCCTCTTCTGTTAGTTGCAATACTGTAGTCATGCCGTGAATAGAATTCTGCCCATACTTGTTGTTTTCCTGCAAACAAAGCACTATTTGGCATACAATGTTCTTGAATCCATAGTGTTAGGTTTGAATAGCAACATATAAGATGCATGCAAAACTTTCAATCAGAAAAACTTTTGTCAAATCAACAAGTTATGGCAGAGTGCAGTAATCATATCGCATGCAATCCCATAATGCATACATTCCCCCCTCCAATTGGAAAAGGAATTCCATGACCATAAATCATATGAAAGGTGTTGTGCTGATGGCAAGGCAAGGGAATGAACAATACAGCAGTAGAGTACCCAAATCAATGATAGGACAGCGAGAGTTATGGTTATAATGAAAGCAGAGTGTGTAAGGATAGTTATGAATAAGAGATATGACGCTTTGGATTGATGATAGTTTATGCAAAACGAAAAAGGACAACAATATGCTAAAAAGATGCTTAACTGACAGCATTCTAGCTGAAAATGATGTGATTGATAATAAAACAAGTTCTCATGCATAAAGGTTCAAAACAGGGAAAAAGCTAAGGAAATAACTTCTCTGATAAAAAGAAAAAAAATGAGAAAAGGGTATTATAATAATAATTGACGATAAGATATAACTTCAATACCATAAGCAGAGCCGCTGCTGCCAGCAGGCGTCCATAGCCTCGGCAGGGTTGCTTTTTAACCCATATGAGCCAGGATCCTCAATTTATAAATGGAGAGTTACAATGTTGTTCTACAGAAGAGATCAGTGTGCTGGCGTGGTAACCAGATAACCACACTGCCATTCACTGGGATGTAGCAAAAGTGATCAGGCCGACTCGTGATGAGACCTCCTGTTCCAAGGATAATTGGGCTATCCAATGGATCATAACCCCGGTGTGGTGGCCATAATGGGAATGTCACTTTGTTACAGCCTTATGAACATGGTAGGCTGGCTCGTAATGAGACCCCCTATCCTCCATCTGCGAACAAAATTTTGTTATTATTACACATTTTTATGATAAAAAGAGGGAGGCTCAGTACTCCTTAAGAGCAGGAATGGTGGAAGAAGTTGAACATGTCAATAGAAAAATATACCCATAATCTCATTTATTACAGACAGAGAAGATTATAATCTAGAAGGGTGGAACCAGCATGGTATTAAGATGATCAATCAACATCATGTTCAATAGAAAACAATGCAGTAAAGTAGTATATAAATAATTGTGTCTCTTTTGAAAATGTTCTATCATCAAGGAGCTGTCCTGTTAAAGATCATAACGTGAATGATATTAACTCGCTTCAATAGAATCCATAATTCTTGTCCTCATAAAAATAGTGTACTTCATGCCATGAAGGGGAATCAGTAAAATGTGGTTGAGATGAACTAAGAACAATTCCACAAGAGGAATGAAGGGTTGCTTTCGAAAATACTCCCAAAGTGTTGCTTTTTTGAATGAACAGCAAAAACACGCAAAAAAGAGTGTTGTTCCTTGTAGGGAACAACAAAGGAAATGCACACAAAAAGCAAAAATACACACAAAAAAGTGTGAAAATGCAAATGTCGTTCCTTTGAAGAAAGGAACAGCAAAAACTAAAAGTGCCGTTCCTTTAGAAAAGGAACAGCAAAAACGCAAGTGCCGTTCCTTTAGAAAAGGAACAGCAAAAACGCAAGTGCCGTTCCATTCGAAAAGGAACAGCAAAAATGCAAATGCCGTTCCATTCGAAAAGGAACAGCAAAAATGCAAGTGTCGTTCCTTTGGAAAAGGAACAACAAAAATGGAAAATGCAGAAGTGTTGTTCCATTCGAAAAGGAACAACAAACGTGAAAGTGCAGAAGTGCTGTTCCATTTCGAAAAGGACAGCAAAACGTGAAAAAGGAACAGCAAAAAGAGTCGTGGAAAAGGAATGGCAAAATGACCCGTGATAAATGAATTGCTGACCAAAAAGGTGTTGTTCCTTTGGAAAATGAATAATAAAACAAAATTGATGTCCTTTTGAAAAAGGAACAGCAAAAACGACAAAAGTGCACACAAACGCTGTCCCTTTAGAAAAAGAACAGCAAAAATGCACAAGCATGAAATGCAAGCACGCAAAGAATGAATTAGTTGTTCACTGTATTGATGCCGAGGATGGGTCACAGTTTGAATGAAGCAACACCTGAAACACAAAATATAAAAAATATCAGAAAAGAAACAACGTTTTATTTAAAAACAATATGTAAATAACTAAATTAAGTTACAACAGCTGTGATGTTATGTCAAAAAAATGATCTCTTTGAAAAATGTTTTGGCAGCAAAGACATGACATGAATCTTCAAATGGAAATCAATTCTTCATTTGTTCTATTATGAATCCGTTGGGTAATGAGTTGGATGAAATTCCTTTGTTTTATTAAAGTTTGTTTCAAGAATCACTCGTCCATAAATTGACCTTCTTTTTAGGACCTGCAAAAAACGAGTATCTACCTGCAATAAAACATTAAACCATGGAGAAAGAGAGGTGCGCGGGCTCCCCTAATCCAAGAATTATGCAAAAAAAAACAAGTAGTTATTCTGTATAACAAATCCATTGAGAGAATAACAAAGTAAAATTTATTTGTCACCTGCGGGAGAGCAGTGGTCGACCATACTATCCAGCAGTGTTTTAATCACAACTTCTTTGTTTTTCATCGAAATTGAGTGATTCCAAAGCTAAATGAGATTTAATTCAAAGGTTTATCTCCAGTAGCAACAGGTTTTAGAAATTCAATGATATGATATGTCAATTTTACTTAGAACAACCTGCATAACAGAGTCATTTTCGCTTACCCCACTTAGAACAACAGTGAATGTTTTAAGCATAGATTCTTCGTTTGATGTCGGATTCGAATGATTAAAATTGGAAATGAAAGTAGATTCATTTATTTATCTCCAATAGAAATATGTTTTGAAGAAAATAAGAATTGATAGGTGAAATACTGTAAGGAACATCCGGAAAAACAGAGTTTTAAGGGTGCTGATTTACGATAGACAGTCAGTATTTTGATCATAACTTCCCCATACGATATCGAAAATGAGTGATTCCAATTGCATTGTAAACTAGATTCATAGGGGAATCTACCATAGAAACAGGTTTTAAAAATTCATTCATTTAGACCTCCAAAACCTGACTGTCCCAACTCTGTTCCTGAGCTGCCCGCTAGACATCCGGTCAATGTTTTGGTTCTAACTTTTTCGTTTCAAATCCAAATTGACTGATTCAAATTGGGTTAGAAATTAGACATCAAGGGCTACCTAGGGTAGAAACATGTTTTAAAAATATTCATTTTTGGTCCCTCAAAACATGACTGTCCCGACTGTTTTTCCAGAAAGTTCATCAAGCCCGCAAGCCAAAAAAATATGATATTGAAACATTTTTTTAAATTGGTGATAAAAGTGAATATGAGTGTTTGTAGAACTATTATTTCCATTATAAGTCATCTACAAACACAAATGAATTAAAAAAAAATTATCACCAATGTTGATTTGCATAGCATGTTGCAACAAAAAAAAACTAGTTTTACATAAAAAAACAAAATGCATTTATTTATTCCCTTATTTATTTTATTTTCTACACTAACCTATTTTAATTTGAAAAAATGAATATGACTACGTATATGAGTACTTCCAGTGGAGCCATTTTCGAAATAAGGCTTCACGTATACACATACCCAAATTTGAAAAATGCATATTAATGAAAATCAGGGTATGAGAAGCCAACTTCCCTTGAAAAGATGGAGTCAAAAATTGTTGAAGTATGGAGCAATGTTGTGAACAAGTGATGGAGTGAAACCAATCTTCAATATATCCGTTATGTTCTTGATTTCCCATATCCATCATATCATTAAGTTCTTGAGCTGTTAAAATGGTTTGTTGATGCAAACTAGGAGTAAGCTCATTTTCCTCCATAACTTCTACAATTTTTGAATTTAAAACATTCTGAATCTCATTGTAAGTTTTCTCTAATGGCGCATGTGAGATAGAATGGGTGGGAAGGGTGGGTAAATTTGGCAGTTCAACACTGTAAGTATGTTGTATTGGTTTATTGCGGTGAGGGTGTGGAATTAGTTGAGCAGGAAATTCAAAAAGATGTTGGGCAGTTTCTTACCATAACAGAAGATGTCCTTCATGTGTTCCTTCAAAGCTCCTTCTTCCAATGTTCCTGTAAATTAGTTAGTGAAATGGGTGGTGCTTACATCACCACTTGAGTGAAACCTTGTGATTCATTTTCCAAAATTTCTATTTTTTCCCTAGTCATTCACACAAAAATTCAAACATCTATTTCTACCCAACAAAGCAACAACAAATCTGTTAGGAAAGCGGACAGTGGAGCAGGGCTTTTACATGCTCCGCACGTAGGTTCTTACCTTCCGTTTTTAAGATCCAACTCTTCTCTAGCAGGCACTCATCAGATTCACACTACTCTTTAGAAATGGCTACACTCTCCCCGGCAACGGCGCCAAAATGTGGAGCGATAAAAAGGTGTCTTTGTAACTCCTAATTACCTCACATTAATTGTCAACCCAGGGACGCCTTTTTGTTTCAAGAGTGTACTCAGTCTGAGGCGGCTAATTACTCAAGAGTAATGTTTTGCAGTATAGTGCTTAAAATCCAAAAGTAAATGAAAGCTGGAAATAAAATCTACTTACAGCAAAGCACTTTAAGACTTAAATCATGCATTCGGAAAAATAAACAATGTATCAGTCAAGGGTTTGACAACAATAGCCCATCCCTTTGGAAACTGATGGAAAGGAAATTAGAGCATAGACCACGGGTCTGGGAGCTAGACAGTGAATGCCGAGGCTCACTACAACCTTAGATCGTCTCTCACACCAAAACAACAAATGCGAGTAAATGGAACGGCAGATAGCAAAATAGAACAACAAAGTAAATGGGCAGAAAACTGTAATTAAAAGAATCTGGACAGCAAACTCTAATTAATGGAAATGAACAATAGCAAAGCCAAATTAATAGCAATCTTTACTCTAAGAATAAATCGAACAGCACAAGGAAATATAACAGCATTGATTAATGAGAGGATATGAAACAACGCTGGAAATCCAAATACAAATACACAATGACTTAACACACGGCACACATTAATAGTAATCTGATCCAATTATCAATCTTAGTTAGAAAGAGTACGACTGCGTTTCAAAGTAGAACAACATTGTTTATAGATCCAACAATCGCAAAGAACATAACTCCCAAGATAAATTCCATAATGTTAATGAACAAGTGCACAGCACAGCGGCTTTGTAATTAAACAGCAACAGTATTCTGTAAAGATCAACACTTAAAAGAACAGAGATATGATGCAGAGTCAATACAATAGTTCTGTCTTTAGAAACCTTAATAAATTAAGCATAACAGAGCGTGTGATGTAAACTAAACAACACATCAGATTACCAAATAATGCTAATAAGAAAAACCACGCATAAACCAAGAAGATAATATACAGCAGCAGCACAATCCACCAGAGGCTGGGCCCTTGGCCGCCAGCGGATGCTGCTGGGCTACTTCAGAATGAGAAGAATGAATGGCAACCAGATTTACATTAAAATATCAAAGCAGAGTTATAATGGATTACAACAAGAAATCTCTCAATCGCACAGCCATTATCCATTCTCTCTTCCATCCTCAATTCTGATTCTCTAATTCATCCTCAATTCCATCATTCGAATCCATCCCTGAAGTCCTCCCTCTCTCTCTGATCTCTGTTCTGATTTAAATACAAAGAGAGCAGAGAGTGGTTACAATGGAGATAATTACAACATGATTCTATTACAAAATTAGATTGTTTCCAACCAATTGATCAACAAGAAGAAGGCGAATTTGGCTTTGCAGCTGAGATTTGGAGGACGGCCGCAACAACAGAACTAAGAAAATCGTGCTTAAAGAACTCTGCGAATCTCTCAACACGGGCCGAATTTGGGCAAACCGTTCTTCACTAAAGTTAACTGGGTCCGTTCTGGACAAAACCCATGTTCCAGATTTTCCAGATTTGTCTTCATTTGCTCAGAATCTCAACCGCAAAAATGTCACTCCTTATTCCAGCGCATTTATGAGTTGGCACCTTTAATGATCAAATCTTCAATCTGGAAATTATCTTGAAGGCTAAAAATGGTGAATAATGTTATAACCAATTTATTAAAACTATCATTGATAAAATAATTCATAATCATCAATTTATTAGAAATAAAGGAGAATAAATAACATTCATTCATAGAAGCATAAATCATCATAAAATGGATTTAAATAATAAATTATAATAAATGACGTGATGAAGAATGGTAGAAATGGGTGGAATAAGTGTTCAAAAGTGATAATAATAATGGCATATTAACGACCCAACAGCATGCTATCATGATTTCGTGGTATATCAAATGGATGTAAAGTCCACCTTCCTGAATGAAGATCTACAGGAAGAAGTCTACATGGAACAACCTGAAGGATTCTCATTAACAGATAAACATGACTATGTGTGCAGATTAAAGAAAGCTTTATATGGTCTAAAACAAGCTCCTCATGCATGGTATTCAAGGTTGGACAAATACTTGCAAAAACAAGGGTTCAAGAAAGGAGGAGTAGACGGAAATTTGTACATAAAGACTAATGAAAATGAACTCTTAATTGTAGTAGTGTATGCAGATGACATCATGTTTGGTAGAAACAAAGATGATTTAGCAAAAGGATTTGCAGAAGAAATGAAATAAGAGTTTGATATGTCAATGATTGGAGATCTCACCTTCTATTCAGGACTTCAAATTAAACAAAAGAACACGGGAATATTCATTTGGCAAGAAAAATACTTAAGATAAATGTTGAAAATGTTTCAAATGGAAGACTGAAAACCTGTGTTAACTCCCATGATCACTGGATGCAAACTATGTGCTAATGATGGATCAATAGATGTAGATCAAAAACTTTACGAATCCATGATAGGAATTCTGCTATATCTAACTTCTTTTAGACCAGACATTATGTTGGCAGTAGGACCTATAGCAAGATATCAAGCAACACCAAAACAAAATCACTTACTTGCAATCAAGAGAATATTTACATATCTACAAGGAACCTCACATTATGGCCTATGGTATCCAAAAGGAAAAATTTTCACACTGATAGCATACATAGATTCAGACTGGGCCAGTTGCGTGGATGACAGGAAAAGCACAAGTGGAGGTGCTTTTTATTTGGGAAAAAGTCTAGTGGAATGGCTAAGAAAGAAGCAAACTTCTATCTCTTTATCTACAATAGAAGCAGAATACATAGCAGTAGCAGCATGTTTCACACAAATAATGTGGATGAAACAAACTCTCCAAGACATGAAGGTAAGCATTGATGAACCCATTTCTATCAAATGTGACAATACAAGTGCAATAAGTATATCAAAAAATCGTGTACTTCATTAAAAAACAAAACACATCCTAATAAAGTACCACTTCCTCAAAGAACTAGTAGCATAGAAATTAGTAAAGTTGGAATATGTACCAACCAAGGAAAAAGCAGCAAACATATTCAGAAAACCTCTTGCTAAAGAACCATTAAAATATCTAAGAGACAAACTAGGGGTAGTGTCTGTAGAGGTTACTCTCTAACATGATCAGAAATTTAAAAAATAAAAATAAAAAAATTAAAGGCTGCATACAAGGAACAGGACCAGTGCAGAAGACAAGTGATAGTCAATATCAGACAAGAAAGCATCATTCCAAGGGGAGAGCAGTCAATAAAAATTGTCACAAAAGAGCTAGAGCAATGGAGTAGTGCATGGAACAGGTCCTCAAGATCAGAGTATTATGAAAATATAGAAACTACACTAGGAAAAGTGCAACCCTTTTCCATTGATGTCAAAGGGGGAGGAAAAGCAAGCAAAATAAGAAAGGCTCTTTTGTAAAGTAGGCAGAGGAAGAAAGACAAGATACTTCTCAGAATGAAAGGGGGAGGAAGTCCTGAAGGAAGTATGGGAGTATTGGTGGATGTGTTGCCATCAATGCCAAAGGGGGAGACTGTTGGAAATATTTTCATTGATGGCAAAGGAGCAGAAAGGAGTAACACTAGAATTACTAGTGATAGTAGAGGAAGTAGAGAAGAAGTTAAGGAAGAAAAGGAGCGAAGGTAGCAGAGGTAGCGAGGGTAGTTGAACAGCGAAGGAAAAGGCATGCAGCAGAGGTAGCGAAGGCAACAGAGGCAGCGAGGGCAGTTGAACAGCAAAGGCAAAGGCATGCAGGAGAGGCAGTAGTTGAACAACGAAGGCAGCAGAGGCAGCAAAGGCTAAACCTCGTGCACATCTTATGAGCGCGGTTAACATTGATCTGGGATCAACGGTACTGTAGGTACACAAATAGCCCGATGGTTAACCCAAGGGGGTGCCTTCGCAGTTGACCTGCCCATCGGGCGTTGACCGCAGATCGAAAGTTGTCATTCACTGTGGTAGCACAAGCCCGATGATCATTCCGTACCGAGGAGTGCCTCCATAGTGCCGTGAACTGGGACCTGCTTTCCTAAAGCCCAAAAGTAAATTCATGGACCGGCGCGATCAATGGATGAGAATTAAGGGAGATTGGTGGCAAAGATTATATCGCAATCAAGTGGGACCCAATCGCATATCGAACATCGCAAGGTCAGGAGAGTAAGCACTTGAGAATTGGGTTGAATCGTCGAAGCGTGAAGTGCGATAATGAAGTGGCGATGCAAAGTTGCGATGTGATGTGGCGATGTGAAGGGACACATGGCGGCGCAGCGCAATATTTCACATCAGCGATGTGAATTTCATCGCATATCGCAATCAGGGCACGAGGAATATCACATATTGGGAGATCAGATGGACGAAGGCAAATTGGGTAACAAGATTTGCCAAAGTGCGATAAATAGAGCGGACGTGATATAGATCGAAGCTGAAACCTAAAGCATTTCAAGTTCGGGAGTATGGGATTTCCCGCTATTAAATTGCATCGGAGAACAAATGAGCATTAGAACATAAAATGTTAAAACCTGCGGGCAAGAGAAATGTGAAGCACTATGAGTGGTCACTGCATTTTGGGACCCTTTAACCAAAGTTAAGTCCAGGGCTAAGTGTTTTATGAAGAAAACCATGGAAGCGGAGATCGACTCGAGTTACAAAGGAAAGACTTGAAAACATGAAAAAGGACCCGGAGCATGTACATAATAGTGTTAAGAGGTTTTGGTCATTGAGAAAAGAAATTTTTTGAATGCTGCAGGCAAAAGAAGGAAGGTGACTAGGCATGGTCGGGCAAAAGGAGATATGATGGCACTGTTAGAAACACAATAGAATGGGTCAAGTCAGATAGAAAGAGCAGTTATGCAGCAGAGCTTGAGTATAATAGCATAAATTGAAAAGACAGTGACAGCATCACTAAAGACAAATATATGGAAAACCAAGAGCTGAAAGGGCTGAATTGAAATATTATTGTATCTGTAAATGTAAACGATTTAATTATTTTTATTCTATGTGATGCAAAGGAAAGTCTCTGTAGGCATAGGAAAAACTCCATGAGTGTTGTAATGATTATTTCTCATGTAATAACTTGAACTGAAGAATGAGGAAATGAATGGGTGGAAGGCATAGGGTCAGGCCTATTCACTTCATATTCCCTGTAGAATGCAAGCAGTCATGAGTTATCTATATAAGAGATGTAATATCATTGGAAAGAGAGAGGTTAGAGAATTGCAGAATGGATGAGAGAGGAAGAAGAATGTAAGAGCTGCAGGCAGTTAGAGAGTGTAAGAAGAAGGAGGAGTAGATAGAGAAGCTGTGAAGATTCAAAGATGATATAAGGCATATATGAAGGTTGGAGGACAATAGTGAAGAAGGAACAGAACAGAGATGATATCTAGGTAAAATAGCATGTGTTTTCATTGTAGTGTGAGGAAGTTGGTGCTTCCATATCAAGTTGTAGCTTGATAGATGTCCAGTTGTAGCTGGCTGAGGTAGGAGCCTCCTGTAGGTTGTAGCCTGTAGAAAATAGATGGGAGTTGGAGCTTCCTTTCAAGTTGTAGCTTGCAGAATTGAGGTAGGAGCCTCCTGTAGGTTGTATCCTGTAGAAAATAGATGGGAGTTGGAGCTTCCTTGCAAGTTGTAGCTTGCAGAATTGAGGTAGTAGCCTCTTGTAGGTTGGAGCCTACAGAAAATTAGTGGTGAGAGGGAGTTGGAGCTTGCCTTTGCATCACAACAATAATAATATGTGGTTTTCTCCCTTATGGGTTTCCACTTATATCTGTTTTCTATGTGCATGATGATTATGTGTTGATATTTTGTATTTAATCAGCTTAATACCTACTGCTCCGTTATTATTATTGTTGTTCCATTGTATATTAAGTTCATCACGAAATGAAGATGTAAATAAGTGTAAAAGAAAGTTTTACAAGACCATTACTGCATTAAACTGATTCACCCCCCCTCTTAGTTTAACCAAGGGTTCAACATAGAATTTGAATTCCCATGCTTTGACACCTTTCCTAATCTTAAACATGACATTAATTACAAAATGACAACTATACTGTATTTGAAAAGTCCTAATTCTAATAGGAATAAAACTCATAAAAATGCTTCAAACAACCTTATCTAGTATTTAATTCATCCTTTTCTAGCTGCAATCCCATAAGTTCAAACTTTGATGTTGTCTCCAACCTTGATATGATCCTGCTGATGATGACAAAACTGTCCTAAAAATTAGGAAACATGTTTCCTACTTTTCAGCCTTTAACTTTCATTGTTAGTTTTGAGCACTTTGATCATTGATGAATCAGTTTCACATGTGTCATATTTTGTAAATATTCCAATAAATCCCTTAATCTTCTAGATGTGTAGAAACCATCTCCGAAATGATGTAAAAGGGTGGAGAATAAGCTTGCGCTACGAAAGTGGCTTGTTTTCGTAGCGCATTTTGTAGCTTGGGATAAAACTTTTCGTTTTAATCATATTTTCACCTATTTTCTTCATTATAACCTCCATGTGATATATGCATGCTTCCACCAACAAATTTAAACCAAAAACTCATCACACTTCCCTCCAAAATTTATATTTACATGTGCAAAATATTTCTTCAACAAATTCATAGAGCGCTACGAAACTGTTGTGCAAGCTGATTTTCAAAAGAGTCTTCAAAATATGTAAGTTAGGGATACTTTAAACTTCATAAGGGCCGATATTACCTCAAAAAACTTAGTAACTTAACTTCAAAAATATAATCTTGATCAAAATTTGTCTTCACCTTAATAAAAAATTGATCCTTTTTCTGCATTGTTTCATTACTCTGTTTCACTATTCCTTTGAGTTTTCTTGAGATCTTGTTAGCTGAATCTATAAGTCTTCAACCTGTCTTCTTAACCTCCTATTACTGGCCCTCAAATGGGTATTCATAACTCTCATAAATTTTTCTTCTTTTATGGCTGGTACAGTCCAAGTGAAAAACTGCTCTTCACTACTAGGTATTTTAGGTCTAGAGACTTTTTCGCCTTCCCAAAGGGCTTTCATTCTCTTGAAACTTGTTTTTTCAATGGCATGCTTTCTAGCTCTTTTCTTTAACCTGGAAATTTCATGATTGACTGATTTTAATTTTTCCTCCATCTCTTCATAACTGATTTTTGTTATTTATGTTGAGAATACTCTGTTTTTGGCATTTTCTAATATAGGTGAAGAAATATCTATTATTTCTTCATAAACAATGGGTGCTTCATTCTCCACCTCAGCATTAAGCTCGTGTATTCTCTTTGACTATCTAGTTGTAAGATTCCTAGCCTTGAAGACAAATGCCGCATCTTCATCTTTGAACTCCAGCTTCTTAGATGACTTCATCTTTTTCTGTTTACATTGATCAATTCTTATGAAATCAGCTTGTACTAAAGGAGACTCTTCTATGTCTATTGCTTGCAAAATATCATCTAAGTTTCCTTTCAAAGCTAGACTGTCACTTGCTTTTGAAAGCACTGTTTTCCCTTTTTCTTTTGTAGCTTGACTTCTAGTCAGTCTCTGTGGAGTTTGTTTACCAGCTGCCTTTTTCTGTGTAGTTTCTTCTTGCAACCTTTGTTTTGCAGGTGGAGGAGTTTCTGCAATGAAAAATGGTGTCTTTTCTACTGGTTCTTTTACTTGTTTCCTAGGCTTCAATTTCACAAACCTTTTTGCCCTTACAATTATAGGTTTTCTGGATTCTTTTGGTAAAGATTCTTTTGCCTTAGGATTTTTTACTGGAGTTTGAGCTTATACTCCAAATCCACATAGAAATAGAAAAGATGACCAATCTCTATTAATATTTTGGAGTTCATTCAAGACCATTAGTTTGATTAAATCATGGTGAAACATAGATGTTTCACACCCTTCAGATTTCACTTGAATCTTATCTGCCATCTTAGCAATGCTTCTATATAGGAAAAATGGCAAGTCTAAAGATATCATACCCGTAAAGTGTAATAAAATTTTGAAATGATAGGAATAAAATTTATGGTACCTACCCTCGCATGTGAAATACCTATGGATATTGAAGAGTAAATTAGCGTAGCTATCTTTAATGCAGCTTCTGGGAATTGAATTATTTAAATCCATCTCTGTAAATTCTGGCTTTAAAAAGATCTTGCATGGCTCCATGTCAAATCTGAAACCCTTAAACTATGTTTCCTGTCCTCTAGGTTTCTCAGTTATTGAGGCTATAGTCTCAGGAGTCATTGACAAATTCAAGATTCCAATCTTTGTATTTGAACCACTAAAATGCAAAGAAAATTCTTTTTTTACCTGACTGTGTCCTCCCTGCAGCTTTTCACAAAAATTCAAACATCCTGCTTTTCTGAAAGCCTCTAACACCATTTTGTCTTTAATTAGAGCTCCTGTGCTTTCAGGTTCTGACCTCAAGCAATGCCCTGACCTGTGATTATTTTTCTCCTCTCTCATTCTTGCCTTCAGAAATTTCTATTTGTTTCCTTCAAAATTTGATGATCAGCCTCGCTTGATAGGAATATCAGCCTCGCCTGATGGTAGATAAGAATAGCTTTGGTGCAAGATAACCATAAGCTAAAAACTTGAAACAGGTATTTTTCACTATTTGTTATGAAAACTGGATTAAGTAATGCATATCAGCTCTTCAAATTTGAAATTTATTTTCATAAATGACACCTATACGATTTCAATGATGAGTATGAATGGTTACACATTTTGGAAATGACCCCTGACTCATGATGAAAAAATTAACATATTCTGACAGATTTTATGCTTTGACATGACCCTCCTACGAATCTGCGCATTTGTAGCGCACTTAGTGCAAATTTGGCGATATGCTCTACGAAAGTAGCAGCACTTTTGTAGCGCAAAACTGGGTTTTTGAACTGACCGCGCTATGAAACTGTGGTTTTGTGGCTAATTGTAGAGAATTATTCCGAAGGTTAAAAACATGACTTCTAAATGAATGATGGGACTTTATAACCATGAAATGAGACTTAGAGACCTTGTTTGGAAATGAAAACTAAGATTTTAAGACCTTTAAACCTATCACCTACCCTTTTTTTAAAAATGAAATGAATCAAGACCTATTTGACACCATGACTAAAAAAAAGGTAAACTTTCAGAGTTTAGAAAATTTTTATGGTGATAACAGGTTCATGAGGCACAATACTTGCTAAGGTTTTGCAAATGGGGTAGCAAGCTAAGTAAGCCTGATTGTGGGGAAAAATCCACAGTTAAGCACACTTGAGCTAGAGGATTTTTGGGATGGATGACCTCTCGGGGAGTCCTAGTTATCGGGTGCAAGCCCCAGAAGTGATGATTGACGTTGTGTGATTCATTTCACTAGTTTCAATCCCACTTCTTCACCCTTGTGAGCATCACATGATGCAATGAGTGCAAAGTGGACTATTCAAAAATCATGAGAAATTAGTCAGTTACGACTACCTCTCATGGAAATGGTCATAGATGAATGACTTAATTAACGAATTTAAATCCCAAAAAATGATAACAAATATAATGCACTGCGGAAACCCCTCATACTTAAAAGTACAAGAGTAAAGGGATCTCTACTTGAATGGTTCATGAGGCACAATACTTGCTAAGGTTTTTAAAATGTGGTAGCAAGCTAAATGAGCTTGATTGTGGGGGAAAATACATAGTTAAGCGCACTTTAGCCAGAGGAGTTTTGGGATCGGTGACCTCCCGAGAAGTCCTGGTTACCGGGTGCAAGGCCCGAAAGTGATGATTGATGCTGTGTGATTCATTTAACTAGTGTCAATCCCAATTCTTCACCCTTGTGAGCATCACCCCATGTAATGAGTGCTAAGTGGACTATTCAAAAACCATGAGAAAATAGTCAATTACGACTACCTCTCATGGAAATGGTCAAAGATGAATGACTTAGTTAACACAGTTAAATCCCAAAAAATGATATCAAATATAATGCACTGCGGAAAACCCTGATACTTAAAAATACAAAGAGTAAAGGGATCTCTACATGAATGGTTCATGAGGCACAATACTTGCTAAGGTTTTTCAAATGTGGTAGAAAGCTAATTAGTGAGCTTGATTGTGGGGAGAACTCCACAATTAAGCACACTTGAGCCAGACGAGTTTTGGGATGGGTGACCTCATAGGAAGTCTTGTTTATCACATGCAAGCCCTGGAAGCGATGATTGACGCTATGTGATTCATTTCACTAGTTTCAATCCCACTTCTTCACCATTGTGAGCATCACTCGACGCAATGAGTGCTAAGTGGAATATTCAAAAATCATGAGAAATTAGTCAGTTAAAACTACCTCTCATGGAAATGGTCATAGATGAATGACTTACTTAACGTAGTTAAATCGCAAAAAAATTATATCAAATATAATGCACTACGGAAACCCCTCATAATTAAAAATACAAAGAGTAAAGGGATCTCTACTTGAATGTTTCATGAGGCACAATACTTGCTAAGGTTATGCAAATGGGGTAGCAAGCTAAGTGATCTTGATTGTGGGGAAAACTCCACAGTTAAGCGCACTTGAGCCAGAGGATTTTTGGGATGGGTGACCTCCTAGGAAGTCCTGGTTACTGGGTGAAAGCCTCGGAAGTGATTATTGATGCTATGTGACTCATTTCACTAGTTCCAATCACACTTATTCACCCCTGTGAGCATCACTCGATGCAACTAGTGCTAAGTGGACTATTCAAAAATCATGAGAAATTAGTCAATTACGACTACCTCTCATGGAAATGGTCATAGATGAATGACTTAACGTAGTTAAATCCCAAAAAATGATATCAAATATAATGCATAGTAGAAACCCCTCAGACTTAAAAATACAAAGAGTAAATGGATCTCTACTTGAATGGTTCATGAGGCACAATACTTGCTAAGGTTTTGTAAATGGAGTAGCAAGAAGTGACCTTAATTGTGGGGAAAACTCCACAGTTAAGCGCACTTGAGCCACAGGAGTTTGGGATGGGTGACCTCCCGAGAATTCCTGGTTATTGGGTGCAAGCCCAAGAAGTGATGATTGATGGTGTGTGATTCATTTCAATAGTTTCAATCCCAATTCTTCACCCCTATGAGCATCACCCGATGCAATGAGTGCTAAGTGGACTATTAAAAAATCATGAGAAAATAGTCAATTACAACTACCTCTCGTGGAAATGGCCATATATGAATGACTTAGTTAACGCAGTTAAATCCCAAAAAATGATATCACATATAATGCACTACAGAAACCCCTCATACTTAAAAATACAAAGAGTAAAGGGATCTCTACTTGAATGGTTAATGAGGCACAATACTTTCTAAGGTTTTGCAAATGGGGTAGCAAGCTAAGTGAGCTTGATCGTGGGGAAAACTCCACAGTTAACCGCACTTGAGCTAGAGGAGTTTTGGGATGGGTGACCTCCCGGAAAGTCCTGTTTATTGGGTGTAATCCCCGGAAGTGATGATTGACGCCGTGTGATTCATTTCACTAGTTTCAATCCCACTTCTTCACCCCTGTGAGCATCACCCGATGCAATGAGTGCTAAGTGGACTATTCAAAAATCATGAGAAATTAGTCAGTTATGACTACCTCTCATGGAAATGTTCATAGATGACTTAATTACTTAGTGCAGTTAAATCCCAAAAAATGATATCAAATATAATGCAGTGAAGAAACCCCTCATACTTAAAAATACAAAGAGTAAAGGGATCTCTACTTGAATTTTTCATGAGGCACAATATTTTCTAAGGTTTTTCAAATTGGGTAGCAAGCTAAGTGAGCTTGATTGTGGGGAAAAATCCACATTTAAGCGCACTTAAGCCACAGGAGTTTTGGGATGGGTGAACTCTCGGGAAGTCTTGGTTACCAGGTGCAATCCCTAGAACTGATGATTGATGCTGTGTGATTCATTTCACTAGTTTCAATCCCACGTCTTCACCCCTGTGAGCATCACCTCATGCAATGAGTGCTAAGTGGACTATTCAAAAATGATGAGAAATTAGTTAGTTAAGACTACATCTCATGGAAATGGTCATAGATGAATGACTTACTTAACACAGTTAAATCCCAAAAAAATGATATCAAATATAATGCACTACGGAAACCCCTCATACTTAAAAATACAAAGAGTGAAGTAATCTCTACTTGAATGGTTCATGAGGCATAATACTTGCTAAGGTTTTGTAAATGGGGTAGCAAGCTAAGTGAGATTTATTGTGGGGGAAACTCCACAGTTAAGCGCACTTGAGCCAGAGGCGTTTTGGGATGGGTGACCTCCCAGGAAGTCCTGGTTACCGGGTGCAAGCCCCAGAAGTGATGATTGATGCTGTGTGACTCATTTCTCTAGTTTCAATCCCACTTCTTCACCCCTGTCAGCATCACCCGATGCAATGAATGCTAGTTGGACTATTCAAAAATCATGAGAAATTAGTCAGTTACAACTACCTCTCATGGACATGGTCATAGATGAATGACTTAATTTTCGCAGCTAAATCCCAAGAAATGATATCAAATATAATACACTGCTGAAACCCCTCATACTTAAAAATACAAAGATTAAAGGGATCTCTACTTGAATGGTTCATGAGGTACAATACTTGCTAAGGTTTTGAAAATGGGGTAGCAAGCTAAGTGAGCTTGATTGTGGGGAAAACTCCACAGTTAACCGAACTTGAGCCAGAGGAGTTTTGGGATGGGTGACCTCACGGAAATTCTTGTTTATCGGGTGCAATCCCAGGATGTGATGATTTACGCTGTGTGATTCATTTCACTAGTTTCAATCCCACTTCCTCACCCCTGTGATCATCACTCGATGCAATGAGTGCTAAGTGGAATATTCAAAAATCATGAGAAATTAGTCAGTTACGACGACCTCTCATGGAAATTTTCATAGATGAATGAATTACTTAATGCAGTTAAATCCCAAAAAATGATATCAAATATAATGCAGTGTAGAAACCCCTCAGACTTAAAAATACAAAGAGTAAAGGGATCTCTACTTGAATTTTTCATGAGGCACAATATTTGCTAAGGTTTTTCAAATTGGGTAGCAAGCTAAGTGAGTTTGATTGTGGGTAAAACTCCACAGTTAAGCGCACTTGAGCCACAGGAGTTTTGGGATGGGTGAACTCCCAGGAAGTCTTTGTTACTAGGTGCAAGCCCTAGAAGTGATGATTGATGATGTGTGATTCATTTCACTAGTTTCAATCCCACGTCTTCACCCCTGTGAGCATCACCTAATGCAATGTGTGCTAACTGAACTATTAAAAAATCATGAGAAATTAGTCAGTTAAGACTACCTCTCATGGAAATGGTCATATATGAATGACTTACTTAACACAGTTAAACCCCAAAAAATGATATCAAATATAATGCACTACGAAAACCCCTCATACTTAAAAATACAAAGAGTGAAGGAATCTCTATTTGAATGGTTCATGAGGCATACTACTTCCTAAGGTTTTTCAAATGGGGTAGCAAGCTAAGTGAGCTTTATTGTGGGGGAAACTCCACGGTTAAGCGCACTTGAGCCAGAGGTGTTTTGGGATGGGTGACCTCCCGGGAAGTCCTGGTTACCGTGTGCAAACCCCAGAAGTGATGATTGATGCTGTGTGAGTCATTTCTCTAGTTTGAATCCAACTTCTTCACCCCTGTCAGCATCACCTGATGCAATGAGTGCTAAGTGGACTATTCAAAAATCATGAGAAATTAGTCAGTTACGACTACCTCTCATGGGCATGGTCATAGATGAATGACTTGATTTTCGCAGTTAAATCCCAAGAAATGATATCAAATATAATACACTGCTGAAACCCCTCATACTTAAAAATACAAAGAGTAAAGGGATCTCTACTTGAATGGTTCATGAGGCACAATACTTGCTAAGGTTTTGCAAATGGGGTAGCAAGCTAAGTGAGATTGATTGTGGGGAAAACTCCAAAGTTAAGTGCACTTGAGCTAGAGGAGTTTTGGGATGGGTGACCTCCCAGGAAGTCTTGGTTACCAAGTGCAAGCCTCGGAAGTGATGATTGACACTGTGTGATTCATTTCACTAGTTTCAATCCCACATCTTCACCCCTGTGAGCATCACCTGATGCAATGAATGCTAAGTGGACTATTCAAAAATCATGAAAAATTAGTCAGTTAAAACTACCTCTCATGGAAATGATCATAGATGAATGACTTACTTAATGCAATTAAATCCCAAAAAATGATATCAAATATAATGCATTGCGGAAACCCCTCATACTTAAAAATACAAAGAGTAAATGGATCTCTACTTGAATGGTTCATGAGGCACAATACTTGCTAAGGTTTTGCAAATGGGGTAGCAAGAAGTGAGCTTGATTGTGGGGAAAACTCTACAGTTAAGCGCACTTGAGCCAGAGGAGTTTTTGTATGGGTGACCTCCAGGGAATTCCTGGTTACCAGGTGCAAGCCCCGGAAGTGATGACTGACACTGTGTGATTCATTTCACTAGTTTCAATCCCACTTCTTCACCCCTGTAAGTATCACCCGATGCAATGAGTTGTGATGCAATGAGTGCTAAGTGGACTATTAAAAAATCATGAGAAAATAGTCAATTATGACTACCTCTCATGGAAATGGCCATAGATGAATGACTTAGTTAACATAGTTAAATCCCAAAAAATGATATCAAATATAATCCACTGCAGAGACCCCTCATACTTAAAAATACAAAGAGTAAAGGGATCTCTACTTGAATGTTTGATGAGGCACAATACTTGCTAAGGTTTTGCAAATGGGGTAGAAAGCTAAGTGAGCTTGATTGTGGGGAAAACTCCACAGTTAAGCGCACTTGAGCCACAGGATTTTTGGGATGGCTGACCTCCTAGGAAGTCCTGTTTATCAGGTGCAAGCCTCGGAAGTAATGATTGACGTTGTGTGATTCATTTCACTAGTTTCAATCCCACTTCTTCACCCCTGTGAGCATCACCCGATGAAATGAGTGCTAAGTGGACTATTCAAAAATCATGAGAAATTAGTCAGTTACGACTACCTCTCATGGAAATGTTCATAGATGAATGAATTACTTTATGCAGTTAAATCCAAAAAAATCATATCAAATATAATGCACTACAGAAACCCCTCATACTTAAAAATAAAAAGAGTAAAGGGATCTCTACTTGAATGATTAATGAGTCACAATACTTGCTAAGGTTTTGCAAATGGGGTAGCAAGCTAAGTGAGTGTTACACAACATTTTGTCACTGTCCCTGCAATCCCTCGTCCCATACATTGGAGGACTATTCTCATGACTTGTGAATAGTAAAATGTCTTGAAAACACCTTGATTGCATCCTTCTGCATAAGGGCAATAATTCTCTTGGAGAAAATTTCCTCAGAAAATTACGAAAAACATATGTTTGGGCATTGGCGTGAGCAGCCAGTTCATCACTCACACCAACCTGGGAAATTTACACTAAGCCTGCGCCACCTGGTGCTATGTCCCTGTGTATTGCCCGCGCCAAGCCTTTTTGGGAATTTTTTTTAAAAATAAAAGGCGGAAGTTTTATTCTAACAACTTCAGAATGAATCATCAAAAATAGGTTGGGTTGTTTGGCTCTGGATCTCCCTGTTTAGGAAGTGGTTTTCCACCTCTCATGGAACCTTCCTAAGAGATAGGACTCTTCCCCATGATTATAGGGATCCTAAATTCTCCTTCTCCCTCTATAAAAGCTTGCCCTCTCTATTTGCAACGTAGCTGAAAATTTGGGAAGAAAACTATAGCTGAGTGACTATTGAGAGCAGAGCTAAGGAGAACCCTGTAAGAGAGAGAGCCTTGTCTAAATTCCCGACAAGATTTGTGAGACACGCTCCGCTGGAAGCTGTGCCGAAGGAATAACGCGACGTTGGAACTTGGTTGAAATATTTCTTTCATATTTTAATATATGCTTGACTATTTTATTCATTCCATCGTTGTATTGCTTATTTGTGTAATGCAATTTGATTCAATCTTTTTCGACTGATTGATAGTTACATGTTTGAATTATTACGTTGTTTTTCGTCATTTTTCTTTGCATATGTACAGGTGTCCGAATGCGGAGAGCGAAATGATTGTGATATGTCAAGCTAGGAATGAGAATCAACACTTCTTCTTCGACAACAGTAGTG